>JAJLZS010000002.1:0-1329000 GCA_030572335.1 Petasospora nakhonratchasimensis
ACTCGAGCAGACCCTCAATCTTTGCGTTACCGATAGCACCACGGTCCAGGTAGGCCATTAGGTAGAGGACGGCACATATTGGAAGCAGATGGCGATCAATCTTCTTCAGAACAGCTTTCTCATCAATGTCTGAGAAGTCATCTGATTCAGGAGGTGGCGTGGAGCTCGAGACCTTTGATTCAAGGTAAGTGGAGCACTCACCCGTATCGGTAGTTTTATCAGTGAATACGCGCTCGAGTGTCTCGTCTTTGATGTCGTCTTTGTAGCCGTCCTTCTCGGTGAGCGCATACACGTTGTAGTTGCTCATCTAGCGGGTAACCTTGCTGGTCTGCACACAATTGTTCATGTGGGGGTTGATGGTTGTTCCCAGCTAAAAGATGGAATTCCCGTGCGTTTTTATAGTAAAGCTTTGGAACAAAGGCGAGCCCCTGTCGGCTCCTGGCCATGTGTCAAAAAGGTAAACATGTGGTGCGCCTTTGGTCGACCCTGCTATCCGGATTGGACAATTATGTCATATAATTACTGCCATTATTTTGCCATTTGCTGCCATTCAGTGAGATTCGTTGGCGCTTTGTGTCATTCTACGCCACTGTCTGCCCTTTGACAGATCTCACAGTAGTGGTGCGCCAATTCTATCCCAATAAGGAAGGACCCTAACGGCGCTTTCCCCGCACCAGCATGTTACACGAAAATGTTACATGCTACTCAACCCCGCCGATAACGCGCATAGAACACATGATGTCATTGATAACATAAAACATTCAGTTGTTGTTATATAGATAGTAATATCAATATAGTAGTACATATTACCTTACATGAGACGGTGAAACCACCACATCGAATCGCTTCCATATCACAATCTGTAGCGGTAGTACGGAGATTTGTCACCCATCCGGAACAACTCCTTGTCCGGGACGTTGTTCCACTTTCCGGCCTTGAGCTCGTTCTCCCGTTTCTTATTGATTCTTCTGTAGACGATGACGTTGATGATGCAACACACGAGGCCCATGACGGAGAATCCCAGCTCAAGCGCGTGGCCCATCGTGTACTTGCCTGGTTTGTAAAAGTTGGAGGCCATCGCCCCTCCAAAGTTGCCGATGCCAATATGGAACCCGATACCAATGGCCCTCTTTCCGCTGTTGGCGAGGTTGTTGGCAATCCACGAAACACCCCCCGGGAAGGCCCCGTAAGAGCATGTTACAGAAAGGAAAACTCCGGCGTAGATAACCCCGGGAAGCTTGTATATCTCACCACATACTGCCATCAGGAACCCAATGATGATCACGGAGAAATCAAACAAGAGGAAGGGAGAACGTGCTCCGTGGTGATCAGAAAGGAAGGCCTGGGCCACGGAGAAGATGGATGCTGCGATGTAGATTGGGATCGTCAGCAATTGCGCCTTTGAAGAGGTGTACCCGAGCCCTTGTACAACGGATGGTAAGAACAGAGCAATTCCATAAGTTGCAGCCATCAATCCCATGTTCAAGAGCACACATGTGTAAGCTTGCCAGTCTATCAGCAATCTCTTTAGGGATTGTTTTAATGGAACATCGTCCTCATCTGTGAACTGAGAGAAGTCCGGTGCTCTATGAACACCAGCATCTTCCAAAGATTGTACCAATTGGGCACCAGCATTACTATCTGTAGAGATTCTCCAAACAACAAACTCACGTTCCCTCTCGGTCAGGAACTTGGCCCTTTCTGGGAAGTCTGGTAAAAGCCAGAATGCTGAAATTGCAAGTATAATAGTTGCAAGGCCTTCCAGGATGAAAATCCATCTCCATCCTTCGTAGCCACCAACTCCACTCATCTTGGCAATAGCAAATGCCAGTAAACCAGAGAAGGCACCTGCCATTGATGCAGCTGCGTAGAACATAGCCTGTCTCGATTGAAGTTGTTTCTTCTTATAGTACATCGTCAGTGTATACGAGATTCCTGGGTATAGTCCGCACTCAAAGACACCAAGTAGAAACCGTGTAGCAAATAATCCACCAAAGTTATTAACGAGACCCATACAAGTCATGACGATTCCCCAGCACACCATAATTGCAGGGAGGAAGATGTTCGGTTTTCCAATCTTCTTAAGCAGCATGTTGGAAGGCATCTCCAGCGATGAGTAGGTGATGAAGAAGATGGTCAAGCATATGTTGTACTCGTTGCTCGACAGATTCAATGACTCAAGCAGGCCCTCAATCTTTGCGTTACCGATAGCACCACGGTCCAGGTAGGCAAAGAGATACAGTATAGCACAGATCGGCATCAAGTGGAAGTCAATCTTGCGCACAACAGCGACCTCATCGAGGTCGCTAAAGTCAATTGTTGGTGCAACACTATCCACGGATTCCTCCAGCTGGATCACCTCGGGTTTCTCGTCTGACGATATCATTCTAGTGTATTTTAGGTCGACGTTATACACTGGAAACTACCATAGCAAGAAATAGGGCCAAATTACAAGCATTTTCTTAAGTATAAAACAGGCTCGATCAGTTGCACCACAAACATGATCTTTGGGCACTGACCCCATCTGAACAAGCAACGATACCCCCTCTCCGAAAGAAGGATCTTTCAAAGAAGCCCTTGAAGAAGGTGACGAGGACAACCCCAACGCGGCAAAAAGCGCAGATGGAGGAGACCCTAACCCCGACGATAACCGCCCATAAATTCTCCCCTCCCGTTTGGCGCTGCTGGGGCAGCGTAGTCCGCTTTCCCCTGAATATTATATACAATGTGAGGGGAGAGGGCCAGGGTGGTGGCCCATGTATGCGGGAGGAGGTAATGCATGCGTTGTATTGTGTGCTTGGATGTGCTTGCCCGTCTTATCTATATGGTGGTACTGACATGGTACACTTTTACAGTACGAGATGTTATATGAATTTAGAAACTTCATCATAACACTCCGTATACACCCATCGCGGTGAATATGCCAAATGCGGAGAAGACCCATGTCATATGCACATATCATACACACCCAAAAAACTACAAACTAGAAGACTGTATCATCATCAACTCCACTTTTTATTACACATCACAGCGATAATTATATATTCCATTAATTTCATTAAACCCCTTAGAAACCAAGCAGTCAGTTCTTCTTTTGCATTTTAGCACGGGCTTCGCTCATACGCTTGTTGCTCTTCTTGCGCTTGACACCAACCATTGTCTCAATGTCGTAGAACTCGCCGAGAGTCGATTGTGTTCCCTCCCGTTTCTTTTTGTTCAGATCTCTGATCAATGGAACAAGCACCTGGTCAACACGTTCCTGGGACCATCCAACAGTCGACATGAGGAAATCCCGGAGACGATCGAGATCAGGTGTTCCCCACACAAACTCTGTGCGGTCGTGGTCCACTTCTGCAGAAAGATAGGCCCGGTCAACGCTCTTCTCAGGGAATGATTTGTCCAGGAACACATCATTCTTCACCAGCTTCTTTCTGAGAGACTTCTCCCAGGCGTTCTCCTTCTTCTGCTTCTCCAGATCAAACTGTCCCTCCATAAACCAATCCCTGAACTGCTCCAGCCCACCAAAGTTGGCCAGAATCTCCATCGCATTGACAGGACCAATGCTCTTTAAGCCCTCGGTGTAATCACTTCCCAACAGGTGTGCCAGCTCAATCAGCTTCTTAGAGTTAAGCCCCTGTTTCTCCAACTCCCGGCCACTGTAGAACTCAACGTACTGCTTCTCATGGAACATGTTGCGGTAAACCTTGTCACCACCAAACAGAAACACATCCGAGTCATCGGTAATAATGCCATCAACCAGCTCCAGTTTCAGCAGCTCTGCACACTGTGCTTCGGCCTCCATCGGTGCTGTGATATATGGAATACCAAACCGAGCCAGTAGCTCTTGCACTTCACGGATCATAGCCACAGTGACCTCATCAGAATCACGCAGCTCCCTCTGTTGTCGTTTCTTGAGTTCCTCCTCGGTCTCAATAAATGTGTGGTTGATTATCTGTGGATTTAACTCTCGCTGAAACTCCGCATGTTCCTCTTCTTCCTTCTCCAGCTGTTCATTAAGCTGTTCCTCTTCGGACTCGTAGAATTCATAATCAAGTGGTGGAGGTGGAGGCGTGCCCACCTGAGGTTCGGAGACTTCAATGCCGGATTTCTCCTTAAACTCAGAATGCTGTTCCGATTCCGGTGTTATTTCCTTATTATTATCATCGTCATCACTTCCAATAATCTCAATTGCTTCAGATTCAATAATCTGAACATCATCCTCTTCTTCTTCTAGTCTTCTCTTGGACTCTTCCTCCTCCCTTTCCATAATCTCCTGTGCCTCTCCCCATGAAACCAAGCCAAGTGTCTCATCCTTTTTCTTCTTAATATCATTTTGTTTCTTGGCTTCAAAAGGATTGATGAATTTATTCTGGAACCAGGACGGGATCTCCGAGGGTGGAGCTTTCTCCTTCTTCTGTTCTGATTGATGCTTCTCATCGTGATTATCTCCAGTTCTGTTTTCATCAACATTAACAACTGATGGAGATGTCTCTCGCTTCTTCGTGGGTGATCTCAACAATGAAGACTTTGAAGTGTCAAACAGGAACATATGATCCATCTCAGATCTTAATCTTTGTTCTGCCGGCTTCGTAGAAGATCCCAGTACTGATACTACCAGGGGGGCTGTAGACAAAGAAGTATCTATATCCTTCGCTGGAGTACCTGTGAATGCAAATGGAATATCTTCAAAGTGATCTTCCTCGTTCTCTGGTTCTTTGGCCTTGGATTTAGACATCAGTTGCATTTCCGATTCTTGTTGTTTTAGAAGCTGCTGCTTGGACTGCTCAATAGCCTCTAGAAGTTCCTGTTGCTCCATGTCTTCTAACTGTTCATCCTGTTCATCCTGTTCAGCATAGGCCTTGTAAATCTCCTCTATTTCGTTTAGTTTAGAGTTGGATGTTCTTTTCTTAGAAGGACTAAAAGTGAAAGATCTAATCGTGGATTCACCTGTATCCTTTGGTGCCGGTGGTAATGGTAATGCGCTGATACTCTGGTTGACTCTTTTCTTTTCCTTAGAAGTCAAATCCACCTCTTTCCATTCAATGTCTTTATATTCATCCTCGGAATCAGATACGGAATCCCTTATCTCCTTTTTCATCTCTCTATCAATGTCAACGGGGTTTGATGCCGTCATACCAGTATCATCATCAAGGGTCAATGCCCAACCACCCTCTGTCTTTTGGATCTTGTAAGCTTTGTCCTTCTCACTTGCGATACGACGAGTCTCCTCACCGGACGCATTATCAGTAGCCCCAGACATACCTGAGATGTTCATCAATCTCTGAGTGAAGTAGTTACGTTTCTGCACCATTTGAATCTGAAACTTGGAAAATTTCATGCTCTCTGGAAATATATCCTCCAGTTGTTCTTTAGAATACCCCATTCTCAGTCTAGAGCGGAGCCGAAGCTGTGAAAGCACCATGTATTGAGTTGTGAGTGGCAATGCATCAAATTCGGGAGAAGCTGGGTCTATGGTATTCAGATCGATATCTTCCAGTTCGTCGTAGAGATGCTCTGTAGCATCCTTATACTCCTCTGCAGATGTCAATCTTGTATCGTTTTTGCTGTATGCAAACCCTTCTATGGATGGGAGTTCATACTCGTCAGAGCCCTTAAACTTGTGGTCTTCATGAACAGATACTGGAACTGTTTGTGGTCCTGATTCGTCAAACTCCTCAAGGTAGCGGTACTCTTCAACATCATCTGTAGTCTCAATTTTATTTACAGAGGAATTGGTAATCTCTTCGTGCTTTTTCTGAAGATGAAGTGCCAGCAACTTCGCAGCTGTCCTCTCAGCGTTATCTCTCTTGCCCTGGCGTCTCTCCTTTCTCTGTCTAATAACTTCTTTCTTCAGCTGTGGAGCACCACCATCAAACACAAACACTGGCTGTATTCCAAAGAACAGCAGCTTACAGATTCTCCGAAAGAAACCAACAACATGGGACGCATGGAGTGAGTGACCTTGCTGAGACCGTACGGCCTTGAGGAACTGGTATATCCAGATGGACGCATCAACAGCCAGTTTGCGCCTACTTAGGGACTCTAACCGCACAGGCCTCGATGAAGGCTCCAAAATGCTCCATAGTGAGTGGACACCCATAGTATTGATGTGTTGTGGTGTTGTGATGTGTTTTGATAGTGTCGATGGCGTAAATGATGCAAGTGCTTATACAATTAATTGCGCGGTGGAAAAAGAGTATCAAACATCAACACAAGCAATACAGAACAGGAAGGGGACCACCTGAAGTAACACAGGCAAAGATGGATGACGACTCGGAATATGAGAGTGACAACCAGGATATCCAAGTTAAAAGACGTTCCACCCGCAAAACGGCGATGAAGGGTGAGTTGGCGGGACAGAATGGAGGCTACTCATGGGAAGATGAGTATCAACGCTCGTGGGATATCGTCAAAGAGGACGCCGGAGGCTCGCTTGAAGGCGTTGTTAGTGGTCTACTGGAATCCAAGAAGAAACGTATTCTGAAAAATGTCACGCCGTTTCAGAGAGGTATCATCAGACACCTGATATTAGTGCTTGATCTCAGCTCGTCGATGCTCGAGAAGGACCTAAGACCGAACAGACACTCACTCACTGTAACGAATGCGGTTGCGTTTGTCACCGAATTCTTCGACCAGAATCCAATTTCCCAGCTGGGAATAATTGTGATGAGAAATGGTATTGCACAGCTTGTATCTCAGGTTAGTGGCAACCCACAGGACCACCTTGATGCACTGAAGGCAGTGAGGAAGCTTGAGCCAAAAGGGGATCCATCACTTCAGAATGCGTTAGAAATGAGCAGAGGTCTGCTATTACATGTTGCCTCACACTGCACTCGAGAGGTACTCATTGTTTACGGCTCACTGTTCACATTGGACCCTGGTAACATCCATAAGACGGTTAACTCCCTCGTTGAGGAAAACGTCAGAGTAAAGATTATTGGATTATCGGCACAGGTATCTATTTGCAAAGAGATTTGTAAAAAGACCAACTTTAATGATGAACATTCGTATAAGGTTATCCTTAATGAGCACCACTTCAAGGATCTCTTGATGGATGCCGTTGTTCCCCTGCCTGTTAATAAGATCAGCAAGTCGTTTACATTGGTTAAAATGGGATTCCCTTCTAGGAAGTCCGAAGACACTCCATCATTCTGTTCATGTCATTCTAAACTGACCTATGGTGGTTACATATGTCCAAATTGTAAATCCAAATGCTGCTCACTCCCCACTGTCTGTCCATGTTGCAACATGATGCTCATCCTCTCAACACATCTGGCACGTTCATACCATCACTTAATCCCACTCAAGAACTTTGAAGAAGTTCCACTAGCAGATGAGTATGATTCTGACGAATGCTTTGGCTGTCATACGCAGTTCCCTACAAGCATATCTGCAAAGACTACAAGCTCACGGTACTGGTGTGCTGATTGTGGACGACACTTCTGCATTGACTGCGATGTATTCATCCACGAAACTTTGCACAACTGCCCAGGATGTGAAGACAAGTGATTTTGTTAATCTACTCCTGTAATTATCCATAGATCATAAACAGTTCTGTTGTTTGATTTGGGCCATTGTAGAAAGGCACGTTAATATAGAACCATTATACATATATATATATATATATATAGATATATATGTGGCCATCGGTATTTTCCAGGGCTCGGAACCACCGCACACATAACAAAAATTTACCAAGAGACCTCATCTTCAACACAACAAAACAACAGGGTAATAAGACAATAGAACAACAACCAAAACACAGAACCAAGATGTCAAAACAAGAAATATACTCACCCGAAGGTCTCCGTATTGATGGCCGTAGATGGAACGAACTCCGTCGCTTTGACTGCCGAATCAACACACACCCAAACTCCTCCGACGGCTCTTCGTATGTCGAACAAGGTAACTCCAAGGCCATCTGTATTGTCCAGGGACCGATGGAGCCACCTTCAAAAGCACAGATGTCTTCCACACAAGCAACACTAAATATAACACTCAATGTCACGCCCTTCAGCTCCATTGACAGAAAGAAGAAGATGAAAAACGAAAGAAGAATCATGGAGATTGTAACATCCCTCAAACGAACCTTTGAGCAGAGTATCATCTCTGAAAAGTACCCACGCACAACCATTTCTATCTCAGTGCATGTCCTTGCACTTGATGGTGGTCTTATCTCATGTGTTGTCAACGCAGTCACACTTGCCCTCATCGACGCTGGTATAGCCATGTACGATTATATATCTGCAGTGTCAGCAGGCTTCTACGACAACACACCACTACTCGATCTCAACTCGTTAGAGGAGAACGACGTCAGCTTCTTGACCATTGGTGTTGTCGGTAAGAGTGAGAAGCTTGCGCTTTTGATCTTGGAAAACAAAATCCCGCTCGATAAACTCGAGTCTGTGCTTGCCATTGCCGTTGCTGGTGGCCATAGAATTAGGGACATGATGGATAAGGAGGTCAGAAGACACGGTGAACTTCGGTTGTCAAAGCTTGCCAACAAATAAATACACAGCATATTACCATCATGAACTACAAGTAGTAGTTGTTATTTTCATATATAAAAAACACAAAATCAAACTGATAGTTAAATAAAAGTGTCTGTCTTTTTACTTTTCATTCTTCATCACTCTCTTACCAAAAGAGAAAATACCCTTTGCACCCTTGGCAATGGTATGTGCACCTGAAGAGGTCTCCTGTAAAACCTTTCTCTTGTTCAAGAAGGATCCCATGTGGATGTTTGTATGTTTCTTACTAAACTGTGATGCCTCAGCATACGCCTGCTTCACATGGGAAGAGACGGGACTCTTATAACTTACCATCTCAACCTTCTCCAATGACTGATCTATCCAAATTTCCAAGCCTGTGGATACGTTTGCCTCCTCTTCACGAGCATCACGATACTTCTTGATTCTCAGCAGTGGGTTCTCAACTGTGGCAATCTGTCTCATGTTGTATGATGGCGGCTTGCGTTGTGGGATTATCATCTTACTGCCATCCTGGTTTACTGTAGTCTCAGAAAATGATAAATGTTCATGGAAGTATTGACCAGATGGTGTTTTAGTATCACTTGGTGAGTTTAATGGAATGTGTACTGGGAGCATAGTCTCACTGTCAGTCTTGTACGTAGAGCCATCCTTCAAGTCCTTAGTATCAGAGTCCTCCAGATTTTCGCCATAGTCACCTTCAATCACTGAAAGCATAGAGGTACTATGCTCTTTGTCTTCAGCTGGATATGACGTAGCACTAATTTCTTTCTTGAGTTCAAATCCTGTAGAAGACAATTGTGAAGCATCAACACTTTCTGTCATCGATGCATTGTCTTCTATGATCTCACCACGGGAATTTCTAGCATAATTGTCAATCTTTGGCAATGGAGGAGCAGGCACAGAACCATTACCACCAGTACCACTGATAAACTGATCTCTGAAACTCTCTGTATTCGGTCTCCAATGACCAAAATTAATAGACATTGCAGGGTTCAAATGCGATTCCTTCTCTGTGGCCCCATCTCTCGTTGATCCAACATCGGAAATACTCTGGTTCGTGAAACTTGTTGTTCTATCACCAGTAAAGCTGGCCGTTCTATCGCTCAATTTAGAGGATCTGTATCCCGATTCACTTTTAATGGAGAATCCTCCGGTTGACAAGGAACCAGAAGAATGTGTTCTTGTAATTTCCAAGCCCTCTTTAATAGCGCCGCTTTCATCTGTGTAATCATCAAAGTAATCATTTACCGAATTGTAGAATTGAGACTCTCGACTTGGTTTCAATGTACGATCCTCTCTTCTAGGTTCAGATGGATGGAACTGTTCCTCCTGGTACTCATTAGGGTCGGGTGTTGAGACCAGGCGAGCCAGGTAGGCGTGCTCGCCCAATCCATCAACCCCATAGTTCGAGTGATTTGCATGATCCTCTTCTCGTTCTGGTTCTGATTCGGCATGTTGCACTTGTTCTTGTGGCATTGTTTCTGGACTGCTAACCGGGTCATGGATGTGTAGTGTATCAGCATCTGAGAGTTCATATGGGGCAGGACTTAATGGTGGCGGTTCCAAGTTGGAATTTGCAGATGATGCATCAATCTTGAGTTCTTTGGAGGCGTTTGGCGATACTGCTTCCGATACTGTTTCCACAATAGTCGGTACATCAGCTTGGGAAGTGGCCACCTTTGCTTGCGGTGCAACATCGCCCAGGATTAGGTTCTCAAAGTTCTCAGTTGGAAGTTCATCCCCCTGCTCGTCATGTTCCCTCACTTCCTTCTCATCATTTATAGGTTGTGATTGGAAATGATGTGGACTTGGAACATATTCGTCTTCTTCATCACCATCGGCTTCTTCGTCAGCATAGATATCTGTATCATCGACCTCCTCTTCACTTGCGTTGGTAATATGTATTGGAGAATCCCACGTAGAGCCGACCTGTCCCTGGTCGTGTTCATTTTCTGATCCTAGTTGGAATTCTGATTTGAAACGGTCAGTCTTTGGAACATAATCCTCTTCTTCATCTTCTTCATCATTGCTAAAGTTTATGTCACTAATCACTGGAGTGCGTGGAATCTGCTCGCCAATTGATTCAATCTGTGAATTTAGTGAAAGTCTGTTTTGCTTTGCGGACAAGTGGTCCTGGTGTCCGCTTGTATCCTCTTCATCGCTATGTTCAAACGAGTCTTCACGTTCGTCATCTCCACCTCTTGGAACAATTTCCTCAAACTCACTTGGGAACGGAGCAAACATGCTGGTTGGTACGCTAGATTCATACAATGGTTTGTGTTCCTCTTGGTTATTGGATAGCTCATTGGACTGTGATTCATCTGAGACATAACTCGGTGATACGTGATCTGGCTCTTGTTCTGACGCTGGGATGTGTTGCGTTTCTGGTACATGTTCTGTCTCTGAGATTTCCTCCTCTGGTAAAGGCTGGAACCGACTTGAGATCCTTGGTACGTACTCGTCATCCTCGTCCTCCTCCAGGCCATCTTCTCCCTGGTCGTGGATGATCTGTGCGTACTCATCGTTTTTCTTCGGCTGTTCAGCACTGCCTCCCTCATGCAACTCCGTGTGATCGATGCCAATGTCCTGGAACCTTTTTGTGTTCAAGTCCGGTGTTGGAGCTGTTCCGTAGCTGAACTCATCGTCGTCCTTCTCGGCGCGGGGCACAGCAGCGTACTGGTCCGGTAGCTCTGGGAGCTTAGGAACCGGAGGTCTCTCGTCTGGCGCGTCTCCATAGTACTCGTCGTCGCTCCTGTTGATATTTTGTTAGAACAATGCCCCCATATTAGCCCACCAGGTGCAAACACGCACACAAACAGCCCCCATAGATATACGTGTTTGCAATAACACGCGCGCGCCCCTGCTTTGCCCACAATAACTCACCAGTCGTCGCCGTCGTAGTTCGCCTGCGAGGCCTTCATCCAACGCGTGGACTTTTTTCTGCCTACACTCTCTTCAAAAGACATTCCTCAACGCGGTGTCTTCTCGTCAAACCCGCTGCTTGTAAGTATGTATACACAAAGCAGAGAAGCCCGCGCAAATTCCCTCCCTCCTCCTTTTGAAGAGGTAAATAAACATTATACACCCGAACACCGCAGATCATGCGCGAACTCGTTTGATGACAGTTGTATAAACACCCGTACACCCACTACGTGAATGGGAAAAATTGAAAAGCGCGACAAGGAGAAAGTGAGAGAAGAGGGAGTAAGAGAGGAGTTTACTGAATTCTGTATCTGGGGAGAGGCACGGATTATAGACTGAGCATTGGCGTTTGGGTTTAAAATCATGGCAGAAGTTGATGTGAGTGTTGCTGATGGTGGCGAGCACCATTTTGGAGACGAGCAGATCGATTAACCCGTCACTAAAGCAGACACAACCGAAAGAGGTGCTCTACTGCGGAGTGTGCACTTTCCCACCGGAGGTGAGTTTCCCCCCTTACCCAGAAGCCCAATTCCCTCTGATGAGATGGTATGGCAGCCTATAGCACATATACTAACAGAGAAGTAAACAGTACTGCGAGTTTGGTGCTACGTTCAAAAAGTGCAAGGCGTGGCTCGAAGAGAACGAGGACGAGCTGTTTGAGAAGCTATACTCCGAGGATGCACTGACCAATGCGACATCGACGCTCTCCCTCGAGAAGCAGGAGAAGATTGAAAAGGACCTGCAGAAGAAGCAGGCCAAGGAGGAGGCCAAGCAGGAAAGGGAGCTTCAAAAGAAACTGCAGTCCAAGGTTGTGCTAAAGAGAATTGAGAGAACCAAGAGAAAGCACGCCATTGCCATCTCCGGTCTCGAGGTGTTTGACATTGACATGAAGAAGCTGGCCAAGACGTTTGCGTCTAAGTTTGCCACCGGCTGCTCGGTGACGAAGAATGCGGAGAAGAAGGAGGAGATCGTCGTCCAAGGTGACGTTGGTGACGCCATAGAGGTGTACATCACCGGCCTGCTCAAGGAGAAGGGCCTCCTTGACATCAAGGTGGAGCAGGTTGAGGAGAAGAAGAAAAAGAAGGCTCCAACAGGACCAATCATTCCGCCACAGCCATCAGCTCCAAACTGAAACACCTAAATACGATTCCTGTGTACGATTCATATGTGACGAAATACCTATTGTAGCACCACCCACTAGCACGTAGTCCCCTTCCCCCTCCCGCAGCTTTGAGTACTAACTCCATCAGAGTTCATATTGGCTCCTCTAAACACAATTCGCGAATCCTCAAGGAATTCCATCAACAAGTTAGCCAAACTGGCCGACCCTTAAAGCGACAGCTGGCAGCACACGGAAGCACAAATAAAATAAAAAAATCAGTGATCAGTAACGAAGGGAACGATGAAAGTGGAGAGTCCCGTGGTGTTGCACCTTAAGGAACGCTCTTTGGGAATCTGGCCCTCGGCCCTAAAGACGGATGCTGTTGCGCCCATGGACGACGCGCTGCTCGTCACGAAGCTCCTACGCACCGAGCACGAACTCATGGCCTTCTTACACGACAATGCGCTCTCGCCGTTTGATCCATTGTCAGAAAAGAGCCCAACTGCTGAGCAGCTACTGGCCTCTACGCTGCAACTTGTCCAGGAGGCGGAGGCTTCCGAGAGCAGCGAGCTCCTCCTCTTCCTTGCCAACGTGAATGCTGGCCACATGCTTCTGATCAACGGAGACTTACAAGGCGCTCAAAAGTACCTTACTAGTGTGGCTCCGCAGTCAGTAGCATACGCAGAGGCATTCGTCTACAAGCAGTTCTTTCTCCTGTCCCGTATCCACTCTTTGCTCCAGAACACCATCGCAGAGAAACAGGCTTTGGTTGATGGTATCAACGCCCTTCCGGCCATCCCAACACCATCTAACATCCAGGCAGCACAATGGCTCCACAGAGTCTTTGATAGGTTTAACGAGCTGTTGCCTTCTTCCTGGTCGATTGCAAACCTGGCCTCCTATTTCAAACAGCAAAACTTTATCCTCTACTTTGTCAACTACACAGCTTCGTCCCCAGGAGAGGTGGAACCATTCATCTCAAACCGTGCAAATACTCTTTTGCAAGCTGTGTCATTTCCCCGTGCACAGGAAGAGAACAACTATGAACTTGAGGAATTTATTGACCTGATGACCCAATGCCCATCAATTCGCCCTTCCAACTTCACTGCCCTCGTTGAGGCCGGAATTGCTAAGACATACCAATCGCATATCATACTCAGATCATACATTCGTTGTCTGATTCAAAGCGGAAACGAGAATGAAATCAGGTCAGCTGTAGAGGTCTATACCGAGTACATCCAGGCATACTATAAGCAGAATGGCCACACTTACAAGGACATGGTCTCCATTCTTCAAGTTTATAACTTGCTTCTCAATGTATTTATTGGAAATTTGCAGAAGAATGCCACATCCTTGCAACGCTTATCTATACAGGACTACAACTACTGGTTGAAGAATATTCAGGTATTCAGAACATTTCTGCTGGAATTCTACTCAACCCACGGCATTGAAAAGATTGTGAATGTCGATATCCCAGAAATCATGGTAAATGAAAGTACAGCATTGTCGTTAATATCACCAGAACTCAAAGACACATTGGCAGAGTTTTGGAGGACTTTGGGTAATGTCACTTTTTTAATTCATCACTCCCCGCACTCAATGTACTCCGTCAACAAAGGAGCAATTGAGGAATCAGTGCAAGACTACAAGCATGGAATCTACTTGTCTCCACAAAACCACACGATCCTATTGGAATACACCAAACAGATTACTGAACTACGAAAAGTCAAGGAGGCTTACAAGATCTTAAGGATCCTCCTTAAGTCTCTCCCAAACACCTCATTGGCCTACTTTGAATCATGGCACTTGCTTGCATTGATCCTCTCTATAGAGGAGAACAAAGATGAAGCATACAAAGTGCTCAACTTTATCTGTGCAGAAATTACAGAACTCATAGACTCAGGGAAGACATCCACACTTTCTACCCCATTGAAGAATGCATTTATACAAATCAAGATGACTCAACTCGCAACCATTGAGGCACTATTTGGTGTCGAACAAGCATTGGATTCTCTCCCGGAACTGTTTGAGCTCTTCCACAAGTTGTTCTCATCAGATATCGTCTCCTCCAAAACGGAAACAGAAACTGCTATCAATGCTGCTAAGCACAAGAAATCCCTTTCACTTACTCGTACACAGACGCTTTCTAAAATTAAGTCATCTATCACCCACAAGCATCCCCAGCCAACACAAGAATCAAAGCCACAGCCACTATTCACTATCAACTCTACATCTTTAGCTGCCAAACGTATATTGCAACAGATTTGGCTTCTTGCAGCTACAATCTATTATAAGCTGTCTCTCTTTGAAGACTCTGAGCAGGCCATCATTGAAGCAGAGAATTCCAATGGCGCTACTCCTGAGACTCACTCATCGCTTGCCCTCTTGACCTCTCAATCAAGACCTGAACTGTCTCTGAGAGAATATGAAAAGGCTTTTATTCAAGACAGAACTTTCTTACGGGCTATTATTGGGTTCTCGGCTTTGGTTCTGAGTCATGACTACAAGGAAGGCGAGAGTAGTATCTTCATCTCTGAAAAGGACAAGTATGCTGCCCTTGCAAGAGCCAAAATTCTCTTGGAATCTGCTTCCGAAAGTTTACATGGTGCGTACATCACTGAGGTTTGGTGGCTACTGTCCAAGATATATGGCCACTTCAACGATTCGAGAGAGAAGAATGCTCTGTGGAAAAGTATTGAGTTGGAAGAGACAAGACCACTTCGTTCTTTTGATTGTGTTAACAATTTCAACCCCTAAAGTTCCAAGTAGAGATACTCCAACTACATAGATTGTTTGTAATCGCTTATACATTATCGTTTTTTTAACAATTTGGACCACTGATATTTCATATACTGTAATTAACATATTCTTATGTTTATACCACCTCCTTCAAAGATTTTTGGTATGTATTAACTGAACTCTATATATAGTTTGTGAATAAACTGCAAAAAAAATTACCCAATGAACCACTTTTAACATAACGTTAGACTGAGTAAGATTTTATTAATGAATGTCTGTGAGAGTCGATAAAACCTTGACTTAATAATGAGGGTATATACCTCCTTCAAAACAAAAAGTTTGGAACCACAATAAACAAAAACAGATTGATGTTCGTTTTCTGAAGATCTGCGTGTCTCTGAAGTTTTAAAAAAACATTTACTCATTCTTCTCTTCTGTAATGGAGTGCGGCATCAGCCCACCAACCAGTGAGGATATTTTTGACTTACCATTTGATGGAATAGTAGGTGATTCTTCCTCATCACTCTCATCACGTTCGTGGGTATATTGACCCAATGCAGCAAGACGTCTCTGTCTCTCAATGGCTGTTTCATCCTCATCATCAGATGCATCATCAGAGTTGTAATCCTCATCATCAGATACATCATCATCATCATCATCATCATCATCATCATCATCATCATCATCATCATCATCATCATCATCATCCTGTTCTTCCTCGTCTTCAGCTTCCTTTATAGGACCTCCCTTAAGATTAAACTTCAATGGACTAGAAGGTGTAGCATTAATACTTGTTGGAGAGCTTCCAGACTTAGGAATAGACACTGAAGGACGTCTTTTAAATCCGACAGCCGACATGGCCTTTCCAGTCATCTCGGAAATAATGGTGGAAGATCTACTTCTATGTTCTCCATCGTCTGATATTGGAGGCTTGTGTTGGTTGATTCTGTATCTTCTCATGATTTCACCCTCCTCATTCTCAATGATCAATTGATCACCAGTCTTGTATGCAACAAACTTCTTCTTATCACCAGCGATGTCAAGTCTTGATGGAGAAATAATGGATGATATGGAAGATGCGTTTGAAAAGGTCTTTTTCAGCTTTATATCTTGAGCCTGAGAACTATCAGCAACAAGTCTTGCTGTTTCCATAATTTCTCCATGTTGGTCTTCCACGATGAGTGTGCTTCCCTCCTTGTACGCATTTGTTGGTTTTCTAGAGCGCTCATAGTCGTTACTCTGTGCGCTGCCTGTTGACGCTTCCTTCTCTTCTTCATCCTCATTAGATCCTTCATTGAGCGTAGACGGAGCTGTACCAGCAGATGGGAACGGAACTGGTGAGACAAAAGTGTTTGAAGGTGTGATTCCAATACGTGGATATCCTTCTTCATTGTGCTCTGGAAAGTCAGTGCTTTTAGAAACAGCATTACCACCAAGTGCAAATGTAGCAGCCTTTGCCTCTTTCTCACGATACATCTTTTCTCTATCAAGCTCTTCATCTCGCTCATCATTGTGGGAAACAACCTTCTTCAAGCCTCTTCTCTTCTTGTTCTTCTTACGTCTCTCCATACCACCCGCAGGTCTCACTGGGACACCGGAAGTCTCGATTGTAGCGCTCTTAGACAGCTGACCGTTGTTGCCATTCAGCAAAGATGGAGCCTGTGTATCAACACGGTGTAATGAGAAAGAACGGCCATTGGCCTTGAGCTCTGGAAGACGACTCATCCACGATGATGATTTCTCGTTACCGTTGGTGGCAGTCAAGGACATCGTAATGGCCATTGTGTTCAAGTGTCTACCTAATGTAATAACAGCCACTGAAGAACCATGGACAACAATGGATGTCACAATCAAGAATGTTACAATAGGCCAAATGACAGCGATTAAGTGACCATATTCTGAATCCAAATTTGGCGGAGTAGCCAACGGTGTCTCTGCGTGTGGATCAGCAGCTTTTTCCAACTCACCTCTAGCTAATATAGCTGCAAACACTGCACCTACACCAATAGGACCAAAGTGTCCACAGAATAAGGCCTCTCTCCAAGACTTAATGTCTGGGATAAATGGTTTGAGTAACATTACCGCGGGAATTCTTCTGAGGAAAATGACAACAAAAGCCAAGATGATCAGTCTCCAAACATTGGTCCCAATGACATTTGAGTTAAACTGTGGCCATGGAATAATGGCACCAAAATAAATGAAGTAGGCTAAATTTAAAAGCAAATCAATAACTGTAGAAACGTGTGCCTCTTCAGTCTTTTTAGCAAACCAACCATCCCAGGAAAAGGCTGCACCAGCGGCAAAGGAGACGAGCAAGTCGTCAACGCCAAGCATGGAGCCAATACCGGCACAACTGAAAGCCAAGACAATGTAGAAGGAGAGGAAAGATTCTCTGTCAATAAGTTTGACTCTTTCGGCCCACTTAATGGCGTGTCTTCCCAAGTATCCAATAACCACACCAATCAAACAGCCCAAAATGCACTCGTACAAGATTGTGACGCAGATCCAGTCTTTCACAATCTCTCCTGCATTATTACGGTGTACGACAAGATTTACGCCCAAATAGATAAATGGGAAAGCCATACCGTCGTTACAACCTGACTCGGCACTCAACAAGTTTCTCAAGTGGCCGGGGACACGTTTAGCAAATTTACCCTTACCGACGACAGCAGCAGCAAGAACTGGATCTGTGGCGGTGATGCAGGCACTCACAACAAGTGCTTCTGAAAAGTTAAGCTGTGGCAACAATATCCACATAAAAAGTCCTACAATGAGCCATCCTGATGTCATGACAGGCACGAGAAGCATAAAGACTGATAGCCAATGCTTGAGCATGTACTTCTTTGGCAACTCAACAGCCACGGCAAAGATCTGAAGACACAAGACGATACGTGAGACCTCCAAAGTGATGTAGTCTGTGTTTCCCCACTCCGTGGGTGTGAACCAGTTGAGGCAGTGTGGGCCAACAATGAGTCCGACAATGGTTGCAACCGAGGCCTCGCCGATGTAGAGCTTCTCCTTGACAAAGAGTGACACGAGCGAGAAGACCGTGGCAAAGATGCCCAGAATAGCGTACGCGGCATGTGCGTGGTCCACGTCGAGGTGTTCCCAAACAGCCATTGTTGTTGTTGTTGTGTGGTGGTGTAGGAGATAAGAGGAATGCTAGTTGGACACGGCCTGCTGATTTACGTACAACTCAGTTTTTGTGTGGGGCGGAGAAGGGGCGGCCAGAGGTATGCTGCGACGGTGGATTTAGCTCTGCTCTTTGCGTGCTAACCGCTCCGCTGGTGTTTCAGTGCGTTGAAGGGCCCTATACCGCCGTGGTCGTTGCAAGCAGGTCAGATGCTGAGGATCTGTCTCTTTCTTTATATAGGTAGACCCACAGGTCTGCGCTTTCGCGAAAAGCTGCCAAAAATTAGGGGAGAGAAGATTAACAAGCCTTGGGCTCATCGGTGATCTCTTTGCGGCCACACACACTGTGGAAATTTGGCTTCTTGGTGGGTGCTCGGCTCTAAATATCTCTCACTGCATGAAAAAGCACCCGGTGGGCGATGACGCTACGTGCAATAACACCAGGGCGACTTGGTGCCTATCTCTGTGCTATCCGCAGGCGAACGGATGCGCTGTCGGCTAAATACGAAGGTGGACCCTGCATCTACCAGGGCTGAACGGCCGTGGGAGGGAGCCCTGCGGTAAACCGGTTCTTTAAAATTCGTTATTTAATGCATGTCTGTTCTATATACTCGCCCAGGAACGCACACAGAGAGAGTTGCGAGACCTGGGAGGCCTGGGGACGTTGCCCTGCTGGGGCCTCTTCACTGTGGCTTGGCCTTTGGGCCCCAGTTCTTCGTTGGGTTCTCCTGGAATCTCGTAATCTTGAGTTTTCTCAGCTTCTCCACCTTTGCGCTCATCTCGTTCAGCTCGAAGGATACCTCCTTCTCACACTTGACGCTGTCGTTCGTCAGGATGCGGTAGCCAGCAGTGGTCTGGCTCATCTTGGTAATATCGTGCTCCGGACACCTCTGCTTGATGTAGTCCTTCAACACACCCCAGATGACGCTCCACGGCGCATTTGTCTTGATGGCGGAGGGAATAGCATGTGTCAGGGAAGCTTCGTAGCCCATGGACCCAAGCCCAGCAACAAGCAGCTTCAGCGGTGGCACCTGGCACTTGAGCACAGAAGAGACACGCTCGGGCTTGAAATAGAGGAAACCGTCATCCAGCTCATTCTGAGCCAGTGTAAGCATGCCTTCAATTCTCTTTCTCGTCTTGTAGGTCTCGTCGCTGGCCTGTTTGTTCAATTCCAGCACCTTGCTAATGAATTCCTTGTTGTGCAGCTTGCCGTTGTACATTGGGCCGGCCAGATGGTTAACAAATCCGCAGAATGAGCAGAATGGACCAACACCAACAGCACCTTGAGCCAAACCGTACTTCTTGGTCTTGTTGTTTTCTCTCACCGTGACTTTACCCAATGACTGGTCGTGGACAGCACCACATCCAGAACACATGTACTGTACACTCATCTTAGAAGCCAACTCTTTAACTTCCACAGGAGCTGTTTTCACCTTGATGAACAATCTAACGTAAAAGTCAATCGAAAGACACAACAATGGTTCAATGGTCTTCTTATACTTCGCAGCAGAGTTGGATATCATACCCAACACAAGTCTCAATGCAGCCTCGTGAGAAGCGTCATGGTTAATCAATGGTGAACCGCCATAAAGCGCAAAACACTTCTCTGGGTACCCTCCACCGGCCAAAACAGCAAGATCCGTGCATGTTATCAGTAACAAACCGTCGTTACTTACAGATTGCACGGCAGCATCGATGAATGGGGACGCAGTTCCATATGGATCCAAGTCGATAACATTGAATAGCTTCCCCTGAGTTTTAGACTCGTGCATGTATGCATTAGCGTCACCTCTGTTTGGAATGACAATGTGTTCAACACCATTGTGTTTAGCATTTCTCTCGATGGACTTGACAGCTTCTTCTAAGAAATCATTGGCCACAACACGCTGGACACGAGGGATCTCCTTTGCGTATCGCACGGCACGGAGACCGGTAGCACTGAGAGCTTCCAAAATAGAGATATATGGCTTTTGCTGCTCCGGTGCTTCCTCGTCATGCTTACGCTTCTTCAGTAGCTTTTCGCCATAGATCTCAGACCAGGCACGAATAGACAATGTGGAGAGATCTCTGTTAAATTGTTGAACCGGGTTGTAAAAGACGTCTTCTGCCTTAGGAAACAGGATAGTAGCAGATCCCTCGGTAACGGGTGTGAAGTTCTCAATATTCTCGGCCATTCTGGTGTGTGTAAATATTCGTCTCAAAGAAGCCAATATCCGGTTCATACACCGTTTCTTTTTAAAGGTTCCTCCTATCTACCTTCATTTAACAGAGATTCGGAGTTGGAGATGAGCAAAGAGAGGTAAATTTTTCAATGTGGTGTCTGGGTGTTGTATACAAAGCCCTCAAAGTATATTAAGCACTTATGATCGTCTTTTTAGTTGTTGATTCAGTGATCCTCTCACATCTTTTTTTACCTTCTGGTTCTCCTATTTTGTGGGATTAATGGTGAACTGGTTGATTGTAGGGTTTGTGTTGTCACCCGTGCCGCTTATTGCGGTTCTTTATTGGGCAAGGTGAGTCCACATTCTTATCATTGGACATTAATATCCAGGGCTAACAATAGACAGCAACAACAAAACGTGGATGCTCAGCCAATATCACACGGCCAAATTGCAATTCTTCAATTGGGAATACCAGATGTTTGGTGGGAGATTGATCAAGCTAATAAACTTCCTGATCTCTTGGGCAGTACCAACACTGTACGCTGCATTATTTGTTGGACTTTCCTCCTTCTTCTACACGGCCATCCATCCAAAACTTGTAAATCCGCCGACGATTCTCTACAACTTCCTACTTTTACTGCTGATAGCGTCATTTCTTATGGCAGTGTATACACCACCGGTGCGTGCACTTCCTAGAACACCAGGCATGCCGTCTTGGCCGCATGATAACCTCATTTTTTTCAACACAGAATGCTCTACATGTCACATTACAAAGCCATCCAGGTCAAAACATTGTAAATTTTGCGGTGGGTGTGTGTTACTGTATGACCATCATTGTGTTTGGTTGAATAACTGCGTTGGGCTTGGGAATATCGTATGGTTTTACCTGTTTTTATGTATGAACTGCGTGGTGCTGACATGGGTCTCTTTTATTACACTACCGATGGCGTATTTTCATTACGAGGCAGGGTCGAACTATGATGCAGAGTTGGGGTTGGGACTATTGTGTTTCCTGTGTGACCTGATGGTTATATGGTTCTTTGGGATACATTTAATGATGGTTAAACAAGGCATGACTACTAATGAGAACGGAAAATGGGAGGTTATTCACGCCTTAGTTTCAGAAGGTGTTCTGTACACCTATGAGGGTATTTTCTATGAATATCTTCCCGACGAAAAGGTGTTTGTGAGTGCTAATCAAAACGACCCGAGGGTGGTGAATCTTGATTCACGGAAACTAAGAAAAGTGGAGAGCATCAAAGGCATTATTAACGTTTATGACAAGGGCAAATTTACGGATAATTTGAAAGAAAGACTACTGTGTATTAAATACCCAATCGTTTGAGAAGGAGCGGGTTAATCTGCACTTTTGTTATGGTTTGAGTTCCAACGTTTGTAGTACTTGTATGTTGGACTGCAGCTGAGGACGACGATTTGGTAAATCTCGACTTCAAAAGCGAGGATGCGGCATGTTTTGATAGTGGTATAGCCAAGTCTGCGAGTAGTGTGTACTGCGAGACGTATTCGTTCACTTGCAGTGCATGCTTTAGTGGTGTATGCGTATGTACTGTGGTCCTGATGAATCTTGTGAATATCGGGTCCATATTTGTGTGGACGATCCTGTTTTGTAGTAAGTCTTTTTGAAACCTGATCTTGGAGTCCACCTTCTGGAGCTTGACACTAAGCTCCTGTGTTCCCGGCTCGAGGCAGTCTTCCTCGTCTTCGTAATGACTCAAACGAGGCCTTTTTCTAGGCTTCCGCTGCTTGGGCCTTAATTTTTGTGGCAGTGCAAAAATATTACGGTTATTATCCTGTGCATCACCAGTCTCAAAAGTATTGAGCTGTGCAATGGCGTCTACCAGTACAGGTAGCGAGTGACATACTGATACGTCCAGCGCAACATCTATTTTTATCCTTTGCTCGTCGCCCAAGCGGTCAAGATCGTCCTGGACGTCTTCGATGCACTGTTTGATGAATGTCTGTCTTCTGGTTCTGGATGAACGGACCCGTTGTGACGGTAACGGGTTGTGGTCGTTGTTATTGTTGTAGTTGCCATTTCCTCCGCTGGGGTAGTGTACGAGGGTGGAGTCGTATCTGAGCTGAGTGGCGTCGCAGCGGCCCTCGTTTGCAGTTGCACGCTCTGCCTCGTTGTGCGAGCCTCCGAAAAGAGGCATTCTAGGGGATATGAGGTCGTTTGGGGCCTTTTGAGGCCGTTTGAAGTCCTTCGAGGGCGCTAACAGGGGCCGGCAGCTTCGATATGGTACCGGAGAAGAGGCTATCTATAGAATAGCTGGGCTGGGATCACCACGCTCTGGCAAACTTACAGCGGAGTCTAGGTCTGTCTGTTCAGAATGCAGTCATGCATTCCTGTGCCCAAATATTAATTGTTGGGTGTGTGGAGAGAAGTAATCTTGTCCAGCGTTGGGCTTGTTTGATGTGGAAATGTACATGGGTGAGATGTTTGACCTGGGCCGGCGATTCCGCGCGCGCGAACGCCTAGCCGATCTGCCTGCCGGCAGGCGCGTAGCTCCAGGCAGCTGGCTTTTTAGTTGGGTTCTCTCAAAAGAGTGTGTCTCCAGTACGGTGTCCTGGCGTAGCAGATAGAACAACAAGGACGGCTGTTTTGCTGTTGCCCATCGTGGTCCGTTTGTGTGACTCTGGAGTAGCTTCCGGTGCGCTGTTTAGCAGTTAGCAGAGCCCTCAAAACCTCATTTCTCTACATTCAGCAGTGAAACGCTGGGGGACAAACACTCGTAAAACCCACAACAACTACCCACTAAAATGGACCTAAATGGGAAAAGTGCTCCGGCGTAGCACACCCCAATCAGCCCAAACTGCCAGGGGCTGGCCTGATCTGTGCGTGCCGGTGCAGCTGATGGCCGCTGTTTACTCTTCGGTGCGCATGCAATATAGGGATCATACACAATTTGTTCCCATATGTGTTTACGTTTATATACAACGCCTGCCCACTTGAGGTTCCGCTAATTTCCCTGCCTTGCCTTCTTGTTCTGGTCCCTCCGGTCCACGCCTGCCCCCTGTCCTCGCCCCTACACCACCCGATCCATACATATATATACTATATTTATACATTATATATATATATATATATATATATATATATATATATCTGCATCCCATCTCCACCACCCATGCCCAACCGCAAGCCCAAGACCTCCTACTCCTGTGCGCCGTGTAAAAGGCTCAAAATCAAGTGCGACCATAACGTCCCTTGTTCATCGTGCATCCGCAATACAAGGCAGGAAGAGTGCCTGCTCGCCCCAGCAAAGACCCTCACACAGTTCAAGGAGCTCATCAAGCCAAATGCCTCCTTTGGAAGAATCTCCAAACCCCTCAGCCCAGTGAAGACGCAGCCCCAGCTTTTCTCCTCAAGGAAACAGTCCAAGAGCGGCTCCATATCATCCATCTCCTCCTTTGAGGGCCACTTCAGCTCCCCAGAAGACACCACACCGCTCACTTCTCTCACAGAGTCAGGTTCCTCATCGTCCTCAAGCGACAGTCCCACAATGCTCATGGAGGCTCTTGTTAAGGACCAGTCATCGAAGATCGAGGAGCTCTCGCGGCGTAACATCCACCTCTCCACACAAAACTCGGAGCTCATGAGACAAGTGGGTTTTTACTTCCACGTTGCCTCCCGTCCAGGAATCCAAGACTTTGCAAATCCACAATTGAATAACGACAGGCTGTCGAGCTTGAAAAAGATGATGGTTGAGATGCTCCCGATGCGTAATGTTGGCGCTATCCTGAAAAAACACTTCTTCGTCTGTGTCTCCTTCCTTAATGACATTGTCTCCTCCTCGGACTTTGAAAGAGAATACGAGAAGATGTGGAGTCATATCGTCAACGACCGTGTCCTCAACATCGACCTCTTATTCCTTTCTCTCGTGTTTATGGTATTGACGCTCGGTCTTCGTGCAGCACCAAGAGAATTGCTCCTCAGTAATGAGGGACTGCTAAGACTGTGGGGATCTCCGCAAGCTTTGGAAAACACATGTGTGCAATGGTTTAGAGCCTCTAGGCAAATTTTGGCATTTTACAAACAGCCAGGTTTGCTAAGAACACAAATATTTTCCTTACAAACAAGCTACTGTCATCTTCTAGATGACTTAGAAACTCTTGATGAATTACTACCGCAGGCGGTGTATGATGCTAATAAAGTGCGGTTGAATGACCCAACACACAATAAATCGGAACTGGGAAAGTCTATATGGTGGAACCTATGTTGTATTGACACCATGAGGGCTTTGGGTTCACACAGAACACCACTCATCATGGCTTGTTACTCACGTGTTGAGCTCCCAACAAAGTCAATGTATCTCAAGCACAAGGCTCGGATTGCAAAAGCACTGAATTCTTTATTCAGCTTCGATTTCCCATCGATGACTCTGGAAACGAAGTTGGAAACCGTTGTATCAATCGATCAAAAAATTGCTACAATCGCATCACAGATCACACAGGGCACTTCGGGAAAGGTTGCACGCTTCCAACGCACAGCCCTCTACACGGAGATCTGTGTCCATAGATACAGACTTTATGAATCATTCCTCCCTTATGACATTCCAATTGCTTCAGCTGTTTGCACACAACTGACACTCACCGCATTTGACTCATACAATGAGCTCAAACAGTACTACATTGTCTCCCAAGATCCATTATACATTGTGCTTTCTCCTGTGCTTGTCCGCCTAGCTATCATGTCCTCTGTCTTCCTCATCAGACACACAAGACTCAACCTCGCTGTCATTGATAGGATAAAGTCCAATCTACATGCACTGCAAGATGACCTGATGGCAATGGAGTGTTTCTCCCCTTTGCCCGTTGTCACGTTTGGTATCCAGGGAATGCAGTATCTGGAGTCAGTCAAGCTCCAAACTCGCCGTCGTAGCTCTGATTCATTAAAGATAAGGCTTAACTCAATCATCAACACACAAGAACAGGTAGCCTTGGGTAGTGTTCCAATGAGTATGATGAGTGAGAGTCTGAGGTTGGCACAAGAGGCTAAAGACATAAACACATGTGAAGAAAAAGAAGGGGTTGAACAAGAAATCCAGGGACGCTGGGGAACACTGTATGAAGATTACTGTGCTTATGTCCGATGAATTTGTACTTACGATATTAATTTTTTGCCTTCTTAATTGTTTAATTTGATCATGTGATCCTGTGATATTACTGAATATGATAACGAACTTTTTTTAATTACGTGATACGTAGATATATATATATAGAAGTAATCTACTGCGATCTCCGATGATAGTTATATACGGAGGAAATATCCCTAATAAAATAAACATTATATTATAGCCAGCATTGTTATCCTTGGACGTATGTCAAGATTCGGAATTCCCATGATTTTATAGGCGTTATGTGCTTTATTAAACAAACTAAACGGTTATTTATGTGTATGATTAATATGTACACTGTATAGGTGTCCGGGTGTTTTCTTCTTCATCCTGCTTTCAGCCTTAAAAGGTAATAAATTGGTATCGTATTTATAATTCCATTCTCTCGGATCAGGATCTCCAAATAATCTTGAACCAGTGAAAATAATCGTGTTTACCGCCGCTACTACGCCAATCGCTTCAACTCCCCAATCGAGCACGAGAACCGGAGGTATATCGTGATGTAACCAACAGATGCGCGTATGATTTCTCCTTCGAAGCTAGCTAGCTGCATGTGTCAATCAAGAGGTGAGCGAAGTCCGACCCTACTTCGATCCCCCCCCCCAAGAAGCCAGGGAAGATATTGAAAAGATCATTCCAACACCTTTAGCACCAACAGATAGACCTGGAAGCACCTATGATTGCTGTTCATGAATCGTGTATATCAAGAATTGGTTTTCATGATCTTCATGGTTCCTTTCTCTTAGGCCCAATGTCGGTCCTGCAACACCAAAAGGGTGGGTGTGTGGCTTTCTCGTAACCCAAAAACCATCAAAGTATGGCTTTTATCTTTCTTCCTTGTCACCATCCAAATGTATTAAAGGAGATCAGTTCCATTTTCTGGATTATGCTGCAGGGCCTCGCTTAACGTTCGCTCTTCCCTCTACGCCACGCCACCTACTGCAATCTGTGTGTGCAAAGATAAGGTAAGTCTCTGAATACTTATCTGAGTTAACATAAGAAGAGCCTGAAGTCCAACATTTCCTCAAAAAACTATTGCTTCTTCTTTAACGAATTATCCCTTTAGCACTATGAGCTCCGATAGCAAAACACAGAGTGACAATAAAGACATCGGAGTTGTGATGTCAATTACTCGAGACAAATTCGCAGATGATGATGATATTCTCAGCAGAATCATCTCTCCAAATGGGCTTCCGGTAAATGTCACTGGTGACCTTGATGAGGCCATGAAATTGGCTTTTTCTGCTGAAGATATTGAGCTGACCCCAGAAGAAGACGCTAAACTTTTAAGAAAGATTGACATGTACCTTCTCCCTTTTCTTTGCTTCCTATATTCGGTTCAATTCATGGACAAAGTCTCTAACGGTAATGCTTCTATTATGGGACTCAAGACTGATCTGGATATGGTTGGTAACAAGTACAATTGGGTTGGTTCGTCTTTTTATTTGGGTTACTTAGCCTTCGAGTTTCCGGTTTCTGCTATCCTTCAAAAGCTGCCATTGGCAAAGACGGCTGCAGGATTCATCCTACTCTGGGGAATAGTTCTTTGTCTTCATTCTACTCCAAGTTATCCTGGGTTCATCTTCTTGAGAACCATGCTTGGTGCTTTCGAATCCTCTATCACACCTGCTATGATGATCATCACCTCTCAATGGTACAGAAAGGAAGAACAGTTCTTAAGAACCTGTATTTGGTTTTCTTTTAATGGTTTTGGTACAATCATGGGTTCTTCTATTGCCTATGGGATTGCAGTACGTGCTGATCAGTTCAACATTGAAGGATGGAAAATTTTGTTCATTGTCACTGGCCTCATGACTCTGGTTCTTTCAGTCATATTCTATTTCCATATTCCAGATTCGCCAGCTAGTGCTTGGTTCTTGACTGAAAGAGAGAAATTGATGGTTGTACAGAGAATCAGAGCTAACAACCAAGGTTTTGGTAACAGACATTTCAAGAGGAAACAATTCATTGAAGCCATGACAGACATTAGAACATGGGTGTACTTCTTCTTTGCTCTGATCATGTCGGTTCCAAACGGTGGTATCACCAATTTCGGTGCCATATTAATGAAAGATGACTTTGGTTTCTCCACATTGAACTCTTTACTTATGGGTATGATTGGTGGTGCTGTAGAGATCGTTGGTTGTCAATTGCTTGGTGCTTTACACAGCTACATCCCCCACAGATTCATTATTATCCTAATTTCCACAGTGGTGACAGACTCAGGTGCCTGTATTCTTGCCTTTGCTAACGAGAACAAGAAAGCAAGATTGTATGGATATTTTATTCAGAGTATTGGTGCAGTGAGTATGATTGGCTGCTTATCCTTATTTTCGTCAAATGTTGCAGGTCATACTAAGAAGATCACAGTTAATGCCATCTACTTGATCGGCTACTGTACAGGTAACTTGATTGGTCCCCAAACTTTTAGAGCTTCTGATGCACCAGGCTATGCTCCTGCAAAGTCCACAATTGTTGCATGTTACTCCGTCGGCCTTCTCATAATTGGATGGCTTTACTGGTCCTACTGGAACGAGAACAAGAAGAGAGCTGTTATGAGAGCTGCTAGAGAAAGCGATGGGTTTTACGCAGAGGAGATGGAGAACCTGGAGTTCGCTGATCTCACTGATAAGGAAAACCCCAATTTTGTGTACTCACTGTAACTCGTTGTTCAATTATTTTTTATAGATTATCTATTTATAACAGAAACTAAAACTTTTTATAGGTTCTAAAGAGTTGCATCAGTATTCTTCTTCCATAATCTGAAATATAGTTCCCAGAACTTAGAAAAGCTCGGAAGCCGATATTGACAAAAAGAGGTTGGGCCACTTCGAGCCGTGCGAGACAAAGAGTTTGTTGATGGAGGCTCGGGCAACAAAGGTCCTTTTGGCCCTCTCTCTCTCTCTTTTTCCTTTCTCCATCACTGTTGGATCCACCCTTTTTCAGTAGACCCCTGAATTATACCAAAATGCTCTGCAAGCATCTCCAACGAACTTTTAAGCGTCACCAGTCAACCCACATGCGATTCAGAGAAGCAATGTCTTCCATTGCCTCTCAAGTGATGATCCTCACTGCTGCGGCATCTCAGACCCCACATCCAGTGTTTAAGGGTGTTACATTGTCAAGTGTCAGTTCCTTGTCCATCAACCCAGAACCACTGCTTCAATTTAATCTTATGAAGCCTTCGCTTACGGCCAGTTACCTCCATGCCTATGAAAAGTTTGCGGTACACGTCTTAAGCCCGTCTACCTACTCATGCGATTTGGCAAGGCTGTTTGCTCGTAACAGACACTTTGATGAAGCTAATAAAGAATGGATTCCATTTGAGCCATTCAAGCATTTGAATGAAACAGAATATGAAATGTATTCTGGTGTACAAGGTTGCACGCTACCGATTTTGAAGCAAGTTGAAAGAGTCATGATCTGTTCCAAAGTGAAAACGTTGAACGTCCAAGACCATGAGATTTGGATTGCAAAGGTTGAGGAAGTCATTGAAAGACATCAAGGTGAAAAAACTGGAGGGCTATTGAATTTCAATAGAAAATTCCACATGGTTGGTGAAGATTTGCATAAGTCCACAAAGACTGAATGAATATAATGGCATTATAATGAGATATACCAACTACACATCACATATATTCGATACATTTTATGATCTTATGATATTTTGTTTAAATTTTTCTTTTGGACTTCAGCGTTTTATTAATCTTCCTGTGGTTCATAATTTTGTAATAGCGTTAGCAACTCTTGTACCGAAAACAACACACTCCAAAAGGGAATTACCACCTAGCCTATTCTGACCATGGACACCACCAGAGACTTCACCTGCTGCAAATAGCCCTTCGACCAGCTGACCATCTTTGGCCAACACTTGGCCGTTTTCATTGATTTTAACACCACCCATTGTAAAGTGTACGACCGGTGTTACTTCGCCAATATATAAAAGTGTATCGGTGGTTAAGTTGTGGAAAACATGTGCCTTGTGATTACGAGGGAAATCATGCTCCTCCGTGAGGGTGTAATCGTTTAGAACTTGCAATGCATGTTCGGCATTTGTAGGGAACTTCTCGGATAATGATGCCTTTTCGATAAGTTTCATTTTTATGTAGAAATCAATTTGGAATTGGAAGTCCTTGTACATATCTTCATTCAAAACTAAGAATGCACGTTGTCCCTTTTGCTTCAGAATTTCTTGAGATACTTTGTCCCTAGTACTAAGCTCATTGATGAATCTGTTCAATTCCTCATTCAACAAGACACCACCGACACCTCTCAAAGACTCTGCAGCAAGGAACTTCCAGTTGTTATCACGATCATCTTGTTTGATGAATCCAGTTGGGTGGATCTGAACTTGCTCCATATCCACCAATTCGGCGCCAATATTTTCCAAAATTATCTGACCTTCACCTAGAGTTTGGTCTCCATTTGTAGTTGGTAAGGAGGCAAATTCTGGTTTGTACTTCTTGAGTAACTCCTTAGAGAACCCGAATCCTCCTGTTGCAATGACGACATTATTCGTCTGGATAGTCTTCTCTTCACCAGTCAATAAATCCAGGTAATTAACACCATGAACTTTGTGGTCCTTAACTTCCAATCCAATCAGCTTTGAATTAAACCTGGTTTCTAGGCCGTCGAATCCCTCAACTTTCTTCTTGAGCTTAGAAATTATTTCAAATCCTGGAGGGACTCCCTCCGATCTGTGTGTTCTGCTCTGTGAATGGCCACCAAGCCTGTTAACAATGTTAAGCGCAACACCAATGTCTTTTTGGAGCCAGGAAATTGCGTTCTTGGAATCATTTGTAAGCGTTCTTTGTAGGCTTTCATCACCGATCTTTCCACCCGACTTGACTGTGTCGTTGAAGAACTCATCGATGCTATCCTCGATTCCAAGTGCTTGTTGTATTGAAGTAAACGCACCATTGATTCCTGAAGATGCCTTAATAGAATTTCCACCAAACTGGTCTCTTTTCTCAAGTAAGATCACTGGTATTTGGCGTTGTAACAAATTGTAGGCAGACGTTAGTCCAGCCAATCCGGAGCCAACCACCACGACTGGTGACATTATGTGTTGTTCTTCTTGTTGTTGATTGATACAATACCAAGCGACCACAGCAACTAAAATGATTATAAAGTTAGTCGATCTCCCCATTTACCTTCTTCCAAAGGTGTAAGAAGAAACACGAGAAAACATATTTTCAAATAAAAATATATTGACGCAAAGCATCACCTCATTTAGTACTACTCCCCATGGGCTGATCCCCACGTCAACACCCCAACATCCCAACACCACGCTATATAACACCCGAACATCCCATCCAGACACCGCCTCCCCGGGTCGATTAATGAAATCTCCCATTTCTGCCACACGATATGAACGCCTCAGGACCACTTCAGTGACGACTTTAAAGCTGTGTAGATCCTCACTCACACAAAGATAATAGCGCAATGTCCAAAGCACTCAAGCGCTCGATCAAGAACGTCGTCTCCGGCTATTCTTCCTCCCAAGTTTTGGTGAGAAACGGTGAGTTTGTGGTTGAATTTTAGGGGCTAATCTCGGTTCTTACCGGGGGGTATGGTGTTTATACATATGCGTCCCGTTCACCATTCCAATGCCACTTTCACGATTATTATTGTTACTAACACCTTCCAGCCACCTCCAATGAGCCATATGGGCCTTCTACTGGTGAGATGGAGGATCTTGCAGACCTCACATACGAACAGTAAGTAACCACCGTATCCGTACCTAATCAATCCGTACTAACATCCTTTCTCATCAGAACCGAGTTCTTGGATATAATGGACATGCTTGATAGGCGTCTCAATGACAAGGGAAAAAACTGGCGCCACGTTGCCAAGTCCCTTACAGTGCTAGACTTCCTCGTTCGTTGCGGTTCTCAGAACGTAGTCCGCTGGTCGAGAGACAACTTGTATATTATCAAAACCCTCCGTGAGTTCCAATACGTTGACGAAGAGGGCCACGACCAGGGATCTATAATCAGAGTTAAGGCAAAAGAATTGACCTCCTTGTTGAGAGATGAAGAGAGGTTAGCCATGGAGAGAGAGCTCCGTACAGCCAATAGAAAACAAGGCAGATTCAACGACCGCAGCAGAAGAAATAGCAGCGACAGAGATGAAACAGAAGAGGAGAGAGCAATGAGGGAAGCGCTCGAAGAAAGTAAGAGGACTGCAGAGGAGGAAGAGAGGAAGAGAAGAGGGCTTACTGATGGTGACGATGGTCTCGAACAGGCCCTCAGACTCAGCCGTGAAGAAGAAGAAGCTAGAAGACAGAGGGAACAGAATGGTAACCTGCTCGATCTTTCGGATGCTCCACAACAAGGTGTACAGTATGACATTTGGGGAAACCCAATTTACCCTAATCAGGATGCCTACCTTCTCCAACAACAACAACAACAGCAGCAGCAGCAGCAGCAGCAGCAAGCCATGTTGGCTCAACAGCAACAGTTAGAAGCTCAGCAGCAGGCTTACATGCAGCAGCTTCAGCAACAGGCAATGCTTGAGCAACAGCAGCAACAGTACTTGATGCAACAACAGCAGCAACAGCAACAGTACCAACAGTACTTAGCTCAAGAACAGCAACAGCAGTACATTCAACAACAACAGCAACTCTATGCTCAACAACAGCAGCACATGCTCCAGACGGGTTCTAACAACCCATTCGCTATGAACGCTGATTCTGAACGTGAAGTACAGCCACAACCTGTTCAGCAGCAGCCAGAAGCACCAAGAACACAACAGCAGCCATTGGCTCAGACCCCAACTGGATCTCAGAAGAAGAACGAGCAGTTCTCTGAATTAAACCAACTGCTTGCTCAAGGTACAGGCATTGATACATTTGGTAATGAGGGTGCCACAAGAATTCCAGCACAGCACACCAGAACTTCACAGTTCCTCAACTCCTCCGGTACTGGTATCGGCCAGACTCAGCATAGCATTGGCAACCCATTCTTAAAGCAGCAGTATACAGGTGTGGCATCCACAGGCATCGTGCCAACTCAGACTGGCTATGGTTTTGGAAATCAGGTTTCTTCCCACAATGGTTCCTCTCGTGGCAATGAACAAAGTTTGATTGATATTTGATCTTTGTTTTTACTTGTGTTTTTTCTTGTTATCTCTATATTTTCTTTTTTATGGTTCCTTTTGTTACAGTTTTTGTGCTTTTTTAGAATATATGAACAGCTTTGAAATTTTACAAATGTTTATTGGTCCCCTCTTAATCTAAAGATCCATCTAACACTTCAAAAGCATTTTATACACCTGGTTCTCAGACTCATCAATGTAACGGTATCCGGTACTGTCCAAAAAGTCCTGGAACTTCTCGCGGTCCTGTGATGGAACATCGAAACCAGCAAGCACCTTACCCATGTCTGAACCGTGGTTTCTATAGTGGAACAATGTTAGATTCCATTTACCCTTGAGCTGTTCTAGGAAACGAGTCAATGCGCCTGGCTTCTCTGGGAACTCAAAGCTGTAAATACGCTCATTTGGCAAATCAACAGATCCTCCAACGAGGTAACGACCATGGGATTTAGCCATCTCGTTCTGAGAAATGTCCGTAGCAGAGAATCCAAGTTCCTCCAATGAGTTAACAACCTGGGAAACTTCCTTCTTACGGTCAACAACGGAGAATGATGTGTAAATGAAGGCATTTCCACCATGGGAAGCAGTATAACGGTAAGAGAACTCCGTGACAGTACGTGGGTGGATAATGTTTTGCAATTGAAGGAAAGAACCTGGCGTATCTGGAATGGTAACCAGCATAAACACTTCTTTACCTTCACCTAAAACAGCACGTTCAGACACAAATCTCAAACGATCAAAGTTCATGTTAGCACCTGAGAGAACTGGGATGTAAGTTGCCTTAGAATGGTCGATTTCTGGGTGATCTGCGATGTAACGCTTCATACCGGCAACAGTCATAGCACCAGAGGGTTCAACAATGGAACGAGTGTCTTCAAATACATCCTTGATAGCAGCACAAATCTCATCAGTGTCAACGTGAACAACCTCATCTACAACTTCCTCACAAACCTTAAAGGTCTCCTCACCAACAACCTTAACAGCAGTACCATCAGCAAAGGCACCGACACTTGGTAACGTTACTCTCTCTTTCTTCTGCAGAGACTGATATAAAGCATCTGCATCATGTGTTTCAACACCGATAATCTTCACATGTGGTGCAATTCTCTTCAAATAAGAGCCGATACCAGAGATCAAACCACCACCACCAACGGCACAAAACACAGCACTGATCTTCTCGCCATTGGTCTGTCTAAGCAGCTCCATAGCAATGGTACCCTGACCTGCAATGACATACGGGTGGTCAAATGGTGGAATGTTGGTCATTCCACTCTCTTCGGCCAATCGTGTGCACTCAGCCTTTGCAGAGTCAAAATCTTCACCATAGAGAACAACCTGGGCACCAAGACGAGACACGTTTTGATACTTGATGGACGGCGTTGCAACTGGCATAACAATGGTGGCTGGAATCCCCAAATTCTTAGCACTATATGCAACACCTTGTGCGTGGTTACCTGCTGAACAGGCAATGACACCCTTTGAGCGCTTTTGTAAGTCAAGTTTTGCAATCATGTTGTAAGCACCACGCAACTTGAAGGAAAAGACTGGGAGAAGGTCCTCTCTTTTCAAGTAGACACAAGATCCAGTCTTATGCGAAAGAGACACTGCATGGGAAAGTGGCGATTCTTCAATGACATCGTATACTCTGGATGTAAGGATCAACCTCACGTAATCTGGAGATCCATTGGCGAGGAGATCCTGTTTTTGTAAGTCTGGATACTTGGCAGAAGACTCATGTCTAACTGCTGAAAAGGAAGAAAAGTTACGACTGCAATGATGTGGCAGAGCTCTTGAAACAAAGGCAGCAGCCCCCGTTCTGGCAAACGTAGACATCTGTGTTCTATTTTATACCCTGAAAAAAAAGCCAGCAGAAACAGTGATGAGTAGTAATTAATGTGTGCAGTTCTATCAATGACAATCATGATGAGTCGATGAAAAATTAATTCGCGGCCTTTTTTAATATGGCTGCTACAAACTGCAGCCTAAATACACTACAATTATCTGCTGTCATTAAAGTACTTTGTGTAGTAAGTTTGGTGCTCTAATATACCATTAATTCTGTGGATATTACCACTATTCCTATTCTTTGAGTTATAAATGGTTTGCTACAGATTTCTAAATGTATTCAAAATAGTAGCTTGTTTACATTCGAGTTCATCAAGTATAAAATATATCTTTTACTTCCTCGGTACTATCTTCTCTGTTTCGTAGCTCAAGCTGAGAGAGCAGAAATGGCCTTCTCAGCAGTCGAAGTAGCAGAAGCTGGGTTCACGCCGGAAACAAGTCTGCCATCTGCAATGGAAAAGTCTTCCCACTCGGATGGTGGGGCCACAAAGATACCACCAACGGAAGCGATAAGCTCTTCGTTTGTCTTCAATCCGAACTTCTTCATGGTAGCGTCCAAGCCAATCTTTTTCTCAGCTTCAGCGACAAAGCATGTGGCATTCTTGCCCTTGACCAACTCTGGGATTCCGGCAAAAATAGCTGGGCCATGACAAACAGCAGCAACAACACCACCGTTTGCATAAATCTTTCTTGCAATCTCGTGCAATCCCTTTGCTGTAGGAAGGTCAAAGAGAGTGGCATGACCACCAGCAGCGTAGAAAATGGCATAGTCGTCAGGGTTGATTTCCTTAGCGGCCTTGTTCTTTTTCAAGTAACTGTGGATCTCAGCCTCCTTGTCGTTGTACTCGTTCACATCCTCCTCAGCAACAAAATCTGAAGGTACAACGGAGTGCTCATCGATACCATATTTACCATCTTCAGAAATAAACTGAACCTCGTAACCGGCCTTTTTGAAAGCGTGGAAGGCGTGGGAAGCTTCAGACCAGTAGGCACCAGTCTTGGCACGGTCCTCGTAGAACTGGTCAAAATAGGAGGACAAAACGATGAGGGCTGTCTTTGGAAGGGCCATGTTGTATGTAATTCTTTTAATTGGTTTCAATTGACTTTTAAAATTGGATGTGATATTAACTAGAATTCTCGTGGTGCCAAAACAGCATTTCAAGAGTTCTTTTATGTTGCTTTTATACTCAAATCCACAGCCAGGGATGGGACCTCGCTGTCAACTTTGGCACATAAATGACATGTGGCCCTTTAACAAAACTCATACCAGCTTATTAAACAACTGCAAGTGCGGGAAATTGCTTTTTTTCTCTTGGTTTCCTTTTTCTTCTGGTGTTAAGTATTTAGTTGTGTTCTAAAATTGAGAGTCCTATTGTTGTTTCCATCATCGATTAACAATTGACTTCTAAATAGACCGTTCAGGCCTTGCCCCGTCTCTTTCAAACCCTGCTTTTTAACGTTGGGAAAAATCGATGTCCGTGAACCAAAATTTCTGCAGTTCCATTTGATTCCATCACTCTGACGTCCTTCCCCCACTTTTAGTGTGTTTCGCATCTTCGTTTCTCTGATTTCTATTACAGATTCTAGTGAGGTTACTAATTGTATATTCTGTTTTTCTCCGCCTTTTTCTTGTAAATTCGACAAGATTACTAATTGTAGATCCATGCCATACGGAAGGGGATTTCCTGTTTGTTGCAACTAAAATTCGCACCACAGAGTGATGGGTAAGGCTAATACTCAGAAATACTCAAAGAACGACTAGAATTCTATAGAAGGCCTGAGATTCCGAATACCCTAATTTTTGCATTTAATCTTTTTTTCAGTCTAAACTTTGCTATTTAAAGGCAGTATTTTAAAGAGTTAATTCCAAGTGAACACTTGAGAGAATAGTGTTAGTATGTAATCCTTTCGTATTCCGAGCATCTCGTAAGACGGTAGCCGGACTGGTCCTGGCACACCCAGACCATACCTATTGGCTCTCTTTGCCTCCATATGTTTATTTGTAGTGGTATTTTAGCTCTACACTAAAAAGCAATAACGGAAATTGAATCTCAAAAGCGATTTAAATATTCGTCTTGAACACCCCTTCGATCTGGGGATTTATATATAATTTATATTATATAGGATTATCCAAAATATATTCTTAAATTCTTGAAATAGAAGCTAAATATATACAATATATATGCTTAAAAATAACTCAAATAGCTAAATATTATATAAACAGGATAAGGAATTTTTGTCGCAAACTGAAGTTTTGGGAATTATCCTAACTTAAACTCCTAGACTCTTGTGTTATAAAGTAACAAGGTTTATATTAATGTATATAAAGGTGTTCAGATGTATTCTTGTTATGAGCACTGGTACCAGTGATAAGCTACCCTTAACAAAGATGCCTAGGCGGGGAAAAAGAAGGGGCACCAGCCTGGAGAACAGGTGCGCTAAAGAGGATTAAAAGAGGTAAGTGAAACTTACCAGAAGGGCAATATCCACTATTCCATACTCCAGTATCTTAAATGTCAAAGTTGGAGGACATTGAGCTTGAAGAGCAATCTTTACCATTGACAGCTACCGAGTCACGGCAATCATCATCTTCCCCACTAGAAACTGGTACAGATCTATCGGACGAAGAATCACACATAGTTACACACAAGGGCCATGAAATCTATATGGATTCATTAAACTGGCGAAAATCTGGGCTGTTGAGGGCCCAGATAATTCTTTGCTTTGCTATGTTTATGCTCATCGGACTTGCAGATCAGACAGTTGGCACATTACTTCCATTTCTCGTGGAATATTATCATACTACAGAAACCACGGTGAGTTTCGTCTTCATGCTTCAGTTTTTAGGTTACTCAGTAGCAGCCCTGTGTAACGATATCCTCCATGTGAAATTTGGAAGAAGAGGTGTATTGCTTTGTTCAACTGCATGTTTGTTCGTGCCTTTCACTGTGATCTCAGTGACGGAGTTCCTACCGTTGTTCACTGTTGTATACTTTGGATACGGTGTTGGAATTGGCGTACTTGATAGCTGCTGTAACGTTTTCCTGAGCTCAGTGGAGGATAATAATGAAATCATGGGTCTTTTACATGGCTTTTATGGAGTTGGGTCTGTGATCTCTCCACCACTCGTTAGTTTAATACTTAGGCATTGGGGCTACAGAAATTATTATCTTCTCTTATCAATTCTCAGCGGATTTGGTATGCTCGCTGTCTACTTCGTCTTCAAAAATGAAGACAAGTGGAAATATGATTACATGATGACAAAGGACCAGAAAGAGGAAGAAAAAATAGGCTTTTTATCTCTTTTAAAGGACAAACTGATCCTCTGTTTTTGTGGATACTTGTTCTTCTATATTGGCGCAGAGCTCAGTGTTGGTTCCTGGCTATTGACTTACTTAAGAAAAATCAAAGGCATGCAACAGCTTCAGGCCAGTTACGTTGTCAGTTGGTTTTACATTGGCTTGACGTGTGGGCGAATGCTTCTGGGATTTGTCACAAAAAGATTCAAGAACGAGTACCGAGCTAACCTGTGGTACTCGATCATCAGTTGGGGTTCCTCTTTGATATTTATGATATTCTCTTTAGCATATACGGGAAAGCACTATGATTGGATATCTAAGCCACTGGTGTTTATTATGGGTGTATTTATTGGACCACTCTTCCCAACAGCTGCTATCACCCTACTTAGCCTTCTTCCAGTGAAATTGCAGGTCATTGGCTCTGGAATCGTAAACTCATTAGGAGGAACAGGCTCAGCAGTCCTACCCTTTCTCGCCGGTGCAGTAATGAGATTGGTGGGCTTTGAGTATTTTTTGGTCTTTATAAACTTGTTGATCTTGATTTACTGCATCTTCTGGTTTTATGTCCCGAAGACTGCAACAAGCACAAACTATGAATTTTAAATGGAGAAACATACAGATTATTTAATAGAAAGAAGAGCGGAGCCCAGAAACAGACGAAAAGTGCGACGCGAAAAAACACGAGCAATTGGGTCCGACGCGTCTTGAGGCCGTTCGAGATTAAAGTGTTTTTCTAGAGCTATACAGACAGCTTAGCCGGAAAAGAACTAGACCAAGCTAAAAAATCAGGCAGCAATGACATTTGATGGGGCTCGTGTAATCTATTTGCCATATTTATCTGGCGATATCAAGCTCGTGAACCTTCCTCATCCGTTGACTGGCGAAATTCACAACTACATTCTATGTGGATGTAACCTCTACGAGCTTCGTGAGATTGATGGTGACAACCCTCACGACAAGGCAAATTACACAAGACCTTTAACGAAGAAGGACAGTCTCCCTGTGAGGTCCCTAATTTTGGAAGGAAACAATAAAGAAGGTCTTATTGTGGAGAATGGCGCGCTGATCGTATCAACCAAGTTTAACCTCGCGTTTACGCTAATTGCGTACTTCACCCGCGAGATGGAAAAGGGAAAAGAGTTTACAAGATTCCAGTCAGGAGAAGATCTGTTTGATCTGATACAGGAGGGAATTACAGGGATGATTGAGATCCCTGAAAAGACTGTGAAGGAGTCGTTGGTGAAGATTTGCGATTCCGTTACAGAGTGCGGTGAAGACTTTTATAAATACTCGGAGACAAAGTGTATGGAGTACCTAACAGGAAAAGTTACTTCTATTTCAAATAATTTTCCAAAATCTATCAGAACTACCGTTGTTGATCCTCTATTATACCCCATTGAGCTGGATGAGAAGATTCCCGAGGATATATCTAGACTGGCACTTCAAAAGTTTTCCATTCACCTTTTAAGTTCATATTTACCAGAGGTTTGGACCTCAAAGTTGACCAAACGCTTTGATCTCAAAGCTCTAGATGACTATATTAACGAGTTATGCAGAAAGAAACTGGAGAAAAGAGCAGCAGAGGAGAATTTGGCGGATATGAACAGACTCAATTCCGAGAACAAGAGATCGGCTGGACCACAAGGCAAGGGAGCTCCAGCAAAGAAGAAAGCGACAGTAGTGAAGAAACAGGCACCGAAGGTATCCCGGGGGCCTCTAGACATGCTGTTTAAGAAGAAATGAAACGCAAGTATGTGTATAGTCTACGTTTGACAGAAAATAACAAGATGGTTATGAAGCTTATTTACAGTAAGGAAATTGTTTAGATTTTCTCAACTTTCCTTTAATTCTTAATTTCCTTAACTTTCTCCACCTGACTGTTCTTTGTCACCTGATTGTTCTTTCTAACCTGGTCGTAGATACCCATACCACCTGCAATGAATGATCCCATGTCATTCAGACCTGCTGGAATGACGACAGTATTGGACTCCTTGGCCAGCTTACCAAATGCTTCAACATAGTGCTCAGCAACCTGCAGTGAAACAGCATCATTACCACCTGGTGTCAAGTTGATAGCCTTTGCTACTTCTTTGATACCCTCAGCAGTGGCCTTAGCCTTAAGAAGGATGGCTTCAGCTTCACCATTGGCTTCGTTTATGCTCTGTGCCTTGGAAGCTTCGGAAGCAAGGATCTTTGATGCCTTCTCACCTTCAGCAATATTAATAGCTGCCTGTCTGTGACCTTCAGAGTCGAGGATTTCAGCTCTCTTGGATCTTTCTGCTGAAACCTGTCTGTGCATGGCTTCCAAGACGTTTTGTGGTGGATGGATGTCCTTGATCTCATAACGAAGGCACTTGATACCCCAATCAGCTGCTGCTTCGTTGAGAACAGCAGTAATGTTGTTATTTAGTGACTGTCTTTCTTTTAAGACATGGTCCAAGGTCAATTGACCGATTTCAGATCTCATGGTTGTCTGTGCCAATTGGGAGATAGCGTACTCAGCATCTTCCACACCATACGAGGCCTTGTAAGCGTCAACAACTTTAATGTATAAGACACCATCCATCTCCAATGTAACATTGTCAGCAGTGATAGCGCTTTGGGAAGGTACTTCAATGGCAGCCTCTTTCAATGACTGAACGTACTGGATTTTGTCAAGGAAAGGAATAAGGATAGCAAGGCCGGGGTCAAGTATACGGTGGAACTTACCCATTCTTTCAACTACCCAAGCAGTCTGCTGAGGCACAAAACGGACGACAGTGTTCGCTGGGAGCTGGTCATGCTGAAAGAATGAGATTGGGCCTTGGTTGGAAGAGTAAGGTCTGACGCCACCCGTTGCCAGAGCAAGAGTGCGAGAGGATGAGAGCAGGAGCCTCTGTGTGGAAGTCTTGGTGATTGTTCTAAGCATTTTTATTTTCTCTTTTTGGGATGCCGTAGTTGCTTTTTATTCAAAACCGCCTTTTGACAGAAGAGTGAAAAGAACTGTTTCACGGATGTATTGGTGTACATATAAAAAGGATGAACCCTGGCTGGGCCCCAGTTAATATGAACTTTTCCAGCTTGCACCATCACCATTTTGTGGTGTTCAGGTGTTGATAGCTCTGTAGTGCGCGAAACTGGCAAAACTTTAAGCGGTGAAGTCAGGTGTTCACGGCTCAGTTATAAGTTTGAAGACGAGACAGCAGAGTGTGCTTTGAGGCCAATAAGAGGACAGGAGTAGCCAAAAGTTTTATTTGCAGGCTAAATATATACTTTGAGAGGCCTTTCTCGTGTTTCATTTTAGCTCAGACAGATTTCTTCAATATCGGAGAGACAAAAGACATACCAGATCCAAATACCATAATACAAGCATTCAATCATGGCCAAGGGCATTGAGGTTTCCAATAACGAGAGGGAGTTTGTTCTCGAGGCACTGAAGCAGGGAATACGAACAGATGGACGTAAGTTTGACGAGTTTCGCCCTGTAGAGATCACGTTAGGAGAGCAGTACGGTTTTGTGGATGTGAAGATGGGAAAGACCAGAGTTGTTTGTCGAATCTCTGCTGAGATTGTTGCACCATTTGAAGACCGTCCGTTTGAAGGACTGTTCCATGTCTCAACAGAGATTAGTCCTATGGCTTCTGCTATGTTTGAAAATGGACGCCAGTCGGATGATGAACTGCTCATCTCTAGAGCTGTTGAGAAAGCCGTGAGGAGATCCGGTGCTCTAGACTTGGAGAGTCTTTGTATCATTGCAGGAAGCAAATGCTGGGCTATTAGAGCTGACATACATTTCCTTGACTATGACGGTGGCTTCATTGATGCTAGTTGTATTGCTGTGATGACTGGATTGCAGCATTTCAAGAAGAACGACGTTACCGTCTCTGGCGAACAAGTCATTGTGCATTCATTGGACGAAAGAGAGCCTGTAGAGCTCAGTGTTCTACATGTACCAATTTGTATCTCGTTTGCCTTCTTCAACCCTAATGGCGTGGAAGAGAACATTAAGGGCGAGGCCAATGAGATTTATGTCATTGACGCCAACTTACAAGAGGACCTGCTCAACGACGGTGTCTTAACTGTGACAATAAATAAAAATAGAGAGATATGTCAGATATCGAAGGCAGGTGGTCTTCCAATGGACGCACTCAAGCTTATGGAGTGCTCACAAAAGGCCTATACAATCGCAGAGCGCGTAACTAACCAGATCAGAGATCTCTTGGAAAAGGATACAAAGAAGAGACGCGCTGGAATTCAGTGGAAGGAGCTTAGTGCACAAAATGATAGATAGACCGTAACTATATCAAATCTTGGAATGTTTATGGAAGGAACAATGTAGTGATTCTATTGTCATATTATTGCCTTGAAGTCTGTCGTTTATCGCGACGAAAAAGGTGTGCTGATCTCGCGTGGTTTAATTAAACACACATTAAATTTGACACAATTGACTTTTTCAATCAATATACCAGAGGCATCAGACTGCAGAGTTTGATCTCCGAACGAAAGAGATAATGGGGATTGTTCAGGTTACTTTGACGCTACTGGCCTTGACTGTTGGATTTGTGTTCCTTTATAGCAAATATCTCGAGTCGCAAAGAGATATTCACGAGTTGGCTTTAAATCAACAGGCTAGTATTGGCGGCACTAGAAAGGAGGACGAGACCGCCGTGTACAGAAATAACCAGACTCCCCATGGTCTTCCACTCTTAACAGGTCTTCAGATAAGACAGGGGTTTCGTCTTAGAAATGGCAATATAAGGGACATCTGGTCTGTGATCATGCGCCAGAAGCAGAGAGACGGTCGTCTTATCTTCTATGCTAATGGTAAGGAAACCAAATGTGATATCGACAACTTGAATGCTATATTCAAGAGGCTGATTCAATTTTTTACCCACAATGACTGCTACAATATTGGAATTGCCGTCCCAGTGAACACATACCAGGGGTTTGTTACTGCAATGGCATGCTGGGCACACGGGCTTACGGTGCACACGTTCAACCAATTGCCTCGCTCACAGCCAGAGAAAGTTGATTTGCTTGTTGTCACACAGTCACAGTTAAAACATGCTGTTATGTTTAAGTACAAGAGAGTTCTTGTTGTTACTGATGACGATTCGCAGCCTTCAACTAGTAACAAGGATGAGACGGTAGTCAACTGGGAAGAGCTTGGTTCGCTTGGTGCTCTCCGTGATAAGATATACGACTATAACTATGATCCTAAGTATGATCATGGAACTCCACTAGTAGACACACATAACTTTATGACTACCTCATACACTCATCAGAACTTTGTCAGCGCCGTGGCATCCATTGTGAAATCACTCCCATTCCAAAATGAATTTACCGAAAAGGAAGTGTTATTGGTTGGCTATACAGGATCAACGTTGAACTATTGGCCAAAGGTTTTTTCTATTCTTTTATTTGGAGGAAATGTGGTTTTGGGATCAACTTCAGATGCTACTTTTGGAAATGCGATTCTTACTTACAGACCTACCGTTCTATCGCTCGATGTACAAGGGGCCAAAAAGTTCATTGTTTCCCAAAAGAACAAGGGCCTTATCCATAGAATAAAGTCAGAAAGAGCTGCACATTTGTTTTCTGAAGGGATTTTTTCACACTCAGCTATGTTTGCAGAGTTTTTTTCATTGAGAATTATCTACATTGGTGATGATGGAAATGATTCTCGCGACGTACGACTCACAAGCACAGAGCTCAACTCCATAAGGGTGCACTGTGGTGCCCGTGCAATTTGTGAACGTTTCATCCCAGGTGTTATTGGTGCTGTTCTTGCGACAAATTTCTTTGATTACCGTGTCTTCAGTAATCCCAAACTTGTGAACCGTGGTGCTTCTTCCCAATCTTTGGAGATAAAGTTGTTCAGATATGGTGAATTGAACATCGACAAGAGACACGGGGAATTATGTGTAAGAGGTTTCACAATTGGGAAGCCGGTAGGTGAAAAGAAACTTGAAAAAGCCATTAGCGAAGGTGAACGGGTTGGGTCTGAAGGTTGGATGCCAACGGGTGTGATTGGTAAGTTTGGTATTGATGGTTGTTTCTACGAAGATTGACCTTTTTTATCGTATGAACATATGTATAAACCGTTTCAATATCACATATTTTGATACACTAGATGTAACTTGTAGTGTCAACCTTTTTTGAAGAGATATCATCAATGAAGACACCCAATAAGTATATGTTTGACAAAAAGAAGAAGGAGGCAGAGCCAAGGAGACCAGGGACAAATGTACTCTCACCCAAAAATTCAAGCCTGTAGGCAAATAATAGCCATAAACCTTGAGAAGTTATCCAAAGCATCAAGCAGAAGACACCTTTAACTTTCTTAGTAGAAATCAAACATGAGTTTCTGAAATAAAGTGGAAGGAATATGAGGAACCATATAAAGTATTGTGATGTCACGACCTTGTTAAAAGTAACAAAGGTAAATGTCTGGAGGAACAATGTATTTGTTAGAGATTTTTTAGTGAAAATAATAGGGATTAAGATGGTAGAGAGCAACATTTGTGGAAGGAAAGCCCATTTGGAAAGGTCGAGTGAATTGAGAGCACTGGTAGTGACTGTTGATGAGGCCAGTGCAGAACTAAAGTAGAGAGATATGTTATAAACAGAAAAGTTGTGGCGATGATCCGTACGAATGAGATGGTAAAGATATGAGTGCTCAAGGAATTCGAATCCATAAGACAAATACATTAATGCTCCCAGTGAAATGAACGTAAATGTAGATGCTGTTACAAATTTCACAGTAGATTGATTGCATAAGTATAATGGATTACGAAAAACTTGGCCCGTAGTTCTGTAATTTGAGAGAAAAAGAATAGCTGCAGGAACGTAAATGATAGGGTAAACCTTAAAATGTACAGAAAGTCCACAGAAAATGCCACTGATTACGGCCCTCCTTTTGAGAAGAAAGTAAATAAATAACATGATGAACACGGTCAAAACACTTTCTGAGCTTCCTCGTGTCGATATTGTCACCACCATTGGATTTAAAAGCCATATAGAGGATAATATAGACTTTTGTAACTCTTTTACCTTTGCAAGCTCGAGGACCTCCATGATCACAAATCCTGTGACGAGATCACAGATGATAAATACCAGTTTGCCGAAGTCTGGCCAAAAGACATTGGGCACCAGCATCCATGCCAGTAATGGCGTGTATCTATATGTTTCTCTAGCATAAGGTGATTGCCCATTGTACACATACGTTGCGGCATCGGAAAAAACAAGGTAGTCGATGTCAGTATATTTGACGTCCATGTTTGTGTCTTGGTATTTGCCAAAGAGGAAGAATGCACCGCGCATCACAACGGACGCTAGCAGAACATGAAGCGCATTAAGGATAAACTTCGATTTTGGCGTTGTATTGACTTCTGTCATTCTCAAATTTCACGCCCTATGTTAAACAATTGAGCGATTGTTTTACCTTGACGTTGGATTATATGTTCATGGCATAGAATTGAAGTTTCCGCGATCTGTCTTTTTTTCTGATTGTGGAGAGAGCTTCATCCAAAGAACCTACCTGTCTGCGGACTACTAAGGGAGACTTCTTAACTAGCATCAGATCAGGAACAGGGAAAAGCAGGCACAATGGACAACATGGATGAAGTTTATCGTCAGTTTGAACAGTTTGATTTCAATACACTGGACTTCAAGGTAAGTTGATTCTTCACCTTTTACGCGGTAATTTACAAGAGGGAGAACTAACATGGCCTATTATGACAGAACGGACTAGAGAATGTCTTTGAGTCCTATCTTGATCAGCAAAATCAAGGCAAGGATGAAAGAATCCATGAAATCAAGACAGAGATACCATCTGGAGATAAGACTCGCCTTTCTATGCAGGCCAAAACATTCTATTTCTGTAAAGCAACGGGGAACATCATGAACATTGAAGATTATGAGGAGTGGAAGAAGAATCAGACCAAAAAATGCAATGTGACCATAGAGGCTTCTCTACAGGAGCCGGAGTACTCAAGTAACTACAATGAGCTTGTTGAACTTATTATGGCTGGTAGAGAGAATGAGATACCCGGTATCAAACAGATTCCAGACACAGTGCTTGAAGGTCAAAGCAGTGAAAGTACTGTGAGTACAAGACAGAAGCCATGGGAGATTGTAAAAGAGGCCGTGAAAGCCGCGGAATCCACCGATAATCAAGACCCAAACCATGTCAGCATGTAAAGAAGAGCTACAAATGGAAATGTCAATTCATAACAATGGTTCTAATTTTCATGTTACTTTTCTCAGTATCTTTTCAAGCAGATGATTTGAGAAGCATGCTGCACGTAAACGTGATGATAGGCCCTCTTCAGGGGCATTTTTTTTATCCATCTACTAAAACTATCACTGTGATGCCCCGGAAGCTCTCAAGACAGCTTCAAACGCAGCAAGTGCTGCAGCATTAGCAGGGAATGACCTAAGGATCGAGGGAACAAAACCCTTTGTAAAACCTCTCCATCCTTTCATCATATAGATATCCTTAGCAGCAGCTCTCCAACTTTTGAAGGAACCGTTAAATTTATCCTCTGCTAGCAAATATGACTTGACGACATCGGATGGATAGGCCGTGACCCAGAAGCAGGACGCACTTAAACCACCTGCCCAGAAGTTGATGGAAATGTCACTCATATTGGTGTTCTCTTTCATGGCTCTTGTAATGAGCTCATATGAACCCCACCAAGTGATGAAGTTTGTTCTGAATATAAGTGTTGATATAAGTCCTTTGTATAAACCATTAATTCCCAGGCCATTAGTCTTATAAACATCCTTGATGACACTGATCGGTCCATTGTATTTGTTGTTCTTTGCACCATATTGCACTTGAAGTTTGACTTTTGCCAATTCAACAGGAGCAGCAATGAATGACACGGTCCAGCCGGCCAACACACCTGCGTAAATGTGTCCTTTAAGATCTAATCTTTCTTCATTCTGATAAAAGTTGCGCTTGATGATGCGACGATAGTTATGAAGAGATCCAAGCATGACAGAGTCCATCAAGATCCACCCAAAAAGAGGCGGCGTGAATCCCAGATAAAAACCCTTAACTCCCTGTGACTTGAAAGTCTTATAGCAGCAATCCAATGGACCCTTGAATCGGGTAGAATCTGTCTGTAAACGAACCTTAATGGTATCAAACGGATGCCCAACTGCATTCTTCGCTACACCCGAAAAGACACCAGCAACAAACCCAATATAGCCTCCAGGGGCCTGATTTTTCTTCTCATCATTTTTAGCATCCTCCGACATTATTCAGAAGGTAGGTAATTTGATATTATCTGTGGGCTATAAATCAAACGATTAATTTGTGGGTCTGTGTCTCTGATTCACTTGAAACTCCGCTGACTCAACCAAAAACAACAAAGAAAAAAATAGAGGGCAGAGAAAGTGTGGTGTAGAGCGAGCGCGTCTAGACAGAAAGGTTAGCCCTGAAAAGTAGATATATTCATACATCATCGCGCCTGCCTTCTTGCTCCATTTTCACTATTAATTTATCAACATATTCATCATGGTTTCTTCACACGCACACGCCACAAACTACTTGAAAATTAGCAATATACAACACATAGTTAACTCCCATCACTCTAGCATATTCATTCCACATACTAAAGAAATATAAGAAAGAAATAAGCAAAAATGTAGCCGAACAAATTGAACCAAAATAAAACTCAACACTTCATATACTTAGTAGATGCACTAAAACACTATCCAGTAGCTGGTCCCTCTGAAACAGAGAAAATAAAACAGCACAAAGTAGCAATAAAAGAATAGGGGAGCAAAAGAATAATACAAACGAGCAATTCAGTGACTGATTCAGCATCCAACAGCACTAGTAAGTAACACCAGATGGACAATCATTCCTCTGTCCCGCTTCTCTGCTAATATCCATCATTTCAATTCTAGTCAAAGACTATTGCCAGGTAACACCACCGCATTATCCATCAAATAGCGGGTGAATAACACTGCTCAAACAAGACTTTGTGTAACATAAATTCTAATCAGCTAATTCCATAATACTATCTATTATTCAGAATACGTAAAACAGTTCTGTCTAATTACTACCTCATAAATCCACAATAAGAAAGCGTAACACTTTACCCCTTCTTTTAAGCTTAAACAAAGATCACCCACTAACAATTCAGTCGTCTGAAACTTCAAACCTGAACAATGAAAACGCTAACCTCAAAAAACATCTAATACAGTATTTAGCCATCCCACTCTATTGCATCTAAAAACTTAAATGATCGTAGAACTAACGCATTCCATTATCCACTAAAAATATTTCTAACCACTCACAATAAACAACTAACTACAACATAAAACACAATGTACTCCCCTTCTCTCTTAATCACTAAACATCTTTAGGCATCTTAAACGCGTTCACAGTATATATCAGTGTCTTGAAAAGCACAAAAGACTCCTAACTTCCTTTTCGATACATGCAAACGGCTATTAGTATTTGCATAACAATAGTATACTTACACCTCTCTCTCCCGGATACTGTAAACGTCTAACTAAACAAATCGCAACAGTATCGACATGGAATTTGCTTGCCTACTTCAATACGTTATATGTCTTTATGCTTAAGAATATAGAATATATAGGAAAGGCAATGTATTTTGGTAAGGATATTCATTAGCTTTAACGCTTTTTTGTTTTTTTGAAACTATTGGGTTTTACTGTACTGAGTTGACATTTTTCGCTTTTCTGTCAGTGCGTTTAATGGCCTTTGTAAGCCCTAAAGCGTTTGAAGCAAAAGGATAACCCAACCGTTTAGAAGTGAGGTTGAAACTTCGAAGCAGTGTATCTAATACCAGCTGAATATTTTTGGATTAGTTGTTTCTTCTACTTTTTCTTTCGATTATAGTGCTTAACTTCGTGCGATAGGTAAACGTTACTATAGACTGTGTAGGTGCTGATAGAATATTAAATTGCACCTTATAGGAAGAGTCTCTGTTCTGTTTTCCTTACTAAACCACTATATTTTTATATAGTTTATTCCTTTGATATTTTTTTATGTTTTGATCATAAGTTACTTTTTCTTATATTGACAATATTCTTTATAACATTCCTTTAGGTTTACAGTATTTATTGGAGTTGCATTTTAGTTATTGCGACCTTGGAATAGTTGATTTGGTTGATAATAGATTTAACTAATCTTCAATCAGAGAAGATTGTATTCCTCCATCCTACAGCCCATTTGGGACTATATCGATTTAATTTGAACTGATGGGATTTTTCATTGGTGTATTGTTATGATATGTGTCTACGGTCTAAGTATATCTTCTGGTCGAGTTACATACATAAGGTGTATGTATTTATGTAGCTAACAAGCAAACGGTAATCAAGCAAGTTTCTTTGAGTGAGTAGGGCGTCTGGTTTTGTTTTTAAAAAGAACAAAGACAAAAGATAGTAGCAGGGTATTTATACTACTCATCTTTTAGTAATAATCATGAGCAGTATCGATAGCACATCTGAAGAATAAATTAGACTATGGATGGGAAAGTTTCAGACTACCTTACTGAAGTAAGACCGAGGTTATTCATTCATTCACGGATTATTTGTTGGAATACATTACGCCGCCTCCTCACCCTTCTCCGTTAACCACTCATCTGTCATACACGGAGCCAAAAGTTATAGTATAGAAGAATTCAATGAAATATGCATTTGTGTACTTTTTTATATAATTGTGGATCTAAACTTAATTTGGGTGCTTTGAGGTTATTCTTTTCCGAAATTTCAATTCTCCAATGGCTCTTCAGCAGGTCTTTTTTTGTGAGATGGTTCTCTTAGAGATGAGGAGACTTCGGGGGTATGCTGAGAGTTCACACTCTCTTTGGCTTCAATGGCTTCAAGGATCTCCTTCTCTCTTCTGATCTTCTCTGTATGTTCCTGCTCTGCCAGTTCAAATAAACTGGATATATTAGTAATTTTATCACCACCCTTTGAGAAGACCTGTGCCAGGACGTTTCCCCACACAGCATCATCTCTCTTCTCAAAATCTTCCATCTTGAAGACATTTCTCCCTAGCACCCATTCTGCTTGTTGCGTTCTTTCAAGCTTCACCATATAAGCATTAGAATTTAGCACTCTTCCAATATCACTGATTAAAGATCTGATATAAGTCCCAGAGCTTACCTTGGCTTTAAAATGAAGCAAAGGGGCCTTAAAACCTTCTTCCTTCTCCTCTGCAGTTACAGCTTCCGGTTTCTGAAGAACAAGTTCTTCATCAATAGAATGTGATTCTGCGTATTCCTTGGATAAATACAGCTTGCTATCATTCAATGTCGGATTCTCTGCAAGCTTGTCTTCGAGTTTTGATCCATCAACATCGACTGACTTAATAAATTCATATTTATGATCAGTTGTTAATGTATCCTTGAATATCTCCAATTCATGAATCTCGACTTCACGAGCTTGAATTGGTTTCGGAAGAGGGATGCCCTCTCTGGCATACTCATAAAGAGGTTTTCCATTCATTTTGAGTGCGGCAAAAATTGGTGGAGTCTGCTTGAGATGACCAATAAACTTCCTAGGAATGTCATGAACGTCATCCATTGTAATATGACGAGTACCTGACCTAGTAAGTAACTCCCCTTCGACATCACCTGTAGTTGTAGATGCACCAAACAATGCTTCTGTCTCGTACGTCTTCACACTTCCGCTGAGGTAGTTCTGGAGCTTCTTTGTACCATTACCAACACCAAGGACCAAAACACCAGTAGCGAGAGGGTCTAATGTTCCACCATGTCCCATCTTAACCTTTATAACTTTGCGAAGTTTTCTTCTCGATGCTCTTTGTCCCTCCTTCTGTAATTGTTCGACCTTAGCACCACGTAGTTGAGCAAGATCTTTGGAGAATACTGAAGATGAGGTAAACAATTGCTGAACACGAGCAAGAAACTGTGCAGATGTTACTCCTGTCGGTTTGTATATTGCAAAAACCCCATTCATGTCTTTCACAGTGCTCATTTGTTAAAAATTTTCAGGGAGGTTTGTGCGGTCTTGACTTGTTTAAAGCTGTTCAGCAAGTCATGCTCTATGATTTCTCTTTAACCTCTGGTTTAATGCGCGCACTTTTTTTGTTTGGCTGGACAAGCATCACAAACCAAAAAGGAAAGGTTATGAGGCGCACCTATTTGCTCTTTGGCAATATACTTGTTGCTGGAGAGGATGATAACGGTTCTGGTGTACCTTCTAAACTTGGTTTGGGAATTTGAAAATCAAGCTATTAAAAACAAAATGTTAGTATACTAATCAATCTCCTTGAATGTATAAGGTATAAACTCACGGATAAATAAGCAGATCTCCGAGGTGATATTATTTGCAAACCCCTGCTCTTCAGAGTAGCGTTTACATCAACAACGTATTCTTCGAGTAATTGTAGCTTCTGTGTAAAATGGTCAGTAACTGGTTGATCCTACCCATCTGTGTTTTATTATTCATTTCAAAAAATACCTACCTTTTTAGACCTGGAGGTTAAAATCTCTGGCAGACTCCAAAACGTAAAGAGGTCAAGCAAGAACCCTATCACATTCCAAAACGACCATGAAGTGTACGCCTGTACCAACAATCCATTAACAGTAGTAATAATCTCAGTAAACTCATTCGCTGTAAGGTATAATCCTAGTGGGCTCACAGATGATGTACCAAAATAATCTCCACAGTACTCGCCCTTGATTTGGAAAATACTCTCTTCACCATCCACAATGGCCGCATCTTCGTTCCCTGGAAGAACAATGGAAAACTGAGGTAACTGTGAACCTTCGTTATTGAATACACGTGATATTCTCACTATTCGGCTTTTGTGGAATAATTCAGAGTCCCTACTGATGTATGGATTGGGGAAGTGTGTTATAATCAATGACTGGTCGTGGAAGTCCTCTTGCGCTGCATTGAGCTTCCTATACTGACGGACCTGGTATTCGTGATAGTTAAAGAAAAGAAGCTGCTTTTCTGTCTCTTTCGCTTCTTTATCTTTTACCTCTGGATATGTTCCTTTAGTGGAAGTATTCATTGGAAACATACCTAGTTCCTTCTGTTAATAATTGCTTATATAGTGCCTTGTCAAATGTTCCCTCGCTCTCTCATTTCTCGCGTATTCGAATTTCCTTTGGTAGGAGAAAAATACACGTCTTCAAAACCACTTCCCAACAGGTACACTAGCTAGGTCCACACTGCTTAAGAATCAAAAAAACCGCAATGTCGGCTGCTACAACTTCTCAGTCAGAGAGAGATTTTACCTCTACCTATCTGACCTTGCTCTCGGTTTCGGAGTCCTCAGGAATTGCACCAAATTTCAAGAAAGACCCAAGAGAGTTAACAAGAATTGGTATCAAGCTCCCAAATCTTCCAGCTGTTAAAAAGGCTGCTAAAAACAAAGAGCATTCTAACTCAATTTGCAAATGTTCCATTAAATCAATCAAACCACCAAAGTTCAATATTAGTTTGGATGCTAGATCAACAGACACAATTTACCAGGTTAAAACGGCGCTCTGTGAGACCACAGAGCTCCAAGGATACAATCCATCATTGATCAAGCTTCTTTTAAAAGGAAAGGTTATTCAAGATGGATCATTGCTAAAAGAAGTCAAATCTAGTGATGATGAGATTAAATTCACTGCAATTGTTGCTCCAAGAACTGAGTCAGAATCCGCAGTTAACTCATCACAACCAGCACCAAATCTGGTCAAGCAGGAGAAGCAATTGCCATGGGATGAAATTGCAACGCTATTAAATTCCAAAGGTTTCAACGGTGCTTCCATAGTTACAAGACTACAGAGGGGGTTGGAGCTGACCAAATAAATACCATTAATACATATTAGTTTAGGTGATCATTCTATAGTAGCACAGCAGAGCGGGGGTCTATAAAGCTAGCTTTACTTCGCCTTCTTGTGTCTTGACCTCATCTTGATGGAAAGGTTTCTGTTCCAATGAACACCAGGTAGCCCTTTCTTGAAACCATAAATATCAGGTTGCCAGAGTGGCTCTGACAAAAGATTTCTGTTGAAAGTAGCATCTGTTTCAGACACTTGCTCAGTCTTTGCTTTCTTTCTCTTCTCAGTAACATATTCCCTGCATCTGATTACTTCATCTTGAGTCAAGTTAGTAAATCTGTGCCTCTTTTTAAAAATCACATCAAAAATCAGAGCTGGTTCAATTAGAGATTTTGGGGTATTCTGGATAATTTGAAACACTTCTATATCGTCATGGATGGCCAAAACTTTTGGTTCAATGATTTTGAAAATGGAAAGAGCCGTCTTGAATAAAAAACTTGACTCTTCATAGAAGAAGCAATCCCATACTCTCAAAGTGGTCTCAATTGGAAGAATACCAATGAAAACACTCATAAACCAACTCGAAGTACATAGTGTAATAGGTGGAAGCTTAAGTAAGAAGTCGTGGTTCAGAGTAGTCTTTGACTGTGTTGAAGATGAGCGAAGAGGATCATCAAAATCGATGCTTGATATTTTCTTCCATGTCTCTGGTAAAAACTCTTGAACAGAGAGCATGAGAACACCTTGGTCAACACTGACACCTTCCAAATTGATGTCATGAACACCTGGTAAATACCTCGAAGTGATGATGACCAGCATCCAAAACGCCCTCTCTTCATCCATAAAAATCAATAACAGTCCAGCAATAAAATTTAATGATTGACAATAACCAATCGCCGGATTATAAGTTGAAAATGCAACAAGGACCCTTCTTAGAGCTTCGATCAATGGTGTTTCCAAAGGAGAAGAGTGTGTATGGTCAGCATTATCTGGTCTAAAATGAACATTATCAGGGAAAGTTCTATTCAGGTCTCTTTCAATTATTTCTGTGTCTTTGTTGTGCAAACTTGAAGTACTCTCAACAAGACTTTCATAGACACCAATATTATTCTTCAACTTCTCTGGACCTTTGGCAAAATACCACCAGGCATTACCTCTCCATTCTGCTGGAATTCCTTTGCGAATATACCTTTTGAGCTTTTCTGAACGAGCTGGGAATCTCACAGGACTATCGTCAGAAATGCTCAGGCCATTCTTCTTCATGAAGCCTTCCCACTTCTTTTTTCTTCTTGCACAGTGTTTTGAATAATCTAGCCACCAATTGTTGTAATGTTCCTCTGAAACGAATCCAGACCTCTTCTTGAATCCATAACGATCACGACTTGATGAAATTGTTGTTTGAGTTTCTTCAATGGACAGTCTAATTTTGGAAGCACTCTTCCTTGAACTTGCAAGAGTATGCAAATCATTTATGGATGATGTCGGTACATTTGATGAAGGTGACGATTGTGATTGCATTGGTTCTTTGGTAAATGTAGTTGAAGTGGCAACAGCAGTAGTAGGTATTCCAGCAGTAGGTGTTGCAACAGTTGATACATTGTACACAGAGTTCGTGGTAGCACCATTATGCAAATTCGAAGATCCTGTAGATATGAAAGACTCGGCATCTCCATACATATCAATAACACTCAGATTGGACTTCTGATCCACAGAGGAGCTTGCTGAATGATGTGTGGACCCTGCGTGTGGAATGCGAAGTGTATTCGAATCGCTGGTCTGTACTGTACGCTCTTTGAAGTCAAACTTTGGCACTTCAGACTTTGACTCATTAACCTCTCTTATAACATTCTGGCTACTAGCATTGATGTATGGAGTTCTTCGTGTCCCTCCTCCCAAGTCCGGAAGCGATGGTGATCGATGTGTGAGTCTTGATCGCAATTGCCCGTGTTCTACCATGGTGATTGAGGCTTCTGTTTGCGGATGCTGTGCCTTTCCTTCTCAAATACACACTTGCCCTTCCTCCGTTTCTTTTGTCCTTAAGTTGCGTAGAAGGAAAACGTTCAGAAAAGCTGTATTGTATTTGGTTGTATTGTTTTTGAGATTGTGTCGATCTAGTGAAATAGTAATAATGAAAGGGCGCGCACGGTCCTTTGAAATGTAATCGCTTAAGGCGCGATAAAACCAACTTCTGAGCCTTTTCTTTGTTCCCCTAGTTACACAGACAAAGCATAATCAATTGGCCCTCTTTGCTTGAAAGTCAATTAAAAAATAAATCACAGAAAGTATTCACTTTTGTATAATCAGAAAGAATAAGTCTACAAGAACTAGTTTAACCAGGTAATTGAATCTCAATACATCCGTTAAGTAATAAGCGAAAATGTGTCTTTCCATCCATCCACTCATCATTGTGGCAGAGTTATTCAGATTTATTCAATTAAACTTGCTTTTAGACTTAATCCCGCTTCATATCAGCTGGAATTTTTGAAATATCACCTGACATGAATTGCTTTCAAATAATTAATCCCCTGTATATTAAAATTTATTAGCATATTTTAGTATTAATTATAATTTTATAAAAAGGAAAATTCAATTTCCAAATTGAAGTATTGTTTTCTCTTATATTCAAGTACTTTCACTTCAAAAAAATTCTTTTAATTTATCAATGTTCGAAATTGAAGACTATGATACTTTATTCCACCTTAGATTAATTCTGAAAACTATCCTTGCAAGGATATTTGATCTAAAACGAGAACAGTTTATAATATATAGTAATAGTACTGGTGTTCGGGTGTTTGGTGAGACCATCAACTTCTTGTGGACGTGTTTAGTGATTAATTAAATTGAAAGCTCTGAGAATCGTTCACGGGAAATCAGTTAATTTATGTATTGACACTTGAATTTGTACTTCTGGCATATTAGGGTTCCAAAGCCTTGACGCTTTTCAGATGTGAACGTTCAGACAGACCATCTCGACCATACATTCGAACTAAAAGTCTACAAGCAAGTTGAACCATATAAATTCCTAATGTACAATTACCTAACCAATACAAACCCTAATAAACATACATAGTTATCTCATAACTCTTAAGCGGAAGTGGAAGAAGAGTACTTGGTGACGGCACGGGTACCTTCAGAGACAGCGTGCTTGGCCAACTCACCTGGCAAGATCAATCTGACGGCAGTCTGGATCTCTCTAGCAGAGATGGTAGACTTCTTGTTGTAAGCAGCCAACTTGGAAGCCTCAGAGGCAACTCTCTCAAAGATATCGTTGACGAAGGAGTTCATGATAGACATGGCCTTCTGGGAAATACCAGTGTCTGGGTGAGTCTGCTTCAAGACCTTGTAAATGTAAGAGGCGTAAGTCTCCTTTCTGACCTTAGTTCTCTTCTTTGGACCTTCAGAGGAAGAGGAGGTCTTCTTGGCAGCTGGCTTCTTCTCAGCTGGGGCTTTAGATGCAGGCTTCTTCTCAGCTTTTGGGGCCATTGTGAATTGATGTGTGTGATATGTTTAGATAAAGAAGAAAGGAAAAGAAAAAAGGAGAAGAAGAGGAAAACTCCGTTCAGCACTGCGCATGTGTGAAAGCACTTGGGGGAGGCTGCCAGCTTATATACACGATCGCCCCTCCCAATTACCACCAGACGCGTTTTAACTTTGTTTTGTTTACCTTTTTCACGCGCCTGTGTCGTGTTGAGAGGGAGTTGCCCCTAGTAGTGTTAAGAAGCGTGGTGCCTGTGCTGGAAAGTGCGCTGTTTTCCTGAACTTCTGAGCACTTTGTCTTACCCGTGCCAATTGGTGTTATTGTGTAAGCCGGTGCTGGGAGAATTCTGAAATTTACGCGTTCTACAACAGTTAAGCGGTGCGTAATATCTAGAACGGCGAGAATCGCTATCCTTGGCCCAGGTGCTTGTGAAAGCGCATGACGAGAGCTGCGCACCCGTTATGCGTATATTATGGAACAGGAGTTGGGAGGGAACGGTAAGGAACTTGTGCTTTGCCCCTGCAACGTAAACAAAGGATCAAAACACAACAGGCGAACGCGCTCGTCTGTGTGCATATATAAAGTGAGGGACCTCCCCACTGGTCTTTGACACGCATTCACGGGATTGGGAGATCTTCTCCTTCTTTTTTTCTTCTTTTCCTCATACTTGTTTTAAGTACAACAACAACACATACACATATCGATACACAATGTCTGGTGGTAAAGGTGGTAAGGCCGGTTCTACTGAGAAGGCTTCTCAGACTAGATCTGCTAAGGCAGGTTTGACTTTCCCAGTCGGTAGAGTTCACCGTTTGTTGAGAAAGGGTAACTACGCACAGAGAATTGGTTCTGGTGCTCCAGTCTACTTGACTGCTGTCCTTGAGTACTTGGCTGCTGAAATTCTTGAGTTGGCTGGTAACGCTGCCAGAGACAACAAGAAGACCAGAATTATCCCAAGACACTTGCAGTTGGCCATCAGAAACGATGAGGAGTTGAACAAGTTGTTGGGTCACGTCACCATTGCTCAGGGTGGTGTCTTGCCAAACATTCACCAGAACTTGTTGCCAAAGAAGTCCTCTAAGGCTAAGGCTTCCCAGGAGTTGTAAGCTTCTTGACGACTGTAAATTAATTCATTTTAGTGGGTTATGGTTTGTACATTATGGGTTTTCTAGTTTAGGTGGATACTAATTTATGTTTTGGAATGTTTAAATATCATTAGTGTAGTAAGAAATATCTCACTACGGAGAAGGGGTGCGCAGACGGTTTACAAATTGGACTATTCTCAATACGTACAATTTCTACAAGAAGAGAAACACAGATACACATGCTTGCCAGAAGTCACGTTGACGGATGTCCATTACTTCAGATCCGCAATGATATCCACAATAATGTTGATGACAGAAACAAGAACCTCCACACCAACAAGGATGATCACAATGAATTCCAGATACTCTTCATTAGAATGTCCAAGCTGCTCTTTTAACATTTGAAGAAGATCTGAAATAACTTCTAATCTCTGATTTAAAAGAGCAACTCTCTGATTGATTTCCAAATAGCCTCTTGTTGCCTGATAGATAGGTTCGAGCTGAGGTTCTGACCACATAATTTCGGGTGAATCCAAAACAGAACCATGTAAATTTATGTTAATTCTGAGAATAAACAGTTCTCCAATACTCTTCATAATCTCATCCTTGGTCATACCCACTTTACCAGCAGATGCAATTTGTTGCGGTATATCTTGAGTATCCTCAATGGTATTATCAACCAGTTCCTCAAAAAGAGAGATCTTAACTGACTGTGAAATTGCATGTGAAATCGAAAGCTTGATCATATAATTCGAACCGTCTCTCAAGGTGATGAAATCATTATAAATTCTAGGTTGGTAACTCTTGGTAATGTAGTAGTTGAACTCTTCAATTTGAACATCCTCTTGAGCCAACTTTTCATTCTCAAATTTGGCAAGGTCTGAGAGGAATGCTTGCTCTTCTCGAAGAGTGAATCCCCACAGCACAACGACTCCATATTCGAAGATAAAAACATCCGTATGTCTGTCATCAATAGTAATTTCACCACCTTCATCATCTAATCTTATAAGATCTTTATCCATTCTCTTGTCACCTCTCCAGTCCTTGTATGTGAATGGGGTATAGACACACTCATCAAACAGCTTTGGATGAGAGTCATACACCCTCTTATTGTCCTTCAACCATCTTAAAAGTTCTTTCATCTTGTAGCTGCTCGCAGTACAGTAGGATGTAGCTCTGGGGAGGAGTGACCTCTGGCTTTTTCCCAATCTCTCGGCATCTCTTCTGGCGGGTGTATCTTTAATTTGACTAACCTGAGAATACACATCTCCATTATTCATCTCACTTGTAGCTGGAATGGGTTCCTCGGGAAGAATTTTAAGCTTTTGGGTCGTTCTTGAAGTTCTGTGAGGACCAAGTTTACTTTCAGACATCGTCTGCCTGCTGGAAGAGGCTTTGGTCTTCATTGCTGGGCTTACCACGGGGGCCGGTGATGGATGTGTGAAGGTTGGCTCTGGAGTCTCCCCTTGGGTGGGGAGCAGACGGGTGGCCTCAGAAGTCTCTAAGGACATGATAATTTGTAATGTATATTATAGAGAAAAGACAATTACGTCAAACCTGGCCTCTACTATCTTTGTTGTGGTTATATTGGTAAGTTCTCTCCTTGATAAGGGAGGCAGGAACCCCCGTTGTGCGTTCTTTATACAAGTTAAATTATATTATCTATTTGACCGATATAAAATGGCAGACTCGTAAAGTCATCTTATATACACATTTTTATCCGCGAACTCGTTTGTTGCGCATCGCCCTTTAAAAAAATTTTAGACAGAGAGATAGATATGTGCGCCGTATTGTAAATACAGAAGGAAGAGGTTTCTTAAAGTACATTCACCACACCTTTAAAAATATCCCACTCATAGCCGGTAGATATGGGAAAGAAAGATATGGCTGCAAAGCCGGCTAAGAGATACACTTTCAAGTCTTTTAGGGATCGGATTGAATCCATCAAAATTGAACCATCGAAACGTCTCACCACAAGAGCATTTGATGAGGCAGAAACATCTCACTTCTTATCAACCTTAGAAGGTTGGACTGGTTTTAACAAATCAAAGATATTCACAGAGTTTGCAGAGAATGTGGAAAGTATTTCACAGAGTTTGCCACAGATCTTGCATTATAAGTCACGGATTTTTGAAGAACTCTGTACTGCTATTAGCAAGCACGATGCCCTTTCTTTGCAGCCATTACTCGAGCTTCTTGCCCAGTTTTGTCATGATTTGGGTCCAGATTTCCTTGAATTTTATGAAAAGACTATAATTATGATTACAGATATATCTATGGGAGATAACACATCAGAAACTTTGGAATGGCAGTTCAACTGTCTTGCCTTCATTTTCAAATATCTTTCAAAGTTTTTATCACAAGATCTTCTTCCAACTTTTGAACTTCTTCTTCCATTGTTTAATGCAAAGGAACATGTTTCAAGATTCTCAGCAGAGGCTTTGTCATTCCTTCTGAGGAAGACTTCTTATCAGAACCTTGTTGCTTTTACAACATTCGCATTTGACAAGGCAGGTCCAGAGAACTACAACAGGGCTCTTGTTTTACTCTTCAGCGAGGCAATGATATCCACACAAGGATCCATTCACTCTAAGTCTCATATTATTATCAAATCGCTTTTGATATCTTTGAGGTCAGATGACGTTACTTCTATTTTGTGTGACATTCTTCTCTCTATCATTAATTACGGAACTGAAGAATCTGTTAAGGAAATTTACGAACTTGTCACAACTACAATTAACCAGAAGATAAGAGAAGACTCAAGCTACATTAACCATTACATTAAGATTCTTACGGTGTTGATATTTGCAGACGCTGGTAAAAAAGTTCCAGATTGGACCATAATCACCGAACGACTCGATTACCTCATCAATAATGTGGAGTTGAAGAATATTAACGATGAGACGAAGCACTTGATTGTTTACTTGCTTTCTGTCTTCATACGTAATTGTGGGATTCAGACTTTGACGAAGTTCCATCAATCGCTTCTTCAATATTCTCTTGGGCTTGGTTCTCTTTTCCTTCCATTCATTTCTATGACCATTGATATCGCAAAGGAAAGGGCCATGAAGTACACAAGACCATTTGTTCAAGAATTCATCAACACTCAATGGAAAGAGAACGGCTCATGTATTGCATATTTTGTTGATGACTTGACTAAGAAGGACCTGATCACAATCAATGATGACATTACCAAAATGAGAATCTTGATCTCTTCCTCATTTGCAAAAGAGATTACTGAATACCTTAAAAAGACTTCACTGTCAACAATGAATGACCTGTACGAAGCTTATTGGAGAGTTTTGATTTTATCACACAGTCAGAACCTTGATGAGGAATCACTGCTTCATTTACTTCAGTGTTTGAAGGATCTGGACATAGAGTGTGGATTCAAGAATCTGCTTCTTTCGCATGTTGTTTCTCTGATTTCTTTGACTACTATTTCCAATAGGGGAGAAATTATTTATGGATCCTTTAAAAGTCTTTGTGTGAATCAAAAGTTTTTGTCAAGTACCACCTCTTACATCACAAAGCAAAGAGGAGAGAGACCAGAGAACGCACAGGAACTGATTCAAATTTTGTCAAATAATCTGTTCTCTCCAGACCACGATATAAGACACGAGACTCTTAGACTGATTTCAGCATTGGCGCTTTCTACCGACGAGTCTACATACACTATTGCTAATCAGTGTGACATTATTGAGCAGATTCCGCTTACTCATGAGAATGCTCGTGATATTGGTCTTAGAATGAGAAGCTTCACCGCTCAGTTCAAGTCTATGGACAACATCACTACCAATTCATCTCAAGTTTTTTTCAAGTTTTTGTTTGGTATGTTGACAGTACACTTTTCTCCAACTTGGAAGAGCGTTTATGAAGCTTTGGCAGAAACTTTCCACAAGGAAAAACAACTTATTTGGGACCTTGCGTACGCATTTATTGCTGGTACTCATCAACAGAAGCCAGTTTCATTTATTGACGGTTTCATAGAAGAGATGGATCAAGATGTTGTTGCATGGGATATAATGGATTCAAGACTTGGTGGTGTTATCACGAATGCCAGTTTGACTATCGAGCGATTCATCAATCAAAAACATTCACTCTTGAACTCAGCAGAAGAGATTAATGAATTAAGTTTGTTCCCTGAGTTCATGCGTTCCCATGCTATTGAAGCTTTGAAGTCTGTTCCAGAAGTTGCAGAATCTCACTCTAAGGAGCTCGTTCCGCTGGTATTGGATGTTAAGGATCCTCAAGACTCAAACCATATGCGTGGATTTTCCAGAAAGGAGAGAGGCGCATTATTGCAGTTGTTGACAGTATTTAAGAAACTCAAGAATACTCCTCGTGCGGATGAGCTTTATAGCAAGCTTCTTTCTCTTTTGTCTAACAAGGTTTCTGATATCCGGATGACAGCTCTTAACTGTTTGCTCAATTTCAAGAATAAGCACGTTACTAAGTACAAGGATAACTTGACAAATTTGCTAGATGATGCTCTGTTCCGTGATGAAATTCAGAAAATTACTTCAAAAGGTGAAGACAAAGTTTTAGAGGATGAAGATGTTGTTGATGTGATGCCATTAATTTTAAGGATAATCTTTGGTCGTGCACAGACGACCAGTTCAAGTGGAAACAAGAAGGGTATTAAGTTTGGTGCCATCTCTATTTTACCAAATCTTTCAGAACAGTACATTTCTGATTTCTTGACAATTGTTTCAGAGAAGGTTTATACGACGGAGGCCGATTCAGATGAGACATGGGAACCACAAATGCTCGATATTAGTGAAATCAATGCGGAAATATTGAGAAGAGATCTTGGATACTGTAATATGCTCGCCGAACTCATTGCAACTCTTGGTGAAAAATTCAAAAAATTGTTGATTCCTACTATAAAACCTCTCCTCTTTTCTCTTTTGTCTGCTGAATCTGTTATTGAACACAAAACAGAAGATTCTCAACTATTGTCTGCGGCTCGTAATGTGAGACAGTCTGGTATGAGAGATCTTTACATGCTTTTCAATACACTTGATGAGTTTAACTGGGATATTTATATGGAAGTTATTTATGACAAAATCCTTGCCCCTCGTTTTGTGAAGTTTGAAGATGAGAACTTGCAGCAGCCATCAGCACTGCTCAAAATTTTGGTTTGTTGGTCGGAGCGTAAGAATTATGTCGATCTTCTTATGATTAACCAGCAAGAACCAGCAAAGAAAGTTCTTTCTTTACTGAGTAATAAACTCACCAAGAATGAAGTCACATCTGCTGTCTTAGATTTCTGTTCCAACCTTATCCAAAAGCCATCAAAGAAGAGCAAATACCAGAAGTTGATTGGTCTGGTTGCTGAAAAGGTATTCGAGTCACTTGATTCTATTTTATCTCGTGTTACAGACCAAAACATCAATTCAAAGGCTATCAATCTTTTGTTGAGTTTAGTGGAGAATAGTCAAGTCACTGATCAGAACAGAAGAAACAGTTTGGTGTCTTTGGCTACACAGTTGTTGGAAAAACCAGCTGCACAGATGTCTAAGGATCTTAAGATACAAGTGCTTAGAATTCTAAAAGCATTGATCCAAGAATATGACAGCGACTTTGAACATATTGTACATCTCTATGAAGTTGCTTCTAGATTCTTGAGGTTCTTCACCGACAGGCAACAGCGTGAAGTTCTTATTGGGCTCTTTGTCGATATTGGCCACAAGTTTGAGGATTATTCAAGAGTTGGTACGTACTTGGAAAATCTCAACAGTTTCTCTAAGCGTGGAATTGCTGAGTTTGACTACGACAGAAGGTTAGACGCTTTCCGAGACATCAATGAGTCGGCGTACAAGGAAATGTCTTATTTGGAATGGATTCCAATTTTAAACACATCTATTTTCTTTTTGAATGATGTTGATGACCTCGCTATCAGAACAAATGCCTCTTACACAATTAAAAAGTTCATTGATGCTTTCTCAACAAAAGAAGAGGCCGACAAGTCAATGATCCATATTTTCAAAGATTTGATTCTCTCAAATTTGAGAGTAGGATTGAGAAATAAGGTAAATACCATTCAGACGGAATATATTTCCATCTTATCACATGTCGTTACGAATTTGAAACACATTGATGACTTCAAAGACCTGAATGTTTTGCTTTTCAATAACGAGGAGGAGGCAAATTTCTTTATCAACATTAATCACATTCAGTTGCACAGACGTCAAAGAGCCATCAAAAGATTAGGTCAAGTGGCAACTCAGATATCGGGATCTAACATCTCTCACTACATTTTACCTATGATTGAGCACTATGCTTACGTGACGGATGAGAGCCTTCGTAACATCGCCAACGAAACTGTGTTAACTATCGAGGAACTTATCAGATGCATCACATACAAGCAGTATCTTGCAATCTTTAGAAGATATATGTCTGGTTTAAAGGACGGAAGTTCCACTTTACGTGATTCTGTCGGTTTGATTGTCACTATTTCGAAGGCACTTATGAAAAATGTGAAGTCTGAGGATGCAACTTCAATGGAGGGTTTACCGAAGAATCAGGATTTGCTCGATTTACAGCTTCAAAAGGACATGATTGAACCAATTTCATCCGTGCTGAACAAGAGGGATGAAGACACTGCAATTCATAGAACTCCATTGATCGAAGCTCTTGCTTGTCTGGTTCTGTGTCTCAGTCATGAGCGAATTGTGATCACACTTCCTGCTGTTCTCACTAAGATTTGTCAGATTCTTCGTACAAGACATGATGAGCTTCGTGATGCAGTCAGAAAACATCTTGGAAGAGCTTCTAGAATTCTTGGTGCAAAGTACATTAGATTTATCATCAAGGAATTAAAGACGGCTTTAGCTCGAGGTTTCCAGGTCCATGTTCTTGGTTTCACTGTTCATACTATTATCTCTGAAATGGAATTCTCCCATGGTGAACTTGATGACTCTGCTTCATTGATAATGGATATTCTTATGGAGAACATCTTTGGTTCAACAGGACAGGAGAAAGAAGCAGACGGCTATAGAACAACTATGAAAGAAGTCAAGAACAACAAGAGTTTTGACCTTGCTGAGCTCTTGTGTCGTGTTATAAGTCTTGCCCAATTTAATGACATCGTGAGTCCACTGAAACTGCTTTTGCAAGAGCGCATCACGCTGAGAGTTCAGAATAAGCTTGATGAGCTTCTAAGAAGAATTTCTCTTGGAGTATACAAGAATGATGAAGTTGTAAATAAGGAGATGCTTGTTTTGTGCTACGAGCTATTCAAGGAGTCAGAAAGAGATACTAAGAGGGAAAGAGTACCAAAAAAACAAACTGAGTCAGAGAAGCACTTCTTGGTTCAGCTAAATGGTAAAGTTCAGAGAGTGGAAACAGAGAACTCTATTTATGTTGATACTTTCCAGAAGTTCTCATTGGAATTACTTAGAAGCACGCTCAATAAGAACCGTGGGTTCATCACTGCTGAAAACTTGGTTGGATTTATTCCATTTATTGAAATTGCTCTTGAATCAGAGAATGAGACCGTAAGTATGTCTGTTTTAAAGATTCTTGGTATGATGATTCATATTGAGTTTGATGTTGAGGGCGATATCTTCAAGAGATCTGCCAGAAGATGCTTAAACATTATTAAGAACTTCCCGTCAACTGAGTCTGAGCTTTGCCAAGCGGCCTTCAAATATTTGGCTGTTGTTATTAGACACAGAGATGACATTTCTTTGAAAGAAACCTCTCTGGGCTACTTGTTAATTAGAATTCAACCAGACTTGAACGAACAGAACCGTCAAGGTTTGGCCTTTAACTTCTTGAAGGCTTTGGTTTCGAAGCACGTCATGATCCCAGAAGTTTATGACATTATGGACAAGATCAGAGAGGTTATGGTAACTAGTCACTCAAAGGAGAGAAGAGACATGTCCAGAAGTATCTTCTTCCAGTTCTTGATGGAATATGATCAAGGCCGTGGAAGACTCGAGAAGCAGTTTAAGTTCCTTGTTGATAATTTGAGTTATCCAGCGGAGACCGGTAAGCAGTCTGTTATGGAGTTGCTTCATTTAGTTATTCAAAAATCAGGTCCAGAGTTGCTTGAGGCTGTTGCATCCTCATTTTTTGTCGCTCTATCTAAGGTTCTGATTTCCGAGACTTCTACTAAGAGTAGAGAGATGTCAATCGCATTGATCACCGCTCTCTTTGAAAAGAAGGGAACTGAATCATTTGAGAAGTTTATTCGTGGATGGATGAACTCTAAGAACTCTGCTCTTTTGAAGTGTTCTTTACAGCTCTACAGACTCAAAGTCAAGGTCTCCGGCATTGACAGGAGCTCAGACCTGGATGAGGATGTTTTGACAAACATCAAGGAGATTTTAGAGAATTCAAGATTGGATTCTGAAGTTGAAGTGAAATGGGAGCTTGTTTACACTGCATTGACATGCCTTAGTGTCGTTATTGAGAAGGACATTAGTATTGTTGATGAGGAGTTGAAGGGTAATATCATTGGTTGCTTACTTTTCCCACATTCGTGGATCAGACTGGCCTCTAGTAGACTTGTGAGCGCTATGATTACCACAAAGAGGGATACTTTCAGTGATGCTGATTTGCAGAATATTGGTTACAGATTTTTCCATCAACTAAACGCACCGTCTGTTGATGACCAGCTTGGTTCTCAGGACACGAAGTCCTTGACCACTTTGCTCATGTACTGGGAGAAGAATAAAGTCACGTTCGATGAGACTTTGAGAACCAATGCCGACGAGGATGAATGTGATGGTGTGGCTGACTCTGAGGAACAGGCGGAGAAGATGATGTCTGACTGGGCTATCACTAGGGCCAGCGCAGTTGTTAGATCCGAAAGGACTTCAGCTGCCTCCAAGAAGTCCGGTATTCAATTTTTAGCAATGGCAACTCAGATATTGAACGAAGAGAGGGTCAACGCAATTGCACAAGACTTGATATTGCCATTATTTGTTCTCAATGAGAGTGATTTTGATGATGATGAGAAGGTTGAATTGCAGAAACTGGCATTAGAGTGTTTGAAATTGGTTGAGGAGAAGATTGGTGTCTCAAACTACACTTCTCATTACTCCAAGGTTGGTCAGTTTGTCTCAAGAAGACGTCAAGAGAGACGTACAAAACGTGCTAGACTTAACATTACTGCCCCAGAGGCTGCTGCTAGAAGAAGAGTAAAGAAGCACGAGAGAACAAGAGAGAAGAGAAAGCATGAAAAGGATGACAGCGGTTACTACCACACAAAGAAGAAAACGCATAGAAGATGAAGGAAGAGAAATATAAAGAAAGGGTGATTTACATTGATGATAGCTTTACCGCATATATAATGTTATTATGACGACTATTGAAGTTAAACGATAGTTGTAGCAGCATTAAAAAAGTTCATAAAACGTTCCATTTTTAATTGTGTATAAACAGAGATAAAATACAAATCATTACTGCTCTGGAGCTGGTGACTCCGTACCCTGATCCTCAAGCTTTGGCTTCTTTGGTTTACTTTCGTATTCCTTCATCTTCTGATTGTACTCCTCCTTGGCTGTATTGTAGAGATCTACGTACGGTTGTTTTTCCTCAACAGTCATGCTTCTCCACTTCTCACCAAGGGCCTTGGAAAGGTCGATGTCCTTTCCCTCTGCTTCTGCTTCACGCTTGAGCTTGTCCTTTTCCAGGTCACAGAACATAAGATATGGGTTCAGAGGTCTCTTTGGCATGTCTGGATCGCGTACCTGCGGGAGTCCACCTTTCTTCCTCTTGAGGTCCTTGCGCTCCACCAGCTCGTATTCTTCGTCCTCATCTTCGTCGTCAAGTTCAGACTGTGGTAGTGAGACCTTGCTTTCGAGGCGTTCCAGCAGAATGGAGTACTCGAGTCGCAGTCTGTTGTTGGCGAGCTTGCTGCGCGATACCGCCAATGCGGCCACCTTGTTGTTCTCCTCAATCTGAAGAATCTTCTTCTTGAGCTGCTTGCACTGGTTCTTCCAGTCCTCCTCTGTAGATGGCATTATTTTTTTTGTTATCTTTGAAGGACTGCTCAATTGAAATGAGGGCTATTGGTTATATCTACCAAAACGTTGATGATGTTTTGTTCTGGACGAGTCACCAGGGCTACAAACCCAGCTGATGTCTCAATTTTGTCCGCGCTGAGGGGAGGCTGAACAGCTAAGGGAACGAAGTAGACACACTATTGAGTATCTATCTAAGCATCGCTATCCATCAACAACTTGAACACAGCAGGATAAACGGTCTTTGTGAACACCACAGAGAAAGGAATTAAAAGTGTTTCAAACAGCCAAATGGTGTTTGGAAGCAACGTCGTATGGCGATATCCACTCCAGAGAGAGGACTTCTCCGTATGTGACGGCATGGAGCTTTCGGGTGGGTATATCATGCTGTCAGACCCCCAGAAGCGTCTGCGTGTGATTAGAGATGCCTTCTACAGGCCTGTGTGCTATAATAGTGGCCCGATTTTGTCCACGTTCAAGAATACTGGTGTGCCACAGCTGCCGGCGATGGTCTACCAATGGGAGCAATATATCGAGACGGAAAGCGGCTCGTTCAAGTACAGCATCTACCCGTTTATCTACTCGCTGACTGTGTCAACCGTGATGTGTATCTTCCTCACTGTGATCGTGTTTACCAACCACACACAGAAACCGAGTTGGCTGCTTAGGTCTGCGAGTGGCCTTGCGTCCATTAACCTGGGGATTTTGTTTGTACGAGCAATTGTGTTCCTCAGCAGGCAGCATGAGCTCGGATACAGCTCAGGAGAGGAGTTATTGGACTCGTTACAGAGCGACGACGTGTTCAGTGCGATTGATTTCATTGTCGTGCTGATGGCACAGTTTGCACAAGTACAAATAATCATCCGTTTGTTCTCTCGTGTCAAGGAGAAGCGTGTAAGCTTCATTGTGGGAGGCTTCCTTTCGATCTGTGCACAGACGATATGGGGAATCTCTACGTTTTCCATTTTTGATCAGGATAGCGAATCTGACATCTCCATATTGCCAGCTTTCACCTATCTCTTAAGAATTGCTTTGTCGATGATGTACTGCGGTTTGATTATCATCTACGGCTTTGGCAAGCGGTCCTTTGTGTTCCAAAAGGAGATTGTGATGCTGACCATCTTGACATTCCTTGTGATCAACCTGCAGTTTGCTTTCTTCGTCACGGATATTGCAAACGTTTGGGTGTCTGAGCTGTCCGAGATCTTCAACACTACAATCTATGTCAGTGTTACAGTCATTCCGTGGGAGTGGATCAACAGAGTTCACGCACTGGAGAGGATACAGCAGACAGAAGGCATACTGGGGAGACCGGTCTACGAGGAAGAATACAAGGATATTGCCAGGTACGAGATCATTGACGACAACGAGAACAACATTAACGAAGCTCACGAAAACAACGACAATAATAATGATAACACTAATGACCACCATGGTGACGGCCATAGCACTCCCGTGGCAGAGGACGGAACACACCCCAACACTAGGGGAAGCAGCAACAATAACAACACTTCGCCGATTGCTGAGAATGGAGGCTGGTCGTTTGGTCTCCGTGTTAAGAACACGCTGGCCCATACAACCAACAGTCTGCTCTACTTCACCGATCAAGTGATTGCCTACGGTCTTGCCGTGCCGCGTTCGGTGTCGGTCAACAGCTCCACGAGGAGAATTGAGCGGGAGAGAAAGAAGAAGAAGCGTCCAGCTATTGTACAGGGACGGAAGGAGGTATTTATCTATTCGAAGAAGGAGGTGGTGTGTGACAGCGACAACGAGCAGGCCACCACGGAGGACGAGGACGCAGTGGCCGATGAGCTGTTGTCCTTCAGCACCAACACAAACAGCAACAACCTCGCCAGAGGCAGCTCCTCAAGAGACCTCTACGGCCCATAGATAGTTTAATGTAATGAGGTGACGAATTCCTTAGTAATGTCCTAGAGAATGTGTGTAGAGGCCGATTGCTGGAGGGCCCGAGAAGGGTTTGCTCGGTAGGGGCTGGCGAGGGGTGAAATCCGCGCCTTCACATGTGGAAGGGGAAAACAAACGGCTTGAGGGAAGGGGAGAGACGAAGGAAGGCAAATAAATAACAATCAAAGACAGTGAAAACGCTTAGGAAACGTAGAGGATCGACCGAGAAGAATGAGATTGATTTCACAGCTCAGCGCGGACCTCACAAGTCTCATTGCTGAGTCCAGAAGACGTTCGCCTGAAATCAAACATGTGAGTACAAGAAACAATAACAAACATTGATAACAGCATTGGTATGCTAACAAGTATCCCTAGGCTGCGGAGCGCTCATTGACTACTCTCAAGTCACACACGGCTCCGCAGGAAGAGGATGAGTTCTTATGTGAGATATCACAGAGCTCAGACTTCATCACACCTTTCCTTCTCTCATGCTCCTCCCGTAATGCCAAGTTCAGCACCATAGCCATCCAGTCTCTCCAGAAGCTCATACAAATCCGTGCAATCCCACTGTCCCGCCTGGACATGCTCCTCGAGGCACTAACGGAGTCGACCCGTCTGGCAGTTGAGATACAGCTTAAGGTGTTACAGATTCTGCCGACTCTTTTCCAGATCTACGCTGACTTCATTGGAGATGCTCTCTTGGCCAAGTTGTTGCTGATCTGTGCCATGCTCCAGCAGCCGTCAAAGCTACCAATGGTAGTCAACACAGCTGCAGCAACACAGCAACAGCTAGTGCTTGCCTTGTTTGAGAAGGTCATTGACGAGGACAAGTCTAACATTCCAGACCGGGAAGAATTTAGTGTCACCGTGGACGAAGGCCAGAACATCACAATCCCATCCAACGCTTACGATGCATTCAGAGTATTTTCCGACATATGCTTTCTGATTGAACACCAGAAACCAACATTCCTTACTTTCAATGCCTTATCTGAGTCATTTGGTCTCGAGTTATTGGAGAACATTTTTATAAACTACCACAGTGTCTTCTTGACCCATCCAGAGCTTGGGTTCCTCGTTAGAACCCGCATCACCCCCTTGTTATTGAGATTCTTTTCGGGACACAAGGATTTCTCCATAGTAGTACGTGTTTCAAGAATTGTTTTACTATTGATCAAATCACAGCTTTCCATTCTTGAAATTGAGGCAGAGGTCATCCTTTCTCTTCTTACCCATGCGATCACATTTGAATCTAACTTTCCATTGTGGAAGAAGGCACTCTCCCTTGAAATATTCAGTGCTATATGCCTAGATTTTCAATTGACAAAGGCTATATTTAACATTTACGACTTTGGATCTGATAAAAAGAAGATTATTACTGAGTTCTTTTCCGTATGCTCTGCTGTCATTTCTGAGCAATGGGCACAAAGCCTCCTTAACATGAATGATATTGTTTCAGTGCCATCAGCGGAAGAGTCATTATCAGTAAATAACTCTTCGATGAGAATACCATTGGTTGATATGTTGGACAAACAGGAACCGCCACAAATTCCAAAGACATATACGTTGTATTTGATATTGAGTTGCACGAACTCACTGTGTGACGGTATCGGAAAGTTCGTTTTGGAGATGTCCAAAGCCGAGGACAACACTTTTATTTTCCTTACAGAACATGATAAACAGTCTGAAGATGTTGTTCTCGTAAGAGCACTTGTGTCTACAAATGCAAAGAGTCTTGTTACTATTGGGACCGAGTTTTTATACGCCTCGTTGGGTGGTGACCTTTTCCATACATTAATCAGGGCTCTTCAAAAACTTTGCCACGCTTCAGGTGTTATAGGTCTCACCAAGGAACGTGACTCGCTCCTCATGCTTTTCTCTATTGCCACGGTGAGTAATGTTACGAGGAAACAAGTTGAACGCCAGTCATCTATTTCAGAGGCACTCGTTGATACTGTTAGTGGAGCATTCTCAGCAGCTACTACTCCAAACACATTGCCAAAGAGAGACCAATTTCAACATCGCCAATTGAATTCTCGTCATGTTATTTGCTTTAGAGCACTCACTTCTCTTACAACTTCTTTGGGTCCAATTTTGGGTCACAGTTGGAGATTTGTTCTTATCACATTGCAATGGTTTGACTATTTTGTCAATGGTCCAGCTGCTTATCTCAGTTTTAAGGAGACGCCACAAAAACCAAACCTCTCTTCCCAAGATTTGAAATCAATTGGACAGACTCTCTCCAAGTTCATTGAAAGCACAAAAGCTTATGACACACAGGCATATAGAGTCTTGATGGGTGAATTGATTGCTCTTGCTACAGAAACAACCTCAGAAAATATGAACAATTATGAGGCTATTGAAGAGGATGAGTTCAAGGTCTGTTCCTCCAATGAGGATTACTTCCTTCGCAGAATCAATGACCTGTCCAAGGCCAATTCAGTGAGATATCTGGAGAAGCAAAATGTTTCTGATTGGGATACAATGTCCACTTTCCTTTCAGATGTTGCTACTTCTGACCAGGTAATTGAAGACTTGAGAGTTACGGCATGTGAAGTCTTCAACCAGATAATTATGGAAGTTGCTGAAGAAGGATTTTCTTCAACATCCACTGCAGCTCAGAAGGCAGACTTGGAAGGGATGCTCTTTAAGTCCTTTTCGGAAGTTATGGATAAGATGATTGATTGCCACTTAGGTCAATCATTCAACACTGCAGAGTCTGGAATTATTTATGATACACTGAAGACCCTGTACGAGCTTCTTAACAGATTTGGTCCTCAGTTAGAAAATTCTTGGGGCAGTGTCCTGCACATCATTGGTAGTCCTTTCAAAATCCTGGACCAGTTTAAACACTCAAGTTCCCAAAAGCAATTATTAAAATCAGCATTTGAAATATTACAGCTCATCTTGAACGATTTCTTGCATTCAATCCCCCTTTCCTCGTTAAAAGATGTGATTGATGTTTTGGAGAACTTTTGTTCCCAGACATTTGAATTGAACGTTTCATTCTCTGGTGTAAGTTATTACTGGCTAATTTCTGATGATTTGAGAGAAATATCTTCCTCTGAGACAAGTACCGAGGAATTTGTTGTTAACACCAGTGAAGATTTGACCAAATTGATCACCTCTACAAACTCAACCTATATAAAGGTTTATGCTCTCTGGCTGTACCTTTTGAAGAGTTTGGTTCATATTTCAAACATATCAAGAGCCGAAGTGAAGAATGGTGGTGTGCAGACCTTCTTCCGTATTATGGAATCTCATGGATCTTACTTGAATTGGGATTTGGCGTTCCCTGTTGTGGTACAAAACTTGTTGAATATTGACTTAGAGACGCCGACCTCAACAGACTTTGAAGAAACCAAAGCATTTGTGGATATCAATATAATTATACTCAGGGGGATTACTGATTTGTTCATTCGTTTCTATATCCAATCACCAAATTCCACATACTGGGAAGCTTTGTTGGACTGCTATAAGAGATATGCCAACTTAGATGTTACCGCTCTTTCTCTGATAACTTTCAAGTCCTTCAACCAAGTTCTCGAACAGTTGACCACTGTTACTCCAGAGCAGAGTGAATTATTCTTTAAGTTCTGGTCAAGTCGGCCTGTTAAGTATGTTTCTGCTGATACCGATCTTTACCAAGACAGTCTGATTGAGTTTGTCCGTGCGTTTGGTAAGCTGCACAGTTTTTCACCGGTCTCAGGAAGACAACTAGAGCTTACATTGGGAATTTTTAATTGTCTTGTGCGTTTCCCATTCCTTCCAACACACAACTCTGATATGATATACCCTACAAAATTACAGGATGCTGTTTTGAGTTGTTTAGAGATTCTTGATGTTGTGCCAAATGGGGACGTTGTACTCTCACAAATCTCATCAATGGCACTGATGCCATTTTCAGTGCGTTCTCGTATTTTGAGGAAGCTTCATAATGTCAAGAAGGACGTTCCAAGTTTTATTGCTATAAGTAAGAGATCTTTGGAGTTGCTGATGCTGAAGCTGGATACAGTAAATGATTTCAAACCACTGATTGAAGATGGAAGCATAATCAAGGTAATGAAGAACTTGATTGAAACTATAACTTCCTCTAGTAACGATAGTGAGCATCAATCAAAATTATTGGAAGCTGGTTTATGGAAGAAGAGTTTTGATATTTTGCTCTCTATTACCATTAAAGTGTCACCTCTGCTATCAGAGGTTAAGGATAAATCAGAGGATGATGTATCTTATTGTTCAGATATATGGTCGCTTATTGTTGACGCTGCCTGTATCACGTTACCAGGGAACAACTTTGAGCGAGATGAAACATTCAACTCTGAGAAGTATAAGACTTTCAGAGACATACTTGTGGAGAACGTTCATCAAGAGAGTTTAGACGATAAACAGCTGTCAACGTTTGTGTCTGCTATCTGGAAATCATCTATGCTCTATGCTAATAATGACCTTGATGATTATCTTTATGAGGAAAGTCAAGTACCAAACGACATTACCAGCTCGCTTTTGGAATTCAAAGTGGACGATTACACAACGTCTCCTATCCAAGTTCTCTCGCAAGTGGATTTTAGATTGCAGTGTCTTGGCGATCTGTTCTCACTTTCCAAACAACCGATTGACAATAAGCTCCTTTCTCTTACGCTTCCATACCTTCTCTGTCGCTCCGTTATGATCATAAAGAAGTTTGCTGGTTCACAGAGGCTGGTGAATAAAGCACCAGTACCAACAATTCAACAGAAAGAACTTCATCTGTTCTTAGAGAGATTATATGAACTGCTAAAGTCATTGGATGGATCCAACTCAGTCACATACGAGCCATTGCTTAGTGTTTTCCCGTTGATTTTGGATAATCATCAGTACATCAGTAAGAAGCATTCTCAAGTACTACTGAACGGCATTACCGCAGAGTTCTACAAGATCTCAAGTAAATAAATACGATTGCATGTTCAATTGTAAAGACATTCAAATGCAACATAGAAATGGTGGTAGAATAAATTGAACATGCGAAATGTTTATGCAGAATAGGGGGATAATGATGTGTAGAAAGTAATGCAAACAGAAATCCTCTAAGCATCATCAATCAAAATTTGTGGGGTATCTTGTGCTGGGTTCCATGTGTTGCGTGGCACTTCCAATGGGTCATTGGAAGTGGAAACCTGACGCTCTCTCTCAAACTCTCTCCATCTTCTCATCTTAATCATAGAATGATCAAACTCACCTTCAACTTCATCATGGCCCTTATCACCACCGGCAATTGTTCTAGTCTCACCCCAACTAAAGTCATCAAACTTCCAGTAGGCATAAGCTGGCAAAACAAAGTTCCAAATTGGAAGAGCCATGATGTAGATTATCATCCAAACTAAGTATGACCAACGGGATGCAGTGACAACAATGATCAAACCAGGAAGACCCAAAATAATGGCCAAAAGGACAAGAGAAAGGATAGGTGTTGGCCTAGAGACAATAGACAGGATGACGACGTAGAGGGTAAACGAAATAGCAGCCGGCAAAACCAGAGTTCCAACTAACTCAATACCAATCACAAATTGCATTGAGAAACAGAAAGTACCACATAAATCCTTAACAAGAACCAACTCCATCAGGTTGTGGACTGTAGAGTTGATCCAACGTCTTCTTTGGGAGAGAAGAACTTTAAACTTGTCAGGAACAACGGTCTTACAGACAGCCTTTGGAATGAAAATCTGTTTTCTTTTTGGGAAGGTTTTCAACATCAAGGTAGAAAGGAAACGATCCTCACCTAACAGCAATAAGTTCTTCTTGTGTAATGTATCAACGACATTGTCAGAATATCTTTCAACAATATCAGGGTTAGCCAAAATTGGAACCCAGAAACCATCAGAGGACTTTGGAGATTTGATTCGATACATACAGAAACAACCTGGTAAACATGTAACACCACCAAATACAGACTCAAATGCCTTTGCCTGATGATGGGAAATGAAATACTCAAAGACTTGGATTGCTGTAACCCAGGACTGTCTCTTGTTGGCAATCTTGGTTTCACCACAAAGACCCATAATCTCTGGGTCCTTGACCATGGCACCAACCATATGTGTTAGAGAGTCTGGGTAAACCTTCGTATCAGCATCCACCATAAGAACAATCTCATACATATCAGCAAGTAACCCTGTGACTTTCCAAATACTGAGCAAAATCTCATATTCCAATTCTGTCATTCTTTCATCAAAAGTAATCTTTTGCAAGAACGACATCAAAATGATTTGAGAATCACGCTTACCTCTGTTACCTGGTTTAGCAGAGTTAGCCTCACTTGGTGTACCACATTTTACAATACAAACAATTGGTACTCTTTGTTGCTTATCCTCCGGAACAGTGGAATCATCATACTTGTAGAAACCAGCATACACCTTGGCCATGTTGTGTCTTTTTGTACCCTGTGCAACAGCAACGTAGGAGTATGGTTGCACATCATTTGGCTCAATACAAAAGTCTGTCATCATGGATAATGCAATGTCTGGAGTTGTCTGGTCGTTACCCGAACCTTTGATCAAACCATCACAGAGAATGACAATCAACTTGTGAGAGTTCATGTAGTCGGTGGTAGTGATGGAGTCCAATGTTGTTCTTAAACCAGCCTCGTCTTCAGAGTAACATGTAACCAGAGTAATTGTGTGAGCCAATGGATAAAGGAACGGTTGGTATCCAACTGGTGGTTGAACAACAACGCTTGGATGGATGATATCCGGGTCCAATGTGGTGATTTCAGACATGGCAGCCAGATTTGTAATGGATGGGTTTCTAGAGTCAAAAGGAGACAGGAAATTGGTGTTAGATGTCTGTCTTTTGTGTCTATTAGAGATGTTGTTGGAGTCGTTTAATTGCTTCGTGGCCTGAATGCTCATTGTGGTCATCTCCCTGACAGCCAAGTCGCTACTTGGTGCAGTATAGTTGAAGTTGTCAAGTTCGTTTTGACTTCTGCTTGCTCGCAGCATTCCAAATCTTGAAGCACGTTTGTCCTGGATTGGTCCCAAAGCATTGCTGTTCTCAGCCCAGTCTTCTCTTTCATTGTCTCTTTTGTTCATTTCCTTGGCATCTACGACATCTGCACCTTGCTTTGGAGCCACGAACCACTTAAAGTAACATGCAATAATGAATTTTGCAATGACAACGGACAATATAAAGGTAAGGGACACGTATAAAACGACCTGGGACGCGATACATCCAACGGTCTCAGAGTCAATGACACCAACCTTGACGATTTCGGCAAGACATTTGGCCGCCGTTCTGTCTGACGAGTCGGCGAGAACTAAGGAAACGTCGTAGCCTCTCATGTTGGAAGCTTTCAATTCGTCAAAGAGTACAGGGTATTCCACATCATCTGTTTGGATCCAGTCCAAGAGCTCCAAGTCGAGGACATTTCCGTTGTAGACGACCAAGTTTCTTGAAGAGTTTTTGATGTCGCCCCAAGTGAAGAAGACGTCACCGACGCTCTTCAAGCCGTAGTAGGCGTCCCTTGCATATTGCGATGTGTGACAACCCCAACCGTCATAGTAGCTTGATTCTGTAAAGTTTGGAGTGGAAGAACCATCCTGTTTGAGAAGCTTACACGGCATGTACCAGGCGAGGTCTTCACCATCATATGGGATGGAGCAGTTACTTCTTGGCTTGATCAAGCCTTTACAGTTACCATTGACGTTCTGGAACAACAAGGTAGCGTCCATACCGCCGGCATTGATTGGTGGGTACAAGACGTTTGTGCCTGCTGAAATGCCTGCGGCATCTGGATGGGAGGACTTTGTCAAGTCGTAGGCCTTACCGTTAACGATCAAGTACCCGGAGTTGACGGTGTTTGATCTGAGTCTCATTGGGACGTTGGTGCATACGGTCCTTGTGAAGCCAAACGTCAAGTAGGCGATGAAGGTACCCAAGTAGAGAATGATCGAGAGTAAGGCGCACTTTTCTCTCCAGGCCATTTGTCGCTCCTTCTTTGGCATGCCGAATAGCTTGAGCAGCGAGCCTGGTGCCCAGAAGGTGATCACGTAGCAGTACACCTGCCATGCAGACAACCCGGCCTCCTGCTGCGACGCTAGCGTCTTCTTTTGCGGCATTCTTCCAGCGCCAGGGCCTTTAGCTGAGGCGTTCTTCTGGAGGAATGGCGAGTCGTACTCGTCGTTGAGCCCGTATATCGTACGGCCCTGGGCGTGGTCGTCACTTCCGCTTGAGAACTCCTCGAGCGGGATGCCCTCGTTGGCGTCTTCAGCCTCTGGCTGTCTCACGCGGGAACGCTGCGAGTGTTTCGAGTTCGAGCGGTCCAAGAGCACCGGGTCCACGCCCGTCGTCGACGGGTTGATGTTGAGCCCGTCCGAGTGGCGTGCCACGGCGGCCCGTGCGTAGTAGTAGTGCGGGTTGTCTGGGTCGTCCAAGTGGTTCCTCTCTGGCCTTACGAGCGATCTCTTCCTCTCAACGCCCTGCGGCGCCGACTCAGACCCCAGCAGCGCCTCATCGTCAAACGTCTCGTACTGCTTGGAGTTGCTCCGCTTGATGGACCCGCTTCTCCCAAACATCGTACTGGTTGCTGTTTCCTTAGATGGCCAGGTGTGTGGGCAGCAAGGGCTGTACTCTTCCTCTTCTGTTCCTCGTGCAGACGGAACAGGTCTCGATGCCCTGCTTATATACCTTTAGAGCACGGCGGTTCAGCGTAGCAGTTTCACTCACGTATTCCTCGTGTCACACACAGTCTTTCAGACAGCTTTGGACACGGCGGCTCGGGTCAAATTGCACGTTGGCGTCGTTGTAGTGGAGGTGAGACGCGCTGGGGAGGAAGGAAAAAAATATATAGGAAATGCCGTAAACAAAGGAGAAAAAAGAAAAATAAACAGTGCGCAACCGAGATTGAGGAGAATGCGATGATCGGGCGCGAGTTCCAGGCCGGATTGCATGCTGGATTGCACTCTGGGGGTGCTGGGGTGAGGTGCTGGGGCGAGGTCCTAGGGGCCCTGAGCTGGGAGAGGCACCCATATACGGGCCAATTGGCGCTCAGCAGCCGACTCCAGGGCAGAGGCTCCAGAAGAGCGCACTCTACCAGATCAAGTATAATGCCCATGCGCCAGGGGTCGTGGGTCGTGGCCCGAGACCCACTCACTTTTCTTTGCGGCGGTCATCTTTACTTGAGGCTACGCCAAGTGCCAGGTGTGTATACCAGTTATACAGTCCTTATATGTATATGTATACTATATACCGAGACATGAAAGCTCAAAGACAAAAAACAACCAAAAGCCACGGTCGCCGAGAGACCAGGCCCCCGAGTCCGTAGCGGAATATGAAGTGAACAGAAACAAGAGTGAAGTATTAAATGAAAAAACGCACGGAATCATGAGAAGAAGTGAAAAAAAAGTCTGTTGCAATTGTGTCTGTGGGTGCTGGAGAGGCCGTGTCCCTAGAACGCTGGAGATGCGGCACCTCTTTGGAGCAGATCCCCATGTGCGCTAGTGTTCATCAGGTATGGAAAGAATCGTAGTCATGTGCGTAGAAAAGGTGTGACCCGAGAGAGAGGAAGAGGAAAAAACACAGGTCATAAGGGCACTCAATGCTAGCCGAGCAAGATAAATAACACCCACATACACACCTACGCAATATGTCCCCGCTGCTCGCTTCATGTGGTGAACTTGAGCGGAGAGTTGTGATGCTCTTCCAGCCTCACAGATGGCGCCTGGAAGGAGAACTCTGACAGGATGTTTGGAGACATTGGGCTCACTGTTGATTGACTCGTCAGAGATGGAACAGAGGAGATGGAATCCTGGTCCACATGTGTTGAGGAAGCCGAGGAGGCCGAGCGGCGGAACTCGCTCGCATGGTGCTTCTTGTTGTTCAGATCAAGCGCACTCAGGTTCTCGATCAGCTGGTTTCTGAGCTGGTCCGTCGACTTCTTCATACGCAGCGACTGGTGTGTGCTTGTGCGGCCGCTAGAGTATATCTGTTCTGGCCGCTGCTGCTGTTGCTGCTGTTGTAGCTGCTGCTGCTGTCTGTGAACGGTGCTGTTTGCGCTCTCTTCATTGAGCTGATCCTCAGCGAACCGCAGCGAGAGATACCTCTCCCTGAGTCTCACTAGTCTCCATGTGTTCTTTGGGTATCTTCTGAACTCGGCCGTGGCGCTTGACATTCTTCGGGGCGTCTGGAGACGTGTGCGTATATATGTCCTGTGGGATGTGTCCAGCGTGGTATGTGAGCTAGGGGGCTAACACAGAGGGCACTCGGGGGAGTGCGTGTGTTTATATATATCTAAGATTTAAATTGAAGATGAAGAGGAGGAGGAAACCGTACGCCTCTCGTTTTTGATGCGGCAGATTTGCTACCACTTTCCTCCTAATTTGCACAGCTCTGTAAAGCTTTTAGACACCAATGTGCGAGGTTATGCGTTTGGGCGTGGAACCTGCAGAAATGCTTCAACCGCCAGTGTACGCGATTGGGACCGTCTATGAGCGGCCTTTCTGTCTTTGATCTTTTGAGTAACTTCCGTTGTATCAGCTTGACATATCTTTTGTCGAGAAGAGGGATGGAGGGCGAGTGGTGGTGGTGATGGGGGAGGATGGGAGGCCTAGATCATGATTCCCGGGGACGAACATTGCCATCTGAGATGAGGTCTACGGGTGTCTCAAGTCCCCGTTCTATCTAGAATTACGGGGAACAGCTCTCTCGCCGTCTGTGGGCCGCCTGGTCGCTGGCAGAGCATGCTGACACTTAGCTCCCTTCGCATAAGGATGTCAGAGAAACAAATGTTCCCGCTGGGGGAAGGAAGCGTGCACGCACGCTAGTGGTGGATAATCCCCTGCAATCCTGTGAGGTGGTGGCGAGGGAAGGGAGACTAACGTTGAGCTGTTACGAACTGCCGTTGTGCTGGAGAGAACGTATCAGATCTCGAGACTCGCTCTGGCATTTGCCAGTAGGGTCGATGGAGCCATATCTGCGGTAGAGCTGCGTGCACGTCGGCATCCGCCCACAGCGATTCTCGTCCGTTGGGGACCATCAAACGGCTCTCCGCCATAGAAAAGTGATCGTCGATCCTCTCGACATGCAAAGTGGAGGCAGGAGTGCACTCGTAGGAATGTAAGGTATATCAATGTCTTCTGGTGGGCCACCCATTCCCTTAGGGCCAAGCCCATCCCCACAATGACCGGAATGTTCACAACTGCGCCTTTCTGGTTCTAGCTGCTGTTGTGTTCATCCTGCCTGGCAGCCAAACAATAGCATTGCACACGTAAACACTCCTCATTCCTTACCCATCACATCCCCTTCATTGTAGGTTAGGTTACGCTGCAAGCGGCAGGCCTACAACCCTTGAGGAGTCGCCCACTGGAACACCTCCTGTTCTACAAGACAGGCTGAAAAATATAAGGGGGGGGGGCTCTACGCCATACCAGTGTCCTATTCCGGAAGTATGTCTCGAGGCATACACCCATGGGCACCCTGACGGTACTAGTGTGTTCTTTTAACATGCGTTCTATGGATAATAGGGGAGGGGCAGCGGGGCCCAGAGTATCAAAAGATCTCGAAGAGACCGCTTGGATCTGCAGGCCGGACAGTCTTTTCCCAATTGGCAAGAGAAAAAATGACACCATTGAACCACCACACTTGTATAGGGCCTACGTGGTGCACGCAACAGTTGGCACTTTCGATGCACACCTTCATGGAGTGGATATTAACGTGCAACTTCCGTAAGTTCGCAGAGGCCCAGAGGCGGACAGAACCTGGATCAGCGGTCGTCTTCTCCTTTAGGCCAGCGTGTGTACAGATGAAAGCCACTGGGCATCCAGTTTCAGACATTTACGCAATTGGGGAGTATAGTGGACACTAAGTCCAGAAGGCAATATAGACTTAGGCGTAGTGCTTCTACTGGGCCAAAATTACTTAACTACAGAGAGGTTGCATGCACAGACGTATACTAAACAAGCATTGGAAGCTGGTGGTGTCTCAGATAACACTCCTATCAAAAATGTTAGCCACAATCACACGAAATGGTACATGGGTACCCCGTGAGGACAGCACAGAGCCACTGAGAGCGTACAAAGAGCACCCTTCAGAGTAGCAGAGACAACACACACACAAAGGATCAGAAATTTGGGTATACTTAATGCCTCATTCCCGGGAGTACTTTCCGGTTTCGGACTGGTGCACAGCTTTTTTCTCGTCATTTTAGTGTGTGTGGGCTCTCATTCCACCTCCTGTGCCATCCTCCTCGTATCAGAAGAGGAAAACTTACCTGTTGTCCTTGTGTTTTGGAGAAAAATTTGTATGCGGAGGAAGCACAAGTGAAAAGTTTTTTCCCAGATTTTATACTCAGGGGCCGCCGTCGCGAACCCGTTCGATGCCGCTTCGCACTCTTCTTAGGGCAACTCGTCCAAGTGGCATTCCGCTCCCATGCTGAGGGCTTGTCACCAGCGAGGGCTGTGGCACCGCAGGCCTTTCCCAATGGCACACGTGCGGCGTGTGGATACCTTTGGGCACCGGCCAGTTGCCATTGTGTGTATATTCAACCGTATATTTAGCCTGGGAGCAGCCCCCGGCAGCCCCCGAGCACTGCCCTGGCGCTGCTTGGGTCATAATGGCCATCCTCCTTCGAGCTAGGCACAGCTACAACTGCGACTCCTTTGGACATGGAACGGAAAGGAAAACACTGGGCAGTGAGTGCAAACAGCAACTGCGCACATCTCTTCCGGTTCCTGTCTGTGTCGTGCTCTTCGCTGCCCCCTTCGAGATCTGGGCGACGCGTCGGTGTCTTCGACTGACGCGTCTCATAAACGCGAAACAGGGAAGTACCACTATAGGTGACGCGTCACTGGCACGCTGAACCGACTGCACCCACACTAATAGGTTTTACCCAATCGGTGCTAATTGTAGGCGTGAGAGGGATGTTTACGGAGGAGCTGAAGCTGGAGCTGGAGCTGGAGCTGGCTTTACCCTGGCCCGGTCCTGGCGTTACTCCCTGGCATTACTCCCGACCCCCTAAGACTCCCTCACCACCTCCTTCAACACTAAAACAAGCCTTGCCACACCTTCCAAAACAAACGGGGCGTTCCCTCTATAGGAAGCGAAAAAAGCCCCCGGTCCCCCAGATACACTCCAGGTTCTGGACCCAACGCGTAAGAGAAGAGAAGGCCATGACGCGCGCGCTGTAGCAACAAAGGGATTGTGCATAGGCAGCACAACAAAGATAACAGCGAGACGCGTCACTACAGGTATCAGACTGTAGGCTCATACTGGCAAAGGTGAAAAAGCCTAGATCAAAGGTACACAGAGAGGGAGGGTGTGTTGTATCATATATATACACACGGCATTCCCATATTTTCAACCTGTCTCCCTCTTGCCATTCCTCCCCTCCATCACACCCATAGGCCCCGTTGTTTGGCACAGCCCCCTGGCACATACCACGCACCACCCACATTCCTTCCAACCAACAACATGTCTGACGCCCAAGCCCTCCACATTCTCATGAAGTCTCCAGTCACACACGACATGGTGGCCCACATTGTGAACTCCACGCTCAAGGTGATCCAGTGCAAGAAGTCCAAGGTGTACCCATCGCCTCCGTCCTCGCCAAAGGGCCGTGGTAAGACCAAGCCGCTGCCTTCGCTCATGACGTTCATCTCCAAGCTCGTGAGATACTCCAACGTCTATACCGGCACGCTTCTGACCTCCCTCGTCTACCTCGAGAGACTCTCCGCAAAGCTCCCAAAGAACGCTCAGGGACTGCCATGTACACTGCACCGCATCTTCCTCGCTGCGTTGATCATTTCAGCCAAGTTCAACAACGACTCGTCCCCAAAGAACAGACACTGGACAAACTACACCGACGACCTGTTCAAGATCGAGGAGGTCAACCTCATGGAGCGCCAGCTCTTGCAGCTGATGAACTGGGACGTCATTGTTTCCGAGGCCGAGCTGGCCCGCACACTGAGAAGGTTCACAGAGCCAATCAAGCAGGACTTGAAGAAGGCTGCACGCATCCGTCGCTCCATGTCTAAACAGAGACTCCACCACCACATGTCTTCGTCTGTCTCCTCATCTTCGTTATCATCACAAGCTTCTCCAACTTCCCCAGTGCCTTACACCACTACATCCTCCATCTCTACTACTCCTGCCTCTTATGCTTATTCATCCCCACCACAGTATCAGCAGCACTTGAGATCCCAATCCGCGTGCTCTATGTCCTCCTTGACTTCATCTTCGTCTATGGAGTCCATCAGCTTGGATGAGGGAACTATTGCTCACTTGCAAGACCCAACCCACAACTATCACTATCAGATGACCTCTTTGCAATGTCCTCCAAAGGTGATGATGCTACAACAGCCAGTCGCTATCAAAAATGACGAGGATGTCTACTTGTCATCTCTCTGGGGAAGTGCAATGATTTGAAACGGGCAAGCATACGCATACGGTATTTCGGTTCTAAATTAGACAAAGAAAAAAATATGGGCTTTTTTATTCGGTTTTTCATGGTTTTATTTGATCTCAGGGAGATCAATGGGTTGATATCTGTTTACGCTAAAAACACTCAAGGTTTATGATTTTATGAAAACACAATCACTGTAGCTCCATACATTAATTACGCCATGTTATTTACAATAATCAATTGATTTATGTCATACAATGAAACATGCTCGAATAGTAGTAAAAAAAACAGGTCCTACCCGGATTCGAACTGGGGTTGTCCGGATCAAAACCGAAAGTGATAACCACTACACTATAGGACCGGAATGTGAATGTTAGTTATCTATGCGGTACTATACTGAATTGTTAGAGAAACCTCAGATGAGTGTGTCACATCAGTTTGTGTCTTCTAACGTCAGAAAGACTTGTTTGTTTTCAATTCATCGAAGAAGGCAAGACTTCGGTAAATTGGTGATGCATTTCAGGTAGAAAACTAATATCTTTGTATCCATGTGTTGACTTCAAGTTCTGTTGTGTTACAGAGTTTTATCAATTTTGTTTGCTTTAATTCCCTCCTATTTATTTCGTCCTTGTATGGCTCTCCCGAGTGGGTACCAAGAGGGCCAGACAATCTGATATTGCCCGATACTTTAGAGCTGACATACTTGGCTCTTAACTTACCTTTGCAAGAGCTGAATAACAATCTGAGGTCGGACTATGGTCACCTCTTGTTAGAGGGTTGTGCAGACTAATGGTGTCGGGTGCGTCAAGGGTCTGTCACTGTTCTTGTGAAAGGAACGAAGTGACTTTGTTACCATCTGTCATTTTACCCATCAGATCAGCTGTTACATTGATCTGATTGGATGGGAGTACGTTGTAATGGACACTAGCTTGTGATTTAATTTCTAGGGCCCAGGCTGAAGACCGTTTTCAATTACTCGGACCTCATCAACAAAGTGTGGAAACGTACTAATGCTACGGATCACAGTGGAGCAGATGAGAAAGAACGCTCGGGGATTAAAGCAACAGAAACCGTACACAGGGAAAACTAAGGCCTATCGGCACAGACGATTGAACAACTATAATACACATCGTACGACACTTGATCGTTCTCCATGAAAAAGAGAGAACTGCGGCAATGGACGGAGTGTTCCATCAAGTGCGCTCGGGGAAACGCGGAACTCGTCGCTTATCGTCCAAGAAGCCCACGATCTAAAGGGTAGTGTACAAGGTATAAAAAGCTTAAGATTCGCTGAATAACTTATCCTCTTTGGCATAGAGAACCGTAGCTACCACACACAAAGAGAGACCAATAAAAATGTCCAACGAGTACGTTGTTATCGGTGCAGGTATTATTGGTTTGTACACCACCTACGAGCTCATCACCAACCTTGGTGCGAAGCCAGAGAGCATCACGGTGCTTGCTCAGTACCTCCCAGGTGACCAATCCATCAACTACACCTCTCCATGGGCTGGTGGTAACTTCTCCGGTATTTCTCCAAACGATCCGGACTCGATTGCCTTTGACAAATATACCTACACGAACTTGCACAAGATCCAAAAGGCCCTTGGTGGGCCACAGTGTGGTTTGGACTACAAGCCATCGACGGAGTACTGGGAGTCCCTTCCAACAAAGGAAAAGGTGGAGTCCTTGAAGAGTTACATGCGCGACTACAAGATTCTGCCAAAGGAAGAGCTGCCAGAAGGTGTCTTGTTTGGTGTGAAGTCGACCATCTGGAACTTCAACTGCCCGGCTTTCCTTTCCAACTTGCAAAAGTACCTCGAGTCTCTGGGTGTCAAGTTCATCAGAAGAACTCTTACCCACATTGGCCAGGCTTATATAAGTGGAAGAACGAAAGCAGTTTTCAATTGTACCGGTATTGGTGCTCGCTCGCTTGGAGGCGTTGAGGACTCCGCAATGTACCCAACCCGTGGCCAGGTCGTTGTTGTCAGGGCCCCACACATCCAGGAGAACCTGGTGCGTTGGGGAGATGACTATGCCACCTATATTATCCCACGTCCTTACTCCAACGATGAACTAGTCCTTGGTGGCTTCATGCACAAGGACGACTGGACTCCCGACACACTCAAGGAGCAGACTGAGGACATCATCAAGAGAACAACGGCACTCCTTCCAAAGATCCTTGACCAGCCACTCGTCATCTCCCGTGTTGCAGCAGGGCTCAGACCTTCTAGGCACGGTGGTGTCCGTATAGAGCTGGAGGAGATTATGCCAGACGGCAAGATATTAGTGCACAACTATGGTGCTGCTGGATACGGGTACCAGTCCGGTTTAGGAATGTCTCACAAAGCCGTAGAGCTCCTAAAGAACCACAACCGTAAGAACAAGTTGTAAATAGACACTGATAACGGTTTATAACCGAATATAACAGCGCATGAACATTTTATTTATTCTTTCATTTATAATTGTATGCGCTCGATGAGCGCCTAGTCGTCCCGAATGGGGTGTGTGCGCCTAAGAGGAAAGCCACAGTCTTTACCTGATTTCGCTTGAGGCAGCAACCACACTTCACAATGGGCCAATGCTGCACACAGTCTCTGTTTCTGTGTATGTGAGTAAAGAATGGTTCGACTGACTCGGAATTTTTCACAAAAGCGGAATCGTTAACGGAGAGTTTGCGCTGCTATTGTGTGAGCGTGGAGAGACGAGCCACAACACCGCTTGTAGCATATGCCCTTATATATATATAATGGTGGGAACCACTATGTGAGGCTACTATTAGCCTGGATACACCTTTCACAAACACACACTGCGAAATAGCATGACCATTGAACAAGACCGGGTGGCATCTAGAAAAGTCCGTAGCGTCGCCATTATTGGAGGGGGAGCTTCCGGAGCCATTACTTTGGACTCTTTGGTTCAAGAGGCCACATTCGACAAGATCACACTCTTTGAGCGTCGTGAAGCAACTGGTGGGATCTGGATTCTGGATGAGACACCAGACAAGCTGGAAGTTGCTCCTGGTGTGAACCAGAACAAACTGGACCCGGTTGTAAAAGCACCCGCAATTAAAGGTGTCGTGCTTAAGAAGAGATCACACCAACAGAGATATATACACACGGCCTCGTACAAAGGACTCAGGACAAACGTTCCAGAGCAATTGATGACGTTCAGCGATGTGAAGAAGTGGGGTGAACTTGAAGGCGAAAGGATCGATGAACATTACGTCCGTGGCGTAGCCATCCAGCGATACTTGGAAAAGTATACAGACAGACACAGGGACCACATCGTGTTCCGTACGACTGTGGAGAGCGTTAAAAGGGACTATTCTAAGCGAGATTCTCCATTTGTGTTGACTCTGAGAACAGAGACTGATCTGAGAGATGATGATGGTGATCTACAAGACAGTTGGTGGACCGAAGAGTATGATTCGGTTGTTGTTGCGACTGGACACTATCATGTTCCATACATCCCTGATGTCCCAGGGCTCCATGCTGTACACAACAAGTTTCCAGGACTCGTACAGCATTCCAAGACTTTCAGAAATGCCGAGGCAGAGCTCAAGAATAAGCGTGTCGTTGTGATTGGCACGAGATCAAGTGGTGCTGACATCGTTGAATTGGGATCACAGTTTGCAAAGCAGATCTATCACTCTCAACGAGGTGAAAAAATGCTGAGGAAAACGAAAAACGACAACATTGAAGTGAGACCACTCATTACACATTACGAAATCACCGAGTCGAATGATGTGGTTGTTCATTTCAAAAATGGGTCCACTGTGAAGAATCCTGATTTGATCTACTATGCCACAGGATTTAGATACTCGTACCCTTTTCTTCGTGAAACCTATGGCGAGCAATTCACCACTGGAAACATTGTGCCAGATCTGTATCTACATACCTTCTATTTGAAGGATCCCCAGCTAACGTTTATTGGAATCCCATGTGATGCCATCTCATTCAGAGCGTTTGAGTTCCAGGCCGTGCTTGTCTCGAGGTTCCTTGCTGGCAAGGCAAACTTACCTTCGTTGAAGGAGCAGGTCTCCTGGTGCCTGGAGAGATTCGGAACCAAAGGAGACACCAGAGCATTCCATACAATTGACTGGGAACAAAAGTTTGAATATCTCGATTTACTAGCGGATATTGGTGGTGGATATAGTAAAATTGGCCAGAACGGAAGGGCTTTCCCCGTGTTTAGCGATGATGACAAAAAACTCCACCAGGGGATTCAGGAACGGTTACTAACATTTTATAGTGTTGATCAAAGTGAGATAACAGGAGTTAGTGTTACATAGTTGAGAAAAATATATTTACATGGTTGTTTAAGAACGTTTGAGTCTCCCGTCCCTTTCTCTAGAATCACCGTCTTCCAACTGGTAGGCAGGCTTGTACTTGCCAGTCTTTGGGTCCTGGAGATGTGGGTTTTTGAGTGTGGTATCGACACCACCAAGACTCGTGTATCCAAGATCGTAGAGATTGCAGTATGGGATCTTATTGCCCCGTAAGAAGCACCATATATCAGCGTATCTCCAGCTTACGACTGGGTGGACACGCACAAAATCGGGCCAGCCCGAGTCTGTGCGCTGTATATCCTCCAACCCAGCAGCGTAAGGATCTGTGTGACGTGTGCCAACTACTATGGCTTTGGTGAGTGGGTGTGACTCCAAGTACTGTTTGAACCCGTGCTTCATCTGGGCGTTGTACTGGGTGAGATTGAGGCTGTAGTTTGCCGATGATGAGGTGATAAACTTCATCAGCTCTGGGAACTGGTGCTCGTAGTTGATCAGCACCGCATCGATCTTGGAAAACTCGTCAAGTTCCTCAGCAGTGTACTTGCTGTAGAGCACCGAGAGGTAAAGGATCAGCATCACAAGACAGTCCTTGCCACCGTTGTATGAGACTGCGATCTCATTGAATGTGAACTGCTCGAGCATCGACTCAAGCACCTGTGTGGAGTGCTCCACCCGTATCTGAGTGCTCTTGAGCTGTTCGTTACCCTCTTCGTGGAGTTTCGAGAACGTAACAACCATCTCATATGCTCTTTTGCACACTTGACTCAATTTCCTCGTCATTGTCCCGTTGTTGATGTTGATAGTGGGCGATAGTGCGCTGGCAGAGCTCGAAAGACTGGGAGAAAGTCGGTACGCTCCACTGAAAAGAAGAGAAATAAGCAGAACAAGCGGGAAAAGTGTCCACACGGAAACTCTACAGCTCTTGAGCATTGAACAGCTCCTAGAAAGAGAAGAGAAGAGCACAGAAGATACGCTTTCCGTGTGTTTTGTGAGAAAATTGCCCGATTAGTAGTAAACCCAGAATTTGTTCGGGCACTCTTACAAGTCTACCATAAACATTACATTATACGATGCCTTCTCTTTATTTACAACAGTGGGTATGGGACAGTGGTGAGATAACAGCCGTCTCAGTATATGACACTCTTTGTTACAACCGAGAAGAGGTCTTGTTTGTATTGATCTACGGCCTTGAGATCATCCTCATCGGCCTTGTTCCACATTTGTGTCCACTTCTCTGGGCCTCTGTCCAGGGAGAAGACAAAGTCGATGCCATCATTAGCGTCATTCAGAAGCATCTTGTGAGAGTCATCGGAGACCCTGCCAAGTATGCGGCACGTTTCTGCGCTTCCCTGGATACCATTAACCTTGATCTCGTTCACAAGCTCAAGCACGGCAGATACGGACTTGTAATACTTCCAATGGCACTTGAAAACCTCGTTGTAGACATTAATGGTGCAGGTGTAGACATAAGTCTTTAGGCTTTTTTGTTTCACCAGGTGGAACAGAGACAGTGCTGCATCGGGAGATTTAAATGTCTCCGAGAGGATGTTTATGGCCTCTGCAAGTAGGATCGGCATGGTATACTCGTTGATGAGTGGTGCTCCAGGCGTGGCATTCGACTTCTTCTTAATGGAACTCACTAGCTGTTTGGTGAAGGCTGGAGATCTCTTGCTCTTTCCAGAGTTGTTGTTGCTCTTCATGGCAAACATGGTATCGAGCTCCAGCAGTTTTGATTCAATGAACTTGACCAGGTCGTAGTCTGTAGTAAACCCGGTCTGGAGGTATTCCAGTGTTTTCTTGAGTGCTATTTCGACCTCCTTCATTCTAGCAATCGACATTCTGCCAGAGGTGGACCTGTGTGTAGTGATGGTTGAGCTGTACGCAAGGTTCTCCAGGGGCGTTCCTTTCTGCTTCTGGATAAGCTTAGCGGAGACTAAGTTGCTTTTCATCCTTGCCCTATCAACTGCATGGAATGCTGAGTCGAAGATAACTGCTTTCTGGTCGACTGAGCTTGGGTTTGGGGTTTCCACTCGTTCTGGGTCAATCATGATGTTTGCAAACACTGCACGAAGCTTGTCCTGGTTCTCCTTGGACACAGGAGCCTCCTTAGCCAGCGGCGAGAGGGCGTTGAGTGACGACCGTGTGAGCCTCAGCTGTCGTGTGAGTGTTGGCCTCATCTCTCGCAAGCTATGTTAGTTCTCGTGCTTTCCACGCATACTCGCCAGGCTTGTAAAAGTGTCATATATGGCATTAGAGAGTGAAAAAATAAGTGGGCCACAGAGTGGCCGTAACAATACATATATATATAATACCCACCATAGTGGAAGATGGGCTAGCGAGATGGCATGCTGAGCAGCATCTACAGCGAAAAACATGTCTGTTCTAGAAACGTAGCATTGCAGAGTATATACAAGTTTTATCTCCTCTCTTTTTCTGCAGCGTAGCGACTCTCACTGCTGCTGAGCGGCCTGGAGCCTGTTTTCCGAGTGTTAGTAAAAGTTCAATGAGCGTTCACACCCTGTGGTACTTACCCCTGGACGACTCTGATGTTGGTGTCGAGGAACCTGTTGACACAGTTGGACATGCACGACTCCTCCTGGGAGCTCAGCTGGCCGTTGCCGACCTGTGTGATGCACTTTTTGAAGCACATGTCGGTGAACTGGTGGATAGATGTCTGCACCTTGGACTTGGAGTTCTCGGCCTCGATGAACTGGAGGATGTCCTTTCTGGACGTCTCGTCGAGACTGGCAAGGTCTTGCTGTGTAAGGGCGGACATCTGGGCAGGTATACGGTTCGTCTTCTCCAAGTCCTGGTAAACCACAAAGCTGTTGACCGTTCTTTTTGCCTGTATTTCCCCATGGCGAGGAGCTGCATCGCGAGCAGGAAAAAAAACGTGTTCGCGGAAGCGCACTAACACCCGAACACTATCCAGCCCCGGATCTGAGACTAGATATTCCCCTGGGGACTCAGACTCCCAACAGCGGTCTGAGTCCCCCAGCGCTGCCAGGACTCAGATCTGTACGTGTGCAGTCGCGCCTTTACAGCCAATTCCAATTTTAGTACCGGAAAAGATTTCAACAGCTCTGTTGTAGTTGGTCCTTATGGAACCAGGCCGAGTTTCTCTTCCTGCAGAAGCCAGAAGGTATATAGAAAGGCACTTGCTGGTCCCATACTGCGAGAGCCCGAGACCCATACAGAACAAATATCGCCCTGAGAGCCTGAATTCGCTGGAAGCTCTCCCCCTCGCGTCACATCCTTCCCTGCATAGCCACATATCACACTCCACATTCCCAACGGTGTGCTTGGATTGGTAAAAATAAAAGGCCCCCTTCACGGTTTTACCCTCGAGCTCTATAAGGAGAGCAACAAGAAGAGTCGCTACCCTGTCTTCCTGGCACAGCTGACCCCCAGAACACAGCATGGTCTCCCACAAGTACGCCCTTGCACTCGCCTTCTCGCTGCTGGCACCTCTCGCCTCTGCCCAGGAGTCCAACACTGTCACTGACGGCGGAGACTTGGCCGTCACGGTCCTGAGCGATGACAGCGGCGAAACAGGTGCCCTGTCTCTAGCAAATGGCGAGGTAGCCTCAGTCGGTACATCCAACTCCACAATTGACACATTCTCATCGAGATCCTCCTTCTCATCTGCGCCATCTACGAGCTTGGTGTCCTCATCCTCATCCTCGCTCTTCTCCCCCTCAAGCATCATCGAGACATCGTCATCTTCTCTTCTATCGTCCTCCCTTTCCTCCTCGGCATCTTCAGGCCTCTCTTCCTCGTCCATCTCATCCCTGGAGTCCACCCCATCATCGTCCTCCGCATTCCCATCATCTACCAGCCAGTCCCCATCATCAACACTCTCAAGCTCGATGTCCTCCTCCTCCGCAACTTCTTCCACCACCTCCTCTTCAACAACATCGAAGTCACAAGAGCTCCTCACATCTGAAGTGACCCAGGTTGTCACGGTGACGTCCGTGTTCACGTCCAACGGCGAAACATTCACCTCCAAGTCTTCTTCCACAACACTTGTAACCTCATCAGCAGTCGCAAGCTCTTCGTCCCTATCACAAAAGGACAAAGTAATCATCGGATGCGTTGTTGGTATTGTTGCTCCAGTTATCATTGGTGTAGGCTTGTTTGCAGCATGGTGGTACAGACGTAAGAACCAGACACTCGACCACTCAGGCCAGGAATGGCAGGATGAGGACGATGCTAATGGATTTGATGAAGACCCTGATTCAACTGCTGTCCAGAGAAACCAAAGTGTTAACAAGGCTGTTAACTTCTAGTACTCTGAAAACAAATGGTATCGTCTAATATTTCTTTTATCCTCTATAGATTTTTGCTACCAAAAAAAAAACACCAATACCCATATTTGTATAAGATAAAAATATTGTATTATATATATATATATTTCTATAAGTATGATACTCTAGTTGACAACGGCCTTGAACACCTCATCATAAGGAGCATCACAGCCGGTCCAGATCTTGAACTGCTCGACACCCTGGTTCACAAGCATCTCAGCACCCCTGATTGTCTCCCAACCGGACTTCTGAGCCAACTCCATCACTGGAGTCACCTCTGGCTTGTAGGCAGCATCCAAGACTGCACCATCGCCGTTCTTGAAGACAGCCTCCAATTGAGTCAGGACAGTAGGGGCGATAGGCTTATCAGCTGGGATACACGACACTGCAACGTCAATAGCAGCAAAATCGTCACCCAAGATACAGACACCATAGGAGGAAAACTCATCCAGCAATGGGGTCAACTTCTCCACAGTTCTGTTGGTGATGTAAATCTTCTCACAACCAAGCTTGTGCAAGGCGTAGATGGCAGCTCTGGAAGTACCACCAGCACCAATGACCAAACCTGTGGATGCTTTCTTGACACCATGAGCAATGAAAGAATTCTGAATACCCTTGTAGTCAGTGTTGTAGCCGACAAACTTTCCATTGCCTAATGGAACAATTGTGTTACAAGAGCCAATCTTCTTGACAGACTCGTCAACTTCAGAGAGCAATGGGATAACATCCAACTTCAAAGGGATGGTCACGGCACATCCACCAAAGGATGGCTCTTTCATCAACTCGGCAACCTTGGAGGCATCGTCAGTATCAAATTTAGAAAACTCATGTGGCAAGCCACAGGCATTGTAACAAGTCTGGTGGAGAACTGGAGATCTAGAGTGAGAAATTGGGGAACCAACAACGTAAAAGTTCTTCTTTGGAGTCTTGATGGACTTGACATAGGCAACGAGCTTCTTCTTCAACTGGGTGAAGTGCTCCTCATGTTCACAGAAGTGAGAGTGGAACATATGGGTACGAACCTCAGCATACAAGCTTTCCCTTCTCTTCCAGATTAAACGGATGTCGGTGGTGTCCAAAGGTGGTCTGGTGATGTCCTGACCGAGGAACTTGGCAACCTCGTCAATGTCTCTTTGCAGTTCCAAGACAATACCCTTTTGTTTCTGGGAAAATTCCTTCATGGCCGCTCTAGCAGCAGCACTCTCAACGATTCCACCACCGGTGGTGATAACACAGGACTTGGAGTACTTGTTCAAAGCTTCCTTGAAGATCTTGAGTTCTTCCGCTCTGAATGCTTCCCAGCTCTTGGACTTAACAAACTCTCTGATATCACCAAATCTCTCTTCAAAGAGCACATCGAGATCAATGTATCTGTACTTTAAAGCATCCACGATCCAACCACTCAAGGTGGTCTTACCAGCAGCTCTCATACCGATAACAACAACACTGGCTCTGGAAGGAGCAGTGGTATCCTCTGGCTCAGAACCATCGAGCTTAGCATTGAGCTGGGAGTGGAGCACATCCCACCAGCCTGGCCAGGTCTTTGCAGTACAGTGGCGCTCCTCCACAGTGACAGAGCCATTCTTGACCATGCCGGCAAGCAAAGAGAAGGACATGGCAACACGGTGGTCATCGTAACAGAAGATACCACAGTCTGGAACCTTCAATTTATCAAGAGAAACACCGTAGATGTCGATTCCATCATCACCACCAACGGCAGTAACACCAAACTTGGCAAGCTGAGTACACATGGCAGAAATTCTGTCACACTCCTTGACATGCTGGTTGGCGATACCGTAGATGGAAGTCTTGTTCTCTTTGCCGTCTGTGGCGATAGCAGCAACAACGGAGGCGGTCAAGAAGGCATCAGTCATTGGCTCCATATCAACAGATGGCAATGGTTTCAAGCCACCAGGGGCAGGACCGGTGACGGTGGTGGAGGTGGCAGTCTGGTGGACGGTGCATCCCATTGGCTCCAAGACGTCCTTGGCGAAACGGGCGTCACCTTGCAAAGAAGTATAGCCAATGTTCGGAATGGTGACGGTGGTACCGGTCATGGCAGCAAAAGCCAATGGGTAAGTGGACGAAGAGGCGTCGGACTCAATGACAAACTCCTTTGGAGCCACGTAGCATCCTCTTGGGATCTCGTAGATGTAACCTGGGAGGACCTTGACTTCGATACCAAACTGCTTCATCAAAGCGATGGTCATGTCAATGTACAAGACGGAGATTGGCTTACCTCCAATGAGCTTCAAAGTGACTGGCTCCTGAGCGTATGGGGCAGCCATGAGCAAGGAGGAAACGTACTGTGAAGAGATCGTTGCAGAGAGCTCAATGACACCACCCTTCAATGGCTTGTTGGCAATCTTCAGAGGCAAAGATCCCTGGTTCTTCATGTACTCAATCTCTGCACCGTTGGATCTCAAAGCGTCAACGAGGTCGGCAATTGGTCTTTGGCCCATACGAGCATTACCAGTCAAGTAAGTGAACTTGGACTCACCAGAAGGTTTGACCAAAGTGGCGACAGATGTCAGGAAACGGGATGCTGTACCTGCATTACCCAGGTACAGGTCCTCCTTACACGAGGTCAAGTCACCACCGTTACCCTTGATGATCAAGGTCTCACCACGGTCTTCCCAGCGGACCTCAGCACCATTGAGCTTCTTGATGGCCTCGAGCATGTGCTCAACGTCGTCAGAGTGAAGCAAGTTCGTGATCTTGCACTCACCCTTGGCCAAAGCAGCCAAGACGAGGGCTCTGTTGGAGATGGACTTGGAGCCTGGTGGGACGATGGTAGCGTTGAAGGAGGAAGGGGTCTCGAACGGGTAGACCACAGTCTCGTCGGTGAGGACGAATCTAAGGTCTTCATCGTTCACGTAAGAGGCAGACTTTTCGTAGCACTCACCAATGGCCTTGAGCAGGACGACCTTCTTCTTGGAGCCGTCATTCTTCTTGTCGATGGCCATCTTCTCCAAGAGAATGTCGACTGGGGTGGCACGGTCAACCGTCTTCTTCTTCAGCTGGGCCAGGGAGGTTGGCAGGCCGTAGTTACCAAAGACCTTGGTCAATCTGGCAACGGCAGAGGCTGGGAGGATGTTGAGGTATCTGGAGAGCTCAGCCTCAAAGATGGAGCCCACCGAGACACATTCGCCGTGGAGGGCCTGTGGGGTCAGGATGGCCTCAATGGCATGGCCAATGGAGTGGCCAAAGTTAAGCAGATTTCTCAAGCCACCCTCCTTCTCATCGGCAGACACCACCTCGGCCTTGACCTTGATGGACTCGAGCACCAGCTTGAAGACGTGGTCCTTGATTGGGGCGAGGTCGGTGCACCCGGTAGCGTCTCTCTTGCGGATCGTGGACAGGAAGCTGTCGGCGTGGGCCTCGAGTCTGGAGAACTCCTCCTCGTTCCAGATGGCAGCAGTCTTGATGACCTCGGCAATACCGTTGATGAACTCACGTTCTGGTAGCGTGGCTAGGAACGAAAGATCAACAAAGATGTACTGAGGCTGCCAAAAGGCACCAATGAAGTTCTTGCCGAGCTCGGTGTCGACGGCGGTCTTGCCACCAATGGCAGAGTCCACCATCGATAGCAGCGTGGTAGGCACCTGGACAACACGCACTCCACGCATGAATGTGGAGGCAACGAAGCCAATCATATCTCCAATCACACCACCGCCAATGGCGAGGATGACCGTGTCACGCGTGCACCCACGTTCAAGCAGAAAGTCCTCGATCCGGGCCTTCGTCTCACGTGTCTTGTGAGCCTCGCCGGGGGAGACCACGTATGTCAGCACACGGCAGCCCTCAGGCAGCGTCTTGTGGAACTCCTGCTTGTAGGCGGCCAGGTAGCCTCGCTGCTCAATGTTGGTGTCCGTGATGAGCACGTACGTGGACGACTTCTCCGTCGCCAGAACTGTCTCCACAACGTGCGACCGCAGGTCAAATCCGACGTGGATCGTCTCACGGCCCAGAATTGCAACCTTCTCGACTGACATGCTGTGTTTCAGGGCGCTGGAAGGCTTTTTAAGTGGGTGGAAGGCAGGTCACGGTGGAAACAGTGAAAAGAGCCTGGACAGAAATGTGTCGATTTCGGGGAGGAGAAGCTGACTCAACACCCGCACACCACGACAAACACCCAAAATGGCCCGAAGGGGAAATGTCTAATAATGCGGCGCGTACCAGACCCCAATCTGGAAATTTGATGTTAATAATGAGAGGGGCACCTAAGGAAAGGAAAGGAAGCAAGCAGCTTGTACATCTTTAACGGCCCCTAGAACGCACGATGGACTATCAGAACAGGGTGGGATCAAAGAAGGGAGGTATGTATTATGTGGAGCTCTTTTTTCAGGGCAAAAAAGAAGGCCTTTCGCCCGCTGCGCCGTGGTTTTGTGGAACGAGTACTAACAGCATAGACAAGGTGGTGGAGTTGCGTCCGACGCAGAGCTCAATGCACAGAGGAAACAGCGGGCCTCCAAGCTTGTGAGTGCACATTTCGACCTCGAGTCGGATCCGTACGTGCGCAAGAACCATCTGGGCCGGCTGGAATGCCGGCTGTGCCTCACAATACACCTCTCGCCAGAGTCGTACATCACGCACTCGCAGGGCAAGAAGCACCAACTGAGTCTGTTGCGGAGAGGAGCACAGGAGAACAGGAAGAGTACACAAGAGCATTCCAGCACCCAGACGGGGATCTCTAGGGTCGACAAGAAGGCGTACACGAAGATTGGACAGCCAGCATACAAGGTGGTGAAGGTGCGGGACGTTGAGATGATGGAGATGGGTCTCCTGATAACAGTCAAGTTCCCACAGCTCAAGCAGGGCGAGCCTCCTTTCCATCGATTCATGAGCGCGTACGAGCAGCAAGTGGACACCGGAGATGGCAAGGAGAGGTGGCAGTATCTCGTGATCCACGGAGAGCCGTACCAGAACATTGCAGTGAAGGTGGAGGCCAGGGAGGTGAGCAGGGAGTGGGGGTACTGGGACGAAGACCTCAAGGAGTACTACGTCCAGTTCTTCTTCAAGAGCCCGTGAGAGCACAGAGTTGTAGTAAAGACAAAAAAAACATCGTATAATTATAAAACACTAAAACACATGTAGAAGAATTAAAAAAACAGTATTGGGAAGAAAGAACTGAAACCTCATGACTTCACAGCTGGAGCTTGGCCTCAATCTGATCTAAGTACAGCTTGACGTGAGAGTTGAGTCTCTGGATCTCCAGCGTTGTCTCGTCGTATTCCTTCTTGAACCCAACCTCCAGATCGTAGATCCTTTTCTGCACGTCCTGGATATAGGCCTTCTTCTTGTTCATATCGCCCTCGTTCAGATTGTTTTCAGCAACTATGGTGGCATACACGTCGTGGAGCTGTTTCATCTTGTCCTCGTACTCAACGCGCTTCTGGTCTCTCTGGTCCGTGGTCCGTGTCGTCTTGTCCTCAATATTCTTGATCTGTCGTGTCAGCAGCTGGATGCGACGCTCCAGCTCGTTCAGCTTCAGTGTTTTGTCCTCCATAAGATCCTTGTACTGTGTCAGCTTGTTGTTATTCAGATTCTCCTTATTCGACTCTGCGTGCAACTCCTCCACAAGCTTCAGACAGTTCTTCAGGTCGCTCTGGATCAGGTTGAATGATTCAATCGTGATCGCGAGCTTTCTTGATCTCAGCTCGAGGTCGTTGAGTGCCTGCTGATCGTCCTTGAGCGACTGCTGCATGTCGGATATGATCTTGGAGATGATCTCTGGCGACTCAATTATGTAGTTCTTCATCTTTTCTAGGTCCTTCTTGGACTCCAGCAGCAGGTAATTGTGGTCCTCTAGTGCTTGGATCAGCCTGGACTTCTCGCTCTTATAGTTGAGGTGTTCGTTTGTCAGCGATTCCTGGACTTTCTTGAGGGAGCGCAGCTCCAACTCCACGCGGGTGTTGTGCTCATGCAGCGAGTCCAAGTTGCTCTTGATTCCGTCGTTTCGTGTCTGGAGGTCGGTGATCTTGGCCTTGAGATCCCGGTTCTCCTCAGAGACCTTGGTGTACTTATCAAACTTAATGTTGTTCTGCTGCATGATCTGCTCGTTATCAAAGAGATGTTCCTCCCTGAACCTGGCAAAGTTGACGACTGCGGACAGCAGCCTCTTGAGCTTCTGCGGCTCGGGCTTCGTTAAGTCCGTGACAATGAAGTCGTACACCCCACAGTCCACAAAGAACCGGTAGAGCACCATGTGAAGCACCACAATGTTGAGCGACTCCTCGTAGTCCTCCGGGTTGGAACGCTGCGAGTCCTGGCCCTCCTGCGGCCCCTCGTCCTCGCCAGGGCCCTGCGGCGCCACGAGCTCCTCGTTCAGCACACCATTCTTTCTCATCCGCAGCAGGCTCGGTGGGATCGAGAGAAACGTGTCCACAATCTGCGTGAATAGCGACTGTGCAAACATCGCCGTTGGCCGGTAGAGGTCCTCCTCGGGTGCCTCGAGATTGCACGACTTGAGGCACAGCGACAGCTCCGGCGTATCCAGCAGCGGGAACCGGTCCGACCGCACCTGCTCGGGTCTCCTCACTGAGCTCTGGCGTGACATAATGTGGTTTTACGTGGATTTGAGAGACGGTTGGAGGTCGTGGTAGTGGTGGTGGCCTTTACGTGTGATGCTTTTTGTTTATTTGGGTTTCGCGTTTGTTTACACACCCGCACATCTGGAAATACACCCGGACATACACCTGAACATACACCCGCACACCTTATATACCGCATGGGGAAACCCAAATAATTGTCCTCTATACGCAGCAGCCCATACCCCGGGCACCGGCACCGACAAAAAGTGCACTTCTTTCCCGGGGCAACTTTCACCATCTTTTTGCACCAAGTCGGCCAGCACCAATGCTTAGAATGAGAGGCCTGGCAGTAAGAGGCGTACAGTGGACACGCACGTATGCGACGAAGACGGCGTACAACTCGCCGGGGGTTGTGACGGCGCAGGACGGGCGTTCTGGGGAGACGACGGTGAGAATCGAGCCGTTGAAGAGGGAGGGCGAGAGCATCGACCGCAAGAGAGCCCGGCTGGTGTACCAGTCCCGTAAGAGAGGCATCCTCGAAACGGACCTGCTGCTGTCGAGGTTCTCCAAGAAGTACTTGCACACCTTCAGCAGCGAGCAGCTCGACGAGTACTCGGCGCTGCTGGACGAGCTCGACTGGGACATATACTACTGGGCCACCAGAAACTACAACGTCACGCCGCTCCCAGACAAGTGGAAGCACAGCAAGATCCTCGAGATGCTCCAGGACTTTTCAGAGAACAGAGAGAGGGTCGTCATGCGCATGCCCGACCTGTGAAGCCGGGAGCCAGCGTATAGTATAGTGGAATCGTACGCTCTTTTGGTATGAAGAAGCAGGTAAAAAGCAAAGTAAAAAGTAGATCACAGCAACACGGCCAGCATCCAGTGCCAGAGTGTGCTGTTCCTCTGTAGTTTGATATACACGTCTGTAGGCCTGTAGGGTACACACACGGTCAGCTGTACTGGTCGTAGCCCCCGTACTCAAAGTTGTTGTTCGGGCTCTTGTCGGTCTGGAGCTGCTGTTGTTGCTGCTGGGCCTGTACAACGCTGGCGAGGGGCCCGACCCCAATGTCGGCCAGGACGACCTCAGCAGAGGTGTTGTTGAGCTGGATGTCAGTGACGGGGGTGCCCTTGACGTGGGAGAGACGCTTGAGCTTCCACACCAGCTCGACCTCGGCCCTGTTGTTCTCGTCAATCTTGTTCTGGAGGTCCTGGATGTACTCAACGCCCTTCGTGAGGATCTGGCCCTTGTTGGGCTTGCCATCCTTAGTGCCTGTCGCCTTGTCCTTGGCGTCCGTGAAGTAGTGGTCCGGCACCAGCGCCAGCAGCTCCTGGATCTTGTCGTTCATGTTGTCCCTTCTCTTGCGGTCGTTGGCCTCGTCATCGTCGTCGTCGTCCTCTCCCTCTGCTCGCTTCGCCAGCGACTTCCGTCTTGACGGCACCTTCGTCACCTTGCCGGCGTCCGTGTATGACTCAGACATCGCCTTCGCCAGCGACTGCTTGATGGGGATGGACGACGACACAGACTGCGACAGACGTCCGCTCGACGACGCGTCCAGCGTCTTGAAGTCTAGCAATTCGTTCTCGTTGATCACTGACGACGGCTCGTTCATCGCAATGGCTTCCAGTGGGTCTCCAGTGCGTTTACAGCGCGTTCTGGGGCTTTTCAAGGGCCTTTCAAGGGCCTTCCAGTGGGTTTCCAAGGACTTTTCAGTGGCTTTGCTCTACTTTGTTAGTGTTGATGCAAAAAATTCGCGAAGTTTCCACCCCGGGACTTTATCAACAACAGGGTAAAGTACCACAAACGGGACGTTAAATGTCGCTCTTCTCCAGGTTTACAGGCTCACAGTCCATCAGGCTGCCCGAGGACGTCCAGACGGGTGCTGAGGATGCCCCGGCGGCGCCACCGTCCACCCTGGGCCGCATAATGGGCCCCGTGAAGGGTCTCTTTGCCAGCCAGGCAGTGCACATGCCGGACGAGGAGGCACAGAGCTCGTCGGACGAGGAACTCTCGAGATGGGATAGGCTGATGCTGTTTGCAGTGCTGATGGCTGGCTCTCTGAGCTGCTACGTGGTATCGTTCATGCTGCTGCCTGTGCTGACCCTCAAACCCCGCAAGTTTGCGGTGCTGTCGTCTTTCGGGTCGATGCTCTTTCTGTCGTCATTTGCGGCGTTGCAGGGCGTCCACAGCTATGTTAGCCACCTGTTGAGCGTGGATCGCCTCTGGTTCACGCTGTTATTCGTCCTCAGTATCTTAGCATCGCTCGTGGGGTCCCTGGTGCTCAAGAGCTCGCTGCTCTCGCTGCTCGCCGTCGTGACACAGGTGCTGGCGCTGCTCGCCTACACGGTCAGCTACTTCCCAATGGGCAGGTCCGGCCTCAGAATGGCCTCCAACGTCGCAATTGTCCAGGTAGATAACTGGTTGAACACTTGAGACTTCGGGTGCTTTAACACTGTGAAGAAAGGGGACGGAATCTCTCCACTAAGCATTATGACCCCACATCCCCTACGGTTTCCCGATGCGGCAGTCAACATATACGGAACAATTGCTCTTTCTTCCCCACAGGCCAAACGGGGCCAAACGGTCACTCAGACCTGATCAGGAGACTATTTAGAACAGAGCAATATATATGCACCTTCCTTTCATTTCATTTTCTTTCCCTTCCTCACGTTTTATGCCTTACTCCCAGGCTTTCCCAGTTCAGCAAAACAATGTTCGCAACAAGACCAGTTTTCCAAACGTACGCAAAGATCCTCCAGCACAAGTCCCCTGCCGTGGCAGGATGGGGACTCTTTGTCGGAACACTGATGTTCTGGCCACTCGCTGCTAAGAAGACGGCAAAGGGCCTGGGCTTCCTCAATTACGACAAGTACTTTGTCGAGCAGAACGACGAGCAGCTGATGGACCTGATTGCAGAGGTTCAGTAGAATTACGACAACGAGGCTATGACTCATCTATTAATATACAAATACACTTAATTCTTTGTAGGGTGTCCTTTGAATGCAGCCTTGAGGATTTCGTCCTCGTATCCATCAACCTTGATGTACTCAACTCCCTTGGCCCTAAGCTTCTCGAGGCCAACGTTCTTCTTCACAAACGTCTCTGGCTCCACAACACCCACAAACACAGTCTTGATATCTGTTTTGAGAATCCTGTCGACACATGGCTCATTTCCACTGAGTCTCAGCGAGCAGGGCTCCATAGTAGTGTAGATAACTGTGCCCTCTGGCAGCTCCTTGTGGTCCTTAAAATACTTATCCAGCGCACACTGCTCAGCATGTGTGTTACCAGGTAGCTCTCTTGAGTACCCACTGGATAACACCTCGCCATCCTTCACCAATAAAGCACCAACACAAAACGCTGTTTCCGTGGGTTCACATTTTTTGGCCTCCTCCAGCGCCAGGTCCATGTACTTGTGGTGGGATTCCATGGCCCACTCTGGGAATGACGTCTGGTGCGACCACTGCTTCTCACCAGTGCTGTAGTAACGATAGGCATGTAGCCACAGGTCCAGATCATTAGGACCAGGGTCAGAGTATAGCTCATTGTCACAGGAAGGACATGTCTCGTCCAACAGATGCTCACCATGGCACTCAGGATAATACCACGACGAAGCAGCAATGGACTTACCAATCTCGTGCAAATTCTTTCTGGCGTTTTCAAAGTCTTTTAACGTAGCACCTTTACCGAGAGACTTTCCCCAAACGTACTCGTTAGCGTAGATTGGGTCATTGGCAATTGGAAACCCGAGGTGTTGCAGGTGTACTCTGATTTGGTGTGTTCTTCCAGTGTGTGGCATACACTTGACGATACTGGTGTGTCCGTCTGAGCTCAATTTCACAAACTGAGTTTTTGCTTCCTTGCCATTATCCTCGTCAATCACATTCAAACCAACCCTGGGATCAAAACTTGCGCAAGGCTTCTCAACATTGATGAGCCCATCTGGGAACACACCCTTGACACGGGCAATGTACTCCTTCTTCACCTCACGCTGTTTCAGCTGCTCAACAAATCTGTCAGCTCCGTGCGGTGTCTTGGCCAGAAACATCAGCCCAGAAGTCAGTCTGTCCAGTCTGTTGCACGGATGGACTTCACCAAGCCCCATCTCGAGCTTCATTACTTTCGTCACGGTGTTGTAACGATATCTCCCCGTCGGGTGCACGGGGATACCGGCCGGCTTATCGATCACAAGCAAGTCATCAATCTCCTCAACAATCCTGATAGGTCTAGAGGTCACTGGAGGCTCGTGTCGGTGGATCTGGTGCTCGATCAAGTCGCCGTTGCGCACTAGTGTCTCGAGGTTCGCAGGTGTACCGTTGAGCTTCACCTCACCGGCCGCAATCTTCTTGTGGTAGTGCTCCGGCGCACGGTCCCTGAACTCCTTCGAAAAAATGTCATACAGCGTTCTGTCTCTCCACCGTTCCTTACAGTATGTCAGGTATGTGAAGTAGTACGGCTTCACCTTCCGCAACGGGCCCTCAATCACGTACTCCGCTTGGTCGTCTTTGGCCGTCGCATGGACGGCCTGCTTCTTCGCCCTGAACCCGGACTCGGACCGCAGCTTTTCGATCTTGGACGGTGGTGTGTGTGCACGTTTCTCCATGATCCCCACGATCCTTCTGAGCATACACCAGTACGAAGCTGTTCACGCTGGGGAAGGGAGGGAAACCTGGAAGAAAGGCCTTTTGTATAATGGCACTTTCCTTCCGATGAGGGTGATGTGCGGGTGTTCAGGTGTGCAGATGTACCAGGGTCGCATAACCGCAGAAAATATGAGTGGGGAAAGAGGCAGGAAGAGGGAGTTTTGTCTCTCTTTCTCTTCAATGCAAGAAGTATAGACAGCTTGGAGTGACAAGAAAGAGGCAATGCACACAGTGAGAACGATGTCGACCATCAGCCAGAAAATTCAGCCACCACGCATCTTGTCTTGCCTGAAGGCCGAGCCCCTGGTGTCCTCGATCACGGAGGCCGTGCAGCTCATCGAGGGCGACAACGAGACAGAGAAGGAGGCAAAGTTCAACTACCCCCGGATCCTGGAGTCAGGTGCGTTTCAGTTTACGAGACCGACTGCACGGAAGAAGCACGTGTTCCTGATGTCGTCAGAGAGAGCTCTTGAGGAGCTGGGGCTGGAGGAGAACGAGCAGTACAAGCGCATTGTGTCCGGGCAGGAGGTGTACTACGACCGGGCGAAGGGTGTGTTTCCGTACGCACAGGCATATGCTGGGTTCCAATTCGGCCAGTTTGCGGGTCAACTGGGCGACGGGCGTGTCGTGAACCTGTTTGACCTCGAGACCCCACAGGGAACTGTTCAATTGCAGCTGAAGGGTGCTGGTAGGACAGCCTTCTCTAGGTTTGCTGATGGGAAGGCCGTGATCAGATCCAGTGTAAGGGAGTTTGTGATCTGCGAGGCCTTGAATGGAATTGGTATCCCAACAACAAGAGCACTGAGCATTTCAATGTTGCCAGGAACACTCGCCCAAAGACACTACGCTGAGAAGTGCGCAATTGTTTCCAGATTCTCACCAACCTGGTTCCGACTCGGCACTTTTGATCTGTATCGTTACAGACAGGATAGACAGGGCCTCAGAGAGTTTTGTGACTACTTACTGAACGAACAAGTACTTGGAGAGCTGCCAGAATTTGTCGCTGGGAAGTACAAGTCTGACAAGTATGCTTCCATCACTGAGCCAGAGGAGGGTGCCAAAGAGGAGGCCACAACAGGCCATGTTGAGATTACAGATTCTACTCGTTACGATCAACTGTATCGTGCAATTGTGCGTGTAAATGCCCGTACCACTGCTTACTGGCAGATTTACGGTTTTTGCAACGGTGTCTTGAACACAGACAACACATCAATTGCTGGTCTCTCTATTGACTTTGGTCCATTCAGTTTCATGGACAAGTTTGACCCCAAGTATACTCCCAATGACGAGGACCATCTCCTAAGATATAGCTACCAGAACCAGCCAAGCGTGGTGTGGTGGAACTTGACGAGATGTGGCGAGGCGATGGTTGAGCTGCTAGGGGCTGGCCCTGGGCTGGTTGACGATGAATTCTTCAAAAAGAATGGTGTCAAGGATGAGAATGGCCCCAAAGTGATTGCAAGGGCCGAGAGCGTTATTAAGCTGGCTTCTCATGAGTACAAGGAGGTATTCATGGAGCACTACAACGTGCTGTTTGGCAAGAGACTAGGACTGTCAAGTGTTGTGGAAGGAGACAGCGAGCTCTTTGCAAAAGTGCTTGATGTGCTGATCAAGACGGAGGTGGACTTCAACCAGTTCTTTGTCAGGCTTCAGGACAGCGAGCTGGATGACCACCTGGTGTTTATGAGTAAGTCGGTTGCACAGCGATACACCAAGCCAGAGGACAAGATTGACCGTGAGCTGAACGGCGAGCTTGAGTCGAAGATCAACGAGTGGCTTGAGCTCTACCGTTCCAGGCTTTCTAGCCACGAGATCACCGCAGAGGAGCGACGCCTGGTCTCTGAAAAGGTCAATCCAAAGTTCATTCCGAGAAACTGGATGCTGGAAGAGGTAATCCGCGAGGTTGAGGACTCTCGAGGCGAGGAGCTCGGGATGCTGAAGAAGCTCACACGTATGAGCTCCTATCCTTATGACCCGGCCCGCTGGGGCGATGAGCTGAAGGAGACGGAGACGAGATGGGCCACTAATGAGGTTAGCGATGAGATGTACATGAAGCAGTGTAGCTGCTCCAGCTGATACTGTGGTGGCTGCTATACGCCTGAGAGTAGAGCGTGTGCTTTGCTGCGGTATATGAAACACTTCCACGATGAATTTGACGTTGAAATGAGTGTAGGATGCGTAGAGACGAGTGCAAATTGGCCATAATGGCCCATTTGTGGATGTTTAATGCTCCGAGGAAATCAACCCCGGTTCCCACAGCTACGCACTGATAACGATTCAGCGTAATTATCAGCACTAACAATTCCGCGCCCCCTCCCCACTTGGTAGCTTAAAAGCACCGCGGCAGAAGATTCCAACCGCAACCCTCTCTTTGTTCCATCAACACAGCCTATTGCCACCGAAAACACCTGTTCCAGCGGGCGGTTTGCAAGGGAAAACACAGCAAAATGGGAATTCCAGTAAGAAAGAGCGACACGGTGGCGCTGCTGCCGCTCCACCGCCTTCCAACGGCGGTCGTGATGCTGCCAGGGATCCTGTACCGGGTGACGCTGTCGCAGGAGGACGCCAATCACCTGCTCCAGTTCTACAAGAAGGGCAAGAGGCTCAACAACCTGATGCTGAGCCAGGTGGAGGCCCAGAAGGGCCAGGACCAGAAGGGAATCACGGAGGAGGCCATTGGCGGGGGCCGCCAGCTGCGTCGGTTCCTCAATGGCGAGCGTGGCGACGAAAGCGCTTACGACTGGCTTCTGCTTGGGGTCGTCCCGGAGGAGTCCAAGGACGTGTGCACGATATCCAGGATCGTCGGGCTTTCAGGAGACAAGGCCACCGTTGTGGTGACGTTTCAGGCGCTTGCTCGTGCACAGATCATCGACGGTGTTGAGCTTGGTGTCCATCCGGTGGAGGCCCAGGTGAGGGCCTTCTCCAACCGGATCGACCTGGGGTTCTCCTTCCTCGATCAGCAGGTGAAGAGCTTCCAGAACAAGATGAACGAGCTGTTCTCACATATTGACTCTTTCCTCAGCGACTTTGCGTTGGCATCGTCTTCAAAGTCAAGCTCTGCGGGTCAGCGATACGCCCTCACACTCTCACCGCTTGCAAACGTGCTGAACGTCCAGTTCAACGGCGAGTACAAGACGAGCTCCGTGAAGCTGAAGGGCCTCATCGACAGCTTTTTGGGCAAAATGGGCGATTATAGCGGCGCAAAGACCTCGGAGGACTTTTTGAAACTGCTCGACCTGACCATTGCTATTCTCCCCATCCCAAAGCTTGAATTCCTTTCCAAGCTAGACATCAAGGAAAGAGTCGAGCACTTCCATTATCTAGTCGATGGTATGGAAAATGTGTTCGACGCTTTGTACTCCAGCGTCGAATACGTGGACAAGTTTTACTCCACCGCCACCGACCTAGAGAAATCCAAGATCATTTCTAACCAGCTAAAGTCTATCAGATTTACACTCGACTCACTAAGACCGAAACCAGGTGCCCAACAGGGAACAATTCCAAGAGCTTCGGGGGCTTCAGGAGTAAACCAAGATGAAGAGAATGAAGAAATGGAGCTGATCCGTAAGTTCTTGGAGACAGTCCCACATGATGTTAACCCAGATGGCGTTAAGCTCTTGAAGAAAGACTTTAAGAGGCTCCAGAGAATGCCACAACAACACTCGGAGTATCAAGTTCTTAGAACTTACTTTGAAATTGTGATGGACTTGCCATGGGGACAGTACGTGAGCTTTAAGGACATGGACATATCCACTGCATCCAAACAGCTGGATGATGATCACTACGGGCTCTACCATGTCAAGAAACGCCTCTTGCAATACCTATCAGTGTTGAAGCTTCATAACAAGGCAGATGGGGCATCCGGTCTTTTGCGTCCTGACCAAGCAACACAGGAGGATTTTATCATTGGAGGTGAGCCAACACCATCAACTGCTGTTGTTAAGTCGCTTTCTGAACAGCCAAAGAAGAAGACATCAAAAGCACCTATTCTCTTGTTTGTTGGACCACCTGGTGTTGGTAAGACTTCTTTGGCAAAATCTATTGCAACTGCGCTAGGTCGTAAGTTCCAACGAATCTCACTGGGTGGTGTGCGTGACGAGTCCGATATCAGAGGGCATAGACGTACTTATGTAGGCTCCATGCCAGGTATGTTGGTCAATGCCCTTCGTAAGGCTGGTTCAATGAACCCACTGATCTTGTTGGATGAGATTGACAAGGTTTCGGGTGGTGCAAACAGCGCTGGCAGAGTCAATGGTGACCCTGCTGCTGCGTTGTTGGAGGTCTTGGACCCTGAGCAGAATTCCAACTTCACTGATCATTACTTGGGATTCCCTATTGATTTGAGTAACGTGTTGTTCTTATGTACTGCTAACGACCTGGCTACGATCTTTGCGCCATTGAGAGACAGAACGGAAATCATTGAGTTGTCTGGTTACACTCCTGAAGAGAAGATGAACATCGGCTCCAATTATTTGTTGTCCAAGCAGATTAAGCAGAATGGTTTGCGTCCTGGTGATGTTGCTGTTAGTGATTCTGTATGGAAGAAGATCATTGCAGAGTACATTCGAGAAGCTGGTGTTAGAAACCTGGAACGTAAAGTTGGAGCTATCTGCCGTGGTAAAGCAGTTGAGTTTGTGGAAGATGAGCTTCGCTATGACAAGAATGTGACTGAGCTACAGTTGATCAAATACCTTGGTCTTCCATCGCATCCAATCTCCAGAGACCTCCTTGATAAGCCGAAACTGTCTTATGACTATGGTGTTGTCAACGGATTAAGTTATAATTCTGATGGCAGTGGCAGTGCCTTGGTGTTTGAAGTGATTTCCATTCCTTCAATGTCTAAAACGCAGAGTTCTCCAAGCTTAGTCCTCACTGGTCGTCTCGGGGAGACCTTGACAGAGTCTATTAAGATCGGTGTTTCATTTATCAAGTCTATGATTTCCCGTGGTTTGATTAATGGCGTTGACTCGACAGAGACTCTGTCCCGCTTCAACAACTCTGAGATGCATTTGCATGTTCCAATGGGTGGTATTTCCAAAGACGGTCCAAGTGCCGGCATAACCATTACGCTAGCACTGCTGTCCGTTGCGCTTCAACGTCCTGTTGCATCGAACATTGCGATGACGGGTGAAATTACCCTCCGAGGTAAGGTTTTGCCTATTGGTGGTATTTCTGAAAAGCTTCTTGGTGCTTCCCAATTTGGCATTACCACTGTGCTGGTTCCAAAGGCCAATAGAAGGGACGTTATTGAGGGTTTCTACAATGATGATACCAAGCTGATGGAGCTGGTGAACAATGATTCCAATGAGCCCGAGATGATGGTGAAGAGAAAGCTGGGTATTGACCTGGTGTATGTTGATACCTTCTGGGATGTTATGAAGGCCGTTTGGGGCGAGAGTGTTGTCATTGACGAGCACTTGGCGCACCTGTGACCTCCAATCTTGTTGTTTCATACTTCAGACTTTTACTTCAGGCTTTTACTTCAGACTTTTACGGGTTCTAACGAGTCCCGAGTGTAATAAATTATGTGTAGATATAAATATTTGGGAAACCTATTATTCAAAGCTAGTAGTTACCACCTCAGAGTTTACGCTCTCCTGTTCTCCGGTGAGTTCCTCGCCCTCGAGGTTCTTAACACAGTACTCCACTGTTGATCTCATCAACTCACGGTCCTTGTTTCTTCCTAGGATGCTTATGGTCGTGAAGCCCTGTCCCATGTGTGGATAGCTTCCAATCTTGACATCGTCAGCCCCTTCTTGGAGTCTACGCAGGTGTGGAGCAATGACCGACTCGGCGAGGGACGTCTTGACGTAGAAACGGACAAACTCGTCGCTGGCTATGCGGTCTTTCAAGTGGACCAGCAGATTCGTCAGCAAAAGCTCAAACAGCTGAGGCACCCCGGGAAGAATGTACACCTGCTTGCGGAGCCCAACGACAGGCACCCACAGGTCGTCCCGGGTGTATATGATATCGACATCGTCGCCCGTAGGGAACGTCGCCATGCGGAGCTGGGCCTGCCTAGCGTCGCCTGTGAGTAACAGATTCTTCTTCATGAGCTTGGCCATCCTCGCCACCGTCTCTTTGTGCAGTTCCAGGGGCTTCCCGAAGGCCTTTGCAATGCTTTCGTAGGTAATGTCGTCGTGGGTGGGTCCGATCCCTCCACTAGTAACAATGAGATCGTACTGCTTGAGGCACTCTACTGCTCCAACGATGTCTGCCTCCTCGTCCGGCACAACAAGTACCCTGCGGACCTCCACTCCAAGGGAGAACAGTGTTTTGGCAAAGAAGAACGAGTTCGTGTCGTGGATCTTGCCGTTGAGGATCTCGTCTCCTATGATCTTGTGTGGGGTTAGTACCAGTGCTCGGGGGAGCCCAGGGGTGGGGGGGGGGACTCCACTTAACTCACCAAAATGGCTGCTGAACGGATCTGTGACATCTTCCTGGTGAACGCTTGGGGCAATTGGGCTACACGGAGCATCGTCTCACACTCTACGGGGTGGTCAGGTTGTGTGAAGGATGGTGATACTTCTAGGTGCCCCAATTCCCACTGTGGAGCTCCTGGGGCCATATTTCGCGGGAGTATAACGTCTCATACTGGTTTTCTCATTAGTTTATCCTCTATATAGCCAGTATTCTAGGCCATGGTGCTGGAATAAAGTGATTTCTACGTACTGTGGGTATCTAATTGTCCAAAATCTTTTCATTACTAATTTCAGTGCACATCCTCGCTTTTGAGCTTGGTCTTGGTCTTGGTCTTGGTCTCAGTCCTCAGATCCCTCGGGTACTCTATAGTCTTCTGTGTATTCTCTATGCCCTGTTCCGTTTTCTCTGTCTTCTCTGTAGTATTCTTCATCTGCTCAGAGATATTTTTGTGCTCCCTCTCGTACTCCTCCCTGGTCATGACGTCCTTCTTCTTGGGAATCCTCTTGCTGGATGAAAGCAGCGCACATATAAAGATGAGAGCACCGACTCCAATGCACATGTAGAAGACATTGCGTATGCTGGCCATGAGGCACTTGATGACTGCAAGTCTTGCCTCCTCAGTCAAGCTGGCGATGTGGGACGGGTTTCTCAGCAAGCTGCTAAAGTCGTCTGCAGACATTCCCGGGAACAACTCTGGATGGCTCTTGAACAAGGCAATGCCCTTGCGCTTGAGAGAGGAGTTGAATACAGTCTGGCAAAGCTCACTTCCCAGGGCACCACCAAGCGAACGAGTGAAGTTTGCTAGCGTTGTGACCAGGATCATTGAGCCCGATTCCTTTGGCGCATTCACCTGGGCGGACATGATACTGCTTTGGAAGCACAGCCCGATAGAGACTCCAGGCAAGATGAGGAAGCCAATGTTGGCAGCAGAGCCCGAGTTCTCGTTGAGTAGCGTACAGAGACCCATCGATAGCGTTGAAATGGCCCCTCCAACAATGGTGAAAGGCTGGATAAAGCGGGTCTTCTTCATGAGGATGCCGGTGATGACGCTTGTGAGCGACATGGACACAATCAGTGGCAGGAAGTGAAGGCCTGTGGACAGTGCTGAAGCCCCGTGGATAATCTCAAAGTAAGTGCTGAGGTAAACGACCATGCCGATAAATGTGAAGAAGACGAAGAAGAGGCCCAGGCACGGGAAGAAGATGACTGGGAGACGCAGGATCGACCACGGCAAGATCGGGTAGGGGGAGTACTTGAAGTTCCATATTCCAAAGACGACGAGGACTAGTGGTCCTAGGATGAACATGGAGATGACGGCGCCGGAGTTCCATGGGAACGTAGTTCCACCCATGGAGATCGCCAGCAACAGGAGCACAAGCCCTGTGGCGACGAGGAATGTGCCAACATAGTCAACCATTCTAACCTTCTGGGCCCAAGTAAACTTTGGCCTTGGAGGGTGGTAAAATACGGTGAGGAAGAGGAATGCCAGTCCACCAATTGGCAAGTTGACAAAGAAGCACCATCTCCAGGTGACGTTTTCCGTGAATGCACCTCCGATGAGGGGCCCAGATACCATGGAGACTGCCATCATGGCAGCCAGTGTTGCAAAGATGAGTGGACGCTTGTTGATGGGGACGACTTCGGACATGATGACGATGACGAGTGTCTGGATGCCACCACCGCCAACGCCAGAGAGCACACGGCCGCCAATGAGAGTGTTCATGCTCTGTGCGAGTGCTGAGACGAGGGAGCCGGCCTCAAAGAGCACAATGGCTATCAACACGGAGTTCTTTCGCCCAAATATGATAGAGATTTTGCCCCACGTCTGTGTGAGCACACACATCGAGAGCAGGTAGCCACTTGTGACCCACCCAATCTGGTCGTAGGCGTTGAACTGGACGCCAACCTTCTCCAGCAGTGTCGCCACGATCGTCTGGTCGAGCCCGATGAGGAACATCGATGTCACACACGCCACGAAGCACAGGGCCAGTGGGAGACCTGTCATGTGCTGCTCGAACGTTGTAGTTCCATCTCCAGCGTCGGCGTCCACAAACTTCTCCTGGTGTCTCTGCGACTCCACGTCCTGCAAGTCTTGGGAGTCCTGGGATCCCTGGGGGTCAGCCCCTCCATAACTATCCTCCTGGCTCCCATGGATGCCATGTGCACTTCTCAGGGTATCAACCGAGTGTATAGAGGTCATTTTTGTGCTTTGTGTCCGGGGCTGTTGTTGGCGTTGATCCTGGGCCAGCACAGCCTGCCTCACCCCACCACTGGACGCAGCCTTCTCTTTATACTGTACTCCTGAGATATCAGGCCAGAGATAACAGCCTCTTGATACCAAAATAGTGCTTCTTGCGTTCCAGTGATTGGCATTTACTGTGGCCCGGCGGTGCAGCTTTCCCCTTGGAGGGCCTGCCCCGACACATCTCCGTCTTAACACCGAATCCCGCGGCCTCCTCCATTGTCCATCGCTGGTCTCGTCCATAATCACCGTTCTTTTGGCATGAGTCCAGGGCCCTTGCCTTAGTGTGTGAGATGTGGGTCCGGTGGTGCTCGTGTGTGCTTCTGGGCTCTTAGAAGGCTCTTTTGGGGGCCCAAAGGGCCCCCAAAAGGCGCCCGAGAGAAGCTCGAGAGAGACCGGAGAACCTATGGACGGGCCATTATCCTCAAGTCATAGAGCTCTAAAGCTCCAAAAGGTCTATAAATCTACGGATTCACTGCTACAGAGCACTGCTTGGAATTCAGGGCCTCATCGCATTCAGAGAGGTTAAAAAGTGCCGCACATGGCCATGTGGGAACATGTGGGAACATGGGGAAATATGGAAAACATAGGGAACATGTGGAAATAAATATTGTGCTAGCATTCTGGACCGGAGCGTAGGGCCTGAACTCGGAGTCGTAACGTCGTGAGCATGTATGTCCTTGTGGGCCTTGTGGGCCTTGTGGGCCTTGGAGGCCTCCGAGGGCCTGTTCTTAGGCCCTCAGGCCCTCAGGCCCTCAGGCCCTTGTCCCAGCGATCATGCACCAGGGACCCTCACGTAATCCACACCCAGAAGAAGAACAACCCCAGTACAACAAAGAACCCAAGCCACACCTTCACCGGGATGCCCGTTCTCTGGGCCACAACAAGCATTCTCGTCATCGTCCGCTTCATTGTAGCACCAACCTTCGCAAACTGCGAGTCGAGCTCCTCCAGCGTCGTGTTCGACGCGTTGATCTGTATGTTCATCGTGTTCGCCAGGTTCTTCAATGCCCCGATCTTGAGCCCCATCTTGCCCATCTCGTCCGTAGACTGGCCCTCCAGCTCGGCAAGCTCCGCTGCTGAGAGGTCCCGCACAGTAGGCTGCTCGTACGGCGAGTGCACCCGTTGCGGCTGCTCAAAAAGCGACGTTCGGTTCCCACGGTTCGTCTGTCTCGCCATCGTGTAAGATCTGTGTGTCTCTTCTGTGCTTCTCCAGCGTGTGTTGCCTTCCAATTGGTCGATTTCCACCCTCCGGCCCTTGGTTGGTAGCGTTTGGCGTTTGCTTTTGTTTCTACGTGTTCTCCGGCCGTGATGCACCAGGGCTCACAACCAGAAGTACTATACACGCGAGTAAATACGGGAGAAGGCATAGATATGAACAGCAATGGAGCGCGGTATTGTAGTGATGGAGATAAATAGAGGCGGCAGGTGCATCACTGGAAGTATATCCTGGCGCGTTTGATGTTTTCCTGCACGAGGCCGGCGTCGTTGGCGTTCTTCCCAGCAGGCATCACGACAAAAATCATGAGGTTGGAGCTGAGCTCCACAACAAAGAGGCTGTCGTTGAGGTTGAGCATCTTGAACTGGGATTTGAGTTTTGTGGAGCTCTGCTTGAAGTTCTTCATAATGTTGGAGATTTTCTCGAACCTCTTCGGGTCGAGGCCGACGGAGCTGTGACCGACAGTGTCGTGGCTCATCGGTACAACCTGCCCGTTGTTGCTCGAGCAGATTACGAGGAAGGTGGTCTTTTCAAACAATATAATCTCCTGCGACTCCAGAATGTTCTGCAGTTTCGTCAGGTTCACCTCGTATTGGCCCATGTTCGGGATCAGCGTGCACACGATGGAGCTCCACGCCTTGTAGAGCGACTCGTCCCAGATGCTCGTCGCAAAACCAGTGAGCTTGAACCCGTAAGGGTCGCTCACCTCCTGCAGCTTGCCCATCATGATATCAAACAGTTCCTGGCGCCTGTTCACCTGGACAAGGTCCATCTTGTGCAGCAGCACAAACACCTTTGCGTTGGGACTAAACTCGCGCAGCTGGCTCAGCGACTTTGTAAAGATCTCAATGTCCTTTCCTACCTCCTTGGACTCCACATCAAACACGTGGATCAGCACCTCTACCATCTTGAAAATGTGGTCCTTCTGGTTCGTGAAGTAGTTCTCCATGAACACGTCCTGCCCACCGCAGTCCCACAGATTGAGAGTCATGTTCCCGAGGAACCGCAGGTGCGAGTGCTCCACGTCGATTGTGGCGCCCAGCCGGCGTGTGTCAAACGCTGAGTAGTTGGAGAAGATGATTGAGCGCATAGATGACTTACCAGAGCCACTGCGTCCCTGTGTAGAGTCTCGTTAGTATATCTGTTAATGTTATTCCTCCCACACCCTGAGCCTGGGACACTAAACGGGCCCTACCACCACAGCCGGAAACCCGCCAAAAACCGTTCGCCACATACCATCAACAGGAGCTTCTTCTTGCTTGCGGAGCTCATCCTACGGAACAGCCCAATTGATCTCTCAGCACACACAGATGCCCCGGAAACACACTAGAACCATGCTGATAAAGAGCACGGCCCGCCTCCTTTTTTCTCTCTCTATGGCTGGGGTGATTACATAAGCACATAAGCACATGTCGGAAGTTTCCCGTTTAGGCAACCAGTAGCCGGATCTCCCTTCTGTCCACGCTCTTTCCCCGTCACTTTGCACTGTTTTATGCCAAAATGATGGTCTTGTCGTGCGATTTGGCCCAATTAAAGTACATCATTGAACTTCTCTGGTCACAAGCTACACAGAAGTATAATTTTTCAGTGCAGATTCACCCCGGATCATAGCGCAAATCCCGTTGAAATCCAGCGCATTGCACCACTCGCCAGCGATCGCACGCTCCATCATGGCCCTTTTTAGAGGATTTTGCCCTTCTCTGTCTACAACACACTCCGAGGCAGAGGAAAAAGATCCAGTACAGCGAAGCGCCACGTCGGTATTGGCTTAGAAAGCACACAGGGAAGCACACAAACAACGTAGCTGAGACCAGCATGAGCACGGAGTCACCCGCCCTGTCAGGGAGCTCGCACGCACCGTCGTCTGCGACGACGTCGACTTCGAGCTCGATCACAGTGGGCGGGCCTGCGCCAGCAAAAGCGCTGAGCGACTCGCATGAGACTCTAGGGATTGCTACGAGGAGCAGCAGTCCGTTCGATGGAGCAAAGGAGACTCCTGTTGCAGCGCTGGGCGGTGTGGACGGCGTGCCAGTCTTCCGTCCTACGCTCGAGCAGTTTGCAGACCCAATGGCGTTTATCGAGTCCATCAGGCCCTACGGCGAGCAGTGTGGCGGCGTCAAGGTGGTGCCGCCGGTGGAGTGGGAGACGGAGTGCCAGTTCAGGGAGCTCAGCAAGCTCAAGTTCCGCACAGTAACCCAGGCGCTGACCCACTCGACTAGAAACTACGACGAGAAGGTGCGCTTCTACAAGGATCTCGTGGCGTTCCACCAGAACAGGCAGCAGCCCCTGGTGAGGCTGCCGTCCATCGACAAGCGCGTCGTCGACCTCTTCAAGCTGCGCCAGTCGGTCGAGGCCAAGGGAGGCTTTGCCTCCGTTTGTGCAAAGAAGCAGTGGGCACAGATTGGCCGTGAGCTCGGCTACACGGGTAGGACCATGACGTCGCTGTCGACATCACTGAAGGTCGCCTACCTCAAGGTGATCCATTCGTACGACCAGCACCTGAAGGAGCACAAAGTGGAACCCTCCAGCGAGCAGAATGGCGAAAACAAGCGACCAATGGCGCCAATGGCTTTGCCAAAGGCATCGTTGCCTTCATCACCGTCATCACCGTCTTCGCCGGCCTCACCACAAGGTGAAATTAAGGCCGAAGAGATTATGGCCAAGGAGGGCATGGCAGAGCTAGCTACTGGAGACCCACTCTCAAACGACCACACACCGCGCAAGAAGTTCAAGTTCTCAACAAGACCACCGCTCATTTCCAAAAATGATGTCTCGTACATCTCCAACTCACGCTCAGTATACCGTAGGGCTCGAGACGTGCTCAAGTCAAAGGGCTTTAGAACCAATTTTGAGTCCTTCACAAATGAAGCAGAAGGCATCACAGAGCCAGATAGCTCCACATACAAGCCGTACGATTTCAACTTTTGGCACCATGGCATCGAGGTCACCGACCATCCTTTCCCGGGTTCAGACTACTCGCCCACAAAAAACTTTGCACAGTTCTACGAGGCCAACCTGGAGAACACACATTTACTAAACACGTCAGAGGATGAGCTCATTAGCATCTTTTGGGACAAATTGAGACACCACAAGGACTTTAGAGTAGAAACGTCCCACAATTTGCCAACAACAGTGCACGGCTCGGGGTTCCCAACATTCTCAGATCTACCAACAGCAAAAAAGGCACACATCATTGACCCTTGGAACATGAACAACCTCCCGCTCCATAAAGATGGCATTCTCCGCTACCTTTCAACTGACCAGGAGCTCTTGACCAAACCACGCCTCAACATTAGTTCTCTATACTCTGTGCAGTCATACAACATGGAGGACCATTTCCTTCACAACGTGGATTACCACCATATGGGTGCCCCAAAAGTGTGGTACTTTATTAGTCCAAAAGACCGGGTGCGTTACGAAGAAGTGCTCTCCCGCTGCTTAAAAGAGTACCGCTCGAGGCTAGGTGCCAAAGCAGAATCCGACGCTGAGGTTGCTGATCCAATCGCAATGGATATCCTTGAGGGTATTCAACAAGAAGACCAGTTTGATGTCCGTGCCTCTTGCTCAAATTCTCATTTTGACCGCTTCTACGAACACAAGCCAAGTCTCATCAGATTCAACGCAGATCTGTTAATGCAGCCGGCAATTTTGAAGGAATATGGAATTACACTACAACACGCTATTCAGTACCCAGGAGAGTTTATAATTAAATGGCCTCGTTGTTATAGTGCAACGGTGTCGTTGGGTGTCTCATTGACCGAGTCAGTTCCACTGGCACCAATGTCTTGGTTGAGTTTGGGACTGGAGGCTGAAAAATGGCTATGGAAGCAGGGACTCCTCCCTGCCTTCTCCTATTACCAACTTCTTTGCAACATTGTTGAAGAATCAAAAGATGCTGATACTTTGAAGACTGTGCAACCGCATTTCGATCATTTTGTCCTTTCCGAAACGAAACTTCGCAATGAGCTGAAAACTGCGCTGGGTGGAACTACAAGGATTGTGGCGAATAAGTTTGACTACATTTGTGACGACTCCCTTTCTAACTCCTTCCCCACAAAAGTTGTTATCAAGTCCGATAATGATACATTCATAGTGGATCCACGCCGTTTATTACGCGGCGCTCTAAGAGCGCAAGATATGGCCGGTTTCAAGACTGAGATCCATGTGTTCCACACTGATGAGAAACTACGTGCCATGCAGCGTACTTTAGCAACACTCTCCCAAACACCAGCTGATTGGTTGGAGAAATTCGAAGCTGTTTTGGCCAAAGACAGTCTTCCTCCACTAAAAGCTCTCAGAACATTGCATTTGGAAAGTGAACGTATCTCGGATGCGATTCCAGCAGCAAAGGTTCTTGCCAAGTACTTGGTTGTTGCTAACAGCTGGGTTGATAGAGCACAAGAATTGCTCAATGCCAAGCAGAAGAACCGTGTCAGAAACAGAAGACAGACAAAGGATGACAACGAAGAAGAGACGGAAAAGCAATATGAACTTGAAGTATTGGAGACTTTGATCTCCGAGATTCCATCATTAACATTCTCTTCTCCGGAAATTGATCAGATCATTGAGCTTGCTAACGAAATCGAATCCTTTGAAATTGCTGCTCGTACGTTTTTGACTGAATCCGGACACACTGAAGAGGAGCATTCTGAGTTAATTGATTTGGGCAAGTCATTTGGAGTGAGACTGAAATCTGTTGAACTCATGGACCGCATTGTTTCCCGTTGGCGTTGGCTTGAACGGTATGATGAGTTGATGAAGAGTAAATACCGTACATTAGAAGAATCAATTGCGCTGTTGGAAAAGGGTTATGATGTCTGTGGGTTTTGTGATACTTCGAAATTGGATGCATTGAAATCGAAGATTATTGAAGGACAGAAGTGGAGTCTGAAGATTTCCAAGGAGCTCTGTGCTGAGGGAGGAATGTCCATTGAGAAATTGACCAGATTGGTTGATTCCACTGAAGGTGTTCCGTTGGATGAATCTGTTGCTGACAAGTTGAAAGATGCCAAGGACAAGCAAGTTGAAACTTTTGATGTGTTGTCGCGCATTTCCTCTCAGTTTGAACGCAGTCAAGAGGATCAAAAGCAATTGAACTCTATGATCAACTTGAAGAGAACCCAATATTTTGATTCCGAGCTTTATGACAAGTTGATATTCAAGTTTAGTGGTGGTGAAAAGGACAAGAGGCCATTGCATCACGAGGTTAAGGAACTATTTGAAAAGTCTCAGGAGTATGCGGCTACCAAGGGCCCTGTGCAGTCATTCTTGGAGATTCACATGGAGATGGAAGCAGTTGAATCGTGGCAGAAGAAGATGAAAAAGATATTTGGAAAAGTGAATGCACCAGTGCATTTACTCAAGACACATTTGGAGACTCTGAATGAAAAGATTATGCATGCATTTGCTGTGAGTGACAAGTACGACGCAAACAGAAGCGAGGAGGACCATATTCTGTTCTGTTTCTGTCGTCGTGCTGAAAGCGGCACTATGGTTGCCTGTGAGAAGTGTGATGAGTGGTATCATTGTCGCTGCTTGAAGTTTGCTCGTGGCAAGAGTCGTGAAGTTGACAACTACATATGTCCTATGTGTGATTACCGCATTGAGATCCCTAAGGAGTACAATACTCCAAACATTGAGGAATTGCAGCACCTGTTGGAATCTGGAGCGTTGCTGAAGCTGGCGCCTGATGAGTTGAGTTTAGTCTATTCGATCTGGTCTGAGGCCGATGCGTTCAGACGCTATTTGAAGGAGGCGTTACCGTGGAATGGGTCGGCCATTATTGGTGACGACATTGCCCTGTTCAGGTTTTACTTGCGGAAGCTGGAAGGTGCCAGTGTATTGCTGGCTGATGAGTACAACCAGCTGAGACAGCTGATCTGGAGGCTTGATCCGTATGGGGATGATCCGCCACCGATTGTTGCTGCTGGCTACAAGACCAAGAAGAAGAAGGTCAAGAAGGAGGCGCACGGAGAGACGCCTATTCCTGTGGTTGCTAGTACGGGAACGAGCACGAGCACCACACCTGTTGCGGCTTCCAAGCTGGTAGGTGTTCCTGTTCTGGAGCCTGAGCTGGAGCCCGTAGCTATGGCAGTGACCGAGCCTGTTCTTATGGCCGAACCTGCTGAGCCTGTGCTTGCGGCCGATCCACTGCCCGAGCCAGAGGCAGTGACACAGCCACAGTCCACGGTGGACGACATGTTGAGGGACTGAAGTTAAGAGACAATAATGACGTGTATGACTGTTATGAGTGTAGTCTTTAGTGCTGTCCGCGAAAACGTCGGACTCCACACTTCATGGACGAAATGATGTTCACTTTGGGGGTGGCCCTTTATATGGGCCTGTTCGGCGGGCCAATCAGCACACCAATTGGTGCCCTTTAAGCTGTTCTGGATGTTGTGTAGATGTTCTGTGGATGTTTTGTGGACGCTGATTGGCTCATTGGCCCCCGCTATTAAGGCCTGGACGGTGTCCGTCTCACGGCCTTGATGCGAAAAAGCCGACCGTTTTCGTTGAAAAAAGAGTGTCGACTCCGCACTTTGCACAGAGCTGTTCATTCCACCCACGCAAAGAGCACCCAGTACGCTGAATCCAATGCTCAGGTTGCTTCTAACGCCATCTTCAGTGCGTGGCTTTGCCATGTGCTCGAAACAGACCACGAAACGGTGGGTTTCCGGCGTGCCTGTGAGTTATGGGCGCCGGCTTCACACCTCCTCCACAGTGCTTGCCCAGTTGAAGAACGAGCAGGGGCACTCTCACGCTCACGGGGGCCACAGCCATGGGACAGGGTCCGAGGAGATCTACAGCGATCTGAACGACCACGACCATGTGCACCTGCGTGAGTCTGAGACGGAGAAGAACGATGTGTTTACGTTTGGACAGGTGTTCCACTCGCACGACCACTCACACGGCCCAAACAAGCTGCTGGTGCTGGACCGCAAGGCCTTCTTCAACAACCCCGGTGTGCGTATCACATGGATTGGCCTGATGGTAAACCTCGGGATGGCCGTTGGAAAGTTCACCGGTGGTGTTGTGTTCCACTCCCAGGCCCTGATGGCCGACTCGGTGCATGCCATTTCTGACCTGATCTCCGACCTGCTCACCTTGGGAACCGTCGGGCTCTCTTCCAGGGGCCCCAACGAGGAGTTCCCGTTCGGCTACGGTAAGGTAGAGACTGTTGGCTCTCTTGCCGTGTCCTCCATCTTGACCATGGCCGGTTTGTCTATTGGGTGGGCCTCGTTGGTGTCCATCGTTGGCCCAGTTGTTCCGCACACAATCATCGAGACCCTCAACAGCTACCACATTCACCTGCTCTCCTCTGGCCATGGCCACTCTCACTCCCACTCCGACCTGACTAACATCAACGCTGCGTGGGTTGCTGGTGCCTCCATTGTGGCCAAGGAGTGGATCTTTAGAGCCACCTCGAAGGTGGCCAAGCAGACAAACTCCAAGGTACTGCTCGCCAACGCATGGCACCACCGTGTTGACTCCCTGACCTCCTTGGTTGCGCTCGTTACCATCACCTCGGGCCACTTTTTGGGAATCACCTCCCTCGATGCCGTGGGTGGTCTTCTTGTGTCTGGCTTGGTCATCAAGGCCGGTTTCAAGGGCATGAATGTTGCCGTCAATGAGCTCATTGACAGATCCGTCCCAAAGACCGACGAGCGCTACATCGATGTGGATACCAAGTTACAGGACTTGTTGTCCAAGATGCTCTCTAACAACAACGCTAAGAAGCCATATGCTGTTAAGGAGCTGCTCATCTTGACCTCTGGTCCAAACCTGCACGCCAAGATTGTGCTCGAGGCTCCGTTGCAGAGATGGGACAATGTGTTGGATGTACACGAGTTTGAGATTGTCTCCCACCACTTGAAGAAGCAGCTCATGGCCCAGGTTGACAACTTGAGACAGGTGAATGTTGAGTTCGTTGGCGAGAAGCCAGTTGTGGAAGAGGAGGTTGTAGAGGAGGTTGAAGAGCCAACTCAGTCCCACACTCATGCTGATGGCTCTGTGCACACCCACAAGCACTGAAATGTATTGAAATCATATGTAAATGTAAAACCTAAGTGTAACGATATGGTGTATATACTACAGTATTAGAATACATGCGAATATAATTAAGGAGTAGTATACAGAGATGGGGAGGGGAGTCGGTGTTCATTAAAAAGGGCTGGGACTTCACTTCTTGGAGATCCAGTCGTTGAGGCCAAATCTGTTTCTGACAATCTCGATGGCATAAAACTGGATTCTCACAACAAAGATGGTGCTTTCCTGGCCGTACTCGTCGGTGTACTTTGTTCTCAAGAGCGTACCAAAGTTGTAATCCTCAATCATGTTGAACTTTTCACAAAACTTTCTCCATCTCTCCTTACCAAGAGGGGACTTCATCCAGGACTCAGAAATGTCCTTACAGAACTCGACATCGAGGAACTCTGGGAAGTCTGCCACCAAGGTCTCGAAGATCTGGTCGTCGTACTTGGTGAGTTTGAGCTTGGAGCCCGGGATCTTCTCCAGGAGGTTCCAGTAGGTCTCGGCCTGGTGCACGGCCTTGACGGCGAACTGCTTCTCTATGTCCTCGAGGTTCTGGGCGTTTTCAGGATCGAAAGATGATGGCACAGCAACTGACATGTTCTGGTGTTTACAATGTGGTCTCTAGTGTAGGAGGGGGAGAAGGCTCAATCAGTATTATAGGTATATATATATAGGTAATAACAGGAAGACTGTTGGTGATTGTGCACAATTTTTCAGTTCGCGCTTATTTCCCTTTCTGCGCATGCCAGAACATTCTGGATCACATTTAGTTTATTCCAGAAGACATCCGCTAAAAACGCTTTAAATCGCATGCGATTTGAAGTGTTCTTCTCAGAAGAAAACTGTGGACATTATATTTCAAAGTTACCCAGAATTCCGGAGCAATGCTCTAAATGGTCCTCCAAAAACGCTGCCGCCGCGCTTCGAACTTGCAACTTTGCGCCGAGCCTCGGCTTCTCCACACCCGCAGGCCGTCCTTTCCCCACACCGGCGGAGGGCCCTAATAAAGGTATAAATTGCATCAGCATTGCCCTGGGGCACCAGGAGCAGCCGGTGGTGGTCGTTCCAGGGCACAGAGAGAATCCCAGAGCACTCTTTCCAGCAGCCATGTCGTTTGAACCGTCCAATTATGCCGAGTTCTCGCACTTTGCGGTGACGGGAGTTGCTCCCGGGGTGGTCCATGTCGAGGTCAACAGGCCCCAGGTTGTGAATGCGTTTGGACCAGCGACGTGGGAGCAGTTCCACGGGCTATTCCACCGGCTGGAGAGCGACAAGTGTGTACGTGCCATTGTGCTGTCAGGCCGTGGGAAGCACTTGTGCTCCGGGCTGGAGCTGAGGGAGGCGATGCCTGCGATGATGGCCCTCAAGGACGCAAAGAGCACATCGTTTGTAGAACGGTTCCAGGAGTGTATCAACGCCCCCGTGGAGATCTCCAAGCCGGTTATCAGCGTGTGCCATGGTGTATGCTACGGGCTGGCACTGGACATCGTGTCAGCTACAACCGTGAGGGTGTGCACGAGCGACGCGAGGTTCAGTATCAAGGAGATTGACATTGGTATCATGGCGGACATTGGCTCGCTCCAGCGCCTAAGCTGCCTCGTGGGCAACGTCTCGAGGCTCAACGAGCTGGCTCTCACCGGTGCTGAGTTCAACGGGGCCACGGCCAGCGAGCTGGGCCTCGTCAGCACCGTCCTCGCCACAAAGCAGAGTGCCGTCCGCCACGCAGTCCAGCTTGCCACAGAGATGAGCCACAAGTACCCCCCAGCCCTCGCTGGCACCAAAAAGCACCTCGAGCTGATGAATGTCCGCTCAGACGTCGTTAAAAATGGCATGCTCTCGGTTGCCACCGACAACACTGCTCTCATGTGCCACCCCGAGTTCAAGGCCTACTTTGCCACTGTTGTGGAGAGGCTTTCCAAGCCTAGAGGGCCGTCTTCCAGGCCTTCCAGGCTATGAGCGCAAACGTGCGTTGGCACTTTTCTTGTCAGGGGAGCGCCGGGACTTAATGTGTAGCCTATGTTTACGCCAAATACGCCCCCACCGACGCTGTTTTTTGTCTGTAGATGGTCCAATTGGGGCCGGACATCCTCCTGGAGGCCTCCAGAGGCCTTCTGGAGACTTCTGGGGACTTCTGGGGGCCTGGTAGCCCCTACCAGAACAGCCCTGCTGCCGGCACCCTGCCTGTTCCAGCGCACCCGGTGAAATTCCAGCCACATCTTCTGAACGCAACGCTCAAGCGCATGGAACTCCACATCTCCTCCAGATCTCGTTTATAGTTCCACAAGTTATTTCTGTGCCCGTGGGGCGCTGTGTGATCCAATTGGACGGATTGGACAGGTGCCGGACATATCTAAACGGGAGGCCTTGCGGAGTCTCTGCAGAGCCTCGCGCAGCTTCCACACACACACTCGCCTAAAATACCCTCAATTGAAACAATATTCGGCTGTTTATATGGATCAGGAACGTGCAGCGGGGCTTGGTTGCATTTGGCGCCCCTGTATCCGGATCGAAGTTTTGAGTTGCTCCCCGTAATTTATATATAAGCATGAGCTCTGGCCTCTGAACATTCGGTGCGTTTTCCTTCTCCATTCTCCATCAACAAACAACAAAATGGGTTTCATGGACAAATTGAGAGGTAACAAAGACAGCAACGGCGAGGACAACTTCGACAAGGCCGAGAGTCTCGTCAGAGACCAGTTCTCCAAGACTTCCATTGGGAACTCTAGCTCTGGATCTGGCTCCGACTCTTATGGTAACGACAACTCCGACTCCTATGGATCTAATGACAACAACAACAACAACAACTCAGACTCCTATGGATCTAATAATGACAACTCCGACTCATATGGTTCCAACGACTCTTATGGCTCGAAGAACAAGAACTCAGATTCCTATGGTTCCAACGATGACTCCTACGGTTCTAACAATGACTCTTATGGTTCTAAGAACAACGATTCCTATGGTTCCAACGACTCCACCGACAACTCTGACTCCTATGGTTCTAAGAACAAGTCTAACTCCTACGGATCTGACAACAACGACTCTTACGGATCCAACAACTCTGATTCCTATGGATCTAACGACAACAACGACTCCTACGGTTCTAAGAGTAAGAAATCTGACTCCTACGGTTCCAACTCTGACTCCTACGGTTCCAACTCTGACTCCTACGGTTCCAACAATGATTCTTATGACTCGAAGAACAAGAACTCTGACTCCTACGGTTCTAACAACGATTCTTACGGTTCCAACAACGACTCTTACGGCTCGAAGAACAGAGACAACTCTGACTCCTACGGTTCCAACGATGACTCCTACGGTTCCAAGAACAAGAACTCTGATTCTTACGGTTCCAACAACGACTCTTATGGTTCCAAGAACGACTCCTACGGTTCCAACAACGATTCTTACGGTTCCAACAATGACTCTTATGGTTCCAACAATGACTCTTACGGTTCCAACAACGACTCTTATGGCTCGAAGAACAGAGACAACTCTGACTCCTACGGCTCTAACAATGACTCCTACGGTTCCAAGAACAGAGACAACTCTGATTCCTATGGCTCCAACAACGACTCCTATGGCTCGAACAACGATTCCTACGGCTCTAACAATGACTCTTATGGTTCGAACAACAACGACGACTACTAAAGAACATCCAGGTGACCAATTCTTTAAACTTTGTATGAAATAACCAATGTTTTTCCGCTTTTACAAACTAGTAGTTTTAATACCCAATCACAGATGTAGTGCCGGTTACGTTGTCCTGGTCGTAACCTACACCCTCAGTGTGTGCACACAACAGCTACCATTGGTTCCAAGTATCAATTGATAATTCATATAAATATATATAAAAAAGGCATAAACATAGCTGCAGCATCAATAAACAAAAAAAACCTCAGGTCATATAGCCATACACTTAGAGGTTACGGTTAACATACTTCTGACCCTCCTGGACTCCCTTTCTACCCATATCTTCAGCCTGCTGGGAAAAACCCTGCTGACCTTTGCCAGAGCCACCAGCCTGGGATCTAGTCTGACGAGAAAAGTTGTCGTCATCCATACCAGAACCACGCTGCTGACCAGACATGTTAGAGTTATCAGAACCAAGAATGTCATCCTCTCTCATGCCACTCTGGCGTTGAGAATCATTCATGCCAGTGGAAAACTTCTGGTCACGACCACCAGCAGAGTTCAAGTTCTGCTGGCCAGCACGCTGCTGGCCACCCTGGTTACCCATAGAGTTATCCTGGGAACCATAGGAGTCCTTCTCCTGGCCACCCTGCATCTTGTTGGAAAGTTTGTCAATGAATCCGGACATGGTTAAGTAGTAGTAGTTAGTTCAAGATTTAGCTGTTCCTGATCTATGGGGAGAAAGATTCACACAACACCCAGAAAGAATGTGATCCTATGGGGAAACCCACTCGCTTTAAGTACTTTCTCATGTATCCAAGTTGCTTTGCTAGAGACACAGGCTTCAAGTGTCATTTGCACCTCATTTTGCTTCCATTGGCTGGCTCGATGGGCATATCACTTGTTGCTGAAGGAAAAGAAAAGAACACTCCATGTTGCTGGGCTGCACATCATGAGCCTCCTAACACCAAGAGAGGGGATAAATAGGGGTGCAACATTTGCTGTGAACTGGAAAGGACACTATATTGCGGAACCATCAGAGTCGTTCTATCCGTTTTGGAGACCGGGGATAATATACAACTGGGGGATTCTAGCGATATGTGCAACAGGACAAGAAGTCTTGGATTCAGGTTCTCCACACCGAGCAATCACTGTCTCATAGCTGTTGAATGGAGGGCAAAACAGTAGAAACTTGTGATCAAAGCTTGGAAATGGCTACATAGAACAGCTCTGTGATTCCAATTGGAGTAAAGGCCTGCATATTGGGATCAAGAAACCCATCAAATCAGAGCTCTCGAGGAACATCAACCCACCCCAGAATCCTGATACCACAATCATAAGCAATCCAAGGTACATATGTTTGAAATTAGTCAATAGAAAGAGAAGGCATTAAATTTTAAACTATTAAATTGGGAAACCAAGACTGGCATGGCCCATATTGCTTGCTGCTGTATGGATAGAGAACACCATTGTGCCTGGAAACGGCGTAGCAAAGCCACACAGCCAAGCTTCAAGGACAAGTGGAGCATCATTAAGCTAAACACAGCAAATCACAAACTATTCTTGGGGCTTCTTCGGGTACAATGACATACTGGAACGTGTGTCATCTGCGCTGGTATGGACACATGTACAGTACTGGTAATCATAGCAATCTTACCCGTGCACTATTTTTAAGAAATTCGCCCATAGAACCATCCATAATACCCATTGAAAAAGAAACAGTGTTTCACATGCTAATCCAGTCCAAAATTTCTACTCTACTGAAACAACAGGCCCAGAAGTCTTGCGTGTATCTATAGAGTGGAGCTTTATGTCTTGAAACCATAACCACCACCACCTGGTGTTTTGATGATGATTCTGTCACCGACATCCATCTGCACAGTATTTTTACCACCAATGTTGATGACGTGTCCATCCTTCTTGACCCACAAGTTCTCACCTCTCTGTGCATCCTCGCCTCCTTCAATACCATGTGGTGCAATCACCCTTCTTTCACTAAGAATCGAACACTTGACTGGTGCTCTGAACTCAATGTCTCTGATAACACCATCACCACCCTTGTACTTACCATCACCACCAGATTCCTTCCGCAGTGCGTATTCTCTTAGCACAACTGGGTAGCGTCTCTCAAACACCTCCACATCAGTCATTCTGGTGTTGGTCATGTTTGTGTGAACACCAGAGATTCCATCCCAGCCATCACCAGCACCATGGCCACCACCAATAGTCTCGTAGTAACCAAACCCTTGGACGTACTTCCCTGAATCATTACCACCTGTACCGAATGTTAAGTTGTTACAGTCACCCTGGGAATCTGCTTGGATTCTAAATGCTTTCAAGATAACGTCTGTGACACGTTGAGAGGTCATAACATTACCACCAACAACAGCAGCACCTTTCAACGGAGACAGGATGGAGCCCTTTGGGATGATTATCTTTACGGGGCGAAGGCAGCCTTGGTTCAATGGGATATTCTCATTAACAAGGCATCTCAGACAATAGAGCAGTGCAGAGTTTGTAATGGCTTCAGGAGCATTCAAGTTTCCATACATCTGTGGAGATGTACCAGTAAAATCAAATATATTACCTTCTGAACCCAATGTGACCTGCAACTTGATGGTCGATCCATCATCCATGTAGTCTTCACAACCAAATGACTCCCCATACTTATCCTTGAGTTCCATCAATCTCTTTTGAACAGTGACAGCAGCATTGTCCTGGATAGCCTCCATGTATACCCAAATGGTATCCAAGCTGAACTCCTTGACAAGCTTCTCAATCAAGGAAATACCCTTTTGGTTTGCCGAGATTTGGGACTTCAAATCACTCAAGTTGTCACTCAATCTTCTTGTGCCCGAGCATCCGGGGTAAGAAGCTGGCTTATGCAGCAACAAATCAACAATTTTCTCTTGGTTAAACTTACCTTCACTGACCAGCAACTCAGAGTAAATAGCTGCACCTTCTTCATACAGCTCCTTGGAATTCGGAGGCATAGACCCCGGTAAAGTTCCACCAATATCTGCGTGATGAGCTCTGGAAGCAACATAGAAGATAATCTTTCCATCCTTGAAAGCCGGAGTAATAACAGTGATATCAGGTAAATGTGTTCCACCAACTTCTGGGTGATTGGAAACAATTACATCACCTGGTTTGAGTTTACTTTCCCATAGTTTGGCCTGGGCCTTAATTGCTGTGGACATGGAACCCAAGTGCACTGGAACATGAGGGGCATTGGCAACAAGCTGTCCATCAGGATCAAAGAGAGCACATGAAAAGTCAAGACGCTCTTTAACATTTGTGGAGACCGAGGTCTTTCTCAACTGGTTTCCCATCTGTTCGGCAATGTCCATGAATCTGTGAGAGAAGATTGACAAAAGAATTGGATCGATCGTCTTTGTATTTGCTTTTGTTGTGTTCGTGTGCTCAATCTTGATATAAACATGCTGTGACAGGATAGTAGCTGTAGCATTTGGTGGAATAACGTTTGTTTGAGTACCATCAGCAAGAATTGCTGGTCCTTCAATCTTGCCACCAATAAAGAGGTCTTCTAAACGATATACTGGAGTCTGAATACGGCCAGACTCAAAGTAAACTTCCTTCTCAAACTGGGATTTGGATCTAGAAACTGTGGATATCTTGAGTGAAGCAAGCTCATCATCAACTGCCAAACCAGCCTCACGGTTGGTATTACCAATAGCACGAACCCTAACATCATCAACCAAGATGTCCTTATCATCAAAGACAAATCCAAACTCTCTCTTATGCAAGGCTAAGAACTCATCTGTAAATGTGCTCGACTTATTCTCTGGAACCATCAAGGGAGTTTCCATCCCTCTGAACCTCAAGTTCAGGTACTTTTCAAACTTCAAGTCCTTGTCGGTGAATTCGTGCACAACGAGCTTCTGCGTGGTACTCTTTATAAGAGCATCAAATCTGGCATCAATTTCAGGTCGATTCTGAGCATTCAGCACAATTGCACATGGCTCTTGTGCCTCTTCAACGACATCTGCGAGGAGGATACCATAGGCAGATAAGACAGAGGAGAATCTGTGGGCAAGCACGGTGTCGATACCTAACGACTCAGCCACAGCTACGGCATGTTGACCACCGGCACCTCCAAATGTCACAAGTCTGTGCTGGGAAACAACGTGGCCTTTTGCCTCAGTAAGCTGTCTGATTGGTCTTGCCATGGTCTCGTTGGCCACCTTGATGAATCCGTAAGCAACTTCATCAATCGACAGGTTAGAGCCCAAGTCAGTGTTTATCTCTTTGGTCAATGATTCAAAGTTCCTTCTTGTGACAAGTTCATCCAACGATTCATCTTCATTTGGTCCAAAGATCTTTGGAAAGAACTCTGGGATTAATCTTCCAAGTAACAAATTGGCATCAGTGACTGTCAATGGGCCGTTCTTTCTGTAACAGGAAGGGCCTGGGTGTGAAGATGCAGATTCCGGGCCAACGATAAAGAGACCATTCTTCCAGAACAATCGTGATCCGCCACCAGCAGCAACAGTGTTGATATCCAGCTGTGGGGATTGGATCGTGACGCCTGCCGTTGTGGTCTCAAAGACGTGTTCGTAAGAACCTCCAAATCTGGAGACGTCAGTTGAAGTTCCTCCCATATCAAAGCCAATGAGACCAATTTGGTTCTTGTCGTCATAACAGGTGGCAGAATAGCCCACAACACCACCAGCGGGACCCGACAAGATAGCTGAAAGGCCAGAGAACTTGGATGCGTCAACAAGACCACCGTCCGACTTCATGAACTTAATGGTTGCCCGATTCTTATCCTGTAAACCGGAGGTGAATCCATTGAGGTAGTTCTTGATCTCTGGGGTCAAGTAGGCATCAGCGATGGAAGAGTTTGCCCTTGGAATGTGCTTGATCATTGGTGAGAGCTCAGAAGAGAGGGAAATGTGTGTGAATCCAATCTTGGCTGCCACTTTGCCGATGAGCTTCTCGTGCTGTGGATAGGTGTACGAGTGCAGGAGTGCAATACCAACAGATCTTATTCCCGTGGCGTAAAGCACACGCAATGTAGACTCAATCTCATCCAGGTTGGGGGTTTTGAGGATTCTGACGGTCTCACCAGAGAGGCCCTTGACCAATGTGCCGTCATTGCTGGCTGGTGTGATGTTGAGTAGAGGGTCCTCTGAATAATCCTCGAGCGTTACTCTTTCATCCACCTCCACCACGGACTCATAGAGCAAGCTAGGCTTCTCAATCTTGAGATCAAAGATCCTTGGACGGGTCTGATCGCCAATGACGAGACAGTCCTTGAAACCCTTGGTGGTCACAAGGGCGCAACGCTCTCCTTTGCGCTCCAGGAGAGCGTTGGTAGCAACTGTAGTGCCCATTCTGATGCTCTCAACCACTGACGTGTCCAAGGGCGTCCCACGCGGGATCTCTGTGCTTGTGTACCTCTCTAAAAGGCGTCTGATTCCCTCCAATGGCGCATCTGGATAGTTATTCGGGTCGACTGAGAGCAGCTTGATAACGGTCTTGAGGTCCTCGCCCGAGGACTGGGGGATGCTGGCCACGCAATCAGTGAACGTTCCACCTCTATCAATGGCGATTCTGATCTTTCCGCTCATTCTAGTGCCTATCCCTCTTGCTCCAAGTGTAATTTTACAACGTGTTTCGGTCGTAGTGGGCATTAGAAGTATACATATATATATGTGTGTTTGGTAACAATGATCCCCACCCCCATGTCCGCGCGGGAACCGAATTCCGCGATGCGCTTCTTACTATGGATAGATAACCGCATTTTACCTTATAGCACTGTTTAGACTGTAATTTGGCCTCTTTCGTGTCTCATAAACCCTCTACCAAAGTAACTGGAAGCGGATATTTGTTATACGTAGCTTAGCCCGCATAGGCCGTGTAGTGCCGTAGTGGACACAACTGTCTCTCATACCGAGCTCATACTCCAAAGTTCGCTCTGTAGTTATTTCTCTTGAGCCTGTCTCTAATGGCAGACCCCTTATCCTCAGCACTGTTGCGTGTTTGCGAGGTGTTTGGCACTGTCTGGCCCCATGGCCTGTTCCTTGGCGCATGCTGTTGGTACTCTGCCTCCATGGCTGCGCCAGAAGGGCCCACGGGACCCGTGGGGCCACTGGCCACGGGAGCCCTGTTATAGATATCCTTAAAAGAGCTCGATGCTGGTGCACGTCTGTACTTGTCAGCAACAGATCCGGCAGACGAGGACGTCCTTGTGGATGAATGAGCTGTGGCAAGATGTTGGTTCTGGTGTTGGTACTGGTTTGGATGCTGGTTTGGGTGCTGGTTCTCCTGGAGCTGCTGCTGCTGCGAGGCAGAGACTCCCAGCCATTCAGGAAATGGCTCGTTGCTCCGGATGTAATGGTTCACGAGTGCCTTGTGTATCAGTGTTGCTTCTTCAGAGTCTCCATCGTGTTCCGTGCGTAATGAGAGATTGGCCAGTGACGACGACAGCTGCTTGGTGGAGGACCGCATTTTGCCCCACAGCGTGGTCTTCGCTCCATGAGAGTGTTGCATTGGGACTCTTGACTCAGTTGATCAGCTTTTAGCACCTTTAATCACCTTTAATCAGCTTCAATCAGCTTTGCTGGGGTTTGACCTCTTAAAATTGAGCCTGAGACATTTAAAGCTGTCAGGAATGGTGTGCGGGTGGGTTGTGTGCCCTGCTCCAATATGTATGGCCACTTGGAATAGCCAGTTGGAATAGCCACCTGGAGTGCTTTTTGGTGGTATTTGTGGATGTATTTGTGGTGGTAATTAAGTTTATAGGTATGGTTCTGGATCTGGGCTATGGGGTGGATTTTGGGATTTGAATTGGTGTTTATCCATCCGGATCCCCAGCTCGAGGGCTCCATGGCCCCATGGGCTACGCATTCCAATCAACTGTTTCTAGCTCTTATCTAACCATTCTAGCCCAGAGATACAGAAATATAGAGATACAGAGATACAGAGATACAGAGATACAGAGCTACAAAGCTCTAGAGCCCCAGAGCCCCAGAGCCCAAGGATACATTCCAAGGTCCTCAGGCCATATCTCGAGAATGACCGAGGCCCCGAGCATGAGACACAAAGATAACCCGGAGAACGCCTGCGCACGCCACCTCCCAGGGCCTCTGGGTCTCCATGTTTCTCCAGATCTGTGCTTCTCCAGCTCCAGCTCCCCTCTCCAGCTTTCCAACTCTCCTTCTTTATTGCACTGGCATGCTGACGTAGCGTACGACCGCTCGGGCTCCATCCCAATGCGGTAGGCCCCGCCAGCTTTTCGGGGCCCTAACCACTGGCACTGGCCAATGGCAGAGCAGAGCTTTGGGGCCACTGGAGCTTTGGGAGCTTCAAAAAGGCTGTTTAGAAGGCAACAGGGGGCCTTTAGGAGGCCTCCAGCTCTTTTAAAGGGTTTAAAGAGCAACCGTCCGTTCCTGTGTGCCAAGGTATACCAAGAGCTCCAGGACGGAACTCCGTGCCGGGGCCCATGCTCCAAAAGAGTCCAACACCCGCCCTCTGCTTTCTTTTTAAACCAGAAACCACACGGCTCTGTTCGTATCAACCAGGTGGGGGCCCATAGCACTAGGAGCACTGGGCTGGGAGCACTGGGCCGTGGCACTGGGCCGTAGCACTAAGCCGGTATTAGACTTGTAGCACCCGACCCGTAGCGACCCATAAAGATGGCCATGAAGACAGCCACAGAGAACGGCACTATAAACAGCCACAAAGGTGCCAGCGCACCGAAAGAACTGTCAAATGTACGCCACGGCAGCCTAAATCCAAGCACAATACAAAAACCGTTGGAAAGGGGATCAGATGCCGGACTTGTGGTTGCGGGAGGCCCCCGCCCACTTTTCTTATCAGTACATCTCGTATCAAAAGGGGAAAATTTTGATAGATGCACCTGTCCTATGCCTAGCATTTCCACTATCAATCATGCATGCTGCTGTGGAGCCATGGAGCACAGATCACCAATCGTAGCTCCTGGAGGGCTCCTCGAGGACGTATATATACGTGATGGATCGCCGTCCTCCCATACCGGTGCTTTCGTCCTCGTTCCTCCCCGGAAAGTTATAACTCCACCATGAAGTCCCCAGCCACCTCCCCAAAGGTGTCGGCCGTGCTCTCCAACGGGCTACGCTCCGTTACCTCCAGAGCCATGAACACAGACCTCGACGCCCAGCTCTCGGGCATCCGTGATGTCCACTCACACGTTGCCATCGACGCAAAGGCTGCCGTGCACGACCACCTCGACGACGATGAGATCCTGGCCCTCGCCGGCTACAAGCACGAGCTCAAAAGACAGTTTGGACCGTTTAACATGATTGGTGTTGCGTTCTCCATCATGTCTGTCCTCCCATCCATCGCCTCCGTCCTCGGGTACTGCTACTCCATCAACGGTGCCCTCTGGGGTTGGTTGATCTCCTCGGGCTTCATCTTCTGTATTGGCCTCTGTATGTCTGAGCTTGCGTCCGCCATCCCAACTGCCGGTGGCTTGTACTACTGGACTTACCATTATGCTCCAGACTCATTCCGTGTCCCTCTCTCCTTTGTCGTTGGTAACGTCAATACCATGGCACTGACGGGTGGTTTGTGCTCCATCGACTACGGCTTCGCAAAGGAAATCCTCTCAATCGTCTACATCGCCAAGGACGGCGACTTTGACATCACAAACGGCATGGTTTACGGTGTGTTTGTCGCCTGTATCTTTTCCCACGTTGTCACGGCCTGTATCGCCTCCTACGGTGTTGCTAAGCTTCAATCCATCTCGGTCTTCTGTAACGTCTTCCTCGTCATTTTCTTCATCATCGTCATGCTCGTCGGTACCAAGCACAAGAACTCTGCCGAGTTTGTCTTTGGAAACTTCCAGAACCTCACTGACTTGCCAGACGGATGGGCCTGGATCTACAACGGTTTCATGCCAGCTGTCTGGACCATCGGTGCCTTTGACTCTTGTGTCCACATGTCCGAGGAGGCTCACGACGCTAACAAGAACGTGCCAATTGGTATTCTCGGCTCCATCGGTGCTACGTGGTTGTTTGGTTTCGTCATCCTCATTGTCTGTGGCTTTTGTGTTTCTCAGGATTTGGCTTCCGTCATTGGTACTGCCTCTGGCCAACCAATGGCACAGCTCATTTACGACGCTTTGGGAAAGAAGTGGACTATCGCTTTCATGGTTTTGATCTCTATTTGCCAGTGGTTGATGGGTGCTTCCATCATCACCGCTACTTCTAGACAGGCCTGGGCCTTTGCTAGAGATAACGGTCTTCCATTCTCATCTTTCCTCAAGGTTGTGAACAAGAGACTCCAGGTTCCAATTAGAGCTATCTGCTTCTCTGGTGCCCTTGCTATTATTGTTGGCTTGCTCTGTTTAATTGGATCCACCGCCGCCAATGCCTTGTTCTCCCTCGCTATCAGCGGTAACTACTTTGCATGGCAGACTCCAATCATGTTGAAGATTTACAGAACTTACTGCAAGGACGAGTCCCTGAGATTCAAGCCAGGCCCATTCTACTTGGGTAACATCTTGTCTCCAATTGTCAGTATCTTCACCTGTCTCTTTACCAACTTTATCATCATCATGGGTTTCCTCCCATCCTCCATGACCGTCAACAAGGAGACAATGAACTACACCATTGTCATCCTAGGTGCCGTGTGGATCTTCTCCTTGGTCTGGTACTATACCTTGGCGTACAAGTCCTTCTACGGTCCAAGAAACACCTTGGCTGAGCCAGCCCATGTTGTTGATGAGGAGAGCGCAGACAAGATTGATCAGCTCATTGGTGATTTTGACGATGAGAAGAAGAACTAATATGCATTTTTTAGGGGCACTGTTTGTTTTGTATAGTTGATTTTACGTAAGTTTTTGAAAACCCAAGTAGGTCAACGATGCTTTTATGTAGTAGACTTGGCTCCACAAGCCTGGCTCCACAAGCCTGGCCCTCCTGGGCCCTGCCATGGGCCCGAAACGCTTCCGACGAGCACTCATATATATAATGAAGCCCCTATCAAGGGCCAATGCCACAAGCTCGTCGTGGAAAATGTGCAGTATTAAATGGCACTATTAAATGGAGTCTTTCGGGACAAGAGGCCCGTACTGAGATGCCTGTTTGGGAAAACATGTAGAGAGCACCAAGTTTCCTAAATGGGGCTTATCAGAACACCCGAACACCACCGACATCCAAGCCCACAGAAGACTAATGGGACACAAAGGGGGGTTTCTACTTTCCACATTTAGCTGGACACCAGGGGCAATGAGGGGCAGATGGAGGTATATCGAGGGGTTCAAGTGCCTCATCGGTACGTGTAGATCTCGTATTACGCTTTGGAAGCCCCAGTGTGCGCTATAGCTCGATCTTTGGGGCCTCAAAGGCCCCCCGGGAAGATGAGTCTCGGAAACCTGCATAAACCCCAGACTGGCCCACCTGTAAGCAGGAATCAGAGGGTTTAGAAGAACCAGTAAACCTCAGTAACTTTCTGTGTCTCTGACACCTTTCAAATCCCAAAAAGAAAGAAAAAGACACTGCTAGCTTGCGGGACTGTGCAATCGCGCCGCATGCACGATAAGGTCATTGGCCACACCTCTGTGCTCTCTCTCTCTCTTTCCCAAAGACCACGATATCTCTCGGATTATAGCTCCTAGTGATAAAAGATAGGAGTGACGGGGAGTTACGGGGAGTGACGGGGAGTAATAAAGATTGCCAAGCTGTGGAAGCATGTCTGTAGGGGCTGAGTGTGTCGATGGGGGCCTTTATCGTCTGCTGCGTGTTCTGCCACTTGTAAAACGCTATCTCGAGCTACATGTAGAGAACATCGCAGTCCTAATGAACCAGTAGGTTTTCTTTATCTCAACGGTGGGCCCTCTTTATAAAGTCACACCACATTCCACCCCCAACTCGAGCACTTTCTCCATCAGACGCTAGTAGCTTGACCAACCAAAGCACAGAGAACATATTTGGTGCATACACAATGTCCTCGCCACAGCTTACGGCTGTGCTTTCCCACAGACTCAAGTCTATCACCTCACAGGCCCTCAACACAGACCTTGATGCCCAGAAGTCTGCCATTCGTGACGTCCACTCCCACGTCCCAATCGATGCAAGGGCGGCCGTCCACGACCACCTTGATGACGATGAGATCTTGGCGCTGGCCGGCTACAAGCACGAGCTAGAACGTCACTTTGGTCCCTTTAACATGATTGGTGTTGCGTTCTCCATCATGTCTGTCCTCCCATCCATTGCTTCCGTCTTGGGCCAGTGCTACTCCATTAACGGTGCACTGTGGGGCTGGGCAATCGCCTCATGCTGTATCTTCTGTATCGGTCTCTGTATGTCTGAGCTTGCGTCCGCCATCCCGACTGCCGGTGGCTTGTACTACTGGACTTACCACTATGCTCCAGATTGGCTCCGTGTCCCTCTCTCTTTTGTCGTTGGTAACACAAACTCCATTGCCTTGACTGGTGCGCTCTGCTCCATCGACTACGGTTTCGCAAAGGAAATCCTCTCAATCGTCTACATCTCCAAAGATGGTGATTTTGAAATCACAGACCCAATCACCTATGGTGTCTATGTTGCATGCATTATCTCCCATGTCATCACAGCATGTGTTGCGTCCTACGGTGTTGCTAAACTTCAGTCGCTCTCTGTCATTTGCAACATCCTTCTTGTTATTTTCTTTATTATTGTCTTGCTGGTTGGTACAAAGGAGAAGAATGACGCTGCTTGGGTCTTTGGTAACGTACAGAACTTGACTGATTGGAACACCGGCTGGTCCTGGGTTTACAACGGGTTCATGCCTGCCATCTGGACTATTGGTGCATTTGACTCTTGTGTCCACATGTCTGAAGAGGCTCACAATGCTACAAGAAACGTACCAATTGGTATTCTCGGCTCCATCAGTGCCACTGGTATTCTTGGTTTCATCATCTTGATTGTCTGCTCCTTCTGCATCTCCAAAGATCTTAATTCAGTCATTTCCACTGACTCTGGGCAGCCAATGGCTCAATTGATTTATGACTCTTTGGGAAAGAAGTGGTCTATCGCATTTATGGTCTTGATTGCCATTTGCCAATGGTTGATGGGTGCTTCCACAATCACAGCTACCTCAAGACAAATTTGGGCCTTCTCCAGAGATAACGGTCTTCCATTCTCCTCATTTGTTAAGGTTGTCAACTCAAAGCTCAAAGTTCCAATTAGAGCCATCTTCTTTGGTGGTTGCTTAGCGTTGCTCCTTGGTCTCTTGTGTTTGATTGGTGCTACCGCTGCTAACGCCCTTTTCACACTTTACATTTGCGGTAACTACTTTGCCTGGCAAACTCCAATCATGCTGAGATTGTACAGAACTTGGTCCAAGGATCCGTCTGTTAGATTTAAGCCTGGTACTTTCTACATGGGTGACATTATGTCGCCAATTGTGAACATCTTCACAGTATTGTTCACAAACTTCACCATTGTGATGGCGATGTTCCCAACCTCAAGAACTGTGAACAAGGAGACAATGAACTACACTATTGTTATCACGGGTGGTACTTGGTTATTGTCGTTCCTGTACTATGTCTGCTACGCCCATAAAACTTTCCACGGCCCAAGAAACACATTGGCAAGTGGCGAAGTTAACTTCGTGGATGGTGAAAAGGCCGATCATATCGATCATGTGCTGGAAAGCTCTGAGGAAGAAAAGTTCAAGGGTTAATGTATGTGTATGTACAATTGCTGTTGAAAAATTATATATTCTGAATACTATTACTGTTTATGTTTGCACTATTAGAAAGTGAATGTAAGCACTAGATATGTCAACTAATGCTACGTGCTACGACAATGGATTAGGTGTACAGAAAACACATTACGAGTTATTTATACAATGAAGCAGAGGTTAACTTCGGACTTAGTACAATCTCTGGGATGGACCCATAGAGGACTTGATGACCAAAGAACCAACGTTCTGCCAGTTCTTCTTCAACAAAGAGACCAAGAAGTTAACAGCCATCATGATCTGGTTGACCAAGATGTCCTCCTCCATCTCAACGTGACCAACAGCAACAGCAAGACACAAAACCTTCTTCAACTGGAACTTGATGGTGGACTTGACATCCTGAACCTTGGTGTACAAGTCATCGTTGTGGGAGACTGGGGTTGGGAACTTACCAGCCTTGGACAACTGTGGACCGAGAAGTCTTGGAACCTGCTTGATCAAAACCTCAGAGGCAATGAAAGCAGTGTACTTCTTGGCCAACTTCTTGATGAGCTTCTTGTTCTTGTTCAACTTCTTCAAGTCCTCAACGGACATGGCGTCAACACCACAAGACTTAGCTCTGTCGACATCAAAAGCATCACCAAAGATACAGATGGACATGTTTGGTCTTGGAACCTGTGGCAACTTCAAGGTACCAGAGAAACGCTTGTCTCTCTGTGGGTCGTAGTTCTTAAGACCAACCTGGAGCTCAACGGTCTCCAAGAAGTTTCTCTTCTTGGTCTCGGTGGAGTACTCCAAGACAGCCTTGACGTGCTCTCTGACCTGGGATGTAGAGATCTTAGACATCTTGTTATTGTTATCTGTCTTCCAATTACTTGGTGGTCCTGGGTGGCTTGCGACGGATGAAGAAGAAGAAAAGAATTGGAGCCAACGGAGTGAGAGTGCAAAGCAGACGCATTGGTGAAATTTTTCAGCCTATGCGCCAGAGAGGAGTTTCGCGCGTCTGTGTTAGGGCAGCACTCTCAGAACATCCACACACCACTTAGGGCAGCGACCCCAATATAGCAGTCACACACTGCCCACACTGCCTAAACAGAGGCCCTCGGGAGCGCTGTGCCGCTTGTTGAGCGGAGTTAAAGCTCCATAACTATCACTTCATAGTTCAGCTATTTCTCTGAACCGACACGGGCTTTTCTTTTCACCCTCCACTGAGCAAATCGCCCTTTCTTATCTCTCTCTACTGTGGGCCTTAATAGATCTCTAAATGTGCGCATACCATGAAAATATAGAACGAGTTCGCGTGGTTTCGCGCTTTCGCGCTTTTCGCGAATTGTCTCCCCCTAGCAACGCGTAATGATACAATAGAAGTACTAAAGAGAAGTAGGATTTCTGTCCTTTTAAGGGACGATTACAAGCTCAATTGAGGTTGTGGAAGACCAGCAAGACTCTCAGAGTGTTAATATGCTCACAACTAAGCATCCAAGCTTACTTGTGTCTGTTCTTTGGCAGTCTGTGCGCTTCTACGCGTCGAAAAACAGTGCCTCCTCCAACAAGTGGCTCAACAGACAGAACAGCGATAGGTACACAAAGGCCGCAAAGTTCCAGGATTACAAGTCCCGGGCTGCATTCAAGCTGATCCAGATCAATGAGAAGTTCAAGTTGTTTAAGCCAAACCAGAAAGTTGTAGACCTGGGGTTTGCGCCTGGTGCATGGACTCAAGTCGCTGTGGAGAAGACCGCTCCCGAAGGACAGGTTCTCGGTGTTGATATCATCCCAGCTTTGCCCCCAAAGGGGGCCTCGTCGCTGCAGGCCAATATCCTGAGTAAGAAGACACACGTCCTGATTCAACAGTATTTCTTGAGACGCCAGCGCACGGATGAAGAGAACCAGCTGCAGAGCTATATCGATTTTGAACACCAAGAGAGCGCAGAGGACGGCGTAATTAACAACACAAAACAGTACGAGAATGAGCTAGACGACTCCCAAAGGATGCCTGTGGACTTGATCTTGAGCGATATGTATGCGCCTATTATTCCTCCAACCAGGTACTGGAACAACACGACTAATTCAGCCTACAACAGGATGCTCAACACCAGTGGGGTCGCTGTGAAGGACCATTCTGGAAGCATTGTGAGTAAACAAGCTCTGAATCCCACTCCTCCTCAAGTTGGATCACTAACACAACTAACAGGACCTTTGTGATGCTGCTCTCATTCTTGCAATTGATATCTTAAAACCTGGTGGCTCATTCACATGCAAGTTCTACACCGGTGCTGAAGATAAGGGCCTTGAGAAGAGACTGAAAAGAGTGTTCAGCAGAGTGACGAGATTCAAACCAGAAGCTTGCAGACCAGAGTCCAAGGAATGTTACTTTGTTGCAACCGGTAAGAGGAAAGACGTGGACAAGATGGAAGTATTCACTTGAGATCCTAGAAGATACGCACGTGTATATAGATATGACTATAATGACCTATGGATTAACGACTCAATAAGGCCGAACGGCCATCTGGATTAGCACTTTTTAGAAAACATAACTTGCTTTTATTTCATATAAAAAAAATATCTCATCTTCACACTAGAATTGTGTCCATTAGTTTACTGCAGAGACGAAGTTACTCCTCAGCTTCCTCCTCTGGATCCTCAGCCTTAGCTTCAGCTTCAACGGAAACAGAAGCGTCCTCGTCCAAGTCAACCAAGTCTTTCACAGGAGGAGCTGCAATTCTCTGTGCAATGGCATCCTTCCCGAGGGCTTGCAGACTCTGCTTCCACAGCTGAACCGATTTGGTAACGTCTGCACCATAGTTCAGACCGAGGAAGGAAGCCTCCACTGGTCTGTCACTCAGGTTCAGCAACTCAACAGCCTTAGGAATATCACCTGCTGTCCAGTAACAGTTAAATGCAACATTGTACTTACCCTTTAACTGAGCAGCATCTGCCAACTTCAGTAATTGGGGCTTATTGTTCAAAGCAGAATATAAGAGGAACAAACTCTCAATGTCATGTGCCTTCTCGAAGCACTCACCAGCAAGCTTGTACTTGAAGGAGGAAAGGGACAAGTCACCAAGGGACTTCCATCTGTGATCAGAGTCGTCCTTCAATGCAATCTCGTGTGCAATGTCAAAGTTTTTCGTTTTCAGTGCGATGTCAAACTTCTGGTCTGTATCTGGAGAAATCTTCAGTGCCTCTTCCAAGTAGTCCTGAGACTCCAAGAATCTAGAAATCTTCAGCAAATCATCTTCATTAAACTTGTCCAAGTATTCGGTGTTAGCCTGCTCCAATTCTCCTCTGAGAACCAAAGTCTGGTACTCCAAGACAGACAAGGACAAGTGGTAACTTGAAATGTTGATCTCCTTGTCAGCGACATAAACTCTACTGTCACGCTCCAAGTATCCCAGCACGTAATTTGTTTTGTCAAAGTGTGCAATGTTGTAAACCTTACCACCAACGAGGTAATTCAATCTGTTTGAAGAGGTAGTAAAGATGAAAACATCACCGACCCACTTACCAGAGGTAATAGATTCATTAACATCGTAGATAACCTCGAAACTCTCCTCCACACCTTCATCTGGGTCGATTTCGCCAGCCTCCATAGCCTCGTTGAACACTTCTCTATCAAATTTCAAGGTGAAGGAGGCCTCGGAAGAGGTGATCAACACCAATTCGCCCGACTCTGACCAGATCACATCATTCGCCTCAACATCAATTCTTCTTACAAGCTTACCGCTTGCCCAGTCGTAAAAAGCGACAAATGTTTCAGATTTGACACCAAGCAAAGCACCACCATAGAGCTTCTCAATGCCATACACAAAGTCAATCTCGCCGTTTGGCTTTGGCTTGAAGTTCTTGTAAACTGTGATTTGGTTGTGGTCGTCTCTGATGGCGTACATATTTGAGTCTGGTGCCCAAACAAAGTCCTGAGCATTACCAAAGTGTCTGTTTCTCCAGCCCAATGCAGTGTAGATAAGGTACTCGCCATCACCGGTGATGGAAACGAAACGGCCATTTGGAGAGTGTTTCAAAGATGTTGGGAACACTTCAACCGTACCCATGTCCTTAGAAGACAATGGTAAGGTCTCGCCATCGTCAAAGTCCATAGAATCTTTGACCATGGAAGAAAAGACCTCATTGTTCTTTGCCCAAACGAGCTTACCGACAGAGTCCATAGACAAGCGCGGTTCGTCGTTACCCAAGGACAAGACAGCAAAACCTGCGTCGCAACCAACAGCAATGGAGTTTGAGGATGATCCTGTAGATATACACCAGGCTCTTTCCAGGCCGTAGTTCATTGTCTTCTCGAGCTTATAAGTTGTTGCGTTCCAGATCTTGATTGTAGCGTCCTCGGAACCAGAAATGATGATTGGAAGATCTGGGTGGAAGATGGCAAAGGAGACGTTTGCCGAGTGACCCTCCAGCGTGGCAACCAGGGACTTGGTTTGGTAGTCCCAGATCTTGACTGTTCTGTCGTCGGAGGATGTGATGAGATATGGCTTGTCTGATTGTGGGTAGTACGAGACAAAGTTGACACCCTTTGTGTCGTGAGCAACCATTGTGAAGTTAGGCACGGCATTTCCCAAGGACCAGATCTTGACTGTGTGGTCAAGGCACGCGGAAGCAAATGTGTTTGGATCCTTTGGGTTGAATGCGAGGGACATGACATAGTGTTGATGTCCCTCGAAGGTCTGCTCGTGCTTCCAGTTGTTGTCCCAGTTCCACAGCTTGATAGTCATGTCGTCCGAGGACGTCAGGATGTACGGGCGTGTAGGGTGCACCGCAATCGCACGGATGTAATCTGGGTGGGCCTCAAACTGTGCGAGTTTCTCCCCCGTGTTGAAGTTGTAGACACGCACCTGATAGTCATCAGAGCCCACAACGATCCAGTTCTTTCTCGCAATGAACCGTCCCGTGCGCACAGGCACCTCCGTCACGTCGATCGACTTGATCTTCGCCCCAGTCTCGTACGACCAGATCTCCACGTGGCCTGTTTCCTGTTAGATCTTCCGCTTGGGTTGGGATATCTTCAAATACACTTACCTGAGTACAGCGTCGTGAGCACCCATGGCTCCGTAGGGTGGAAGTCAATGCCCTTGACTCGGTCAGTGCGGGAACTGAACACTTTCTGTCGCGTCAGCACTCGTTAGTCGCTCGCTCAACACCAAAATACCACTCGCATACTTACCTTAACATCCAATTTCATCGCTAAACTGTGCTCTCTCGCCCGTCTCCTGGGTTGTTTTGGCTGTTGACCGTGGCCGTTGTGCTGTTCTTTTGGTGGGCGCGCAAAACAAATTCGCGGCCTGCCACGTCTGCCAATTTTCCACGTGCCAGTAGGGTCACGTGATGCAGAAATATGGCGACCGGAGAATGGGGGCAGTTTAGTCCTGGGGAGGGCTCATGAGAGAGAAGGAGACGCCAATTGAGCGCTTGTTCGGCTGTTTGTGTGAGCAGAACGAGGTGCTGGAACGCTGCTAGCTCTAGACACACGCACCAGTCAGCCCGTATTGCCGCTTTTGGCCACTGTGTGCCCCCCTCTCTGCGTATTCCTGGGCCGAGTGCTAAGAGGCCATCTCCCCCACATACACACCTGATCTGGCGCAAGGGACAGCCACATGGAGGACATACCAATCAGAATACGGTCCACAGAGACGTTTACCGACGTGCCGATGGGCAGGTCGTTCTCCCAGTCGCAGTCGCCGCCCCCAACTGTTGGGAACACCGCAGACGTGGACCTGTCATGCTTCTTCACTACGTGCGGGTCTGTCTGCGACATCAACTCGATCGACTCGTTGACGGCACTGTGCTTGCTGGAAAGTATGGTCAACAGATTGCTGCACTGGACTAGCATCAGCGAGCCCACCAGCAGCTCCGACTTGGTCGACACCGAGTACAACAACGACGAGGACCTTCCCCTCTCGCCGAAGAAGAGACGGTGGTCGGCTGACATTGCTGCTGCAGCTTCAGCTTCGCCACACATCCTTGAAACAGACAAAGCACCGTATTTCAAGGCAGACCAGTCATGTTGCGATGACGCCAACGCAAAATCAACGGCCCCTTCGAAAATGAGCACCCAGGACAGCCACTTGGCCAGACGGTTCTCCCTTAACTCAGACCCTGGCATAACCATCAGCAACTACCTGAATAGAATCAACAAGTACTGCCAGCTCTCCACCGCTGTCTACCTCGCTGCGGCGTACTACATTCATCAGATTGTTGTGGAGCTGGAGTACCTCAAGTTGACGAACCTCAACGTCCACAGACTTATCATTGCAGCATTACGTCTTGCATGCAAGACCCTGGAGGACATTAACCACCGCCAACACTTCATTGCAAAGATGGGAGGCGTCAACATCAGGGATCTCCACGTCTTGGAGATCTCTTTTCTGTTTTTATTGAAATTCAATTGTCAGGTGGACTGCCAGATTCTGGGGAAGACGGTACAAATAATCAAAAACCTGTATTATGACACTCAAAACAACACCAGCATATCACAAAACTAACGACCTCTGATTTTGATTTATATGTCATTTCCTCTGTTTTCTCTTCTTCTTTTGCTCAGATCCTTGTGCACCTTTCAATACTATTTTTTTCTGAGCCTTTTAAATTAGGTCCATGACTGACTATGATCCACTAACGAAATGAAGACCATAATAGGGGGCTCCTCGAGAGGGTGGTCCTGTTATGTCCTATATGATCCTACATGCATCGAACATTTGTCTTGCTTTACCAGTTGCTAATATACTTCCTCTGGAGAGTATATACCTATTAATTTAATATTTATTTAATAGTTTCTTACCTGTTTTTTTCCTTTTTATCTCATCAAGGCCCCACCAATAATGTGTCTTTGTGTTGGGACAATGACCAAGACCATTTTTGTGGCACCCGCAGTCCCACCATTGTCACCACCTTTCCCACACTCCAAAACCAAAGCAAAGAATATCAAAAGCTGTAAAAACTATTTAAAAATGATCAGAAACTCCTTGAGACTTGTCTACCGGATTTTTGTAATTGCAGCAATCACGTACTTATTCTTGGTGTGAGGTTTTTCCACATTTCTGTCGTTCCATCTCGAGTCATGCATCTCTTCATATTTTTGATCGCTGTTCTCTCGACTACAAACGCTTTCCCTGTTCTCCTTAGGCCTTCAAAACTCGGCTCATCCAGCTCAGAGAACTCTGTTTGCAAAGATGGTGAAAGGGACCAGTTAATTGGCTACTCTGGTTTCAAGATACAGAGACATGTCGTCTTGAAAAGCGTGAAGCCTCCTGTGTTGCACTTCCTTTCATTGTCCGATTGCAATCAGGGGCAGTTGGAGTATGAGCAATTGGTGAAAACAAACAGGGAAAGAGATATAGACTGGGAAAGACCTGTGTGCTTCTTAGGTGACAAGAGAGTAACGGACAACAAAGGTGTAGTCATTTCGAATCCCAAAAAGAACAGTCCGAAGAAAGTCAAGCCTCTCTCAAAGATACCCCATTTCAGAAACATGAGCTTCAGTGAGCTCCCAAAGATGCCACACACTTTTGATCCACTTAAACAGCAACGACCACCACAAGATATGGAGAAGGAGACATCAATAAGGGGGAAGCTCCTGGCCCTCTTGAAGAAGACTTTACAACGTAGCTACATCAAGAACTTTGGAGACTCAAACTCAACATTGAACGGAGGAGCAGAACTCGTGTCTCACTGGGATATTAACGTTGATGACGTCCAGGGCGTTCACTGCTACAAATTTGCCAGACGAAAGAAATATGCTTTGAGAGATATGATGATATATGCCCCACTCACTTGGGTCGGAGGATTGTTTGAATGCAATGTATCAGATGAAGAAAAGAAGAAATACTTGGAAAGCTTGAAAACCCCGGATCCCTTATCCACACCTTATGAGATCCAGTGCACTGCTGAGAACTCGATGCCATTATACCCATTGATTGCTGATGACATAACCTCCATTCAGTACGAGTATACTAGAGGCACTTTATCAACGATTAGAACTCCTTATTTGTACACACCAACCATCATGGATCCAAGATTCGGCAATACTGCACAGTTGTGGAAGACCATTGTCAACAAAGAGTCAACAAGCAAGTTGCCATACGATACATGGTTTCAAGAAGTAAGCGTCAACGAGAACTACACGTACACCCTGAAAGATCTCAGTAGCCTCTCAAATGTTGTAACCAATGCAACTCGGACTCTCAAGTCATTCATACTGAGTCTGCCTTTATCACAATGGGATTGGGACAATTCTGCTACATTTTCTGAGGAGGAAGAGCAAGAAAAACCACACTACTGGGAGCTCAAAGCGTTGTTCTCAATGACCAAAATCAAAGAGAAAGCAGAGATCTTGAGCTTTGTACAGTCTCTTCAGCAGGGATGGGACGATTTGAAGTTATCGGGAGAGACCTTCACCTACAATAACAAGGAGGCATCAATATAAAATGTTAATCCATGACCTGAAATATAATTTAATTCGTGTAAAGAACCATATAATTAAAGAAATCTCATCAAGCTATTGTACAAATATAAATACCATACTCGGCTATGAGTATGGTGGCAGAGAAAGGAAGGGGTAAAGGATATGGGGAGAACATAAACTTCCATTAACACGATGATCTTGTGTTGCTGTTCTTTTTTTTGATGTGATAGAAACTTAAAAAATAAAGGAAAATGCATACTTAAAATTTGGAATACGTCACCTGGTCTTCGTTGAAGGCAGTTGTTGATCTGTCATTACCGCCAATGAAATCTGTTGTTGTTGCAATATGATCACCATCCAATTGAGAGACTGCGTGGTTGAAAGACGCTAAACTAACATCCTTTTTGTGTGCTTGTTCAAATGTGTACTCGGCATCTTCTGGTTCAGCAGAACCACCCCTGTAGCTCGTATCACTGAGGAATCTCTTTCCTTCATTTGTGGATTTTGATCTCTTTGCCGAGCGACCCTTGGTGAGTTTTCTCACAATCTTACCAGCAAAGGTTTCCTTTTCATCATCAGCGATCGGAACAGTCTGGTCCTCATCCATGTCATTAGAAGAGTTCTCAGCAGACCTAGGAAATTCTTGCATCTTGTGAATTTCGGATTCCCAGTTCTCATTATGATCCTTAGCGGCAAGACCAAGAGCGAGTAATTCAGCGGTTGGTCCCTTTTGGCCAGCGTTGTAAGAGAAACGCTGGAAAGAGGTTCTGTCATCAGTAGCTGGCTTGAAACGAGCATCTGGGTTCTTGGAGAACACAACATAGCCGCAAAACACAAGAATCAGGATAAGGAGAATCAAAGAGAAAGCAGCGTTAAGGATGAAGAAGACCCAACCCAAAACGGAAGATGCAGCAGCTGGCTGACCAAAGATGTTGGAAAAGAACACAAACATGAAGGAGTTCAATGTAGTGACAAGTTGGATCAAAATGTTGATGACGTTTGTAGGAATGTTCAAGTATGGCTTGAAGTGGATCAGGAGACCAAGGTAAACCATATCAATAATCCAAAAGACCATAGCCTGGGCCTTACCAGAACTCTGACAAAGGGCAATAAAGACACACTTGAGGAAAGTATGGAAAAGTAACACGTTACCCCACCAATATTTATTAGCGTTGAACATTGTGTAGAAGAAACCATACTTGTCCAATATATCCTGGTTACCGTACAAGATGGCAGCTGGGTTTCTATGCTCATTCAGTGAGGCCCTAGCAAACTGGTGCACTCTGAAGGAGGCCCAGCACAGAATTCCCAATGCCAAGATCAAGAAAAGAACGGCCAGAACAATTACCGCTGGAGAGTCTCTCTCGACAAATTCCCAAAGGGAGAGGAGGACTAACTGGGTGAAACCAATAAGAATGTATCTGGAGATAGCACCCTTAATAATGGACTTCCAGTTCTGTCTGAGTTCGGCAAATCTGGTGGACTTCATCCAACCAGCTCTGATACAAACCTCTGAGCCATATTTGAATATGAAGAGGATGGCAACAAGAATGTAGGCACAGATGATAAAGAAGGTGAAACCTGTCACGACGACAGATGTGTTTTCAATACCAGCCTGGTATGCCATTCTCTTGATACCTCTAAAGATGAGAACAGTGTTATTACCGTACAAAACCAATGGCTTTTCCCTTTTGAGTAATTCGTATCCTCTCTTTGCCAGATCGCTAACGTATTCCCATGATCTTTGTGTGAGAACGTTGACGGTGGAGGATGTCAAATAAAGGGTAGGGCTACCACCCGTTGCCTGGACGTACCATCTGAAGATCTTCTGCATGAATGAGACTCTAATCAAACCCATAGACCAAGCCAGGTTCTCAGACCACGAGGATGCAATTGGTGGGACCATGTCAACGTGCTGCATCGAGATGACCACGACTGACTGGAAATACAAAAAGAGGGAGACAGCGTTGGCACTAACGTGCGAGGCAGCGTTGGAATTACCAAACATTGAGGCCATGGCGGCCACAAGCAGACCCAAGCCGGCAATGACGGCTGTAGCCCACTTGACGCCTGTCTGGGCGACAGTCTTTCCGTTCGTGAAGAATGCTTGGATGCAGGCCAGCTGTGTGCCGTTCGAGTTTCTGATCTTGACACGGGCAAACGCATCGATATCCGGCACCTGGTAGGCGATACCTGGGATCTGCTTGGTGTACTTGTCAGAGATGTACTGGATCGAGTCGATCTCCACGTCTCCGGGGTACAGAGGACAAAACTGCTTCCAGTCCAGATCACACATATCCACTTGCTGTGTGATGATCTTGAAACCGTAGGCGTACACGTCCACGTCTGCGACAATGTAGTCGCTGATCTCCGACGACAGGTCCAGCGTGTAGTGAAGAGACCCATCGTCCGGGTCAAACACCACGTCAAAGAAGGACGCAGACAGGAGAGAGCCCTCCATACACGTCACGAGCGACGAGGCCGATAACTGACGCGCCCACGCAGCGGCACAGCACGAGAGAACCACTAGTAGCTGTGCAAAGAACATCTTTGGCGAGAACAGCGTGTCCAGAGGGGTCTAGCGGTGCCGAAATCAAACTTCTATGGGCTCCTGGCTGTTTTCAGCGCAGTTGTTATTGTTGTTGTTGCTGGATCAAGTGCTTGTCAGAGGCTGAGAGATCCGGGTGTGCCCACTATGAAATTGCCACCAAAACTTCACGAAACGGGCGGCTGTGACGGTTCAAACGCTCAGTGCAGGGGAACAGAGCAACGGGAGCAAAATAGATAGCAAGCACGGTGTCAGTCCGTATTACCAAGTGAAGCGCCGTGTTTTGAAGGGCTCTTTCTGCCGTGGAAGAAAGGTTCCCAAAAGCACTGAGGGGGATCAAATCTTTAAAAAAGAAAAAAAACGGGAGGAAGGAAATGTGTGTCCCGAACCGCGTCTGGAACCGATTACGTAATAATGCGAGTAAAAATAGATGCTTATGTCATCATTGGCACGCGGAACTCCGCACGCAGCCTGGCCGGTATTTCACCGTCTTTGTTAGGGAGGAGGCTACGAGTTGGGCCGAGAGTTGGGCTGGGAGATGAAGTTATATGCTGTTTTTCCGGAGTTTATAGGCTGTTATCTGGTCTCGTGTTTTTGGCCTGCTAGAACTCCTATTGAGTCTCTCCCTCTTGGGTCCCTTAGAGTGTGCGATGAGCATCGCTTGAAATGTGAGACACTATCTAAAAAGAGTAGGTAATTCGCCGGAAACCCAGTAACGGATACCACGGGTAAAAGTAACTGGTGTTGGTATTTGAAGCATTAGGGGGTTGTGACCATTTTGTATATATATATATTGTTAATACTGTTTTTCCAAATTTAAGAAACGAACTCCATTTATATTCTATCACAGAACTAATATGGTAATACAAGAATGCCAAAATGAGATGAAATTATACTCACTCTAAATTTTAACTTCCTAATCCATCATAAACTGTTACTTTTACTTCCAATAATCATTGTCAATGCACTTTAGCCATTATTATATCCTATAGAGCCCCCTCCCCCCTTTTGTACATGTTTGTACCCGCAAGAGTATATATTATACATCCAGACACCATCGCTTGCACATCCGTACACCACATTTCATCAGCACGGAGTTCCGAATCTGAGTTCTTTGTGGGGGTTCTTTTTTAAACAATAGGTGCTCTTTACATCCATAATTATGGAAGACAATACGTTGGTGAGATAACCAAGATAACAGCAGTTTGTTTAAAATCAGTGCAAAATCTGCGTATAACAGGACTACTTGATAAGTTTCTCCACATCTCTCATTCCCTGCTCGGTGTCACACAAAAAGTAGAGAACAATAGAGATGGCCACCAAGATGGTGTTTGGCACAAAAGGCATACGGTCAATTCCCGTTCTGTCCTGTATTGTGGCATTGACAAGGTCTCCAATCCACCCAACTGCAACACCCAGCATAACTTCGAGACCAAAGAACTGGGCCTCGTCCCCGTGCGGTAGCAAAGTGCTATAGAGAACTCTGTTCAAAGAACGCAGTGCAGAAGAACTTCCCGAGTACACAACATCAAATAACCAAAACTCCCAACGGTGTTTGAAGCCAACAACAGTGGAGTCTGAGATACCAAGACAACCCCAAAAGTTTGTGAGAAGCGAAATCCCGAGAAAGATGTATGCCCATGTCTTCATCTTCAGATGTGCGTGTGGATATAGGAACATCCACGACAACGAACCAATGGACGAAATAACATAAGAGAGCCAGGTATACACAGTGTACTCCGAATCAGTTCTCCCAATTCCCAATGTGGATCTGAACAACAAGACAAAGACACTCAAGAAGTTGGTATAGGTGACATTCCAAATAACCCACGCAACACAGAGCAAGAAAGCATTAGGATACTTTTTAATTTGCTTCAACAAGGACCACATTCTCTTAAAAGTCAAGAAAAGCAGAAACTCACCTTCGGGCTTAGGCTTATTCTTGACTGTTGGTATAAACAGTGAGGCAAACATAGTGCTGACAATAGTGACACAGCCGGCAATGGTAATGGCAAGAAGGAAGTTATGATAACCATCCTCCTGAGGGCCACCTCTGCTATACGAAATAATGATACCAATTGTTAGCGCAACAATTCCACCAAGATTACCGACCAAGATACCCAAAACACTGACTTTTGAACCCTTTTTCAAAACAATGTCTCTTCTTACTTCCTCTGCTACTTCGCCCTTCTGCTCAGCCTGCTGGGCCCTGGCCCTCATAAACAACGGAATGTAACTAGCCTCCAAGATCTGGTACACACCATTGGTAACACCTAGAAGTATATAAAGAGCACTCATAGAGTTCAAATGGCTAAATGACACTTTGGTCAAACCCGCATATGGCAGGGCACAGATACCATAGAATGAGATACTGAAAATGAGGATCCACTTGCGGTAGTTGGAGTAGTCGGCAACACCACTGATCAGCAAGGCAACAACACCCTCAAGAGCAGTGTAGATAGCCTTCAAGTACAGAACATAGGAGGTGTAATGCACCTTTCCAGTTCCAAACTTGACAAAGCAGTCTGCCCCAGTTCTCGAGCACTTTCTGCCCTTGGACGTTTCACCGAGTGCCAAGGCCAGGGATTGTATAGCAGCAGGGACATACGTCCGAGTCATCGAGGCAACTGGGCCTGTAGTAAAGCAGAGAAGAAGCCATGATCTGAAGACGGAGTTGGAGTCGAGCTTTACTGTGTCTTCAGTGCTTGGGGCAGGCTCCTCGATGAGTTCGATGGTGTTCGTGTCGGGCCCCCCCTTGTTGCTCTTGGAATCTGAGATTATCATCAGGCTATCCCTATTATCAGATGCCATTGTGCACGCCAATACCTGCTTGAATTGTTTTGTTACCTGAGTATGAGAGAATTATTGTTAGTTTAGGTGTAAATTTCGTATAGCGTAAACCACTCGAGACGGACTACCAAATGTGGGCAGTATGGACAAGCTGAACAATAGAAGGGGAGAAGAGAAGAAAAAACTGTAGAACATAATTAAAACTCGTGTTGAGCAATTATTAACCAATTATTGAAGTGTAGATATCCGGGAAACGATCCAGGTATCAAATTTTTTAGGTTGGTGTGTTAATTGGTGTTCTCATGGTTAATTTGCTCACATTTTTGACACAATCGGGGGGGGGGGGGGGGACATTTGGAGGGAAGTAGCTTTTACTGTTATTTCGATAATTAAGCAATTTTCCTTCCCTTATATTATTACTTCTTTAGGGATTAAAGGAAAAAGAGATTCTTTGTGGATTTCCTCTTCCGTTATTACTTGGTGTGTTAGTTGATCCTCTCATACAATGCGATACGTCAACCTCAAGCAGGACTCCAGCGCAGAGAGCAGTGATGCTTTGCTTGGTAATTCTCCCTCAATATTAGACAGCACTGCTCCTCCAATGATTCACCACCATATGAAACACGAAGATGATCCTGAACTTGCTGAGCTAGAACAGACCTGGCTCCTCGAGACCAAGGCGAGGTTCTCAGGGCTTCCCTGGTATAAGAGGCCCTCGAAGAAAATGCTCTACGCTGTGCTCTCCCTTCACACGCTCTCTTTTGTCATATTAATGGGCCCTCTTGTGGTCTTAATGCTTGGGTCGATTTGCTCGGTCGAGGAGGCTATTCCTAAGGGAGCCGAGCATCATATGAGCATGTCATCGTCTTCCGGAAATCATTTGTTTGCTCGAATGGATATGGGAGGAGGTACACCTTCTGGAAACTTTGAGTGCAAGAACAAGGACTCCCAAAAGACATTGTCAAACGTTCAAAGTATTCTCAGTGTCATATCGGGTGTTCTAGGATTCTCACTGTCTGGTAAGTTTGGACAATGGAGTGACATCTATGGTAGAGTGTTTGTCTTCAAGGTGTTCAGCGTCATCAATGTTGTCTACATCTTCTTTCTGATCGTTTACTTTGAAATGTATGGCTCATACAGCAAATTCACTATGATATTATTGGTATCTGTTGGCCATATGAATGGTGGTGTCATGACATTGATTGCTAATGGTAATAGTTATCTCAACGACTTGGTCCCTGCGGAAGAGAGAACTGTTTCCATCTCTCTTTTGATGGCCTTCATATACTCAATGCTGGGCATAGGTCCTCTTCTGGGATCTCTCGCTATTAAGACATTTGAAGGTAATAACGCTGTTGCTCTATATATGTCACTTGCATTTGGTGTTGTTAGCATGCTGTTGATTTTCTTCTTTCTTGTTGAAACCAGACACCCAGAGGCACAGGACTACGCCAGAAAGAGATACACAATAATCACAAACACAGACGACCCAGTTTACATCCGTTTTTGGATCTCCCTAAAGTCCTTTTTCCACCCAATAAAACGTCTTTGGTTACCACGTTCACATAGAGGATCCCTCATTCCACGCAGAAATCTCTTGTGTCTCGTTTTAATTGATGTGTTGGTTATGTCTGCGACAGTTGGTACGATGAGCACAGTCATTATGTACACAATGGCCACCTACAACTGGTCCTCTGTTGAAATTGGATATTACATGTCCATCACCGGTTTTGGTAAAGCTGGTGTTCTGCTTGTTTTGGCTCCTCTCTTCATGATATTCTTGATCAAGACATTGAAGCTTATTGTACAAGCTACAGCGGTTGACAGAGTAGACTGGTATTCTATCACTATTTCTTCTGGATTTGTTGTTTCTGCCTGTTTGAGTATAACAATATGGCACTCCCAGTACGCTGTTTACCTCTCTGCTGTTCTACAGTCTCTTGCTGGTATGATGTCTCCAACGATCCAGGCAGCAGTAGCAAAGTACTCATCCAAGACTACGGCTGGTGAGATGTTTGGTGCCATGGCCTTGTTGAGGCATCTTGCCATGCTGGTTACGCCTGTGTTTTTTCTACAGGTTTACAAGTTTACATTAGAGAGCTGGCCCTCTTTCTTCCTATACATTGCATTGGGGTGTGGCGTTGGTGCCCTTGTCATCTCCGTTGTTGGTTTGCGGTTTGAGGAAGCCGATGATCCACTGATGGATGGGTAAAATAATTACGTGTAAATAGCTATTATACAATCTATATGCGCAAATTATCAACCTGTAGAAGAAAAAGGTACACTTGATGAGCAATTTTTAAAGGGTCCCAAATGTGGAAAACCAGACTCGTCTATTGCTCAAGCCGAGATCTATCAGCTCGCCACATATATCACGCCTCATTCTAGCAACCTCTCTTTGTTCTTGTTTGGGAAACCAGTTTACTAGATCTGGCGATTTATTGTTTTCGAGCAAATTTTAAGAGATCTGGTAACTAAATGCTGTAAGTGTGCCTGTTACATATGGTTTTTGCACCCGGTTTTCCGCGTTGACCTTAGATTCAGCATCTCGCTTGGGAGCCTATATAAGGGAATCTTTGTGTCTCTATTTTGGGTGGATGAAAATCTCTTGAATATGACTCCGTCCCCATACCCCACAATGAACACATTCACTCGTTTGATTACTGCTCTCTCCCTCTTCCAGCTCATTATTGCTTCTTCTGAGAAGTTTACGTGGGTCGTCTCTGCTCCTGGAACCAGCATTGACGGTTTACACGTCTACGTTAACAACACCTACACCAACTTGATGATTTCCTCCTATGACGGCACAATGGATGGTCAGATTCAGGATGATGGTACTTTAATTACAGATGGTACTACCTTGGGTATTGGAAGAAACTATTTCTCCACCAAAGCTCGGTCTGACCAATGGGCTGTTGCTGAGCCATTCACCATTGTTGACGGTGTTCTGAAGTTGAACGGAGCTGACTTCCACGCTGTTCCATCTGGTGAGAAAGACTCTTATGTCCTTGGTTCTATTAGTGCTGCTTCTGGTAGAACTGATGTAATTGAGTTATCCATCATCCCAGAGGGCTCTGATGGTAAGGCAGTTCCCGATTACCCATCATCTAGTGCTTCTTCTGAGATCAGCCAGACATCCCAGACAACTGAATCTTTTCAAACCACAACAAGCTCTTCTACAAAGGAATCCATTATTCAAACTTCTACTGAGACTCCAGAATCCTTTCCCTCAGTTGAACCGTCTTCTACTGGGGTTTCAGTTGAGTCTTCTACCATTACCCCAGAGCCTTCTTCCCCAGAATCTTCTTCCTCAGAGTCTTCTTCCTCAGAGTCTTTTTCTTCAGAGTCTTCTTCCCCAGAGTCTTTCTCTTCTACTGTTGATCCCGAGTCTTCTTCTGATGTTGCTCCAGAATCCTCTACATTCATCACCTCTTCATCTTCTGAAACTTCTTCTGAGACCGCTGGTGGAAACTCTTCCTCTTTGTCTTCTTTCTCCACCTTCGACAATGCCGGTGTTTCTAACTACCTCTCCGTTGGTGCCATTTTTGCAGCACTTTTGTTGATCTAAGTGGTGGAATTATTACTACGGTACTATAATTTGTTAAATCAAGAACGAGTAAGCACTATATATATATATATATATTCATACCTAAGTACTATAATACTAGAAAAATATACAGATACGATGAAGTAAGGTAGATCTATAGAAGGTGATCTTAGCCATTTTTACTTAAAAGCTATTACCTCGTAATTTGACATTTCAATAGAGACTGTGAAAAAGATAGATAAATAATAATTACAAGAGCACATATGCTATCTGTTTATACATTATTTTCAGGTATCAGAGCGCTAACAATGCCAATGCACCAACAACAGGGGAGAGGAACATAGCAGCAGCACCATTAGAAGAAGACTTTGCACCAGAGGATGATCCAGTGGCCATAATGGAGGACACTGCAGTTTGAGAGGTATCCAAAACAGTGATTGCCGTTGATGATGCAGCAGCGGACTGATCAGCGTTCATGTTGGCATATGGACTGTAATCATCTAGAGCAACACCGTCATCTCCTAGGGCCTCAATAGATACCACAATGACCGTGTCACGCCCAGCAGCAGCGTTTATGGAACCAAGAACATAGATACCATCTTCTCCAGAAGGAACAGCGTGGAAGTCAGAGTTGTAGAGCTTTAAGTACCCACCATTGATGCTAAATGGGGAGGCGACATCAAAGGAGGAAGAATCACTGGTCAAAGAGAGGTAGTTCTTACCGATACCGGCCATATATCTTGGCTTATTAATGGCAAGAGAGCCGTTGGACTTGATGTAACCGGTGATAGTGTTGGATGAATTGGACATGACAAACTTGTTGTCATTATCAATGTAGAGGTTAGCACTGGCGAGAACGCCATCTGGGGCGTGAAGCTTTAAGGTGAAGTTGGCTGAGTCTGCAAAGACCAGGGGAAGGAGAAAGAGCAACAATAAATTCATGGTTATTTGTGAGTTACTTGAGGATAAGAAACAGTTGGGGAACAGAGTTGTGAGAGTTTTCAAGATCTTCTGCCTTTTAGATGCAACGGTCTTATACGCTTTGCAACGAATCAGCATCAGTGCAAAAAGTACACCCGAATTGTATCTTAAACAGGACATTCATACCCTAAAATACTGTAGAATCTGTATTCAATTGGATTAATTGCCCAGAGTTTGTAGTAAAAATTGCTCACATGTTCTCGTTGACTCTAACCGAATTGTAGGACTTTCCAGTTTGTATCAGCTAGGACACTCATGAGCAAATTTAAACATTACACGATCTTGCGTGCACAGAGAAGCACCTTTATAAGGACTTAAACTAAATGGTGCTTCTTCCTTTTTTCTCATGTTCAGTTTGTTTTTTATCGACTAAAGATGAAGTTGATTGCCTTGTCGTTGTTGCTGTTGTTGGCCAGTGTTGTTCGCTGTGCTTCTGAGTCGTTCACCCTCACACTTTCTACCCCAAACACCTTGTTCTCCAAATACACACTATATACTGAGGACAACAGTGTATTCCTGTCTAACTCAACTATCGAGACACTCTCTGGTGCTGTACAGAGCGACGGCTCGCTTGTTGTGTCTGATGGCTCGTCCTTTGGTATTAATTCCAACTTCAACTACTTTACGTTGACAAACTCGACAGCCAGCTTTGCTAAGCTCTTCAGCATTGACTCGGATGGGTACCTGTTGTACAACTCCACCAGGAACTTCAAGGCCATACCATCTGGGAACAAAAACAACAACTACATCCTTGCCTCCAACGGTGCTGTTTCTAGATTATCGAGTACCACCGATGTCCAGATCAAGGCCGTAGGTAGCGACGGAAAGGTCGTTGGTGCTTTCCTGGACTCCAGTTCTTCAAAGAACGGTGCTGCTGGTCTATCTACTGATGTTGGACTTCTTGCACTTGGAATAGCTCTTGCATGCTTATAATATCCAAAAGTTACATCTAAGAGAATATACAAGATGTGCTTTATATATATATATATATATATATGTCTGTATTGGAGCGATCCTTCCTAGCTCATGGAAATGGCAGAGTTTAGCTCAATCAAAATCTTTTTCACTCCGAGTCTATTAAAATTAAAAGGTGTTTTAAGCTCTCCTTATATAAGATCCCATTGTTAGTGCTCCAGCCTGTACGCTTCCATGTTGGAAGAATATGAGCAAATTAAGCACACGGAGAAGAAGGTGGTTTTTCCCACAATTATTCTTTAAGCTGCTAATTATTGCCTTTTCAATTCCCTTTCCTGTTCTATGGTATGAATCTAGAGCAAATCAAGAGGCAATTGGTATAGAGCAAAACAATGGGATTCCTTTTGCTTTTGACGCTGCTGACAGTTATACAGACGACGATGGCATCATCACCGATCTTCACGATCCGGCTATCATCATTGGAACCTGCAATCACGGGTATCCAGGGGCTATCAGTACACAAGACACACACCAACGTGATCCAGGTGTCTAACTCTACAAATGGGCTCAGATGCCAGATCCTAGACGATGGTACACTTCGAGTCAACGAGCACGACGTGATGGGAATTGGAAAGAACTACCTCTCAACCGCACCGCTTTCCAAGTCCTGGATAGTCGCTGAGCCCTGGAGCATCGAGGATGGGAATTTGAAGCTGTATGGATCAAATTTCCACGCTGTTCCCGACATGGGAAACGAGGACGGGACGTATGTTCTCGGGTCGATCAACGCTGCCTATGGCAGGGAAGGTGTGGTGGAGGTGGTAATGACGCCCCAGGGTGCTGATGGAGCCGTGCTGAATGACTACAGCCCACCAGGTAGACTGGCTGCCTTCTTTCCGGTGTTCCAGGTATACTGATTCAAAGCCTAATGCCAGTGTATATACTACGTTGTGTGCTATGGTTTTCTGTAGTTCTCTTTGGCTCTTCCCGGCGCCCTCTCTGCGGCGCAGTCGGCAACCAAGGGGTTCGTATCGTCCACCACAGGACACCACAGCTGGTTTTCATCTGTGAAGTGACCCACTGGAGACAGGCCACAGTCAATTTGTTGATTTATACCCTCGTACACACACCAATGGGAATGCCGTCCTTCTCTCCCACAACGAAAATCGTGATCCAGTCACGTGACTATAATAGCTCAGTCACGTGACCGTTTTTTTCTTTATTATTTTAATCCATGATCTCCGCACTTTCCAACTTTTTCAGGTCTTTTAAAGGTCACTTAACTCCACAAAACACTCGGTTTCCTTCCAACCAGCAGAGAGAGAGAGAGAGAGGTAAAAGTAACGGCAAAGCAGTGGAAGCGAGCGAAGACACACACAAATGTCACTGAAGCTTCAGCAACCACCGCTGGACGAGCATAAGCAGGTGGGGACACGGCCTGCTGCGCTTGATAAGTCCTCGATGGAGTACATTGTACGGACGGGCCTGGCGGGTGGGCTCGCCGGGTGCTCTGCAAAGACGCTGATAGCACCGTTGGATAGAATTAAGATCCTGTTCCAGACGAGAAACCCACACTACAAGCACTTTTCGGGCTCGCTAGGCGGGTGGGTGCGTGCGGGGCGTGAGATACTCAGGGCAGACGGCCTCGTGGGGTTCTACCAGGGACACTCTGCAACGCTGCTGAGAGTGTTCCCCTACGCTGCAATCAAGTTTGTCTCTTACGAGCAGGTGAGACGCGTACTGATCCCTACACAGAAGCACGAGACGTCTTTCAGAAGGCTCCTATCGGGCTCTATTGCCGGTCTATGCTCGGTGTTTATCACATACCCCCTCGACTTGATCCGGGTCCGACTCGCTTTTGAAACAAAGAAAAGCTCAGCAAGTTACCTTGAGATTTCACACAAGAATCACGCACATCAGATCAGAGAGGGCCGGCTGGTACGAACCATGATTGACATCTACAAGGAGCACCCAATCGCCGATAAGCACTTTTTTCTCATCAACTGGATCAAACGCACGCTGCCAACGTCGCTCTCGCAGATGACAAATTTCTATAGAGGTTTCATACCAACCATCGTCGGTATGGTTCCGTATGCTGGTATTTCGTTCCTCTCACACGACGTGATCCACGACATTATGAGGTCGCCCCTCATTGCGCACATTATGGTCGACCAAAGGGCGCCTGCCCCACTTGCAGCCAAGGACAACCACCGTGCAAGAGCACCCCTGAATACATGGGCACAGTTGATTGCTGGTGGTGTTGCAGGAATGATTGCACAGACATCATCCTACCCTTTTGAGGTGATTAGAAGACGTATGCAGGTTGGTGGTGTGAACAATGGACAGTTTATCGGGATGCAGCAGATTGCAAAGATCATCTGGAAGGAGAGTGGTGTTAGAGGGTTCTACGTCGGTTTGAGTATTGGATTCATCAAGATTGCACCGATGATGGCCACCAGTTTCTACATCTATGAGAGGTGTAAGTTCCATTTGGGCCTGTGATGGATTCTATCCAACGGCTCCTCTTATACATATACACATTAAACACTAGAAGGTTAAAAAGGTTAAACGAAACGTTGCATACGAGAAACACACATATTTATTGTTTAATGATTCATTGATCTATATATTTATGAATGAAAGAAGTAATGTGAAGAAGATTAGTTGTCGAAGAGAAAGAGGAGATGATGGGGAAATGCTCCGTATTCTGGGGCTATTATGACCAGGGGAGAGCCAGGTAAATTTACCAGACTTATTAGTCATATATATTAGCGTTGTTTACAGAAGGGAACTTCTGTTAAATTACCCTTCTCCATGCCCGTGTTCTTATGTTGATTTGGTTGTGGGTAGTCCTTTTTCGCCGGATCTGAAGGCTTCGAGGATTAATAGTGGCCCGTAGTGTCCGGCTTAGTTTTAGACGGAAGGTGTTGCTTTGTTGACTGAAGAAGAAGGGCATATGGCCGTGGGTTTTGTAGAAATGTGTTTCTAAATAGGATTTTTCTCTAATCACAAGAAGAAACACATGCCATCGTCTTTGAGTCGATTAGCTGGCTCTTTGCGGAGCCACAAAATTACACCAACTCCAACTATAACAATTCTGATTTTTCCAAGCTCGAACAAAACATGAGGCGATCCAGAAATAATCCTTCCATTAAACCCCATTTCCCTTCTGAAATTCTATCCTAAAGCCTCTCTCTATACATCCGTAAAGTGCCTAGCACCGCCACGATATCCAAATCAGGAAATTATGTGAAAGGTGGCGCGGAATGAGATTACATAAGCGTGGCTAGTACATCAAAATTTTTTTTTAATTATAAGGAAGAAGCTCATCTCTTCTTCTTCAAACTACAAACACTACGACAACAGGGGAACCACACTGTGATCAAAATGGACGCCAAGCAGTCCAACAAGGCACACAGGGCCGACTCCAAGCGGACGACCAACAAGAAGAAGCTGCATTCGCAGGGTCACAATGCTAAGGCTTTCGCCGTCAATGCCCCACGCAAGCTGGAGCGTATGGCCAAGAGAACCAGTGACCTCAATGAGAAGAAACTGCACGTTCCTATGGTTGATAGAACACCGGATGATGACCCTCCACCGATGATTGTTGCTGTTGTTGGTCCACCAGGTACCGGTAAGACAACGTTGATCCGCTCGCTAGTGAGACGACTCACAAAGCACACACTGCAGGAGGTCAAGGGACCTATCACTGTCGTCTCTGGTAAGCGTCGCAGACTCACATTCATAGAGGTGGCCAACGATCTCAACTCCATGGTTGATGCTGCTAAGGTCGCTGACCTTGTGCTGATGCTTGTTGACGGTAACTTTGGTCTCGAGATGGAGACCATGGAGTTCCTCAACATTGCCCAACACCATGGTATGCCTCGTGTCATTGGTGTCACGACACATTTGGATCTTTTCAAGAAGCAGAGCACGCTCAGAACCTCGAAGAAGAGATTAAAACACAGATTCTGGACAGAGGTTTATCAAGGAGCCAAGCTTTTCTACCTCTCTGGTGTCATCAATGGCCGTTATCCAGACAGAGAGATTCTTAACCTTTCCAGATTCATCTCCGTTATGAAGTTTAGACCCCTCAAATGGAGAAACGAGCACCCATACCTCCTTTCTGACAGAATCACAGACCTTACACACCCTGCTTTGATTGAGAAGGACAACAAGATTGACAGAAAGGTCGCCATATATGGTTATTTGCATGGAACTCCACTGGCATCTGAGAATGCTCGTATTCACATTGCAGGTGTTGGCGACTACACAGTTTCCTCTATCGAAAAACTTCCAGATCCATGTCCTACTCCATACTTTGAACAGAAGCTGGAGGACATGGAGCGCGAGCGTGCCAAAGAGGCTGCTGCCAATGGTGAAGTTATTGCCAAAACAACAAGAAGAAGAAAAAGATTAGACGATAAACAAAAGATTATTTATGCACCAATGTCTGATGTTGGTGGTGTTCTTGTGGATAAAGATGCTGTTTACATTGACGTTGGAGAGGCTTCTTTTGTTGCAGGCCAGGAGAAGGGAGCTGGTGAGAAGATGGTTACCAGTTTACAGAGCGCTGGAAAGACATTTGACGAGCAGTTCCAAGAGACTGGTGTCCAGTTGTTCTCGGGAAGTAATCAGTTGAATCAAGTTGATGAATCTGATCAAGAGGAATCCGAAGAAGATGAGTCTGATGAAGAGGAGCAAGGTGAAAACACTGGAAGAACCAATATGAGAAGAGCAAGAGTCTATGGTAAATCTCTTGATGAAGCTGATGAAGGCGAAGATGATATGGACTCTGACGCTGAATTTGATGATGAAGCTGAAGAAGATGCTAGAAGAAAACTAATTGAAGTTGACTTTGGTGATGATAACAATACCGGTGCTGCTGACTTTGAACTTGAGGAAGCTACTACTCTTGACGATGAAGATGGTTGGGTTAACACCGCTTCTAAGCTCCAGGGATCCTTAAAGAGAAGATGGGATATTGGTAAGTTGATTTATATGAACAATATTGACCCCGCTGATGCTATTCGTCGTTGGAGACAGGAGGAAGAGGAAGAAGACGATTCCTCGGAATCTGAAGAAGATATTGAACAGGATGATGATGAAGAAGAAGACTTCTTCAAGAAGAAGACCGATGTTCAGTTGGTATCCAAAGATTTGGACCAGTCATTGCCGGTATATCCATCCACAGACGACTTGAAATCTAAATGGGCTTTAGATGGTATCTCTAAGCTCCAAGACAGATTTCTCACATCCACTAAGAAGATCTTAAATGAGGATGATTCTGATGATGATGAAGAGCTGCATGGTGACTTTGAAGATTTGGAGGCTGAAGGTAAGGCTGTTTCTACTGCTGATCACAACCGTAAATCTACGGATGAAAACTCTGATGACGAGGAATCCGATGACTTTGTTGACTTTGACGAAGAGGAGAAGATGGATGAAATCATTGACGAGGGTGAAGATTCAGAAGAAGAGGAAGAGGCATTTGACCCATCTTTGTCATTAGAAGAGCGTCGTGCTTTGAATGCTAAAAAGAAGGAGAAGCTTAGAATGCAGTTCGAAGAGGAGGAAGGTCACAACTTTAACAACGAGGAGCAGATGACCGAGGAGGACACCTGGTATGAAATGCAGAAGGCTAAAATGGCAAAACAATTGGAGATCAACAAGTTTGAGTTTGAGAAGATGTCCCAGCAGCAGCGTATTCGTATTGAGGGTTATAGAGCCGGTTCATATGTGAAATTGGTGTTTGATGGTGTTCCACCAGAGTTCATTGACAACTTTGATCCTAAATATCCTTTGGTTCTCGGTGGCCTGTTGGCTTCTGAAGAAAGATTTGGTTTCATGAACGTCAGAATTAGACGTCACAGATGGCACAAGAAGATTCTCAAGTCTAATGATCCATTGGTTTTGTCCCTTGGTTGGAGAAGATTCCAAACGCTTCCGGTCTACACCACCTCAGACTCTAGAACGAGATGCAGAATGCTGAAATACACACCAGAACACGCATACTGCAATGCCACATTCTATGGCCCATTGGTTGCACCAAACACGACATTCTGTGGTGTTCAAGTTGTTGCTGACAGTGATACCACTGGTTCTTTCAGAATTGCTGCTACTGGTATTGTGGAAGACATTGACACATCTACTGAGATTGTCAAGAAATTAAAGCTTGTTGGATACCCATATAAGATCTTTAGAAACACTGCCTTCATTAAGGACATGTTCTCTTCAGCACTGGAGGTTGCCAAGTTTGAAGGTGCACAGATCAAGACAGTTTCTGGTATCAGAGGTGAGATCAAGAGAGCATTGAGTAAACCTGAGGGCCATTTCAGAGCTACCTTTGAAGATAAGATCATTTTGAGTGATATTATCATAATGAGAACATGGTATCCAGTGCAACCGAAGAAGTTCTATAACCCGGTGTCGTCACATTTGTTGAGAGAACATGGCGAGTGGAAGGGTATGCGTCTCACTGGTGCTATTCGTGCTGCTCAGGGTATTGAATTGAAGAACCAAGCTGACAGTTTGTATGGCAAGGTTGAGAGACAGGAGCGTCATTTCCACGGGTTGAAGGTTCCAAAGAGCATAAGATCAGATCTTCCTTTCAAGTCACAGATGCACGAGATGAAGCCACAGAAGAAGAAGACGTATATGCAGAAACGTGCTGTTGTTGTGAAGGGCGAGGAGAAGAAGGCCAGAGCATTGATCCAGAAGCTTGGTTCTTTGACCAAGGCAAAGGAAGAGAAGAGAAAGGAGACCAAGATTGACAAGAGAAAGGAAAAGCTGAAAAAGCTAGCGAAGCAGAATGAGCTGAGGGAACAGAAGGAGAAGGAGAGAAAGAAGGAGTACTTTGCCAAGGAGGGCAAGAAGAGAGGCTTCTCCAGTGGTGGTGATTCCGGTGCTTCGAAGAAGGCCCGTACCTAAAACAGAACATATTTGCATTATTTTCTACAAGAATTAACAGTAGTTTATATTAAAGAGAGTGTAGGCGAGCCTTGAGATACCAATTCAGATCAGGGAAAACAATTAGATGTACTGGGACAACCATCTGAAGGCCTCTGCGTAACCCTGTCTCATAACGACGGAGCACATAAAGAGCTCGATTGGTCTACCTGCGACCTGGCCACCGTTCTTACCGGTTGTTCCGTACAGACTGAGGGCGGATCTAAGCTCATTCTCAGAGACTGCTCTTGAGGAGTCAATCTTGTTACCAAGGATGACGAAAGGCACCATGGCGAGCTCCTCAATCTGGAGCAACTGGTTGAGCTCGGCCTTGGACTCCTCGAGTCTCTGTGGGTCGGCAGCATCCACAAGGAACACAATACCGTTCACTTCTGGGAAGTAGTCCTTCCAGACACGACGGGCCTGCAAGTGACCACCTAGATCGAAGGTGGTGAATCTGACAGTGCCGATGGCGAGCTCTTCGGACGTTGGGTGCAAGGTTGGCTGCAACGTGGCCAAACGGTCATTCTTGAGCATGTGGAGGAGCGTTGTCTTACCAGCGTTGTCAAGGCCAAGGAAAAGCAACTTGGCGTGCTTGTTCCAGAGGCCAAGGTTGGCAAGGATGTCCTGGACTGCTGGAGGTTAGTGAACGATCCAAGGGAATGGGTCTGATCTCGGCGAATACTGAACTTTCTAGAACAGTTCCAGCGCAGGGTTGCCCCTCTTTCACTCCCAAAGAAGCTCAATACATACACCAAGAAAAAAGCCACATTTTTGTTTTCAAAATCCGTGTGTGTGATACAGTGGGTTTGTCGTAGAGTCCCTCAACCTGCCCCAAATCACCAAAGTCCACAGAGTTTTGTTCGTGTCCTTTTTCTGGCCCTGGAAAGTTCGCGAACATTTGGGCCGACCACTCAAGACAAAAAAGAACGCATTCGCGGAGCCAGTGCTCCGTAACTGTGGGAGTGCACATAACCGTTCCTCATTTGGACATATATGTGTGTACGTGTGTGTGTACGTGTGTGTGTATATACGGCCCGTTCCTTTCCCTTTGGTAGTTCCATATTGTGTGGTAAGGTGTGTGTAGATGAGTCTGTTTGTGTAGAATTTGTGATACAGACAGGTCTTCTTTTGTCTTCATACAGCGTCCCCCACAGACTTGATACTTTAATCCCCGATCCACGGTCGGGGTGCATTGATATCTGTCCTGTGGGACACCCACAGGCTAGCATAGACTCTACACATCTCATAGATACGATTATAATCTGAGCTATATTTCAATGAGTATGCTTGCTGGAGTGTGGCTATTGTCCCACATTGTCACGAACTCCGAGGGCGCAATGCAGGACGATACCCTTGCGACAATGCCCCATGTTGCGCTGTCGGCAGGAGAGTCAGAGGCGCAAAATTATACATAGACATTAGATTCTATATAGGAGCTGGAGAGAGGGCAGACTTGGCTAATATACTGAGTTCAAACTTGAATGTAGCTTAGCTTGCGCATATGTCTCTTTCCTGTCATTAACAGGATCTATACGACTTGCGTCCGCTTAGCGTCTGTCCCCCTGTTTCAACATAGAGATAACGATACCCCACCACGCCAGTTCATTTTTTCCCCAAAATATTTAAGGATCGCTGTTTTCATCTCGTTGAGCTACTGATAGTATCACATACACCTCTGTCTATACATCTAAGGCCATGACACTGGACATTTCAGAACGCTTCAAGGAGCTCACCAAGAGCGTCCCCGTTGTCGACACACACAACGATTTTCCTTATCTCTTGCGTGTACAACTCCACAATGAACTCCGTGCTGACGGTGGGAAGTTCAACTTTGACTCCTACTTGACGTCCCATACAGACTTGAAGAAGATGAAAGAAGGTGGTGTTGGCATCCAGTTCTTTTCTGTTTACATTGAGTGCAAGGACCCTAACTACCTGTACGAGGACTTCAACAAGGCCAACTCTGCCGTGAGAGACACATTGGAACAGATTGACGTCACAAAGAGATTGGTTGATGAGTATTCCGAGTATTTGGAGTTTGTACACACTGCAGATGAGGCTATGGCCAACTTCAAGGGATCCAATGGGAAAAAGATCTCCATTACCCTAGGTGTTGAGGGTCTTCACCAGTGTGATTTGTCTCTCGCTGTTGTAAGACAGTACTACGACTTGGGTGTTCGCTACATTACTCTGACACACAATTGCGACAACCCATTTGCTACTGCAGCTTCTTCTGTCACCGCTGGCAAGGAAGACAAAGGCCTCACAGAATACGGAAGAGAGTGTATTAAGGAGATGAACAGATTGGGCATGCTAGTCGATTTGTCACATGTCTCCCACAAAACAATGCTTGACACATTGGAAGTTGCACAATCTCCTGTGATATTCTCGCATTCATCTGTTTGGTCACTGACTAACCACGGTAGAAATGTCAAAGATGAGGTCTTGTTGAAAGTTAAGGAGAATGGTGGTGTCGTGTGCGTCAACTTTTTGCCGTTGTTCTTGAAGCAGGAAGGTAGAGACAAGGTTACCATCACTGATGCTGCTGACCACATCTGCCACATCATTGATTTGATTGGATGGGATCACGTTGGATTGGGCTCTGACTTTGATGGCATTCCTCAGGGCCCTGAAGGTCTAGAGGACGTTTCCAAATACCCAGACCTCATTAAGAAGGTGTGGCAGCGCACAAATGCTACAGAGGAGCAGATATCCAAACTGATGGGTCTCAATGTTGTTCGTGTTTGGAAGGAGAACGAGATTATTTCGTCCCAGTTGAAGAAGAAGATGTTACCTGTGGAATCTAACTGGAGCGAAAGAGAATGGGTCTTTTATGAGTACTGGAAGGAATTCCCAGAAATTTACCCTGGTTCTTTTAAGGTGAAGAACAACATCTGGAGCTCCGAAAGTTCTTGTGTGCCACATAGATAGGAAGTAAAATACCACTTGCCTTACATTGTTTTTTCCCTCTTTCCTTTATTTTTATATCTTAGAGAGACACCAAATGAAGAATTTTCTTGACCTCTGCTCCTAAGCAGGGATCAATCAATAAAATAACTATTTGTGCTGACACACGAGCTTGAATCTTTCGATATTACAATTAGCTTACAATTAAATGACTCTTTATATGCATCCCAGTTGTTAACGTTAGATGGAGCGCATGGAGCCATAAGTGAAAAAGCCTGCTCTCACTCCGCAATTGGAGGCCTTGCGAATGGCGCTTAGCCTCTTGAGTCAACGAGGCATCAAGCAAACAAGAAAATCGGATGATCAATTGGGATTCTGTGACTATAAATTGATCTTAATATCCCTTTAAAGCACATCATGGCGTTTAATATCCGTATTTTTCTATCTCTACAGTACCCATAGATATAAACAAATGTCAGAATACGTTGTGATTGGTGCAGGTATTATTGGTCTGTACACCACCTACGAGCTCATCACCAACCTTGGTGCGAAGCCAGAGAGCATCACGGTGCTTGCTCAGTACCTCCCAGGTGACCAATCCATCAACTACACCTCTCCATGGGCCGGAGGTAACTTTTCTGCTATCTCAGCAAGTGATGCAGACTCGCTTGCCTTTGACAAGCACACTTACACGAACCTACACAAGATTCAACAGGCGCTCGGCGGTCCACAGTGCGGGCTAGACAACAAACCATCAACTGAGATGTTTGAGAGTGCTCCGCCTGTGGCTAAAATCCAATCAATTCAGTCATATGTGAAGGATTTTAAGTTGATTCCATCAGATAACTTGCCGCATGATGTCGTTTATGGGTTCAAATACACAACATGGAACTTCAATTGTCCAGTTTTTCTTTCCAATTTCCAAAGATACCTGGAGTCATTGGGTGTTACATTTACCAGAAGAACTTTAGAACATGTTTCCCAGGCATACATTAGTTGCAAGACGAAAGTGGTGATGAACTGTTCTGGAATCGGAGCCCGTTCTTTGGGTGGTGTTGAAGACAGCGCAGTGTACCCGACTCGTGGCCAGGTTGTGGTTGTTAGAGCTCCACACATCCAGGAGAACATGATGAAATGGGGTGATAACAAGGCCACTTATATCATTCCACGTCCTTATTCGAACGACGAGCTGATTCTTGGAGGATTCGTGCAAAAGGGTGATTGGACTGCTGATACACTGAGAGAACAGACCGAGGATATCATCGAGAGAACTACTAAGCTTTTGCCTAAGATCCTAGATAAGCCCCTGGTAATTACTCGAGTTGCAGCTGGATTGAGACCCTCGAGACAAGGTGGTGTTCGTATTGAGCTGGAGGAATACGAAAAGGAAGGGAAGGTGTTGGTCCACAATTATGGTGCTTCTGGATACGGTTACCAATCTGGTTTGGGTATGGCACATAAATCCATAGAGTTGTTAAAAACCTACAGAAGAAAAAGTAAGTTGTGAGGGTTCTTTTGTTTAATTGGTCTATAGTCAGTATATATATACACGTTTCAAGATAATAGAGCCTCTTCATAGCTTACACCCGTAGAGTTTTCGATATTTGGGAATCCCTTATTCTTAATCTCCTGGTAAGTTGGGTAGTCCGAGTACCCAGTAGAGTTTGGGGTGTAGAAGTAACCATTGATGTATTGGGTAAGCTTCCAGCCATTCTTTAACCTCTCTGGTAAGTCTGGGTTTGAGATATAGAATCTTCCATAAGCGAGAACAGTTTTGCCCATGTCTGTGTGCTTTCTGGCCAAGTCTGGGTTCATAGCATAATCACCGGCTCTGATTACGATGCCGTTCCAGATAGAGTACACAAAATCATTGGAACCAGTTGGGACAGTATAGGATCCCTCAGCGTGCAGCAAGTTTGGCACTCTCGGTTCAACGAGGTGGATATATGCCAATTCGTTACCTGAACGAGCTTTCTTCTCCAATTCACCAATAATGTACGCATATTGAGCAAAAATTAATGGATCCTGGTGACCAGTCATACCGCCAAACGTACCCCATGGAGAGAACCTGATGCCGACTCTATTTGCACCAATAGCATCAATCAGTGCATCAACAACTTCTAAGGTTAATTTTGCTCTATTTTCAATAGATCCACCATACTCATCTGTTCGTTTGTTTGAGGCAGGGTCCAAGAATTGGTTCAGGAGATATCCATTAGCAGAGTGAAGTTCTACACCATCGGCACCGGCCTTGATGGAGTTCTTTGCAGCCCTTACATAGTGCTGGATACACTCTTTTATCTCATCCTTAGTCAAACCATGGATTGGGTTCTTCGACTCAATGGCCTCCTGCTTAGATTTCTCGTCCATGTAGACATTATCGGTTGCACCAATAAATTTTAAGTTTCTCTTAACACATCCAGATGGGGAAGCTTGCCATCCTAAAGCCCACAGCTGTTGAAAACTAAAAGAGCCATTTTTGTGAATGATATCAAAGATCGGTCTCCATGCCTCAACCTGTTGATCGTCCCAGATTTCAGAAACGTTTGGTGGTCCACTCCCGTATTCTGGAGAAATTAAAGTACCCTCTGTAATAATGAATGTTCCCGGTGTTTTTGATCTTTGGTCGTAGTACTTGTGGGCCAGAACAGTAGGGTGGTTGTCAACGTTTCTGAGTCTTGTCAATGGAGCCATAGCAACTCTATGCTGAAGTTTCATCTTGCCAACCTGTAATGGTCGGAAAAGCTTAGTATCATTTAATGATACAGGGTCAAAATCTCTGAATTGCATTGCTAGTTGTTCTTGCTGTGCAACTTGTAGTAGTTATAGGAGAGAGCGAAAGTAAAAATTTTGTAGTCTTATATACAATCACACGGTTCCGTTGATACCGGGAATTCCAATGACGGTTATAATGTTGTAGTTGGGGCTTTGAATTTTGTTTCATTCTTTTATACTGAGCTGGATGACAAATTGACTTTTATCTGAGATCCCTGCTAGTCCAGCAGACAGAAGGGCATAAAACACCCAGTGTTATTAGAAAGATGACGCCCTAAGGGCCTAAGGGGCCCTGAAACACCACAGACTGTTAAGAGCTCACCATAGCAAATATTTATATAAGCATCTTTCCAACTACTCATCACGTTACTAGCAGGCACATAGCCAATGAGATACATTATAACACAGGCCACCGCTCATAACACTTCCTGATCCGGATTGACATATTCATCTCAGTTGGTGTGCAGGTGTAAAGGCATATCCGAGGGTATTCGCGAACTCCAAGTTCCGACCACATAAACTTTGAGCCATCCTCCTTGATCTTCAGTATGATTAAAAAGACGAAAATTTGAACGCGTCGAATGCTCCACAAGCTAGCAGACGCACTAAAAGAGATTACTCTCGGAACTCTAGATTGACAAATGGTGAGTGTTGCTGTGTCTCCCGGGGAATACCCTTGCCCGACGCGTTGTATTCCAATGAGACGCGTGCGTCTTTCAGATTATAGCTGTGTTGATGAGCACTGTTGTCTTTCAGCAGCCCTGTGACTGCCCAACACCCAAATCAACACTACTAACACTCAAGTAGGTTCTCTTCAAGAGAAAGCCCGTAAACTACCCGGAGTCTCCCTCGCTACCGGAGAACACAAATACTCGGTGCTGGTTCATCCCAGTCACCAAGGAGTGGTACACAGACTACAACGAGTATCTGAGACGCATGGACTACTACAAAACACGCAAGTTTGTGTGTGAAATCACGGGAAACTCGTGTCTCACCTTCTTTGAGGCTCACGAGAGTGAGGTGAAGGAGATGCGCATGGTGGAGAAGTTCTTCCCGGAGCACCTTAAGGAGCCAATCCTCAGACACATCCAGTTCACCACTATCCCAAGAATAGACCAGCTTGTTGATGACGTATACGCCTCCTTCAAGAACGACTACTACCCAGGAGAGAGCGTGGTGGTGAGACTCAACGACTATAAAAACGACTTCAAGACTCGCTGCATCATTAGAGAAAAGGCAAAGTTCAACGCAATCTACGACAGCGCAGGACAGATATTCCGTCCTGCTTATTCACAGTACAGAGTCTCCCGTATTGACGATAATTCTGAAATCGTTGTTGACGAGTCCCAAATTACCAGAGACAGAAACAATTTTACCAAGTGGTTTGTCAAGGCATTTATAAAACTGTGTGTCACAAGATCTCCCAAGATTGGTGCTCCGTGGATTGTGAAGCACAAATACGCTGAGCGTTACAGAATCCCAATGGACTTACCGCCAGAACTTGCACACTTTAAGGAGGAACCAAAACAGATCAAGAAACGTAAAGCCAACAGTCGTGTAAAGGATGAAGGCGCAGATTCTGCAAGATCAAACGGTGATGCAACATCAGACTCAAAACGTACAAAAACAGCAGCTAACAATTGGAGAAAGGTACTCAGTGTCCCGTCCAGCAAAGGTGCAACTGCTGCCACGGTTGCTACTTCCACACCTCCACCTGCTCCGAAGAGAGTTATCCAGGAGGATCTCTTGAACTCGTTTGAGTTTACCACACAGAAACCAATGCCACACGCACTATCGGAGCTCGGGGAATTCGTTTCAGATGCTTTAGAGTCTTGGTCCTTCCTGAATGTCTACAGAATCCCACTGGTATTAGATACATTCACATTCGACGATTTCCTCACCGCCATGAAATGGACCAGTCATCACAGATGTCAACTACAAGATGAAATTTTCTGCGCAGTATTATCCGGGTTCTGCAAAGTAGGTGGTTCTCAACTTGACTTTGAATTGCCCGAGGAATTTGACTCCGACTCAGAGAGTGATGTTCATGATGTAGATGAAGATGATGAAAATAATAACGAAGATGATGAAGATCAGGAGATCGAGAAACAGAAGAATGAGATCCATCAAAATGGTTCAGTGAAGAAGGAAAATGGCGATGCTGTTCTGGTTGCTTCGCAGTCCGAGGATGGCGGTGAAGAGCAAGACGACGACGAGAAATCCGAGCATAACGACTCATTTTATGATGATGATACCAATAAGGTTGATCAGTATTTGAGCTACAGAGGGCAAACTTACATTGAACGTTTGTCTAAACGTGCTTTCAAAGACGGTGGTTGGCAAATTATCATGCTTGGTATCTTAGACGAAGTGAGCCATTTCAAAGGTTGGAAGGAACACATCAAAGAAATCTTTGACAGATTGGCTCCACTGGACTCAAATGTGAATAACAATTCTCTTTTGTCGCATTTTCAGGAATTGGATGCTGGTTTGAAAATTAGAGCTTTCAATATCCTTTGTTCTCTACTTGTCAATTCGCCAGTAATCAGACAGTACCTCGATAAGTGTATGGACCAGTCTACTTCTCTAAGAAGAGATAGATTAGAGAAGTTGAGAGACTACAGAGTTGCATATGAGGCTGCCCAGAATGCTGACAGGGAACTCCGTGCTATTATGGATTCAGCTAAAAGTGGAGCTGATAACTCTAATGCAACTGGAAATGTCGAAGAAGAAACCAAGAAGAAGAGACGCAGAGGCTCACTTAAAGTGGAACCCACCGAGGAAGAGCTTGAATTTGCCAAGGAGAATGAGAAATTTGCTGAGTTTTTGGCGACGAGGACTGCACAGCTTAAGATTGCTGAGGACAATCGTGCCCAGAGGAGAAAGCTGGAAAGGGATATCGTTGAACTTGATATCCAAAGGATCAGCTACCTTGGTAAGGATAGATTGTTCAATAGATACTGGTGGTTTGAGAATAATGGGCTACCAAACCTTGGTGGTGGTAAGGGTTCTCACGATGACGATGACGAGGATGCCGACATCCAGGCAGAAGAAGAAGAATATGATGATGAACCATTGCAGGATGAGACGTTCCTCATGGGAAGACTATGGGTACAAGGTCCTTCCGAAGAAGATTTCACAATTGGTTTGAAGTTGAAAAAAGATATGCTGCTGAAATGGAGACAGCTGAGTGATGATGCTGAACAGACGGATGACATTGAAGATGAAACAGTAAAGAAGGTGAAAGAAGAAGAAGAGGCTAAAGATGGTGATGAAACGAAGACCGAAGAGAATGCTGATAAGACTGCAGATGAGAACGCCACACAAGATGAAATTAAGCCAGTGACCTCTGTGAAGATTCCAAAGAAATTCATCAAGGCTGCTGAGGAAGTATTCTCCATCAAGTTTGACCAGGAGGACAAAAAAATCAAGTCCTTCCCAGACGGGCGCACCTTGGTTGATGAGTATGGTGCTACCGTTGACGGCTTGACTGCAAAACAACGCAAGATAATCGAGGAGCATCCAGATCCACTCTTTAGTGCTGCTGACTGGCGTTACTACGACAAGGTTGATGAAATCACAGCATTGATGGGCTGGTTGAACCAGTGGGGAAAGAGAGAGTCCAAGTTAATCAAGGAGTTGACTGCTGTCAAGGACAAGATCACATCCAGTATTGAGGCTCGTCGTAAAGCTCTTAAGCTGGATACAAAGACATCTGATGAGCTTGAGCTAATTCAAGTTATCAAAGAGACTGTTGTTTCAGACACCGAGTCTGAGTCCGAGGATAATGATGATGATGAAGATGCTGATGACGACGATGACGAAGAGGACTCTTCAGAAATTGACCTGATTGAGCCTGAGGTTGTGGAAACCCCACGTACACGCCGTTCCAGAGCCCAGGCAGAGCAGTTTGCCAGGGAGAAACGCAAACGTGAGGAGCAACTGCGAGAGAAGATTGCAGAGAAGGAGGCACGCCGGTTGAAGTCTCGCCCAGCAGCTCGTATTGCCAGAAGACAAGAGAAGAAGCGCAAGGCAAAGGAGCACAAGCGCAAGCGTCAGCTCTTGGAAACCTCCCAGGAGAAATTGCAGAGCATTAGAAGGGACATGGAGATGGACCATTGTCTTGATTGGGTTAATTCGAGCGCAATGGAGACGCTTGGCTACTACCACTATGATGGTCCTAAGAAGCCAAGGGGACGTCCAGCCAAGGGCAAATGAGATATTCTGGTGTTACCAAAAAGGACCCTATGGTTGTGAAAATGTGATTAATGTATCTATAGTATATTTTGTATATATGTATATATGTATTTATACATGAGCATTAAAATCGAGAAGGTAGCTTCCTCCATTGGAGAAGGGACGGAATAGAGCCCTCTAAGAAATTTCAACGGTACACAGGCCGGCTAATGCCTTTACCCTGGACCAAGACACCAAACAGTTCAGCTGGAGTACAACCGTCTAGCGACTTAAACCCTCTTATCACGAGATATTGTCAATATTGCCCTTATTGATCCCACAGCTTGGGGAAAATGGTAAGGGCACCTAAATCTAGTCTATTGCCTAATTGGGAAGTGCAATTGGACGCGTCGTGTTCGTGTCCTCCACGCGTTTTGTCGTATTGTGCATACGTGAAAAAAAGTTTATAAACCTGGTGGGGGAACCCAGATTACTTGAAGACATCAATTGGACCAGCGATTCAGCCAGTGAACAGTAAAATACAAGAAACATGGGCTTCCTTGACGCATTTGCAGCTACGAAAAGCACTGAAAAGCGGGCCAAGTGCAAGGAGTCCTTCTTCAAGCTCCAGAGCTCCCTTGACAACTGGGGCAGCCCTAGTTCTGGGGAGAAGACGAGGAAGAGGAAGAGAGCCGTGGAGGAAAAGACGGAGGACGTCCAACTGACGCCCAAGAAGAAGGTCTCAACAAGAGCTGGTCTCGAGACACCCGATACAACTCCCATCAAGCAGTCCTCCCAGATCTCGGTCGTCTCCAACATGGAGACCACAGTGAAGAGACTGAACTTTGCCATCAAGCAGGAAAACAAGCCGATGGATCCCAAAGAGTCACATATGACACTACCGACGCCAGAGTCTACGCCACATAAGGAGTCTCGTATTGTGGATGTCATCAAACAAGAACAAGAAGACATTCCAGAGCTCTCAACTCCTCTTTGCACCCCAGTGAAACAGGAACAACTCTTCTCATCGTCAGACGACAAGGAGAACATCCCACCAATACCACAGAAGCTCGATAACTTGTACACACGCGGGAAGTCCATATTCCTTCGTTCATCAAAGATGCCATTCGACACATTCCTTCCTGAGCGTCAGTCCGAGGCCGAGGCACTCCACAACTTCCTCATTAATCACATCACATCATCACAGGGAACGTCACTTTATATTTCTGGCCCACCAGGTACTGGTAAGACAGCACAGTGTAAGTTATCGCTCTCACAGTTTGTCAACGTGGATAGGCCGCATGGTGGTGTCCAGCTTGTGGAGGTCAACAGCAAGGATTACAAAGTTGGATACTCATACGTTAACTGCATGGCTCTTGGTAAACCAGAAAGCGTATTCGCTGAGCTGTACCAGGCAATCAGCGGACAAAAAGTCCATGTGAAGCAGAGTAGGGCAGCTTTATACAAGCTCTTGATGAGCGACAGAGCCGATATGAGTGTTGTAATCCTTGATGAGTTGGATCAGCTGTTGCAGGCCAGAGCTGATGAGGTTTTTACATTGTTCAGTTGGGCTGTAAGCTGTAAGATTGTGTTGATTGGTATCTCTAACGCTTTGGATATGGTTGACAGACTTTTACCAAGACTTAAAATGAATGGTCTCTCTCCAAACACACTCAGCTTCCTACCATACTCTGCCGAGCAAATCTCCAAGATCATCCATGCGAAGTTGAGACACTTGAATAATGACGCCAACGACACTAAGGTTCAACTGTTCCACCCAGCTGCTATCCAGCTTTGTGCCAGAAAATCTGCATCTCACACTGGTGATTTACGTAAGGCTTTTGACATTTGTCGAGCTTCTATTGAAGTTGTTGAGAGAGAATGGAAGAAGTCCGACAATCCTTGCTTGGAGAACCTTCCAATGGTGAAGATTCAACATATTGCACGTATCACAAACGCTGTATTCAATACATCTCCAGTATCGAAGCTACGAGCATTGAATTTGTCACAGAAATATTTGTTGTGTATGCTACTCCGTGCTGAGTCTGCCAGTATGCGTACCCTCAGTGTTAACGGGTTTTACGAGTCATACATCCGCCACGTTTCTAAGGATACACAGATTGTTGGTGTTTTGAAGAAACCAGAGTTTCTGGAAGTGCTGAGTTCGCTGGAGGCCAACTCCATGGTGCATATCCATAAAACTAATAGGGCTTTTAGTGAGGCCAAGGTCAGTTTTGGCGCCGTTAAGCAGGACTTGATGGAGGTTATCAAGGGTGTCTACGTCCTGGAGCAGTTGATGGTGGACGTGAAAAAGTAATTTATAATGTTAATTTTGCACTAATGACTAACGATTATAGTCCCAATTACTATATATTCTGTAGTATTAATGGTCATGGTAGATAACCGGTCTTCAAAGCGGTCTCTATGCGGTCAATTTCAGCCAAGGATGTAGCTTTTTTCAACTGTTCTTTCAGCTCGGCCTTCTCATCAACACTCAATTGGACTCTTGACGTTTTTGAGCTTGCCTCTAGACGTTCCGTGATGTTCAATAGTTCTTGTGCTATTGGGGTTGGGCTGTCATGTGTTCCAAACAGTTCTGTGGCTCTGTCCTTCTCCTTCTTTGTGACTCTTTCACAGTCTAACACCACAAGAGAGGGCACCAGCCAAATTATGAATTCACGGTAATTGGCCTTACTGGTTACAGGGTTTCCCATGAGGTACAGATTTTCGAGTCTTTGGCACTTTTTCAGTACTTCCAAGCTTTTGAAGTCGCCAACGGTGTTGTTGACCAAGCTGAGTGTCGTCAGGTTCGGCACAGAGAGCACCAAGTCACCATGGACGTTTGAGACCCTGTTATTAGCCGCAAGGATGCATCTGAGCCTCGTTAGCACTGGAATGCCAGCGCCGAGGGATCTGAGGTCGTTGTTTGTAAGGTCGAGCGTCGTGTGGATATCCGTTAGGGCTTCGGTTTGTTCGAGCAGTGGCAGCTCTAGCCCGCGGAGAGAGAGCGTTCTGTCGCCCAGTGTATTAATATATGACGGAGCTGAATGGATAATCTGTGATGTTAGTCTCATTTTTGGCTTTTTGCTGTCTTCCAAGGTCTTTATGTCTCTGTGTTCCTCAGTTGTTAGTGTTGATAATTTGCGTTCCTACAATGCGGCCCATACCACTTCTATAATACGCTCTTTATATTCATTTACTACTCTCTATTACCCCGGTGTGGAAGAAGATACAGACTTCAGTAGTTTGGCCCGGATCCTTCCCTTGAGTATCTTCCGCTTTCAAAGCGTCCTTTCTTTGATGGTGGATACTGTGACCGACGGCTTGGATCGTTGTATGGGTGTCTCACGTTGTGTCTCGAAGAGTCTCCATGCGGATAAGGACGGAAACGATCACGATCACCCACACGATCACGGTCATTCCAGTGTCCTCCATACGTTTGTCGCCTGTTAACACCCCATGACTGGCTCGTGTTGGTAGTCTGTGCCGTTTGATTTTGTGAAGAAGGACCGTATGGGTCTTGTGAAGACAGAGGACGTTTGTGCATAAAGTTAGGTGCCTTTACAAGTGACGGGTTAGGTCTGGTTCCAGCTGGACCAGTTGGTAAATTTAATGGTGCTGAGGCTGCTGGTTTATTCTGTGGTGCTTTCTCAGGTAGCTGTTGTTGTTGTTGTTGTTGTTGTTGTTGTTGTTGTTGTTGCTGTTGTTGCATCTCGTTCTGTTTCTTCTTATGCAGCACATCGGACTCATGACACTCTGCAAATGTTGTTGCTACTCTATCCGTTGGTAACGGCTCCAGGGCGAACCACTCATGATCTAATGCCCTCAAAGCAGTGTATCTCTTTGTCTGGTCGAGAACCAATAGGTTCTCCATCAAATGTAGAGCTTCATTGGTCATTTTGGAGTCAAATCTGGAACGCAGCGTGGGTGTACAACGCTCAATCCTTAGTTTCCGTGTCATCTTCAGAGTCTCAAAACCTGGCATTGTTCTTGGGTTTGGCTCGCCAATGAGAGTGAATATGTCATAGGCCTGATCCAGATCCGATTTCCCAGGTAGAATTGGCTTCTTCTCATAGAGCTCGCCGAGGATACATCCACAAGCCCACAGATCTACTGCCGTGGAGTAGAATCGGTTGCCGAGAAGCACCTCTGGGGCTCTGTACCAACGGGTCATAACAACCTCTGTCATGGCGTCCTTACCACCGCCTGGATGGCTACGGGTAGCCCGTGTGCCCTTGTAGTTTCTTGCAAGACCAAAGTCACCAATTTTGAGCAGGCCGTTGTAGTTGAGAAGGATATTTGATGCTTTGATGTCCCTGTGGAGGTACCCTTTCTTGTGCATAAAGTCCAGTCCCTGGAGGAGCTGCTTCATGATGGACTTGTTGTCGGACTCGTTGAGCGCAATATCTGGATTCTGAAGAATACCCGTGAGGTCGTAGGACATGTAGGGAAACACAAGGTAAAACGACTTGCCAATCTTGGAGGTCATCTCCTGCTTCTCTTCGGAGGGCAGCGGTTTGTCGAGGATCACGTCAATGAGCTCGACAATGTTGTCGTTCTTGAGGCACTTCAGAACCGCAATCTCTCTGAAGGCCGTCACCGGGAACGTGTCGTCAAGATCTCGCTGCAGAATACGCTTCACAGCAACGAAGTTCCTGCTCTGCTCGCTCTGCTGTGCCTTGTAGACGATACCGAACGTTCCTTCCCCGAGCTTCTTGTGGATGTCAAACTTGTCGAGATGGCTGATCCCGTGGAACTCCTTTGGCGCAGGCGCCTTCTGGTGGCGCCTGTTGCTAAGCTGGCGGTTGATCATCTCCTGTTCGCACTGATAAGCGGCTTTCTGGCTCTCTTTCTTCCCGTTTTGGTGGCCTGGTGGTGCCTTTTCCGCCTATTAAAGAGAGCGAGAAAGTGCCCTCTCTTGTCCTTTTTGGGCTCGCGATGCCACCCCACAGCCGGGTAACCCGGTCTCGAGTGCGTGGGGACGAAAGCACAGCGAGCTCTAAACACACAATTCCACGCCCAGAAGCCCATAAAGAGCTCCCAGACTGCTCATCACGTCGTATACAGGGCTCCTTACAAGGACAACACCGCCGGCTCGCCCCCGAATCGCCCACCACCGGCCGCTTTCCAAAAGAGCTGGCTTGTACGAAAAGTGCTGCGTGCGCCGAAAAGGAAAAACAAGAGCATCAACAGAAGCATCATCAACAACAACAACAACATCACCAGAAACACCCTGAAAAAACCACCGAAACAAAATGCTGCTCGAGGATAGGGTGGCACCGACGATTCCCGGGGACCAGATGCCGGAGTCAGTTGCACGTGAGCTGCAGACAGAGATCAACAGGCTTGTGGGTCGCCGGGGCGGAGGTTTCCCAGGCTCGCAGCCCGTGTCCTTCCAGGCGAAGCACGTTGAGGAGAACCTGCTGAGACGTGACTACCTTGTGTGCGAGAAGTCTGATGGACTACGGTGCCTCATGCTGTGCATCCTGGACCCGGAGGGTAACGAGGCTGTGTTTATGATCACGAGAAGCAACGAGTTCTTCAGGGTGCCCAACTTCCACTTTCCTTTGAACAGCGACGACCTCAACTCGTGCCACAACGGCACGCTCATAGACGGTGAGCTCGTCATTTCCAAGAGACCCGATGGCGTGAAAGAGCTCCGCTACCTCATGTTTGACTGCCTCGCCGTCAACGGAATGAACCTCACGTCGAAGCCCCTCATGAAGAGGCTCGGGTACCTCGATGCTGAGTTTTACAAGCCATACTTCAAGCTCAGACAGCACCACCCACATGAGTGCGAGGTCTTCCCGTTCAAGCTTAGTCTGAAAGGTATGCACATGTCCCACACGTTGCCCAAGCTCTTTGACAACCTCAAGCATCTCGGACACATCAGCGACGGGCTCATCTTCACATGTTGCGAAACACCCTACATCTTTGGCACAGACTTGACCCTCCTAAAATGGAAGCCCTCTGAGGAGAACACTGTTGACTTCAGATTGCACTTGAACATCCCATTGTACACAGACGAGGACCTCGATGAGAGAGACCCAGACCGTAACTACCCAAACTATGACGTCCAACCAAAATGCGAGCTACAGGTGTGGCACGGAGAGACAAGAGGTGTGGATGAATACAGTTACTTTGCAGACCTTACGGTTCTTAAGGAAGAGTGGGAAAAGCTGAGATCGCTCAATGAGCCACTGGAGGAACGCGTAGTAGAGTGTAACAAGGATGAAGAACAAAATTGGCGACTGTTGCGGTTCCGTGACGATAAGCTGAATGGGAATCACGTTACGGTGGTGAAGAAGGTACTGCAGTCCATCAAGGATGCTGTGACGAAGGAGTATTTGATTGAAATCGCTCCGGAGATTGAGCATACGAGAAAGCAGCGTGACTATGAAAGACGTAGAAGGAACGATCCAAATTATGTGCCTCCAGTTGGCAAGCCTGCTATACATTCAGAATCGGATTCATCAGCAGCCCCACAAAAGAGGCGTGCAGAGGATGAAGTACCGACTTATGAAGAACAAGATGATGATGATGATGATGATGATCAAGACGAGGAAGAAAAGAACTCCAGTGATAGTGATAAAGAAAACAAAGATGATAAAGAAAAAGTCATAAAGAAACCTAGAGTGGAGTGATGAAATATGTATATTACGTATGTATATATCTCATACACATGTCGTCATGTCAATGTGGCCTGTAGTACTACTCGCTTGTTCAATAGACATAGGAATTTACTAATATACAATGGATGAAAGATCAATAATAGACTGGATTTTTGGAGAGGACTTTTGCAGACATTTATGTGAACAAAGTGTCCTCCTCTCTCAAATACTCACCAATGTCTGCCTGTCTAAAGGCAGTGATGGCTGTTGGCTGCAAATTTCTCGACTCAACGGCAGACTTTGCGCTTACACCAAAGCCAAGTGGGACATCAGACATCGAATATACAATCACACCTGCGTGCTCTGGAATATCGTCGGACATTCTGCCAATGTGGGCCTTGAGAACGTGGTTGCCGTAAAGGAAAGGCATCTCTCCGTTAGGCTTGATCCACATTTTGTACTTGGCATACTGCGAAAGCACTGGGAGCGCAGTGATGTGGATCTTAAACTTACCAGACTTGGTGAACTTTCCTAAACACACACCAATCGACATGAGGTTTGGGCGGGCAACGGAGGTGGCGAACTTGGACACCTTGTCGGAAACGTAGTATACTCTGTCCTTCTGCAATCTGAAGACATGTGGGTCCTCCTTGTTGTCCACAAGGTACGCAATGTTACGCCCAATGTAGCTGGCAAGCTTCTCAAACACAACTTTAGTCTCCTCCTCGGTCAGTGGTCTCATAATGGGTCCTGTAGTAAGGGGTTTAGTCGTATGAATCTACTAAGCTATAGGTGTTTTGTTACCTGCGATGAGCTGAAATTTTTTTTTTTTTTATTTTTCCCACACACCTGAACACCACACCAGCAAAAATCTTTCACCTTGTGGACATTACTATGGCTAATCTTCTGTGTAGAACAGGTCAGTATTCTGGAGATAAAGAGATACAGAATAAAGATAAGAGATGTCTGATGTTGAGGAACAGTCTTCGCACGTTGAGAGGGGCCAGCGCTCCAAGTGGACCAAGGCCAGAAAGGCGGATTGGGACCGCAAGGGAAAGAAGCAGAAGCAAGAGTGTGTATGTCCGATGGCTTGGGAGCCCTGTGAATGTATATACTAACAACGAGCCAGTTACCAACGAGATGATAACAGAGAGTCCCGTGGTCCGCTGTTAGATGCTGCCGGAAAACCAATTGTGAAGAAGCCAAAGAGAAAGGTTGCCGTGATGCTTGGTTACTGCGGCACAGGCTACCACGGTATGCAGATGAATCCTCCAATGAAGACCATCGAGGGCGAGCTCTTTGACTCTTTCGTCAAGGCCGGTGCAATTCCATCCTACAACGCTGACGACCCAAAGAAATCAGGCTTCATGCGTGCAGCCAGAACAGACAAAGGTGTTCATGCCGCAGGAAACGTCATCTCCATGAAGATGGTGATGGACGACGCTGGTGAGCAGGCCACTATCGACAAGATCAACGCTGCACTGCCAGACCAGATCAGAATCTGGGGTATTGAGAGAACAAACAAGGCATTTGATTGCCGTAAGATGTGCTCATCCAGAGTGTATGAGTATCTCATACCAACCTATGCATTCCTTGCACCAAAGCCAGGCTCATTCCTTGCTAAGCAGATTATCGAGCAGGAGGCTCTCCACCCTGGTACCACAAGACCTGATAGCGAGAGTGCTGAGTTCTGGGAGCTTTACAAGAAGAATGTTGCCGATGCAAAATTCAGTGAAGAAGAGATGCAGCGCATTGCTGAGTGGAATCCAAACTCTATGGAAGAGTACGAGTCCGATGCTGACACAGCCCGTCTTGTGAAGCGTTTCAAGAGCATTGAGTATTCCACAAAACGTGATTACCGTATTTCTCAGGAGAAGCTTGAGGTGATGCGTTCTGCCATGGCCGTATACCTTGGTCACCACAACTTCCACAACTTCACCTTGGGAAAGCATTTCAAGGACCCAAGTGCGGGCCGTTATATGAAGGAGATCACAGTATCTGACCCATTCGTCATTGACAAGACTGAATGGTGCTCCATCAAGATCCACGGGCAGTCCTTTATGCTGCACCAGATCCGTAAAATGATTGCCATGGCCTCCCTCGTGGTTCGTACAGGCTGTCCAGTGGAGAGAATCGTGCAGTGCTTCAATGCTGATAAGGTAAATATCCCAAAGGCCCCTGCTCTTGGTCTCTTACTTGAGCAGCCAGTGTACTCTGGATACAATCAGCGTCTTACAGATTTTGGTTACAACCACTTGGAATTTTCTAAATACGAGGCTGAGATGCAGGCCTTCAAAATGAAGCACATTTATGACAAGATTTACAAAGAGGAGGTGAGCGAGAATGTGTTCAACGCCTTTTACAACTTTATCGACTCATATGCTACGGAGGGTGTCTTTGATTTCCTGACTGCCAAGGGCATTACAAAGAGCGCAGAGGAGGTCGTAGAGGCTCCAGAGAAACCACCAATGGAACACAAGATCGAGGACAATGGCGAGAAGAGCAAGGAGGGCTGGAACTGTGTAATTTGCTGATTGTTTCGTCTCTGAGCTTTCCCGCCTCCAGTCTTCTGTTATTCCCTTTCCCCTGTGCTTTCTACATTCCATTGCGTTTAGTTCATCTGTGTTTTCCTATGTGCACTCTGTTTCTTTTTCTTATGTAATCATGCTATCAATTTTCCCCCTCCCTCTTCATTTTAATGCTTAATTGTCGTTTTATACACCTTTTTATGCTTTTGAATACACTGAATATCTTGTAATTGCAGGCTATCAACAGTAGGTGGTAGGTCGGAATTCGTAGAACAGCCAGACACCAGCCGGAACTCAACATCCCCGAGCCGAATTTTTCACTCTGCGGCCATAAACTCCAATAAGAAGTCGTGTTGATAGACAGAAATAGTAGGAAAGAAAGCCATTAAAATCGTTAAATATGCTCAGGGCTTCCATGAGAGTGTCTGTGCGGACTTTTTCTACGAGCAGGGTTGCTCTGGCTGCAAAGACCTCAGGTCCGAAGGCTTCTGCACAAGGCTTCAAAAGGGGAGGAGACTCTGCCAGATCAAAAAAGAAGTCTGCTGGGTCCTTCCGCTTCTTTGAGGACCACATCCACGCTGGACGCTTCTCCAAGACCTCCCAGGTGAAGCTTTCTGTGGGTCCGTTTGCTCCAGAACTCGAAGAGGGTACCATTGCTCGTTACACAGAACTCCAGAAGCAGAGACTCACACAGTGTGGTGCTTTCAAGAAGGACCAGTTCCATGAGGTGTTCCCAACACCAGTGACGCTTGTGCGTCCTGAGACGAAGCAAATTGAGTCTATTGTGAAGCGTGCATTTTCCACACCATCTTCTGAGAACAGAGTGTGCATTATGGGTGAGCGTGGTATCGGTAAGTCGACACTCTTGGCCCAGTCTTTGGCGCTTGCTGTGGAGAACGAGAACGCTATTGTGATCCCAATCCCACACGCTTTGAGACTTATTGATGGCTCGAATGACTACTGGTTCGACTCCAAGTTGAAAACTTACACACAGCCAATGTACACCAAGACACTGTTGGACAAGATCCGTCATGCTAACGCTCTGTCGTTGGGCAAGGTTTCATTGACAAAGGAGTACACGATCGACTCCATTGTTAAGGGCAGATCGGCCGCCAAGTTCAACACAAATCACACGCTCGCTGACCTTGTTAAGGCTAACATTACTGGAAGACAGCGTGGCCAGGTTCTTCAGATTCTTGTGGATGAGTTGATGATGCAGACCACTGCCCCAGTTTTTGTTACCGTTGACAACTTTAGTGCATTGACTGCTTCCCCTAAGACCGCCTACAAGAACCCAGAAAACAAGTCCTTAGAGTTGAAGGACATGCAGATTACAAACCTGATTCTCCAGCTCACAAGCGGTGCTAAATCGTTCAAGAAGGGTGCTGTGATTTTGTCTACAAGTGCCGATGACAGAGTAACACAGACGCTTGATGCCGGTCTCGGCCTTGCCCAGCCGGGTGCTTACACCAGATCCTACCAGCTTGATAGGCCACTGGCTGAACAACTTGTGGGTGTGCAACCACTTCAACTCTCCAAGCTGTCAAAGGAGAGTGTTTCCACCCTTGTTGGGGTGCTGGCTGAGGCTGGTGCCTTTAGAGCAGACGAGCTCGAGAAGCCACTGGAGCAGCTCGCTGCACAGAAGTACGTTCTTTCCGGAAACGGCAACCCACTAGAGCTCATCAAGAGCGTTGTTATGTATCTTTGAAACGCTTAAATAGAAAGTTTACTCCTGTATATAAATTTTTGAATGGCACTAGGTACCCGTAGAGCATGCATGTCTGGAACAGAAAGCGGTGCGCGATGGAAGAAAAAATGGGGAGCCAACGCAATTTCTCTTTCATAAACCCTGGAAATCCCCTGAAAAAAGAGAAAATTCACATCAAAGACGGAGTGATTCCTTCAGGTGACCCATAGGATGACAGAAAGCAATCGTCCAAAACGTCGGACGGCAAAAGTTGACTACACAGAGCGTCTGCCGTTGGAGGAGCCCAGAGAACCTGAGAAAAAGGAGAAGGAAAAGGAGAAAGATTTCAATGATTCCAAGGATTCTAAAGACTCTAAGGAGTCTAAGGACTCGAGGAAGCGTCAGAGAGAACGCTCAGCCACTAAAGAGTCCTCTCCAGAGGAGGACGAGTTTCCAATGAACTGGCAGCCCTCACAGGCCGGCCAGCGTTTCTCCACGATCCTGAACCTCAACGGCGCGGTCATTAGAGGCGGTGTCGAGCTTGTGCTCAAGAACGGCCTTGTGATACGCAAAGACGACTCGATCTACCTGGTCTGTGAACCTCCTGGAGAGCCATACTACGTAGGGAGAATCATGGGATTTGTCAAAAAGGACAACGCCAAGGCCAAAAGAAGCCCCACCAGCAAGGAGCCGGCCGATGGTTACGAGTTCAAGGTCAACTGGTGGTACCGTTCAAGGGACATATCTAAGCACTCGTCAGACTCTCGACTGCTGTATGCTTCTATGCACTCAGATACGTGCCCTATCCAGAGCTTCAGAGGTCAATGTTCTGTTAAGCACAAGGATGAGATTGCTGATCTAGACGAGTACAAATCCCACCCAAACAACTTTTGGTTCGACAAGCTTTTTGACCGCTACATGATCAAGTTCTACGACGTCATACCCACAGTCCTTATGGAACACCTATCACCGAGCTACAAAAAGGCTCTAATCAAACGTTTCCAGTATATCTTTGTTGAGGCTGGTAAGAGCAAAGAGATGCTTCAACGACCAAGGAACTGCGTCAAGTGCAATCAGTGGTGTACCAACAACGATTCAATTACCTGCTGTGAGTGTGACAACGTGTATCACATGCTCTGTCTGGACCCTCCGCTGTTAAAGAAACCAGCGAGAGGCTTTGCCTGGTCCTGTATTAGCTGCACAAAGAAGCTGGAGCAGCGGAAAGTAGCTGTTGAGTTTGCTAGATTGACTCATGATTCTGATGTCAACTCCAGCGTCTCACCCCCTCCTTCTACAGAAGATGTTGTGATGGAGGATACAACGCCATCACAAGAGCCAGTGCGTCTTCCATCTTACGAAGAGGCGGCCATCCAGTTCTTAGAAAGAGACAAGGAGCTCTCTTTCCAGCAAAGAAGGAACCTCGAGGAGTGGAACTACAGGTACCTTGGAATGCACGCAAAACTTGAAGATGCTATGGATTTACAAGATCGGCCATATCCTCGGGCAGCGTCTCGTTTGGGCCCAAAGAATCAGTACTCCGATATGATCCCTTGGTTTGGCCACAAGGTGGAATACTATGATTACACAGAACTCAATGAGGAGTTTCAGAACCCAAATATGTTCAAGAAGCCCAAGGGAAGAAAGAAGAAGACAACACCCTCGGCAGCGGATGATGAGGAGTTTGTCATCAGGCCACTTGAGCTGCCCGAGGACTTCAAAGACGTGGACCCACAAGAGTTCCCTCCCTGGCTGCAACCAAGACCCAAGGGGTACATTGAGAGAGGCGGTGACGATACAGCCACTCTGATGTATAAGCAACCAGAAGACCCTGAAAAGGGTGCCATAATTGATAAATATATTGAAGACTGTGCCCCAATTGCAGAGTCTCAGCGTATGAGAGCAGACACGCCCAACTTTATGGATGCCATTCTGAAGAATCTCTTCGATGTGAACTTCAACCTGGAAAGAGCCATGTCACTATCAAAGACACTTACTCGTGAATCACTCAAGGAACCAACATTTTCCGTATCTGATATCAAGAAATTTGAGAACGGTGTAAAAAAGTATGGTTCGGAGCTTTGGCCTGTGTACAAGGAGGTGAAACATCAGTCATTTGCGATGGTTGTAAGGTTTTACTACATGTGGAAAAAGACTAAGAATGGACACGCCATCTGGGACAACTTTGAAGGCCGAAAGAAGAACATGAAGGTACAGAAAACAGATGAGGAAGCCGAGATTGCAAATGCTGCCGATGATTCTTCTTATGACATGAAGAAGTCTGTCAAGAGGCACTTTATTTGCAAGCATTGTAAAACTGAAGACACACCGCAATGGTTTAGGTGCCAGGGTCCACAGCACTCCGAGGAAGATCCAGCTGCTATTCTTGCCTTGTGTTTCCGTTGTGCTCGTTTATGGAGAAGGTATGCTGTCCAATGGGAAGATCCGGTTGAGGTAATGAAGAAGATAAACACCAAAGGTGGTTCTAACTGGAAGAAAAGGCTAGAGCAAGAGCTCTTGGATGACTCGGAATTAATCTTGAAGACAAAGAAGGCCGTTATGAATGGTGAAAAGGTCACATATAAGAGGAGATCCAAGCCAATAAAACAAGCAAGCGTGGAACCGGAGTCTCCATCTGTTACACCCACTCCACAGATTAAGGGAATTCCAGAACAATCTACACCTTCTAAGGAGAAGAAACACAAGAAATATGTCACCAAGGAGACAGTAGAAGAACCATCAATATCAACAGTTGTGACCGATGCCAATATTAACTCGCAAACTTTGAATCGTGTTATTGTTCAGCGTCTCTACCAGATTACCTCTACAGTGAACTCCCGTCTCAAATTCAAAGAGTTTACTGCACAGGCTACAAACGCACTTCATGAGCCATCCAAGCCATGTGGGAAACCGACTGTTATTGGAACTTTGTGTGGTGTATGTCGTGAAGCACCGACGGATGATTCTGCTGTTCTTTTATGTTACAACTGCGGACTTATTGTTCATCCAGGGTGTTATGGTGTGGAACACTCCAGCACCAAGGACAAGAAATGGTTTTGTGATCCATGCTCCAACGGACTTCATCCACTAATATCTTGTGATTATTCTTGTGTGTTGTGTCATGACCGAAGAGAAGGCGTAAGACCCGCAATGAAGAGAACTAATGCTGGTCGTTGGGTTCATGTTCTGTGTATGCTTTTCACCAAGGATATCAAATGCTCAGATCTTGCTTCTCTTCAGCCAGTTACAGGAGTTGAAGAATATTTATCTAAACAAACATTGAAATCAAAGTCAGCTGGTTTATCTTGTTTGGTTTGTGAGAAGGAGACGCCTGTATCAGACCTTCTATATACGGACAAGTATAACGTGGGATTTGAGATGGTTAGTACTGATTCCAAAAGGTCTTCAAAGAATGGTAAACTTATTCCTGCTGTTTTATGTACTACTCATGGTGGCTGTGACAGGTTTATTAAAATGTCTGATGACTTGAAGAGAGGGAGATCAACTATGATGAAGTCTCTTCAGGTGTTTATTGAGGAAAATAAGAAGGACACATCCCTATTATCTGGATCGCAACAGAGATTTAGAGATACGTATGAGGCTATCAGCATTTTGAGCGGAAAGGGTATGGTTGCTGGAACCAATATCGAAGAAGAACCGAAGCAAATCAGCTGCTATCGATGTCATAAGGGTTATAGTCTGAAGTGGCTCACTGTCGGCAACCATACTATCTGCTACGGTTGTTGGTTGAGGCCTGTACAGAGGCTTATTGAGAAAGATGATGCTGATGATGCTGACACAGAGATGAAGGATGCTGATACTGCAGATGACATTGTGGACTACACAAATCTCTTCCAGATTGTGAAACAACCACTGCTAAATGACCCCTCATTTGGTATCAATGGGTTAGATGACAAAGTGGAGCGTACTCCATTACCAACCCTATCTGACCTGGAAGAACCAGAAACGATCCATGTTACATCAAATGGTCCTGAAACTACGAACATAACTGCTAAGACCGCTGGAACTACTGCTCCTATTGCTCCTGCGCTTCAGGATGACCCAACAACGGATGTGGAGATCACCCCACAGCTGAAGCAAACAGCAGCTGTGTTTGAAGGACCACAGTCCTCTGATTTTCCTGCATTGGCTATATTCACGAATGGCACTTCCATGTATGGTCCACCTGCCATGGGTGGCTTTATTAATCCAGAGGCTTCACAATACAAGAGTAACTTGGGCAACTTATTGACGAGCTCACATGACCAACCACGGAGTCAACCACAGAATCAACTACAGAATGGACCACAGAATGGACCACAGAATGGACCACAGAGTGAATTGCAGAGCGAAACAGAGACAGAGGCACAGACAGAGGTACAGACAGAAGCACGGCCAGAAGCACGGCCAGAAGCACAGACAGAATCACAACCAAAAGTAGAGACAGAATCACAGTCGGAGGTGCAGAACTATATACAGAAAGAGATCCCAACAGAGACTCAGACACTGGAACAAGCAGGAGATGCAATTGTGCGTCCACCGCTGAGGAGGATGTCGACTCTGTCCGAGGTGAAAAAGGAAGATGAGGACTCGTCAGTCAACCGCATGAGCATTGGAAGCATTTTGGGATAATTCTTAATACAATTTAACGGATGCGTTATGAAATTATCAACTATTTGTAGCAGTATTTATGTCCACTTATCACAGAGAGATGGGGCTTGGGTAAAAACCCAGACACCCCGTGAAAAATAAAAAAAAGAAAAAAAACCATTGGAAAAGGACATAAGCTATCATCTTCGCCAAAGGATAGCGGAACAAAAGCACCCCCCCCCCTAAAGCCCCTTAAAGATGATGCTCGGATCCCAGTTGAGACAGATGCCACGTTCTTCTCTGTCGCAGCTTTCGAACGGTGTGCGCCACAAGTCGTACCTCCCAACTGCGGAGGAGATCAAGGACGTGAAGAGACTGGAACCGCAGGCTCCTCGTGAGATTGCGCAGATGTCGACCATCACCATCCAGCTTCCACAGAACGATGCCCCAGTGAAGCCAAAGACCAAGAGACCTATGCTCTCCGACTCCAAATACGAGACTGAGGGCTACAGAATGCCAAAGATTATGCAGACCATTGGTGAAATTGCCATTGCCGGTTTCAGACTGGACATGGACAGAATCCGTGCCGGTCCTATCGCTGCCTCTGTCTATTATGCCGAGTGTAAGAAGCAGGGTCTTCAGTTTGAAGATGAGGAGCTTAGTAACTCGGCCAAGTTCTTCTACGAGGACTTGAAGCTTCCAAGAACTTTCTCCCAGTGGTTCCAGATCACCGCGCTGCACACATGGATGCTCGGCGTCAGAATGAGAGCCATGCCTTTCAAGTACGGAAGAAACTACCAGCAGAAGCTCGTGGACAGATTCTTCAGGGATATGGAGCTCCGCTTGCACGACGAGATGAACGTGAACTCCTCCAGAATTTCTGACACCTATTTGAAGGACTACAACTCCCAGCTTAGAGGTCTCGTGTGCTCCTATGACGAGGGATTCGCCACAAACGATGCTACATTGGCCACTGCTCTTTGGAGAAACCTTTTCAATGCCAGATCTGATATGGACTTTGCCCACTTGGAGGCTGTCGTGAAGTACGTTAGACAGCAACTTTACATCCTCTCCAAGATGAGTGACAGAGACTTTGCCTTTGGTAAGTTTAGATTCGCTCCTCCAGATGTTATTGTTAACAGATTTACACAGGAGCAAATGGATGAGATGCTCCGTAAGGCGAAGGAGGAGTACGAGCCAACTGATAAGAAGTTGTTGCCTTCTCAGAAATCTAAGCTGAGTTACACAAACTGATTTTTGAGGTCAAAACAGAAAGAAGAAGAAGATAAAAAAGGAGATTTCATATTTGTTAATACGGGTGCTTCATTATGTACATATATATCAAGGAAGCTTCATCTCTTGCTGGTTCATGGTTCATGTTTGGTTTTTTTTCTAATTAGATACACACTTGCTTTTCATCATCCCTCTGTAGATCGGGCCTTCCACAGTGTTATATACTCGAGATATTAGTGGGTGCGTAACTCTCTTCTGTAAATCATGAACATCTATTAACCAAAGCTTATAGTTGCCTATCGTGATGAATACTACATACAAAATGCTACACGTGAGGCCCCATATCCATCACTGGTAAACACTGACCGCGTTATGTGAATAATTAGTGAGCATGCGCTTAACAGATCCTGGCGGACCGGATCATCACACACCAAAAGAAGTATATATATGACCTCAGGAATTCACCTCCTTTGCTTTGTCATTCCATTATCTTTATGCTGAACTCAATTGAGTGACCAAAAAAAATTCTTCAATGATTTTCTGTAAAGAAGAGACCGATTATAGATTGTACCTTGTCACCGATTCCACAATGCTCCCTTCCGGGACTACTGTTCTGTCTCAAGTGGAAGCCTCGTTGAAAGGAGGAGCCACAGTGGTGCAATTACGTGAAAAGTCTCTAAAAACTGAAGAATTCGTCAAACTTGCTAAGGAAATCCATGACTTAACAAAAAAGTTCAAGGTCCCATTGATAATCAATGACAATGTTGATGTGGCACTTGCAATAGATGCTGAGGGAGTCCATGTTGGACAGGACGATATGCCTGTAGAGAAAGTACGTCAGGTTATGGGGCCACAGAAGATCATTGGTGTCTCTACGAGAGATTTGGTTGAACTGGAAGTTGCAATCACTGCTGGATTCGCAGACTACGTTGGCATTGGTGCAGTCTTTGGAACAAGCACCAAGAAGCTTGATAAAGAACCCATGGGGATTGCCGGTGTCAAGAGAATGCTGGAGAGACTTGAGACCACAAACATGAAAAGTGTTGTTATTGGTGGCGTAAACGAGTCAAATGTCCAAAAGGTTATCCAAGAGAGCACCACAGATTCTGGGTTCAAGACAGATGGTGTGGCAGTGGTGTCCTGTATCATGGCCTCACCGTCAGCTGAACAATCAACTCAAGTGCTTGGTGCCATACTGCAGAGGGTATACCAGCCGTTATATCTGTTTGATCGTATCAAGAAAAAGCCACCGTTAGTTCATCACTTGACAAATAATGTTGTGAAGAACTTTAGTGCAAACGTTACCTTAGCAATTGGTGCCTCTCCTATAATGTCAGAGTCACCAGAGGAGTTTGAAGATCTTTCTAACATACCAACCTCTTGCCTTGTGCTAAACAGTGGAACGCTCTCTAAGAGCATGGAAAACGTGTACTTGGAAGCTATAAAGGTGTATATGGCTAAACGAAAACCAATTGTGTTTGATCCCGTTGGTTGTGGTGCTTCTTCGTATAGAAAGGAGGTGAACCAAAGACTTTTGGCACATCTCAAGGGTCCTACCGTTATCATAAAAGGAAACGCAGCAGAGATTTTAACACTGGCTGGCATAGAAGTGAAACAGAGAGGTGTGGATGGGGACTCTTCAACAGCACAGCAGACACTGATTGATGCTGCTAAGTGTTTGTCCAGACAGCAGGAGTGTACCGTTGTGATAACTGGTGTCGTTGACATCGTTTACAACTTTAGCATTGGACAGGGAGTAACTATCACAGGAGGCGATCCACTAATGGGTCATGTCACTGGTTCTGGTTGTTCTTTGGGGTCTGTAATAGCTTCACTTGTGCAAGCTGGTCCAATCAGTCATAATGATGTCTTCAATGCGACGGATCTAGCAGTCAGTGCCTATGGAACTGCAGGCTCCAGAGCTGCTAAGAAATCTGGTGGACCAGGATCATTCGTCCCACTGTTCTTGGATGAGCTCTTTTCTGGATCAGAAGATCAAGCAAAATTCTATTCTATGGGTATCCCTATTTAAATATATATACATTCATTATAAATATGTACAAGAAGTCATTACAATTTTTTAATTAGGATCTCTTCTTTACCAAAGCTTTCACCCATGGCTTAGTCTTCTTGTCCATGATAACCATTACACGACCACTTTGTCCCATTCTTCCAGTTCTGCCTATTCTATGAAGCAGATCCACACTAGTGTTTGGAGAGTCATACAAGACAACGTTACGAACTGCAAAGAAATTTATGCCTCTAGCAGCCAAGTCAGTGGTGACCAATATCTTAATCTTCTTGGAGGATTCCAAGCTATCAGCTGCATTCTTATTCAACACAATGTTGGATCCTGGAACAGTATACGTTTCTACACTTTTCTCTTCTTGTCCAACTTCTTCCAATGGTCTCGGTGGGTTGATGAACGCTGAGATCTTTTGCTTTCTCTCCTCTGGTGTGTCATGTCCAGTTAAACTTACAGCATCGTGTCCATACGTGTTCCGCAGCTTATCGGCCACTAATTGGGCATCGTCTTTAGAGTTTGTGAACACCACACATCTCTTTTCATAAGCCCTTTCAGTACCATCCTTGTGGATGGCATAGAGAGCCTGTGCACATGCCTTTAGCTTTGAGCCTTGATATGGAGCCACTTCTGTATCAATAAGTGTGAACTTGACACTCTTTGGCGTTGTATGAGTTCGTGGAGAAATGAGTAATTGTGGAGAAGTCGATGGGAACAGTTTCTTCAATGCGTCGTTGTACTGGGTGGAGACGGTAGCAGAACATAATACAAGACGATTCAGTCTTGGCATCTTGCGGATTGACTTATGTGTCAGTTCCACAAACGAACGATCCATAAGTGTATCTGCTTCATCAGCAACTAAGAATCTAGTGTGTGCAAACAAATGCTCAGGACGAGAGATGGAGCGGATCTTGTCGATGGAAGCGAGCTTACCTGGGGTTGTGACCAAGATGTCAATTCTGTTCTTGAATGCATCCAAAAACTCTTGATGTGGTGTCGTGCTCCATTTGAAGCAGTGAATACCTAATGAATCTTCAAGACCTTGAATACTGTTGAAAACCTGATCCACAAGCTCGTGTGTTGGTAGGAGAATTACCGATCTGATGATTGCTTTGTTCTGCAAGGTATTCCACTCATCTGTCTGCTCTTGACGTTTTAAAAAGTCCAGAAGAGGTGATAAATAGGCCCATGTCTTACCAGACCCGGTCTCAGCGGCCATTGTGTACGTCTTAACATTCTTCTCCATGAGCTGTTTTCCCATTCTGTGGATAGCAATGACCTGAATTGGTGTTGGCTTCGGTACTGAAAGTTCCTCGTCATCAACCTTCTTTATCTCATAGTTGTCAGCCCGGAGCACCGTTTCCTTTGAAATCTGTGACATGACAGCATCTCTCACTTCGGGTAGCAGGAGCAGTTCGCTAAATTCTGTGATCTTAGACACCAGATTGGTACCATCAGAGAGATCTGTCTTGGAAAAACTCTCGAGGATGGGTAGTCTCGACCTGTCTTTCGCAATTTTCTGTTGGTCTTTGTACTTTTTTGTTCTTTTTGTCTTCTCGAGAAGCATAGCCTGGTAATCCTTCTGCTTCTGCTCTCTCAGCTTCTGTTTCAACAGGCCTCTCTCTCTGTTCATCTCATCAACTCGTTGTTCCACTGGCACAATGAGCCTCTTGATGGGCAGCCTTCTGGCCTTCTTTGACAGGAAGCCAGAGGTGCTAAACAGGCGCCTCAAATTGGGATTCGGTAATTGTGACCTCAGCATTCTACAAATGGAAATCAAGAGACACTTCAATAGAATCACAAAAACCCCTTGAACCACTAAACAAAGAGAAATAGAAAGAAGATGATGATGATGAAAGGGATCTCTAACAGTTTTGTCCGCGAATTTTTAGTGCTGCCCAAACCGAAAAATTCCAAGCGGACGTCGACGACGTTCTTCTTCAACACGCTTTAATCCCACTTAAACGTCCCAGGAGAGAGCAGTAGAAAGACTCGTTCCAAAGAAACGAACTGACCGAAATGAGCACTCTCAATGAACTCTTCAAACAGCTGGAGATGTATTCTGCAAAGTCTGAGCACAAGGAGGTGTACGAACAGGCTTATGAGATCTTGAAGAGCGCCCCACACGACATCAGAGCACTCAGGCTCACAGTTGTATCCTTGATCAACATGGACCGCTACTTGGAGGCCCACCGTGTGCTGAAGCAGTACGGTGCCCAGGCAGACCCTCAAAACACACTACTTCTTGAAAAGCTCTATGTTTTGTATAAGTTGGATCTCAGCGAGGAGCTCCATAAACAGTTTAAGGAGGAGAACAATGAAAGCAAGGGACTCATCCACTTGAAGGCCCAGTTCCTGTTCCGTGAAGGCCAGTACACCGAAGCTCTTTCACTTTACGAGCAGCTCATTGCCTCTACAGACGCGTCAGACCCAGAATTTATGGATATTACCATCAATAAGCGTGCTGTTCTTGCCGATGGCATCTCAGCTGGCTCTCTTCCTCTGCCTTCCACAGAAGCTTCCGCATCCGCAGATGACGCTGGCTCTTATGACTTCCTCTTTAACGAGTCGATCATTCTATTTGCCCGTGGGTTGCACAAAGAGTCACTCGAATTGCTTGAAAAAGCTGAAGAACTCTGTCGTGAAGCTAACTTAGATATTGAAGTTCAGAAGGAGGAGGTATCCCCAATCTTGATACAACGTGCTTATATCCTCACATCTTTAGGTCAGCATGAACAAGCAAAAGATATTTTACAGCAATTGGAAGACCAGAGTATTGATGACCAACTCAGTTCTATCGTATTGTCTAATAACTTGGTTTCATCATCCTCACTCTCAACATCGCCTCTTCTCTTATTAAAGGAACTGGGCTTCCCAAACAAACTAAATGAAGTCTCATCTCGTCTCTCAGCTCAGCAGCGTTGCATCCTATGGAAGAACTACTACAGATTGGCTACGCAAGCTGGTAAAAGTGTTCAGGCCGGTAAGAACAGCGACGTTACTGTTCAAGTCCTCAGCGCTCTTTCCAAGGCTGGTGTTTCCCTTGATGATAATAACAATTTGAAATCGCAAGCTAAGAAATCTTTGAAATACGCCAGATCCTCGATTTCCATCCCAGCTTCTCTTGCTGCTGCTCAGATTAACGTTAATGCTGGACATTTGGAAGCTGCTGTATCTGCACTGGAACTTCTCCCAGAAGAAGCTCGTTTGACACCGGGTGTCTGTGGTGCTGTGCTGTCTCTGTACGATGCCCTTGGATGCACTTTAAAGTGTGATGAACTTTTCTCAAGTGTTACCTCCTCCTTCAAAGGAAAGACTTTGACTGAGACCGAGTACAACTTTTTGACGGCATTCTGTTTGCATTTTATCACTCGTCCAAGCGTATCTGAAGAGGCCAAAAAACTCCTCGCATCGCTCAATGCAATTACCCCATCCCCATTAACTGAGGCAGTACTTGAGCCTGCTTCTTCTTCCGCACACTTAGTGCCATTGTCGACACTCACATCTACACATACAATTGAATCTTTAATCAAGGAATCGTCATCTCGTTTGCAATCCTCTTCAAAAGTTCGGAAAGTCCGTGCCGCAAAGGTCGCTAAAAAACGAGTCCGTGCAAGCCGTCTTCCAACTACCACTAAGGAGCTGGATCCTGAGAGATGGTTGCCAATGAAGGACCGTTCTTATTATAAGCCAAAGAAGAGCAAAAAGAAGTCCAGGGCCACCCAGGGTGGTGCTGCTGACCATAGCACTGAGGAATCTCTAAATATCAACAAGGCATCCAACAACACTCCACAGAAGAAAAAGAAAAAAGGTAAGAAGTAAAGTTGAGATGGTGTAATACTCATAATAATGTTACTGCTACAAGACTTCTGTGTAGAATTATGACATCAAATTATGGTGTGTGAGGTATGTATGTATACTCACCAAGGAGGTATTGATGGTACGTAAGATCTAGAATGTGGGATGTAACAAGAAGTAGCATAGCTCAGGATGATACTCTCTTTTGTGGCCACAAGTGCCTATTCTTGAGAATCCAAGGATGGTTTTTGATTTCTGCCAAAGGGTACCTCTTTTCTGGGTCATACTGCAACAACTTCCTTATCAAGTCAGAAGCGTCTGGGGAGACGAATGCTGGAATTTTTAAATCTACTTTGGCAATTCTCCGGTATGTCGAGTCACGGAACTCTTCTTCAAACGGTGGTTGTCCGACGAGAAGTTCATAGCATAGAATACCCAAGGCCCAAACATCAACGCGATAGTCGTGGTCCTTGGCTTCAACCATCTCGGGTGGTAAGTAGTCCAATGTACCACACATTGTAGAACGTTTTGAGGACGGAGCATGAACACTCCATCCAAAATCACTGATCTTAATAATGTTATCAAATCCCAGAAGAATATTTTCTGGTTTGATATCACGATGGATAATGTGTTTAGTGTGTAGATATGACAACGCCTCTGCCATTTGGAAGACATAGTGGGAGGCCATAATGTCATTAAACCTCTTCTTTCTTCTCAAAAACTTGTAAAGCTCGCCATATATGACGTATTCCAAGATCAAATAAACACGGGTAGAGTCGTGGAAATAGCCATAGAGTCTGAGAATGTTTTCATGCCTCAAGTTAGATTGGATCTCAACCTCTCGTCTGAACTGTTTTTCAACCTTGTACTCCATCAACTCTTTCTTCTCCATGACCTTCAAAGCACAAACAAAGCCGGTTGATTTATCCTTCACACAGTATACTTTGCCAAACTTTCCTTTTCCCAACTTGCGGCCAATTTCAAAGTCATTTAGAGTGTACTGTCTCAACGGCACGCTGGATTCCTGTAAAATAGACAAGGGGGTGGACTTTCTTACGTCCCCAGATAGTCTTCTGTCGTCCAGATGTGATAACTGCCTGTGTACACGGCGTGGGGAGACGGAGTTGTGTGAGGCTGCGATTGTAGGGGCCATGTAAGAGGGAATGGATGCTGATGTACTTGTTGATGTGGATGTCGCAGATGCCGGTGTGCTCGACGCCAGCTGAGCCTTAGACCCGGAGAGTCTAAGGGTGTTGTTCAAGCGAGATGTGTTACCTAATTGGATCTTCGTCAATGGGTTTCGTGCCTTCTGTGGATGTCTTTCCCTCGATCTGCCAATCTGGATAGTCGTAGTGTTAGTACCCCTGCTTCTTTGTGTCCCCGATAGCGTCCTCACCGCTCTTAAGGCGTCACTCACCCGTTCCTTGGACTCCTTTCGCTCCACCGACAACCGGTTCTCTCTGCTTGACATCTTAACTGTCTTCCTATCTTCTTCTGATACTCTAACTTTGTTTCTCTTTGTATTGCAAGCTCGAGAAACAAAAGCTGCCAGACATAAACACTATAAAGAAAACTGAAGGTGCGAAAATTCCCACATGCGGCGAAAAGTAAACAGCGTGAAAAACATCAACGGCCCCTCGCGACAGTGGTATTAAATGCTGTGGAGCGTGGTTAAGAGGTGTTCGGGTGGCACTAGAAGAACAGCTGCTGTGTAATATGATTGGTCTCCAGGGAATTAAGACATTGGTTCAATGGGCCGAAGCGAACGGGTGCACGTGCTCGCCGAACTTGGAGTTCCAGTATGCTCCTCATCGAGGAGTCTTTGCTACTGCTAAAGAGGAGCAGACTTCCAGCGAGCCACAGCTGAAGGTGCCGGTCGAGCTAATTATCCACAGTGGCACTGCAGAGAGCTATTTTGGGAAGCAGCTTGCTGTCTCTGAAGTGAACTTGAACGGTGGCTTGAAGCTATTCACAGCCAGGCTCAAGTACGGCAGGGATACTGTCTTGAAGGGAAGGGACCTCAACAAGTTTTACGAACACTACATCGCCTTGCTCCCAGAGGGAAAGGACACTGGCTCTGTGTTTTACTGGAACAGTGATGAGCTGAGACTGCTAGACAAGACAAATTTAGGAGGTTCCCTACCGGCAAAGTTCCAGTGGTTGGTCGATGAGTGGTATAACACAGTGTCAGATCTCCCGCAGCCCTTCAAACAGGATCCACAGGTTGCTGAAGATCTCAAATTCCGTGATGAGTACACTTCATTCTCCCGTGCTCAACTACTGGACTCCCTTTGTAATATTACTAGCTGGACCTCCTTTGGTGCCTACCTCTGGGCTACCACTATCTTCACATCTCGTGCGTTTCCACACCGTATCATCGACTCGGCTGCAAAGGACGGTCAGGCGATGTTTGTTCCCCTGATAGACTTGCTCAACCACAACAACTCCACTGTTATTGAATGGAAGTATGAGCCTCAGGATAACGGATACTTTACAATGCTTAACTTGGACCACATTGCTAGTGGTGGTGAAGTATTCAACAACTATGGAGCTAAGGGTAATGAGGAGTTATTGATGGGATATGGCTTTGTTATTGATAAGAATTATAATGACTCAGTTGCCCTGAGGGTAAAACCACCATTTGAAAAGGTTCTTCAAGCCAGAAAGCATGGGGTTCATATCCCGAAGATTGACGATTACACTTATCATGCGTTTGCTACTGATGAGCCACAGGGAGATGAGTTAACAGAAGACAGCTACACCGGCTTACTCTACTTTTTGAATAAAAAATCACTCTTACCCGAAAACTTGGTTGATTTGTTTGTGTTTTTGGTTGCAAACAGCACTGAGAGCTCAAAGACTGTACGTCAGAAACTTGAAGCATTGCAGAATTTGCGTGCAGCATTGGAGTTCAAGTATTCGGCATTGAAGGAAAGATTCTCCATCGACATTAGAGATCTCGACCCACACGTTGTTGAGACAGCGAAAATCTATAGAAATGGTCAGGCTGAGATTTATAAGAACACATTGTCACAGATCAAAGCCGAGGAGAAGACATTATTGCACGAGTACAGAAACCACGTTTTATCGATGAAGAAGATTTATAAGAAGGATCAGAGGTTCCGTGAAGGACTTGCATTGTTTGGCATTGGATCACAAGAAGATCTTGAAGAAGAGGAGACCGAGTCTGATGCTAAAACGTTCTACATGATCTGGGTGCTCCTTCATTCTAAGCTACCTGTGGCCGAAGCAGATCAAGGAGAGGTTTACTCGGCTCCAGACTGGGTTAAGGAAAAATATGATTCCTTTAAAACAAACTTCACATCTGATCCTGACTTTGAACTGCCTTACCGTTTTACACAGATGAAGCAAATCTTGGTGAATCATCCATTGGGAAAGTTTATCACAAGGGAAGACCTTGAAGTCGCTGATAGAGTTGTGCAGATGAACTCCTACAAGAGAGGGAAATCATCGGAGGTGATACTTGTGGAGCCATTAAGCCTTTAACTAATATATAAAAATGAAAACAAAACATATGAAAGATATATCAAGTGTAGAATTACAATCAACTAGATCTAATGAAATACTACAAAATAGGGTATACAATCAGAAGAAGTAATAGATTCTGACATAATCGCTTAGTCAGTTTGCTACATCTTAACACAATTTTGGGATGGTTCGTAATTCATCAATAAAGATAAGTTCATCTCATAGATTTTATCTATATCACTTTCCCTTTATGCTCACTCGAGCACAGTCTAATGCTTTCCGGAGGTTATATTCCGCTAAATCGAGTGCTGAGGAAGCATTCACACAGAGACTTAAAGATCTTGAAGAGCAATACCCCAAACCCAACGATCCATTGTTTGATCTAAAGTCCTCTATCATAGACAATGACGAACGGTTGGTCAAGCTAGAGAAAGAGCTTGATCAGAAAAGGTTTGAATTGGAGAATCAAGTAGCTATACAGGCGACAAGGATCCCGTCGTATGCTGATAAGGCCACGAGAGATACAGCACACTCGGTACCATGGACAGGGAAAGAGGCAAACACTGCAGTGAATTTGAGAATGTTGCAAGATGCACACCGTCCTTCAAGGTCAATGAGAGAGGCTCAGAAGATGGGTAAAGCACGAGATAAGGTGTTGGACTTGAAACTGAGTAAGTTGGGGGAACAGCGCTCCGACGAAGATTCCAAGTTTAGGGAGATATACACTGAGAAGTTCACACCAATTGGGTCTCTAGATAAGATCAAGACGCTTGCTGATGCTCGTATTGATGATGCAATGAGACGTGGTGAGTTTGAAAACATCCCAAGAGGCCAGAAGTTGGATGTTTCTGTTGGAGCATATGTCGATCGAACAGAACATCACTTGAACAACATCTTAGTGAAGCAAAATTTGTCACCTCCTTGGATCGAGAAACAGGGAGGTGTCATTAAGGAAATATCCAGTCTTAGAAGTGAAATTTCTAGAAAATGGATCAGCCATGTTGAACTTTATTACCAGAATGACCATTCGGAGATGAAAAGAGACTTTGAAAGGAAGTGGGGTCCGACATTCGAGTCCAGGATCACTGTTTTGAACAACTCCATCAGGAGCTACAATCTCCAGGCTCCAATGTCAACACAGAAATTCTATCTACTCAAGGATCAGGAGATTGGGCGTTGTTATGAAGAGAATGAGGTAAAGGAGGTTCAGAGAAAACTGAATCAGGAGAGGGAGGAGAGGGAGAGGGGGACACAGAGAAAAGTCCTGGAGGAAAAGAAGAACAAGTTCAAAAGATTCAAATTCTGGAACTGGTGAATACCAACTCTGTAGTTTTGTTCAAAGTTCTAACGGTGAATGAGTGGGAGAAAGTGTTTCAATGTGTCTACCTGGAATTCCACTAGCTAGAACCAGTATATAGGGAAATGGACTACGCCATATATATGAATATAAAAAGAAAAAAGTAAATTAATTAGGAAAAGAAATAGTTAAATGTGTGATATGCTGATACCCATTCTTAGATCAACAATGCGGCGGCGACGGCAGCGACAACACCAGCACCAGACAAGACAGCAGCGCCGTTCTCAAAGGTGGAGACGGTCTTGGAGGAAGCAGGAGCGGAAGAGGTAGTGGTGTTAGCAACAGTTGAGTGGGTAGTTGGGGCAACGGAGGATGTCTCACTGCTCAATGGGCAGTAAGTTGTGTACTCTGTAACAACACCCTCAGAAGTCTCTGTGACAACGGTGACACCGGTTGTGACTGGGACCTCGGAGCACTTGTTCTCAGAACAGGATGTGATGGTGATGACGGTGGTTTTAGCGTGGTCCTCGGTGACGATAGAGGTTGTGTTGGAGTATCCAGATGGAGCTGGGGCCTCAGAGGTGGAGTTGGAGCCCGATGGGGAGAAGTCAGCGGCGAAACCGCCAGCACCAGTGGCACCCAAAGAGGTTGGGTTCTCACCGGTGCCGTAGAGAACCTCAGAGTTGCCCAAGTTGACGCTGAAGCCAGAGTCACCCTTGTACTCGAGCACCCTGGAGGCAATCGAGAATGGAGAAGAGGCCTCGTCTGCGGTGGTGGTGGAGAGGGTACCGTCACTGTTCACCTTGAGGTACGAGCCGTCGGTGAACTCCAACTTACCATTGTCGAGGATCTTAGCCTCCACCTGGGTACCGCTGGAGGACAAAGAGAGCAAACCGTTGGCGATGTACACCGGGGAGAAGTGGTACGAGGAGCCAGATCTCAAAGTCATCAAACCAAAGAGCTCAGAGTCGGCGAGGGTCAAGCCAGCAAAGGCCAAGGCGGAAACAATCTTGAACTGCATTATAGAACGAGTGTGTATATCTGTGTGGTAGTGGAGATGATATCCAGCCACCCATAGACCCACAAGAAGGGGGCCATCCACAGCTACTTATATACACCAGGAAACGCACGTTCATACCGATCGGGTGACTACACCGCTCCTAATAAATCTCGAGAGGTGTATAAATAACCAATTGTTTACCTTTCGTGGCATGCGCGGTCCCCAGGGTTTCCAGCGTTTCGACGCCCCCTTACAGGCATAAACGGAAAAGCGTCATAAGGCATCCTGAGCCCCTAATTTTAGAAACGTCCGTTGGGGAGGGGGGAAGAGACAGGAGACAAGAGACATGTGATCACCTTGGGTAATGTCCTTCTTCGTTGTGTGCCCAACTTCTAGAGCTCTCCAACCGCCTCTCCAACCGCCTCTCCAACCACCTCTCCCTCCCCCAGCGCGTAACTTGTGGGCCTGTGACTTCTAATATTAGATACTGCCATTTTTGTCATACCCAGTGTGTCTTATATTGTGTGTCTTATGCTATTTGTCCTACAATCATGCTGTGTGTCGTATATGTATAGATATTTTATATTTTTAACATCGCTCCCTGTTGCCCTCAGAGGTCATGTGTTAATATTAGCAAAACAAAGAGGACAGACCTCCGCACTCTCACCTGGTGATTCTCTGTTAACTGCCAAGTGACCCCCTGCCCAGATTCACCGCTGCGTCATTGCGCGCGCACCGGAGAAAGTCGCATGCAGAAGCAGCTGGGGCACAGAAGAAAACCCCGTCTTTGGCCTCCACTACACAGAGACCTCTACAATGGACTGGCTCTCGGCTCCTTCTAGCTTTACTAAGCTTGCTACGGGATGTATTTGGGTATGCTTCGGCATGCTTACAAACGGCACACAGCAATTAAGGGGCAATCCACCATCGTATAGATTACAGAACAGATATACAATTTCCTAAAATTTCAACACAGATTGCATCCTTGCTAATCTTCTCTATGGTTCCAGGGAGAAAAGCTTAGTCGTGCTTGAGGAGCTTCTCGAACTGACCCTTGGATGGCTTGGCAGCCTTGGTGTCAGCCTTTCTGGAACCCTGCTTGGCGGTAGAGAAGGCCTTAGCGTATGGGTTCAATCTGAGGAGAACCTGCTTGTTCTTAAGTGGGTTCTTCTTCAAAACGTGGGTACGCTTCTGGGTTGGCTGACCAGCTGGTCTGACAACGGCCTGAATCTCAGAAGAGTTGATGATTCTGGTGACATCGGCGTTGGCAATGATGTTGGCTGGGAGAGAGTAGTTGGCCTTGGAGGAGGCAACGGACTCGGAACCCCAGACAGCGTCCAACTTGGCAAAGGCGGACTCGGTCCAGATGACAAATCTACCCAAGTGGGCACCTGGAGCCAACTGCAACAAACCAAGAGAGGCAACGTTAGCAGTCTCAACACCTGGGATGTTTCTGAAGGCCTTGACAAGACCGTTGTCCTCACCGTAGACAACCAATGGACCACGTCTCTGGGTGTAACGTCTACCTCTCATCTTACCCTTACCGGCTCTGAGCTTCTTGGACTTGAGGACCTTGACGACATCTCTGTGGGCACCAACAGCCTTCAAGACAGCAACAGCCTCCTTGGTCTTCTTGATGGACTCAACCTCAGAAGAGACAACCAATGGAACCTCTGGGATCTGCTCAACTCTGTGACCTCTGGCAAGAACCAAAGAAGCAACGGCAGAGGCGGCAATGGCAGAAGCAGTGGCGTATCTCTTCTCGTTGTGGTTGACCTTAACGTTCCACTTTCTCCAGGTCTTGGTTGGAGCGAACATACGACCACCACGACACATGTTACCGAAAGCAGCCTGACCGGAACGGTGAGTACCACCACCACCAACACGTGGAATACGGGCAACAGCACGACCGGTACCCCAGGACTCAGCAGAGGTCTGGTGACCAGCGTTCTCAGCAACAGCGTAAGCCTGTCTCTTGTTCTTGTTCACGGCAGTGAAGACAGAGTGGACAATGTCTGGTCTGATTGGAGCAGAGAAAACGGCTGGGAGTGGGAGGGAGGACTGGGTAGCCTCACCGGAGGTGGTGTAAACGGAAACAGTTGGACGAGCAACGGACATTGTGTCTGGTATCGATGGTTAGTATATAATGTTCTTCCTTCAAATACTGGGTGGTTAAAGGAGTCGTGAAAAAGTGAAAGAAAGAAAATTTTTCACTGTCACAAACAGGGAGCGCGCCGCACTGACTTGGTGCTATGGGTGTCCGGGTGTTACAAATCGGTATGCCCACACATAGGGTCATACCATACTAGTATATTTATACCGAATTCAGTGGGTAATCTTTGTATTAATTAGATCTATGTTTTCTTTAAAATAAACTTCTTGGCCTTGTTAATTATTGAAAGTTCGTCGAGAACCAACTGCGCGGCCAACTTCTCTCTTGGGCCGCCCTTCTTCAGCAGTCTGTTGTAGTCAATGTCACTATTATACTGTCTCTCTCTAGCCACAATGCACTCTCTCAGCAGCTTGTAAGCCTTAGAGCTGTTGATTGTAAGGACTTTAAGCTCGGGCTCCTTCTTTTGTATAAACTTGTGGAGCTCAGGTGACTTCAGCGAGAGCAGTTTGAATAGGGCATATGTCAACTTAGATGGCTCACCATTGTGTTCCAGTCTCATCTCCATAGCCCAACTTGGAATGTCGTCGTCATCTTCCACATCTTCATGGTCATGTTCTTCGGGGCCATTTCCTTCACCACTGCAACACCCACCATTCTCGTCCTCGTCACAACAGTGAGGCCTCTCCTTCTTCTGTAAGTGCTCTCTCATCAGCTCATACCCTGATTCTTCCCACCATTGGAAATGTCTAGAGTATTGCTTATCCTTCATTAGCCTTAAACATTGGATTCCCAAACTGACTGTGTTGTGGAAGTTGTCTGGAATCACAAACCCATACTTGGAAAGCAGTACAACGTTGCTGAAATCACCATATGTGTTAAAGATCTCCTCACCCTTGGAGACAGACTTGTACAAGAAAATATCACAACAGTCCTCAGGATGCGATGCCTTGCCTTGATCGAACAGATGGATCGCTGGACCGGTGAACTCCTCTCTTTCTTCTTTCTCCTCTTGTTCCATGAGTTCTTTTTCCACAGCAAGTGACTCTTCAATGTGTGCGATAAACTCCTCTATTGGACCCTCAAACTCGGCTTCTGATTCTTCATCGGAAAACTCTTCTTCCTCTTGCTCCTCCTCATCTTCCTCGTTCTCCTCCTCGTCCCCCTCCTCGTCCTCCTGATCACCCTCATCTTCCTCGTTTTCATCTATTTCCATCTGCTCTAACATTGCCTCGTGATCCCCAGGAGAGTGTTCACACTCTCTCGCGCCACACATTGCACACACATCAAAGAAACTTTCAAATCTTGCATTGTTTCTGTTGGTATGGTTAAACAGATCTGCACCTGGAACCAATGCAACCTCGTGGAACTCGTCAATCTCAAAGTCCCTAGATGCAATTGCATGACTTATAGCAATAAAGTGCTCGTATCTCTCCTTGACTTCGTCATCGGTCTTGTTGATGATGTCAAGCTCGTATGGGATAGCGATCTTTCCAGATTCACACTGGTTGATAGCAAATGTACACGCCCTTTCAAAAGCATCCTGGTTCTCAGACTCGTCCAGTGCACCCATCATCTCCAGCTCTGAGCCTTGAAGAATCAATCTCTGCTTCTTTTGCCATAATGAAGGTGGGAGAATTGGTTTGTTCTTGTCATCTGTGTACTGGATTGTCGAGACGTATTGTTTCCAAGGGGATTCCTCAAGGCTGTGTTTCTCGTAGATAAATGCAATTACAAGACCCAGCGCACCGTCTAACTCTTCATCAACTAACAGGTTGGCCACGCACGAGTTATGTGCTGAAAGAAGCACCTGCTTGTGCAATCTCAAGAGAACTGTCTGCTCATCGATGTCTTCCTTAGCAAAAACGCCGACACCACCAAGCGGAGACTCACGGAGCTCTAGCTTCTCACCAAGCCAGAACCCGTCATTCTCGCTGATCCACTGGACCACGCCATGTGCCTTGGACAGCAAAGTGTTTGACATCCTTGGGATCTCTTATATAATCCGTCTATATAAAGAGATCATCTCTATGGTGAAAAATAAAAATAAAAAAAAAATCCCAATGGGCTTCGGATTTCGCGGCTCGGAGTTGAAATTGCTCCACCCCCAGATTATGTCTCTTCTTTCCCCATTTACCCTTGCTTGGGGAAACTATAAGAGTGGTCGTTTGTTTCTGGTTGCTGCTTTCTAATAGTCAGAGGTATAAAGTTACAGAATGGCCATTAAGCTTGCAGTTATCGGTGCTAACGGCAAAGTTGCCACCTGTCTCGTGAAACGTTTGGCGCAGCTGACGTCCGAGTTTGACACAACAGCCTTCATCAGATCTGCTGAACAGGCACCGAAGTTTGAGGAATTGGGGATCAAGTCGTCCACAGCAATCAACATCACGGAATCCAACTTGAAGAGTATCTCGGAGAACTTGAAAGGGTTTGATGCGGTAGTGTTCAGTGCAGGTGCTGCTGGCTCTGGGCTGCAGTATACCTTCTCCGTTGATCTGGATGGTGCAGTCAAGGTTTCTGAGGCTGTAAAGGCCAATAATATCAAGAGATTCATTCTTGTAAGTGCCATCAAGTCTGAGGACCGTGATTTCTGGTGGGATGGTGGAATTCGCTCGTACTACATTGCAAAAAAGTACGCTGATGAGATCATTAAGAATATGGATATTGGTTGGACGATTCTTCAACCAGGCAGATTGCTTGACACAGAGTCTCTGGGCAAAGTGATGGAACCCTCTAAAGTGAACAAATTTGCTGACTCTATTGATGTCCGCACTGAGAGTGAGAAAATTAGCATTCCAAGGGACGATGTCGCACTGGCCATCATTGAATGTTTGAGAGAGAAGACATCTATTAACAAGGTTATTCCTCTTGTGTCCGGAGATGTTTCCATACCAGATGCTATTAAAAGCTCTTAAATAACTATGATACCATTGATTGGATATTATCCATATTTTATTAAACCAAGAAAAAAGATTGTAGAAACATCACTTGATCGTAGCCTTGATAGCTTCAATGACCTGCGAGTGGTACTGCTTTGAGCCAGCAATAACACCAGAACTCTTTAAGGTACGACCAGTTCCAAAGTCTAATTGCTTTCCAGTCATATCAGAGACAATACCACCAGCTTCGGTAATCAACACGTTACCCGCAGCATGGTCCCAGACATTCTCCTGGTAAGAGGCATTGACTGGCAATCTCAAGTAAACCTCTGCGAGACCCTTGGATAAAGTGCAGTACTTGGCTTGAGAGTCCAGGTTGAGTGTCTGACCAGCAGGAATGTTAAGGAATTCTTTAATTTTTGATTGGTCATCGTGGGAGGAGTGTCCCTTCTCAACACCCTCGCAGACGGTGATCTCGCTTGTAGACTTCAAATCGTTCTTCATGCTGATCTGCTGGCTCTTGGACAAGTCTTCGTCAACCTTGTCGAACAGCTTGGAGTAGTACGAGCCGTGGCCCTTAATAGCGGTAAAGAGACCACCAGTGTGCGTGGTTCTCTTAAAGTCATTTGGGAGGTTAGGACAGCCAATGACACCGAGCTGGACGACGCCGTCAACGATCAGGGCGAGGCAGACAGCGTACTGAGCGCCTCTGAGGAAGCCCTTTGTGCCGTCAATTGGGTCCAATGCCCAGAATCTGCCCTTGCTACCACCTTCAGAGTTACCCAGGTCGATAACCTTAGATACCTGCTCTAGAGACTCGAACTTTGGACCGAGCAAGTGCGTTTCTCCAAACTTTTCACTGTAAGCATCCTCGTTCTTCTTGAGCTCCAACAGCACCTTGTCGCCGAGCTCCTTGTTCTCGCGCAGGGCCTTGGAGTCCTCCTCGCCAATGACCTCATCGTCAGGGAAGTTCTCCTTGATAGCGTTGATGATCACGGCCTGGGCACTGAAGTCCCCAATCGTCACCGGCGACTTGTCGACCTTGGTGATTGTGCTTGAGGACTTGTGAGCAAGCACCTGTTGCGAGACTCGCTGCGTCAGCAGTGACGCCTTCTGCACGGCCAAACGGGCAATCTGGGCCTCCTTATAATATGTCATTCTGTTCCTGCTCTCTTTATCTGCTGTCTGAGGTCTCTAGCTCCCCCACTTGTGTTGTTGTCGTTAAAGCCAAGTGCCTTCTCATGGGTCGTAATCCTCATGTGGCGCGTTATCACACCATCCACAGAGCTGTGGCTGGTGCGCCCGTTACCCGGCTACCGCGAAATGTTTCGCCAACAATTCTTTTCGCGAAGAGGTTTTGATATTTTGCTTTATATAAAGAGCGTATCATCATCTGTTGGTGGGGAAAAGAGGTGGCATTTTTCAATTCCGTTGCGCACAAGGCCTGGTTTTTGTGCTATTGTGTTGATTGTGGTAAGCTGTGTGTGTTTGCTGGTTTTTTTGCATAAAAACGGCCATCTGAACAGCTTCCTCTGGGAGAATGACCTCTGGCGTGGACGCCCTCACTATCCCACAATCGTTTGGCTCTGACGCAAAGATCAAGGGCCTGAAGCTTTCAAAAGAAACCAAGACCGACGAGATTATCTGGAAGGACCTTGGACAGCACCTAGAGTCGCTCATCGAAGTTCAGCAAGAGGAGTCGCCGTTCAAAAACGACCTCCGTCTGCACGCACCACTCAACACTGCTATCCAGTACAGGGTCTGCACACTCTGCAACAGACCGATACTGCAACACCACCTCGGTACACACATCAAGAAGTGTCTCCAGTCCAAGCAGCAGAAGGAGGACGAGAAGCTGGTAAAGCAAAACGGCAGCATCAACAACAACGACACAATGGTGGACGACAAGAGCAGCAAGAAGCGTAAGCTCGACAAGGAGGCTACTCCGCTCACCGACGACTCCACACCCAAGTCAAAAGCTAAGAAGCCCAAAAAGGAGCTGCAACCTACGAAGCCAAAGAAGAAAGCTGCAAATCCCAAAAACAAGGGACCGGTGGACGTTGAGAGACAGTGTGGTGTGGCACTCCCTGGTGGAGGCTTCTGTGCAAGATCATTGACATGTAAGACACATTCTATGGGCGCAAAGCGTGCTGTTCCTGGCCGTTCGGCCTCCTACGACGAATTACTGGCTGCTTACCAACACAGAAACCAAGTCAAGATCGCTGGACAGGCTGCAAAGGCCCAAGCCGCAAAGGACGAGATGCTTCACGCTGCTTCTGCGACCCTCGACTCGGACGAAGAGACACAACAAGTGTTATCCGGTGTCTCAAGATCATTCCCATTACCATTGGAACGTAAGAACTTGGTTTCAACAAGAGTGCGTACCAACTTTTTACGGATGCGTGAGATGTTTGCTGGTGCAATCCTTCCAAGAATCACAAACAGCAACGGTGTCGGTGGGTTCAATGGACGTACTGCATTGTTGGACATTGACCGCTCAAACGACTACTTGTTCGTTGTGAGAGCCCCACAGAGAATCGTGTTGAACAATAAGTCAAGCGTGCAGTCGACACCATCATCTACAGCACAGACAATTCAGACTCCACCACAGAGCACGCCAGGTGCTGCTGCGGCCGCATTGGCTCAACAGCAGGCTGCTAATAGGAATGCACAATTGTTGGCACAACAAGCTGCTGCTAGACACAAGCTGGCTATGCAGCAGCAGATGCAACAGCAGCAGCAGCAGCAACAACAACAACAAAGTAGCAGTCAATGATTCTAATGTGGGTAATTTATGTGTTGCTTGTGATATGGTTAACGGGTTTGTTTTAGGGTTTCGTTCTCTGTTATATATATATATATATATTTTCTTGTGGTGGTTTTTTATCCCCAGTTTGTCTATTTTGTTCATCTATTTGCTTATCTACTTCAGCTTTATGTCAGTTTTAATTTCATTCACTTTTTATTAAGCTCATTAATCAAAGTAGTCAAAAAACTCTGGCTTTGCGGCGTACAATATTCCCAAGAGCACCAGACAAATGATCTGGAACACACTTGGAGGTAAGAAGGATACCAGAGTAACAGCCCATACAAGTATAGCCTCCAAGCCCATTACTTTTCTCAAGAATATGAATAGTGGGAGCCTCCAAAGCATCAGAAGTCTTTCCCATGTATACTTTTGATATGGCTTCTTTAAAGTTTTCAACAGGTTCTTTTCAAAGGACTCTGTCATAACTCTTCTTGTGAACTTGGATTCCACTTGCTTGAGCCCGTTCTTACTCAACTTTTTAGAATCCAATTTCAGCGACTCAGCCAGCTTCCAAGACCAGGATAATGGGTCGCTAGGCTCTAGCCAACCAGTACCGTTTTCCCGGTCCGTCTCAAGTGAGACAATAGACTCAACAGGACCACCGTTGTTGACTGCAAGCACTGGTGCACCAAACTTCATGGCCTCTAATGGGACAATACCAAAGTGCTCAAACGATGGGGTGTATAGCAAGAGGGAGGTTTTAGAGAGCAGATACTCCTTCATAGCAGAGGACACTGATGGCAAGAAAAGAATGTCGTACTCTGGGGTCGTAGCTGAGACATATGTTTCGTAGTTGTTCTTGAAGAGGGTAAGGTACTTCAAATTGGAATTCTCTGTCAGCTGCTCAAGTTTTTGCAGGTAAAGCTTGTTTTCTTCCAAGTTGTGATCATAACCTCCAATGATCACGAGTTTAGGTGGGTTGGCATTGTTGGCATGACGGAACTGTGCATATGAGTTGATAGCAAGCTCAACGTTCTTTTTCATTTCAAATCTGTTTATACTCAGGAAGAACTTGTTATCCTGCAACAAGTTACTCAGCAACGAGGTTGTATCATTGTCTATAGTCTCCTTCTCCATCCCGACACATGGGTAGATGATATCAGGAACCTGAGTGTCCTTGATGAAGGAAAATGTGTCGTCGTACACGGTCTTCGTAAAAGCAGAGTTGACAACTACACTATCAGCAGTGCTCATTGAGAACTGCTCGTACATGTCAAACGGCAGTCTATACAACGACCTTACGACGCTGTCGTGCTTAGCCAGCTTGAGGTCGGGGAAATGACAATAAAAGAGGATTCTGGAACGGTACTCATGGAACATGTGCAAAATCGGCAAACAGAAGCTCAGCTGATCAACAATAAAGTAGTCAAACTCAGCGACCTCCGCATTGACAATCATCGTCAGTATCAACACGAGCTGTCTCAGCGTGGCAAACACAATCTTGAAGCGGCCTGCAAAGTGCGTTGGTAAGAAGTCGCCATACACCTTCACCTTGAGCTGGCCGGACTTGACCTCCTCAAAGCAGTGCGACTTGTCGCAGTGCGAGGTGTAAATAGTGACATTGTGGCCCTCTTCCTGGAGGCCCATGGCGGCGTCCACAATAAGACGCTCTGCTCCGCCTGAGTACTGGGTTAGTCGTGTGCCCGTTGTTATGGGTTGGTGATGATGTGCAATGAGGACTTACCAATGCCGAGATCTGGGTGCAAAAAGGCAACTCTCATAATCGATATCGATGGCTTTTTTTTTTCACTCAGCGACTCAATTAGATGCCAAAGAAGAGAACTAAACCAATATATATATATTTCTCAGGCTTTCTCTCTCGCTTTCGTCCACTTTTGCCTCCCATTAATTAAACAAGCTGCAAGAGCCATTGAACACGTTTGTTCACTTGGCACGCGGTGCGGTAGATAATTGCTTAATCAGGAAAGTTACTGCTTTGGGTGGAAGCCACATCAAACAGGTTCGCGCACGCGAGACATATATATATATGTATATATAAATGTACATAGCAGTTTGTGGTGTTTTCAGACTATAAGAAAAGGTCAATAAGGCTCTGGAAAATGTGTATCTGTATCCTGTTAAATTTTGAGATATAAAACACAGAAAAGAAGTTTTAATTATCTAATTTTTTCACAAGTGGATAACACAAATTGAATAAGGTAAGTACACCCATAGAAAGTATTAAACAATAATTTCAAATACCTTCACAATGGACCATTATACCGGCATAACAAGGCGTCCATCTGGACCCTCATCGCAAAATCCCATGCTCTATATGACTTCACACGCCATAATGTCGCTTTATTAAAAGGATAGTGGGAAACAAGGTGTTTGGATGATGTCCGGGTGTAGATAACACAGGTATCCACACGCCAATCTGAGCTTCATCTTAAACCGTGAAGCCAGTAAATGGTAACTAGATTCATCATGTGTATTTCAAACGCAGTTGTAGAGCATTGTCATGGAAATGACTGATACACTGTGTAAAAAAAGTCCTGTGTTAATGCTTTATATTAAGGACTAACTGTCATGCAAAAATAAATTATATAAACCTCCCTGTAGACCTGCTCGATAGAAGGTCTTTAAACATAAGTACCTCTAAACCATGCTGTATGAACTCAAGAGGACTTTGCAAAAGACGTAGTAAAGTCAATGGCGACGGACTGGTCCTCATCCTCATCGGTGGTCCTTGTCTTCTGGCCGAACCCCTTCTTGGCCTTCAGGCCCGACAACGTCTTCTTAGGCTTGTTCTTCTTATCCTTGCAAGTACACAGCTTACCACAGCCCCCATTTCCACCCTTGTGCTTGTGTTCCCTCTCCTCCTGCACTTCCTTTGCGGCAGCAGGCAAGGGCTTGTGAGAGTTCTCCTTCATGTAGAAGAAGAACAAGAATGCAACAAGAACCACAACCGAGAGTCTTCCCTCGGTCTGGTAGTACACCAGCAGCAAAACAAGAGCCCCAGACACGTACTGTGCTATGCTCATTGTGTGTGTATCGATCTGTATGCGTGAAAGAGTCCTTTGTGAATGTACCACAGTTGTGTCTCGTGGAAACCAGTGTACTGGAAGGGGTGTATATGGATCTGCTGAGAAGAGTCTGTAGAATCCTCCTTAAAAACGTGGTAAAAATGTGGTAAAAAGCCGTATGTAAACTAAATCTCTATGGCCCTGGGGAAATCACTCCTTATAAACGAACACTTCTCTATGTAGAGCACTTGTATCTTCCCAAGGTGACAAATCTTCATCTTGTCATTGGCCCACAAAAATTTCTTTTTTTTTCGCCGGCCGTTTTCTCCCCATTGACAGATCTCAAGCGCATTTGTGTGCGTTGGTGGGGGAGGTAGAGGGGCCAGAAGGCCATCTACAATGTGCTACAAATGCCTTATATATCATACCGTTATATTAGAACGCCACAATAGTTTTGTGGTGTATAGATTAGTGCAAGTAGCTCTCAAATGGCTCGCCAAGGTGCTCTTCGAGAACCTTCACCAGGCCGCGACGGACAGCCAGCTCAACCTCCTCGTCGTCGTCCTCAAGAAGTTCCACAATGATTGGAGCGAGTTGAGGAAGGTTAGAGAGCCACTGGTCTCCAACCTTCTGGTAGACACCTTGAAGGGATCTGACGGACCAGTACTTCTCCTTGGTCTTGCACTCAGCCTTCATGTGGGAGACAAACTGGGTCTGGAGAGCGAGGTTGTGTTCATCGGAGCCAGCATTCTGGGCCAAGGCTGCAAGAGCCTTGACCAGGTACTTACCAACACTGTCCTCGATGGTGACCAGCTGGCTCGTGAGAGCCTTGGAGATCACATCAAATCTCGCCTGCGTCTGCCAGAACTCATCCTGGTCATACTTCAACGAAGAGGTCAAGGAGTTTAGGATGATTCTGCGCAGGTTGGTATCGTCCAACTCGCACTCAGAGAATCTATTTAACACCGAAACAGTCTGTTCCAGGAAGTATGTGTAGTAACTCGTGACAATAGATCTCAGGTTCTCCTGAAGCTTATTGAAGAACTTGTAGAAGGCGGTCATTCTCTCAACCTCGGTGATCTGATTGAACACAACACCCTCACCATCGAAAGCCCAACGGACAACCAATGCAAACAGTGGTCTGAAAGTCTTGTCGTTCAACTTCATCACATACTTGTTAGCCACAGCATGGAACAAGGCCTCAATTCTGTGCACGGCGTTGGTGTCCAATTCAGTTTGAGATCTGAACTCAAACAATTGTGTCAACAACTTGAAGAATCTGGAAGCTTGTGTAGTAGCAGTCTTCTTTTCAAGTACCTCAACAGTGGAGTCCAAAGCGTTCAGGAACAAACCAACAGACACAGCATCCAACAGACGAATCTGTGGCCACAAATTGGACATGGACTTCAAGATAGCAGAGTGGTCCATGTTTTGAACAACTAGCTGGATGATGGAAGATCTGATCTTGTCAGAGACGGAATCAGCAATGAAAATACATCTCAAAATCTCTTGCAAGTTGCTAGTAACAAAGGCCGGAATACGCTTAACAAAACTGGAAAGTAACAGCAATACAGACAACTGAACACTTCCCTTAGCCTCCTCATCTTCCACAGATTCAATCTCGTTGAAGATCTTTAGAGCTGGTGGAACAATCTTAGCAAAGTATGAAATTGTCTTGATACCCAAAACAGAAACGGTGTTGGTGATCAAACTCAAGGAAGAAATGATGATTTCACCGTTAGTGCTTAACAAACCAGATTTGCCAGTGGCAAAGTCCAAGCCCTTTATCAGAATGCTTGGCTCAATGTTGATTCCAAACTTGTTAACCAAGGAGCTCATAGCATGCAAGGAAGCTTGAGCCAGCAAGGTAGAGCTCTCAATGTTCTGGAACAACACGGAGACCATAGCCTCAGCAGCTTGCTGAGCGTCTTCGCTCTCGGTGGACTCCAACTCAAACTTATCAGAAGACAAAGTTGTCAAGTTCTGGCGAATGTCAATCTCAATAGACTCATCAACTAGCAAGCTGGAAACAGAAGAGACAAATTTCTTGATCGGAAGCAAGGACAGAACGTCGCTCATCAACTTGAACAAAGCAGACGATAATGCAGTACCAGGTGAGGATACATCGTTGACAAGAACAAGAAGATCCTTAACCAAGATACCAAAGGAGGAGAGCAAAGCAGACTTCTCAGACTCTTCGACATGAGCATCTAACAAGATGGAGGCAACCTGAATCTGCAATGAGGAGACAGAGTTAGCATCACCGACAATAGATGAATCAACAAATGTGATCAGGTTAGCTCTCAGCGTCTGCAACTCAGAAGCAGTCTTGGTGAAAATAGTAGAGTGGAAGATTGGACTGTTCTCAAACTCTTCCGACTTTTCCAATTCCTTCACTGTGATACTTGGAATCTTTTTCCAGGTTTCAATGAAGGACGTTAACGCATTCAACTGCTCAATAGAAGTGAAATTCTTCAAGAAAGAAGAAGCAAAGTCAACCAGAGATCTGGACTCAGAAGAGCGGTTGGAAACAGCAGCAGCGTTATACTGAACACCAATCAAGTACATAACGATATGCAAAGACAAGTCTGAACCAAGAGTTGAGGCCAAATTGGTGAAAAGTCTGACTCTTCTATGTCTTGGAACGTGCTCAAAGGCAGTGGCGAAAGAGGTCAGCAAGAACTCAATTTCATAAGACTTGTTTTGTTGGCTGTAGTTGACCAAAGCTGGAATAACCTGAGCAATTGTCTTCTCGACAGTATGATAGGAGAACTCATCATCTTGTTTGATGGTATGCGTACCCATAAAGGTGAAAATTGGCATGACAGAGTGCAAAACAGTCTCTGGGGCCAAGGAAGCCAACTCAGAGACCACAAGCAGTAGTCTATTCTGGACCTGTGGAGATGGAGATGCTCTAATAGTAGCAACAATAATGTCAGTTCTGACAGCATTAGACTCCAATGTGACATTCTTGGTCTTCAAAACTTGGATAATCTTGACCATAGTAGTAGCCAAAGTCTCCTGAGTATAGAGCACTGGTAAGCCAGCATCAGAACCAAGAGTCTCCAAATCAGCCAAAAGGTTAAACAAAGCACCAAGAAGAGCAGTAGTTGGGGCCATCTTGATCAAGTTCTTGTCCAAGGTCTCCAAGATGGCAGTGATTTTCTGCAAGTGTGTTTCGGCGATCTTTGCCAATTCACCAGAGCCCAAAGCATGTCTAGTAGAGGCAGACGATCTTCTTCTTCTCTTTGCAACACCTGGCTCATCGTTTGGCTGGTTGATTTGGGAGTCTTTGAGCAAAGCGACAATCATGTCACTGGTCAATGGAAGAGACTGCAAAGTAGCAAGGGCATCATAACTAATATCACCTTCTCTGGATAAGGCGTCAACAATTGAGTTAGCCAACTTGGACTGGAACTCATATTTCAGAGAACCATAGATGGCAATGACCTTATTAGCAGCAATTTCTGCAAGGTCATCAGAAGAAGAGTTCAAACAGCTGATAAGGAACTGAATAGCAAATACGTTCTTCTCCTTAAGGGTGACTAAGTTGACAACCTCAGTCTCAAACTCTATAACACTTGTCTTGTTCTTTTTCACAGAAACAACCCATGATTCTCGTTCAACGATATATGTCTCCAAGAATTTCTGGAAGATCTGAGAAAGAGAAGCACCCTTGATGGAAGCAACTGTTCCTCTAATGATTTTCATGAGGACCATTTTAGTGTATGGTAGGGCAACAATGGTAGCATGGTTTGCAAGGAAGGCAAGGAATAATTCAGCTTTCTTTTTAGAGTTCACCAAGAGTTTAGAAACCTCAGAGTTTTCAACAAAGTACTCACTGACGATAGTTTCAAGTAAGGCCTGACCATCCTTTGGAGAGATCAGCTGGATCTTCGAGGAGTCTTCACCGTATATGGTCTTCTCCATATAGAATGAACCCGGCTGCTTTCTCTCGGAAATCAATCTCAAAGTGTCAATTGTTAATGATCTGATAGCACGACGAGAATCAGCCAAGCCAGTCATCAAGACTGGGACTAAAGTGAGAAGGTTCAACTTAGCATCAACATTTCTAATGGCATCTTTGAGGGTAATCAAGGCCTGGACACGGGCAAAAGATGGGACTGACAAAGAGACAGCTGCCTTGACCATGAAAGTCATGGCAGAGTCTGAAGATGCAAATGATTCCTTAGCAAATTCAGTAATGAGTTGGTTCTGAACCGCTCTCGCGTAAACTGGGATGAGATTAATGAATTCGTCGTCTGCAGATGGAGCCAAGAATGAAATAGTGTTGGATTTGATAGATTTGAAGGACTTGATGATCTCCTCCTTTGACACTGACTCATTGACAGTGATATCCAGTTCTGCTGGGACAGAGGAGTTATTCTCAATGGAAGATGAGGTCTGCAACGATGTTTGCAGTTTAATCTCCAAAATGTCCAATGAGAGATTGAGATCACTCAAGACATTAAGGAGCAACTTCTCGTGGCTCTTGATATAGAATTCAAACAATGAAACAGCAAGAGACTTGTCCTTTTCAATCTGGTCAATGACTGCGATGGAGTCTCTGAGGATATAGCTCATCTCATAAGAAGGCAAGGCCACCTGCTGCAAGATGCTGAGAACCAATGGGATACGTTCTTCAAAGTCGTATGCAAGGATGGTCTTAGCTAAGACGGTAACAAGCTTATGACACTTGACATTTTTTGAAGCCAACATTTCCTCAAAGCGGGCCATGTCTGAAACAATCAACTTGATCAGCATTCTGTAGATTCTGACTGGTAAGTTTTCAAATTTGGTACCGTTCAAGGACTGGAACAACTTTGCAATGGCAATCAAGGCAGATCCCTCAGCTCTTTTGTGCACCTTAGCGAGGATAGTCTCTGTACCGGCGTAAATAATCTCTTGGGACAATGGGACGGCAGTACTGAGGACGACAAGCAAAGTGTGAGCAGCAACATGTGCATCTGGGTTTGAGCTGGTCAGCAACTTAGCGCTGACCTCCAATGTCAATGGCACAATGGCGTTCATGGCCTTTTCGTTGGTGGACAATGCAGCAATGACGTTGATGGCAGTACAAGTGAAGAAGAGCAACTGGTTTGAGTAGATGATGTTTTTTGAGGTGGAATCCTCCAAGTACTTGACGTACAAATTGAAGAAGTCGAGGTCGCTAAAGAGCTTGACCATGGAGGAGCTTGTTGGGTGTCTATCGGTATTTTTGAAGCCTCCGAGGCCGGCAAAGAGGGGAGGGAGCTTCGAGACCTCGAGGATGCGCTTGAACACCGGGGTCTGGTAGTAGTTGATAGTGGACAACAGGAGGTGTTCGGCGTTGTGGATGTGGATCTGGAAACGACGGACGAGCCACTCGGTGGCCTGGATGGCCGGAGCAAGGTGCCATCTTGGAGAGATGAGCGACAGGTAGGCGTTCACAGCGTTGTCGAGGTTCTTGTTCTCCTCGGCTGTCTGCACGTTTCTATCCACGTTGATGGAGGTCTCAGAGAAGAGTGAGTTCTTGAAGAAGGCAAATCTCTTGTCTACTGAGACGAGCTCCTCAAGGGCCTCGAGCGAGTTGGCGTAGATGATCTCGTAGTCCTGTGTTGCAGCCACCTTTGAGGCATAGATGAGCGAGACAGAATGGATTTTCTGTCTCTTTTTTCTATCAAGTGCCACCGTGGCGCTTCCAGAAGCAATCGTGCTTAGCTGAGCGGCCAACGACGACATTATTTACCTGGGGTTTTTGATGCTTTTTGATGCTTTTACCTCTTTTGAAACAGCTTTTATGGCTCTGTGCCAAAAGAAGCCCCCAAAAAAAATATCCAAAGTGAAAAAAAAAAAAAAATTTCGAGATGAGTTGGCGAAATTCCTAAACAGGTAATTTCGCGATTCCGCAAGTGACACCAAAATGGCGAAAGAGAAAAGCGTAAATCCGAGCAGCAATCGGCGAAGCCCTTTGCTCCCACCACGATGAGAATGGCGGCGGCGAGGCAGGGGAGGACGCTCCACAATGTGAAACACAGGAGTGTTGTGCTCGGCGTTCTGATTGGCCCCAGAGCTAAAACATCTTTCCCCACGGCCGCTTTGTAGACCGTTTTCCACGCCGTTTTAGCGGGCAAGTTGCGCTGCCAGAAGCAGCACGCCAAGAGATTCCCCATACTTTACGGTTTTTAGCTCCCGAGAAGGTGAACCTTGTATTGTTTTTGAGGGTGGAGGGCGCTCAAAAAGAGCAATTGAGCCTCTTTTGGGTACCTTAAAAGACCAATTGACACTGGTGTTTCTCAATTGCTTTTACCTTCTGCTGGGACGCCCTTTGTGTGCCATTTTTTTGCCTCCCCCACGTTTTTCTGGCCACCTTTTTCACCCCCTTCTGACAGCAACTGTATTGTCCCTCTCGAGCCGGAACATATAAAGAGCCAATCGTAGCCGCAATCTCGTGCCACTGTGTTTACGAGAGCGCCTCCACCAGACAGCCCCACGAGACAACCTTGTATAAGACCAGTGTATCCAAAAATGCTTTCCTCAACAATTGACCCGGAGCAGCTGGAGGACACGGTGTACTCGCAGTCGCACTACCACTCCAGTGCTGACCTCAAGGACACCGAGTTTGTCTCTCAAAATAAGTACCAGATCCCGGCCAAGGGCCTCTCAAAGGATACTGTGTATCAGCTCTTGCACAATGACCTCTCCCTTGACGGTAACCCGACCCTTAACCTCGCCTCCTTTGTGAACACGCACTTCTGCGAACAGGCCAGAAAGCTCGTGGACGAGAACCTGGTGAAGAACCTCGCCGACGCCGACGAGTACCCAACCCTTATTGAAATCACTCAGCGTAACGTCAGCATTCTTGGAAAGCTGTGGAACGGAGACAGCGGAAAGCCTATGGGAACAGCAACTACCGGCTCCTCGGAGGCAATCATGCTTGGTGGCCTCGCCATGAAGAAGAAATGGCAAGATAAGATGAAGAAGCAGGGAAAGGACTACTACAGACCAAATATCATCATGGGTGCCAATGCCCAGGTCGCCCTTGAGAAGTTTGCAAGATACTTTGACGTGGAGGCAAGATTGATCCCCGTGACCAAGGAGTCCAACCACGTTATTGATGTCTCCAAGATTAGGGAGAATGTCGATGAAAACACCATTGGTATCTTTGTCATTCTTGGATCCACCTACACTGGTACGTTTGAGAACGTCTTGGAAGTCAGCAACTTGCTTGATGAGATCCAGGAATCCACAGGCCTTGATGTGCCTATCCACGTTGACGGTGCTTCGGGTGCCATGGTGGCCCCATTCCTCTTCCCAGACTTGAAGTGGGACTTTAGGCTGCCAAGGGTTTGCTCCATTAACACCTCTGGCCATAAGTTTGGTTTGACCACTGCGGGACTTGGCTGGATCATCTGGAGAGACGAGTCATATTTGCCAAAGGAGCTTATCTTTAAGCTTAGGTACCTTGGTTCGGTCGAGGAGAGCTTCAATCTGAACTTTTCAAGACCGGGACACCAGTCCATTCAGCAGTACTTCAACTTTTTGAGGTTCGGTAGCGAGGGCTACAAGAAGGTCCACCATACCTCTCTCAGAAACGCCAGAGTGCTTTCCAACTACCTCGAGAAGACTGAGTACTACGAGTGTGTCTCCATCATACACAGAAAGCTAGGTGACACGACCTACTCTGCGTCGGAGGTGGATAACAATATTGCCAACCAGGAGAATGACGACTGCTATTTCAACATGGGTCTCCCAGTGGTGGCCTTCAAGTTCACTGACATCTTTGCTAAGCAGTACCCAAACATCCCACAGTCGATCATCTCAACCCTGCTGAGAAAGAGAGGCTGGATCATTCCAAACTACCCACTACCACCAAACGAGGAAGACAATGAGATTCTCCGTGTTGTTGTGCGTGTTGAGCTGTCATGCGACCTGCTCTACAGACTCATCACAGACATCATCAGAGTCACTGAGTCGCTCATCAAGTCCCACGAGCTGTACGAGAAGAGCCTCATGACTAAATCGGAGGCTTCTAAGAGAGGCTACGTCTACCAGTTCTTGAATGCCATCGCCAGCGGCGGCGAGGCCGACACAGACACATTGGAGCAGCTGGAGGACCACAAGGATAACCACCACACCACTTTTAAGGGGACATGCTGATTTCCCCTGTTATTTTTTTTGTTTTGTGTATATTTGGCTTTTATTATATCACGAGGTGTCAATTGGGTATGTTTGAATAGCCTGTAGCTTAAAGGGTATTTATATATAGATGTACATTATACAGTGCTAGCACAGCATAGAAGACCGTGACTTTCTGGAATATATTCAATTGGTTTTATAGTGTAGTGGTCATCACCTTCGGTTCTGATCCGAATAACCCCGGTTCGAATCCGGGTAAGACCTTTTTTTTTTTGCAATTTTGGTATATTACCCCTATTGGGACCCCTATTACCACATATTGATATTAAACACCTACATGTGTTATATACCTGTAAGAAAACATAACTCATCGTGAAAATAGAAAACAATATAGTGTACAGAAACGCTCGTGCTTCGGTCGAGGACAAATGATCCCTGGAGGCCTCGCACAATAACCCAAACCCACGTTATACAAGACTTTATATAATGCAAACAAAATAAAACACTCTCTAACTGATGACCTTTTGCTTCCTTCTGTTGATGATCGAGGAAGCGTCGAGCTTGAGCTCAAATGCGTTGCTAGAATGTGGAATGTGCTGGTGGTGGTTAGTGTACTGCTGCTCGGCATCGTCCAACAGTATCTGCTTGATGTATCTCCCGCTCTCGGTCTCAACGTTTCCTTTGCGTGGATGGCCCTGCTGAGCAATCTCCTCCTCCTCCTCTTCGACAATCTGGTCGCTCACCAGGTTCCGCTTCTTCACAAGCTTCTCCTCGCCAATTCGGTGCACAGCGTTGGAAATGTCAAACGCATCCTTGAGGACCCTGGCTGCTGGCGAGTACATTGGCTCGCTTCTCTTGAAGTCCTGGAACTTGTGCTTCTGCGGTTTCTTGAGCTCAACCTGGTTGAGCCATGGGTCGTTCAAAAACTGCCCAATTGTGTATCTCTTGGTAGGGTCTACTGTCAGAAGGTTGCGGACACAGTTCTTTGCGCCTACAGATATTTCGTCCCACCACGGCTGGAGGAACTGGTACTCTCCCTTGGCAACCTTCTCGGTTAAAACATCAATCTTTTCATCGTAGAACGGAGGAAAGCCACACAGCAGCGTGTATAGGACACAACCAATGGCCCACATATCCACTTCCTTCGTATAGTGCTCGTCACGGACAATCTCCGGCGCCGTGTAGCCAACGGTTCCGCACGGGGTCTTTGTCTCATCGTACCAAATCTGCTTCGAGAGACCAAAGTCTGCAAGCTTAACAATACCAATGCCTCCTCCTCCAACACCGTTGATGAACTCACCTTCGTCCACCTTGTTTGGGTCATCGCTTCGTCTCAGCTTTCTCTCCTTGAGTGGCACAAGTGGGATCGGCTGGAATAGAAGGTTCTCCGGCTTGATGTCACGGTGAACGACACCAACCTCCTCGTGCAAGTACCTAATGGCCTCACCCACCTGTCTGATCACATGTCTCGCCAGGTCTTCTGAAAAGTAGGTGAACTTGACAATCTCATTAAAGATCTCACCGCCCTCCACGAGTTCCTGGACAATGTAGTAGAACTCGTCCATCTCCTTGAACTCCACAAAGTGCACAACGTTCTCGTGGTTGAGCTGCCTCATGATCGTCGCCTCCTTCAGCACCGCCTTGCGCTGGCTGCTGTCCATCTGGAACTTCTTGATGATCTTGATTGCCACGAGCTCCCCGGTCGCCAGGTGCTGTGCCTTGTGCACCGTCGAGAAGGCACCCTCCCCAAGCTTCTCAATCACCTTGTACTGCTCCAATCCGGGGTACTTGGAGCTCTGAAGCGACAGCTCCTGCTTCACAAGCTCGGACGCAAGCTCATCGTAGTCGTACCGCTTGGTCGCCTCCTGCTCCGCATACTTATTCTCCCCTGCTATGCTCTCCACAATCACCTCCGGGGCGACCATGGGAAGCTCGTGTGCTTGCTTGCCGTGGCGAATGAAGTTCTTGAAGTTCTGCACCGCCGTTAGTACGCTGCCTGCCTCGCTCATCTGCATCGCCCGAAAACGTCTGCCCCCTCAGCGATCCACTTACTTTGAACATTACTCTGGTCTAACCGGGAATCCAGGGTTGCGCTGGCAAATTTATACTTGTTGATTGCCCTCCCCCATGGCCCATTGGGGGCAAAAACATTGCGCCCGTCAATTTGCTGAAACGTTTGCGCCAGCTCCGCGCCGCAGCGCAAATTGGCGAAACGCACAAGATGACCTCATACAAAGCAACAACTGCGCCCAACCAACCGCAAAAGAGCCAAAACTACGCACACAGCTTACTATTTTTTCGTGCTCATCGCCTTATCTTGCGGCAATACTCCGGATACTGTATAGTTTAGTTTATCACTGGGCCCATGCCCTTTTATTCTGCATATTTAAGTCTCAGTCGTAGATTTCGAGCGGTGGAAGACGGTCCATGTTGTAGAACCAGTTATCTCCATCCGTCTCGCTCTGGAGCCAGTTGCACGGGAAAAGCACCAAGTGGCCCTGGATCTCGCTCAAGAGACGGTCTCCAGTCTCACGGTCGTACACACTGTCGATACCCAGCGTCGCTCTCTTGTTGAGCCCGTACTCACTGCTTCTACCCACCTTAGGAGCAAAGGACTCGGTCGTAGCAGTGGCACCACCATCCTGTGGAGAGCCACCGATCTCGCTGCCCTGCCCATCGCTCTTCAGTGTGGCCTCCGGTGGAATATTGGCACCCAAGATGCTGTCCCGTCTCAACTCACCCAGGTTGGGAACACGAACGGTGCCCTCGCGCATGCTTCGGCCATCGAGCGTGGATTGCGTGTCGTTGGGAGCTACGCTCTCAACCGATGAAAGCGCCCTTAAAGAGGCCGCCCTCCGGCTTGCATCTTGTTCCTGAGCCAAATGGAACGCCGTGTTAAGCTTGGTGAACCTTTTGTAGTCGTGCCACGAGACAACCGTGTTATCCGGTTGACAGTGGAACACCTCGCGGAAAAGAAGGGTGTTTCTCTTTGCATTGACCCACCACACATCCTCGTAGAAGGAATCAATCAAGGGATCGTAAAAACAGTACGGGTCAATTAGCTTATTGAACTTGCTTGGCTCCTCACCAGGAATAAGCGATTCCAACAGGTTCTTTATGCCAGCAGCATCTAATGAAACCACAGGAATATCATCACCTGGTAACCCTTCAACAATGTCGGCACTGTCAACATTGATAGTCTCACCGGGAGACTGCTCAAGATGTTCATTCCCTGAAGAAATCGTATTCTCAGCAAGCGTAGTAGAAACATCATCTACAGTCTGTGAACAATTCTTAGTATCCAGCGACGTGGACAAAGTTGGCAGATGGACCTTTGCACGCTTCTCATCCTCCTCTTGGGTCTGAATCTTGTGCTTAGCAGCAACTCGTTGCAAATAAGAAATCTTCTTCAACATGTTCCATCTCTCTTGGTTTCTCTCAGAAACGATAATCTCCTCCTCGCTTGACAAACAACTGGCATCCTTGATCAACTCACTATCATCTAGGAATTCTAACAATTGATCAACGTTCGGAAGAAAAATATCTGTAGAATCATATACTAATGACTCCTTGGCCCACTTCTTTAAGGTCTTGGCAGAATCAATCCGGTACTTCTGATATAATGGTGTGCCCATTCTATCCCCACCTTTACCCTCAACGTCGTTTCTGTGCTGTTGGTTGTTCAAGATTCTAGCATCAGAAGAGAATTGCTTCTTGTCTCTTATACCAGCGTTCTCCTCTCTCGCACGGTTATTGAACGAATGGAACACCAACGACACTGGATTGTGCGACTTCTCTTGTAAATGAACAGGTAAGTTCTCCTTAGCATCCTGACGGTTGATCTCATCATATTTAGAGTCTGAAGAAAGGTCTGCGCTGCCAGTGTTTTGGAAGCTTTTCCACCTTTCCGTACCACCTGGCATATTCAAGACATCTCTAGAGGCTAATTCCACCATAGAAGAACCAAGCTCGAATTCCTTGGTTGTAAAATGGTTGGTTTTAGCAGCCTTTCCGGTGCTTGTTTTCTTCGCTAGATCTTCAAGCTTGCTGAATCTTCTCTCAACGATATCCAAAATGTCAACATCGACACCCATGTGTTCTCTCATGAGTCTCATTCTTAGAGTGTGTGCAAATTTGGAAGCTTTATAAGGTTTTCCATCCATGGTGCTGTTGACAAGCTCCGTGTCTCTTACCACACTTGCAATTTCAGAGTCCCTCATACCTCGTTGTGATCTTTCATTGATGTTAGCAGAACCTATCAAAGCAGTGCGGTCATCAACAATGAGAATCTTGGCATGGATGTACAACTGCTCACTGACCAATTTCCGATGTGGCCCAATTCTTCCCCATTTCCTCAAAGAGTAGAACTGAATGTACTCAAAGGGATTGATTCCTAACCTCTTCAACTTTCCAAAGATAGAGTAATTACCTCTAGATATGGATTGGTATTGGCATTGCATTATAACTCTCACCGCAGAACCGTCAGCCTCGTCAACCTGACTCTCAAAGCCAGGCATTAATGGAATGAGAATGAAGGCCTTCCATTTTTTCTTTTCTGCATTAGCACGGATGATTCTGTCGGTCAAAGCATCACCAATTCTGTTTTCTATGGTGACACCATCAATCTCAGTACTTGTTACAAAGAACTGGTTCTCAATGTAGATATAGTGTTGGGACGTTTCAATCAATCTCAAATATGCAGAATGAATAGAGCTTTCAACCTCTTTCAAACCCAGTGACCAGTTGGCAGAGGATCTCAACAACTGCACTTCACAAGTACCAGTTAGACCAAATACCTCCAAATCGTCCTGTGTAAAGTCTGGTGGAGGGGTCAAAAGAGGTGTCGGTCTTGACGGTCTCTTTTGTCTTAACAGATAGTTCCATCTTTGAACAAAGTGTCTTGATAAATCTCTAGCAGGCTGACCAGCAGTCATCATGTGCACGTCATGCCATGGCATACGAGGCGTGACCTCTCTGTCATACATAGACTCGTATGGTTTATCTAAGGCATAAAAGTCCTTCACTCTTGGGTTGGAGTAGTCCTTACCTGGGAAAGTTTGGAACTTGACAGATTCTTCAGTTGGGCTTTGCTTGGTAGCAAAATCGTGAGGAGAATCATCAACGAGAACATGGTCTGGTGTGTCATATCTTCCGTAACATAAGTCGATACCTCCAAGGAATGCAACTGTATGATCAATGATACACAATTTTTCGTGATGAGCCCAGAAGTATGTGTTTTGAAGCCATTGGTTTGGAGAACGGATGACATAAACATTCTCGTGTAAGTCAATCAACGAGTGCTTGGTCCATAAAGAATCAGTGACCACAGTGGAACCAACGTTTCTATAGACGATAACAAAGACTTTCACACCTTGCTGAGCTTTTCTTTTCAATATTCTGTCAAGTCTCCACTCCTGGTTACCATTTGCTGGGCGTCTCATGTACAATTCTGGAGACAACCACCAATCGTGGATATAAATGACATCCTTAGCCATTTCCAAAGCTGAGCTGACGGCCCACATGTGGTCTCTTCCATCAACAAACCACTGTGCAAAGCAGTTCTGTCTAACGGGAGAAAAACTCCCAAATCTATTTTCTTTAGACCAAATTGTATTTTTAACCATTGTTTGGAGTGAGTGAACCCAGAGTTTTGCTTGATTTTCGGACTTTGCAATTACCTTGAGCTCTCTTTCACTGTTCTCGAGTTTGATTGTGAAATGTGGGATTCTCTTTCTATCTTTTGGCGAATCATCAAAGCTGGTTAATGACATGCCATCATCATAGAATGATTCATTATCATTACCAACTTCATCCATGCTCTCTGAGCCCGAGAAAGTAATTTTGAAATCCTTATCCACCAAGAATACCTCCAATGGGGTTGTAGAGTAGATATCGGAAACGTACATCACATATGAGTTTCTCACTAGGAACCATTTGTTTGTATGTCTTTCGACCATCTGTTTCCAATCAGTCACTTTCAAATGCCCAACTCTCCAACCTTGAGATTTGGAGCTCGAACTGACTATCAAGTAACCCTGTTTACCTTGGTATCCGCTTTCATAACTCAACAAGACACCCAATGGAGAAAGCTCAAAGAACTGGAACAACTTGTTAGACTGTGGAAGAAGTGAAAGAGCCAAGATCAACTGTTTCAAGTAGGTCTCGAGTTTGCGTCTGTAAGCCTCTGAAAAGTCATCAATTGCAGGGTCATCATGGTTAGGATGGGAAGGAGATATGAGTGAGGTGATTGTGTGAAGACGGTCTCTGATCCCACTGGAGCTTCCGGTACGAATTGATCCATTGGATGTAGTACTGGAGTGTCTTAACGATCTTTGGAATGGCTTTGAGTCTCTCAGGGGAGCAGGTTCCTCGTGTTCTTGTATGTGCATTACAGCCGAGAGATAGCCGTCATTGAGGGTATGTGATGGGTATTCATGGTCCAAGTCCTTGTAGTATCTTGGAAATTTGGGCATGTCAACATTCTTTTGTCCCTTCAAGTTCTTGGACTGGAACAGGGACAATTTGAGCCTTGAGTGTAAGCTCATAAAGTCTCTCTGGTCTTTTACTACAGTCCATTTCAGTCTGTTTGATCCCACACCGTACTCCATGTGCAACTTATACTTTCTGTGGCGGCTCCCGGAAGCAGTGAGGTCCTCAACTTCAACAGACAACAATGAGAGCAATATTGGCGCTCTTCTGGTACCGTGGTCGTCCTTCTGGAAACTTGATGCGAGGAACAATGCTGCTGGTGCGCCTGCGAGCAAGCTGGTGACCAAGTTGGACCCTCTGATACGGGCAGCCTCCTCTGAAGCATCCACCGGCTGCTTCTTAGGCGGGATCTGTTGTGATGTCTCTGGCACGGTATCCTTCTTTCTGCCAAACTTCAACACGCGGCCCCAGTCCTTCCATGTGTCATTGCTAGTGAGTCCTGTCTGGATTTTGGAGAAGCGGCGGTACCACGTTGGCGACTCGCTGGCGCCGTGCTGCTCGTGCGCAAGATGGGGCATTGCTGGCTCGCTGTACGTGACATCCTGGGGCCTGATGGCTCCGGTGTGGCCGTTCATAGGCGCACCGCCCTGTGTGTGTCTATTCCCCTGGCTGTTGAGATCGAGCGTGGGCTTCTGGAATGAGGAGTCAGAGTGCTTGGGCGAGATGGGCCTCTTGGGCGGCGTGCCGACACGCTGCTCATCATCAGCGTTTTTGTGGAGCACGTCCGTGTTCCAATCAAACTTGTTCCCTATGAACACCGGCTTGAAGAGCTCTCCCTCCTCGTTGTTTTCCTTCGAAGCGCTCGCTCGTGCGTCGCTCACGCCCTCGTTGTTTGCGCCATCCTGGTGCTCTGGCACCATTTCATGGCGCTTCCCTGGTGTCCTCATCGTGTTAGGGTCCACTCTCGCTAGTGTGTTATCCTCCATACGTAGAGTTCAGATCCAGCAAATTCAGCGCTTTTCCCGCGTGGCGGTATCCTCCTACTCCGATGCGTTCCGCTTGTTGCTGTTGTTCTTGGTGACAGGGTGAGCTTTAGCCGTTCCTTTCCTGAAATCCGGGGGGTGGGGCAGAGAGCACGGGTACGAGCCTGGTGGGTGCGACGGGGGGAGAAGGGTTCTTTATAAACAGCTGTGGTGTGCTCCTTGGAATAGAGCAGTATCGAGTGCTTGTCTATAAAGCGAGAGGTCCTCGTTTATATATGATGCCTCGATTGCTGGAATGGGCTAAATTTGGCTTTGGTGCGGCCCGAGCGATGAGCTTTCGAGGCCTTCTGTTACCCCTGGGCGATTCGGCAATGGGGGCCAAACACCACCGCTAAGCGGAGACCAAGGGAGCACAATGGAGATGCCACAAATAAGGCTCTAAAGCAGTTATACAAGCAGCTCCACCATTAAATCGGCGGCGAAGGGGGGCATATTGGCGAGCTTGTGGGCTACGCAACATCGCTAACCCCATACAATGGGCCCGGAACTCGCGGCGATGCGCCCCGGAAGTCCCATATATTGAAACCTTCTGCCCTGTCAATCCTGAGTGCCTTTCCTTATCGCTCTGTCAGCCTCAAGCACCGGCAGAGCACGAGGCAGATGCCAGAAGAGAGGATCCGTGCTGAGGCAGTACTTGTGCTACCGAAGGTTGTGCTTCTGTACGGACAGTTGGGCCCTCCGCGGCCGCTGAACAAGCGCAGAAGAGCCGAAGTCGAAGAGGTCATCGAGGCCCCAGCTCTGCAGCCTGTGATCCAGGACCCGACCTACTTGACCCTCTCCCACAAGAAGATATGCTGTGAGTGCGAGTGGTCTGAGGAGTATGCGGAGCTGGGCGAAGGGGACGTCTTTTCCGGCGATGTGGCCGTTAAGCTGGACTCTGAGAGGATGATGCACATCCGCACAAAGAAGAGAAACAAGATGAGAGAACAGGCCATCGGGAAATTCAGAATCACAGACACAGAGGAAGCCTTTGGCTCACTTGTAGCTGACGTGAAGGTCCTGGTATCGGCAAAATCTGCCAGCACAATATGGTACAGACATCTGATCCCACCAACGCTTTCCATCAAGATTGACAAAACACAGTCCAAGGTCTTCTTCACACTGGAATATCATTTCCAGTTGATAGAGAGTCTCTACATGAACCACAAGGGTGAGGTAATAACACAGGTACAAGCAATAATGGACAACATTGCGGTGCTTCCACCACAGCCACCAACCACAGTCACACCCAAGTTGTTCTACGATGCCATTACTGAGAAGACACAAAGCTACCCTACAATTGACACTCCACCAATGGTGCCGGAACTCGAAACAGAACTACTGAGGTTCCAAGGAACAACTGTCAGATGGATGCTTGAGAGAGAAAACGTACGATATGACGACAGCACACGATCGGTCATTGGCGATCCAGTATTCCAAAGCGACGCGGATCTACAGAATGATGAGCTTGTGAAAAGAAGACTCAATCTTTTATCAACGGGATTTGAGCTGGTTGAGATTCCATCATCAAATCAAAAAGTGTGGTACAACAAGTTTTCAGGAAATGTATGTTCGAAAGCGACAGCAGTCAAGTTCCTAATCGCCGAGGGTCCCCCACAGAGAGGTGTCGGACTCTTATCAGAAGAAATGGGTCTTGGTAAGACAGTGGAGGTCGTTGCACTCACACTACTGAACCAAAGGCCACCCCATGAACTCAAGGAGTTGACTGTTAACCCACACAACATGAGAGAGATCATAAAGGCAAAGACAACATTGATCGTGTGCCCAGACTCCATTGTGTCTCAGTGGTACGACGAACTAGTGCTTCATGCTCCGGGCCTAACCATAATGATTTACCAAGGACTGAACACATTTGACAGTAAGACACCAACTGAGGCTGCAAAAATGATGAGTGACCACGATATTGTCATAACTTCATATAACATTGTTGGTAAAGAGGTCCATCATGCTCTGTACAACCCGGCTCGTTCTAAGAGAGCAAGACGCGCTGTTTCTCAGAAGATAGACTTTGCAGATGCAGAGGCCAAAAATGGATTAATTGACGATGAGATTAGAGATACACTGAAAGGGATTTATGATGATGTTGGCGCTGCACATGACCTCATAGTCAGCGAGCGCGTTGACTACACATCACCACTCGTTCTGATGGAGTTTTGGAGATTCGTCCTTGATGAAGTTCAAATGATGGGTGCAACTGTAACAAATATTTGTACCACAGCTACGTTAATCCCAAGATACCACGCTTGGGGTGTATCGGGTACACCTATCAGAAATGGTATGAGTGATTTGAACTCATTACTATCTTTCCTGAAAGTTCATCCGTTCAGTTATACCACAAAGAGATGGAAGCAGTTGTTAGAATCACCTTATGATTTTGTTGAGATATTTAAAACCCTTTCTTGGAGGCACACGAAAGCTATGGTGAAGAATGACATTCATATCCCAGGGCAACAGAGAATTTTGTTGAGTGTTCCATTTGGACCAGTCGAACAAAACAACTACGAGGAGCTGTACAAACAGTTTTTGAATGATGTTGGACTTGATGAGATGGGACATCCAGTACACTCTGATTGGGAACCAACTGGATCGATCAATGAAGCTATGAGAAATTGGTTAACGACTCTAAGGCGTATCTGTTGTCATGCTTCGTTTGGAAGAGACCCTGTTAAGGCTTCAACTACAGGATTTCACACGATGGACAAAGTTTTAAATATGATGGTAGAAACATCTAAACAGGAAATTGCCAACTTGGAGCGTGAGGTTATTGTATCCCAATTGGAAATTGGTCAGATCTACGAGTTTAGGAAGCTTCCCCGTCAAGCATTGTCGGAATGGACTGTTGTTGAGACTGAACTAGAAGAAAAGGTTGCCAAAATGAGGGATAATAAGGACTCAAGTGAAATGAGTACAAATTCTTTTAGAAACATCTTAGAACTTCTTCACAGAACATATTTCTTCATTGCGTCTGCCCACTATCAGATCTACACACCACCAATTACGACCTTAGTGCCCGGGATTGAACAACAATTCATCCCAGAGGGAATGGACCCTTGCCTCTTTGATTCCGGATCAGTAAATATACATGAGTTGCTAAAGGATCTTACTGTTGCCAGAGTTTTGACAGAAGAGGAGATGAAGCACCAAGTAATTGAACAGGATTATTATCGCAAAGCGCAGGATTTGAGAAGAGAGCTTTTGGCAGAACCGATCAAGAATGTTAATGAGTCTTTTTCGAAGATTGGCCAGGGCTTTGTTCTTCCGTTGTCTGATTTTGATTTCTGGACTTTTGATTCTCTTGAAATTAATCTCTTTGCTCTCAAGGTTGAGCGTGTTATCAATCAGGTTAACAGCCAGGCTAAAGTTGTAAACAACTGGCTCTTTGAGTTGAAAAGAATCTTGGCTACTCCACTATTGGACACTGTTACTGATCCAAGTGGTGATGAGTACGAAGGATCTTTGTTTAATCAGGAACATGTTTCTGTGTTGTTAATGTTTGTTCAAAGATCTATGAGGGATAGACATAGTCTTGTCAATGGTTACAATTCTGGTGCAGTTGAAACCTATGAGAGGATTGAGGAGACTACAGGTGCATTGTTTGACCATGAGTATACCAAGAAGCTTGAGAGTGAATACTGCCTGATCAAGACTGTGGAATCTTTGAGAAATTTGGTTATTACGTCTAGAACGTTAATTGCAGAAAACGAGAGGTCGCCAGAGATACCTCGTCTTTCTCAGTTAGTGCTCAAGCTGAAGGCGGTATTTGATGAGCAAAAGAAGGCCTGTGATTTGTTCCAAGCCAAGTTCAGAATGTACAACAGCATATACAACTTGAAGATTACATATTTCAGAAGGCTCCAGGAAATATCGGACAATGTCAAGTCATTTGATGAGGTGACACACAGTAACTTTCGAGCACATGAAGCTACGCAACAGTTGATGGATTCCATTTCCAACAAGAAGAAACAAATTATCAGCAGGTGTAGTAGACTGAGATTTCTCCAGAGTTTATCATCTACGTCTGAATCCGAGGAGAAGGACAGATTGTGCTGTATTTGCAGAAGTACTATTACAATTGGTTCCATTACACCTTGTGGCCACCGTTATTGTAAGGATTGTCTTGATGAGTGGTTGAGGAACAGACACACATGCCCCATCTGTAATGCCTCCGTGAAGAAGTTAGATATCTATAACTTTACATTCAACAGAGAGGAGATCAGTGTTACTTTTGGTTCTGAGCAGGCTGGTGATGAGTTGAGACAGATTTATTCTCATTTAGACACCGAGTCATTAGCAATGCTTGGTAAAATCCCATTGAAGCATGATTATGGATCTAAAGTCAATGCTATTGTGAAACAGGTGCTTTGGCTGAAACAGAGAGATCCTTATGTTCAAGTGGTGATCTTCTCTCAGTGGGGACAACTTTTGGAGATTATTGGCCGCTCATTACAGCAGAATGGTATTAATAGCCTTGGTTCCAAGAATCCCCATTCGAGACATAGAAGTGGTGGAAACCCAGGGCTAAAGAATAGCATTACACTGTTCAAGAAGGATCCTAATGTTACATGCTTCTTATTGAACGCCAGAGCCAATGCCTCTGGGCTGAATTTGGTCAATGCAACACATGTCTTTTTGTGTGAGCCACTTGTACAAACAGCGTTAGAACTCCAGGCTATCAGCAGAATCCACAGGATTGGTCAGAAGAGGCAAACGAGTGTATGGACTTTCACCGTGAAGGGAAGCGTCGAAGAGAGTATTGTATTGTTGTCTGCAAGAAAGAGGCTTGAATTCAAAGAGCAGCTAGAGTCTGAAGAGGCTACCAAGAACTCCAAGAAGTTGGTCGAGACCAATGGTGAGAGAGTAGATGATGGTGATTTGTGGAACTCCTTTTTTAGTCACAAGATTGGAAGGTTAGTTTAGTTATACGAATTAATGAATTTTTTTAAAAAAATAATATAAAGATATATATATATATATTCACAGTGTAAAATCACAATAAACTGTTATGTGTATCGTATCATGGCCACCTTCCTCAACCGACTCTATTGGTCTTTGGGCTTGGGTCATTTGTTAACTGCCCCATGGTCTGTGCTTTGTGTCCCAACTTGAAACCAGAAAAGTGCTCGTGGATTCTATTAAGCTCACTGGTTGCCGTATCATGAGTGTACGGGATCTTCAGATCAATGTTTTTGGTATATGTTCCGTCAGAGCTTACTGTGGTTGCTGTTGAGAGTTTTGGCTGCTGTTTTGATGGACCCACCCATAGTGATTTTGTTACTTCTGAGGATTTCCGGAGGAGTTTGTGGAGTCTGTCTGTGTCTAATATCACTTTATTCTTTGCTGATGCCGTTAGTGATGCCCGGGAAGGTTTATGCTGTTGTTTGAGGTCATTCATCAGAGGGTGGAAGTTTTTGAAGTATTGGGTGTTCAAATCCTCAATAGAACTTGGGCCACGGGTTGTCTTGACTTTCTTCGAGGTTTCTGGTTCCAATTGAACAACTCGCTGGAGACTAGAGACCAGTGGCCTATAGTTATATCTCCTCAAACTCTGGAGGTCGTAGTTTAAGGAATCCAAAAAGGTCTTTTGTTCGACATTGGTGAACCGACTGTTCCACGAAGGTTCCTCCCCATCCTTGAGTTCCTTGAGTGCATGGATTCTCTGTTGGATTCTCCCCACTTGCTGGTGCTGTACATGAACAGACACTTTGTTCTCATCCACCGGCCTCTGGGTCATCTCACCAGCATGTAGGAACAATGCGTCCGTCAAGCTTGAAGTGGCACTCATTGCGTTCTCAATGTGTGAGCTGGTGGCTTCTTCCTCCTGGTGGCCCATATTGTCGTGATTCTCGTCAAAGTCCATGTTCATATCATCGAATGCTGGCACCAGATCACCACCCATCGGCAGCGAGATGCTCGGGCGTGAGCTTTGCTCTGCAACAAGGGTTGTTGTTCCGAGGCTTGACCTCCTGCTGCTGAGGGTCCCATCTCGGGAGAGCGTTGGCTTTATGATGTCGTGGTACTGGTTCTGCTGGCTCTGCTGGCTCTGCTGGTGGTTGTTTGAGCTGTACTTTTGCTGGAGCATGCTTGTGTGATGTGGAACGACGGTCTCAATGGTCTTGTCGTCGGCGTATGCGTTCATCGGGTGCTTGAAACGGCTTGTTCTGCTGTGGATCCTCTGCAACTTATCACTCTGTGGATGTGTCTCTGTGCTGGCCATTGAGTGTACTGTGTGTGTTGAAGCTTCACGGGATCTCAGAAACACCGGCTGGGAGTCCCCCTGAGCTGCTGTTTGGATGTTCTTGACGAGCTCTGGGGGCCTTCTCGTCGTGAGCAGATATGTGTCTCTTTTGGACGGCCGGCCCCGACGCTCAACGCTGTGTTCACGGGAGCGTGTAGCCGTGTGGTTCTGCCCATAGGCGATGCTGTGTCTCTTCGTGAACTCCGGCACGGTGATGTGGTTCGGTACGCTTGTGGGATTGCTTCTGCTGGAGTCCTGGCTCGGAGGGCTGGGCGAGTGCTCTGTCTTTGGTGCTGTCAAGGGCATGGTACATTCTACTCGGCACGCTGTGCTGGTCTTTTCCTCGTGTTGGTCTGGTGGGGGGGGGGAGCTTCACAGCTCGTAAACACAGTTCGTCAACACAGTTAGTTCACAGCTTCGCAGCTCGTCTGTCTGGCCTCTTTGGTGCAATTGAGGGATCGCCGTGGAGTCGTCTCGACCTCGTCTCGGAGTCGTCTCGGAGTCGTCTGTATCAACTCTGTTCACCTGGCCAGTCCGTCCACCGGTGCTCACTGGAATAAAGTGGGAGTCACCACCAGCACACCGCGTTTCTTTTTCTCCACATTGTCCTGGGCATCACTTTGATAATCCCATCTCCTTGGCTGCCCTCATCTGTGGCCATGCGGCGATAAGACAAGGGCTGCGATAAGGGTATCGGTTGCCTGATTTGGCAGTGGTATGTAATTGGTCACTACCAATGGATATGGGCATTTGCATGCGTGGACATTGGGTCAAGCGCGAAATCTAAAAATCATCAAATGGATCTCTGGCCGAGCGGTTTAAGGCGCTTGACTCAAGATCAAGTATCGTAAGATGCATGTGTTCGAATCACATGGGATTCATTATTTTTTTATTTTTTTTGGCCAAGTGCACTACTCCAGGGCTTCCAGGGCTCCGCGGGGTGTGTGCGAGATCCGAGGGCTTTATACCGGAAGTCAGAGATCGCCTGGGCCCAAGTCGATATACGTCTGAGCACAGGCAAATGACACAACCGGAAGGCAAGAAAGGGCCAATCAACACAAAAGAACACATTTGACAATGGCCACCTTCTCACACACCAGTGACTGCGAGATGGAGATTCACTGCTCGCCGTTTGGGCTTTCGGGAATGTACCTGAAGGTTGCTGCGTCGAACGCGGTGGGCATTGGGTCCACAATGGCTCGTCTCACGGGAGTGACATCGGGCAAGCTCCACTACAACGCCGCAGAGGACCTGATGAACGCCAAGTACAAGCTGTATGGGCTGCTGGAGGAGGATGACATCCTGAGGATTGACTTTATTAAGATATTTTTGCCGGAAGACGACAAGGAGGCCGCTGTAGACGAGTCAAAGGCAGAGAAGCTTCCGTTCGAAGACCCCGAGGACGAGGGCTACGAGAAGCCAGATATCGTGTTCAGAGGCAAGGTGCCGGCTGGAAAGCCGGATGCTGTGGAGCCCTTTATCGGTATCTTCAACTTTGAGCGTCCTCCAAACGCTTGAGAGCCTCCCTGGTGTCTTTTTCTTCCCCAAGGGAAAGAGAGAGTGCCAAAACGCTCTCCATGTATTATACAGTCATTCTACGATAAACGTGCAAGTGGGCTTGCCCTTCCTTTTTTGTATATATTTCCAGTTGCCATATATAGCATATGTAGCACACAGGTCAGCTGAAGTAGGTATTGGTCATTGTCTTTGCGACGTTGAATCCAAACAGCGAGATAAAGTACAGCACGCTAAGGACACCGACCGGGAAGAGGATCAGCTGTGTGTGCTCAAGGAACGGCAGGGCATTGTAGCCGTAGAAGGTGATGACAAAGTAGTAGCTGAGACTGACAAAGTAGAGGGTGTTTCCGAGGAAGAGGCCGAGCCAGTTGTTCATTGTCAGCAGAGGCAGGAGCAAGAACTGGAGCATGTAGAGCAGCACCCAGATTACGAGGAACGAGTTGCAGTGTACATCGAAGCAGTATGCCCACTCAAGGTCTCCCTCTGTGACTGCGCCCATGGAGTTGTTTGTGCCCCTGGCCTTGAAGAACTTGTTTGCCAGCACCCACCCGACTGTTGAGATCAACAGGCCCACAACGAAGAAGTCCACAAACACCATATAGAGAATGAGCTTCATGATCGACAGCACGCCGGGGGAGTAAGCCACGCCCCAGGCCACTGCACTCAGCGTCAGGAACAGAGACAGCAGAATCACAAACGACGGGTCATCCCTCGCCCACCGGTTCTTGGTCTGCTTGTGGTAGTAGAGCGACTTGTACACTCGCTTCGGAGACACAATGAGGTAGAAGATCTCCCACATCGCCTTCTCAAAGTCCAGTGTCGGCGGCTTGAAAAACCGTCTGATATACACAGGCACCCTCAGCTGTGTCCTCGACCCAAACTGGGGCCCACGACTGAAAAAACGCGTGTTGCTGGCCCTTGACGACCCTACAGAACCCGCACGCTGTCCTGATCTGTAGGAAGCGTCGTCCCTAACGTCGTCCATTGTCTGCGGCAGCACATTGCCCGGTACACCAGCCGAAAGCCCTGGGAGCGTCGGTGTGTACGATCTTCGAGTCATTGTCTTGTGTGGTCTCCACTCCCTTTATTTACTTATGCTTTTAAAATTGCCCGTAGCACCAAGCCAATTTGGAGTTGGTGATCTTTTGCCCTCACAGGTAACTCGGGAAAGGCCATTGTCCGGGGGTGTACGGGTGTGCTCATGAGGTGTACGGGTGTTTCACCAACCCTCTTCCCTCACATATCTATATATGCTATATATGTATAGACCCACGATTTTATGCCTTCCAGCGCTGTTGGCAGAGCTTCCAGCGCATCTACTCGTAGCCCAGTCACATTACTAGCGTGCATTAATTAAACAGAAAGAGAAGTCCACAAACCGGGTGGTATACGTCCCCCTCCAGACACGGGGAGAACGGCCCACTATATACTACCAAGAACAAAAGATCACACTATATGACGAATAGACAGAAAACACGATGCCAAAATGCCAAAGAAATGTTATAAGAGAGTCCCCAATCAGCGCAGGAAGTAGTTGTGCTTGCCCTTGCAAGCTCTGTAGTCGTCGCCATCGGCCTTGAAGTCCCACTCGATCTCGATGTCGAGCTCTCTTGGGTTGACGTCGTTTGGACGGTTGGCGAGCTTGATCTGGACGGTCTCGCCCTTCTTGATGTCGAGGACGTCGTCGAGGTAGAAGACGGTCTGCTTCCAGTGGGTGTAGTGCGCGTGTGGCCCAGTGGAGAAGAACACCTCGTTCTTCTTGTCCTTGCATGGGAACCAGTTGTCAAACCATGCCACGAGGCCGTGGATTCTGTCGTCCCTGGTGGCCTTAAGGGTCAGGTTGGACAAAAAGGCAAGGTCCTCGAGCTTGACAGTGTTGATGTTGATCTCGGTCAGCAGCCCTGTTGTGGTGCAGACGTTGCCGTTGTCAACAGTGTCAACCAGTGGCTCCGCCATCGCAACCTCAATGAACGGAGAGTAGTCAAAGCCGTAGACGTTCTCCCAGTAGTGGATCTTCTCGTCCTTGTACTCACCGTCCTCGATGCCCGCAATGTGCATCGTGACACGGTCCGGGAAGATGAGTCCACCTTCCTTGAGGTAGTGGTCTCTGGCCCACAGCACAGTGTCGAGCATGGATTCGTAGAGCAAAAAGTACCCCATCCACTCGGAGATGATGATGTCCACCTTGTCGTACGGCAGCTTCACGTCTTCCAGCTTTCCCCTCACGAGTGTGATCTTGTCGGAGAAACCGTTGAGATCCACAATCTTCTGAGCCATCTCAATGATGTTGGACATGTCCACCGCAATAACGTGCTTTGCCCCAGCCTGCGCAGCAAACATGGACAGCACGCCCGTACCACACCCAACATCCAGCACAATCTTGTTCTTGAACAGGTCCTTGTTCTTCATGATTGCGTTGCGGTACGACAGCGTGCGCACTTGGTCCTTGAGCATCTCCTCGTGGATCCCAAAGTGGTCGTACGATGAAAAGTAGTGCTGCTCGGAGAACGGCAGCGCGGTCTTGTCAGTTGCAGAGTGCTCAGCGTCGGTGGAGGTCATCTCAGTACGGTAAATTGGTCTTCTGGAGTGTCTTTCAGAGGATCTAGAGGCCCATAACAGAGTGTTAGACATAATAGAAAGCTCGCTTGGAAATTTTTTTTAGTGCGCGAAACTGCCTCTGGGCCCTGGGAGAGCCCAGAGGGCCCTTGCGAGTCCGAGGAAAAGGCCATTAACGGGCTATAAAAGGGGTGTTTACGGGTGTTCTGGAGGGCTCCAGGTGGTGCAATCGGAGGGGATGTAGATGTAGTTGTACAAGAAGAGATAGCAGTGGCCGAGGGGTGGCCAGGGGATGGCCAGGGGCCCGGTGGGACACAATCACTTGACCTGAAGAATCGGCAGGAACTGGCCCACGATGAGCATCGGGATGTCAAAGACGTCCCGTTTGACGGTCCAAGTGGAGGCACACCGGATGAGCTCGCCGTTGGGGCTCATGAGCGTGCACTCTGTAATGATGACGCCGTTGAGGTCGCCAAAGGCGACGCTCGAGAAGAGGCGAAAGTAGTCGAGCGCACTCGGGTCGTTCATGAGCTCGATGATGAAGGTCCGTTTCGACAGGAGCTCTGTCTTGGTGTGCGATGTGAGTGAGGAGAACTCCGTGGAGACGGCCACGATCTCTCCTGTGCGCCTCCACATGATTGTGGGCGACGACGATAGCGACGACATCGACTCGTACTCGAGCAGCGACCGTTGGAACGACCGCTCCGCAAACAGCAGGTCCATCTCGACCAGCGACCGCGTGGCAGCAATGAAGCTCGGCCGGTATGCTGCCATAGTCTCTGCAATCTGCATCAGTTGCTCCTTGTTGAACCGTTTCCGCAGATAGTCGAGCAGCGCGTGGTAGGCACGGGGGTAGTTGTATGGCTGGAGGTTGGACGTGTACACGTCCTCGGGCACCTTGATGAGGTGCCGCAGGATCAACGGCGACGTGTAGTCTGGGGCGTACGCATTCAGCATCAGGTTCGGCACTGTGTTGGAGGTGCTTGTCGAGTTATCTGATAGCGAGATGTAGGGCCGGGTGTTGTTGTCGGACTGGAACGCTGTCTGGAACTCGGTGTTGTATATGACGGACGACTGGCTCGGCGACTTGGCCGAGTCGTCTAGCAGGTCTGTGAGCTGGGCATACTCCTGGTTTGCAAATAGGGACGAGAACACGTCTGGCGAGTCCACAGTGTTGATTCGTGTTCTCTGTGCTGCCTGGGCTGCTTGGACAGCTCTGCCTGGCTGGCCAGGCAGGGCATGTGCTGGCTGCGCTGGCTGCGCTGGTTGCCCTGCCTGTCCGGCCAACGCCTGAACCTCCCTCACTCCAGGCCGTGCAACAAGCTGTCCATCACTTGCCTTCCCAGCCTTCTTCACGTACTTGACCCGCTTCCTCACCACGTCCTCGCACTGGTCCGCAACGCCCCGTTTCGTGCAGTTCTTGCACGGCCTCGTGGCATCGCACTGGAGATGCTTCGAGTGGCAGAAGGTGCACGCCCGCTGGATTGGCTTTCTCGTTGCCTTCTCGCTCAGTGGAAGCTTCTTCGTCATCGCCCTCTCACCGTTCAGCTACGGCCTTCGAGCTCTTCAAGTGCTTTCCCCACAATGAAAACAAATGTCGAGACGGAAAAACAGCGTCGTGGTGTCCGGGTTTCGGGGCCATCGCCATGTATATAGCTATGGATATATATATATGTATATATACAGATAGATAGATAGATAGATAGATGTGTGTGCTACATTGCAGAGACCATCTGATCGAGGTCCGGCGAGCCCTGTTGGACCCTTTCCCAGGCACGGGCCTGGCCCTGGCCGGGGCCAGAGCTGGAGCCAGGCTCATGCCTGCCCATATACACAGGCTTCTCCCACTGAACAGCATCTTTCTCAGCATCCCACACGCTCAGATACTCCTCCTGGGCCTTAGCATCCTTCTGGCTCCGCAACTCGCCCTCCATGCGCAAAATCTCACCGTCATCGTCGCTGTCAGACACATTCTGCGACTGCACTTCTCGCACAACGGCCTTGCCGTCCTTGCCAATGGTGATGTCCAGCACCCGCTTGCCACGCCCAGAGAGCTGCTGCTCCTTCTTCTCCTGCTTCCGCAGCGCCCGTTGCTGCCTCTTCAGCTGCAGTGCCTTCTCCACACCGCTGGACCAGATGTTCGTGCCCGAACTCGTCGGAAGCTCAAAGTCTGAGGCCTGGTCAATGATCCGTGTACGCTCCGCAGAGTTCGCTTGGAAGCTCAAAAGGTTCGCCAGATTGGCCTTTGCCTTCATCAGGTCACCATCTTCAGACTTGTTCTGGCTATAGTATCGCAGCTCTTTGTCCTGTGCATCGAGCTCCTGCTGCTCCTTCGCACGCTGCTGCTCAAGCTCCACCCTCCTTGCGTGCTCGCCCTCAAGACTCTTGAACACCTTGTCCTGTTCCTGCCACAGATTTACTCCTGCTCCAGATGAAATCGTCACCTTGTTCTTCTTCTTGGGCTTGGCCCCGGATTGCGGTTGGGCCCCGGCTTGGGTCCCAGGCTTCTGCAATTGTGTCTTCTCGGCCTCGAGGTATCGCACAATCTCGTGTCGCTCCTCAGCACTGATCAAATCATGTCCACAGAACGAACACGGTCTCAGCCCTTCCACAACACAGATGATCTTACCACAGTTTGCGCAGTTCGGTGCAACCTCAAACAGTGGGTGTCTGGTCGCCATGCAATCGCACGTTCGGGCATCCTCGCTGGTCACCTCGAGCTGGCGTAGAATCGCATCGAGGTCCTCAAGACTGTCAACCTTGCGCTGACGCTTTGTCTGCTTTGTCTGCTTTGTCTGCTTTGTCTGTTTTGTCTGATTTGTCTGCTTTTCTTGCTTTTCTTGCTTTTCTTGCTTTGATGGTTTTTCTTTGGAACGTGTGTCCAGCATCTGGGACGTTGTAGAGCCAGACATATTCGGCTTGCCAGTCTGTTTCGCCACTGGGGTCGCTGGACGTGAGGCCACACGTGGAGCCCCGTGTGGTTCCACACGGGAAGAGCCACGAGACGAGCTGTAGGAAGAGCCCACGGTGAAGTTCGTGATAAAGTCCAGCGCATTGGGGCTCTCTCCTAGCAGCCCGAGCCAGTACTCGGTGATTGCAGAGTGCGATGGCAGCTTGAGGGCGTTGTCCACCATCTGCGCAAGAGACTCCTCGTCCAGAGGCAGCAGCTCAAACAGCTCTTTTGCCAGCTGCTTCTTGTCCATGAGAGTAAGTTGTGTTAGAGTGTTTTGGCCTCTGTGCTTTGTGTGCTTTGTGTGGACATATGTATAATGGTGATGGAGCTCTCCAGGCTTTTTCGCGATGATAGAGAACCATTAGCCAAAGAGGTCCATTATCCAAAGAGGGCCAATTGAGCGTGGAAAAAGCATAGAAAGATATCAGACAGATACTAGAAAGGCCCACAATGTCAGACCTGTTGGAGCAGATTGCTAAGCTGAGAGGTGAGTGCTATTTTCCAGCGTTCCGGGAGCAGTGGGCTAACAGAAGCACAGGGTCGATCAATGAGTACAAAGTCGACAAGGACATCTCACACACACAGAGCACACCGTACGAGGCAACGGGCTCTGCATCAGGCCATGGCCCCTCTGGGGACCATACGGGATCCCATAGGGGATCCTATAGGGGCTCATACCGTGGAGCTTCCAGGGGGCCCAGGGGCAACAGAGGGTACCGTGGCCACAGAGCACACGGCATGCCTGTGCGCAACAGGTCGCTTATCGTCAACAACAACGCTGACCCCAACGGCGAGTTTGTGTCTGTGAAGTCTGCTAGTGGCTATAAGCTGGTCAACAAGCAGGTGTACACAGAGGAGCTCCAGAAGGGTAACACCCGGGTGGAAGAGATGAGAGTTGCGCTCATCAAGAAGAGACAGGAGAAGAGGCAGCTCAAGGCACAGCTCAGGGCCTCCAAGCTACGAGTCCGGCTCGACTACTGCGACCTGTGTGTGATCCAGGGACACACCTACGCTGTCGCACGGTATGGTGCAAAGCTTGTGCTGTTGGACTTTGTTCCAGCCGAGGTGCTGCCTGCGAATGTTGAGTGGAACGGGTGGCACTACACACGCGACAAGGCTGGCAACCTGAGGCTCGAGGGCCAGAAGGTGTTCCTGAAGGAGCAGTGCCGGTTCTTCCAGAAGACAGGCGAGTGCTCGCGTGGGTCTCAGTGCAAGTACACCCACAATACTGACAAGGTGGCCCTGTGTCCGTGGGTCATCAAGGGGGCCTGTAAGCACGCATCGTGCCACCTATCGCACGCTCCATCCGAATTCAATGCCCCACTGTGCCACTTCTTCCTCCGTGGCTCGTGCACCAAGACCGGGTGTCAATACCTCCACACCCAGCCCGAGCTGGAGCTCGTGTGCCGCCAGTTTGCCATTGGAGGCTACTGTTTCCGTGGGAGAGCGTGCAAGTTCAGGCATGTGCACGAGTGTCCTGACTCCCAGCTCTCGCTCAAGTGTCTACGGGGCAAAAAGTGCCGGCTGGCACACTCCAACGCAGACAGTCTTGACGCTAAGCTCCAGTTCAGCACTCTTGACTCCAAGTGGCTCCAGCTGCCGAGCCTGACGGAGCTTCAAGACATCCACAATGACCCACGCATACAGCAGACGGAGATTATGGCCGATTCCTACGACTACGACACAACTGACGACGACACTGAGCTGGACGCAGCAGCAGAAGACGATGGCTCCGAGCTCGAGACAGACGCAGACTTTATCCACGTCTAATTATACCCCCCTCTTCTTCATCTACAGAGACACATCGGACGTGTAGCCCTTTACGCGTTGCCCTAACACGCGTACAGTTACCCGGTCTGTGAGTTTCGAGGGTGAAATATTTCCAGCGCGCCGCATAGAGCCACCGCACAAAGAGAAAAAATTTCACTTCCGAGGGTCGTCTTTGTGGCTATATAAAGGGGCGGCGAGCAGCTGTTTTTCGCCTTCTTTTAACTAGAGGAGACCTTTCTTTTAAAAGGCTAACATCAGTAGTGGTTATTTACTATCTCAATATAGTTATAACATTAACACTTCAAAGGGGCGGGCCTCAGGGCGCGCCTCTTTTAGGAACCAAGCACAGAGCCAGTGTCCGTTGAATTAGGTATATTGGGCTCTCTTGTGCGCATCAGCTAAGTCTCCTCTGACCGTCTTAACAGGATGGGCACAGTGTGAGACTTCGTTTCGGTTCCTTAGAGTGAGGTGCATTATGCGATAGAGTAAGATGACTTCTGTGTGCCCGGGCACGTAATGTGCGGGCGATGGCAAGTGTGTCCTATCTTCATGGTGCTACAGATTTTAGCCTTTTCAAGTCTATAGTTTATAGTGTGTATAGCCAAATTGACCGTGTCGATACTCGTTGTGTAGCTATTTGCTGCTGCTGGCTGTGCTGCTGCTTGCCTTCCTAGCTCTCATTGCCTTCCTAGCTCTCATGGCCTTGCCAGCCCTTGGAGGACTAACAGGGCCGGACCTGGGCCTCTACACACTCTTTACCGTATAAGCTGTGTTACCTATGTACAAGAGGCGATTCGATGCAAATAGTCCACCTACTTTTCATCCGTTCGCTGTGCTCCGGGTTCCTCCTTTGCCTCCCTCTCGGCCTCCCTCGCCTTGAGCTCGCTCTTGAGCTTCTCAGCTGCCCAGTACACCTTTGACTGGAGATAGAACGAGTCCGCATTCTCCTTGGAGTTAATATCAAACAGCTTGTTGTACCTCTCATCAATCTTGTCAAGCGTCACGTTTTTCAAATCAATGTCAAGGATCTTGGACGACTCGTCCAGCGTGATGCCAATGTCACGGCCCCTCGTCGCCTGGGTCGCAGACTGCTTTGCAGACTGCGTGGCTGCCTGACGGTACGCCTCGCCAAATGCTGTGCCAAACACCTTGGCTCCCGTGAAGAGCACCTGTACAATAAGTCTGTGAGCCTGTAAACTGTGTTAGTACTGTTGTTTTTTGCTTCTCCTCCGAGCAAGACCTTCGCCAGTGTTGATGAACGTTGTGGCGGCCATAATGCAAACAGCCAGTCTCTCCGGGCCCACCGCCCCCACCAGCTGTCCAAAACACGCCCCGAAAACGACACACAACACGCCAGAACCAGCACAACTCACCATAAGCGTATATACGTGTCAAACAGGCCACAAATACCTTGTAAACACGCCCGTAAAAAGGGCCCCGCAATCCCATTTTCAAACCGAGTTGAATCCGCTTTTTTTCCGTCCCCTGGCGAAGCCTACTTCCGGGGGTATTTCCCCGGAAATCGTATCCCCCGGGCTTTTCGTATAACAAAAACAAAAACATAAACGAGCACAAAGCTTTGTGGGAAGGAGCGGTGTTTAGCTGGCCTGTGCACACGCTATCCGGGAGCCAGTAGTGTGAGAAAGCGAGCTGCAAGTGGTGAAGAGCCAGCACGATCGTACGGTTTTTTGTGCTTTTGTTGGCCCTGTGAAGCGAGCTGTTTTGCTGCCGGCTCGAGTGACACATCCATAAGAACCTTCGATCAACACCAAACAGGAGCAACTCCAAACAGGAGCAACTCCAAACGCTAGCAACACGAGCCAAATGACACAACAGACGGGCGAAACACAGTCAGCACCGACGCCACACATGGAGGCGTCGGCGTCGCTGATGGAGGACGCCTCCACGCTGCTCATGTTCCACAACACGGTCACTTCTCAGGGATCCGACCATGATGCCAGTCAGCAACACCTATTGCCCAATGTCTCGGTCACCAAGGGCGACTTGGAGTCGCCCTCACCAGGAACAGTGACGGCTGACAGTATGCTGCGTGCTACGCCATCTCGTCCACCAACCATCAATGCCGTTAGCTCGCCAGGCCCGGCGATTGCAGCCCTCGCTGACTCTGCTGCGGAAGGGCTTGATAAGGACAAGAGCCAGAAGGGCGTTGTGGCTGCTGCTGCGCTCGCCGCAGCAGCCGGTATCCCATTGCCGTTGATCAGAAACCTGGTGCCAGAGACACCAGCGTTGGAGGCAGAGCCAGAAACGAGTGCTCAAACAGAGGTTGCAAGGGAGCAGCTGCGGGCCCTCCAGGACAAAGAGGCCATGATGAGACACAAGGTGGAGTTCACCGCTAGACCTATAGAAGACGACGCCCGCAGCGATGCCACCACTGCAGAAATGAACAAGGACGACGAAGAGCACGTTGTTAAGCCAAAGGATGAAACTTCTGATGACAAGGAGACGATTGGTGAAGAGGACACACAGGATGAAAAGTCTGAGCCGTCGTCAGCTGCGCCTGCTAAGAAGCGTACAAAGAAGACTAAGACAAACCCCATCTTGAAGGAGTACATTGTGGACCCAAACGCAGGCACCATCACGTGCGTGTGCGGGTACGACCACGATGACGGCTTCACCATCCAATGTGACCACTGTAATAGATGGCAGCACGCATTGTGTATGGGAATTGACTCCATGGACGAAGTTCCTGAGAAGTTCCAATGTAACGTTTGTCAACCCAGAAAGCTTGACGTCAAGAAGGCCAAGGCCCTCCAGCAGAAACGAAGAAAGGAACGTAAGGATGAGGATGGTGACTCTGAAGAGAACGAGGTTGGCGAAGACGGATCAAAAAACACAAACGGCACGAAGGACCAGAAACCACTGACCAGTAAACCAAAACCAAAGACACCAACAAACTCGTACGGTAAGAACCTTGAAGAGAACGACATCAAGATCCCTGATAGCAAGAATATCAAGAGTGTTGCGTACTACAAGCTCACAGACTATGACTACCAGGACAATGCTGTCTATCGTTTTGTCCAAGAGAATCTCAGAGAATCAACAGATGCCTCAATTATTCGATTATCAAGAGATCAGTTTGAGGGTCAACACTTTGCCAAGGTTGATGTTAGATCTTACACAGAAGTTAGCAATAAGAAGTTCAACGGTGTCATCAAGCTGGGTATGTTTGCCGAAGAGAGTATTGAGCCAAACACATTTGTTCACGAGTACCTCGGTGAGATTGCTTTTAAACAGAGCTACATGGTAGACTCCCGGAACCAGTACAGAATCTGGGGTGTTGAAAAGCCATACGTCTCCTTTATCCCATACACATCACTCGTTATTGATGCTAGACTTTCTGGAAACTCTGCTAGATTTATCAGAAGAAGCTGTAACCCAAATTGTGAAATCCGCGTTGTCAATATTGAAGACAAGGATATCAAATTTATCATTGTGGCATTGAGGCCAATCAAGTCCGGTGCAGAACTCACCCTTCAGTGGAACTGGGATGCTCGCCATCCCATCAGGAACATCATTGAAGGAAACACATTTGACTCCACAACTGACTCTGACAAACCATGCCTGGTGCTCTCTGTTGAGTCTATTTTGACCTTTGTGGAGTGTGCATGCACCCAAACCAATGAGTGCTCATTATCCAAGGTTAAGAAGGCCAGTGCTCACATTTATCGATCAACCAGAAAAGGCAACTCTACATCTGGCTTGAAGTTGATGCAGAAGGAATCTGTTTACGTCTCCATTCAGGACCGTTTGCTTGCAAGGAACCATGGTGCTGTCTGCGACACACAGGAGCGCTTCAAGAACCTGATACCACTGTTGCAGGCAGCGAACACTCCTACCACCGAGGCAGAGGTCACAGTTAGACCATTCATTTACACTTACCTGAAAAAACGTCCACACCTGGACATTGAGGAAAGAACTGATGATAACTTGGCCATCCCAGTCGAGATATTCACCCAAGATAAGAGGGCAAAGACCGATGTTGACACTGCCCCAAAGCCTGTTAAGAAGTTGAGCTTTGCCGATTACAAAAGAAAGAAGAAACCCGCATGATGTATCATGTCAATCATGACACTCACTATTATCTGGTTTTAATTGATTGTTCCATTTTTTCCCATTTTAATGTCCCCGTTTGTTATTATGATTACTCGCATATCGGAAGGTTTTAGTTTATTACGTTACGTTCACTCTTTTCTCTTTCTTTTGCACCTGTTCTTATTAATTCTTGTCTAGTTCTGTTTAGTTATAATTTAAGACAAATCATTGTGTTTAAGTGTGTTTCATTTAGTATTCTCTGCAATGGATCATATATTTACCCGGAGCTGAAGGTCCGTCATATAGATCGGAGCAAAAACTGCATGCAAAATTCGTTACATCATTAATTATAGCTTGCAAACTGATTACCAGTCTCCTGGTTAGAGGTACCACCACCAACTTCATTCCCACTCCGTAAGTTGTACTTGGAGTAGATGGCCTCGTTAAAGCTCTGTTCATGCATATATGAATCGTTAGTATTCATATCTCTCATGTGTGGACGGATATCCAAATGACCAGCTTGCTGTTCGAACTTTGAAAAGAAAGCATCATTAGAATCACTGTGAGTGCCATAGGTAGGCGTGTATCCAATTGATTGGTTTTGTAACACCGCATCGAAATCCGTGGTGTATAAGTGATTGAATTCCATCTCCATGTTCTTAGACGGAGAAAGGGATGAATAGTGGCAAGGTCCAGTGCCATGAGACAACTGGCTCGCGTTGCACAACTGGAAATCCTGGGGCAGGTGGTAGTTTGCATTCAAGTCGATCTCTGTAAGCTCAATGTTGTTACTCTCATGATTACTGCCATTTTGGTGGTCTTGGTCTTGGTAACTAAATTTTTTTGAGGTGATTGCCGGGTCGATAAAGGAAGGATAACTGGGACCATGGTTCAGGCCCTTTTGAAAGGGCCCATTGAAATCAGTATCAATTGGTGTAATAACATAGTTTTCATCATTAGTAAATCGCCCATCGTTATCAGGTGTGAGAATTGGAACCGCTTGCTCTGATGAAAAACCTTGAAATGAATTCCCCAATTGGAAATCGCTATGGTTGAAGATTTTTCCATGATCACGGGGAGTCGACGCGCCTTTTAAGAAAGATGAGATAGGATCCTTACATGATGGAGAGATGCTCGAGCCCAAAGTAGCAAAGTCTGTAACATCTTGCAAAACTGCATGGTCCTCTTTGCAGTGACTTGGAATTGAGCCCAAAGTCTTTGAATATGCAACGCTGGCAAGTTTCCCGCTTTGTTCCAAGATGTAGTTGTTGTTATTGGAACGTAATGGTGTAGCCTTGTTTTCTTGCATGTCAGTGTCAATACATGTTCCTCTAAAGTAATCCATTTGGCAAATGGTGTCAACTGTAGCACGTTTCGTTGGGTCCCAAAGTAAACAAGCTCTAACGACGTCACAGAGAGGCTCTAAAGACGGAGCACGGACAATTGCTGCAATGTCAATAGAAGGTGACTCTGGCATGTTAAGACCAAGTTCAAGGAACAATCTGCTGGCATCATCCCAATAGCCATAGTGCGGATGATAATTTTCGTCAAAGGAATTCAAAGGAGATGGGGTACCCAAGAAATTCAACACTTTCCAAGTTTGATCTAATTCATCATTACCAGGGAAAAGAGGTCTAAATAAGACAACCTCAGCGGCAACCGACCCAAATGCCCAGATATCAACGGGTCTCGAATAATGACCCTGACGCAACAAGATCTCTGGTGCTCTATACCATCTGGTGGAAACATATGAAGTGTATGGGCGCTTATTTGCAACTTCTCTTGCAAGACCAAAATCTGCAAGCTTAACAACAAAGTTATCACGGAATCTTCTGAGTGGTGATGCTGATGATGATGACGGTGATTGGCCGCATGTAGCAAAATCCTTATCATAGAACGCACTGGACAGAGACACCAAAATGTTTTCGGGCTTAATATCACGATGAAAGTACCCCAGATTATGTATATGGCGAATACCATTGAGGATCTGAGACAAGATTGACTTTAAAGAAGGCTCTGAGAATCTCTTATTTTTTCTTGACTTCATCAACTGATAAAGGTTCTGATCCATACACTCCATAGCAATGTGTAACTGGAAGTTCTTGTTGTCAATGAACAACTCGTATATCTGAACTAAGTTTGGATGGTAAGGAAGGGCCAAGATAAATCTCACTTCCTTGACTCTTGTATAGTCATTTAAAAGATTCAATCGCTTGTTCATTGTCTTAATGGCAACAAGGCGGTTGTTCTTATTGTTGAAGTTCTCCTGCTGGTACTCCTGAGATCTCTCCATCAAAGTGCCTTTGAACTCAGGGAACTTTGTCGGCTGCAACAAGCTGTTCTTACTCTTTGCCAACGAAACATTTCCAAAGCTTCCACTTCCCAAGTCTGTAATGACGACATACCTCTCGTCAAAGTTACGGAGCGGGATGTAGTGAGGCGGGGAGTCAAGGTCAGCTGGTGGCTGGGAATCCTCTTTGTGGGAGCGGTTGGCGGTGCTTCCCATTTCAAGATTCAGTGGGTTCAGCCCAAGAACCATTTACTATTGTGTTTGTGTTTCTTTTTGCTCTTTTGTGGAGCGGTGGGGGGTCAGAAGGCGGGTGAAACCGTTTTCTTCTCCAGATCCTCTATGGAGGAGGGAAGGAGGGTACGGGTTTTGTGTGAGCTCGTGGAGATAGCCGCCTAAGCGGAAGCAGTAGGGGATCTAGGCGGTAAGCCGGTGCGAACAGAGCAATTGATCTGCGCGTGTATGATGTTGCAGGAGAATCCCAAGGTGAGAGGAAAGCAGGCACAATATTGACGGCGGGTGTCTCTTCTTTCGCAATTGTTAGTACATGAGCAGTGCAAGCAAGTAAACACGCTCGTCCTGGCGTAGGACTTGACAGTGTGAACCCTTGGGGAATGGGGGAGGGGCGGGTGGCGGACGGTAAAGCCGCCAGCGATTCAGCGGGTAGAGAATTACATGGCCAGGAGGAAAGCACAGGCGACACAGAGAGAGCGGAGATGTACACGGTGGGTATGGGACGAGGGCTGGTAGAAGGTCGCAGCCAACAGACCGGTGGTGTCTTAAGATATAAGGACAGAGAAGAGAATTCCCGCCCTGTTAGTGAGAAAAAGGGGGAGAAGAGGAGAAAAAATTAGCCGCCCTGTTAATATTTTTGGTTTTTGTGTTGATCTTTGGGAACCCCAGTCTGCCATTTCTTGACGGGTTGATTCGCACGTCAAGTCCCCCACGCTTTTTTGTGGTATTGCCGTTTCACTATGGCCGTTAGGGCGTCCTTCGGGGCACTGGGCCCACTGGGGGACACTGCTGAGACCGTGGAGTTACCAAAGCTTTCTTGTAGCAGAACATAGACCTGGGTCTGTTTATAGTTGTGGAATTGCCCCAGATGGCCCCAGAAGGCCCCTGCTGCGGTTGTGGCCCGAGACTTCGGAACTCCGCCAGCTCCAAAGGGCTTCCCGCACGCCACGCAGGTCCCAATTGACAGCTCGTAATGAGGTCCGAGGCGGTGAACAGGGGTGGCCTAGGGCCCTTTTGGATCTCTGGGCCGTTTCTCCTTTACTGTTGGCCTCGTTTCCATGGGGCCTCAGAGTAGGGATTAGTACTGGTGTTTTGCTGGTTCTTTTTTTGCCATCCAGGCTATGTTTAGCCCGGCCTGCTCTTGGCTCTACGTCTCAGCTGTGCACATAACAATTTTACCTTGACGTATATTGGCCTTACGGTGATCTGTTAGGCAGCAACAGATATCACAAGAAAAAGGGCCTGAAAAATAGCGTAGAACGTATCGAGGTACCACTACTTCTGGGAAGTGAGAGGGAAAGAAGCCAGAGCAGCAGAAACATTGGTATATCATACTCTGCTCACACACCATACCACAAAGAGAGCAACCCTCGAACCCTTCGGCAGTGGCAAGATGAGAAATTGGCCCAAATCTCCACATAGAGGCGCTGGGGCCTCAGAAGAGGTGCCAGAGCAGCAGAGTGCTACACAAGAACAGAATCCCCCAACTACGGTGCCTGTGCGTCCTTCCCTGACTCGCCTCAGCCGGACATCGGCTGCACACCACTCCTCTCCCAGTATCATGACCTTGTCCAGAATGTACCAAGAACAGAAACAGAACTACGAGAAGGAAAAGTCACACAAGCAGGACTTGCCACCCGTGATGTTGTCAGCGCTCAAGTCCCCGAGAATAAAGTATCTTACAGGATCAGGCACGTCGCTCTCTCCGTCTGTTAAGAACATTGAGAAGCGGGTTCTCTTGTCAGTTAAGCCCGACCAGGACTACTTCACAGAAGAACATAGCACAGATAACAGCCATGAGTTGAGTGATGCCCTGGATACACATATACCGAGACTACCGACATTCCACTCTCACTCGGGAAGCATGGATGATATGAATCTTTTAAAACCACAGCTGAAGAGAGAGAGTTTATCTTCGTCGAAGATCTACGAGAGAAGAATGAATCAGCTTCCTGAGGACGCTGAAGACGATGTTGTGGATATCGCTGATGAAACCTTGATAAGCGAGGATATTCAAAGACAATACAATGAGAAGCTAAATAAGATGACACCTCAATCAAGACGGAACAAGGTTGAATTCTACCCAGGTGATTCTGACCTGGAGAGCGATGTTGATATCGACTCTGGTTCGGATGAAAATGATGACGGTGTGAACATTGTCAGAAGTTCTCCATCGGAAAAGCATCAGTCGGATAAACCAGATACGTTTGTCTTCCCGCCAATATTCTCAGGAAAGGAACAGAAGAAGGAAGCAGATGCAAAAAGTAGTACTACCGCTGATCAGCAACAAAAGAAACGAGGATTCTTCCATCGTATGGCATTTGGAGAGGAAGATGAGTTTGACCGTATCGGAGCTGATGACAATATATTTTCCAGAGTTGTTGGTAGTCGTAAGACCACCGATCCTGAGCCACATAACAAGACTTCAAAGGAAGATGAAGAATTAACGATTGGAACACCTTCCAGTAAGCTTTCACCATCACCAGCACTGCCTCAACCACAACAGTACCTTGATCCGACTCTTTTCAATAAAGAGGTGCAGGGTATTATTGACTTTCACAATCATTCTCAGTCTAGCAGTTCATCCCATGGGAAAAGCCTTTACTCAGATGACACAACATTGGGGTCTTCTTCCGGCTACTTCCTTGCCCCAAACCCAGATTACTATGTTAGGGAAGATGATAATATGGACAGGTATGAAGACAACTTGGATGGTGCCGATTCTGAATATGTTTCCCCACCAGAGAAGATCCGAGGTGGTGTGTTATCATCATTACTGAAGCTGTATGATAATCCATGGGAGCAGGCCTCCAGATCAAAAGCCCATTCGCCATCTGAGATGTCTCCCGAGAGCTCTATAGGAAGCACACCGCACAATGGACCTTTGCAGAAGGATACTTTTGATATTAAGTCATTGAATGACCGACTTAAGAACATTGATACTACTAATGGCAGCAAGGCCTATTCTTCACACAGCAGAAGCGAGAGTTTGACTGATATGTTCAAGATGTCGACACATGACTTTGGAAAGAAGAAGCGTACTGCATCATCAACAAATCTTCCATCATTCAATAGAACTCAAAGACACGAGAAACCAAAGAGGCCAAGAATGCGCAAGGGTGCTGCAAGTGCTTTCAAGAGTAAAAGAGAACAAGCCAAGGCGAAAATCACTGTTCATATTACGGATGTACTCCATCGCCAGAGGTTCATTTTGAGAATGTGCAAAGCACTGATGCTCTATGGCGCTCCTACACACCGTCTGGAGGAGTATTTAACAATGACTTCCCGAGTTTTGGAGATTGATGGACAGTTTATCTATCTTCCCGGGTGCATGGTTGTGTCCTTTGGCGATCCAACGACCCGTACATCTGAAGTGCAACTCGTAAAATGTGTTCAGGGGCTCGATCTCTACAAGCTGCATCGTATTCAAAGGATCTACAAGCAAGTTATTCATGACATTGTGAGTGTTGATGAGGCTTCTGTGGCCCTGGAGGACTTGCTCAGACAGAAGCCCACTTTTTCCCCTTGGGTGTGCGTCCTGCTGTACGGGTTCAGTTCCTCGATGGTTGCACCGTTTGCGTTTGGAGGTGGTTGGATCAATTTGCCTGTTGCCTTTGGTACAGGCTGTCTAGTTGGTATAATGCAGTATGTCATCGCCCCAAGGTCACAATTATATATTAATGTGTTTGAGATTGCGGCGTCCATTGTTGTCTCGTTTGTTGCGAGGGCTCTGGGCTCTATCCACGGCTCTGGGATCTGCTTCTCCTCGGTGACCCAGGGGTGTTTGGCGTTGATTCTTCCCGGGTGGTTCATTCTTTGTGGTGCACTAGAGTTACAGTCTCGAAACCTCGTTGCAGGCTCTGTTCGGATGTTTTATGCGATCATCTACTCGCTATTTCTTGGGTATGGCATCACACTGGGGTCTGCTCTGTATGGCTGGATAGACAAGAGTGCTACATCCGCTATTACGTGCTCTGACAAGCTGAGTGACTGGTACCGGTTCCTGTTTGTTCCGGGCTTCACTATTGGGCTTGCATTGATCAACCAGGCCCGGCTCTTCCAACTGCCGGTCATTATCTTCATTGCGGGCTGTGGGCATGCTGTCTCGTACTTTTCAGCACAGCACTTTTACAACTCGACCCAGCTCACAGCTGCGATGGCCTCTTTTGTCATTGGCATCCTCGGGAACCTCTACTCGAGAATCTTCAAGGGCATCGCCTTCTCAGCGATGCTGCCGGCCGTGTTCGTCCAGATCCCCTCGGGTATCTCTAGCGCAGGCTCTCTTCTCTCAGGGGTCCAGAGCGCCAACCAGATTGTGAGCAACTCCACGACGACGACCACGGCTGACCAGGCATACAACGCGCTCTCCGTGGGAATGACGCTGATCAACGTGTGCATTGGAATCACCGTTGGCCTCTTTGCGTCCGCCATTGTTGTGTACCCTTTCGGCAAGCGTTCTACAAGCATATTCACCCTCTAGCTGGCCCCAAGCTAGATAGCACTTATTTATAGAAATATAGACACATATCTCCAAGAGAAGCCCTTTGTAGAGACCCATACGCCCTCATTAGAGCCCTTTCCCAGCCTCTGATGACGTTCTCACTTGACACACTGCAAGCGCGTCGCACAGCGACGTCAAACCAGCGAGATGACGTCGCCAGGCTTGGACCTGGGCTTCAGCCCAGCGTGGGGCCTAAGGGCCACTGGCCACCCTGTCTAGAGCCAGCTCGTCGTCCTTGAGCCGCTATCCTTGTTCCGTGCTTCTAATTGTATCATTGCGTAAATGTGTCCCATCGCCTCTTCAAAGTCCCACCACCTGGCCTGCCAACGGCTGCCCAGGCCAGGCTGGCAAGATCCCAGGCTGTACTGCTCAGCCGCGCAGACCCTCCTGTGCGTGGCCAAACCGTCCCTACCTACGCCGCACTTGAAACATATACATTAAGGCCCCCTCCGTCACCCATACAAAAGGAGATGGAAGAAAACAGAACCGATGCTACTTGATATCATTACTTGCCAGAGAGACTAACTGGAAGGCAAGCAGCACGACGGACAGCAACTCTCCAGAGGAATATCCACGGAAGAAGTCACACCGGAGCCCCTGAGGAAGATTCACTCCCCGAAGGGCACAAGAGATCACACAGAGATTAATACCGAAGATGGACCCAGCACACACACACACAAGGGGCCGGTCCGAGGTTCCAGGGTCGCCAGGGTCGCCAGGGTCAAGCTCCAGCGGGCTCTCACCACAGACGAGCGCCCCTTCACCGACTCACCGGCTCACAGTGCCTCGTCCCCCACTAGTTCGCAATGCATCCGACACGGCCCTGTCGTCCTCCAGCATTATGACGCTATCCAAGATCTACAAGGAGCAGCAGCAACAGTCGTCCTCAACGTCGCCTCCGGAGCCCGCTAGAGGCTCCAGAAGCCCAGCACTCAAGGGCCTCGCAAAGCTGTCACCATCCTCCAAGAAACTACATAAAAGGGTGCTCTCCTGCTCCTCCACAAACGACTACTTTGCAACTGGCACTTCCAGCACACCGGACTTGGAGCCAGGATCCTCGCAGACCCACTTGAGCAGCAGAAGCACGTCACCAGGAATACGTTTGCCAATATTCCAGCGCCTAGACCCAGCAGCAGCCGACCCAGTAACGCAAATACAATCACCAGCACCGCTACAGAGACCAAGACTCACTTCACAGAACCTGAGCTCCTCAAAGATACATGAGAGGAGAATGAAGCATATCAACGAGGACGCCGAGAAAACCATAGAGAATGAGATCCTCACAGCAGCTGATATCACCGACGAACGGCTCGAAGACACAGAGGCCATCGACAGGCTCAACAAGAACAAGAGAGCAGAGTTCTTCAACAACGACGCCGAGAGCGACGATGTTGATATCCACTCGGATGACGATACCTCTTTCCCAAACAAGTCAAACGATGATAACTCAAAAGAGAAAACACACTCTTCAGAGACTCATAACGATGCATCCTCGACTTCCTCCACAACACAAGAGGATGAGAAGAAGTTCAACATCAAGAGTCTCCTGAGACGCATGACAAACATTGAAAGCCACCAAAACAACGACTTAGACAGTGTCACATCAGAAGCCACAAAGAAGCGCGGATTTCTAACAAGAATGGCCCTGGGAGAAGAAGATGAGTTCGAAAACCTTCCAGATGACAACATATTTGCAAAGTTCATCAACATGAATAACGGAGGAGGGTTGGCCCCAGGTGCTTCAAAGCCGGAGAATCAGAAGCAGGACGATGAGGAAGCACAACTGAACAACAGTCCAAACGATATCCCACTGCAAACCATTGATCCAGAGACACAGGCACAAGAGCTTCTCGATGCGCATCATCATCACTACTCGACCTCCATTGGGTCTTCATCTGATGCAACTCTCCGCGATGCTAGCGAGAGTTTCTTAGCACCAAACCCAGACTTCTACATGCGCGAGAATGATTCAGATCTATATGATATCAACGTTGACGGTGGTGAAGACACATATGTGGCTCCTCCTGAAAGAGTACGTGGTGGTGTCTTGTCCTCGCTGCTGAGGCTGTATCAAAACCCAACAGAAGCTTCCCGTTCAAGATTGAACTTTGATGGTGACTATATCTCACCAGCTCCGTCTGCTTTGACAACCCCTATCAAAGAAGAGGAAAACCCATTCGATAAAGAAAGATCTGGTATTGGTAAGAGATTGAAAAACCTTGCCACAGGTGGTAAGAAAAAGGTTACTATCGACGATAGTAACCTTGAAGAACAACATAACATGCTCCATGCTCACAAAAGAGTTGCAAGTATGACAGATATGGCCTCCATCACCGACCACTTGACACCTGACTTCTTATCCAGGAAGAAGAATCTATCTTCCACAAACCTTCCGTCCTTCAGCAAAACTGCAAGACCGCATTTAATGAAAGGTGCAACTGGTCTCATGAAGGCCAAGAGAGAGGCTGCAAGAGCCAAAATCACTGTACACATTGCGGATCTCCTTCAAAGACAGAATTTTATTCTTAAGATGTGCAAAGCTCTTATGCTCTATGGTGCTCCAACTCACCGTTTGGAGGAATACTTGAGAATGACTTCTAGAGTACTTGAAATCGATGGACAATTTGTCTACCTTCCAGGTGTGATGATTGTATCCTTTGGTGATCCGTCGACTAGAACTTCTGAAGTCCAAGTGGTTAGATGTGCGCAAGGCTTGGATTTGTACAAGCTTCATCGTGTTCACAGAATCTACAAGCAAGTTGTACATGATCTTATTGGAGTTGAAGATGCCTCCAAGACTTTGGACGATCTGCTCACCGCTAAAGCAACATTCTCCCCATGGATTTGCGTCTGTATCTATGGTATCAGTTCTGCAAGTGTTACACCTTGGGCATTTGGTGGTGGTTGGATCAATCTTCCAGTTTCTTTAGCTATTGGTCTACTTGTTGGGTTTTTACAATTCATCGTTTCACCAAAGTCGAACCTTTACTCCAATGTGTTTGAAGTGGCAGCTTCCATTGTCGTTTCATTCATCGCCAGAGCTCTTGGTTCTATTCCGAATGTCAATATCTGTTTCTCAGCTACTGTGCAGGGTTCTATTGCATTGATTCTTCCAGGTTGGTTGGTCCTATCAGGATCTCTTGAATTGCAATCTAGAAACTTGGTTTCTGGCTCTGTGAGGATGTTTTATGCGGTCATTTACTCTCTGATGCTTGGTTATGGTATCACATTGGGTGCTGCATTGTATGGGTGGATTGATAGTAACGCCACTGATTCTACTACTTGTACAGATTCCATCAGTGATTGGTGGAGGTTCTTGTTTGTTCCATTATTCACTATCGGCCTGGCCCTCATTAACCAAGCTAGACTTTTCCAATTACCGGTGATGTTGTTCATCTCCTGTGCTGGACACGTTGTTAGTTTCTTTGCTTCCAAACACTTCTACAACTCGACACAGTTTACCGCTGCTATTGCATGCTTTGTTATTGGTGTTCTTGGTAATCTCTATTCCAGAATCTTCAAGGGAATTGCTGTCTCAGCAATGCTGCCTGGTGTGTTTGTGCAAATCCCAGGTGGTATGGCAGCACATGACGCCCTACTTTCTGGTATTCAGAGTGCCAACCAGATCGTTGATAACAGTACCACCGACAGTACTGAGCAGGCTCTCAGTGGTCTTGCTGTTGGTTTTAGTTTGATTCAGGTGTGTATTGGTATCACTGTTGGACTATTTGCGTCAACCATTGTGGTTTACCCCTTCGGTAAGAGATCGACCAGTGTGTTCACCCTCTGAAAGGAAGAATTGACCACTAACTGGGTTCATATTTATTTGTTAAACCATTATATATTATAGATCATTGGATAACAAATATATTTGATAGGTAGTCCCACTACGTTCACTGTTAAGACATGTTGGTCGTTGTGGGTGGCCACAAGGATAAATACCTTCAAAAACATGTTCGACAATAATAACTACAGATTTCTTTTTTTGTTGAAGTAATCTGTTTGTCTTTTAAAAGATTATCAAATTATAGTTTGTATTTAGCTATATGTATTCATATAGAAGTGTAGTATTGTCAGGGATTATGTCTGTTTTGGTGTGTTTGTTCGCCATCACAAAAAAATGCCCCCAAGTATACATACTGTCACTAAAATAGCAATCTCTTGCAATTAACCAGTTAAAGCTTCTACTACAAAAATTAATAGAACAAGGTTTATATGATAATCATGAAATTTAAAAAGCACATAAATCATGGTAAAGTGTAGTTCCAGACATTATGTTGTTTTTTTTAGGTTTCGTTTCGTTTCCTCAATCAAGCGTAGTAAGTTTATGTGAAACAATAAACTTACTCAACCTGAGCATCGAAGTTCTCACCCTCAACCAAATCTGGGATGTCCTCCTCCTCAGCAGCACCCTGGGCACCGGTGGCAGCAGCCTTCTGGCTCTGCAACTGGGCGGCGAGCTTGGACAAGATCTCCAAGTTCTCAGCACCAAGCTGTGGGATAATGTTTGGGATCAACTCGGTGATCTCCTTCTCCTGTGGGATACCGTAGAAACCGTAAGTGTTGTGCTGGTTAGCGGCCTGGATACCGACTCTGTTGAAGTGCAAGACCTTACCGTCGTCACGGAAGAAGTTGGCCTCTTCAACACCGTCCAAGGTCTGGACGTTCAACTTCTGGAGAGTAGCCTGCAACTTGGAGTCATCAGCAATTGGGGCAGCGTTGGACTTCTTAGCCTTTCTTCTGACACCACCAACTTTGGTGTTACCCTTCTTCTGCAACTTGGCGAGTTTCTCCTGGTCGATTGGCATTTTTGGCTTGTAGAAATCTGTGGTGATTGGGGATTTAATCAGAGGGCTTAAGAGATTCAACGTCGACGTTTTCCGCTTTTTTTTTATTTTACTTTTCCAAAGTGAAAAGTTTTGGTGAAAATTCGGGCCTCGGGCTGGTGTCCGGGTGTTGACATTTAAGTGATCTCCGTGGCAGATCTGTTGGAAGAACGCTTGGAATGGTAGGGCATAATCCTGTTAAAAGCATTGGGGCCCTACCGGTTATATAGAGTCTAGCACTTGAAGCATAGACAATGTTCCAACGGGTGCAGCGCAGGTGCTATGCGGACCTTGCACATAGCTACCAGAAGACCCTGCGTCTACCGAAGACGAAGCTGCCAAAGAGAAGCTCATACGACAAGGCAATCAACGACTTGATCCCTCGCTCATCACAGGACGTGTACAAGCACCAATTCGAACACCGTCCAACAGACAACGATGTTTTTATCCTCCATGATGGCCCACCATACGCCAACGGTGACTTGCATCTGGGACATGCGCTGAACAAGGTGCTCAAAGACATCATCAACAGATACAACGTCCTGAAGGGAAAGAAAGTCTATTACAAACCCGGGTGGGACTGCCACGGTCTGCCAATTGAGCTGAAAGCGCTTGAGAAGATTAACAAGAAGATGAAGACGGACTCATCTACAGTTCTAAATGTCCAGACTATCAGAAAGCTTGCCAGAGATCATGCACTGAAGACGATTGAAAGCCAGAAAGCCGAGTTTAAAGAACTCGCAATCCTTACTGATTGGGAACACAACTACAAAACTCTTAACCACGATTTTGAAATTACACAACTGCAAGTATTCCAAAAGATGCTTGCAAAGGGACTGATTAGAAGACAGAAAAAGCCTGTGTATTGGGGATGTGAGACCCATACAGCTTTAGCAGAAAGTGAACTAGAATATAATGAGAACCATAAATCCACTGCTGCTTATGTGAAGTTCCCAGTTGTTGACCCAACTAAAGAACTAGAGGCCTTGATTTCTAGCAATAATTTGGTTGATATTAAGGTTCTTATATGGACATCTACGCCATGGACTATCCCTTCAAACAGAGCCATCTGTGTGAATGAGTCATTCACATACACAATCATCCAGTCTCCTACCGACAGTCTCATTGTTCTTGAAGAGCTTGCTGATGACCTAATTGGCTTGAACTCAGAATACACACGTACAGGTATTACAGTCCCAGGTTCCTATTTGGTGGGTACACAATATACAAACGTGAGAACACTGGGATCCACCTTCCCGATTCTCCACGGTGATCATGTCACGAACACTGCTGGTACTGGTTTGGTTCATACCGCTCCAGGCCATGGTAATGATGATTACTTCATTTGCATTGCAAATGGTGTCGATATTATTTCTCCAGTAGACCAGTTTGGCCAATACACGGATGAGCTGCCACAAGGATACATTGAGCTGCAAGGCATGAAGGTCCTTGGAGAAGGAACACCAAAAGTGCTCGAGCTCATGCAAGAGTCAGCTATGATATTTGCCATTGATTCTAATTATACCCACTCATACCCATATGACTGGCGTTCAAAGAAACCAGTCATCATCAGAGCTACACCACAGTGGTTTGCGAACGTTGGTGAGATCAAGGAAGACTCACTGAATGCGCTGGAACAAGTCAAGTTTATTCCTGAGAAGGGTCATAATAGACTTCAGGCATTTATTAAGAACAGAAATGAGTGGTGTATCTCACGTCAAAGAGCCTGGGGTGTTCCAATTCCTGCTCTTTACTCAAAATCTGATGAGAATCTGGTGCTGCTGGATGATGAGTCTGTCATGCATATCATAAAGAAGATAGAGGAGCTGGGAACAGATGCTTGGTTTGAGGTAGAGGAAGATGTTGAGAGATGGCTGCCAGAAAGCCATCGTGGCCAAGGAAAAGACTTTTACAAAGGTAAAGACACTATGGATGTTTGGTTCGACTCTGGTTCTTCTTGGAATGAAATTCGTCGGTTTTGTGAAGAGAACCGGCTGCAAAGAGATGTTCTTGCAGATGTCTACTTGGAGGGATCTGACCAACATAGAGGTTGGTTCCAATCTTCCATATTGACTAAGATTGCCACTTCTGATGAAGTTAAGCCATCGGCCCCTTACAAGACTATTGTCACCCACGGATTCACATTAGATGAGAAGGGAGCTAAGATGTCAAAATCCATTGGTAATGTGATGGTTCCAGCTACTTTAATCAAAGGAACGAAGGAGCTCCCAGGTGTTGGAGTTGATGGATTGAGACTTTGGGCTGCACAAGCTGATTATACTAGTGACATGACCATTGGCCCAAACGTCTTGAAACATGTTAGTGACGCATTAAAGAAGCTCCGCTTCTCATTTGCCTTCTTACTCGGAAACTTGAATGGATTTGAGCGTGAGCACTCTGTGGAATATAAGGATCTGAAAAAGATTGATCAATACGCATTGTCTAAACTATATTCCATGAACGATGAAGTCTTGCAACTTTACGAAAATTACAACTTCAGCAGAGCTTTTAAAGTGTTGACAAATCATTTGAACGTTGAGGCCTCTGCAATCTACTTCGACATTGTCAAAGACAGACTGTATACCGAATCAGTTGAGTCTCTCGGACGTCGTTCAGCCCAGACCGTACTGATGGAATTTTTGAAGGTGTACTGTTCTCTGCTTTCGCCAATTGTTCCACTTATTACACAAGAGGCATGGGACCATGCTCCTCGTTGGGCTGTTAAGGAACACATAAACCCACTGCTTGCTGGAACTGTCAAGTATGAACCAGAAATGAAAAACGAGCAGTTGGAAGCGGATTTTGCTCAACTTTGGACCGTCAAGGATGAGATTCTAAAGCTTCAGGAGAAGGGCCGTAAAGAAGATAAGACTATTAAGAGCTCGCTAGAGACAGATGTCCACCTGTTTGCCAAGCTAGACACATCGATTGGCAGGGTTATTCGCAAGTACAAGAACGACCTGGCTGAATGTTACTTGGCTTCTCATGTATTTGTGAACAAGGACATCCCGGAGGAGTTTGCCTACAGATACTTTGGTAGATTAATGTTTGAGGACCGTTCATCGCTGGCCGTGTCTGTGGTGCCTGCCAGTGCTTGCAAGTGTCCTAGATGCTGGAAGTACACTTCTGAGAGCACTGAGAAGCTTTGTGAGCGTTGTGAGGAGGTTGTCGAGAAGTTGGACGCACAGAACTAAATCATGAAGATGGATACGGATATTTTACTTGTACATAAAAAAGATCATTGCACGGATTTACGACTTTATGAAGTATACACATAATACCAAATCAGAAACCTCATTAGACTGTGAGAAAGCTTTGGAGCTGGTTATCTTGCTTAGTCAGAGAAGGGCGCGACCAAAGGTTATTAGATCCAATGGCCCATATATACATATATATCACCATTCTCTTCTCCCTTTATGTCTTTTGTTTAATAGGCGGGAATTAATATAATTCATACTGGGAACATGTTACTTTTTCGTGCACCGCTACCATTGCAACTACAGAATTTACGGATACTGAGACCGACTTTCCATCGTCAGCTGCACTTCTCACTGTACCGTCTACAGACGACCCCAACGGGACCTAAAAAGGACATCTTCACTGAGCTTGAGAAACAGCCACGGAGACCTATTCCTTCTCAATCACCGGTATCTGAGAATAGTGTAAAGAAAGGGTCACGGGCAACTGCCATCATTGCAAAGCTTCCTGGCCCACTGCGCAAGTACGGTCTCAGGCTTGCAGATGCCCCGTTCTCGCACATCTCAGCATTTCTAATTCTCCATGAACTCACAGCAGTCGTCCCATTCCTTGGTCTGTGGTACCTGTTCCATGAGTTCCAGTTCCTTCCAACAGAAATCCCATCTTGGGTCCTTGAAAAGGGTACAGGCGTGATTGAAAAGATAGTAAGTGTTTGATCTCTCAAAATTTGTGAGCCTTTTGCTTCCCTAACTAACAGCCTAATTGCAGCTCGGAGATACAGCAGTCGAATACTCTTTGCAGGAGCGTACAAAGCTAGTAATTGAAGGTGCTACTGCCTACGGTATCGTGAAAGCTACCTTCCCATTGAGAGTCATGTTGAGTTTGCTTTGCACCCCATGGTTTGCCAGCGTATTTGTCTCGCCTGGCTTGAACGGACTGAAGAAACTATTCCATCTGTTCAAAAAGTGACCTGTATTTATTTTCCTGAAATCAAAAGGAAGCCTATCAATATAAATAGTTGATAACGAGATCTGAATAATGTCTCTAGACTTTAGTATCGTTTGGGTGGTCTCCCGGTTATGCTGCCCTGGCTACTTCTCCACTCACTCCATTAGCAATACATAGGAAGAGGGGGCACACCTATGAACCCGCTTCACTGATCCCCTCACCCCATTTGCCACCCAGATATCTAAGCACATACTAGTGACAATTACAGAGGCCATGCCTGTTGTATTGAGAACCCGCGCATCGACTTCGCTGTTAAGACAGCAGAGACCACTGATGCTGAACCGTCATCTCCATGGCTCATTAGCGTCATTGAAGGAGGAAGAATACGAGATCGACCTGATAACGCTCAAGAAACGGCCAAAGAGGAAGATAAACCTCAATGAGACTGTGAACATTGTGTCCAGTGGCTCAGGCCTGAATAATAACAAGAAGATGGATGTGTCTCAAAAAGTGGACAGGGAAGCCACACACAAACTAAAGAATTCACTCTTTGATGAGGCAATGAAAGTTGTCAAAGGTGATGATCAAAAGAGGAACGAGCTTTATGACGATCCAAATTCACCAGAGGCCGTGGTGCAACCAGTGGTGGAAGTTCATATGCCACCGCAGTCGGCAAAGATGCCGCTTACGAGACAGGGAGATGATGAAATTGTGAACCTTCAGAGACCGAAGATTCTTGTAAAGGACCATATCGATTCAATCAATGAGCGGAATCAGAGCTTCGTCTCGGAACACAATCTGCCCAATGGTAACAATACTCATAGCATTCAGGATATATTGAAACTAGTCTTGTCCAATGAGATCCCACAATTATCTAAAAAAGCACTTAAACTCTCTAATGACATTGAGGTCAACATTGCTAAGATGAAAGAGATCAGATTGAAGATTTCAGAAGCTGAGAAGAAGGAACAGAAGGCATTACAGGATTTCTTAGACAAGCATAAAGATACGGACGTAATCAAGAGAGAAGATCTAGAGGGATTTCTGAAAGATGCAAAGTTGACAAAGGATCGTGACGATGAAGAACACTTCAGAGAACAGAGACGGTTTGAGTGGACACAAAGCTTGCAAAGCTCAAGGTCATTATCGAAGAACAATTTCTTCACTCCCATTGACGAAAAATTGATCAAGTCCGTCAAGAGGCCACCAATACCAAGATTAAACCTCTCATCATCAGATGACATCTTATTCCCGACCTTACCAAAGGTATCTGGATTGAATATGTCGCACGAGTTTTTGGTTTACATTAATGGCAAGCAAGTGATTACAGAAGAGAACCCATTTGGCCTCCACTATCTACCACCTGATTTAGTTACAATATTCCATCAACTAGGGGATACAAAGCCATATATTCGGATTATCAACAAGCTAGAAAGGGCTAAATGGAGACTTATTGGTACTGAACTGATTGGAGGCAACAATGGTCGTGTCTTGGTGTTTGAAAGATACATCGATAAGGAGCAGGAGAAGAAGGACAAAAAAATCAGAATGTTAAAGACAATTATGTGGAGTACGCTGGGTGCATTTACAATTTTAAACATTATTGGATTCATTGACGCCCGACCAAGAGGATCCAAGTGGTCTATTGATGAAGATGGCGAGTTAATTAAAAGCCATTGAAATTGAGTAACAAATTAATAAACATATGCTCAAACCAAACTTAAACCAAATAAACAAAGTATTTTCCCGTATAAATATGTGTAATGTGCATTACCTAGATTTATTCTGTCATCATCATTTCCTCTGGTGATTCCTGTGTGCTCTTTGCAACAAAGATGTATTTGAATTTGTTGAGCATACCTGTTGTTCCGTTCCAGCCTCTCAGTAGTCCCACTGTGAGCTTATCACTCAAATCTGGGATCTCATAGCCAGTCTCGTACTCGCTGAGCTCATGCTTCTTCTTGTTCTCAAGAAGCATCTGTCTGTTAGAGGCTGGACGGCCTTTGCGTCTCTCTTTCACGAGCTGCTCGAGCTCCTCATCGTCTCTGGACAGAAAAGCCTCAATAAACAGTTTCATCTCATCCAAGGTGAACGTCTCCTTCTCTTCTCTGTTGATGATAGCCTCCTGCAAAAACTTGAGTCTAAACATCTCAAACTCCTTCTTCTCAACATGGGCAGCCTTCTTATTCTGGATCTTCTGCTCTCTGAGGGTAGCTCTGTTCAGCTGTTTGAACTTACGGCCCTTCGGGTGCATCGCACCTTTGGACTTTTGTATCGTCTTCTGGACCTTAGACAGGGAGTGTTGAATAGGCATGATTTTTCAAGCAATTGGTGCAAACACAGGTGAATACAACTATAAAAGAGACACCCAAAAGATCTTAAATAAAGGGAAGAACTGCATAAGCCAAATTTTTCTAACAACTCATCGCGACATTGCCTATTATAGCTGTTATCCGAATGCGGGTATTTTGGGGCTTAAATGGAAAAAAAGCCTGAAAATTGATCGACGAGAAGTCAAACGACCAAGTTGGAGACAAAGGGAACAAAGAGAGACAGAGTGACCAACGGACAAAAAGGACAATGGTGTACACAGAGGAACAGCTTATCGAACTCCGCAACACTGCCGTCGTTCCAACGAGACTCGACTTTGAGGCTTTCACCAAGGCCATCGAGGAACAGAGACTCTTCCAGGAACAACAGCATGCTGCTGGCGAAGGCACCACCAGAAGAAGATCCTCTGTCCAGGGCTCCAGACCAGTCTTCAGAGGCTCCAGAATGAAGCCAAGAGAGAAGGTTGTCCCACAGGCCGATCAGGATGGTTGGTTCACCTACTCCAAAAAGAAGCAAGGTTCTGTCTCTGGTGAGGAGGCTACCCAGTCCAGAGATGAGTTCAGAGAGGCATCAAAGACCCAGATCAAGGCTCGCCCAAACAACAAGAACATTTCCTCCTCGAAGCCAGCTGATGCTAGAGACATCACTGCTGACAAGCCAAAGTCCACTTTTAATGCCTTTGCAGCCTTGGACTCTGATGACGAGTAAATTCTACTCTAACTCTATAAGCCTTCGCTCGTTCATTCACCCACTCACAAACACAATCGACAACCATATAGTGGGATAATTCACATGGTGGGTGGCATATAGCAAATCAAAGCTAACCCTGCTCTGACAGATGTCTACATTACGCTCTACCATCCCCTTCAACGACCGGTGTAATTTTATCATGACAGTTTGAAATTTACTTTTTTTTACAATGTCTTCTTTCACTATTTTTTGGGGGCTTTTCCTTGTATGGAATGGCTCTTTTTTCTGTTTTTTCGTTATATTCCTGTTTAACTGAGTACCAAACTTATATATACGTGTACGTCCTGGTATTCTCTTTACATTCGTAGTCAGGGAATGAAGCTCAATTTTGCAGATGCCCAAGAGGATTGGAACTATTACGCTCCGAGACCAATGAGATCATTGTGGCTTGGGCATACAAAATTATTGAAGATGAAAGCATTACAACGTTAAAATTCGGTCTATATATAAGAACATAACTAATCAGAAACAACATGTGTCGCAGTCAAGCGGTTGCACGCCCGTAGTCATCAAGATCATCCGCAAGAGACAAGTCATTCAACAAAGTCATAGCATCGGTGCGTTGTTTGGAAATAGCAGTACCGTTTGAAAAGCCATTCACCTTCAATGAGGTCCCTGAAATGGCTTTTCTGAGCTCTTGTACCTTCGGAACATTAAGTTTGCCCATCAACAAGGATCTGGCTGAGAGCGGTGCTGATTTTATGCTGTTGTTGTCGCCATGGAAACCAGCAGCCGGTTGTAACAAATTTGCCAAAGAGACATTATGTGATGGCACCTGAGAAACAAATGAGACCTCTGGTGCGTCCTCGTAATCATCAGTAGTACCAGATTTATTATTGTTGTTGACACTGTTTTTGTAACGGTAATGTGTTTTAAGGATAGTATCACGATAAGTTTGTAACAAACTATTTTCTCCCAAAGACGCTTCAACTTCAGTCTTCACCACGCTAAATTTCGGTGTTAAAATTGAGCTCTTCTCCAGCGGAATGACCTGTGAGACCAACCACATACCGTGTAGCTTACGGTAATCGATTCTGCAAAGCACCTCATTAAGCAAATCCCCCAATTGAAGAGCTTTAGTTGCAAAGTACGCAATGGCAAATCCAATGTTGTCTCTAAGAATCAAGGATGTGTCCTGCTCATTTTCATCAACCAACTGCCATTCAAACAACAATGGAATTGCGTTAACAGCGGCGTTGATTCCATACTTTTCGGTAACAATCTCAATCAAAGACATAAGAGCCTCATGATTGGAACCCCTTGGTAATCTGGAGCACTCCTCAATTTGTTCATAGAGTTCATTAATGACACTGGTGTCTGCGCCTGATATCAAGTTGTTATGATCTGGAGTAACAAAATCGTCTCTGGTGTATTCCAACCTAAGGTCAGTAATCAACAGCTCGGTATACTTCTTCTGAATCACAAAGTTTCCTTCCAAAGGTAGAGAAACATCATTGTACGAGAGCAAAGAGAATGTGGACGAGAACAGCTCCAACGGGACGTTTGCTCTCTGGACCGTGGCATTCTCATTGGCAGTAACAAGAATGACATTCATGTTGTCCAATAGTACAATCATTGTAGTCTTGCTTGTCTCAGTTGGCTTATCAATACACTCTTTCAATTTTATGAGCAATTCGCCAACCATATCAACAATTTGCTCTGCGTAGTAATTGTGGACCGCAAGTGATCCGATGGCACTGGAGTAAGCTGTGATCAAGCTCTGTGGGGTCTGTGGGTTGCTCATCAAATGATACTGAAGGTCAATGAGCTGACGCAGGTTATCAATGACGGACAACCCAACCAAATTTACTGATGAAGCCAGGAGGCGAGCAATCACATGGAGGTAAACCATCTGCTCGCTGTATTCGCCGTTGCAGTCAAGTTGGCCCACAAGAATACTCAATATGAGGAATCTCAATTGCACTGGGATCCAGGTCGCAACCATCTCTATGACGGCGGCACACCAGTCGGGATCAACGCCCGACTTGGCCAAGTATATTAAAACACGTTTGGCGCAGGTGGAAAGCTGTGCTGAAGAGGTCGTGTGGAAGAATGCTTTCAAAGCACCAATGGCCAACTCGTCAGTCTTGATTTCCTTTGGGGTACTTGGTTCCTCCTCCGCTCTCATGGCGGTTCTTGCGGTGTTGAATCTCGACAGCGAGTGCTGCTCTGAGGAGTGCGACACAATTCTTTTGAGGAGCGTCCCTTCGGACACGTTATTCTGTATCTCATTGACGACAAGTGGGATTGCAGTGGAGAGCACCTCCTTGGCCTTTCCCAAGGAGATGAACTTTGAAGAGGCGAAGCTGGCTGCCGCGTTGAGGGCAATGGCCTTCCATTCCGTAGGGTTGGCATTGTGCTGTGCCGTGCCCAAGTCGAGGATTCTCTGTGTCAAGGCCGCAAAGGTGTTGACGAACTCCTGGTCGCCTGTGATGAGGTCTCCGTTGAGTGTCTGGCAGAATGTGTTGTAGACAGGCTCGGAGTGCTGGCAGAGGCCCAAGTCGCTAGAAGCCGCCACGGAAGCCAAGATGGCCGCCACGTTCTCGGCAAAGACGTTCACGTCGTCTGGGCACTTCTTCATCAACTCATTGATGATTTCCAGCGTCACCTGGACGTTTCCTGTGCGACCCCGGGCGATGTCACTGGCGTTCTTCTTCTCGAGGAAACGGCCCACCTTCTCGAGCTTGACTCGCCTGGTGGACGCATAGTAGAGCAAGTAGCTCAACTCGGACGAGTTCGGCTTCTTCTCAAAGCCCCGTCCAGCAGGGTAGCACTGGAGTATCAACTTCTGGTGCTTTGGCAGGAACAGCGGCATTGTGCTGATGGATGTGCTCGGCTAGCTGGCAAGGAAGGGGGACAGCACGGCACCAGGTGCAGAAATGTGTGGGCGCTTAGGGCGTTGGGGCGGGTGAGTGAATATTTAAAAGCAGTGCCGTGGAGCCTGAAACAAGCACTATTTAGTGGTGACAATCACGGGATGCAAACGCGTAGTGTTGAGTGAAGCGCCCTGGATGTTCGGCCCTATGTTTAGGTGTGTAGGTCCAACTTCAACACTTGTCGGACACATTAGCGCGTTTCGAGGGGTTCTCATAGTGAGAGTGAGAAAAAAAAAAGACACACTAAGATCACCATAGAAGGAATCACAACACCATTTGGTAGGGCCGGGCATCTGTTTTCTGCCTACTTTAGAAGCCAAGGACAGAGAGAAAGATGGTACCTGTGTACGTGAAGGGTGGTGCCTGGAGCAACACCGAGGACGAGGTGCTGAAGGCGGCTATCTCCAAGTACGGGCTGAACCAGTGGGCCCGTGTGTCCACACTGCTGCCCAAGAAGACTGCAAAGCAGTGTAGGGCCAGATGGCAGGAGTACCTAGACCCGCGTATTCTGAAGTCGGAGTGGTCTTCTGAGGAAGATGAGAAGCTACTGAATATGGCCAGGCTCATGCCCAACCAGTGGAGGTCGATTGCGTCGACGATTGGGCACACTGCGACGCAGTGTGTCGAGAGGTACCAGAAGCTGCTGGACCAGGCCGCTGGTGTGGAGGCTGGAGAAGGTATGGGCCTCGCTGGGCTGGGTGCTGAAACCCTTAAGGCCATTGGAGCTTCCAAAGAAGCTCAGGTGGGCGACCTCAATATCAGTGCAGAGCACAGAGAAGCCATCCCGGATGCCGTTGACCTCGACGACACGGAGAAGGAGATGCTTTCAGAGGCCAGGGCAAGATTGGCTAACACAAAGGGCAAAAAGGCCACCCGAAAGGCCCGTGAAAGAATGCTGGAAGAGAGCAAGCGAATTGCGTTGCTCCAAAAGAGACGTGACCTGAAGCAGGCTGGCATCACCACCAAGCTGAAAGCTCCAAAGAAGAAGTTTGCGACACAGGTTGACTACAACGCTGATATCCCATTTGAGCATCAGCCTACCAATGGCTTCTACGATACTACAGAAGAAACAAACATAAATGACCAGGGATTGAGAAACTACCAACGCAAAGTTGACAGTTTGGGAGTCAAGGACGATAAGCCAAAAGACAAAAAGTCTAAATTTGACAAGAGAAAACAGCAGCAGTCGTCTTTTGAAAAGGAAGCTCGCCCTATTGACGAGGAGTCAAATTTCAAAAAACGTAAACTGGAGCTCCCAGCTCCACAGTTTAAGGAAGACGAAGTCAATGGTCTTGCCAAACTAGGAGATGAAGAATTGAGCGTGGCACTGCAACAGAAGGCCATCGCTGGTGGTCTTAGTGTTGATGAAAGAATATCTGCTGCTGCTAAGAAAATCAAGGAAGATAAAACTATACAATCGGCCCTTTTCATTAATGACGATGTTAAAGATGAACAAGAAACGCAGGTTGATGATGTGCTCTCCGAACAAAGGACCGTTACTAACCCCGTTACACAATTGGATATCAAAAAGTCTATTCGTGAAAGGCTTGCAGCTCTTCCAAAACCAAAGAACGACTTTGAAATTACAGCTGATGATGAAGAAGAAGAGCTTGAGTCCGAAAGTCAGGCTGAAAAAGTAGCTGAAAAACCTTCAAAGAGTGTAATCCCTGAAGATGAAGGTGAAAAGAGAAGACTTTTTGCTTTACACCAAGAAGATGAGCGTAAGAAAGCACTCCTGAGAAGGTCACAAGCTGTTCAAAAGGGTCTTTTGATTCCAAACGTTAAGGCCTCAGCTCAGTTATCCTCCAATCTCAAAGACTCCATTGAACAATCCGTGCAACAGGAAATTATAAGACTTGTCAGATCAGATTTCTCTAAGATCAACAAGGTGTCTGGTATACCGCTTCTCAACGACCTAGATGAAAAGACTATGAACTTAATAAACTCAGAGATGGAGAAGGAGATCAATCAGGATGACCTTGAAACGTTCAAAAGAGATTTCGTCTCTGCTCACGAGTCATCGTACGTTCTAAAAGTTGATCCATCCTTCCTCATCACTGAGCTCCAATCGCTTGTGGAAAAGAGTAACAAGTCAGAGAGAGCACTCACAAAGCAAATTGCCGGTTACATTAAACGAAAGGAGATGCTTACTGAAGAATCATTGAAAGATATCAGCGAGCTCAAGGACGTTGACAGGGTCCTGGCTGCGATGGAGATGCTTCGTGATGGTGAGCTTGTAGCTGGTAACACAAGAGCTGATTCTCTGAGAGAAGACGTTGATATGCTTGTCCAGGCAGAACAAAAGGCCCAAGAGCGCTATCTGGAGCTAAAACGTTCTCATTAATCACCATTCTTGGTTCAATTTACGACTGTTATGACTATAATCCTCGCACACAACGTACCATACATAGGTATTTTCCAAAAAAGGAAATACGAACCCTCGTAGTTCAAACACGCCTTTGTTTACATTTCAGAATTTGCTTTGATCAACGTCTTTCTAAAGGGGCAAACGATCATATTAAACTCCTTAAAGTACAATTAAACACTATCAGGATGGACTCCAATCTTCTATTTGTACCCTTCCGCAAGACTGAGAAGATTGAACTTGGTCGCGTGCTCCGGGATGTCATCGATAAGGAGTATTACCAGACGCCCTCCGCTTTTGAAGCAGACCTTCAGGAGGTGGACACACTCCGTAACGACGTTTTGGAATTGGGTACCACAGCCCACGATTTAGCTCTATTGAAAAGGTACTATATCCATTTATCCACACTGGAGACCAAATTCCCAAAAGATGAGGCCGAATTTTCTTGGTTTGGAACGCTTGGGTACCGTGTTACAGGACCCGTGAAGATTAAATCCTTCCTCTTTGAGCGTATCAATCTTGTTTATAACGTAGGTGCATTGTATACTCAGATGGCGATTGAACAGGACAGATCAAATGACGAATGCCTCAAGAAAGCGTGTCTCTACTTCCAGTATGCTGCAACACATTTTGCGTTTATAAACAAGCTTGCCAAAGAAGATGAGACTCTGACACTACCCTTGGACCTCCAGTCCGGTACTATGAATACACTCAGACTTCTTTGCCTTGCTCAGGCCCAGGAAGTTTTTTGGCAGAAGGCATCATCAGATAAGGTGAAGGACTCTTTGATTTCAAGATTGGCTCTCCAGGTTTCTGACTACTATCACCAAACACTGTATTGTGCCAACCACAGTGAAGGTTTTAGAACTGAGTGGATCAGTCACATGACAGTGAAAAAGTACCATTTTGAAGCTGCTGCAGAGTATAGAGCGTCTTTGGGATCCGTCTCTGCCTCCAAGTATGGAGAGGAGGTTGCCCGTCTCTACAAAGCACAAAAGGCTATCAGCAATGCATCCACACAACTCAAGTTTGTCAGCCAGTCTGTAAAACAGGACTTTGAAGGTTTAAGCAAAACCGTTTCTGAGGCATTGCGAAGATCAGAAAAGGACAATGACCTGATCTATCTTCAAGAAGTTCCAACAGAAGTTCCACAAATTGTAAAGGCCCCTATCACAAAAGACATGCCGATAACTGAACTTGAAAAACCATTCGAAGCACTTGGAACAAACAACTACGGAGCACAACTTTTCAAAGACCTTCTTCCGTTCTATGTGATCCAAGTAAGCCATGCGTTCCGTGAAAGACAAACAGAATATGTCGAAAATCACATCATCACCCCGATAGCATCCTTGACAAAGATTTTACAAAAATTCAAATTTGAGAGACAGCTTCCAGCAGCCATGGATGCGCTTGACAAACCGCTGGCGCTTCCAGCTACGCTATTGGAGCACCAACATGAGATCAAGTCTAAAGGTGGCCTTAACAACCTCAAACGCATCTTCGCTGATATTCAGGTCCTGTCTGTAGATGGTGAAAGACTTCTAGACGGCGCTAAAGAGAGGCTCAAAATTGAAGAAGTGGAAGATGAATCACTGAGATCAAGACAAGGATCTAAACACTGGACAAGAGCTACTTCTCGTGAGGCAGCAGCAGACTTGTACAACAGAATCAATGACCTTGAAGAATATTTAATGAAAGCCAAGGAAGGTGACGAGGTTGTAAAGGAGCGTATGTCACAGATTGAAAGCCCAATGAAAATTTTGGAATCTGATGAAAAAACACTGCGTGAACACATTCCAAACTCACAGGTCCGCAAGTTAGACCCATCATTGAAGAGAGTTGTTGCTGACTTAAGGGATGCATTAGCAAAAGCCAGAAAGTTGGAATTGGAACGTGAAGATTTCATTAGTGTTCTAAAAGTCAAAGCTGAGCAGTTCAATATATTGCCAAAGATAATTTCTGAGTACAAAGCTATACAGAGAAACTTCAAGGATTTGAAGGTCGATGAGTCTACGTTTGAACCGGTCTTTACAAAACACATGAAGAATTTTGAAGGTGATTTGGACTTTATTGAGAAACAAAAGAAAACACAAAGAGCTCTTGAGGATCAAATCGATGAGCTTCATGGCAAGTTTAAACATTTGAACAATTCACAGGGGTCTAATAATGACAGAGAGAAGGCTTTGAGAAACTTGGATGCTGTGTACAATGTGTTTGTTGATCTTTTGGACAATATGTCTCAAGGTCTAAAGTTCTACAATGATCTTAACACCAAGTGTCAAGAACTTCTTCAAGACATTGACACATTCATTTATGAGAGAAGAATTGGTGCCCGTGATTTGGAAGCCACACTCAACCAAAAGTTCCAGCAGATTGACTTGAATGCTAGAAGATCTAGATCCTCGTCGCCAAAGAAACAACATCCACAAATGACTACTCGCTCAATTGCTAATGCTGCTGAAATTGAGAGAACGGCCTCCCCAGCACTGATTGCACCAAGGGCTAAGCCTGCTAAGCCTAGTGGTCTTTGGCAACCAGAAAGCGGCATCAAGTTTGGTTAACATAATTTACACTCTATATAGATTTTGGTTCAATGCATATACTCTACATATTAATTCATAGCAGTTATGAGGATTGAGTGTTCTTCTCTGTGACCCATTCCTCATATGCTCTTTTCCGCTTTCCTCTGTTCAAGTTAGATTTGTGACGTCTGCTTTTCAAGTGTATCTCATATTGTTTATCACCCACCAGAATTAAGGAAGAGTCATCATTGTTACGACAGATGTCACATGTGTAATGCTTCCATTGTGATGACTTATTGCTGGCTTCGTCACCGGTTGGTTCAAGCAATGACTGGAGCCCATCAGGAGCAGAAGGAATAGTGAATGGTTTCTGGTCAAGGAAATCCTGTGTGATGGCTTGGCCTCTTTCTGAAACGGTGGAATCCCATTGGTTCAAGTCTGTGGCATCTAGAACAAAGAGATTTCCTCCGTTCACATAGTCATGTTTGCCTTCCTTTGCCAAGTCGGTCGCTAATGAACCTTTGATCCACTTCACTTGCTTCTTTGCATACTGTCTCGTTCGTGTTTTCATATCTTCAATTGATCTGTTCAAGGCATTATCATCACTCTTCCCAGTTTCAAGCCATGGAAGAAACTCCTTAAACCCAATGACTTGCCACACTCCTCGTTCACAGTCTGGTGTCTCTGAAAGAGAGGTGTAGTAGTCATAAAGTTCATTGATCTCTTGAAGGCCACCCATATCCAGCATCTTATCAACTCTATCATCAAGCCTCTTATCCAAAGCTGACTTATCAGAAAATAACCAGAACGATAATGTTCTGAATCTGAGAGATGACTCCGCTCCACCAGCTTTAACCTGTTCTGTGTAATGCTGACTTGCCTTTTTGTTAGTAAGGTAGTAGATCTCAAGGGCCCTTCTGACACGCCGCGTATCATTTGGATGGAACTTTTCAGCAACTTCTGAGTCCAGTTCTTTCAGTACTTCGAAGACTTTCTCAGGTGGACCATCAAGTATCTCCGTTTGCTCTGGGGTAAGCTTTTGGCGTGATGCATTTTGCTCATCGCTAGTCTGCTGACCCGACTTGATCGTCTTGTTTGTAAAAAGAAGCGAGTTGAGGTAGTAATGTGTACCACCAACTATTATTGGCAGTTTACCACGACTGTGGATATCAGCGATGGTTCTGAGTGCCTCTTTCTCAAAGCGATGAATAAAGTACTCTTCATTCCACTGAACATGGTTCATAACATGGTGCGGGATCCCCTCACGCTCCTCCATGGGGTGCTTGTTGGTAATGATCGGGGCGCCCTTGTACATCTGCATCGAGTCGGCATTAATGATCTCACCGTTGAACTTCTTTGCAACCTCTATACTGAACTGGTATTGAGTTAGTACCTCTCTTTCTACATCTTCAACTGAACAGACTCACCTGTGACTTTCCCACGCCGGTGGTGCCAACTATGACCACAACACTCTTCTCCGGACCCATGACTATTCGCTTCAAAGCCTTGAGCATCAGCTCTCTCCACCCGTGATTCTCTTAACACCCAGCAAACGTCATCATCAACCAAAGAGTCAAGAGAAGCAAAACTTGTCCGATGGGCGTCCCCTTACCGGCTGGCGATATAACTACCGCGAACACGTTCTTTTCGCGGCCAAGTTTCCACCAAGAACCGGCCAGCTCACACAGATAAACTTCACAGTTGACACATCTTGGAGGGCCATACAAGCATTCTGGCTTCAATTGCTCTCTAAAGAAGAAAGGCAATGAAGTGGCGTTTACTGGCGTTGTTTGCCCTGTTTGTGGCGTCTGTTTTTGCCGACGTGGATTACTACAAGGTGCTTGGTGTTTCGAAACAGGCATCGGAGAAGGAGATCAAGACCGCTTACAGGCTCCTCTCCAAGAAGTACCACCCGGACAAGAATCCCGGTAATGAGGAGGCTCACCAGAAATTTATTGAGATTGGTGAGGCGTATGAGGTCCTCAGCGATGAGGAGAAGAGGTCCACGTACGACCAGTACGGTGCTGAAGCCCTGAAGAACGGCGGTGCAGGCGGTGGTTTCGGACGTGGCCACGGTGGTAGTCCGTTTGGAGGGTTCGATCCTTTTGCTGACATGTTCGGTGGCGGTGGAGGTAGACGTCAGGGCAAACCAAGAGGGAGAAATACGGAGGTGAAGCTCGACGTATCACTGAGGGAGTTCTATAGAGGAAAGGAAGTTGAGTTTGCAGTTCAAATGCAAAACATTTGCGACCATTGTGATGGAACTGGTTCCGACGATGGTAAGCAGGACACATGTCAACAGTGTAAAGGGTCCGGTATCAGAGTAGTAAGAAGACAAATGGCCCCTGGGATGTTCCAGCAAATGCAGACTCCATGTGAAAAATGTGGTGGTAAAGGTAAGACCTACAAACACGCATGCAGAAAGTGCCGTGGCCAAGGTGTCGACAGAGGCTCTAGAGACTATAAGGTCTGGGTTGAACCAGGTACCAATAGAGACCATGGACATGTGCTAGAAGGTGAGGGAGACCATTCTCCTGACTGGATTGCCGGTGACTTGATCTGTCGTCTGGTAGAGAAGGATGGAGAAAACTGGGGTTATAGAAGACGTGGAAACACCTTGTACCGTACCGAGGCCCTTACTTTAAAGGAAGCACTTCTTGGTGGTTGGAAAAGAGAAATCTTGCACTTTGATGATGATCATATCACCATCAGCAGGAATAATGGTGATAGCGTCATGCATGGCCAAGTTGATGTTATCAAGGGTAAGGGTATGCCATTGAAGGATAACACGGATGAGCATGGCGATTTAATCATTGAGTACGTCGTCATTACGCCGGGTGGAGTCAAAGACAAGCACCAGTTCATCAAAGATGAGCTATAAATAAATTGAAACGGTGTAATAAAGGAAAGAAAAAGCGTCTCACCATTGATGATGGTATTAATATTTGTTGATATTTTATACATAGAAATGCTCGTATATATAAAAGAAAAGCTAATATCACTATTTCAGTTCACACTTTTTCAACAAAGTCTTTTGATAGTCCCAGTAGTTGCGTCTGATGGTATCGTACTTTGAAGCAAGACATTCGTAACCCTTTAAAGCCAATTCAATATTTGTAGTCTTGTAGATCTTTGTTAGAAGTTCCAAAGCCGGTATCGATTGTAGCTGCTCTGATGTGGTATCGTTCAGCACATTGGCAAACTTGGTGGCAAACTCTTCAAGGTCGATTAATGGTTTATCGACTCTGTCATAAACTCCAATCAGGTAATTCCAAGGACTCACGTTATGTGGTGCTATTTCAATCTTACTCTTAGTGTACGCAACTTCTCTTGCAAATGCCTCATCACTAAGGTTCTCAGCACCAAGTCCAAACACGGCAAAGAAGCGATGTGACCAAGCACTGTTGTTGTAGACGTCTCTGTCCAGGAACTTATCAACAAATGCCAGTTCCTGATCCCACATTCCTGTCCACTGAACTACCCATTTTCTGTAAGACCAAACGTGATAGTTCTTTGTGTCATCGTCCAGCATGTTTTCAATAATTGGGAACTCCCTTGTAGCATCTTGGATGTCAGCATACTGCAGCAGCAACTGTCTGTAAGGCCATATCTGGTAGTTCTTTGGGTTATCAATAGCAACCCCCTCTGCCCAATCCAGCTCCTTGTTGATGTCCTTGTTCAGCTGGACAACATTGTGATATCTATACTGCCACACGGTGTAATGCGCAGCATTAAGTCCAATCGCATTGGCCGTCAACGCTAGCGCACGCTCAGAATACTCTTTCTTCGCTTGAAGAGCACGCAACAGCCCAAGGGTCAGTTTGTACTCCTCTGTGTACATGATTGCAGAAACGGTGTTTCCCCCCAAAGCGAGCGGTAGGGGCTCAAGATCGTCATAATTGTAGGATTCCTGTCATCATGTTAGCTGTCCGTATGATGAAGGACTAGAAGGGTCACTTGCCATTCGGAGTTCAGTTCTTATTCTTGATGTTCCTCCTGGATTCAATTGGAAGTAGCAGATCTCAAATATGAACAATTGAAGGAAGATTGGATACCTTTTCCAAAGCGTTCTTGTTAAATAAGGGCCCTCGAAGAGCTATCGGTTTCATCTCCGTAGAGCCACAAAAGATTTTCCGGGGCTCAAAACCACTAACTTTGGTCCAGACTGCATCATCTCTTCTTATTCTCGGGATCAAAAGCCTTTTACCTGATGAAGGCTCTTCTCAGCCCCACGAAGATTTGTCGCTAGAAAGATGTACGAGACTATCAATCTGTCGCTGTCTCAACGGGCGAACCACCTCATTACGCACTTCTACAACTCACAAGAGAGCTACCTGGACTACACAAAATCTGCGAAAGACACTCCCAACAACCCAGACGTATTCTTCAAGCCGACACGATCCGGTGGCACAATCACGTACACTCCACGTGCACACATCTGGGACTTGAACGGGGGATTCGGTGCGCTTGGGCAGTTTGAGTACTTTCAGCAGTCGCAGATAGGGAACGACGCTGCCAAAGAGGTCATCGCCAAAGAGAGAGTAGAGAAGAACGAGTACCAAAGGGCACTGGATGAAGGCACAGCACTGCCAAAATTGACTAGTGAGAATACCAAGTACTGGTCTGATTACTCAAGAGTGATATTTGAACCAAAGTCTTACAATGTCATTCAAAACTGGGAGTTTGACCCCATGAAATACCCGAGAGGTCGCCTGGCACTGGGTCAAGAAAGAGAGTTTGTTGGTCATGAAGTTGGTGTTGAGGAGTGGAAGAATCATTCTGTTGGTGTCGATTTCTTGGAGGAAAAATACAGAATTAGTTTGGAGGAGAGTGACCAACTGAATGGTATCAATGTTGTCACGGAAATTGACTCTGCATGGGGTGGCTTCTCAAGTTCTTTGCTCTCTGAGTTGAGAGACGACTACAATCCCAAATCATCCATTTTCACCTGGGCAATTTACAACGGTAAGAATTTAACATCCTTATCTGCCAGAGAAACACTCTCCCGAATTCGGTCCTTCCTTGAGCTTCAAAAAAACTCTTCGCTTTTCATTCCCCTTGGTGACCCAAAGAACATGCCCGAAGGATTTCTATCCTCAAGCATGTGGCAGACCTCTGCTCTCCAAAATCTAGTCTTTGAATCTGTGCAGTTGCTGAACTCCCAAAGGACTGGAACCATCAACATGCATGCCATTGAATCTAGTCTCACTCTTGGAAGCAACAGGCGCCTTGTGAGTTCAATTGAGGCCACCACAGGAACCACCACTTACCAGTTTGCATCGACCTTCTTTCCACCAAAAAAAGACCCACATGTGTTCTCTAAAGCTACAGTTTCAAGACCTCCACTAGCTTCAGAGACTACTCCTATCACCTCTGAAGAAGCTCCAATAGAAGGTGCAAAAGATAGAATCATGACTAAGTACACAACAGCACTCCCATTTGCAACACCAGACTCATTCCCAACTAATATCACCAATACCCATGATGGGGTCATGGTGGCGCTTTCTACAACAACAGCACCACGTAAATCTCTACAAGAAATGAAAACTTTTGTATCCAAATTTTTGAAAGGTGAAGAGAGAGGTGATCTCATCGATGAATTAGAGATCTTGGCAACCGAATATGAACACGGATGGAGTGATAGTGATGATGAGAGTGACGATGATTACTGAAGTCAGATGATTCATAGATGACTGTTTTTTAAGCTACCAGCGTAAAATGTTTTATAAGTCACCTTAAAAGAAAATTATATACCAAAATGTCGTGTAGCTTTGATTGACCTCCAGTGTCAAAAGACAAAACTAATATATATACCCAAGCTCATAGAATAGCAAAAAACCACAAAAAAGCAATACCCAAAGGTTTATGAATCACCAATTCAACTCGTTAGCAAAAGTCTCTGGATTAGTACCCTTACACTCCAAGTTCTTACAAATATCTTCCAGCTCATCAGTGTCATCAGCACCTCTGTCCTTGCCAATCTTGGCTGGGTTAATCTCATGTCCAGCAGCCTTCTCCTTGGCGTAGTGATTCTTACACATCTCCTTGGTCAAATTCTGGTAAAACACAACACCTTTTTCCTTCTCTGGGTGTAGGAAACCGGTGGAGTAGACACCTTGGTTCAAGTTCTTCTGGGTCTTGACACAGAGATCAAAATCCTCAATCTCAACTTGCTGCAAGAACTCAACAAACTCATCCTTCTCTTCCTTTGGCAAACCCTTCTTGGTGAAAATGTCATATTGCAAAATGGTGTGCGATGGAGAAACTGGAAGTACACGGATAGAGTACCAAGCTGGGGAATAGCAGTTGATACCATTGGTTGGGAACAAGTACATCCACAAACCATCAAACTCACCACCAACATTCTTCTTCTCTTCAACCTTCTTCTCGACCTCCTTTGGTTTACCAAATCCAAACCAACCCTTATCCTGTTGCTTAACAGGTTCTGGTTTTGAGAACTCTTCGTTTCTCTTGATGTCACAGTAGTGACGAGCATGTCTAGATCTTGGTTCGACCTTGTAAGTGTTCATAATGAAGGCCTGGGACAAACCTGGGTGAGCAGTTGGGCAGTGGTAGCACTCCATGTAGCCATCCATGAGGGTCTTCCAGTTGAATTGTCCATCTAGCTCGTAAGACATATGGTATTCGTAGTCGGAGAAGTCAAACTCGTGGAATTCCTCCTCAAGGCCCTGGAAAAACTCACCGAAAGGCATTGGACCCTCTGGGGAGTTGTCAAAGTTGATGAAAATGAGACCCTGGTCAGTGATGTATGTGTGAATTGGGTACAGTGAGTTCTGTGCCTTTTCAAAGTCACCGACATTGTCAAACTGAGGAGCCTTAGTGAGGTCTCCGTCCAAATTATAGGACCAACCGTGGTAAAGACAACCCAGAACGACGGAGGAGCCCTTCTGCTTTCTGACGACTGGGTAAGCTCTGTGACGGCAGATGTTGTGGAAGGCCTTGATTTCACCCTTCTTGTTCTTGATAAGGAAGAATTGCATACCCATGAAGTTGTAGGCAAAGTAGTCACCAGCTTTCTTGAAGGTGGAAGCGTGGGCAGTATAAAGCCATGATTTAGAGAAGACAGCTCTCTTCTCGAGCTCAAAGATCTCCTGGGAGAACCACCAGGAGGATGGGAGTGTGTGGGAGCCAGCTGTAAGCTTCTCACCAACTGGGAGAGTAGTCTGTGGTGCTTTTTCTACTACTGCAGGCATTATTTGTTACCAGTCTTTGCTTATACTCTGTCTACACATCAGCATGCGGGTCAACAGAGAGGAAGACCAAGCCTGGCTTATATACCCTCCCAACCCCATGATTAGCATGTCTACGAGAATTCCTTCGGAGTTGGGCAAATGGGTTTATCTCCAGCAATAAACCTCCGCAGGGGAAAAAGAAACCATTGATAAGTTTAAGTTTTTGCCCAGTTTGGCTAACAATAAGGGGAATCATTGTGGTTTGTGGGGCCCATCAACACGAAATCGCGGGGGAATTACGCCTGCCCTACGCAATTTTCCACTTATCAGCAGCGAGGGAAATCAGCGATTGTAAGCAATTTTTGCCGAAAAAACCAAGGATCTTACGTTGTTTGCACAGGCTTGTGGTTATCTGGTGGACTGTCCGTGGAATTATCGCTAGCAGGGAGAAGATCCACCGGAGAGCGAGCAGCTGGCAAGCCAAGACCTGTTGTGCCTTGCGGCCTGTGCAGCTTCGGTTTTCTGCGCTGGTGCTCTCTAGAAGAGACATTCTATATATTGAATCGGCTCTGTCCCTTGCTGATACTCAGCTATTCGTGGTCTATAGGCCTGGTCTGGGAGATGGCTTTCCCCATGTTGCTTTTCTTTCTTTTTTGTAGAACCCATAGTATCAGGAGTGTCCAGCCCACAAGACAGATTTCGTGTCAACTGATAAGATCTGCAATAGGACAGCTCCCCTCCCGCTGGTAGGATCGGGCTACGAATAAAACATATTTCTCCTGTTTCTGTCTCAGATCTAGAAGTCATATCTCTACACCAGCTTACAGATGATCCGTGATGAAAGCAAGTGTGCATTGAACGCCTAAATGGAGCACATGCTGTTACCCAAATGTGCAGATGGCCTATATATGCCGAAAGTCCGTTGTACCATAAAGTGAAAAGATATGAAAAGAAAGTTGATATGCAGTGGAACGAGGTGTAACGGCGTCTCAAAAAAAAAGAAAGAGGAAGAAGAAGAAAAACACCCTGTATGGAATAGTTGTCGTATGCTGTAGGAGGAAGTGAACAATATTAGATGCAATGTGATGGAATTACGCCAGAGAAACTAAACAAGGGTCATCATGTCTAGTATTTGGCACGTTTGTCTGCTTTCCGATTCTCAACCCTTCTCTTTGACGTTCCTTCCTCGATGAGGAACTCCTCGTCGCTCGATGCCTCGTTGTTGGACTGCTGCTTCGACACCAAAGGCTTGAGCGAGCGCTCCCTCTTCAACCCTTGGTGCACCGAAAGGATAGGCATGGTGGGTGGAAACTTGTGGTGCACGGAGGACGACACCGTAAACTTATAGTCTGCCGGGATCCTATCCACTGGCTTCGGCGTAAATGCAGCCATCGCAGGGGCCGTGCTCGTGGTCTCGCCCTCTAGCGTGGACAGCGTTCCTTCAAGCTCCAGCTTCTTCGACAGCGACCAGTTCTCCACGTCGCCGCCATTCTTGATCACGTTGATCAGATCGTTCACTGCCTCCAGGTACCCCTGGTGCTTTAACACAGAGCTCCTCTGCAATGACAGTTTGTACAGGCTCGCCACTGACTTGGCTGCATTCTTGAACTCGAGCGCAAGCTCAGACTGAATCCCCTCCAGCGTCGACTCATTCACCGGCGTCGTAGGCGGCAAATTGCTCGACAAATTCGAAATGTTATCCATCAAACGTCACTTCTCTTGCTTCTATACGCTGCTGCTGGTTCCTTCTCGCTCCCCTCTGCTGTGGTGGTGCTGCTAGCCCAATCACCTTCCCGGCCTCAGGCGCAAATGCTCATCGGGTTATAAAGAAAAGAAAAAGAGGATTGGTCACGTGACACGTAAACTCTGGTCCGCGCAGCACAGCACGCCCGATTTCCCAATCCGGACACTGTAAACAAAAGACAAGTGGTGCACGACTTTTTAAACTTGGACTCTCTCTCTCTCTCTCTCTCTCTCTCCATCAACAGTGTTCCGTCAGGCATCCAGCGAAGAAGGCCGAGAGAGGAGGAGAGAGTTTACCGATTCTTCCTGTGGAGTGTGCTGTTTTTTTGCCAGTTTGTGCCCATTGCCTGTCCCGCACGCATTCGTTTCGTTATTCCAGCACCGTTTTCCACTGTGTCGGTGAGTGGCTTCTTCCTGTGCTTTCACTGATTCTACTCCATATTCTCTCTGCCCAACGCCGAAGACCGGATGCTGTTTCTGGACCACAGCTCGCCACGGCCAGGACACCTGCCTGAGTCGTGGCTGATGGAAAACTCGCCGCTGTTCAGCCCAACAGCGCCGCCATCTTTCCCGCACTCTACACACAACGCACAGAGCCCGTTGATTAAGAGGTCAAAGAGACGGCTGTCTGACGACTTCCAGAGCTACAAGAAGTCGTGCTCAAACGATCGAGCCATGGCCGTGGAGAACTCAAACGACTGGCCGGTGTTTGAGCACCCGAGCGGCGGTGTCATCCAGCAGAGCCCATACGGCAACATCCGCGTCGTCAGAGTGGGCAACGCAGAGGTCTCAACCATAGAGAAGAACGTCCCCATCGACTTCTACGCCAAAAGAAACGAAACCAGCAACAAAAAACAGCAAGACGGAAGCTCGAGACCCATCACGCCATCATCAGCACTCACACCAGCCGCGATGAAGCTCTCGCCCTCGCCCTCTGTCGAGGTGGAAAACTACATGATCGAAGGCTACCGTGACATCAACAACAGCTACAGGATCCATCAGGAGGAGATCCTTAATGTAAACTACTCCCTGTACGACCACTCACATGAGGATGCACACCTGGATCAAGACTATGATGTTCGCGGTTACACTGATGGTTTGAATGATGATTATGACATGGCTTTATGAATTATATCTATTCGTTTTTATTTCTCTTTCTTTTTTTTCTCTTTGCTTCAAAAACAAAAGTATCGATGGAGGTGTTCTTTAGTTCTCTATATAAAGATGTGGCTATATTTCGTTGCATATTAATTTTCACTGGTTTAACTCTTTGTCTAATGTGATCTGTAGCTCCTCTACATCTATTGGCCCAGCGCATTCAAAATAGCATCAATGTCAACGTCAAGTCCGTTACACTTGACATAAGCCCGGATCCTCTCCTCTAGCGTCTTTCCATTCCATGTGTCACGCAGAGCATCAAAGTCAGGCATGCCAATCTGCTCAATGGCAATACCAGCGCCGATGTTGCCGCATATAGATGCAACAATCCAATTGCCTTGACTTAACACAAACCCCGTTGTAAAAGCGCCAATAAAAGTGTTTCCACCACCTGTTGGGTCCACTACGTTTGTCTCTGGGTTCTTGGCATTGTGATAAGCAGGTAACCATTTTGATATACCTGTGGATGTTAAAGTGTATGATCCCAGTGGACCACAGCGGAGAACAATGCCACCACCAGTGTTGAACTTGGTATTCGACTTGATGTGCTCTACAAATAGTTCAGCCAGCGCCTCCAGATCTCTCTTCTCCGTAGGTTCTTCCATTTTAAAGAATCTGGCAGCCTCCTCTGCATTAGGAGTCAACACATTCACCGTATCCAAAATTGAAAGAGTGTCGGCGAGGTTCTCAGGAAGACAAAGATCGGGAACGGGTTCCCATACAATTACGGGTAGGTCTGCATGTACCCTTGCCTGTTTCAAGGAATCCAGAATGTGAATACATCTTTGTGGAGAACAAATAATATGGTAAGAGTCTGAGTAGAGCAGGTTGGTGTTTTCAATAAGGTCTTCAACGTCTATTCTCTTCTTCTGCGAGAGATATTTGAATGCTCTGAAGTCACGGTCTCCATACATGTTCCAGCCCCTGGTGGTCAGTCTCTCCGGAGTTTCTCTCCAAATTGCACCTGTTCCCCACGTCTTTAGATACTTCTCCACATCTACTGGAAAGTCAGAGCCTTTGTCGATAATCCAGCCAACCTGTGATGCTCTGGACTTGGTCGTGACGATACGGGACCCGAGAGCACCATAAGTCCCTCCCCCTCCAATGACGTCGTACTCCGACAACTTGCTAGATTCCGGAGGGAAGTGGATTTCATCAATGATGAACATCCCCATGGAAGTGAATACCGTCTTCATATCGGGTCTGGGTCGCTAGTCGCAACGCTGAACAGGAAGATAAGGAGAGAGAGACTGCAAGTGCCCGAGATAATAGACCCCCCATGAGCAACAGGGCTGCGTAACCACTTTGGCTCACTGTCTGGGAAAAAAAAGTGTCTATATTACACGCATTTTCCACCAGTGTAATTCTTAGTGTGGAGTGAGCTACTTGCCAGTGTATTCAAGATGAGTGGTGTACGGCTGCCCCGTGCTTCTCAGTCAACAGTGAAGAGGATAAGGACGGTGAAGGAGTCCCCACAGAGCCGGCTCATGCGTGTACTCAAGCATATTGATCCAATCCAGAAAGAGGTGGTACAGCGAAAACTGTTCATCGAACAGCAGATCGAAGGGTTGAACAGCATAGATATCTTGAAGAGAATAGACGTCGATCCGGTGCTAAGGAGAGAACTTGAGTACATCTACCAGAACCCGGTGAGGAAGATTGACTACAAGGGTCATGGAAGAAGCGCAAGCACTGTGCCCGATAACATTAGCCAGGCCATTAAGAAACTCAAAGCAAAGGACATTCGTAAGTCACACGACTACTTCTTCAAGGCGAGCTCGGTGATGATACTTTTCCAAGACATGTCACACACCAAAACGAACAAGATGTACCACAATAGCATTGTCAACAAGATCAAGGCACTGTCTAGTCAGGCCGACACGGTGACGACAAAGAACATGGACTCTGAGACGCTGCAGCAAATGTTCAACAACAACGAGAACCTGGTTCGGGAGCTGAAGCGTGTGGAGGCCCACCCACACGAGTCTGAACCGATATTGAAAGCCCTCTGTGTTCCACCGCACGCAATCGATCTCACAGAGAAGATCTTTGACATTGTACTCACGCAGTCTCCACAGTTCCAGATCATTGGTGTGCTCTTCAACCTCAAGTCGCCCTCCCGTCTGAATATTGAGCTCCGCCAGTCGTTCCACACAGAGGCAGCAGGCAGTGTGACCGGGGACATCAACTACGAGTCACTGCTGAAGATGGCGCAGAGGAACCATGGAACAAGAGAGAGTGTCACAGCATCGATTCTCACGAGAATCGGCCAGGTGGCTTTCCTTGATGTTAGCACCACTCCCAACTGCATATCAATCACCAAATGACAGTGAAAGAAGAAACGGAGCGAATAGCGTGCTGTGCCCTCCATTAATATGTAATGAAGTAATTACCCCCTACCAAATAGAACTCTCCCCCTCTGTAGGCGCGAAAACCCTATATAAAGAAGGAGATAGCACCTCCGCACAAAGATCATCAACCAACTATCAACAATAGAAAGAAGGCCTGGAAGAACGCAAACAACACGGCGGGTTCCTTCAAAATGACACAGCTGTTAAGACCCTACCGGGTTTCAGTCAAGCACCAGTACCGCCGTACAAAGCTCTACAGGCTCGTTGGGGGCGCACTCGTGGCGCTGTTGTTCATCTACATCCTCCGCCACCTCGGCCGAGACGAAGAGGAGGAGTTGCTCAATGCCAAGTTGGATAAGTTGTACAGTGTTGGCCTGAACGACCAGAAGGTCACTTACGATGCTGGAATCCAGGCTGCTGCGATTGACATACAGCCGAAGCCAAAGGGCAAGACCCGCCACCACTTCTACTCCATGTCGATGGGCCAGTGCCAGCCTTACAAGGAATACTCGGAGGAATTCCACGAGCCATTCTCCACGGGCCCATTGAAATTGCCCTTCCAGAGGCCTCCAGAGAAGTGCCGTACGTTTAAGTCAAGTGCTGTGGAGAGCCTCATTGATGACTTGAAAGAGCGAATCGCAGACCCAGACTTAGCCCGGCTCGTCGAGAACGCGCTCCCAAACACATTGGATACCACAATCCTCTATCACACAAAGGGTGATGCCCAAAAGGAAACCATGGCACAGTCATTTGTGGTAACAGGAGACATCCATGCAGAGTGGTTGAGAGATGCTGCTAGACAGTTATCCGTGTACCAGAAGCTTACCCCACACGATGAGGACTTGAAGGAATTGATGAGAGGTGCCATCAACACACAGGCATCCTACATAATCGTCAGCCCCTACTGTAACGCTTTCCACCCCCCACCCGGATCTGGTATCAAAAAGGGTGATACTGCCATGGACAAGGTCGTACCAACCCCACAGTGGAAGTATGTATTTGAGTGCAAGTGGGAAGTGGATTCCCTTGCTTCCTTCTTGACTTTGACCAATGAATACTATTCCATGACAAACGATGCCTCCATCTTCAACAATCTCTGGATCAATGCTATGCAAAACTTGTTGACTGTTCTTAAGAGAGAATCTGTTCCTTCGTTTGATGAGAACGGTCAGGTCAAGCCAATCTACTATACTTTCCAAAGAAACACAAACATTGGTACAGAAACATTGCCATTGGCAGGTTCTGGTAACCCAGTCAATTTCGGCATTGGGTTGATTCGTTCTGCATTTAGACCTTCAGATGATGCTTGTATTTACCAATTCTTTATCCCAGGTAATGCACACATGGCTGTTGAGTTGAAAAAGGTAGTTGACACCTTGAACGATGCCAAGGAGAAGATTCCAACAGAGTTTTTGGAGAAAATTTCAAAGATCATGGACACAGCTGGAACATTTGCACAAACAATCACCGATGCTATCTATGAGCATGCTGTGATTGACCACCCAGCGTTTGGTAAAGTGTTTGCCTACGAAATTGATGGATACGGTGGGACTCTTTTTATGGATGATGCCAATATTCCTTCACTTTTGGCCCTCCCCGACATGGGCTTCCTCGATGTGGATGATCAAATTTACCAAAATACAAGAAATATGATCTTGTCTAAGAAGGGAAACCCATACTATTTGATAGGAAGTCACTTCAAGGGTATTGGAGGGCCACATATTGGAATCCATAACGCCTGGCCAATGAGTTTGATGCTTCAAATCAGAACCTCCGACGACGATGACGAAATCATGGAAATGTTGGAAATGATTATGAAGAACACAGCGGAGCTTGGATTGATCCACGAAAGTATACACGTGAACTATCCACGTGGTATGAAGTACACAAGACCTTGGTTCTCCTGGGCAAACTCTGAGTTTGGTAAAACCATATTGGACATTGCTGAGAGAAAACCATACTTGATATTCAAGGACAAGTACAAGGACGAGCCATACAAGGTTGAGAACTTGAAGATGACTCAACTTGAATGATTACTCCGTATGTATTGTCTCTGGTATGAGATTGGTGGGTTCCACCTTTAATGTATGATCTACGAGAAATTGTCGAAGTTCCAAACCTTCGCATATATAGGTGTAAACACCAACCCGTAGTTGTAGCTACACGCTTATCATCAACCACATATAAATTCTACCAGGAATAACTCATATATACTCCTCAAATATTCTTCCAACTCATATCAATTGGTATGTGAGAAACTCTATTCCAATAGACTTGTATGGCAGATGTTGATGGGATGTCCGGGTGTTTATGCACACCCGTACATTCATAATATCCTTCCATAAAGAAATGGTAAACCAGTACGTTGCAAGAGCTCATTGATTGCTGTATACCATGTTATATGGTACTTAGATTGGAATATTTGAAGAAATAATGAAAATAAGTGGCAAGAAATTCTTATTTATTCTCATTATATGATTTTTAAAACTAATATTTGACATTTGTGATCGTTTTTTTCTAGTTTATTATTCAAAATTTATTCCAATTTCTATATTTTCTATCAATTCAGTTGAATTAGAACAATTATATAGCACTGAAACGAATGGAACTTAATCAACTATAAATTTGCCTCCTATAATTAAGTCAGTATGGCAATTGTACACCAATCTTCCCTGTCCCGGATCTCGATCAGGACCCGGAGTTCCGGGAGATCTCAGCCTTGAGCTTTTCCCAAAGATATGCACACAGTCTTTCATGATGCTCTTATAACCTTACTAACTCTCGGTATAAGTTTGGGTTCTTTCATGATCTAAGCGCCTCTAATTTTGGAGAATAGACACAATGGCCGTTCCTGACCTCATAATTGACCCTAGTTTAAGGTACTGGGTCCTTGTGCCAATCTCTCTGGCGCTGGTGCTCTTTGGTGTTCTCAGACAGACCCTCAACGTGCTGCTTTCCCCGGTGCCACGTCTCCAGGAACTGAACAAATTGAGAGAGCAGCAGTACTTGAAGAAGGCACAACTGCTCAAGGTCAACTTTTGGAACTTGCCAAAGTCTGAGTTCCAGACAAGACAGCAGTACATGGTTGAGAAGCTTAACAGCGGCGAATATCTTGCCGAGAAGCCAACAGGCCAGGTTGACATCACGCAGAACCCATTCACAGACCCTGGTGCTTCAGATGCCATGTTCGAGATGGCGAAGGGGTCGTTTGGTAACATGTTTGCCCAGACAGCCATGATGGGCTGGGTGAACTTCTTCTTTGCGGGTTTCGTGCTGATGAAGTTGCCATTTCCATTGACACTCAGATTTAAGCAGATGCTCCAGTCTGGTGTCGCTACAAGTGACCTTGAAGTAAGATGGGTATCATCCATTTCTTGGTACGTCATTGCTATGCTTGGTCTGAACTCAGTGTACAATGTTGCTTTTGGCGATGGTAACATGGCCAGTCAGATGATGCAGCAACAACAACCAATGGGTGGGGCTATGATGCCGGGTGGGGCTGGTCCAAAACCTGACAAATTGATGAAGAGTGAGGCCAACGACATTCAGATCATTCCATACAAGCATGTTTTGGAGAACGTTGGCCACAGAGTACTCGAGATGTACTCTTAGGGTAGATCATTGCTAGTATCTCATTGATGGTGAATGAAACGAAGAGAACTGAATCAATCTTTGTAGAGTTTTATATAGTGATTTATTCACATTGGTCGTTTGAATATCTCCAGGACAGGCTGAAACAGAGCTCCTAATTAGTCATTTTGTTCCATATATAATACTCTTGGTTAACAGTTTTGGTATGCGCACTTTGTACTCCATCAATTGTCATCATCCGTCATTTGACACCAAACAACGACCATAGAACGTCTTTGGTGATACTATAGAGGTATTAAGCGCAAAAAAAAAAAGTCGAGGAGTATTATGGGTGAAATTGATAGATCACAGAAGAAGCCCAGAATGGAAGAGCCCGAGCTTAGTGATGGAGATATATGGGCCAGCGACAGTGGAGAATATATCCCCGAGGTGGCAGATGATGACTTCTACGGAGAGAGAACAGCACACAAAGAAAGTACCGAGATTGCTGCTCTCAGGAGGGTCCACGGCAAACAGGGGTATCTGGATGGATTAAGTAATGCTAAGGAGGACAGCTTACAAAAAGGGTTTGATGATGGATACCCGGACGGTGCAGAGATTGGATTACAGGTTGGTAAGATCATTGGTACACTTCAAATGTTGGCCTCCTTCAACAACAATGCCAGAGAAAAGAGCAATGAACTATTGGAGGTGGCAAGATCCGAGTTACAGATTCAGAAGGTGCTTAATAATAAGTACTTCAACAACGACCTCTCATTGCCCGAAGAAGGCCATGTGGTCTTAAAAAGGTGGAACACAGAGGTCGCTGGTCTCATGCAACTGGCATCACCAACAGTTTGATTAGTTCTCTTATCTACAGCCATCACTTTACGAAACTATTACGATAACATGGGCATTATTTTGAATACATTACTACGACTATATTGCTTATTTTTTTGTCCCAGAAGCTCAAATCACCAGAACGAACACCAACCAATGTAGTGCTGACATAAGTTTTCCACAGAAGTAGCCTGCTGAATCAGTTTGTCGACCTGACTTGGAATATTCAAGTCCTTAAAACGATTAAAGTCATTACCAGTTAACTTATCTGTAATTCTCTTTAACACAAGCTTGGCTCTCGCATTTCTTATCTCAATCTTTTGTTGTACCTCCAATCTAGCAGCTTCTTGTTCATCAATTTGACCACGACGTAGCAAATCAACAGTGTTGACCTGTTGGAGATTGATACCAGTTGCATCCGCAATGGTTTGGGTTGGCAAATCGAAACCCCAATTAATCAATGGATCATATGCAAATGCTTCCAAAATAGCCATCAGGGATTCCTTGTTATCACGTAACACTCTCATGACATTTTCACATGTAATTCTGAACGAACCTTCAATACCACTTACCTCCATAGCATATGTCAACATTCTAGTGAGTCTGAATGGAACCTTCTCAGGATACTTCTCACGCAAGATAGCTGCTTCGAAACAGTCACCGAAATCAATGTGAATAACCTTACCAGTAATTCTGTCCAACATCAAGTTAGAAGGATGACGATCACCGAGGCCCAGAATATAACCAACCATGGACATCACAGCAAGCGATCTGGTATATGTAGTTCTTCTGTCTAACCAAGACTCTGATGATCTCGACTTGAGCCAAAGAACCTTATACAAATCTTGCCCTCTTGTGTTGTCCAACGCATAAGTGAACACTTCAACTTTTTGTAAGAGTGTCAGGTTGTCATAATCAGGAGCCATTTGCAGCATTATACGGTGCTCAATGTTGAGAATAATGTTCCTGGATTCACGATACTCTCTAATAAGAACATGGAAAGTGTCAGAGTTAGGAACCCATCCCAAAAGACCAGATTTTGGAGACAATGGGATTGCTGGGAATTGCTGAATATCCAAATGTCTCTTGAAACATTCTGGATCGTTTAGCAGCAGAGTGTTAACCAAACCGAACAACTGCATGACCAAATTATCCTGACGGATGTCTTCATGACCCTTCAGCAAGTAGTAGTATTCCTTACCATCACTTCCTTTTATTCCACAACGACGTGGTCTCTGTTTGGAAGAAATGACAGTGAATACTGGTTCAAAGTTCATAATCCTTACAATTGGTTTACCGGGACTATAAGTACCAGGACTGTAAGTACCAGGAACAGCAAGTTCGAGGTCATGCACGGCAAGCAACTTAGGCGAAACATACTGCAACTCCAATTGTTGAAGTTGTGGCAACTGCCTGTTGATACGACGGAATACATTGTAATAAATGTCCCAAGCCTGATTTAACTTAGAAATGTCCTTGGTTCTCTTGTAGGCAAGACCCCATTCAAAAGCACTAGCAAGGTCTCTACCAAATGTGTTCTGGAAAGAAACCTCTCTAAGCGTTTCTGGACCTCTCTCAAGCATCTTGTGAAGTGGATCCAAAACACTGAACATTTTGTCTGTGTTCTGCTCTCCAAAGAACAAGCGGGAGGCATCTTCCAAGCCTTCATGCCAGAGTTCGTGCCACAAAACAGCAACCCTGATAAGTTCATTACTTACCAGTTCTGATTGTGCAATCAATGTTGGGCTATGAACTCTCATTTTATCAATAATGGTTTGAGCCGCTCTTTGTCTTGAAACAGAATCAGACTTGACAGCAACAGCCAATGGATAAACCAAGGCCTGCGGGTGGACTTTACCCAAACCTGTTAATAAGCCATGAAGGGATCTGCTCACTGTTTGATTAGGTTGGTGGATACGTGAAATCAATTGGGGAATCACTTCTAACCAAGTGTCAATCTTCACCATGTTAAATCCTTCGGACATTGCTTGTGCGGCTTCTGGAACACCACCAAATGTGAACCACAGCGTCAATAGTCTCAAAGTATCTTGGAGTGGGTTCGCAGCCGATAATGAAATGGAGTAAAAGAAACCCCTGATTGCTGGAATAACATGCTGCTGAATTAACTCAGGAGAGTATTGCTCATCACCTTCTGTATTTGTTTCACTGATAGAATTCTTTGACGTGAGAAGAGAAATGACTTCAAAGTTGGCCAAAGCCCAATTATGCCATGCTTTGTACCACTTGGAGTCAAAGTGTGTGGCCAATAAGAACGAACCCAAAATAGTCTCAGAGTTCTCAGTTCTCCAATTAGATTGAAGAGCAACTTGCCATTCACCTTGCTTTAGGAAGCATCTTGCCAATAACTTGGTGTACTCCTCAACATTCTTAATACTACTGTGAGATGGTAGTGGCTGTGTGATAAGATCATCAGGATTAAGGCCCAAATCATGTGACATTCTGGAGGTGAAATCAATTAAGTGACTCAATGCTTCTCTCCGAGAACCTGTTGCCCACATGTACTTCAACTGAGCATAGACCACTTGAGGTGGCGCCTTTGAAGTATTTGGATCGTCACCCTCTTCCAGAAGAGAGTTTAAGGCCTTTTCAGCCAATCCTAATCTTCCAGACTTTCTGCACAAGTTTGCAAACTTTATCCACATCTCCATATCTTGCTTTGGTTTGATAACAAGAGTACGGACCTTTAACATTCTTTGCCAGATGTCAACATTTCTCTGACAACCGAGCAATCTGGCATTCCATGTCTTTCTCATAACAGCACGAGCATCAGAAATCTGTGGCAAATTCTTATACTTGATGATTTCTTCCAACTCTGCCAACATCTGAACTCTGACGACCACACTATAAGCACGACTATAACTTTCACTAACCAGAGCTGTAATTTCAGTCACTAAGAGGTCTCTGGCCTTGACAATATACTTGGATGCTTCATCGAAGTTGTTGCGATGTAATCCCAAAATAGCATTAAAGAAGGCTCTATCAGGAGATTCTGGTTTCATAACAGTAATATATGTGTCCATTCTCTCCCATTGACCCAAGCCCCAAGCTGCAGCTGCAGCCAAAGGAGCAACAGCTCTCTTGATATCGGTAGATGAGTTGGTCCATTTTTCTTGTGCCAACTGGGACAATTGATCCCATTCACCCAATGCATGCAAACAACGCATTTTACCCATTGTGGTCTCAATAGTATCATCACGTCTATCATTGTATGCCTTCAAAGCATCTTCCCATCTTTGAAGCTTCTCGTACCACGTCTCCTTCAATTGAAGATCATGGTGTTGCTGAGCGTGCTTTAGGATGCCAATTGCAGCATCTGACTGTTGCAATTGATTATTAATACTGATGAGAGCCTCAATAGTTGGAGTAGATGGTTCTTGACTGAATTCAAGCTCTTTGTAGTGCAATGCCTTTGCGTAAGCATGGCATCTCTGTGCGTATTGACCTAGTGTAGAGATATGGATTGGTAATGGTTTATCATCATGCTCCATGAACTCTGCCAAATTTAGTAATGTCTGGTAGATCTCTGGTGGGTTGTTTGGAGAAGATAAGGCGACACAAAGGGATTGAACAAGTTCCTCCTGGTGTTGTGTATAGAGTTCAGACCAACAACTAGCAAAACTTGCGTTAAACAAATCTTTGGCCAATGGGTGGTAACTGCTTGCTAAAGCAGAACAGGCTCGAAGTGCATGTGATGGAGACTCTTTCAACAACTGAACACTTAAACGTCTATTCCATTCCTGCCAATCTTCCTTTGTACGACATTGAGAGCATTGCCAGGCATTCTTCAACACTTGTTGATTGACTGGAAGCTTTTTGGATGGTTGCTCAATAGGTTCTGTGGAGTCATGTGAATCGACCTCCTTATCCAGAATAAGATTTGGTGGCAAGGGTTCGTCGTTTAGCAGCTTATTTACCAATTTATCATAGGCAATATGCTGAATTTTGAATCTCACAAGGAGCCTGTTGATCACTGGGATGAAAACAGTAAATTCAGTGCCCATTTGAAGCAGCAGCAAACACAATGTGTTCATAGAGGCTCTTGTGAGTTCGTCGTTTCTGGTACCCAGTACTCTTAACAAAGAATGAACAACTCTAGAAGACATATCGTTGAGGTTAACTGTTCTTGACAACTTTCCAATGGTAGAAATAGCATATTTTCTAACATTTTGAGGACCATATTCGAATAGTCTGACAATATTTGGAATAATAAGGTGAATATATTCCTCAATGTTAGAGCCAAATACCACAAATGCTTTCAAAACACGGAGGGAAACATTTGGTACTTTTTCGTTGGCCAAAGCATCAAGCAACAGAGGCAAAACAGAAGTCAAATGCATTTTGAATTCACCTCCAAGAGCTTTAGCAATAGACTCAACCAATGAAACAATGGTAACTTGCAAGTTCTGAAGATGAAAGAACTCCTTGATAACTTCAAAAACCTCATCAAGATGCGGTCTAATATGTTGTTTCACAATGCTTATGAGGGCACTCAATTGCTGGAAGTAAAACTCCAACATGGATGGTGGACAAGTATGCATGACATTGATGATGGCAGATATCGTTGCCCCTGTGAACTTCAAACATGTAATAGTAATGGTCTTAAATATAAGAACAATAGTTTGAATGCATGAGGAATGATAGGCTGCAAGAGATGGATCTTTAAGAATCTTCATCAATGTGCTTATTACAACAGTTGGGTAGTATTCTTCGTTTGAGGGGCTCATACCTTGCATCAAGAGAGCCACATCCGTTGGTGGACCTTCGACAGCAATGTTCTTAGAGTTTCTTTCGACCTCCTTGTGCTTGTATGGATCCAATGCTCCCAATATACCTATAAGTCGTACAGTCTCTCTGCGGATGCTAGGTGAATTTTCCGATTTAAGAATATTAATGAGGATACCAAGAAGCTGTGGATAGTCCAACAATGGCTGAATGACATAACCAGAAGAGCCAGCCAACTGACCCAATGTTTTCAATGCTGCATCCCGTTTAAAGGAAGAACTTTGGTCCTGGAATGTTTCCAGAATCAATGGCATCAATTCTGGAATGAATGCCTTGATATCTTCACCAGCGACGACAGAGAGTTCACCAAGAGCAGATATCGAACTGGATGCAACGGAAGCAGACTTATCTTTCGATTTCGGTATCAGAATACCAAGAATTGGTTTTAAGTATGGCCTGGCAACATTTCGTGAAGAGTTAATCAAAAGAGAAAGCATTATGGCACTCTCCTCTTTCTTACGAGAAGAGGTTGAGTACTCCAACTTGGTCAAAAGTTGAATAAGTGTCTTTCTGAGGAATGGAACAATGTAAGCTGGGTTGATTGTCGACAATCTGCCAATGATTTGGATGGCCACCTTCTGAATAGCAAACACTTCATCGTTAAGGGCCATCAATAGTAATCTTACATTGTCAGCCTGTGAGAGCTGTGGATCGAAGTTCTTACCCAATGAGTTCAAGACTTCCAATCTGATATCAGGTACGGGGTCTGTGATTGCAATAGTCAAGAGCTTATCAAGGACCTCAGAGACTGCATTCAATGAGTAACTTGAAGTCTGGAAACAGACAGAGTCTTTGAGGAACAGCTCGCAAGAGGTGATGGCAGCAATCTTTCTCACTTCTGGGTTCTCGTGCTCAATATAGGTGACAGTGCAAGATCTGACAAACTCAAATAATGATTCGTTCTTAAAGTTGAAGAAGTTAAGCATTTTCATCGCCTGGATAATGATTACATCGTCATTGGACATACCACTGCGCGCGCTCATAGCTTCTCTGTAGTGATGAGCTTGTTGTGGATTCATTCTGTTCTTAGAGTTTGGGGCCCCTGGCTGTGTGAATGTGTGCCCTGATAAGCACAGACTCAGCAAGTTAAGGATCTTCTGGTTTATAACGTTTTCCAGTGGCGGGATGCGTTGTGACAGCGTCAATAGACACTCTCTCATGTGGTCACTCAGCGAGCAGGATAGAAGCATATCAAGGATATCTCTTTGAAGGTGTTTAGTCAATGCTGGGCCGACTGCAAATGCCAACTTGCCAATACAGTAGAAGATGGGTGGTTCAATGTCTCTACGTGTCTTCGCTCTGGAATTGAGACCATCGCGGATGTTATCGAGAATGGCGTCCAGGTACGTTGTGATCTGGCCCTCAACTTCAAATGCAATATCACCAATAGATACCAATATGCATGCTCTCTCGTTTTCCTCCTTTAGTTGTGATAGATAGAATAGTAATGTGCGGTGGAGATATCTGTCAACGAACTTCTGTGAGTTGTATGCGGCGAGCAATGGAATAATGTATGTCACCTCTTGTCGAATGATGTTATACTTGTGTTCTCTGTACTTGAATGAAGTTTCAAAGATGGCGTCGTACTTATCTTGGATGAACATACCACCTTTCTTGACGAGCTCTTTAAATACGAGCAGCGAACCGTGGTTGCATTCGCTTGTGTTCATCTTGAAGCCCTGAGAGGCGCCTTCAATCAGCTTGTTGAACCAGCTCTTTTTCAAATTGAGGTCACGCTCGTATATCACATCAAGACACTTTTCCAAAGCATATGCGGCATCAATTCTGATAATGAGCTTCGAATCTCTGAGAGCCGACCAAATGTTTTCCAGGATGGTGTTTACGTAGCTGTAGAACAGGGTTGGGGAGTTCTCGGCGATGGAGGCGATGATGAGCACAGCGGCGTGTCTCTTGGACTCATTCTTCTCAGTCTGCAGCATCTCAATCGCATTTCTTGTCTCGTGATCAACAAAGTCTGAGGTCAGCGAGCCACCCGGGATAGCCAGTTTACCGAGCGTCTTAGCTGCCATCTTCATGATTTCCACATCAGACGAGGGGATGAGGAAGCGGAGGTAGTTGGCGAGTCGAGAAGTCTGGTTGGGCAGGTCCTCGCCGCCAAAGAAGTCGATAAGCGTGTCAACGGCCAGGATACCACCAATGTTCTCAGAAGCATCGCTCCCGTGGATCAATTCAAAGATCTTATTGTTGATGTCGTTGTTGTAGCGTGTGAACTGTTCCGAGGACACCTCGCGTGCCGTCGTGACCAGGTGTGCTCTGAGCTCGCCCACGGCAGCCGCACGCTCAGCTGGTTGCGGACTTCGAAGCCCCTGGAAGATGTGTTGTAGTGCAAAGCTGTCGGTTGGCTGTGACATCTTCAGGCCCCCGCTTTGGTTGTGTTGCTTCTTGCTGTTGACTTCGTCGTGTTCACTAGGCCTGGGCTCCTCCTTTACTTATCTCTCTCTTCTCGCTCAATCGGAAGCCAGCGCTCATAACATATCTTACCCGGCCTCGCGCTTTGAGTATTCGCGGAAGGGAGGGGGATTCTAATAGACGGGTGGCTCTTTATATATGGCCCTCTCCACTGCCCCGTGGAGCAAAACAGCGGAGTAAACGCATCCAGAGAAGGCATTGCGAACCAACCAAGATGTCGTTCACATCCACACCGGCCGTTGTCATGGGTACGTTGTTTTTTCCCTGCCTTTTGAGCGGTGTTGCGCCCCAATTGGCGGCGTTTCGTTTGCGTTTCTCGACCTCGATTGTGTACTAACATGAGCTCTCTAGATAAGTGAGTCCGCCCCCTCTCCCACCGGTGCCCACACTTGATTGATACTAACATATCCTCCTTTCCACAGTGGTACAGGTCTTACAAAGCTCGGTTTTGCCGGTAACGACTCCCCTTCCTATATTTTCCCTACTGCCATTGCCACCCGTTCCGGTGCCGGTGGTAAGCCTGCGCCAGCTGCCAAACCATCCTTCCTCGGTGGCTCCGCCTCCCAATCACAGTCATCGAACCTCGCTTCCAAGCGTGGAACAGAGGATCTCGACTTCTTCATTGGAGATGAGGCCATTGAGGCGTCGAGCACACAGGCTTACTCTCTCTCATACCCTATTAGACACGGTCAGATTGAAAATTGGGATCACATGGAACGGTTCTGGGAGAACTCCATATTCAAGTATCTCCGTTGTGAACCAGAGGACCACTACTTCCTCTTGACTGAGCCTCCACTCAACCCTCCTGAAAACAGAGAAAACACAGCAGAAATCATGTTTGAGTCCTTCAACTGCGCTGGTCTCTACATTGCCGTCCAGGCCGTCCTCGCCTTGGCCGCTTCCTGGACCTCCCATAAAGTCCAGGACCGTTCCCTCACAGGTACTGTGATTGACTCCGGTGATGGTGTCACACATGTTATTCCAGTGGCTGAGGGTTATGTTATTGGTTCATCTATCAAGAATATCCCAATTGCTGGTCGTGACATCACCTTGTTCATCCAGTCCCTCCTCAGAGACCGTGGTGAAGCAGACACATCTCTCAGAACAGCCGAGAAGATCAAACAGCAGTTCTGTTATGTCTGTCCAGACATTGTCAAGGAGTTCAACAAGTTTGATCGTGAACCAGAAAAATTCGCTCAGTACATTGTTGAAACAACAAGATCCAAGAAGGTTGTTGACGTTGGTTATGAACGATTCCTTGCCCCAGAAATCTTCTTCAACCCAGAAATTGCCTCCGCAGACTACCTTACACCTCTTCCGGTTGTTGTTGACCAGGTGATTCAGGCTTCTCCAATTGATGTCAGAAAGGGCCTTTACAAGAACATTGTGCTTTCTGGTGGTTCCACTATGTTTAAGGACTTTGGACGTCGTCTCCAAAGAGACTTGAAGTCCATTGTCAATGAGAGAATATCTGCTTCCGAGCAACTCAGTCATGGCACCAAATCGAGCGGTGTCGATGTTGAGGTCATTTCCCACAAGAGACAGAAAAATGCCGTTTGGTTTGGTGGTTCTCTCCTTGCCCAAACCTCTGAATTCCAATCTTACTGCCACACAAAGCAGGATTACGACGAGTATGGTCCAAACATCGTTCGTAACTTCTCTTTGTTCAGTGTACCATAATATACTTGATACACTGTACTTTTAACGAATACAACGGATGGATGGATGAGTTCTTTATGAAAAGGTGTGCACAGTTCTTATTTTTGTTATGCCCGCTTGTTTTTTTATTTTGTACGCTATAAAAACAATCTCGTTTTCCTCTATATATAGTTAGAAACCTACGATTGTAATGTAGTATTATCAGAGACCAACCCTATCCTTTTATATGTATACTTTCGTAAATGGTATCCTATGCTTTTTTAGTATGCGTCCTTACCAGAAATTATAACGTTGTTGATCTTCAAAATCATTCTAGTCAACTGGGTAGCAAGCAACAACTGCTGCTTCTTACCAATGAGTGGGTCAACAACAAACAGTTCCTTCATGTCAATAGAGCCCTTGCCCAAACAGTCAACACCCAAATGGGAGTTGTTCTCCTTAACCTGTTTACTCTTCACGTTGGCCAAAGTCTCAATTGGATCCAAACCAGAGTTCTCGGCAAGCGTCATTGGGATCTGATCCAACGCGTTGGAAAATGCTCTGAATGCATACTGGTCAATACCCTTTTGCTTATCAGCAGCATCGGAGACAGCAAGAGAACATGTGATTTCAGCAGCACCACCACCGTACACAACTCTAGAGTCCTTAACCAAGTTACGCACAACACAAAGAGAGTCGTGCAAAGCTCTCTTGGCCTCATCAACAATCATTCTATTCGAGCCTCTGAGGAAACACGTCACAGCACGGGAGTTAGAACACTCTTCAATGACCAACATACGGTCTCTAGTAGTACCGAATTCCAATTCATACACCTTACCAGCGGAACCCAGCTTGTCAGCAGCAAGATCCTCGAAACGAGGCACAATACGACCGTTTGTGGCAATGGCAATCAACTCCAACTCTGGACCACCAACCCAACGCACGGCAGGGAGCTTGTTCTGTAGGAGTAAATGGTTGGCCTCATCATCGAAACCCCATTGGCAAATGACCAAGTTGGCACCCGAGTCTTTCACGTGTTGCACCATCTCTTTGAATTTGTTTTGTTCATATTCCTGCAAGTTCTTAAATTCTTCCACTGTGGAGATATCCAATTTGTGTTTAGTCTTTGGTTTTGGTGGTTCGAATGGACATGTTAATATAGCGATTTTCACGTCTTCAATTCTCTTTGGCATTTGTGGATGGGAGAAGTCCTTGTCCAAGATCACACCCTTGATTAGTTTCGAGTCTTCCAACGAACCACCAACTTTACCTTCCACTTTGATCAACTCGAAATCAACATCCTTTCTCTCTTTGTCGGCAACAGACAACACAGCATCCACAGCCATCTTGGCAAACTGCTCATGTGACTTGGAGACAATCTTAGACCCCAAGGAGGTCTTAGCAGCCTTCAGGAGTACATCCACGTTGTTCTCAATGTTATCAGCGACTTTGTCCAACTGGTCAATGGCGACTTTACATGCCTCGTCAAAACCGTTTGCAATCTTGATTGGGTGGATACCCTTGTCGATGAGCTCGAGGGCCTGGTCAAGCAAAGCACCGGCCAAGACAACGACACCGGTAGTACCATCACCGATCTCATCGTCCTGGGACTTGGAAAGCTCAACCAGCAGCTTGGCAATCTCGTTATCGAGCTCCATCTGGGAGAGAATTGTGGCACCGTCGTTGGTGATGGTGATCTCGCCGTCTGGGGAGATGAGGATCTTATCAAGGCCTCTTGGGCCCAGAGAGGTCTTGATCACCGAAGCTACAGCACGAGCCGCAAGGATGTGTGTCTTTTTCGCCTCAATGCCGTGTGCTCTTTGCTTCTTTCCCTGGTCTCTAACAATGATCAACGGTCTTCCCATCTCGTCCTGTGCCATGATGGCGTTGGACATGTCTGGCATCTCCATCATCATCTGTTGTTGGGCCATCTTGTTGTGATTTCTGGTGTTTCTGTTCGGTGTATGTGCAGTTCAACTAGCTGGAGACAACAAAAGAGAACAGATCCCGTGGCAGTTACCCAATATCAACGGTCTCTAGAGCCATCTTCAACCTACTCTCTGTTTTGAGAGTGGCCGACGCGTCGAAAAAATCCGTGTGCGGTGGCGAGCGAAACCTCCACCAAGGACGGGTAACCTCTTCTAAGATGTCGCGAACTGGTTTGATGTGATTCCTGGCGGTCCGGGCCACATAGCTGAAATTTTTATTATAAACGTCTCGACTCCGAAGACCGAAAGGCCCTTGGAGTCGTTGCACCTGGAAGCCAGTGGAGCCACATAGGAACTCGCAAGAATTACTCCACACGCAGTGCACTATGTCGGTGGTTGGATCTCTTATTTTCTGTCTTGATTGCGGTAACCTCTTGGACTCCGCTGCCAACAAGAAGACCATCACCTGCGGTGACTGCAGTAGATCATACAACTCCCAGGACTTCTCTGGCTTGAAGGTGGTTACGAAGTCTGCTGATGATGCCTTCCCATCTGCTCTGAAGCTGAAGAAGTCTGTGGTCAAGACGACCTTGAAGACTAACGAGCTCGAGGAGGGTGCTACTATCAAGGAGAAGTGTCCACAGTGTGGTAACGAAGAGATGCAGTATCATACTCTCCAACTCCGTTCTGCAGATGAAGGTGCCACAGTCTTTTATACATGTACTGGATGTGGTTACCGTTTCAGAACAAACAACTGATTCGCTTAGGTCAGGTCTCTCATGTCATTTTCATTACTTTTGCATATTTTTTTGTTTCTTTCTGGTTCTTTATTTTTATCCTTATTTACCCCTACCTTGTCTTCAATGTTCTGCTCTTTTTCCACACATACACCTCGCTATTTAGTAGCAAATTAGAGTTATATATTTGTATCATATTAATGTCTTCAATAATTACACAAATCTACAATATATTAATTAATAGACACATATAACTCATTACAAATAACCCCCATAAAAACAGACAATAGAGAAAAAAAATACATAATTGATAACTTAGATCAAGACATTTCAATTAAGCAGCTGTAGCATACTCAAGCTCACCAGAGTTCTCATATTCATACATGTCCAAAGCAACAATAGCAGAGTCTCTAACAACCTCATCGCTGTCCTTGGCAAAGTCCTTCAACACAGGAAGAACGTCATCGGTCGCAATGGAACCCAAGGCTTCAGCAGCCTCGTGTCTCACCATTGGAGCTTCAGACTCGTTCTTCAACACCTTAACCAAAGATGGAACGGTGACTGGGTTACTGAGCTGACCAAACACATATGCGATTTCGTGCTTGAACAATGCGGATGGGTCGTCAAACCCTGTGGCAAGAGCGAGACATGCGTCATCGGAACCAATGTCTCTGAGTCTGAACATGGCTCTGTAACGCTCAAACAACGGCGTCTCCTGGTTGTTTAGGATCTTTGTCAACTTCTCGATTTTGTAGTCTTCATCCAAAGCCAAAGGTGGGGCTGGGTCAATAGAAGAGTAAGCACTCTGCTGAAGCTTCTCGGTCTTGGCCTTCTCAGAAGTCTCCCATTTAATTCTCTCGATGGCCAACTCACATGTCTGTCTAATCTCAAGCAATGGGTCATTCTTAAGGTACTTCTCAAGCAAAGGCAAAGACTCAACGTCGTTGAGGGCACCGAGAGCTTCAGCGGCCTCATGTCTCACCATGCATTGCTGTCCTTTCTCATCACACAAAACTTCTCTGAGGATTGGAGCACCGGCCAAGTTCTTAGTCTGACCAAGAACATAGGCAACCTCATGCTTCAACAACTCAGAGTCATCCTTGAAACACTCACCAATGTACTTGACAGCGTCGTTGGCTCTCTTGGCATCTTCTGTGAACTCAGAGCCGATGGATTTGAGGTTGAAAAGAGCTCTGAATCTAACAGCGAGCTTGACATCTCCAGTCTTGTTAATCAAAATGTCACGGAGTTGCTCTAAAGTAGCGTTATCAACGTCTTGTTCAACACTCATCTTTCTTCTATAAGTAATACTGGAGTGATTATATCACAAATCAATACGGTTTTCGAAGTGGTTTTTGGAAGAATCAGGTGTTTAAAGCTCATCGGTCATAATCTTTTTTTTATTTTTCATCTCTAACGCGTACATTTGAGAACGCTCTCGGAGAGTGGTTGGTGGCCAGCGTAAGTGTGAGAACGTGGCATGATATTGGCCATAAACATCTTTACGTTCAAGACAATCATCTATATTCTTGGTTTCTTGGTGATATATTTGGGCATACTACATCAGAATCTGTAAACAGTGGTTTCTCGGGTTTTATTGAACTGTTTTTTTGATCCCATAGTGTTGTGGGTAGATGACTTATTTGGTTCGTCCACTCCTCCAATACATAAGAAATCCAGAACGCCACTTATAGAAAGAGAGAAAGCTGTCAAACTCTGTGTTGCGTTCAATTGGCTATAGAGCGGAATTGCACATAGGAAACGGTTTGGCTCGATAATGTCAGTGTTTCCAGTTTCAAAGTCCATGTCAAAGATGGAGCTTTTTGACTTGCTCAAGGGATCTAAGCTCATCATTCCTTCTATCGCAATTGGTAATGTCCCACAACTCTCCACAGATCTTCTCATACACAACCTGGGAACACAACTTATTGCAAGACTTGACTCTACTCTTCTTTATCCATTTGCCTCTCCTGTGGACTATGTCTCTGGTACCAATGATCCAACATCGCAAAACGACACTTGCACAAGTACCGGTCTTGAACTCTACTTCAACCACGAGACCAAGATCGCTATTATCCAACAGAGATCCCCAATTTTGCCGGGATATGCTAAAAACTTTATGGACTATCTGGTATCATTTATAAAGGAGATCCAGTTTTGCTCTGTTGTGGTGTTGGATTCCAACGATTCTGCATTGAGAGAGGATATCAATATCGACAGACCTTTGGAGTTATACTCAAACACACTAACAGACCATTTTAAATCTCTTAAAGTCACATCTTCTCAAGATCAAGACAAGCTCAAAAAATCATTTACACCATTTGTACATGCCTTTGTCTCGGAATTGAAAACAGTGACACATCTCACGGTGCATGCTCTAGTGATATTTGTCTATGAAGGTGATAACTTTTACGACGCCCAGATACTTAGCGAGGAAACAACTGGCGTCCTAGGTGTTGAGAAGCCCGAAAAGTGGCAGAGACCGGTGTCCTGGGGTGGTGCATATGGTGATAGACCAGTCCCGCTTGGTTTGGATGAGGGTATTTATGGTTGATTGTCACTTGTATAGTGGAAACACACACTTATACATACTACGACATTTTATTTTCATAGGTTATTAGAACAACAACACAAATTCATCAACCTTGAGTGTTACTAATGTACTTTGCAATGTTCTCGGCCGTCTTGCTCGATGCTTCCTTGGCAGTCTGTTCATAAGCTTGTTGGTAACGAGCCTGTAGGGCAGCGTTGGAGTTATCATTAATTTCACCATTTCTGTCCTCTGGGAAAGTGTACTCTCTCCCACTAGTAATTCCCTCCTCCTCATCAGGGAGCACAAGTCCGTCTTGTTCGCCTTCATCAATACTCTCAGTGTCAGAAATCACGTCAATATCATCCTTCTTGTTGCTTTTCTTTCCATCAGCAATTCCAAGGTCGTTCATAAGATGTGACAGACTTTTCTCTTTTCTCTGTTTCTCCTTCTCCTCTTTCTCTTTGATGATTCTATCTCTCTCTACCTTATAGAATTTTTCGTACTCGTCAGCTTTGTTATCAACGGCTTCCAAGAAATCATCAAATCCGTCACCCGTGAAACTCGAGACACCAACAATATCTAACTGTGAATAGAATTCCTCCAACATCAGCGACATTGAGTTAACAAGTGAGTTCATGTACCCACTTCCAGAGCTTGTCTCGGAGTTGAGATCCTCGTCTGTTCTCAGTGCATCCTGGAAGGCCTCAAAGTCCTTCATCCACTCCTTAGCAAATTCCGCATCCTTTACATCTGTCTTGTTAAACACAATGATCATTGGAAGCTTGGTCTTGTAGAGAATCGAACAGGCGTATAGCATGTTCGAGATGAACGTTGTTGGTGATGTGTTACGAGGTGTGTCGATGATGTATGCAATGACGGTTGGGAACGTCGAGGCAAAAGCCTCAGTGATGATGGAACCACTGGCAGACCAGATGAAACATTCAATCTGTCCCGGTGTATCAATGATCACATTTTTAAATTTGTCTGACTTCTTTTCGACGAGCTGGATGACCTGGTCGATTTTGGTTGAGAACAGGTTGAGCGAGGTGACGATGGCACCATTAGGTCCGAGGTTATAGTTTTCCATTACCTTTTTATACTTCACAGAGTCACGAATATCAATGTTAGCACCAAATGGAACCTTGAGCACTGCTGGATCAAGGTTGATGACGTATGGAGGGGTCTGTTTGGAGTGGAGATGAGAGTTGAGTCTCTGCATGAAGGTGGTCTTACCGGAGCCTGGTTTAGATGGTCAGTGAGCCGTTCATGCTAGAAAAGACAAGGCAAAAGGCACCGAAAGAATAGAAACTTACCGGCCATACCAATGCAAAGAACTGTGCTTGGTGCCATGTTGGAGAGATTATTTATGTGTGTCTTGCTATATTGATTGTATGTTTTGCTTGCAAGTGGAAAGAAAGTGCCATTACTTTTTTTTCTGCTTACTGGAATTATGGCTTTGGATTATGTAAGGCAGCGATGACCCCTGGTAACATATATTTGTGGAGTAGTATAACGATTGATAAGGTACTTTGGGTTGATTTGAGGTCCTACAGGATACCGAAATCAATAGTATCATATAATTAATCATATATCATATCAGGATAAAATCAAACTATTATTCCTAGCTATTTGGAGACAAAGTCCTTGGTGCCGTAATACAGCACCAGTCTTGCAAAGTCTTTGTGGAGAACCTGCACGAACCCTGGGATTGTCTTGCCGTCTCTCAAGTTGTGGTACTCGTGAGCCGTGATGAAGTACACTTCGTACTGCTGGTCACCGACTTTGTTGACCAAGATCTCGTGGAGCCCGCCGTTCATTATTCTCCATGGGTACCCGTAACTGGCAAGCCATTCGAAGGTGCCCACAATGCCAGCCGAAGGACTCCAGCACCACCTGAGGATGGTAGACTGGGACGACTTGCTTGTGGTCTGTCCCACCGTACATCTCTGGATGGCCCCGGTGCCAACTGGCTCCGCCTTCTCGTGTGCAGCGCTGCGAAGAGTTGGCCACTCGAGAATAGATTCTGTGAGCGCTGATGCCGACGGTGCGGAAACAGTGGTCTTGTAAGTGTCGCAGTAGGCAATGTACTGCTTGGAGCTCTCTGGAGGGAAGCTCTTTTTCACTTGGGATGACGTAGGAAGCTCGTAGAAAGGAACATCAGGGTACATCTTGACGAGCTGCTGGTGCAGCACTGCGTACCCTCCAAGGCCCACAATGGCCGAGTACAGCGAGATCCTCCGCAGGCCGTGCAAAAGAGACATTCTTCTTTCCTTCAGAAACAGATAGCTAACACACCTGACCGTCACACTCTTTTAAGAGCACTGCAACGCCTCCGAACTCCCCCTTTTTCCCACCTCAATGGTATTAATTATGTAGTAAAAGGAAAGAAATCCTCTTATTATCTGCTGCCCGCACCGCTGTCATTGTTGCACGTGTCAATAAGCAGTCTGCCATTCTTCATCGTGTCAATAGCCTTTTTTCTTCCTCCATTCTGTGCCCTCAGCCACAGCTCACCCGCCACAGTTTACAAGGGTGTTATAAAGGGAGTAAACAAAGCGAAGGAAACGGGGAGACGGACCGGGATTTCAGGGGCTCAACAAGCTGAAGGAAGTACTGTGTTTTTTTTCCATCTCTCTTTTCCCTGCTTGAGCTAACGGACGCCTTGTACACAGTAGATATGTCCGATCTCCAGGCCGTTGGCTCCATCAGCTCTGCCAGCTCTGCCAGCTCTATCAGCGAGCAGGGCAGCACACAGCCAAGGTCTGAGGTGCGGTTGGCTCACACAGCACACTCCTCAGAGCCTTTCCACTCTGAGGATGAGGACGGCGTCGATGATGAGGACGAGGACGAGGAAGAAGAGGAGGACGAGAGCGGCGAGAAGAAGTACAAATGCACACACTGTCCGCACGCTTTCACACGCAAACACAACCTGAAGTCGCATCTGCTGATCCACACCCAGGAGAAGCCATTCAGCTGCTCCATCTGCTCTTCAAAGTTCCGTCGTCTGCACGATCTGAAGAGACACGAGAAGCTGCACACTGGCGAAAAACCGCATCAGTGCAAGTCCTGTGGAAGGAAGTTTGCGCGTGCTGATGCCTTGGTCAGACACCACAACTCACAGGCTGGGTGCACCGTGCTACTGGATGGTGGACTTAACAGATCCCAGACAACATCAGGAGTGGGCAAAGTCATACCGCAGAAGAGAGGATACGAGACGACACAGTGGAGATTGAACTCCGAGCACGATGATGCTCCGTTGGCACACAAGGAAGCTGGCAAGCCAGCTGTAACTACACAGGAACATCGTACTGAGGACACTGGCAGCCCAGCACTACCTAAGGCACCCGAGGTACCTGAGAACTTCAATTTGCTACGATATGTGCGTCTGCTAGAGGCCAGGGTCGGACAGTTGGAGAACAAGCTGATGAATGCTGAGACGAAGATTTCTCAGTTGACGTACGCAGTGACTGGTCGTAGACCTGAGGAGCCATTTCCCTGAGGTATCTGGGGGGAATAAACGAATTATGAACACTGGTCTAGATGTAGTTTTTGGTGCTTATATACTTGCCCTTTCTGTTGCATATCTAAAGGTCCCCTTTCCACGCTAAAAAGACTGGCACAGACACAAACCGTGCCGCAAGCAGCGGCCGCCGAATCTTTGTACAGGCTAGCAGGAGCCAACAGGAGAGCCAGCAAGAGGGGATACTACCCACACGCGTGGTTAGACTAGACACCATTGGTTCTACAAGACACTGTGACACCGTGATCATTTCTAGAGCAAAAAAAGGGTGGATCGAGGAGAAAGGACACATCCATGAGTCCGGTATTATACCAAATTTACGTGGGGGTGGGCCTCACGCTTCCTTGCCATGAAACGTTGACACTGCATTTCAGAGTAGGGGTGGTCCCATAATGCCTTACAGCTTCTGTGTGGGGAGGTGGGGGAGGGGGAATAGAGGGACGACGTCACACTGCGAGTTGGCCAGTGTGGCATAGAAAGCGTGGATAGGTCCTAGGAAGGACGGACTGTACACCGTTAATACAGCAGGCACCCTATATCCCGCATCGCCGGCTACTTTGCTATCTTGAACCTTGGCAAAACTGTGCTATCAGAACACTGTGTCAAGGTGCTGTTGCTGGAATGTGAGGCTGAGCGGCGAGATCTGTGGTGTGCGAGTCGATCTGGAGTCAATGTGGGGGGGGGGTTATCTGGAGATTTGGGTGTGGGCGAGGAGGTCGGGACATATATAAGAACAGAAGACTACCCAGCATCCAGGGCCTTAGTGGCCTTTATGTTCCTCCAACAATTCATCGAGGACGGCCCGGGGAACCACGACGAGTGGGGGTTCCCATTAGCTCTTAACAGGGCCATCGTAGGCTGCTGTTTCCCTTTTGAGTCACCTACACCGGCGTTACGGAAGCTATAAACCTGGGGTACACACATACAGTCAGCGATCTCCACTCGATAGCAGCCACCCCTCTCTCTCTTGTTGCCTGGATAACTCAGTCAGTTGTTGCTTCCAAGTGGGTCTTCCAGTCCTAGATCTAGGAGAATAATATAAATATGCGGCTCCGCTGCACCCCGAAGACCCTTTCTCTCTTAGCAGGTCTGCAGTCTCTATAGCAAGTAACTACAGAAGACACCATGTCTGCACCAGAAAAGACCAGTGTCTCCCGTTACATCCTTACACGCATTCCGTCTCTCTTTTCCCTCCCTGGAACTCCAATCTCATGCCTCAACCCTGTGCCCTCCCTCTCCAAGCTGACTAGGTCGGACTGGAACTACTTCTTCATGGGCTACTTTGCCTGGACAATCGATGCCTTTGACTTCTTTTGTGTCTCTGCATGTGCCTCTGCCCTTGCGGATGCCTTTGATCGCTCGGTCCACGATATCACCTGGGGAATCACCCTGGTGCTTATGACCCGTTCGCTTGGTGCCGTTATTTTTGGATCCATCTCTGATATGTACGGTAGAAAACCAACATACCTCGCTGTTATGGCCCTCTTCTGTATCATTGAGATTGGAACAGGATTCGTCCAGAACTATACACAGTTCCTTATTGTAAGATTCATTTTTGGTATCTGCATGGGTGGCTGTTACACCACAGCATCAGCTACTGCCCTTGAGTCTCAACCCACTTCCGCAAGATCATTCCTTGGAGGCATCTTCCTCCCTGGTTACAATATGGGTTACATCCTCGCCGTTGCCTTCTACAGAGCCTTTGAGTTTACAGAACATGGATGGAGAGCACTCTTCTGGTTCTCATCTGCGCCCCCACTCATTCTCTTCGCCTGGAGAGCCTGCTTCCCAGAGAACCCACACTTCATCGAACACAAACGTGTCCAGCGTGAAAAGGCCCTCATGGATGGAAAAGATGGTCAGGCCCACTCACCGGTTAAACAGTTCTTCTCTGACTTGCGTGCTGCTGTCTCACAAAACTTGCTCATGTTCATCTACTTGGTCATTTACATGTCCCTCATGAATTTCTCCTCCCACGCATCTCAGGATCTTATGCCAACAATGCTCCAGGTGCAGCTGAAATTCTCTGCTAATGCTCGTACCGGGATCATGGTTGTCGTTAATTCTGGTGCAATGGTAGGTGGTCTCTTCATTGGTATCTTAACAGAATACATTGGCCGTCGTTTCGGTGTCTTCATCTGTGCAATCTGCTCTTCTGCTTTGATCTACCCAGCATTCTTCTCCACATCTATCGGTGGCCTTATGGCAGGTGGATTTTTCATGCAATTCTTTGTTATGGGATGTTGGGGAATTACTTCAGTTTACATTATGGAGCTTTCTCCACCAGCTTTCCGTGCATTGTTTGGTGGTTTGGCTTACCAGCTTGGTAACTTAGCGTCCTCTGCATCTTCTACAATTGAAGCAGACATTTCTGCATCTTTCCCATTGGGAGACGGTATTCTCGACTATGCTAAGTCTATGGCACTTTTTATGGTTGGTGTTAACGTTAGTTTGATTATCTGTATTGTGTGTGGCCCAGAGTACTTCCACAGGGATTTCTCTGCCACTGCCGAGGCTCAGGAGCTTGGTATTGATGAGCCGGGGAAAAGATTAGAGAAGGTTGGCAGTGGTGAGGTCGGTAACTCATTCGATATGGACTCTGAAAAGGGTCAAGTCCATCACAGAGAACACATAGTGGTTAAAAGTGCGAGTGCCGTTTGATTATTGGCCTGGGGTTCACACTAAAGAGTATTTATGTGAAATGCTATGCTTTTTTTCTTCTGTCTTTTGTTATTGGGACTGGAATTACCTAGCCCGTGTTGGGATAGATATACGTCATCAATTCGTAGCTATAATAATATTAGTATTAATTAAACAATTCATTTTATCCCCGAAAATTTTTACTCATGATATACGATGGAGCGCTTCCAAATCTCCTTCAATGCCTCGTTAAAGACATCGATGTTGTAGTCCACAATGGCCATCGCAGAGTCCACATCGGTGTCTTTAATCAATGCAACAAGGGCAAGCCCACGGATCATTTTGTGGAATGTGAGAATGTATCCATTCTGAAGCACAGAGTAGCATTTCACTTGTTCCTGTGGTGCGTGCTGTCCTCCGTTCGTGAGCTCTTTACTCTCATACAGATCGTTGAGATCCACTGTAACATCAATAAACTCCGCACACACTTCGTACGTTTGAATATCCACAGGGGATGAGTCTGTGGCAACGTATATCTTGGAGTTGACATCAAACAAGAACCCCTTTTCGATCTTGGAGTGTTGTACAAGGTTGTCTAGCAAGTTCTCAAGGGATGGCAGTTCAAAGATCAGCTTCTGCACAATCCTGGAGAAAGCCTCATAAATACTGTGATCAAAAATTGACGTCAAGTGAAAGGAGACCTGAACACCTTCAATACCTAGATCCAAGAGCTCGTCTCCAATTCTCTGCATAATGTCTCTTTGTGTGTCAAGTCGGAAGTCTTCACTGAGACCGTCAACCTTGTGGATAAGCACCTCAATGTGGATGCTTGGATTTACCTTATAAGCGTATTCGATAATCATGGCAAGATTTGTGAGCGCATTGAGGTACTCATCCTGCGAATCAATGACATATACCAATGCACCAACACTCTTGAAGAGCTTCTCGCTGTCGTAACTTGGCTCAAAGTAATTGAGCTGTCCAGGCAACTCCATCACAGCAAGGTCAATGAGGGAGGAATAGTGCTCCGTGGTTGGCTTCGAAGTGGACTCAAGGTACAGTGTGTCCAGCGGTTGCATGTTGTGGAATACAACTTTACAGATAGAGGACTTACCACCTCTGTTGACATGTTGTTGTCAGTAGATGTGTCTTGGATGAGATAACCAGAGACTGGACGTAAAACATACCTTCGCAGACCCATCAAAAGGATGGTAGCACGCTCGGACTCGTTCTCAGGATCAGCAAGCATACGTTGTTGTTCCATTCTAGCGGTCTTAAACGTGTGAATTGGGCAGCCAGAGGCTCGTTGTTCGAATATCAGCACCTCTTGTATTGAAATAGTTGGTACTGGCAGATAAACGATAAATGCGCGGAGGCCCCAATTACAAGCCTCGCGAAAAGAACAAGTTCGCGGATCTTAGTAAAATCCGGACACCCTCGTATTACTACACATAGAGACGCGTCCCAGATTTGTTTACTATTAGAGAGAGATCTGGTAAATAAGTGCAATTGTGTGTCTTTGAATCTGTAGATTGTGGGTGTATATGTGTCAATCGAACCCCTTTTCTATTGAGGAGGCGTTTACTTTTGGGCGGAGGGCGCTGGAGAAGTCCAAGTTTGCCCTTCAAACTGAGGCAGCCGAGATGGATACGCACATAGAGTGTGAGTATACTCAATGTTCATAGTGTTTCGGTGGATAAGTTACTAATCGTGCCTTCTTTGAAGACTTGAGCCAGGTGTACAATGCTTATAAACATGAATGTCAGGTGGCCCTGGAGCAGAAGCAGCAGATCCACGAATTGCAGGACAACATCACAGCACTGAGGAGTACGCTGAGTAGCAAAGAGCCAGTGCTTCCATCCTCTCAGCGTGACTACCAGATACTTAATATCAAGTACAATGAAGTCCAAAAGGAAAATGAAAAATTGAAATTGGAGATTCAACGGTTAAAGTCCAAGAAAGTACAGCCACTGTGCACTCGGAAGGGTGGTAACAATAACCAGAACATCATTAACATGATGAGAACACCATCCAGATCCATCGTCAGACCCAAACAAGAGATACAGGAAGCACACATACCATCGCAAACAATGAATGAATTTCCAGCAGTTGAAAACTTTGCGCCAGATGCTTTTCAAAGAGAGAGTTCAGACATTGTCCCAACGCAATTCTCACTACCGGGTCAAGAGAGCGATTTATCTCAAGAAGAAAAGATTACATATGAAGAGTCCGTTATCCACCCGACTCAGCAGGAGAGCCGTGAACGTAGGTATTCGATGGATCTCGGCGCTGATAATCAACGCCTTCCTTCTTCATTGCCTTATCAGGATTCTGGTGCAAGATACTCTCAGTCCACTGTCGTTTCATCATCACCAACTCAGGTGAAAGAGCAAAAGTCTGCAACAGACGAGGAGCTAAAGATCTCTTACGAGCTAACAGAAGTCAAGGACTCACAATATGATTCTGAAGACGACATCCAGCTGGCATTACCAACTCCAAAGACGGTTTCAAAAATTCACACCCCATCCAACTTTAAAGTCAAACAATACCACAACAACAAGCGAAACTTTACCCACCTACAAACGCCAACAGAAGTTACACCGTTCAAAAAGCCTAAGCAGGTTAAAGAGGAACCTACACCAACACAGCTTCCAAAAACACAATCTTTAGAACAATCACAAGAGCAGGGGTTAGACCTCTCGAACCACCCATACCTCAACAGACCATGGATCCCAGAAGATTTCCGTGTCAACCCAGCAAAGAATGGAGGTGTGGACTATGCATACCACGTTGTGCTACGAGGAGAAGCACGTCGCTGTGTACATGGAACCACTTGCAGAGATTGTGACAAGTTCTATGCACACATGGGTGAGCTTCCCGATAACTACAACGGACCAACATGGGCCAGCTCATCTGACAGGAAGAAGTTTGATATTATACGGACAACGTCAAGGCATCGAGACCAGTGGCAGTCCTTTGAAGAACATGAGGGGTTTGCGAAGTTTGATTTCCCATCTACACAGGAGACTGATAGGATTAAAAAGATTGCAGAGATGAGGAAGTTGAGAACAGCGTATGAGAGGTTGAATTCATGTTTCACTGACCAGAGGTATATATTTAAGAATAATGAGTTCAACAAAGCTGTGAATGACCAAACAGCACGGGTTGATGACGAAGTCTACTTGAAGTACTTGGACACAGTACAGGAAAAGAATTAGATTCAGAATAAATATGTGTAATTTTGATAAATTATACCAACTTGCATAATCAAGTTTCTCGTAACAGGGGGTCGTAAGTATCGTAATTAAATGTATCATGGAGAAGAAAACAATAGAAGTATCAGCACTGAGATATAAATAAACGAATAGCAAAAACAAAGGGGAAACAAATAAATTATCAGTTGGGTCTTGCTCTCAAGTCCTGATAGAACTTCTTGTAAACATCATAGTTGAAGTCCTTGAAGTTCGAATCTAAATCAATAAAGGTTTTGGATATCTGGCAAGATTTGTAGTAGTAATTCAAGTAAAATCTGTTCTTCATGTTCTCAGAAACAGAGTCGTTGAGAATCTTTGTAGTTTTCTGGTTTTGCTGGGGAGAGACACTCTTTTTTGCACCCAACGTGCTTGCCAATTGAGCAGGTGAAGTTGGGGTCTGTTCAATGTTCTTCAATGCAGAACCATGTAATGGGAACAAAGACTGGAAAATCTCGTAGGCGGCCAAAGTGAAACCGAACTGTGGAGATGATCTCAACACACGAGCAGCACCACCCTTGAAGAAGGATCTAGCCGATTCTTCTTTGAGAATGGTCTTGAATGCGTGAAAGATACCATTATACTGTGTCTCACCGGCTCTTGCGGCAATTTGGAGTCTTGTCTTGATAACATCACATGGTGTAGTGAGAAATGCAGCTGGCATACCAGCAAGACCACCAGCGACTAAGAGCTCCCAGGTCTTGAGCTGATGTCTGCGGTCTTTATCATTTGGATCATAGTTGAACATGTCCTTTTTGATGTGTGCATATGTAGGGAAGTATATTGCACTAAATGGCACATCTCTGAGCAGACAAGCAGCAACACCTTTGTATAAACCAGGAATACCTAACTTGCGAATAAGCCCAATAGCAGATGTGCGTTCCGAAGGAGCATAGTCACCTTGGACCTGTAATCTAATCTTCACAATCTCAAGAGGATTGGTAAAAATGACTTGACATGCACCTGCTGCTGCGCCAGACAAGACCTCCAATGGCCATTCAATCCTCTTTGTAATCTTGTTTGTAAAGTACGAACGAGCCAGATCATTGACAGTGAGCTTAATGGCCTTTTCTGGAGCTACACCAACAAGCTGTGGACCGAGACCACAATATAAACCTCTCAGACCTTCCTTTGAGAACACCTTCAGAGCGCAATCGATCGAATTCTTGTACACTAACACACGCTGTGCCTGCATTCGTGTTTTGATCAAGTCGATTGGGTAAACAATAGTGGCACCAATGGCACCAGCAATGGAACCAAGTGTAAAGTTGTAGATGGAATCAAAGACTGGGTAAAAGTAGAAACTGGAGTCGATCTTTGGGATCTTTGCAATCTCCGCCTCGTGCACCAAGTCGTTCAAGTAGTTTGGATTGGTGATCTTCATGAAATCCTGGATTGTCAATGTGTTCGAGACCTTTTCTGGTTCGAGCAAGAACTGCGGTGTCTCTGGAGTCGCCATTTCATCGTAATGTTTCATAAAGTCGTCATACTTTTCCTCTCTTTTTGCAACGCTGGCAGCTTCTTCAGCTGTGAGGCCTGTGTCGATGAGTTGCTGAATTTTCTTCTGGTTTTGGAGCATATTGCTTTTAAAGTTCGCCACAATGGAAAAGAGCAAGTTAACTTGCGATGGCGAGAAGAGGACGATGTTGTTCACCTTCTGATGCTCATAGTTGAGAAACGTAACAAAGTCATCTTTGGTGATGACAATGTTTGGGGTGTTTGTGTTTGCAACTTGACAGTACTTGAGCAAGATCTGATTAATAAGGTCAAAGTTAGAAAAGAGGTAGTGCAGGTCCTTGAGAACAGAGTATCCAATCGAGTTATTTGTTGACTTGATGAGTTGGGCATTAGCGAGGTTGAGTGAGTCAAACACCTGGTTCGAAACCTTGTGGGAGTATAGGGTCTTGAGGATGTATGTCAATTGACTCTTGGATATTTCACAGCGTTCGGCGAGCGAGTTGTAAGTCGACATCTTCTCAAATGCGCTTGCAAGCTTTTCATTTGGCAAGTCTGTTTGGATGATGGATGCAACAGAGTTGAGGGAGATGAACTGGTCGTGTGGTTTTCGATGGCCTGCGAGATCTGTGTTCTTTCTTGGGCCGGTGGTGTAGAGCTTTAGCCACGAGAGGGACTCCCAATCAATGTTCAAGTCAGCCCTCTTGGCAAAGTCATTATCGGTGTACTCCTGTACCTTCTTTATTGTCGTCTTGAAGTCGTCGAGTGTGAGGAGGAGCTCGTCGAAGCTGACAAACTTGTCGTTGAAGTTTATTGCCTTGCCTGTTGAATTTGAGTCAAACTTGCGGAAGAACTCATAGAGGATGATATAGTTGTAGTTCTTGTTTGCAAGGAGGTTGTTAAAGCAGACCCAGTCGCTCACGTTCAAGTACCCTTTCGTGTTCTCATCGACGGCCAGAAAGATCAAGCCAAACGTCTGTGGATCAATCTGGTTGTAGTTGTACCCGTGGTCTGTATACTTAGAGTACAGCTTTGTAGACGCCGAGATGAGCCTGACAAAGCTCTCGTAGTCAAGCACAAGCTGGCCTTGTTTCTCGTCGTACCGTGCGTACTTGCGGAATATCGCAAGCTGTTGTTTCTTTGTCTGAGACGACGACGAAGGCAGTTCCATGGTGAGTGGGATCAGAGATGAGGAGAACGCTTGGATGGCCTGAGCGGTGTGGGGGAGGTGTGATGGGAAGGGAAAGGAGATGGAACCTAACGATCACCTGGCTTTGTTCATATCACTGCTTAAGCGGCAGTTCTTTCCGTGTAGAATGGGGGTCAAGAGGGCAGACGGTGAAGAGTTTATGCTCTAAAGAGTGACTCTTTTGTTTCTCTCGGCTTCGCGGACGGGTTTCTTTTCCCCAGGATTGTCTTGCTTTTTTTTATTATTATTGCCGTCTCTTCCAAGTTTCTTTTTTTGGCAGAGCGGGTTCTTTTTTGTCTTGTCTGTGTCTTAGCCCTGTCCTGTCTGTGTCTTGCGATGGAGGGCGAACAGTTGTCCACACACTTATATGGGAGTGGAGCCAGTGGAGCGAGCGGATCAAGTAGTGCGGCTCTTGAAACACAGACCTTTTTTCTCTCTCTGTGCCTCTGTTTTGTCGGAGTGCGTCGGGGCCTGTCAGCACAGTGAGTATGCCGTAGCCAATGAGGGTCCGCACGAAGGTAATGAGGGAAAAAAAGGGCACGCACCGAGGGTTGGTGTAACAGGTATGTGGGTGCTGTGGCACGTGTAGAAGCTGGTCTGTTGGGCGTGGTATACGATCTCCACTAATCAACACAGCTCCAACTGGCGATGGGCACCCTCGTAGAGGGAAGAAAGCGCCCTTTTTATATAAACCCATTCCCACCGAGCTGGCGCCCTCCTCCCAAGTTCGTCTTTGTCCTCACCCGTCTTGTCCCTCGCGCGTACACAGATACCGACGGTTACTGTGGCGCGCACCGCTTTTACCCCAACTTTTTGGTTGTTTGTTGTTGTCTTTGGTGCGTTTTGTGTCCTGGGAGAAGCGGACTTTCCCACAAGACACAGAAGCCCGGTGCAAAGTTCGTTAGAATTGTCCTTGGGGGGACACAGAGGCCACCCGGTATTTCCCGATGGGCGGCTTCCCTACTGGCTTCCTACTGGCTTCCCGCTTGCCTCTTGCTCGCCTCCCGCTCGCCTCCCAGAGGGAGGCCCGCCATTGGGCCCAGGAGGCAGGGACCCAGGCCTGGGTCTCTGCCTAGCCGTGGCAAGTCTTGCGACCCCTCATCTACAATACGTAGAGATTACATCGATTTTCTATACACAGCTAGCGCCTTATATAGCGGACCTTCACCTCCAGCACGAGCCAGGCCAGCACACGGTACACGACGGTGATGGCTGCTATGGCGGCCATGTCAGCAGCGTAGTTGCTGTCAAGGTTGTACTGGGCAAGGACGGCCTCGCCAGTGCTGAGCTCGCACGCTGTTCCAGCAATACACGAAAATTGCTGGCCTTCAAAGCCCAGCTTAGCCAGCGCCAGCACGGCCCACTTGAGCGGTGACACGTAGTTGAAAGCCTTGAAAAGGACAGGCATGTGCAGCGACATGGTTCCACCCATAAAGATGGCGATCACAATGAGGTTCGCCAGGAAGTTCATGGCGATGCCAATGTGGTCAAAGACCGTGTTGAAGATGATACCGACGGACTCGCCACAGTTGAGCGCCAGGAAGGACATGTAGAACATCGTGAAGAACATCCGGGCCGTGCGAGGAAGCCCAACAACAAGCACAATGAAGATGCTAAAGATGAACGTAGGTGCAAGTTCGAATGGCACCTCTGTAAAGAGGTACACCGTCATAAAGACGCCCGGAGAGTAGATGCGGTCCTGGTATTCCTGGTAGAACATGTTCTTCTCGCCAGGGTAGAACGCCAGGTTGTTGAAGAGACCAACAAAGTACACGTTCAGCACCTCCTGGATCAGCCCCAGCCGGTTCAGAATCGAGTCTGAAGAGTGCTTCAGCGGCGCAAAGTACAGAGCGTGGACAATACCCAGCAGCAACAGTTGTGCAACACGCGAGTATAAAACTTCGGGGTTCCTCATCAACACCTTCATTTGGCGCTCAAGCACAGGCCGGAACACTACAGATGACGGTGGCTGTTTCTTGTACAAGTGTGAAAAGTCAACAGTCGTGTAGATGTCTCCAACAGGACTTGCAGGGGCTCCAGCAGGGCTTCCAGAGCGTTCGATCCAGCTGCCAATCAGTCGCTGCATCATGTCATCCCCACCACGGTTCGCAACAATGTCCAACAAGTAATCCGCAAAGTTAACATTGTGGTCAGGCTTGAAACCGAGCCCGGCAAAGTACTCGATCAGCTCATGTGGTCTACCATCAAACAATACATGCCCATCACCAAGAAGAAGCACATTGTCAAACTTGTTAAACAGCTCGGCCTTTGGCTGATGGATCGTGAAAATAATAGTCTTCTTCTCCTGCTTCGCAAGGTCATCCAACAGAGACAAAATATGGTTAGAAGTAAATGAGTCCAGGCCTGACGTAGGCTCATCCAGCAACAACACCTTGGAGTTGTTCAGCAATTGAACAGCAATGGAAACACGTCTCTTCTCTCCGCCAGAAATGCCCTTCGTGACCGCATCTCCAATAGGAACATTAGCAACATCATTCAACTCCATCTTGGTCATCAAGCGGTGCAAAATCTGTGGAATATTGGCATGTTGCTCAACAGGCAATCTCAACCGGGCCTGGTACTCTAACGTCTCGAGTACTGTCAACGTCGGTATCAAGACATTATCATCCTGCACAACATAAGATGTAATCTTGGACAATGAAGATATTGGAATGCGCTCATCATTGAGATATAGAGCACCCGAAATGGACATCAGTGAAGTACGTGTACGCCCAGTTAAAAAGTTCAACAACGTCGTCTTACCAGAGCCTGATGGACCCATAATAGCATTAACACCAGGACCAAATGCTACAGAAACATCGTTCAAAATAGCATTTGGTGTAAATGGGCGCTTGAAAAGCTTATGTTTCAAAAACTGGGGTTTCAAGTTCAATGAGGTATTCTTTAGCAAGAGTTTTACAGAAGTGTCTAATGATTCGGTTTGGGCAAGATCCATCTGGGGTTTACTCTCCATAGTCAATGGTGCAAAATTAATAGCATCATGAAGCTTATTGGCCTTGCGTTCCTTGACAATCTTTACTGTGCCAGTACGCTCTTTCCACCAGAATAGCATTGCACTTGCAACGTAGAACCCAACGAACCAACACAAGCTCACAACCAATGGAACAGTGTACCAATCACGTGGATATCCTAAATTGTCCAACACCGCTTGACCCGAATACTCAAAGCACTCACTCTCATCTCCAACACAGTCACCCATGTATCCAGTAAACTGGTTAGAGACCAAAGAGCCAAAGTTATACCAAAAGGAGGCAATATATTTTGTCCAGCGGACATACACGGGCATAGTCTTTGAACTGATGAAATAACCACATGCAGAATTCTGGATCTGATAGAACACACCAGACATCAGGGATGAGGTTGCAAACTGGTAATCACCAAGAACAAAACATGCGTGTGCCAGAGCAATACCAATCATGTAGAGAAACAGATTGTTGATAAAGTAGATACCAAAGTTACCAGTGATTCCCCACATGTAGTATGTCACCAGACACCAAATAACAGTGCTTGGAATATCCTCTAATATCATCTTTGCCAACCGACGACCAATAAACCAGCCGGAGATCGAATACATTCCCTCCTTATGTTCCCTGATCAAGAACTTACCATCTATTGAACACAGACGCTCAATCTCATACATCATCGGTGTAAAGCCAATCACCTCGCAACAAACATACATTGTCGACGTGACAGAACGGATTCCTGCAAGGGATCCACCAGGCTTGTAAAACACCCACCCACAAATGACAGAAAGCGTGGTGACAGTTCCTAACATCATGATGAAAGATTGGTAGTCACGGCGAGTCATGAGGGCACATCTGTATGCAAGAATCAAACACTCCTTGTATAATGGTGCAGAAACACGTTTGTTACTAAAGAAGGGGCTTCCAGAAGCAAAATTGTCATGAGTAGGAACATCTAGAAGTTTCTCGCGGTTCTTCCATTCTTGAACCAACATTTGAACTCTCTGTGCAGTTTGTATCTCAACCTCCTTTGACATAGTCTTCTCTACTGAAGATATGTGCAAGAGAAAATCTGCAAAATTGGAGTCGTCTCCTTCAATTCCCATTGCTGTAAAGTATTCCATACTTTCTTGTAAAGAGCCACTGATCATGAGCCTACCACCTTTTGCCAGAAGAAAGAGCTTATCCACCATCTCCAAGATCTCAAAGCGTGGCTGATGAATAGTCAATATTACAGTAATACCAAAATCAACGGCTAACTTCTTCACGGTGTCAACTAATGAAATGGAGGTGTGAGCATCTAGACCGGTAGTGGGCTCGTCCAGGAAGAGAACAGATGGCCTAGTGAGCAACTGAATTGCAAGGGAGATACGACGGCGTTCACCACCAGAGAGTGTTGTACGAAAGAGGAAGTCGCATATTACCGTGTCTTTGACCTTCATCAGAGAAAGGGCCTGCAAAAGATACTCTATAAGATCTCGGCGCTCTCTTGATGTGGATTGTGGCAGACGTAGCTGCGCTGTGAACTTCAAAGTTTCATGGACCGTCAGTCCTGGGAGGAAGACGTCCTCCTGAAGCATGTAAGAGATGTTTGGCGACTTCTGGGAGTACTGAACCATGCCAGAGAACTGGAAAGGGTTATCGCTTGAATGTGCGAGACTCATCCTGGAACTGAGTGTGTTGAGAAACGTGGATTTGCCCGAGCCTGAAGAGCCCATGATGGCCAGCACTTTACCAGCCTCGAGGTCCACGTTGAGGCCGCTCAGAATGACCTTGGAGTCGTCTGTGGCCGCCACTTCAGCGTCCGGTGCCTTCTCCTCGGTGGCCTTGCTTCTCCGCCACCACTTCCTCGAGCTCGAGGCATCGCTGTCGGCCAACTTGTTGGTGTGGAGCACAACGTTGAGATTCCGTACTGTCAGCGAAACTCGCTGCTCCTCGGGGACGTAGAGGGAGTTCATTCTTGACTGAACTGTTTACCAAGTGTATGCTCCTGGGAAAAGCCGTTTGGCTTCGTTTGGTGTGGTTTGGGGATCTTGGGCACTATATAGCACACACTGTACGACGCTCCACGACTAAACGAACCAGAAAATTACTGCCGGGTTATGGCTCTGGCTTGCGTATATAAGACGGAACACAATTTAAGATTTAGAATAAGATTTCCGGTTAAAGAATCACTTTATATTCTTTTTTTTCTTATGTGTATCGACTGGTGCATACAAGTTGGTGCTCTTCCCAGGCTCTTTCGGCCGAGTTGGACGACTTTTTAATGCGCCATTACGGCTCTAACCGGCGATGCGATCCACTACATTTGATCCTCGCTCTTTTTTGAGAGAATCAATCTTATTTTTAGGACTAATACGTGCACTACATTGGCGACCAGTCTCCAAAGAAGTGTATGCAAGAAAAAAAAAGTATATATGTATGCGCAGCAGGTTAGTTGGTTCTTCTTTTCTTGGCCCTGTCCCACGCCGACTTCGGTTTGCTTCTCTTTGCTGAGCTTCCGTAGTCGTCTCTGGTGTTGTTGAAGATACCCCAGTCTTCGCCAAAGAATGTGTCCTGCTGTCTCTGCTTCTCGGTCCGCTTGTCCTTCTTCGAGGCTGCGTTCGACAGTCTGGTGAAGTTGGACTCCTCATAACGCTTGATCTCCGCTTCCTTCTTGCGGTCCTTCTGCGTCTTAACACCACCACGACCACCGTTGATGATGGTGGAGCCGATCGACGCCTCAGACATAGGCGCATCGCCAGTTTCCATAAGATACTCCTCCATAGACTGTAGTTTGGCTGTGTTCTGTCTCTTGTTGGACTTCTCGCGGAACTCTTGTGGTGGTAACGCAGCAGAAATCTTTGGTGGTCTGTACTTTTCCGTAGAGGCCTCTTCTCCAGACTCCTTGAGCTTGGACTTGGGGTGCTTCGAATCCTTTGTACTGCCGCTCTTCTTGAGAGATTCCACCAGAGCAGATGTATCTGGCTTATAATTGAGCTCATCCTCGGCTTCGCTGTCCACATCGTCATCTTCCTCGTCCTCCTCATCTGAATCTGCGTCTTCCTCGTCTTCATCCCCAGAATCATTGCTGCGCTTCATCTTCTTCTCCACAGCATCAGCACTCGAGTCCTTCTCCATCTTGTTGTAGTTTCTCACCATCTTATCCAGTTGGTACTGCAGCTTCTTCTCCAGTCCTTTAACACCTCTCTCCATAACGACTCTCTGCGTTATTGATCCCTCCACACACTTCTTCTTGATATCCAGAATACCGGCTGTGTCATTTGTCTTTGTCTGTTCCAGACGGGACAGTATTATCAGAGCAACGTTATTGATGTATGACAGCATAGCGTTGTTCTTCAAATCCATCAGAGAAACACCCTCTGGGATGCTCTGGCCCGTCTTGGACATGAGATCATGTACTAGCTCTGACAGTTCTGGGGCATCCAGCTTCGACTCAATCTGCGACAAAGCCTCAGTGGTAGAATCTGCAGACGCAATAATTGATCTTAACACCGTGTCCAGTGATGTCATCTTAAATATAGCAACCTAACAGCTGTTGTGTGTAAATAATCACGAGAGATAACTAATTGTGTATTTGCGATGAGCTTAGCTTCTCAAAAGTTTTTTCGGCTCCTTAACTATGGAGTGCGCATACCGAGCAGGCCCCCCGGTTTGGCATAAAAAAGGAAAGAGCTGGCTAGCAATTGCGACTACTGGCCAACTTGAAAGCTGTAAAGGGTTTTGTCCACTCAAGCATCGTTTCCATTGCATTACTTTTCTTTTAGAGGAAGTTTCGGTGGGCGTGTGGACACAGATTCCAGGAATAAACAACACTGCTGGGGCCTCAGTAGGTTACCCTACCGGCCAGCTCTGCTGGTTCGCGCACTCCTTCACCTACCAAAAAAAATTTTAAGTGCCATTTCCTTCCTTTTGTTTAGAAGATGAGGAGAAGACAATAAAAACACCCACAAATCTACATACGCAATGGTAAGTTTTGCTTGATATTTTTACACGCCATGGGTGCAATGAGCCTGTGACTAACGTATCTTTTTTGTACAGCCTCAGAACGAGTATATCGAGCAGCACATCAAGCAGCATGGTCGTCGTTTGGACCATGAGGAGAGACAGAGAAAGAAGCTTGCCAGAGAGGGCCACAAGATTGCTAAGGATGCGCAGACATTGAAGGGTTGGAAGGGTAAGCAGTTTGCCAAGAAGCGTTACGCGGAGAAGGTTGCTATGAAGAAGAAGATTAGAGCCCACGAGGAATCTAAGGTTAAGGGCCCACAAACACCTGTCGAGGATGACGGTGAGGCATTGCCAACCTATTTGCTTGATCGTCAAGAGTCAAACACTGCCAAGGCTATTTCCTCGTCTATTAAGCAGAAGAGACTGGAGAAGGCCGACAAGTTCTCTGTGCCTCTGCCGAAGGTGCGTGGTATTAGTGAAGAGGAGATGTTCAAGGTTATCAAGACTGGTAAGTCCAAGTCTAAGGCTTGGAAGAGAATGATTACAAAGCACACCTTTGTCGGTGAGGGTTTCACCAGAAGACCAGTCAAGATGGAAAGAATTATCAGACCAACAGCACTCAGACAGAAGAAGGCCAATGTGACACACCCAGAGCTCGGTGTTACTGTGTTCCTACCAATCCTCAGTGTCAAGAAGAACCCACAGAGTCCAATGTATACACAGCTCGGTGTGTTGACGAAGGGAACCATCATTGAAGTGAATGTCAGTGAGTTGGGTATGGTCACAGCTGGTGGTAAGGTTGTTTGGGGTAAATATGCCCAGATCACCAACGAGCCAGACAGAGACGGATGCGTCAACGCTGTCTTGTTGGTCTAAAATGTTCTAACCATACACTCATGATCCACACTTACTTGCACACACGCGCATACACACGCACACACATATATTGCATTCTTTTTGAGAGACTGTCTCTCAATTCTCTTTTGTTATGACATTTGATGTTCATTGTTGTTCTTATATACACAGTTTTGGGGTTAATTTGCTTTATTTTTTGGTTTATTCTTTTTTTTTCTTTTATTTGTTTGCAGTGTGTCTTTTTTAATCCAATAAACACTTCAAACAGTAGCTATTATTTACTATGGCCATATTAGAAAGAGCCAATAGCCATAATCCATAGTGGGGGCCGACTGTGTCGGTACAAATTCCCTCAATTAGAAAGGCATCGCAGGTAAAGTGCGGAGTACGAGCACTCGATTTTTTTTTTATTTTTTGTACGGGCTCCTCGGCCGATAAATCGAAACATCAACACCAACAATCATCACCAAAACCAGCCTTTGCAAGCGAGGAAAGGCCAATACCAGGTAGAAATCCAGTTGGAAGAGAAGAAAAGGGGGGAAAACCGGATAAGAAGAGACAGATACAGGCAATGACGAAGCGAGTGGAGAGCCTAACGAGCGTCATTACCAACGCCAAAGACACGGAGTCGGCAGCAACACCGCAAACAGCGGAGACGAAGATATCGCTAGATCCTGTGGAAATGGCTCCGGGACCTTCCACTGAGTCCGGTGCGAACTCTGGAACGGCAGACAACAACAGCATCAGTGACAGCTCCGAGGCTGACGTTGAAGACACTGGTAGCCTCGTAATAGGGGCTGCTTCAAAACGCCAGAACAATACCAAGAAGCGAAAGCGCTACCCGATAGGCGTCTCCCACTGTGATTTTGAAGGCTGCGACAAAAGTTTCACCAGACAGGAACACCTGGCTCGTCATAAGCTCAACCACAACCCAACAATTATCTACAAGTGCACATGGGAGGGCTGCGATAAGTCTTTCGTAAGAAGCGACCTCAGAGGTCGCCATGTCAAGAGACATGAGACACGCAAACTGAAAGAGGAGGCAAAAGCGAGAAATGCTCTTCTAAATGGAAACAAACGCAGAAGAACAAGAGCAGTTAGAGGCAACAAAGCTAAGGAACAGGAAGACACAGTAATACCGTCAACGCTTGAAGCACCAAAACGATCAATCAACTCCCTGGACTCCATAATATTACCTAATATTGAAGATTCGGCCCCAATCAATATCCATAATTACGACAATGATAGTCATCTCAGTGCTGCCAGCGGTGAAGTTGATGCGCTACAGCCAGGAGAGCTCCCGTCATATGGGATAATGCGTGCGAGAGCTACCGACCCAGCACTAATAGCTAACACTAACAACACAAGCAACAACACAAGCAACAACACAAGCAATATATTGTTCTTAACATCACCCTCAACACCAAACATATCAAATGTCCGCTCTTTGGCATCAGATAACAACATTCCACAACACCAACAACTACCTGAATCACAATCCCCACGAGCATCACCATCATTATCACAAAGTGCTCCAAGACCAGCGAGATTGATCAACTGGCTATTTGATGATCAAATCGGAGAAGATTTGGGCAACCTCGATCCAGTTCCACACATGAACAACGGTAATTTCTTTACTGCAGATGATGATCCGTTTGGTCTTTCCTCTGATCTCCTGAATGATATCCTTGTAATTCCACCAAACTTTCCACATCCAGCTCAGCAAACAACTGTCACCACAGAGCTAATTCAGTCGTTGGTGGGACTCATTCCAAGCTTGGCATCTCACGAGTACTTACAGCACATTAATGTGTTTCTTGAAGCATTCTGGACAAGTTTCCACACCCAGTACCCAATTCTTCACAAACCATCCTTCAGTACCACCACTTGTCAACCGATTCTTCTCCTGGCTATGATTATGGTTGGCTCTGCGTATTACACTGGTGACCCTGAAGGAAATTTTGAAAGATCGCCGAGAGAGTTTGGTGATCTCATTGCTGAACCGTTAAGAAATATCATTTTCTCTTCAAGGGAGTTCCAACCACCTTCAACTGTGTGGGTAATTCAGAGTCTGTTATTGTTAGAACAATATGAGAGACTCTCTACGAACAGATTTTTGCATGAAAGAGCATATGTGCATCATGGCACTGCTATTCAGCTGTTGAGAAGAAGTCCGGGGTTGGGTGGTAACCCAATGAACAATAAGGTTGACTATGACACTAGACAGGGTACAACAATTTGGGAAAAATGGATTGAGTTTGAAACTTTGAAGAGAGCAGCCCTATTTGCCTTTTACATTGACTCCACACATGCCATTGTTTTTGGTTATCAGCTGATGTTATTCACGCACCAGATCCAGCTATCCCTGCCTTGTGATGAGGAGTTATGGGAGTCGTACCTAACGCCGAAGGAGATCCCAAGCAAGAGCGAGCAGTTACCCTTCCTTGTTGGATTGAAACGGCTACTTAATAGAGAGCCAGTACAAACTAGTCGCTTTGGCAAAAAGATCCTGCTCTCTGGGTTACTCACCATTATGCTCCAGATGCAGCAACGGGATTTACAGGGATCTCTGCTGGAGTTCGACGAGATGAGGGACACCTGGAAGGATTCGGTCTCGCTAGCGTTTGATTATTGGAACTGTGATATTATGAATGGTTGTTGTAACACCCAGAATGCTATATATTGGAAGTGCCATGACAGGAAGCATGAATTACCCCTGGCACTGCGTGAGGATGACACGAGGTGTAAGTTCCCGGTATATCACATGGCACAGATTACTTTGAGGATCCAGCACTATGACTATTACATATACGCTGGCGCACCCTGGCGTATGAACGTTGAAGCTGAGGCGTCAGACTATGAACTAGTGGACAAAAAGATTAGAGAATGGGCCACTTCACCTAGTGGTAAGATTTCTGTTGCATATGCGTACATGTTTTTGTTTGAGATGTTTTTGTCACCGCAGGATTCGCCGACACAGTATGAGTACAAATTCCATTCCAATGAGGAGTCGATCTTTGAGCGACTCAATGTGCTTGCGCTAGTGACTTTAGTGGTTTGGTCGTACAACTACAGTAATGATGGTCCTGAGTATCGTGTGCTGTTGCACAATCCGATGGAGACAAGGCTAGTTCCAAAAGAGAGCGGGCAGGCCTACCTGCGTCGTATAAGAGACGACTTTTCTCGCCACACTGGTGAGTTCGTTCATACAAGCCACCCTGGTGATTCCGTCAAGTATCACAACATGATCAGGCTCATGGCGTCGAAGCTACCAGAGATCAAGAACAAGCACCACATCACCGGGTTGCTGAAGATGATATCCGAGGTGTTTTTGGGCAACTATTGGGAAGTGGGCGACGAGTTCTCGAGACTGATAAGGAATTGCTACAGAAGAAGCTTCGGCAGCACAAAAGTGCGCTGTGATGATATGTATAAACGTAAGCATGTTCAGTATTAATGCAAAGGAACCAGTCAACTCTTCAACTGTTTTGTGTAGGCCAAAAGGCTTAGTGATCGGAGAGTCTGACACATCCGCACATACCACGATTTATGCACTTATACAACTTGCGCGGACGATTATTACATGTCCGCTCAAAATCTTTCTAGGAGGCAATCAACCTTCTACACAAGGAGTAATTAGGGACTAATGCTCAGAGCAGGTCTTCGACTATCTACAAGAGCCAGAGCAATGTCCTCTTTCAAAGCTGTTCCTGTGAAGCTGCACTGTCTGGCGGACGTCTGTCTTGTTCCCGTGAGTACGATATACGCACCACCACACTGCTACTGGCTGATTGCTCCACACGATTGAAGCTTGCTAACACATACCCAGATTGGAACAGCAACGCCTTCTGTCTCTGATGAGGTCGCTAAGATTGAGCTCAAGATCCAGCAGTCTGGGCTCAAGCACACGCTGCACTCAGCCGGCACCACCATCGAGGGTGAGTGGGACGACGTTATGAACCTGATTGGCCAGTTGCACGCATACTTGCACGACGAGGGCATCATGAGAATCCAGAGCGACATCAGAGTCGGCACAAGAACCGACAAGTCACAAACGGCAAAGGACAAGGTTGACGTCGTCAATGAGAAGATGAAGAAGGGTTTCAGCTAAGGGCCATATGCCCTGGTGTGCCATGTGATGCTGTTGCTGTTCGCTGCACACAAATCCTCTGGGCACTTTTGCGCCCGTGGACACATCCCTGTTTAATTTTCAACTGGAAAATAGCGTACTATCCATAGAGCGATACACGTCACGTAACTCCACCAACTCGTCCATAACTGACCCCAGTTACGCCCGTCCCCGACCTCAAATCACCAAAATAAGTGTATATAAGTATTAGTATAGATATCGCTGCTTAGTCATCACGTCAACTTCCGCGAATTTTGCGCCTGCGAAACCGCAGAAACCGCAGAAACGATTAAAACTCCACAAGAACAAAGCTGGCGAGGGGGTAACTTCAAAAGGTACAAACACGGCCCAGGACGGTAACGCGGGGCATCAGCACACGCTTTTCGTTACTCTGTTGTACTGAGCTTGCTCTTCAGTGTAACACGCACTTTTCCGCTCTCAAAACGGTGCACGGATCTCCTGGTTATTCTACCCATCCAGCATAGCACAACATCAACATACTCTAAGACGCAAAAAAGATGCCGCAGGAAAACAAGAGCTTTCTCACGCCGAGCTCTCCATCGCGGTCCACGGCGTCGCTGAACAGCTCATCTATGCTGCAGCAGTCGCCTAGACGAAAGAAAGTGATCTACAGCGACCGCTACATCCCGAACCGCAGCGGCGTGGACCTCCAAGCGGCTTTCTCTTTGAACAACAACGACCTCTTAAGAAGACCCATGTCGTCGAACGACTCCACGGACCTCGAGTACCGTAAGGAGGAGGAAGCGAACCGGACGTTTTCAACAGTGTTGCGGAACGAGTTGTTTGGTGATAACATACCCCTGTCTGCGGGTAATAACGGCACAGGCAGTAACAACTCCACAAACAAGAACGCTGAAAACGAACTACAGATAACGCCGCCACGGTCCTCATCAGAGAACACGTCCTTGCAAACAGGGAACACACAGAAGACACCGAGACACTCGACAAACTTGTTCTCGTACCAGTCGCCCAACAAGAGCAGACCCACCTCTACATCCATTGAAAATGATTTGTACTCATTGTCTCCGGTACGAGTTGACTCCCAAAAGCTCCTTCTATCACCTTCAAAAAAGCCACGTGCGATCTCCAAGGTACCGTACCGTGTGCTTGACGCGCCAGAGCTTATTGATGACTTCTACTTGAACTTGTTGGACTGGGGTTCACAGGACGTATTAGGTGTGGGACTCGGCTCAAGTGTCTACTTGTGGAACGCATCATCGGGTTCCGTAGAGAAGTTGTGCGATTTGGGAAACAACGACAAGATTACGAGCTTATCATGGATTGGTGCTGGTACACATATTGCAGTTGGAACAAATAACGGTGCAGTTCAGATTTGGGATGCGACAACATCAAAGTGTACGAGAACAATGACAGGGCATACAGCAAGAGCGTCTTCACTCGCTTGGAATGAGCACATTTTAACGTCAGGTTCCAGGGATAGAACAATATTGCACAGAGATGTGAGGCAACCAGAACATTACATGAAAGTGGTCAATTATCACAAGCAAGAGGTTTGTGGATTGAAATGGAACGTGGAGGAGAACAAATTAGCATCCGGGGGTAATGACAACAAATTATACGTGTGGGATGGATTAAACGATACTCCATTACACAAATTTGAACACAATGCTGCAATTAAGGCCATCAGTTGGTCTCCTCATCAGAGAGGTGTTTTGGCATCGGGAGGAGGAACTACAGATCGCCGTATAAAGATTTGGAATACACTTAATGGTAACAAGTTGAGCGACATTGACACTGGTTCACAAGTTTGTAACTTGGTATGGTCTGTTAACTCTGTTGAGCTTGTCTCTACACATGGGTATTCGAGGAACCAGATTATGGTGTGGAAGTATCCACAGATGTCGCAGGTTGCTTCACTCACAGGTCACACTTACAGAGTCCTTTACTTGTCATTAAGTCCAGATGGACAAACTGTGGTGACTGGATCTGGTGATGAAACGTTGCGTTTCTGGAATGTGTTTGAAAAGAATAAACACGACTCGGGACCACAGTCAGTGTTACTGGATGCTTTCACCCAGTTGAGATGAATGTAAGAGGACAATCACAAATGGAAATGAACACACACCACACATGAAAAAAACAAAACATTCGGAAAGGTATTATATATTTGTAGCACGGGGCCACTGGTGGTCAGCTACTTGAATGACAAACATTATGTTTCTTTCTTTATTATTTTCTCTTTTTCAACACATCATTTATCGTAGGTTAGTCGTTCTCAATTAAGTTATTATGTTTGTCTCCGTGTGAGTATAGAGACATCAGTATTGTCTACTTCTTCGTGTGGTATCGTAGGCATTTTGTGGTCTTTGAATATCCAATGGAGAGGTGTTTTGGTAAGACTCTTGTGGATACTGTTGTTTCTGTGGGGTCGTGATGTGTTGCGGTGGTGTGGCAGTTGGTCCTGTAGTAGGTCTCATCATTGGGTCTTGTTTCTCCTTTTCCTTCTTCATCTCTTTTTGAACGAGATAAGTGTGAATTAACGCTGCATTTCTTGTTGAGCATCCGTTAAGCCAAGCAAAGAGACTTCCAAGAATTGGTGGAAATGATATCAAGAGGTCAAATAGAATGTTTGCGTGCATCTTTGCAACTAAGCTCGGTGGAAGATGTAGTTCTGAATCGGCAATAGTGACGAGACGGCCATGCAATGCAAACATGAATAGTGGACCGAGGACTGGTACAATTGCAAGTAAAGGAGCCATGCCGAGCCCGAGATCAAATGGGTAGCAACCAAAAAAGTTTCGGTCGTCATACCAAGCACGTTTCTTGATCCTCTTCCAAACTTTCTGCTCCTCTTTGGTACATGTTTCTGGGGCCTTACGGCGTTTCTTCTTTCCGTGTATTTCGACATAATATGGGTCCTTGGTCTGGTACTTTTCGCCGGCCTTTTCGTTGATCCAATCCACAGCCATATCATAGCCTGGGATACTTTCAATCTGGCCAGCAAAGTTGTTAATAGCGTTCATTTTAGTTTAGGATCACTCCAGGCCAGGGTAGTTATAGTAACGAAGCAAAGTGTGTATCTCAGCAGTGGTAGCAGTGAGGCTATTTGTCCGTTGACGCGTTCAGCGAGCGTGTGGATCCTCCCCACGTTTATCTTATGTACAATAAGCGACAAGAGGCAGGTGGAAGCTGGTGCAGTAGATCAAGCTAATGAAATTTCCAACCAGACTTGAACAGTCAGTCTTATAACCTTATTTCCCTGTGTATGTGTGTGTTTTCAGTAGGATTATCAAACTGGCCCACCGTATGTAAGCAAGGAAAAGTCGAAGCCCCCCTCCTCCTGAGTCGGTGGAATCGATGCTCTATTTAAGCATCCCGGTTGAACCGTCGCGTCCGACAATGACAGAGCGATACCTATAGGAGTGAATGGCAGGAGCATCAGTGAGTGCAAAATCACACCATAAAAGAGCTCCAAAGGTTGAAATCAGTCGGTAGACATACAGACCATGCACCCCAGGCACTCAGCACAGTCCAATTGACTCCTGGCCCACCAGGCACACGGAGATCGAGCACCGCCCTCTCTCTCTTTTTTTCCTCCCCCTTTAAAATCCCACATGCACTCCTAAGACAGACTAACAAAGGAAAGGTTCAGGGCCTCATAACCACATGCCATCTCCCGGTAGGGCCACATATGAGTTAAAATTTTCACCTTTGCAAGTCGCCAGGGCAACGCTGTGTGCGCTCTCATTCGCGCGTGCGGGCTCCTCAAATAAATAGAGAGCGACATCCCACATCACCAACAACAATAGCAACAACTTCACCAACAGCAGCAGCGGCAAGGGTTACGAAGCGGTTACGAAGCGGCGGAAACTGAAATCCGTCAAAACATTGGTTTCTGTTTTTTGGGGACTTCTTAATTTGGTGCCATTGCGCGAGACAGCAGTGTACTTGACGCCCAGCCGGCGGCTAGCCAGCCATACACAGTGCTCAAATAACAACAACAAGTAACAACGACAGCGACCATGTCTGACAAGTTCCCGGAGTCCAAGACCACGAAGGATCTCCTGAGGAGGGTGGAACTCGACCGTGCTGCTGAAGCGCCGTCTGCCGCTAGCAAGGCTGATGGAGACTCCAAGGAAGATACGCCAGCGGCCCCATCGCCAGCTGTCCAGTCAGCCCCAGATGGCCCTTCGACAGAGGTAAAGAAGGTCCGGTCGTTCACCAGCTACATGTCCAACGTCAAACAACGGCAGGTGGAGCTGAAAGAAATCAAACGCAAGGAAGAAGAACAGAAGAAGGCTGCTGAGGAGGAGGAGCGGTTACGACAGCAAAAGGAGCTTGAGGGAGCAGAAGAAGCTCGTTTGAAGAAGGACGAGGAGGAACGTCTGAAACTGGAGGCAGAACAGAAACGTGACGAAGAACTTCTACGACTCAATGAAGAAATTAATACAAACAAGCTGCAGTCTGAGCCACAATTGCAATCGAGCCAGCGTCCGGTTACATCTGCTTCCGATGCTACAATACTTGATGCCTCTGCAGATGCACCATTACAACTGATATCGTCCTCATCCCTTAGTATGCCACTATCAGAGACTACAGAAGCAGATACGAACAGTGATCACATTCTCACAACACCAAAACCACCAGCTGTTCTCTCTTCGGAATTGTCACAGCTTCCATCAAGTACTGAAAAGAAAGTTGAATACCCACCAACAATTCCGGAAACAAACAGTACCCCAGAGCACTCACATAGCAGAAACCATGACGCAACATTAGGCCTGGATGACGACTCTGATGCTGACACCGTCTACGGTGACTCTCCACCGAAAAAGAGAGGCCGCTTGATTCGTAAATCTGAGCTTGATAGTGCTTCGAAACGAGTGAAGAAGGTTGACTTTGATGAGTCTGATGATGAGACCCATGGTGAGAGTGATCTCGCAGAGCGCAAGAAGAAGACACATAACAGCCTACATAAGTCTTCGCGGTCCTCATCTCCAGGTAAGCACCAGCCGAAGAAGCAAAAAGGTGGAAGAGATCACTCTGGTAGAAGAATGCTCCAACGTGTTTGTGAAAAGGGTAATTATGAACAAGCCAAATCACTTATTGAAGACGGTGCAGATGTCAATGATCAAGACTATGCTGGTAACACTGCTCTCCATGAAGCAGCTCTCTCGGGATATACCGACATCGTCCAGCTATTACTGGAGAATGGCGCTAAGGTTGACATTCAGAATGGTGAAGAGGATTTGGATACACCGCTGATTGATGCAGCTGCCAATGGGCATGTAGAGACAGTGAAACTATTACTCAAGCACGGTGCTGATCCAAGAATTGAAAACTCTGGTGGTCAGAATGCATTAGATTCCCTGGAGGAAGGTAATGTTGCCACTGAAAGTCTCAAGAAGATGTTACGCGATGCTACTCTGAAACTCACAAAGGAGGGTAAAAGGCATGATCAATCTGGACACGACTCGGACGTTGAAGATCCTGCAAGATCTAGGTCAAGACCAAGAGCACAAGGTGGACGGAGAGTTGCAAGCAGAACTGATTTGCTTTGGATGGATTTCACAAGTAAGAGTGGGTTGGAAGAAGTCTATAAGAGATCAAGTGAAGGCGACCTGCAATTTGTTGGCCATTATCTCCAGAATATTCAAAAGCCGGATGCGGAAGCACTTGCTTTGGCTGCTAAATTTGGTCATACTGATGTCGTGAACCTGTTTTTGGCATTTGGTGCTAAGGTTGACTTACCTAATGAGAATGGTCAAACAGCTTTAATGCGTACTGTTGGAAGAGGGCACTTGGCAACTGTCAAGCTGCTCTTAGATGCTGGCGCTGATGTTTCCAAGACTTCTGATGATGGCAAAAATGCAATTCATTATGCTTTGAACTCACTTATGGTCAACGATGAGGAAGTTGAGATGCTACGAGGCTATGTCAGTGATAAATCTTTGAATGACCAACTGAAAGACCAACCCAAGCCATCCAATTCTGAAACGTCCACAGATGTGAAAAAGGAGCATTTGAAGAAACGAAAACTCTCTGTCAAGGAGGATGAGAAATCACCAGAAGTGAAAAAGAAGAAAATTGCCAAGATTGGAGCACCACCAGATAGCAAACATGTGGATGAAAAACCAATGAAGGTTGTCGAAAGAAAAGTGTCTGGATCATCTGTCTCACATGGCCCAACCAACAACAGAGGAGAGACCAAGAGAGTCGTCAGCGGACCAAAACCAGAGTCTAAGGTTGTTGTCAAGGAGCCAGAAGCACTGGTTGCTCTTCAACCAGAGACTGAGGAACAAAAGCAGGCCAGATTATTGAAAGAAGCAGAAGATGAAAAACGCCGTCAACAATATGAAGCAGAGAGACTTGCGAAGAGAAAGGCCCGTGAACAAGAGTTCTTGAGTAACTTTGAAACTGAAGAGAAGAAAAAAGAGGAAGAGTTACGAAAGCTTTCACAACTAGAAGAAGAAAGAAGGTTGAAAGAAGCTGAGGCTTATGAAGCAAAGCTAAAGGAGGAGCAGAAGATCAAGGAAGAAGAGGTAAAAATTGAGGAAGTTGAAAGGAGACAGAAGATTCGGGAAATGTATCCTACTGGATTGCGTCTTGCTCCATTTGGTAACAATGCTAGATCCAAGGAGGATCTGCTGCGTTATTTACCTCTCTATAGAATTTCTATTGGTGGTATCTTCCATGTTGTTGATTTGCAGCTTATCATGTGTTTAGGTATTGAGGATCTGACCAGAAGATACCAAGGTGACCTTTACTCAGGTTCTGTCCAACTCTCAACTGATGAGAAGTCAAAGATGTACAGATTCTTGTATCCAGTGTTAGTGAAGCCTGGTATTGAGTCTGTATCGAAGAGATTGGAAAACTATAATGAAGAATTGTCCAAATTCTTGCAATTGAAATTGACATGGATCAACTATGATAAACTCATGGATATTCTCAAACGCGACTTTGCAGAACTTTTGCCCTTGTTTGCTGCTCGTGTTGTTGAGGTTGACATTAATGGTATTAACAGTGGTAAGCAAGATTTCCTCAAACCAAGTGAGGCTAACAGCCAGCCAATGAAGAGAAGTATCTCTAGCAGCACAAATTCCGCTATTCTACAAATGAAGCAGAAGCTCCCGCTTCACCTCAGAGTACGTCCTGCTGTTGTTAAGGCATTGGTCCGCAATAAGAAAATGTGGTGAGCATATTATATAATAAGGGTTTCTTAGACCAAATATGATGACGTTATGATTGACCACGTGTGTAGCAGCTTCTCTTTCTAATCCAGCTGTCGTACCCGCCTGTGCACGTTTGTTGATGGAAAAGATAATGCCAATCCCCGTCTCCACCACAAGAAGAGCCTTTGAGCACTCTTGCTCTTTCAGTTACCTAAACAATTGCGATTGGAGCCCAAAGAGCTCCGTGGAGACATCGGAGAATGAGGTAATTAGACCATTTTCCCACTTGCAATAATGATATTTTAAAAGCAACTCAATGCTCCTGTGTGTTTGTTTATATGTAGATGAGCCAATCGTAGAGAGGACCGTATTCATTGCGGGTGGAAAAGAGCATGAGAGCCCCACGGGAGATATCGCCATGTGAACGCAAGGGCTTCAGTGCATTTCCGGCTACGGGTACTAGCTCTCATTTGATGTTATTATAATTAAAGGGGCATATATTGTATCAATTCAGTAAAGGATTCGTTGAACTGAACAGAAAAGTATTAATTGAAATTGGCTGTCCGTAAGAAAAGAGCAGGGTCATCAAGATGGCTGACATCAGCTTAGAACAACAAGAAAGACAAGGCCAAGCCAAGAGCGGAAGAACCGAGCAAAGCAGCCTTACCCTCAAAGGTGGAAATCTCAGCAGAAGAGGAAGACTCAGTAGAAGTCTCCTCTGGAGCAGAAGTCTCCTCGGTGGAGGAAACTACCTCCTCGTCAGTAGTTGGAGCAGCATCGGAGCTAACCTCTGGAGCGGAGGTCTCCTCTGGAGCAGAAGACTCTGGAGCGGAGGTCTCTGGGGCAGAAGTCTCTTCTGGAGCAGAAGACTGTTCTGGGGCAGAGGTCTCTGGAGCAGAGGTCTCTGGAGCAGAGGTCTCTGGAGCAGATGTCTCCTCTGGAGCAGAGGTCTCTTCTGGGGCAGATGTCTCCTGGGTGGTAGCATCACCGTCAGTAGAAGTACAACCACCAGTGTAGTCACATCCACGGAGGTCGGTGTCAATGGTGTAAGAGTCAGTCAAGGTAGTAGAACATCTCAATGTACCGGTTGGCTCAGTGGACAAAGTTCCACAAGCAGCCAAAGCAGAAGAAACATAACCACCGTAGTACTTCCACAATGTCCAACCACAGTCCATACAAGATGGGTACTGCTTGACGAAGTCAGAGTCATCGGAACACAAACAAGTGGTGTTGTATGGACCAGCGTAGATGTTCTCAGTGTTGTCAGTACAGTCAGAACCGTAGATGATCAACATACCACAGGCAGCGTGACAAGCAATAGAAGCACAGTCATCAGCAGAGGCAGCCAAAGCGTAAGCCTCTGGGTCTGGGTGAGAGATAGCAAGAGCCTCAGCGTAGGCGTCAGCGTAGGCAGAAGCAGCAGCAGCGGCCTGGGCGTTGGCTTTAGCCCATGGGAGGGCCTCTGGGGCAGCAGCGCCGGAGACAGCCTTAGCAGCAATTGCGGCGAGAGCGAAACGAGTGAATTGCATTGTTGGGTGTGATGGTAATGTCTTAAATGGCAGCTCTCGGGCCCCAATACCATTATCCTGTTTTGAGGGAGGCAATCTGGGCTTTTTATATGCTTTTCCTTTCCCTTTCCCATTCCCTTTTGCTGCCAAGGTGCCGAAGTGTATCGAAGTCGGGTGTGGGATTTCCCGCATGGAACGCTGTAACTGGGGAAATAACACTGTATCGCTGCCACCTCCCAATAGCCGTTTTTGGACTCTCCCACCTCCCACTAGGAGAAACACGAGCAAGTACTTGCCAAAATACGGCTTTGCGTGGGTATTGGCCTTCCGTTGCTGCCATGTACCTCCTTGGGTGATGTAGGTCTCTGTGCCCACTCGATCGCACGCTTCTCTGGGGTAGCACAGCTGGAAAGCATGACCTGGGCCCAGGAGCTCAGGAGAAGCAGAGTACACTCCCAAAGGAAGCCCACAGACACGTTCCCAGCTGGTATATCCAACCTGGAAGGCCAAAAACACCCTTCTTTCGAGACAAGAGCACTCGGTGGTCGCCCTCCAGAGAGGTTTTCCAGTCCCCCCCCCCGTGGCCGCCTCTGGGTAACAATAAGAATTCCGATATGCAATGCGGCCAGAAGCCTCACCCAAGGAGCCAATTAGCACGCCAGTTGGTGTCAATTGCCCTTTCTGGCCCACCTCTGTCTCTAATGGGCACATCGGGTGGCCCCATCGCCTAGAGAGACGCTTTTCCCTCTGCTATGGGGTTCATCAGGCGAATTAGTTCACCCGAAAGTGTGCACGTACCGTAGACCCAAGGCGGTTGCCGAAAAAGGCCGTGAGAGAAACAATACAGGAAGAGCTGCGACCCGGGGCCGCTCGCTATTATGAGATCCTGTTCTCTACGTCGCGCGGTCTCCTCGGTGTGCTCAGCTACACACCACAAGCACCCTTTGCTGGCCTATGGCCCACTAACCACAGCCCAGGCCGCTCAGGGTCCAGGGTCCCAGAGTAGGAATCGTGATGCTATGTTATGCGGGATTGCTTGCATGCTGGTACACCAGGGCGCATCTTTTGTGTCACCGGTGACTTATCGGCTTTAGATGGCCCTTTTCTAATAAGAGTGTTCTCTGTCTGTGGTAGAGTATCTGGAGATTGTTTTCTTAGAGCAGTTGTCATTTCCTTGTGCTGGGGTCCATGGGGGTCACTAGTGCTTGGGGCTTTTGTTTGGAATTTCTGTTTTAGAGCTTTTGTGTTCCTCGTGCCTAGCTCCACACGAACCTGGAGGAGATAACGGTTTTCTCGTAATACGGTCCCATAGGCTATAATATGAAGCAGTACACCCATGGTTCTAGCCCATTGCTTCTATTAATATGTTGAAACCAGCTCGCCTCATCACACTGGAAAGCCGTGTGCTACCACCGCCATTCCGCTCCAAGTCATATGTTCTTGAGTCATATGTTCTTGGTCTATTTTGCTGACCAGAGTCGGGTGTATTAGGGTGTGGGGATACCGGAAAGGCCATTTGAAGGCCAGATACACCTTCCTTCTTTCTTTAGATCCTATAAAGTCTATATTAAGATGATTATCTAAGAAATGATGATTATCTAAGAAATGATGAATATCTGTAATCCTATAACCTTACTAAATCTTTCATTGTTTAAAAAAGAAAATAGGCACTAAAGAGTTTGCAGGTCTTAGAACAAGAGGAAAGACAAGGCCAAACCAAGAATAGAAGATCCCAACACGACACCGTTGCCCTCAAACGTAGAAACCCCCTCAGAGGTGGAAGTAGAAAGTTCGGTGGTGGTGACTGTGGTGTCTGGCGTCTCAGGGGCCTCAGGAGTCACAGGGCTCACAGGGCTCACAGGGCTCACAGGGCTCACAGGGCTCACAGGGCTCACAGGGGCCTCAGTAGGCAATGGGCAGTAAGTTGTGTACTCAGTAACAACACCATTCTCAGTGGTAGTTACAACAGTCAAACCGGTAGTAATAGGAGTACAGCTGTCCTCATCACAGGAAGTGATAGTGACGATTGTAGTAGAATCCTCACCCTTAGTGAAAGTAGAAGTAGTGTTGAAGTAACCAGTCTGGACCTCAGAGCTAGATGGAGTGTAGACATAAGTCTCACCATCCTCGTTGGTAGTGGTAACTGGTTCAGCAGTTGGCTCTGGAGTTGGAGTGATGACAACAACTTCACCATCATCATTAGTGCTAGTGATTGGCTCAGCAGTGGTCTCTGGGGTTGGGGTAACAACAGTAATCTCTCCATCCTCGTTGGTAGTGGTAACTGGCTCCACAGTTGGCTCTGGAGTTGGAGTAATAACAGTAGACTCACCTTCCTCATTAGTAGTGGTAACTGGCTCTGGAGCTGTTGGAGCCTCGTCACTGGTAGTGGTAGCATCACCATCAGTGGTTGGAGCATCATCAGTGGTAACAGGAGCATCATCAGTAGTAACAGGAGCATCAGAAGTAGTCTGGTCACTGGTAGTGGTCTCCTCAGTAGTGGTACAGCCACCAGTGTAGTCACATCCACGGAGGTCGGTGTCAATGGTGTAAGAGTCAGTCAAGGTAGTAGAACATCTCAATGTACCGGTTGGCTCAGTGGACAAAGTTCCACAAGCAGCCAAAGCAGAAGAAACATAACCACCGTAGTACTTCCACAATGTCCAACCACAGTCCATACAAGATGGGTACTGCTTGACGAAGTCAGAGTCATCGGAACACAAACAAGTGGTGTTGTATGGACCAGCGTAGATGTTCTCAGTGTTGTCAGTACAGTCAGAACCGTAGATGATCAACATACCACAGGCAGCGTGACAAGCAATAGAAGCACAGTCATCAGCAGAGGCAGCCAAAGCGTAAGCCTCTGGGTCTGGGTGAGAGATAGCAAGAGCCTCAGCGTAGGCGTCAGCGTAGGCAGAAGCAGCAGCAGCGGCCTGTGGGTTAGCACTAGCCCATGGAAGAGCATCGGCAGCAATTGGAGCAACAAGAGCAGTAAGTAGCGACAAGCGAGTGAAAAGCATTATATATAAATATATATTTGAAGTGCTGGTTGTATGTCGGCTCTGCAAGAACTCCTCCCCACTGTGTGCATCTCGCAATTATGTCTTTGCGGGAAGCTCTTTATATAGACACTTTTTGGGGGGGGGGTATTTTTTCCGAAGACCTTTAGGAAGTAAACTGTAAAGCCAAGAAAATATGGTTTCATAGACCTTTCAGTGTCTGTATATTTATTTTGAGATGCTCTTTTGATTGTTACCAAGAGGAAAGAGGTGAATTTTATGTAGTCAGGAAGGTGTATGCAGGGTATACGCATCCACATGGAGAAGCGACCAGCTTCGGTTGGCGGAGATTTAGAATAAATATCCTCTTCTTTTTTATATGGTGGTATGTCTCTACATCCATCATCCATTGAATCACTTGTTGCCTCCTTGACCTACCTTTTCTTCATGGAAATGGAAGAGACCTCTGTGCCTTTGTGGCCCCGCGTTTATCTCCCCGACCCAATGTAAACACGGGTGTACTTGGACTCGCAGAAAGATATCGGTCGGCAGAACAAACGGAAAAGCAGCTATAAAAGATCAACTAAAGCAAGCCATATATTCCCAGCGTGCTATAATTTAGGATCTTTCACGTCTGCTGGATTGACTGATATACAGTGCAGTTTAATTGTGGATATATAGGCAGAATGTGTAGAGACGGGGAGAACGCGGGAAATAAATTCACATAGAATCTCTCGAGTATTATAGCGGAAATCTACTGTTAAGACACAACAAAGAAACGTCTGTTTATATGGTACTAGTTATAGATGTCAAGCATCAACTCAATCCGGCTGTCACAATTCTAAACAGCTCACCACGTCTATGGTACAAAGAAGTGAAATAGCCCTCCTCCACTACAGACCCACTCTTCATCACAACGATCCTATCAGCAGTCTTCATCATCTCCTCAGCATGTGTGATCAACAGTACGCTGATCCGCAATTGTTTCAAGTTTTGTAAAATCATATTGGATATCTTCCGCGTACTCTCGGGATCCAATGCTGATGTACACTCATCCAAGATCAATAGATCTGGTTTTCTCAACAATGCTCGAGTAATAGACAGGCGCTGCGCTTGACCACCAGAAATCAAACTAGTGTCAATTCTGGTGCTTAATCCTTCTGGTAAAGACATCACGAAATCATAAATGTTAGCCAGCTTTAACACTTTAACGATCTCGGAATACGAGACAGAGGCCAATCCATAGGTTATATTCTCTCTAATGGAACCGTCAAAGAATCTAGCTTTCTGATCAACAAGAGCAACACGGCTTCTTAGCCACCTCACATCTATGTTATTAACATCAGTATCTTTGTAAAATACTGAGTTTTTCTTGGTCTGGAATAATCTAGTTATCAAAAGAGTTAGTGTGGACTTTCCCGAGCCAGAATCTCCAATGACTGCAACATGCTCGCCTCTCTTCACGGTCAGGTTAACGTTCTTCAACACACACTGATCTGGCATGGACGGGTAAGAAAAGCTTACATTCTTAAATTCAACAACATTATTGGTTTTATAATGGGGAATTCGGGATCCACTAGTCTCAACCTCATCAGCAATGAGATCCAAAATGCGGAAAGTGTATGTACCAGCTCTTTGGCCTCTGCTAATATCCGGAACTTGGGACATCAGTTGAACACAGTTCATAATAGTAAAAATCAGCAATACAAACGTCTTCATCAGTTGCATGGTTGTGTATTCACCTTTACCAACAAGTCTCATACCATAATAAAGCAGAATTCCTTGGACCACAAAAGTCAACATGTTAGTGATCGACACACCCATACCTGTGAATATAGCACGTCTGGATGCAACCTTTTTCAAACAATTAACCCTCCTTTGATACTTCTCTTTAAAATATTTCTCCAATTTCAAAGTTCTTATAGTTTTGTAACCTTTGACAGCTTCATATAACTCGCTCTCTAAGTCGGCAACTGCATTTTTGTAATCGTTCTCAGATTGCTGTAATAGACCGGCATATAATGCAGAAGTCAAGATGAACAAAGGCATCATAGATATGCAAACCAATGACAGCTTCCAACCTTCAACAAGAGCCCAAATGAGACCCATGGACCCCAGAACTATCAAAGAAGTAAAAACACCAAGGAAGTGGGAAATCAAGGACCTCAAATCTCTTGCATCGTTCAACAACAGTGCATTAACCTCAGAGACAGAGTTCGTCTTCTCAGAAAACCAAGTCAACCCCTGTTCCGATATCTTCTTGAAAGCTTTGATTCTCAGGCCATAAATCCATAACTCTGCAGAATAATCCATCAAAAAGTCTTTAAGAAACAATGAAACACCATCAAATAATGCTAAAGCCAAAACAATACAAGACCATTTCACTAAATAGGGCGTGCTGCCGACTTCGCTGTCTTGTGGAACAATGCCAGCAAGTAGCTTGGAAGAACAAACTGAGAATACAGGTGCAACTGCGCCATTAAGTAATGCAATTATAAGACCAATAGCTAATATTCCCTTCTTATCCACAGCTCTCAGCATACTCTTAACAATAGAGGTTATTGGAGTCAGTTCCGGTCTTTTATCCTTATCTCTAGCTTCACCCTTCTCAATGTCATTGTTTTCAATAGGTTGTATTCTGGCCACTCTTTTGGATCTTCTTCCCACAGGTCTGGATAGTATTACTTTTTCAAATTCATAATCAATGTCTCTGTGCTGAAAGTAACTTAATGGATTTGCAGGTGAAATAAACTGAGTGGAAAGGTTTCTGGAAATCATATTCTTAAAAGAGTTATCCACCATTGTTTCAAATTCAAAAGTGTCTTCAATGGATTCCACTCCACCAGTGTAATTAGTGGCTTGTAAGGAAGCCAGGTAATTGAAGTCGCCTTTTGGATCTAGCTCTCTCCTGTATCCACTCTCAGCAACAACGCCATTCTCCATCAAGTAGACATAGTCATTATCAGAAATCTGAGAAAACTCGTGAGTCATAATAATGGTCGTTTTACCTTTTCTCCATTTTTTAATTGCAGCAATAACCAAGTCTCTCATTACAATATCCAATGCGGATACAGGTTCATCAAGGATCAAAATTGGTGTGTCTCTCAATCTAGCACGTGCAATTGCAACACGTTGCTGTTGGCCACCAGATAATGTAATACCATTCAGACCAATCATTGTTTCTAGCCCATCATCTAAGTCACGCACAACTTCCTCCAAAAGAGACGTTTGAATGGCTTCTTTCAATTCTGAATCAGAAACACTGGACACATCAGACGCGATTCGGCCCATTAATATATTGTTTCTGAGTGTATCTTTGAAAAGAGTACACGTCTGTTCCACCAGTGTGATGTTATCAGTAAGCCAACTCGGACTAACTGATTTTACCGAGAATCCATCTATTTCAACACGTCCTGTTGTTGGGGAGTAGAAGTTTAAAAGGAGAGAACCAAGTGTTGACTTTCCAGAACCGGAACGACCAACCAAAAATGTTGTCTCACCAGCTGGAAAATGAATGTTAACCTTTTTGAGAACTTTAATGTCTGGTCTTGTTGGGTATGAAAAGTCAATGTTCTTGAATTTTATATCACCTTGACAAAACTTTGGATATATTTTGATGTTTTTGAATTCCTCCTTGTCATGCTTTTCATTGAATATGTTTTTCACAATGACAGGTTTTCTCAACTGTACAAAAGATTGGATCTTTTTGATGGCAACATTGGCTTTCTGAATGGTGATAATCTGTGGAAGTGCAGTTTTCAAAGACTCCCCAACCATTAAACAGGATGTAAAACAGGTGAGGACGTGTCCTGGATTCACGTTGCCCTTTCTCACTTGATATGAGCCAAACCAGAAACCTTGTACAAACATACAAAGAATGAGAAATCTGATGCTACCAACATTAGCAGCTGCAACTAAAGCCAGTTTAACAAATGCATCTTTGCACCTTGTTACAGCCTTAGTGAATTTTAAATATTCATATTTCTGAGTAGAGAACAGCCTGATCAGCTTGACAGAATCAAGTGACCAATCCAAGATCTTTGCAGCTTCTGCGGATTCCTCATTCTCTCGAGCTGTATACTTCTCGGTTAACTTGGCAAATATAAAGGCCAAAAGAGCAATTATCGGAGCAGATGCCAGCATCACAAGAGTGATGGACCAAGAATAGTAGAATGATGTCCCCAGTAAAGAAATCACAGAGATGATACTTTGTAAAGTCAATGCGGTAGCTTCTGCACAGCCGGCTCTCAGCTCTTCAATGCATCTGTTTGTCTGTGTCAAATCGCCCATCACCTTGTCGTTTTCTTCATACCAAAATATTGGCTTTGTTAAAAAAGTTGTAAGCAAGTGTTCTCTGGCACGGAGGCCCTGACGCTCGCCAATTTGCATCCAGCAAGAGATTGTAATCCAAACAACGGGAATTGATCCGGCACCCAGTGCAAGCAGAGCCATTGTAGAGATTGTTATAGCGTGCATGTACTCATCAAACGTTGGGTATTTTCCTTCCACGTAGCTTGAGAGAACGCCGAATACTCTTCCCATCAATATTGAGGATATAGAAGGACCCAGAGCACCTGCAATGGTGGCAAACACGCCGATGGAGAGCGTAAGTGCATCAGATCTGTTGAACAGCATGTACATTTTAGCCTTTTGAGTTCTTGAGTAGTACAAGTCATGTGAGCGGGAGTCATCGTCATCCTCGATGTCGAGGTTGTAGAATTGACAGCGCGTAGGTATTCTGTAGGAATTGCTAGATCCTGAATAGAGCGTTGATTCTGATACGATTGTTGAGGGCGAAGCAGCGGCCATCTTGGGTGTGTCTTTATGGCCGGATATACTTGCAAAGAGATGTGTGCAAAGCTAAAGGCTGGAAACGGGATGGGAAAACAGTCAATTGAAGTACGCCCAACTTGAGGGTACCACACCCTGTTTCATGGGGGTGCCTCATCTCACCGCACCGCCATCTATACACCGCTACCCCCCTCCCCCGATGGTTTTGAAGAGTGTGATGCATCGCTATTGCCTAATGCAGCAGGAACAATAGGCTTCTTCTACAGCACGGTACAAGGGCTACGTAACCCTTCGAAGTGCGCGAACTCGCTTGATGATGTGACGTCATATACCTTCCTTGTCTTTTGATCTTTGTCCGAGTCGCGGATGTGGATTCTTGGCTGTGATGATCCAGGGGTCCTTTCATGTCTTCTGTGTATTGTTGTGTGTTTTGGTTTGATGTGTGTCTTTTTAAAATCTACTTGTCTGTGTAGAGGTCTTCGCGTGCGTTCTGTCTCTCGTGTTGTATCGAGGCCTATAGGAAAGCGGTAGGGATTGTCTGTGTCTCCCAAGTGCCTATAACCAATCTCTTGCGTACGGTTCCCAGCCTTGTCTCGTTCTCGGCTGCTCCTCCATGAGCCTCGTACAAGAACACAAAGCAGAGGCACATGAAATACGGAGGGACAATCCAACGTAGGGCTCCTGGCACTCCAGGAAAGGTGCCCATCTCGCACAGGAGCTGTGAGAACGCTGGCACCGATACCAGTGCCGTGGTAGAAGTAATGACCTGGTGTGCTATTTGTCCACCCGTGAGCCATTAGACCATTATCGGCTATGCCTGGTTTTTGTCCAACTGTCAACTGTCTGCGCGTAGGAGCCCCTGGGGGCCCGTAGTCCACCGGGGGCCTCCGGGTGTCGCTAGACTGCGTGTCATGGTTAATGGGGCCCAGCGAGCGGGTCTATGGCGGCTTCTATGGCGGCTAGGCAGCAGAGATGGCGCTGTTTCCACACTGTATGCTGGACAGGCGTTGGGGCATCCCAGCACCTAAGGCCCGCGGGTGTCGGACACAGACACTCTCGCTTGTTCCAGTGAGTTATACGGCAAAAGCCCCCCCCCCCCGAGAACACGGCCTGAGCGCCTGGTATCCGCTGGAAAGAAGCCCTGGGAAAGAGTCGCTCGCTACACTACTTCTGTCCTCCACAGCCAACACCCAATCTGCCAGAGATGTGTCTCGGTTTGTCCGACCAGGTACCCGCGCTGCCCAACTGTCCCCGTACCGCTTGTCCGATTCTTTGTCTCTGAGCCTCCGCCTCTCTCGTGTCCTTTGTCCCCCTTTTTCTTTGGCCCATCCCCTGTCCTGTCTCCTGTCTCCTGTCCCACGTAACCTAAAATAGACAGAGGAGACAGACAACACAAACACACCGATTTTCAACACTGAAACTTCCCTTTCTCAACTGCCAACTACACAACACAGTCCACGAGATTTGGCTAATAAAGGGCACATAGAACTACTAGAACCGCCAGTGGCCACCAACTGCACGCCGCTACGACCTCAATCCCGCAGCACGCCGACCCTCGCCTTTATTTCGTGTCCCGTCGCCACCACGCCTGTACGCCACCGTCCGTCCAACCTGTCAAAGCAGAGAAGAGTTTGCTCTCTGTCTCCGCCCTCCAGAACAAAAAACTAAAAGAGCCGCAAAAGGGCCACACCACACACACACCATAGCACACAGAGAACTTATACTGCTGGCCAAAGTGAACGACCTCTAGACACCTGCCACTGCTGTTTTTTTCCTCTGCTTTCATTGTCCGTTTGTCCCATTGATTTCCTGTTTTCTGCTTCTTTGTTTTAGCCTCCCACAGATCTCATCACACATCTCCATCGCTAGGTCAACACAAGCTCAAACGCCCAATTGACCTGTAACTGGACCCAAACACTCGCACACTCTAATATATATATATATATACATACACATTGTCGGAAAGAAAAAGCATGTCCTTCAGCAACTTTGAAGAGGCCTCTCCAGCGCCAATGTCCGAGTCCCAGAATCCTGTTCAACAGCAGCAGCAGACTCAGCCACAACAGACTCAGCAGCCACAGATACCACCCGCCCCAGTTGCTCAGCTCGGTGGTAACGACTTCCTCGCTCCATTGCCCATCCCAAACCCCCCAAATGCCACAGCCTCCACATCCTCCTCACCACCAAGAACCTTGTGGATGGGTGACTTGGACCCATGGTCAGATGAAGAAGCTATCGAAAACCTGTGGGAAACACTGGGTAAGCGTGTCCTCGTTAAATTGATCAAGGCTAAGAGAGGCACCCCGGCTGCTAACCTAAACACTGGCCATGCCGGATACTGCTTTGTGGAGTTTGAAAACTATGATGAGGCCAAGTTGGCTTTGGCCTTGAACGGCTCTCAAATCCCAAACACAAACAGGTTGTTTAGATTGAACTGGGCCTCTGGTGCCACTCTTTCTTCTCCAATCCCACAATCCCCAGAGTTTTCTCTCTTTGTTGGTGACTTGTCACCATCTACTACAGAGGCTCATTTGTTGGCCTTGTTCCAGACTCATTTCAAGTCCGTCAAGACCGTCCGTGTCATGACTGATCCAATCACTGGAACATCCCGTTGTTTTGGCTTTGTCCGTTTCAGTGACGAAGATGAACGTCGCCGTGCTCTGACTGAGATGTCTGGTGTTTGGTGCGCTGGCAGACCCCTCAGGGTTGCTCTCGCAACTCCAAGAAACCAGGCCAATGCAATGGGTGCTCCAAACAACATCAACGTCAACCCAATGGCTGCTCAGTTCCCACCTTCCCAGTTCCAAGGTCAATTTGTCTCCCCACAGCAACAACAGCCACAAGACATGGTTATGTACCCATACCAGCAGATGCCACCACCAACAACTATGCAGTTCTTTGATGATCAACAACAGCAAGTTGGCGCACCCCCACCCCCTCCAAATGGTGTTCCACAGGTCCAAACTTCGGGTGTTGGCGTTGGTGTTCCATTCTCCGATCCGAACAATACTACTGTCTTTGTTGGTGGTCTTGCTGCAGGTGTCACTGACACTGTTCTTGCGACCTTGTTCCAACCATTTGGTCCAATCGTTCACATCAAAATTCCTCCAAACAAGGGTTGTGGGTTCATTCGCTTTGAAAACCGTGAAGATGCTGTCAATGCCATTAATGCCATGCAGGGTTTCGCTGTTGGTGGATCTCGTATCAGACTTTCCTGGGGTCGTCAGCAGAACCAGCAGCGCATGCAGATGGCCATGATGGGTGGTAATGGAATCCCACCACAAGTGCCTCCTCCACAAGGAGGTCTGCCTCCTGCTCAAGTTGCACCAAACGGAATTGCTGCTATGCAAGGTAATGGATATGGTGCACAGATGGTTTCACCTCCAGTGAACAACATGTACTATATGATTCCTGACAAGGGATTTGCATATGACCAGTTTGGCCAGTTGCCAGACCAAGAGCAGTTTGCTCAACAGCCAAAGCCAATGGGCTACCGTTCAGAGGAACATATTCATGAAGACCAAAAAGAAGGAACCCCAGAGAGATCTAGTGATGATGTTGAAGATGGATCCAAGTTACAGGAGATGTACAGAGCTGCTGTTGCTGGTAAGCTGGATTCTTTGAACTGAGAAAAAAAATGTTTTACAAAGAGAAGTGGATCCGAATCGGAAAGGAGAAAGATTGTTTTATGAAATTACCCCACACTCATGCTGTTTATGAAGAATCAAATTTGTTCCCACTGCCCTTTGCCCCCATATGTTTTGTTGTCCATTGTCTTTTGTGGTTATATTTTTTTTCGTTATTATTATTTGTTCCGTTCTGTTCATTTCTTGCAGTTATTCTCCCTTTATTGTATACATTGTCCTTTTTTGACCTTCTGTGTTGCAAATAGTTTCGTTCAGTTACTGTTTCCGTCAAGTTATCTTGTTATTTGAGTTTTTTTGTCTATTTCTGGGATTATATTGTCTTTTACATTGTTATTACTCGATACTCTTTCCGCAATTGCACAAACTGTAAGATTGTAGATGTATTGTGTGATTTAAATAGAATCCTAAACGAGTACTCACAAATTGATGCTTGAGAAGGGCCATATCGAGCTCATAGTTGGTCAAAGGATGGTGGCATATCTGGAAAATGTCTGATCACCTTCTCCGGATCCATGACACTCCACTGCTTGAATGAATATATATCTGTTACTTTTGTCATCCACTCCATTCTCAACTTGATGTCGGCCTCCTCAGAACCAGGACATGATTTTCTTAACAACTTTCTCACCTGGCCAATGTTGTCGATGGTCTTGTCAATCTCGTACTCAGAGAACAAGTCGCCGATTTTGTCCTTGATCAAGCGAGCCATACGTGGACCCTTGCCGTTTGTGCTCACCATGACTTGTAAATCACCCTTTCTAAAGATGGCACCAAAGTAGAAGTCACACAATGGCGGGACGTCAGCAATGTTGACGTTCATGTTCAGGGCCTTGGCTTGGTAATAAATCTTCTTACTCTCAACGGGGTCATCGATGGCGACAAGGACCATTTCAAACCTCGTATTCGCAATGTATTCGTCCATGGCTCTGTACTCCTCGTCGCTATAGTTCTCAAGGGGTGGCCTCGTCACGGAGAGCTCATACATTGTGAGATCATCCTGTGTGAACTGGCGCCTGTACACGGCATGCAAGAGGCCCTCTCGCTCTCTGAGGGCCACCTCATCGTTGATGCTAGGCGATATGACTGTTACCTTTGCATTTGCGTTCAAGAGGTGGTATATTCTGCTGGCAGCGACCTCTCCTCCGCCTACAACGAGAACATGGCGGTCTAGTTGGTGTTAGCACATACAAGTCAACTGTGGCTGCAACGTATACGAACTCTTGACCTGCCACGCGACGATAAGCGAGCCGTTTGGCCTAATCTCTGGGAACTCGTTTTCTGGCATGTATCGGCCTGTTACTAGTGGTAATCTGGCTACTGTTTCAGACAGAAATAGGGAAGGGAAGCTGGCCCTTACGTGTTTTCTTTGTTCACAATAACGTCATTCATGATGCGGATTATATATAATACCGTGGATGATCTCCCCCCCCCCCAGCCCGCCAATTGGCACGGTTCGTAAATGGCAGACGGCCAATGTCTATCATGAACGATGGACTACAGCTAAGTGTGCTACGTTGCCAACGGCTCCAAAGATAGCAAATAAATATATCTTTATGGAATCAACCCATATATCCCAAAAAATCCTTTTTTTTCACGTAAACGACACGGTGCCGGCACTGTGCCGGCACAGTGCGCACACGGTGCAATGTTACCCAATATACCCAATATACCCAAAATACCCAAACCATTAAAGTAAATTTCCAGAGAGGCCTGTCACAGAGGCCCATCACAGGGCCGTCAGCCACAGCTTGTAGTTGTTCTTCAGCGTGGTGGTGCCCTTTTCAATTGTCTCTTCGATGGCGCTGGTCAGCGTGAGCGACTCCAAGATGGTTGCGGGAGCGCTCTTGCTGACTGTGGAGGTGAGCGTGTGGGGCTCTGGGACGTACGACCATGACAGGGGCTCCGAGAGCTCCAGCGTGTCGATCATGTGCTCCTCGATTGAGGGTACCAAGCTGTTGCGGGATGGGTGTGTGCTGTTGGAGATCTTGGATTCATAGAGTAGCGGTGTCTGGGCCTCCTCGAGATCAGGCAGCGAAGAGGCCGTCGACTCCAGTGAGCACGAGTACAGCTCCTGTGGGAGCTCGAGGTCCATGTTGAAAACGTCCATTGTGTTTGTGCTTACTTCTTGATCTTGCTTCCACTGCCTTCCTCTCACTCTCGAACTTGCCAGGCCTCCTCGCTATATATATATATTCTGTGGAAAAACACCCTTCTGGCATTTCAATTACTACCTCTACCAACACCCGCGTTTAGAGTCATCAGTGCGCCTGACAGGTGTGACAAATATTGCGCAATTTTCTTGGATCCCACAATTGCTGTGGCCCGGTGCTTCTGGACTCGGCCACAGTGTGCGCACACAATGGGACCTGGTTTCAAACTGTGGTGGTTACGCTCCACTGGAGTGGTTATGTAGGCGGAAGGACGGTGAGGACCTCACCACGGTGTAGCACTGTGGTGTAGCACTGTGGTGGTGTAGCATCTCAACACAGCACCTCAGTGGTTAATCTCCTCCTACACAATGCCAAAATGGCGCACACGGTGCGGTCTCTGTAATGGCATATTGGCCACGCGCGCGCAAACACAACACATCGATAACCTGTGTGTTTACTCATCGCGCCAAAAAAATTTGTTTTCCGGCTAATCAATATAGTGTTATTTTACTTTGTCGTCATTTCTGGCGCTTTCATATAAGGTCCCAATTCGCGCAATTTGGCGCTGTCACATATAGCACCAGCACAACACAACGGATAAGGATCGGGCGCGAGTCACACGTGAATTTTTTTTAGCGCTCTGGCATCTGTTATATTACTCACTTCTTCACGTATGCCCGAAAGGGCCACACTTGCTATGCTGTGCTACGCTGCTGTGCTACACCGCTATGCTACGCTGCTACGCTGCTACGCTACACTGCTCCCCGTTTCACGTTCCATTGGCAAGGACAGATGTGTGGCTGTGGCCCCGCTTTGGCTTATGCTTTAACCTTCTGAAACTTGTATTGTTCCCGTGCCGTCTGGCCCTTGCGGGACACACCTGTGTTCTCGAAAAAGAAGTGCCTGGCAGAGTGCCTGGCAGAGTGCCTGGCAGAATGCCTGGCTTGCGTTTCTAGACCTGTGAGCCAATTGCTAGCACAGTAGCCCGTGTAACATAGCCCCCGTAGGCCCCGTGGCCCCCAACAAGGGCCACATCCAGGCCACATCCAGGCCCCGTGTGCACAAGCTTTCAGCACACTAACCTGTTGCCTCTCCTGCCGAGAAGGCCCCTATCGTTGTCTCACCGTCGGTTGCTTGTCTCACCATATATAACTTTCCCGGTGGTTAGATCATGACGCAAAGCCACTGTGTCTGGCGTAAACATGGGACGTTGCCGATGCCAATGTCGTTTCAATGTGATGTTCCCCGATGCCCATATGGTTTCTTCCCGTGCCATATGGTTTCCTCCCCCCATCCCCATAAGACATCGGTCACATGACCGAATCAAGACCTCCCCTTTGCAGAGATCTGCGGAAACGCGCTTATTGTGTCATGTGCACCCCCAGATTCCATGCTCCAGTGTATATACACACACCAGATACACACACCTCGTAGCAATTGAACAACATAGTGTCCTCCCAGATCCCGATAATGTCAGTCCCACCACGCCAGCTGTCAACAATGTCGACGCTGATGAGCGAGCAGTCCATCAGCACCCTCAGCTCGCTGCCAGAGTACTCGTTCGAGGCACTCGCTAAGGAGCACCTTGTGGACAGCTCCCCGTCGTTCTGGAATGCCACCAAGCTCAGAAAAACACTGCGATACCTCGTACAGCACTACAGTACCAGTAAGGTGCTGGAAATTGTGTGCAACGGGAGTTATACCCCCACATCGTTTGAGATCGATCAAGAGTGTAGTTCTATCGCACTCCTTGCCACCACGCACCAGCTCAGATTCACCATGATAGCCAAAACGGCACTCAAGTGTCTCTCAAACAACATCAACACGCTTCATATCTTTGCACAGAGCACCTGGGATCCAGCAGTGCTGGACCTTTTGCAATCTTGGTTTTTAAGAGACGTCCGTAATCATTATCTCCAGGAGCTTGTTGAAGTTTCTATAGTATCAGATGATAAAATCGAAATCAAAACTCTTAACGCAACACGCGAAATAAACTCGAGGCTGGTGATTGAGATCAAACCAATTGAGAGCTTCAATGAAGACGAGTTTGACCTCATTGTGGAGCCATAATAAGTGTCATATAGTATAGTATGCTCCTGGTATTGATGGTGTCCAGGTGTTGATGGGGTGTCCGGGTTTTTCTGACTATCAAAAAGAAAAGAGAGAGAATAATGGTAGCAAAATGGCCGGTTGATCGAGATCAGAGTGCTTATTCAAGGCCATCTTTTCTAAACTTTCCATATATACCTCTATATAGTAATAGCTAAACATGTCCGATCGGTGCAATGTGGACCCGTGTAAAGCACAGGCGTGTGCTATTCAAGGTGTGTTTGAATTGATTCATCTCCTGTGTCCCAAAGACTAACGCTCTTAAAGACTGCCTCAAGGCCCACAACTACAACGAAGCCAAGTGCACAAAGGTCATTGATCAATTGTACGCGTGCTGCACAAAGTTCTACCAGGAGGAAGGCACGGAGGCCAGATCACCGTGCTGTCCCATCCCAAGGCTGCTGGATATGAAAATCAAGCAGAGGCAACAGGAGCAGATTGATGCCCAGCTTATCCACCACAGGCGGTGAAGCACACGGGGCTAAGCTAAATAAAAATACAGAATTTATCCGACGTCATTAAATTTCATTAAAGGAGCTATGTACTGAGGATTCATGTATGTTTAGAACTGCGCAATCTCCCTATGTGGGGGACACGACAACTAGAGTTGGACAAAACCTGCCCCCGTGTAATACAAAGGACATTCTTAATCTAAGGCCACCGCGAGCACGAAAAAACAATGAGCATCTTACCCAAGGTTTGCCCGTCCATAGAAGAAAAAAGGAAACCGAACCGTGACTCTGGGTGCCTATGTAAAAGACATTGTTAGAGAAAAGGAAAAAAGAGAGAATGTGCCCGCTTAATGCCATGGTGAAAGTTTTTTTTTCCACTTTTATATGGGTTCAACGGTCACAGGGCTACATAACCGGCCAGGGCCACGTAACACAGTACAGCTCTCCATCTCCTAGGGCTCTTTTCTCAAGGGCTTGGATTGAGACGAATGTACGCTACGGTTGTTGCTTGTTTCCCGTGGAATATGAATATCTAATTGTGCTCACTTGTTCGGTGTTTCGTAGTCCCTGGTGTTTGGTACGTACGGCTTCATTGCTGAGAATTGCGTTAGTACATAGCTTCTCTCGGACACAGGAGGTGATACCACATGATACTCACGGGACTCATCAACAACCCAGAGGGCCGTTCCAGAGACATTGCTGATGGATGTCTCCATTTTAACATTTTTCTCAAACTCCCTGATGGCCTCATTAATCTCTACTGATGAAAACGGGTTAGTACACACAATCACATGCCAGCCAACGATAATACTCACCAGGCTTGATCCCCTTATCGGCCAGTTGCTTCCTCAACATGGCAATGTGGTATACCATCTTCATCTCCCTCTTCTGTGCTGCTCTTCTCTCATTCAGCGTCATCACCTCCTTCTTCTTCCTCTGGTTATTAAAGTTGTTCTGCGCAACGGCCAGCCCTTTGACATGCGCCATTGACTGCTCCATAATCTTCTGCTCTAGCAGCACTCTAGTCTTGTAGTTGTCTATAGCAAAGTATGTCAGAGCCAGTATACATATCACCACAGAAACATCACGGATGGATGAGAATCGGGCGTGGGAACTCTGGTCGTTCGACGTACCTGTCGGCAAGCCTATTGGAGTGCTGGTCGTTTGCAAAGAATGCTCAGGGGAGTGTGTAATCTCCGTTGGGAATAGAGTATTGGATCGTGGAACAATGTCTTTGGTCAAATGGTCAGCAAAATAGCTTGGTGGCTTGGTGTAGTGCCGTTTCAGAGTCCTGAGTGCCACGTCACATGGCCTCAGTCTTGCCGTCAATCCGAACATTGCTAGCGCACAGACACCTGTAACCGGGTAATATTTGTCTGAATGAATGAGAATGAGCTAAATTGGTTGCCCAAAACACAGAAAATAGGTTGCTTTCCCTCAAACTTGGCCTAATTTAGAACATGTACGTCGCGTCAAGGTTGGTGAAGTGTTGTTGAGTTTAGCTTGGTGGCCTCCCCCTCCCCTGACCCACAAACAGACTGCGACGCTGCTTCCCGCGCGCCAGAGACCATATATAGTTCCTACCAACTATAAAACCAATTAAAACTACAAGCAGACCCGAAAAGTATTCCGTAAGAGCAGTAAATTTACATTAAAAACGCATGACCCAAGTATCTGTCCAAGGACACGATACATTTAGTGACGCTTGGAAGCGTTGATGATGTCAGAAACCTCCTCAACTTTAGCCTTAGCTCTCTTGAAGGTACCCAATCTCTTCTTGGCAACCTTTCTAGCTCTCTTCTCACCAGCGTTTCTGATCAACTCCATGAGTCTTCTCTCGTATGGGGCCAAACCGGCAACCTCTCTGACGATGGAGCGGACAAAAGTGGCTCTCTTGGAAGAAGCACCCTTTCTGTAGGAGATCTTTGGGATCTTCTCGAGGGACTCGACCTTTCTACCCTTGTTGAGACCAACAGCAATACCTATTTGAAAATGTTAGTAAACTGGTTTGTGAAATGTGGGCTTTCATATTAGCAATGGTTTCCAGTGTGAGAGACTTGGTATCAAAAAAGTTCGCTTTGTTTCATGTGTACGGGCACTAGTGCCAGTGTTTTTGGGCAATCCAACCAATTCCCGCAGCTCGTGGTCTTGAGCTCCACACACTTGCACTGTGCCTCGTCTTTTCCATTTCCTGTGTGCACAGCTCTCCTGCTTGCCTGCTCGGACGGTTCCAACGTGGCGTGCCTTGGTGATACCTCTTCCGCTTCTTCCCTCAAACTCCAAACACTCCAAAACGGCCTGCCTGTGAGTAACTCTGACACAGTCTCTCGCCACGCACAAACCTCGCTCCAAACGTACCGGACTTAGCAGCCATTTTGTTATGTGATGTTGTGTATGGAACCTCTCTGTGTCTGTGGTGTTGAAGTGGTGAGTGGGACTGCGATGATATTTTTCACCAGAGTCCTCCAACTCGCGAATCTGCCTGGCCTCGCCCAAATTTTCCGCTTTGCCCTGGCGCGAACAGACGAATTGGAAAAAGAAAAGTGAATTTGTATGCGTGGTTGCCACGGTGATGCCGCACAGGAGGGTTATGGGTGGTGTACAGGTGTTTACTTGTTTCGCGTAAACGCATTAGGGTTTAGTTTGCTGTCACGTGATGTGTCCTGCCCTAATGGCATTCTTTCTTACCCTTCTCTCTTTCGCAAGGGGCATTACCCATTGAATCAAGTGCCGTTTGCAGTTTTGACACATTTCTGGAGAAGGTCTGGTGGGAGACCTGGGCCAACACCAAGAAGAAGGGAAACAAGCTCAAAAAAAAAGAACAAGCAGCATTCGTAGCTCTACAATGGTCGTCATATGCATCGTACTTATTATGTACAGGACTCTCTATGTACACTTGAGGTCATGATTGTGCCCTCCTGGGGGAAATCCCCACTATTAAATCATCTACTGGAGAGAAATCTTTGAGAAATCGTAACCGTAACCAGCGAGCTTCTCCAGGATTTTTGTCGCTGGAAGCTCTCTGTAGGCATTGTGGAAGTCTCTTCCCGTCAGAGTCTCGCCGGAGGCCCTCTTCTCCTTCTTCTCGGCTTCGTACAACTCCTTCAACAGTCTTCTTCTGCCAACAACCACGTTCAGCGGACTCTCAACACCCTCAACTTGCACAGATGGGTAGAAAATGGTGCCCTCCTGGCCGTTGGAAAGCGTGCATGGTTGAGCGTCCTTGTGTGGTGGGTTCTCGAGCTCCGCTCTTCTCTTGAGCACCTGATAACGCAGCTTCCACCCAAATGGGCCCAATTCTTTCACTCTGGCGGACTTGTCCTTGATCAGGTAGTTGTCCAGACCACCCTCCTTGTCGATCGTCTTCAACACCTTGGCGGTCACCTGGAACGTCAGAGGCTTCTTCAGCGTCTCACTCCACAATGACTTTTTGTGTGCGTTAGGTTTCCAGAATCTTCTGCTCTTGTTGCCCATCTCAGAGATGGTGTTACCGGATCTGACAAAGGACCCACCAAATAGTCCACGGTTACCACGTGCAAAGAACGACGACTCGCCCCACTTGTAGTCTGGCGTTATCTGTCTTGGCCCAATGTATTTTGGTTTCGAATCACCAACCTGGTACTGCGGTCTCTGCGCAACTCTACGCTTAACAACATTCTTCCACTCCTTGCAAGCCGCAGAAGACGACGAGAACGCCCTCGTGAAGTTGAGTGACTTGAACATCCTTTCCAGAGAGATCACACCGTCTTTCGTCTATGCTTTAAAAGTGATGAAAAAGTGTTGATGTTGGCTTCCTTTATGGGCCATTGGGCAACTTTTCAGCGCGCTCAGCAAATTATGGACGCGAATTTTGGGTGCGGGACACATGGGTATAGATCTTGTTAGACTACACAAAACTACGGGAATGGCAAGCTGATACCACCGTGGATGACTATGGAAAGGCAGATTACTTGAACAGCTTCTTGGCCCAGAGGCCGCCGCTTGGAGACGTTTTCACAGGGGAAGACGGAGGAGGTACGGAGAGAGCGCTCTTGGTTTTCTCGGCCTCGAGCTTCGCCTTCAGGTCTTCAATCTCCTGTAACAGGTCCTGCATCTGGTCCTCTAGTTCCTGGTTCTTGTTCATAACCTCAAGATTACGCTCCATGGTGTTCTTGAGGTCTTCCTCCAGCGATGCAGGCAATGGGGTGTCGTCTGCGACCGGATTCTGTAGCGACTTGACACGGTCACGCAGCACACTGTTCTGTGTCTTGAGATCGGTATTCTCGTCTTCAAGCTCTGCAATCTTCATTCTCCCACTGATCATCTCATTAGCAATCTGGACATGCTCTCTGTTTAAAATGGTATAACTAGCTTCAACTTTGCGGATCTCACGCTTCATCTGATTGTTTCTGAACTTGAGGTCGTCAATCTCCTCACGTCTCTCCTTCTCCTCGCGGTGAATTTCACTGAACTCTTCATCGTATCTGCGTAGTGTCATTGGAAGAATCTTCACCTCTGTGGCATCCTCAACCAACTTATCCACTTGATACGACTCAGCAGACATAGACGTATTTATAGCGATACTGTCCTCAACTGTTTCGTCCTCCTTGGGTGGGGTTTTCAAGTAGGCATGGAACAGCTGGTTCTTTAAAAACTCCAATAGATCATCAAACTTGAGTGTTATCAAGGTATCAATGTTCTTCTGCATCAGCGCAACAGCAAACTTCAAGATAGACTCAACACCCTCTGTTATAACAATGTCATATATTCTCAGCACAATCTCCAATGGGAACTTGTAAGCAAAAAAGGTCAAAAACCACTGGGAAGCGTACATGCTTGATCTGATACCCTGTCTTTGGAGATGTGTACTCAAAGTTGGTAGCAAGTCCTCCAATAATCTGTCAAACTGGTACATCTTGACCAATAAGCCTGGCATCTCAGGCAAGAATAGGGAGCGCAAGTTGTACTGATACATCAACTTGTGCAGCATTGCAAAGGCCTCCAGCTCATTCATGTTCATGAGCAATGGTACCGCAATAAATGCCATTCCCTGCGTGTATCCCACTTCTGTATCAATGTTCGAGTAGGCCTTGATAACACGATGGAGTGCCTCCTTATCAACACCTGCATCATCGACAAAGGAAGTTCTTGAGAGGTCCTTTTGTATGTTCTTGTCAAACTGGCTCTCGCTTGTAGCAAGCTCTTGGTATTGTGATTCAAACTCCTTTGGGTTGACATTAGAGACTAGTTGCCAAACGATGCCACGGATAGCTGCTGGGATACCGTTTGAGAGCTCTTTGGAGAGACGAGATGGATCTGACTTGGCCGTCGACTCATAGTTGTTGACGACGCTTGTCCAGAACTCCCAGTCGATTTGCTCTTCTGCTGAGCTCTCAATGTTGGACATCGTAGCTGCAAATGACGACTTCAATGTGTCGTGGGTCGAGTTGATTTGCTCCTTGGATACATCGTCCTTGGAGGACAAGTCGACGCTGTTCTCATTGAGCCTCGACAGCAACAAGTCATAGTTCTCGTCGTATGTCACTTCCTTGTCCTCGATTGACTCGCTTGTTGATCCACGGGACGACGTAGAGAACCACGATTGGAAGATGCTTCCCCTGTGGTTCTGCTTCTGTCTCTCACTCAGCTGTGGAGGCAGCGGTGGTGGCTGGAACTCCGCAGCTGCTCTCGACAGCTCCACCTGTTTGGAAACGTTTCTGTCCGATTCTGGGCTTGCTGCCGTAGCAGCTCTTGGAGGAAGTGTAGGCCCCATTGTGCTCACCCGTGGTGGCAGGGCCGGTGTCGTTCTGGAAGGGAGTGCTGGTGGCAATGGTGCCAGTAATGTATCAACTGTAGGCTCGCCCACATTCTCATTCTCGACATCCTCATCGTCGTACATCTTGAGCATATCCAGCTTCTCCTCGAGCGACTTGTTGGCGTTATTGAGGTCCTCTTCGCTCACCTGGAACTGCTGTGTAGACTCTCCCAGTGGGTTGGTCGCTGTGGTGCTCCCGTCTTCCGTGGTGGCCGCTTCCGTGGGAGCCCCAGGCTCATCACCAGCATCCATCTGTCTGGCCTCCTGGGGAGCTTCAATCGTTGGCTCAATTGGCTCAACAGCTGCTGAAACGGCTTCTGGCTCCTTGTGCTCTGACTGTGGCACGTCCACCGACTGCTCCACGGCCGCAGCAACGTCTGTGCCTGGCTCGCAATCATCAACCGATTCTCCAGCATCTCCAGCATCGCCACCGTCCTCTAACGCACCCGTAGCACCCTCTGCCGGCTCTGCCAGCTCTTCTGAAACTTCTGAAACTGCTGGGACTGCACCCTTGGCCTTCTTCTTCTTTTTGTTCTTCTTCTTCTTGGACGAGCTCGTGACGTCGTTGGCCCCTGCGTCGTTGGCCTCGCCAGGGCCGGCTCCGCTGTCCACGCCTGCGGTCTCCTGGAAGCCCGTGGCGTCCTGGAAATCGTCCTGGGTGCCGTCCTGGAAGCTGTTCTGGAAATCCTCTTTGCTCTCTGACATCTCTCCGTGTTGGTCCATAGTTCCCACTGAGCACGGCCTGGTGACAAGTGGCATTTGGTGAAGAGAAGAGACAAAACATTGGGGGAAAACACGCGAAACGGCTCGATGCGGAAGTTGTAAGGGTGCCTATAACTATATATATAGAGAGAGAGGTAGAGGTAGAGGTATATAGCTATAGGGAGGTATGGACATAGACATATATAGCGTGTGAAAGTATAAACCGTATAAAGAATATTACCGTGTGGACCATAAATAAACAAAAACCTCGTGAACAGAAAAACTCGTCTCATCATCATATCATAACGCCAGTAACCCAGAAATCAGCAAGCCAGAGGCCTGGCAGCCAGTGTTCAAACAGGGATCATAGAAATCCCAGAGAACGACGTCTCGTGTGCAATGACAACAGGACTGTCGCTCTCCACCTCGATCGGAGACGCATACTGGTACCCACTCGAGGACGAGAGCACGGGGAAGAACTCCGACTCAACAGACTCGTCAGTGCTCGACTCCGTTTCGTAGCCAGACAGAAGGTCCGGCACATGGTCTGCCATGAGGTCAGAAAGGTCTACTGAGGAGGCTGAGGCCGCTGCTGAGTCCGCATCGTCCTCGAGCATTTCATCAATGTCATTGGTGTACACAATGCCCTCATCAATGCCCAGGTCAACCAAAAACCGCTCGAGTTCTTCGGCCTCGAGATTTGGAAAGTGGATACGCACTGACTGTCCAACAGTCTCCAACGGCAGCGAGCCGTAGGCATCAAAGATCTGCTGGATCGAGCGGGAGGTCTTGTCAATCTGCTCTTTGGCGAGCTCAAAGTCGAGCTCCAGCGAGCTCAGAATTTCAGAGTTCATGAACGTCAACGACGGGATCGTCAGCTCCATCTGGGGCATCACAAACTCCACGTATGAGCCTGCTCTCTCAACGTTCGAGGACTCGCACCTGGCGAGCTTGAATGTGGCCGGAGCCTCCTTCTGGGTCATACACCCGTGGTAGCTCAGACCCGAGTCGCTCCTCTGTGACATCTTCATGCCCTTGAGCTTGTCACTGCCGTTGTTGAACATGCATCTGAGCGTTGCTGTCAGGTTCTGGGCTGCCTCACGCGAGGCAGACCCTCCATACGAGCTAAAGTTCCTCGCGTTGAGGTTCACAAAGTTCGAGTAGAGCCCCGACGGAAACGGGCCCCGACACATCACGTTGGCACGGAATGCAGAGTAAGGCCACAGCTTGCTGGCGAGCCCTGGCGTGAAGAATCTCGGCTTGAAGTTCAGGTGCTGGAAGATCGTCCCAGACGCAATCCGGTGGCTCGCTGATGATGTGAAGTGTCTCACACCAGTGTATGGCGACCTCAGCACAGGCTTCCTCAGCGAGCCACGGCGCACAGGGACCCTCACAAGCGCCGGCTCGGCCCTTGGTACCAGCACATCCACGAGCTCGCCCACCACCTGGCGGACGTCCCGCAGTGCGCCCCTCGTGAGCTGTGCAATGTTCTTGAGCTTGGTGACCATCATAATCTGTCCGCGGGTGGCAAATACGCGTGGAAAACGCTGTAGTGGGCCAATTGAATCGCTCTCAACGGCTGTGTGTTCGTCTCACTCAACCGGTTCCAGTCGAGACTGTGCTTGGTCTTTGTCTCCAATCGTCTGGATGGGATACCTTCAAAAGCTGCTTCGGTTGATTAATATTAAGGTGTTTTTATCCCACTTTTTGCGGCTCCTCGGAAAGGAGAGTTCGCGAATTCGCGAACTCCGAGCCCCGGGGTTACATTATGTCTCGGGCTACAAGGCTATTTGAAGGCATTTTCGTTCAATTCGTTAAAATACTGGCTCTTTTTAGAGGTGCTGGGGGCCCTGGGGGCCCTAGGGGCCCTGTGGTCTCCCCCTCAAACTCAGAACCTACTGATTCTTGAAGTTCCAGACGTCATTGTCCGTAAACAGCATGTAGAAGTCGTCGCCCTCTGGGCCTCTCTCTGCCTTGTCGAGCTTTCCAGAGCTGCCCTGCGCATCCATAAACATGCCTTGAGCCACTGGGTTGCTGCCACTCGACACGGCCGGTGGCATGTGCGAGAAGAGACCGTTGATGTGGTTGAAAGACGGGGCGTGGGTGAAGCCCGTGGCGTAGTCCTCCGTCTTCATCGGCGACGCAACGCTGCCCTGCTGCTCAATGTTCACAATGTCGGACGGAAGCAGGTTCAAGAGGTCTGTGATCTTGCGGTTGTTCGAGATGTCGTTGAAGTCAAACTCAGGCACCATCTCGTCCTGCGACTCGCTCTTGACCTTCGAGCTGACGGACAACTGGCCGGGCCTTGTCTCGCCCCGAGACTGCGGAATCGACGCAGACATTGTGCTCAGCGAGTCCCCACCAAGGTACTTGCCACACAGATTGTCAATCTGCGTGATGAACTTGTCTGCCAAGGAGTTCCCCTTTGAGAGCCTCGTCAACACCTGTTTCGACAGTATGATGTCGTTCTTCCAGGCCGTCGCATGCTTCGACGTGGGCTCCGAACACAAACACACAACAGAGATCAGGCACGCATGGAATAGGAAAAATGTAGCATACCACGACGCAATAACACTAACATCGTGGTTGCTGATGAAGTTGGACACGGTCAGAATCGTCTCGTGTGCAGACTCGAGGCAAATACGTCTGCACTGTTTGCCCTCGGGGCTCGACGCAATCTCCAGCACAGCAGGATTCTTGATGCCAATGACTCTTTGCCAGATGAAGGCCCTCAGGAGGATAATCTGGAGGTTTTTGTATCTCCAGATGAGCCTGTATCGTGTGAAAGATAGCCACTCTGGGACCTTGGTCTCTCCAGGGATCATGGACGCCCGCTCAGCAATAATGTTGTTTTCTGAGAAAAACTCTGGGAGTTGGGACACAAACTCACAAATCCTCGAGTTCATCAACAAACAGTCCGATGCACTCGGTGGTGGGTTGGAGATCAGGTTGTTGTAGATCTCTGTTGACAGGATGGTGAACTTGGCCTGCCATATTAGTCCCGAGTAGATTGTTGGGTAAGCCACCGGCTGTAGTTGCTTGGAGGCAGCATCAGTGTGCAAGTAGTCTTGGTCGTTAATGTTGCTCACCTCGTTGATGTCCATCATCTTGTCGTCTGGCAGGTTCACAGGTCTTCCAAATGTAATAGCAGCACCGCCGTCAAAGATGTAGAGGCCCCACCATAACCGGCGACGCATCTCCAATTGCAGCTGGTTCTTGGAACTTGTCCAGTTGGAGAACTCCTTGTATAGACCGAGGCCCATTGCCATACGCACAGCGAGTCCAAGGTAGTTCCAGCCTGTGTTTGGCTTGTTACGTTTCTGGGCATAGTTGCTCAGCAATGTGAGTGCCTGGAGCAGTGGGATCGAGCCACTCTCAAAGACATAAGAGGACAGGTATGATTTTGCATTTTGGTAATAGTACAGGTCAAAGTTGGACGTTTCACCGTGGAGACACCACGCACCCAGTGCTAGCACAGTGTTCAAGAGTATTTGCCAGATCTCATGGTTGGGTGTGGGGATCTCGTCTCGGTACTGTGCCATAAAGGTCTCCTTGTGTATAAACGGGTACGATGTGTGATAGTTGGTGAAGTACGACTCGATAAACTCGTTCGTGAGGTACTTGGCAGTCAACGACAGCGTCGAGTCGAGGTCAAGCACCCTCGAGTTCGAGCGTGACGAGTCCTGCTGTGTTGGAGACGTTGATCCATCCGTCTCCTTCTCAGAGGGCTTCTGCAGAGCTCTGAGGATGACTGCGCTCGAGGCCACACCAAAGTACCCTTTGTTGGACGGGTCCACGCTGAGAGCTGCCATGCCATCGTTCAAAGCATCCACGTCCTCCTCTACCCAGTCGAAGCCATATATGGCGTCGTCTGGGACGTTGTCCTCAGGAACCTCGGGGTAGTGTCCCACAGACTCGGAGTCTGTGGAGAGCACAGTGTTGGGAGCAGCCACCGGCGAGCTCTCCAACGACAACGACGGCGATGGGGCCTCTGAGCCAGAGGCATACGCCATTGCCATCGACCGTGTGCTCGGCACACGGCGTGAGACCAGCTTATCAACGTCCTGGTCCGGGAGAAGCTCGTGGAGCAGCGACTCCAGCGCCCTCACTCGGCTCTCAACCTTGGTGAGATGAACACGAGTTAGAGGTGAGCGCACAACACGCGGCGAGTATGTGCACTCCCACCCGTGTTGTATGCACTTGGTGCACTTGGGAAGGTCCTTCGAGCATTTGAGCTTCCTCCTGCGACACGAATCGCACTGTTTGATGGTTAGTCGTTGGCTCTCTCGATGGCGATGACATATGTCCACCATGAGCTCGGGGAACCCTCTGGCACGCCACAAAACACTCCAAACTCACAGCCTGCTCGATGAAAACGGCCTTCATTGTAGACTGGCTCCTCTGGGTTTCCTTTGGGCTTTCTTCGTGCTTTCTCTCGGGTTGCTACTGGGTCCTTTATCAAAAAGTTGCAAAAATGTGAGAAACGGGCGGACACCGGAAAGCCGGAATTCGATCTAAAACCTGGCTTACATAAAGACATTAGCCCATCGGGCCTTTCTGGATACTGGATGCTCCTGGATGCCCCTGGACACACTACTGGCTTTCCGTTGAACTCTCTGCTGGGCTAAATGTTTCTCCAGCTGGCTGCTTTGGTGCCAGTGCTGGCCGTGGCTGCGTCGCAGGTGCGAGACACAACTGAGTACCCTCAGTATGACCCCTTTGCTCCAACATTGGTCGAGGCAATGGCAGAAAACAGTGGTAGGTGTGCACATGGACACCTCGTGGACAGAGCTCTGCACCAGGATGGCCTCGAGGGCCAGATCGTGAGCTTTGAGGATAGTAAGGTGCAAAGCGTGTCGCTGAGCCCCGGCCAACAAGGGGACATATATGCATTCAACTTCACGACACACAGCACTGCCGTTGTGACCTCGTACTACCTCTCTGCCAACTATGGCCAGTTCCCAAACGATAATGTTAGAGAGTGGACTGCTGATGAGATGCGGGAGCACTTTGGGCTGAGATTCTACGTCAACGACACGCACACGGGCTATGCGGAGAAGTTTGAGCAAGGATATGCCTTTGACATTGCGTACTTTAGCAACAAGCTGGCCGTGCTGGACGGCGTTCTGTACGTGCAGCCCTACTTTGAGGCAAACAGCACGCTATTCAACGACACAGACAACTTTGTGGTGGAGTTTGCGATCTCTGAGAACCAGTTGGTGTTCCAATGGGACAACGGGACGTTTGCAACGCTCGTCGACACCGACGACGATTCGGCCTTCATGACGTCCAGCTCTCTGAACACAACCTCCAGTAGCATTGACGAGTGGAAAAACCAGACGGCCTACCTTAGAGTGCACCTGTTTAACGATGAAAGCTTCAGCAGGCTTGATGGGCTCACGAGGAGCTGGCTAGCGGTGACACAGGCCGACACAGTGGTCGACTTTGTTGACATCACAAGGATATACTCCGATGCCCTGGGAGGACTACAAGAGCAGTACTTTGTCTCTGGGCTCAATAGCTCTACGAAATACCACGCATTCATCACAAACGACTTTGGCCGTGGCCAAGGTGGCATTGTGTACGCCTCTCTCGACCTCGAAACCCAAGCGGAGGGCGCCTGTGAGCTCATCTACGGCCTGGAGTTCTGTGATAACGTTGCCTATGCGGTGCCACAGTCTTCGAGCTTCATCCAGGACAGGAACAAAACGATGTTGAAAGACTTGTATGACAATTACGCCTCCGCAGCATACACCAACTTCAGCTACGCTATGCAACAGATTGCGTGTGATGCTGCCCTCGACTCCCGTTACTCACCAGTTGCAACTTGCCAGGACTGTATGAACGCGTATAAGAACTGGCTCTGTGCTGTGACAATCCCGAGATGCTCCACTACGAATAGCACCAGCTTTATGCTGCGTGAAGCTGGAGAGATGAGAACTCCGGCGCTGAGCGAACTGATTGACCCACCAGAGCCCTGGTTTGAGGTACTTCCGTGCATAGACATGTGCTACTCGATCGTGAAGTACTGTCCTCCCGACTTTGGCTTTGCCTGTCCTACCACCGACGATTTGATGCTGATGAGCTATGCGTACTGGGAGGACAGTGATGACTACGAATCGTGCAACAACGTTGGCAATGGCTCAACAACGGCCAAGCAGAACAGCTCTGGGAAAATAGCCTCTGGCAGTTCCAAACTGAGGCTTTAAAATGTTGTTTTCTATTGCGTTTTGTGGAGGAGAAATGTGGGAATGGTCCAAATATAGATGGGACTTATAGTCCCCCGGATACGCACTCGTAGCCTGTTCGCCAGTAGATGTCTCAAAAGGATCTCCTGTTTTAGTGTAAGCTACTATTATTTTCTGTTAATCAGACGAGGATCGGTTAACCTCTCTAAGCACCTCCTCCTCCCCACTCTCCTCAAAGTAAAGGGCTTTACAGATCGCTTCCGAGCTCGTGTTGCGGTTAATACCCGGGCCAGGGATCTCTGGGCTCTTGGCTTTGTTCAGAGCCCCTTGGGTGCTCAACGGCAAAAGTGTACTGCTACAATAGCAATCCGATCAGCTACAAGCAGTAATACAATGTGCCATTGTGTAATATCGCAATGATCTCAGTTTTAGACACCATCATCATGCGTTCCATATGTAGAAAGCGACGTGCGGGTCATATGTCACTGGTATGACTCCTATGCAAACACTGCGAAATCACTTATAAACAGAGCATTACTAACACCCGGTGCAACTCTGGATGAGTTCTGTGGGTTCCAAGAGGTCTAAGGACCTTCCTTGAGGCCCAGAACTGGTGCTGCTTACTTAATTACAAGCAGCCGCAGATCGACGTAGCTTTCTCCTTATGCCTTCCGCTTTTGGAGAGGGCAGAGGATCACTCCCAATTGGTGCCAGTATATAAAGTCACAGATTCCCACCTGTTCCATTGTAGAGCCGTATGCACCAGCCTTAAAAAAAGAGGACCACCAACGTATCACTATTGTTTCACTATTGCTTCACCTCTGCGCTCATCGTTACGAGCCCGTATCTGTTGTCTTCCCCTAATAATCCTCCCCACCCCCAACCATGTCCTCTACAGCAACCAGAAGAGCCCAAGAGCCTGTACCGTACTTCAAGAAGCTCGTCAACAACGTTTCCACCCGATACTCGCTGATGACGTCGAGGATCAGAATCATGAAGGAGCTACGTGCGCTGGAGGGCGACTGCTCTGCGCTGCCGGACGTCAAGATCATCCTCACAGATAACATCCACCTCCTCTACGCAGATATCTTCGTCAAGGACAACGAGCTCTACAACAAGGACACCCCGTATAAGCTCAAGATCATGCTGACGGAGGAATACCCTTTCACGGCCCCTGTGTGCGTCTTCTTGCAAACAGAGGAGGCCGTCATCCCCATGCATCCACACATCTACTCCAACGGACACATCTGTCTCGATATCCTGGGATCAGGGTGGACGCCCGTACAGACCATCCAGTCCCTGCTAGTATCACTTCAGAGCTTTCTGGCTTCCAACACGAGAAACGAAAGGCCTGCTGACGACGCCTCGTATGTCCAGCACGCTCCTAAGAACCCAAAGAAGACACAGTTTGTATATGACGACGACACCGTCTGATTCTGTCTACACACACGCATACACGAATCACCATCAGGATGTTGGCGTAGCTTTATATTACTAGTGTTTTTTCGTAGGGTGTAAACGTTAGTTCATGCCATCCTCACACCCTGTAGTCCCTTTCCACTAACAACACTGAACCAGTCTCCCATTGGCGACCAACTGGCATCGTTAACCTCCATCGTATCCGTGTACGCAAAGTCCGGATGGTCCAGCGTCTCATGGTGCTTCCCACCCTGGGTATTAACCGCAACACCACGGCGAACATCCCACACGAGGGCCTGTGAATCATCTCCACCAGACAGCAAATATGGTTGCGTTGGGTGCCACTCAATGCTGTTCACCGTCGAGGCATGGGAACTCAGTGTTAGCACAGGAAGCCCGGGATATCTCATATCCATGATGCTGATCTTGTCGGATTTGGCTGCAAAAGTCGCAATCACATTAATGTCCGTGTTCGAAGTAGCAATCCTCAGTAGTGATATTGATTCTCCCTGTAAATGAGCTGTTGCAGAAGAAGCTAGAGTGCCACTTCCCACAGACCCCGTCGGTGGCTCGTAGATGATCGTCGAATGCTCTAAGGACCTCAAGTCAAACACACGCATCGAGCCGTCACATCCAACACTCGCAAAGATGTCGGTGCTCCCCTTGATAAACTGTGCATCAAATACCTCAGAGTCGTGTGCAATGAGCTGTGTCTTAGGGTAATTGGGCCTTTGCAAATCCCACACGGTACACGTTGTATCAATCGAAGAGGTTATCACAAGATTGGGGTTCACCTTGTTCCAATCAAAACTCGTCAGTGGGGCATACGAAGCCATCCCAGTTCGTTGGGAATCAAACGGCTTATTTGCCAGTGTCGCCCTCTTCACTAGCATTGGGTCCTGGTATCCGTCCAGCTCCCATACTCTCAGCTTGTCGTTTGTCGTCAGCAACTTGTGCGACTGCCCTGTTGGGTCCCACGCCAGCTTAGTGATGGGCAACGCAACATTGACATCACAGATCTTGCTGAAAGTAATCCCCTCGCTTGTGGTTCCATTGGCGTGCTCCACAAGAGATGGGGCTCCCTGAATGACCTCCACCTTGTTCATTGAATCCTCCTTATATGTGCCCACAGCTATGGTATGCACCCCTTGGGAAACGCCTGAGGAACTCCACGCAGCACGAGACAGCGGCCAATTGGTCTCGTAGTATGCTGAGCGTACTGGAAGCTGTGCCTGCACAAGTGGAGAATGTTGGGGAGAACTGGTGATCTGTGGGTACCGCTCATAGTCGATATAGTTGTCTTTCGGAGTGGTTAGTACTCTAATAATCTCCACGCAACCAGGCGCAGCTTTAAACCGGTTTTGCTACTCACTAGGCTTGTAGCCAGATCCTACAGAGAAGGAACTTCTCTTTTTCTTACTCCAGTCCATCTTTCCGTCGGCAGACTCCCCAGGCTTGCTGTCTTATCAGCACCTCCAAAAGGAGCTTTCACCATTAGAAACCTGTCAATTTCCCTCGACATACTGAAAGAACAAGACAGGGCTCGTAACCTGACCCCCTCCCAAGTGCCCTCATCTTAATGTCCTACAAGAAGGTATTCTTTCTAAAAGTCATAAATTTAAGCATTAAGTAAAAGGGGATTGATGAGACCAATGTTAGTTCTCAGCAGCGACTTCCTCCACAGAAGGACAAGTACACAACAAGTTCAAGTCACCGTAGGTGTCATCTAATCTAGAGACGGTTGGCCAGAACTTGTTCTTCTTCAAAAACGGCAATGGGTAAGCAGCCTGTTCTCTGGTGTAGCCTCTGGTATCCCAGTCAGATGATGCGACGACATCAATCATGGAGTGTGGAGAGTTCTTCAACACTTGGCCCAATGGCTCGCCGTTCACCAGAGCATCAATCTCTGTCTTGATGTTGATCAACGCATCACAGAAACGGTCCAACTCCTGCTTGTTCTCAGACTCGGTTGGCTCAATCATCAGCGTTCCTGGGATAGGGAAAGCCAAGGTTGGTGGGTGGAAGCCGTAGTCCTGAAGTCTCTTTGCAACGTCGATAGCCTCTAGGCCGGCATTCTTCAAAGATCTTAGGTCCAAGATGAACTCATGTCCGCAGAATTGGAACTCAGCGGATGATCCAACAAAGGCAATGTCGTAGTATGGTTTCAAACGGGCCATCATGTAATTGGCGTTCAAAATAGCAATAGCACTGGCAAATGGCAAACCCTCTGCACCCAAAAGCTTGATGTAAGAGTAAGAAATTGGCAGAACAGAGGCAGAACCATAAGGAGCTGCGGAAACAGAATCAATAGACTTTTCAGTCTGTCCAACCACTTCAGAAACTTCGTGCTTTGGCAAATATGGAACCAAGTGTTCAGCAACACAAATTGGCCCAACACCTGGACCACCACCACCATGTGGAATGGCAAATGTCTTATGCAAGTTCAAATGACAAACATCGGCACCCAAGTCACCCGGAGAGGTCAAACCAACCTGGGCATTCATGTTAGCACCGTCCATGTACACCTGACCACCAGCACCGTGAACCAAATCAATAGCGGTCTTGACACCGGCCTCAAAGAGGCCATAGGTGGATGGGTATGTGATCATGATAGCTGCCAAATTATCCTTATGTTGCTCAACCTTGGCCTCCAAGTCAACAAGATCCAAAGAACCGTTAGAGAGACACTTAACTGGAACAACCTTCAAGTTAGCCATAGCGGCCGACGCTGGGTTTGTGCCGTGTGCAGAAACGGGAATCAAACAAATGTTTCTGTGGGACTGACCGGTGGTATCCAAGTATGCTTTGATGACCTTCAAACCAGTGAACTCACCCTGTGCACCAGAGTTGGGCTGGAGCGTAGTGCCAGAGAAACCAGTAATATCAGCCAAGTCTCTCTCGAGCTCGGACACGAGCTGTGCATAACCCTGGGCCTGATCCTTTGGAACAAATGGATGGATCGAACCAAACTCTGGCCAGGACAATGGAAGCATCTCGACAGTACCGTTGAGCTTCATGGTACAAGAACCCAAAGTAATCATAGAATCAGCAAGCGAAAGATCCTTAACTTGAAGGGAATGAAGGTAACGCAGCATAGCAGTCTCAGAGTGATGTAAGTGGAACACCTGGTTAGTCATGAAGCTTTCCTCTCTGGTTAAAGATGTAGGGAACTCTGGGAATGCATCAATGGAAGTGGAGGAGAAAGAGGAGCCAGTGAAGATCTCAATCAAGTCAGTGAGGTCCTTCTCAGTGACAGTCTCATCAAGAGACAAAGAGACGGTGGACTCATTAACCTTGTACAAGTTGATCTCGTACTTCTCAACTGCGGTCTTGAGCAACTCATCAGCAGCAATACCCTCAAGCTTAACAGTCAATGTGTCAAACCATTTGTTATTGACAATTGTGTGCTTCTTGGCAATCTCAGAAGCAAGCAGGGTGGTGAATCCGTAAACTCTCTGAGCTATCTCCTTGAGTTTCTGAGGACCGTGGTAAACGGCGTAGTTTGCGGCAATGTTGGCCAAGAGGGCCTGGGCAGTGCAAATGTTACTTGTAGCCTTATCTCTCTTGATATGCTGTTCTCTTGTCTGCAAAGCCAATCTGAGGGCCTGGCCACCAAGTCTGTCCTTAGAGACACCGATAATACGGCCTGGGATCTTTCTGTTAAGAGACTTGATAACGGAGAAGAAGCCTGCGTGAGGGCCTCCGTAACCCATTGGCACACCGAAACGCTGGGAACTTCCCAAAGCGATATCAGCACCAAAGGATGAAGGTGGCTTGAGAAGTGTAAGAGCAAGGAGATCTGTGGCAACAGCAAAGAGGGCCTTGTTGGAGTGTGTAATCTCAGAGATCTTCTCCAAAAGCGAGTAGTCGGTGATCGAACCGGAAGATCCAGGGTACTGGACAAGCACACCGCAAACGGAGGCCTTGATTTTCTCCAACTCAGCAACGCCAGCAGCAGAAGACAAGTCCAAAGTGACGAGTTCTACGTTGAGTGGGGCAGCTCTGGTCTTGACGACTGAGAGGGTCTGAGCGTGGATATCGCTATCAACGACGTAGACGTTCTTCTTCTTCTTGGAGTGGGAGAAAGAGAGTGCCATTGCCTCTGCAGCAGCAGTCGCCTCATCGAGCAAGGATGCATTGGCGACTGGGAGGCCAGTGAGGTCTGAGACAACAGTCTGGAAATTGAGCAGGGATTCCAAACGGCCCTGTGAGATCTCTGGCTGGTATGGCGTGTAGGAGGTGTACCATTCTGGTTTTTCGAGGACATTTCTCTTAATCACTGGTGGTGTGATGGTGTTGTAGTATCCACGGCCGATGAACGATCTGAATACCTTGTTTTTACCGGCAATGGAGCGCAAACGCTCAACCATCTGAGTCTCAGTGTACCCCTTGGATGGCTCCACCTTCAATGGACGCTTGATGAGGATCTGCTCTGGCACGACGGCAGAGACAAACTCGTCGAGGTCCGCGTAGCCCAGCGACTTGAGCATGTGAGCAACATCACCAGCGTTTGGGCCGAGGTGACGGCGCTGGAAGGTGTCCAGAGGCAGGAGACGCTCGCTAGCTGCGGTCACAGGGGCCAGAGAGCGGTCATAGACCGCGTTGAACTTCAAAGACGACACATCACAGCTCTGGTGACGAACAGAGAGCTTGGAGAACAGAGAGCCTGCCACAGAGATACGCGTGTGCGGGCGTGCAGCACGGGCAGCAGCAGCCACTGATCTGAGCCTGAGCATGTGGAAAAGAAGAGTGAGTTGGTCTTGAGGGCTTTCTCAGAGTGCAACAACAAAGAAGATGAGTGAAAAGGTGGAAAGGAACATTTGTTTATGCCCCTTTTTGTATAAATTGATCCTCCCACCGCCTACCAAGGTGACTCGGGCGCTGTGTTTTTGGCATGTGGAGATAAAAAGGGCCCGAGTCAGCCAGCGCACCCTCACGGGCCTTATCGCTGCCCGGAGTCACCCATCGCGCCCGAACCGGCGCACAGAGTCACCCGGGCTTTAATACTCTTTAATACCCTTTAATATCCTTTTATTGTATAACCACTTTAGACGGTGACTCCTTTCGGTGCTAACTGCTATGGAGGTGTCCTGGGAACTGCCGTGGGGGCCACACAAGGCCGTTGCCCATTGTTCTGGATGGTCCCTGGCCCCGGCCACACACCATCCCACGACCCGATCTCCGCTTCAAACATATATATATAATCATGACATTAATGCATTACCTCAGAAGGGCATCGCAGCGTGGCCCCGGCCTCGGCCTCGGCCCCTCTGAGAGCTCCTCTGAGAGCCTCTTCTGTATCCACCCCGTCTTCGCCCCCTGCCTCCTCGTCCACCGCTCTTGGCCTGCGACCCACGCCCCTGTGACTTGTTCTCCTGCGTAGACTGCGATGCCCGGATCGCATCAATTATCACCTTGTTCTCTTCCCGCTGCTGCTGGTTCCAGAACTTGGACTTGGTGCCGGTGGAAAGCTCACTCTTCTTCAACTGCTGCAACACACCCGCAAAATATATAAAATACCCCTGCTGTTGCTCATTGATAAACCCTTTCAACTTCCGGTACTCCGCATCGCTCTGTGGTAACCTCAAGGCCATGTCCTTCAAAGTGTCAGGTGTACACACTGAGGAACTCCGCATGAATCCCAGTCTCCCCATTATCTCCCCTTGTTTGTCCTTCAGCCTGTCGTGTGCTTCAACGAACCTCATTTTCTCCTCATCACTAGCAAACCTCGTCTCCTGAAGAGTAATACGAGTAGGCGGGGGAGCAGCTCTCGAAGGTGTTATCAATGGTGGCACAACCCCAGATGATGTGCGCTCCATGTGCGCCCTGGCACTCACAATCTTTGGGGTGGATGGGAACCTGAACTCATCCGTCAAAGATCCGTTTAATGCACGACCAGCCATTGCCTCCGGTTGCATCTGTCTAGAAGCAGGTGGGGCAATGTTTGTCGGCGCACGAGATGGTGTAGGTGTCGAAAACTGCATGACAATCTTCTTCTGGTGTCTCAATAAAGCATTAGCCTTAGGTCCAAGCTTAATGTAACTCGAAGAAAATCCAGCACCATTCATGAGGAAATATTCGGCCAAAATCTTCTCTGCAATCAAGTGATACGCAACTCTGTCTAATGAGTTTTTGTCCATTTCCTTACCAGTAGAGTAATACTCAAGCTGGTCATGTCCGGCTTGTACAATCTTACCAGCTTTTGAACCTTTGAAAATATCCTTGACATAAGACAGTGTAACCTTCTCCTTCTCCAGCTCCTTCACCAACTTGGTCAAATTGATAGCATGTTCAGTAACATCCTTTTCAACCATCTTGGCTTGACCACTCTTACAACAGTTATCACATTGTTTCTCACAGTCCTTCTTCTCAAACACTTCACTGAAGTATCGAAGAACTTGTTCACGACGACAATCAGTGATGTTCTCACAGTACTCAGTCACCTTTCTCAATTTGTCCTGATGTTTCTCCTTACCAGCGCGATCCAAGTCCTGGTCCTTGGAAATCATCTTCTGTAATAAAATAGCATCGGCAATAGTGTAATAAAGAGTGCACCAGGAGTTTTTCCCATCTCTTCCAGCTCTACCAGTCTCCTGGTAATAACCTTCCAAGGTCCTCGGAAGTGTCAAATGGATCACATATCTCACATCTGGTTTGTCAATACCCATTCCAAAGGCAATCGTAGCACAAATAACCTTAATCTCACCAGACTGCCATTTCTTCTGTACTACTAATCTGTCATCGGGCTCCATACCGGCATGGTAATAAGCCGCCTTGATTCCTTGATTATATAACTGCGAAGATGTCTTCTCACAAGCATTCTTTGAATGGCAATAAATGATACCAGTCATGTTTTTGAATTTCCCATTTATCTTGCGTTCAATGTCTTTCATGCAATCCTTTTTCGGAACGACTTCATAAAACAAATTCGTTCTGTTGAAGCTCTGTCTCAAAAATACAGGATCTTTCAGCTTCAAGTTATGGATAATATCCATTCGCACTTGATCATTAGCAGTGGCAGTCAAAGCCATCAATGGAATGTTTGGATAGGTTTCTTTAAAGAAAGAAAGCGCTGTATAGTCCGGTCTGAAATCATGACCCCAAGAACTAACACAATGTGCCTCATCAACAACAATCCTAGCCAATTTCTGATCTCTGTAAAGTCTGGCAATAGCATTTTGTGCTTGTTTAGAAGCGCTAATCATCTCCGGTGAAAGATAAACTAAATCCAGCAGACCATTGATGAACAAGTTGAAAGTAGTTCGTCTCTCTTCGGCTGAACCTTTACTACTTACCATACCAGCACGGATGTTCTTCTCCCACAAGTGCTCCACTTGATCTTGCATCAGGGAAATCAACGGAGAAATGACAATTGTAGTACCTTTCGTTCTACCAGATTCAACAATAGCTGGAAGTTGATAACACAATGACTTACCACCACCAGTAGGCATTAAGACGAATACATCCTTACCGTCAAGTGTAGCATTGACAGCCTCAAGCTGGTTTGGCCTAAACGACTGTAACTTAAACACTTCTCTCAACTTCCCAAATAGTTCTTTAGACCATGGATGTGTCTGTCGTGGTGCAGGAGGTTGTGCCAGTAGTGCATCAAGCTCGTTATCCGGGAACTGAGAGTCAAGATCATCCTCCCTCATAGGAGAACTTGGAATATGTTGATTTGTTATGGCGACTGGTGGTTGATCTGATTTCTTTGGTTGGCCCAACGCTGTCCGAACTTGTGGTGGAATATCAAAATCGTCTAAATCACTATCACTCATAATTTCGATAGCCTCTGACTGTGTAGCACCAACCTCTCGTTCATCGTCAAAGCCTTCATCAAAGTTGTCGTCTTCAAGGTTTACAACCTCGACATCATCGTCATCATCATCATACATAGACATATCATTAGTTCTCATGTGAGCGTCCTGGTGTAAAATATTAGTGTTGACAACTTCATCTTCATCGCTAGATGAGTCAAATCTGTGATCTTCCTCATCGTGTTGAATCTCGTCATCCTCTTCGGAGAGATCACTCAAATTCTTCAAGTTCTGAACTTCGCTCTGTGATACCTTAACAACTTCATCATCATCACCAGAATGATAGTCGTCTTCACCTATAGGTGCTTCCGACGCATCAACAAAGTCGTCATCCTCTTCTGAATCAATATCACCAACAACAAAATCGCCCAGCTCTTCACGGATAGCTTGAGAATCCTCTGGTTGACTTGTCAGAAGTCCATCCATTGTGTGTACACCTTCGTCATAGTCGTCTTGTTCTTCCATTTCATACTCATCTTCAAGATTGGGTTCCGGTGGAGGATAGAATTGTAGGTAATTTGTTGCAGCACGTCGAGGACGTTGCAATGATATTCTATCGTTTTCAGCTTCGTCTTGAATCTCTTCCACATCCTCAACTGTAACGTCTTCAAAGATGTAATCATTCTTGTTCTTCCCTTTGACCGGGGTAGATCTCCTCACTGGAGCTGGTTCAAAAACTCTGGAAGAATCGGGAACCTGAATGTGGCTCGCCAGAGTCCTAGAGCTAGTATCACCCTTGGTTGTGTCGGTTCTTACTGACGTCTCTGCGGTGGAACGAATAGTTTCATGTTGTGGAGGCGGTACTGATCTCATAGCGGCATCCAATCGCTGCTTTATTGTGTTCTGAGTGGCCTCGATGGATCTAAGACGACCAGACAGTTCGACTCTCTTCTGTCTCTTTGCATCTTCCGAAAGTGCTGTTGATGTCTCAATAGAGACTCTTTCGACCAACAATGCAATTCTTTTTTCACAGACATCGATATATCTCTTCTGTATGGTAGTCAGATCTGGTAGCACAGTAATCCTAGGGACCGCTACCGTTGTGTTGATTGTGGTCGGTTTGGGGGTGACAACTGAAGTCATCCTACTTGCTGGCTCCGACTGAATCAAATTAGAGGATGACCTTTTATTAAAGTCGTAGTTGTTGAAGACATCGTTCAGCTCAGAGGCGTCATCAGACTCATTGGTATCATTAAAGTCGTTCTCATCAAATCCATTCGTCAACGTTGAAGTTTTGGTGGTATTATTCAGAGTTGTTGGTCTCGGTGTTGTCTTGTGTCTCTTGGATTCTGGTGTATCTCGTGTTGCTTGTGTTCGCTTCTTTATGACGGGTGAAACTGCAGGTTCTTCAAAGGTCAAGTCAATGACAGCGGCGCTGGCAGGTGCTGGGGTCGGTGGTTCCGGTGACTGCGATGGCTCTGAATGCGAGTGTGCACTTCCAGACGATCGCAGCCCTGTGTCTCTCTTCACCAGTCTGAGTCCCGTTGTCCTTGACGAACGGTCAACGTTGCCGACCAGAGAGGCGATATTCAGCCCTGGGCTCTGCTGCTTCTCTTCCACAGAGCTCTGTAGAGGGGCATCGCGTGTATGTCGTGACATTTGCTGTGCTTTTATAGGTCGTGTGGGCACGTTTGTGATTGCCCTTAGCAACCTGATGGCCTCAGAAAACCCGCCCTTCCTCGAGGGGTTGTTGGCTTGAGACTTTTCGAGCCAGTCCATCTGGGCCTTCAAGTTGTTTCTTACCGCCATGGCAAGCCACTGGGATCAGCCAAGTTGTGTAGTTTGGCTTCCAGCGGGGCGCTTTCAATGCAAAAAAAAATCGCTCAAAAGATGGACGTAAGAAACAGCAATCTTTCGTGTGCTGTGGGATATAAAGCTTCCTGAATCTCAACAAAAGACCGCTTTTGCCACTCCCCAGGTGCTTCTTAGAGCCTCTTTGTTTACCCTTTTGCAGAAGCGCGACCGCGCGTTAGATCACCAAAAAGATCAACAGGGCTGCATAACCATATCAGTGCTGGTAGTTACACTAATGATCGCGTCAGTGTGTGAAGATGTGAGCACGGAAGTTTCGCGTTCTACTCGCGTTTAGCGTGTTGGAGTACGGATAGTTGATGTGGTTGAAGGAACAGGTACGTTATATCTGCTGATATTGAGGGTAAGCTAGCTATATATTAAAGTAGCATCTCTCATAATGACGAAGGAACGCTCGGAAGAAAACCTCCCTTGGTAAGTAAACACAATCCCTGAGCCCAGCGCTGGTACCCACACCATGGCACACGCGTGTGCGCATTCTAAAAGACATCGAAGCTAACCGTGCTCTACAGGGTCGAAAAGTATCGTCCAAGCTCCCTTGATGACGTCTATGGCCAGCCAGAAGTGGTCGAGACAGTTCGTCGCTTTGTGCACGATGGCCGTCTCCCGCATCTGCTGTTCTACGGCCCCCCAGGTACCGGTAAGACCTCCACCATCATCGCCCTCGCCAGAGAGATCTATGGTGCAAACTATAAGAACATGGTGCTGGAGTTGAACGCTTCAGATGACCGTGGTATTGAAGTCGTGCGAAATCAAATCAAAGATTTTGCCAGCACTATGCAGATCTTCTCTAAAGGTTTTAAACTGATCATTCTGGACGAAGCGGACGCAATGACCAATGTCGCACAGAACGCCCTCAGAAGAATCATTGAAAAGTATACCAAGAACACCAGATTCTGTATATTAGCGAACTACGCTCACAAATTGAACCCAGCTTTGCTGTCTCGTTGTACGCGGTTCAGATTCTCTCCATTGAGTGAGAACTCCATCAAGGACAACATCCAAAAGGTCATCATTAAGGAACATTTGAACATCTCTGATGATGCACAAAGTGCATTGCTAAAGCTCTCAAAGGGTGATATGAGAAAAGCATTGAACGTGTTGCAGGCTTGCAAAGCTGCAGCTGAAAATGAAATTACAGAGGAGATGATTTATGAAAGTGTGGGTGCCCCACACCCAAAGGATATTGAGACTATTTTGGATTCAGTTCTAAAAGACGATTGGAGTACCTCTATCACCACACTACAAAAGATCAAGCAGCTCAAGGGTCTTGCCTTGATTGATCTCTTGCAAGGGTTTGCAGAGATTTTGGATCAGTATGAATTAAAGACCACAACAAGAGCTGCTATTTTGAAAGGATTAGGAGAGATTGAATATGCTATCTCCAAGGGTGGTAACGAGAAAATCCAAACAAGTGCCAGCATCGGTGTCATTAAGGAAAGTTTGGAGTTGGAGGCCTAATTCTTGGGTGTGTAGACCTTTAAATACTCCACTTCAAGAAGTCAAAAATGAAAAAAAAAAAAAAATAAACATTGACACATTCAAACAATAACACTCACTGTAATCCACTAACAACACAAGCCATTAAACATGGCATCAATAAGTTACATCAAAGGAAACTTGTTTAAAGCGTCCCGTCCTGCCATACTGGCACACTCATGCAACACTCATGGACATTGGGGTGGTGGTGTTGCCTATCAGTTTGCGAAATTATTCCCTCTAGCTGAAGTAGCTTATGAAGAGCATTGCTACTCCCATACACCGGATGAACTTATAGGTACAGCTTTCTTAATCCGTACAGATAAAAATGACAAAGGTGGAGGAGATTGTGTTATTGCATGTTTGTTCACAAGTGTCGGTGGTGGAGGAGAAGCTGACAGCGTTCTTGATATTGTCAAAAACACGCGGTCCGCTGTCAAGGACCTGGAGAGACAGCTACAGAACACGGAAGACCAATTGATACTAAGTGTCAAGGAGAAGCAAGGCAGATGGGTTATCGATATGCCAATGATTAACTCGGGTATATTCAGGGTACCGTGGGAAAAGACCGAAGATGTCTTAAGAGAAGGTGAGCTAAACTACAATGTCTATACCATTTAAACCCAATGCATTTCAATATAATACAAACCAGATACTCCCAAAACCAAATAAATACTAATACATATGCTTCTCTAGGAAGGACTCCGGAGCAGTAAAGCTAAACCCTTTAAATATTGAATCGTCAAACTCTAACTTCTTCTTTGTACTTGGAATTGTTATTCCCTGGATTGGTTGGTCCAGTTTAATGCCACTGCCCGCCAACCTCTTCTTCGTCAATTGTGAAAAAGCCCGGTCTGCTTCCTCTTTCATCTTGATCATTTCATCTAAGTCAAAGTTTTCACAGAGAGCTGGATCAGTGATTGTTGGGATTATCGGCGGTGTGTTTTCTCTTAGGCATTTCCAGTTGATGTGTTTGAAAAAGGCATACTTCTTGAACAGTTCAAACTTTTCGTCAACCTGGAATCTTTTTGCTGGGTTCTTGTTCAGCAGTCTTTGAAGTAGTTCTACTGCGTAAACGGATAAATGCAACCCTTCGTATTGGATCTTACTCTTTTTCATAATCTTCATTTGGACCTCCTTCATATTCTGGCCATGAAACGGGGTCTTTCCAACAATCAAGTCATACATCATGACACCAAAGGACCACCAATCGGCCTGGTATGAATATTCTTCGCCATTCAATACTTCAGGAGCTGCAAACTCTGGTGTGCCAAGGACAGAATGGCACTTCTCGTCCATAGACGACAAGCCAAAGTCTGTCAGGATCACATGGCCCTCTGAGTCCAAAAGACAATTCTCCGGTTTCAGGTCACGGTATACAATACCCAAGGTGTGAAGATGGTGCAATGCATCTGCAATTTGTGATAAATAGAACGCTGCATGTTTTTCAGGGATGCATTTACCTGGTTGTAAAGCCATATGATTGAATAGCTCCCCACCTGGGATGTACTCCAGAATAAAGTTGATGTACTCGTTATCATGGAATGTGAAAAACAGTTTTACGATAGATGGATGTGAAATTTTAGCCAGGATGTCTCTTTCATTGCGTTGTGTCTTCAAGACTTCTGTGTAGATCGAAAGCTTAGCCTTTTTGATTGTTTTTTTGGCAAACAGTCTTGATGTATGCACATCCTTGACCAAGTAGACCTCACCAAAGGAGCCCACACCGATGAGTCTCTGAGGAACAAAGTCTGTGATTGTGCGATGGACCGAAGAGCGCACTTCAGCAGCCTGGTAGTCCTTGTTTAGTTGAACTTCCTCGGAGCCCTTTGCTGAATGGGAAAATGAAAGACGGGCCTTGAGAGCTGATGAGGAACGCCGGCGTTGTGTATATGATGAAGGGTTTACTGAGAGATGGTCCATCGATGGCAGAGTATCCGTCTCATCGTCCAAATCATCACCAAAGACGGAGTGGTTACGGAAGGGCATTATTACACGTGTGTTGTGTGTATGGCAAGTACAACCTGGCAGAATAACAAACGACACACCAAAGGTACTGAAACACAAAAAAGAGAACGAAATAAGAGCACAGAGGCACACAGAAACGAGGCCCTCTTTTCTAAATAGCTAAGAATATGAAAATGAAATTACCACCCCGTAAAGAAACACTAAATCATAATCATCAGTTAGTGAAGCCCGGCACCCTGTGCATCAAAAATTCCACGTCTCGGACCTTGATTATGTAATCAAGGATTGTGTCAGGACATAAAGGGGAAGCTTCACTGGCTAGCCATAATTTAGGGAGAAAAGAGTGTCTCTTAGTGCTGTTTATGCTCTTCTATCGTCATTATGGTTTCCAGTTTGTATGATGTGCTAAAGGGGGGACCTTCTAGGGAACAACGGGATACTTTTGTTCCTCTTTTTGGCGTCCGTAGTTTCAGTTACCTCAGCGCAGGCCACATAGTTATTCAAAAGCTTGATTGCTTCATTCCGTCCTCCAGAACAACGTGTACAACTATTTATCGGACTTCCAGCAAAGGCCTTCTTGCTTAGCCCTTCGTCCCTATTCTGGAGCATGGGCGGGAAAAAGGAGTGCCGTTTCTGCCTAATCTGGAAATCTCCTGGTGTCGTAAGAAACTCTGTACTTGGCGTCCACGTGACACTTTTTTTCTTTCCGAGGGGAATTAGGATTTATGAATTCAAGGTTTTGATGTTATCGACAGCCCTATATTACTAAAGGTCCAAATTCCACCATGTGAACCCGTGTGGATGTTCTATAGCGATGGGGAGGACGGCCCACCCATAATCCCCGGCCTGTCCTGCCCCCCCCCATCACCCTGCCCCAGAAGTGTGCCAGCTCGCCAGAGACGACCTGGTGTTTTATTTACATCCACGTCTGCGTTTTCATGGTCGTATTTCCGTGGGTTTTGTGGGGAATGTTCACTCCTGCTACAAACCAAAGCCCGCAAGGAAATCTCACACTGCTCCCCATCACGGAAAAACTAAGATTACTTTAGCTTTAGTAATCTACGCGGATATGTACTCTGGGATCAGATTGATCCTTCAACGATGGGGCTCCTTCACACAATTGAGATACCGGATATGTGTAATGACACCAGTTAAATGCCTGTAGATTGTAATGCCTGTTTGTTTTGCACCACATTTTTTTCAGAGATGAAAAAAAGGTTGGCTGGCTGAGAAAAGCGGCCGCGGTGAATGCCACTTAGGGGAGATCCAGCATTGCCCTTTGCCCACAAGGACAAATCAAAAAGCACAAACCAATACCGTTCCGCGGCGAATTTCTCTCGTTCTACAACGCAGACACACCCAGGGAGTTGATCAACAAAGAGTTGGCGTGAATTCTATCTGTGAGTGCTCCGTTTCAGTGCGCCCCCCCCCGTCACTTGTTCAAGACCGTGTTTCACTTTGATACTCGGAGACTAAAGCAGAGAAGCTTTTGCGATATATAATACACACACACACATATATATATATATATATATATATATAGGAAGCAGCCTCTGAGACACGGTTCTTTCCCAGAGACTCCTACAACTGTCCACACACACACACACACACACACACGCACACGCACACATTCCAGCAATGGTTACGATACAAGACCTTGTGCCTCGAAGGCTCGACTTGTATAAATACTCGAGCTACCAGTCAAAGGTGCTGAGAATCATTTCAATCTCTTCCTGCTCGGTCTCGCTGGTGGCATGCCTGGTGTTCTACTACATATACCTCTCGATACACCCAACGCGTCGCAAATTCCGTCACCAGCTCATCTTCTTCCTTATCACGTTTGACTTCCTTAAGACGATCGCTATGATTGTGTTCCCAATCTTGACATACCTGAGACCTGAGGAAGTTGGCAAGAAAACGATCAACTTCCTTGGATTCTTCACTGCATTCTCCATCGAAGGAGGTGACCTTGCTATCTTGTCATTTGCTGTCCATACGTTCCTGACCATCTTTTACCCAAACAAAACGGGTGGTCTGTACTTTATCAGAAACTATGTCTACATTTGCTCTGTCCTTCTCCCAATGTTGCTTGCTGGCCTCGCATTCATTAAGAAGGGCGACGCTTACACACCGCTCACTGTGTTCTGCTACTTACCACTGGAGCCAAAAGTATACAGAATAGCCCTGTCTTGGGCTCCAAGATACTTCATCATGACTTCAATCCTGATCATCTATTGCACGATCTACTTCTACGTTATCAACCAGCTGAAGAAGATGGAAAAGAGCCATAGTCTCAGAACATTGAAACCAAGTGATGAAAAGCCTGGGATTCTCGCAAAATACGGCCTGCACAAGTTCTTTTCTCGGAGAGTACTCCAAAAAGACCCCACATCACGAGGCAGCGTCATCCCAGAACAAACAAATGGCATAGGGACAAAGAGAACTGATACAGCTATTAATGTTGAATTGCAATTGGACAACTCTCAAAGACTACTTACCCGTTACAATGTTATTGCACGTCAAATCAAAATCATCTTCCTCTACCCAATTGCCTATTTCATCCTTTGGATCTTCCCCTTGGTTCAAAACTGTCTTCAACTGCAAAAGAAAACATCATATCCAATCTCATTCATTGTTGCATTTATGACTCCACTTAACGGTCTAATTGATACAGTCGTCTTCTTGTACAGAGAAAGGCCTTGGGAGCTGACTTATGCAAATACCCCAAGATCCCCATTCTTGCAAGAGGAAACAATTCCAAAATGGCGCCAGTGGGTCTCATTCTTGCCTCTTTACACACTTCCTGACACGAATTTACGGGACACTACTCTAGTAGGCACCATGGAGGCCAAGATGCTCACGCAAAACACCAATGCATTTATGGCTTCAATCAACCCAAATGAGTTTTTGCATACGCCTACTACTTCCAGCTTTGACGAAATGACCCAGAGCTCTGCCGTGAATAGTTCAAAGAGAAAAGCGAGTCTGGTGAGTTCCACAATGGATGACTCCGAGGAGGGAGATGAGATGGATTTCATCGATTTCCTAAATAAGGGTCCTCCTGTATGATATCTTGAATAATGATTTGTTGCAGTTTTACTTTTTTTTTCTTTCAATTCGAGTTTATTTAATTAAATTTATGGTACTGGTTTACATAATTCTATATTACTTCCGTATTAATCGTTATTTATATATATATATATATATCATAGGTCAATATCCATGAGATCTTCATAGTTATCGTCTGGATACTCCCTATCCATGTCCACCTCGTGGCAACCATACATTGCATCATCATCAATCATTATGTCATTATCTCCGTTCAACTGTTTCATGAACTCATCCAACTTGTGCACGTTCATCCACCATCTCTCCCAGTGCTGATACACAATTTTCTTCGGGTGTACATACTTTACGAGACTCCAATTCGTCCGTATCTCATAGTCCAACAAGATTTCCTCCTCGGATACCCCCAATCCAGATATTTTTTCTCTCCCTAATAATTGATCGAACTTCCTTTTACCCAGTATTCTCTCCAACGAGGTCTTTTCATCGTATTCATTTAATGCACTTATCCTCGTTACCCTCTCCGGTATAACGACATTGTCCAACTCCTCAGTATCCCACTCCCGTATGTGCTTTGAGCTCTCTAACACATCACGGTCATCCTGATTCATCAAGAGAAACTCGTCAATGTCAGGAATGTACTCAGTTTCTGATGAGCTCTGTGGCTGGAGCCTCTCATAGTGCTTCGATTGTGTTGTAGAGAGGTTGAGTGACTCGAAATCGTCCAAGAGCCGCTGCTTTTTGATATTGTACTGCCGGATATCGTCAATCGTCGGGCTGTAGGATCTCTTATGAACCTTCATCTCCTTGGGCTGGAGCTTCTGTATAGCAGAAGTCCAGCTTGAGGGAGGAAGAATGAAGCGAACTTATATAAGCAAACAGACTGCCAGCTTCTTTCGGGTTTCTAGAACATTCGTGGAGTATAACATCCGGACACCATGGTATCGGTTATCGGCTTACGTACCAACAACGCAAGAGCTTTACTCCACGTATACACTGTCAATGCTTCAGTAAAATAAGGAGAAGAAGAAACTGGCAGGATGTTCCATACGCCTCCGATTAAGGCGCCACATACAACTACAACTACTACAGATGATCCACTCTCTTCTGGCATCCAGCTTCTTTCGAATGACTCCGATAGCGATATTGAGGAGCTACCCAAAGACCTCCCTGAGGAGCTGACCCGGTTGGTTCAGGCATTCTTAAAAGATCTGATGGCCCCAAAATACAACAGACCGATTTCAGCGGATGAGTTGAGTTCCATATTTCAGGACTTCTACTCCATTTTTGAGAGCAAGGCAGAGCTGTTCATCAAGGGATCAGTGATATATAGATCCACAGTTAATAAGGTCGAGCTGTTGACTAAAGAAGAGCAGGAGAAAAAGAAGAAAGACATGATGCGATTTGATAAAAACTTGAAGAGCTATGTTGAGCTTGCGGAGCAGCAGGTTACCGAGGCCGTGTTTGAAAGGCTTTTTAATAAGTTTGAAGAGGACGTTGCTGTCAATAAGTATATCAACAGCAAGATTACAGCACTGCAGAAAGTAAAGGGTATTGATTATGACAAGTTCATTGATGTTGAAGGTGTGGACTTGAATGATTCTCTGTTTTCAGTGCTATCCCATAGCTTACAGGAGTTGGATGCAGTGAGGTCACCTGCATCGAAATTAACTATACTGCTAGGCCTCCACTCACAAATCAATCAACTAGTAAAATCACAATTGAAAATTCAATCAGTTTCTGGTGACTATTTCCTTCCGTTGCTTATCTACATTGTTCTTATACACTGTGATCACACCGATCTTTACCTCCATTTCCTCTTCATTTCTCGTTTCCGTAACTCGACATACCTAAATGCGGAGCCACTCTACTGTCTTACAAACTTTGAAGCAGCGTTAACGTACACCCGCACGCTCATACTGACTCAAGATTCTCTAGACTTTTCAGGACTTTCTGACAATGAGTATTTGTTATTATCACAACCAACAGATCTTCCAGTGAGAAAATCTTCGATTGTACAAAGTGAGACGTCCGCTGCTCTGATGTCTCCTATCCCTATGACCTCTGAGGGAATCAAGTCTCTTGGTACAGCATTAGACAATAGTCTCAAGACATTAGTAAAGTTTGGATCTGATAGTGCTGATACTGGATATAACCCATTAAAGGGGTTGGCAGCTGGTGTTATGAGATGGAGAAGTTCTACCCCTTCCAACCCAACGACTCAGACCCCAGTAACAAATGGAATTCAGACCTCTGAGAAAACTTTACAGAAACCTTCAAAAATACACTCTGCTGTGTTGTCTGGTATGGACTTGAATAAACATAAAGGAAAGGAATTCAAAGACTTGACTGTGAGTGACCTAGAGTCTATTTGGAAGGACTACAATTTGCTGGTTGGTTTTGTGGAAAACGAAAAATGAAGGATCCAGAGGGTTATTAATGCATTTAAAAATTATGTGGAGCTTATGATTCCTCAAAACACCATCCGGTTGTAGATCTCAAAGTAAATTATAGTACGCAAAAATAGATCCAAGTTTGAGTGGCTGGATGTCCGCTTTGAATCCTGAGACATTTTGCAATAGGATGGCCATACATCTCAGACACGGGCCTGTCTAGAACCTTGGGCTACCTATTACAGGATCTTCCGGCCCAATATCTACTGCGCTTTTTTCTTCACTGCATTTTGCCACTGCATATGTTCTCTAAACATATTGGCTGGTGCTGCACCAGAGAAGCTCAAACATTTAGCAATGCTTCTATAGCTCCCAGTGCACCCCGTGTGACCCTGTATCATGGCTGTGGGTTTTTCTATATGGTATTTCTTATTGAAAACACAGGGTCCAACCAGAGAACTTTATCGGTTATTCTTTCTGGCTTCATATGCAACTTAGATGGCTCTCTTGCTGCGTTTTAAGTGTTGATTTTCTTTATGCCCACTGCTAAGTGTTATTCTGTGTTTTCACGTGGCGTGGTAAATAGTTCAAACTCAATAAAGCACTGGCCATGCCATATCTGGAAAGCTTAAATTACAAAACTTAAATCAAGACTAAGCATCTTGATCTTGTAATGATAGTCAGCATCATTATTTTTTTATGTTGAAAAGGTGAAGGACTGCAGGCTTTTTAAAGTGAATTGCATATGCAGTTCTTTTGACCACCATCAAGCAAAGACTCCTCTTACCAGGGGCGCTTTCCAGCAAAATGTAAGCAATCCCTTTGGCTTTCTTCTAGAGAGGAGTCTCACCAAGGATCGTAAAAATGTGTATGATTCTAATTAATGTAGGGGCGGGGCACAAAAGCTCGCCATGTCATCGCAATACAGTAGTGATCCGGTGATGGCATTGTGTTTATGCTGCCCAAAGAGACGCACATATTAACTCTATTATATTTTTGATATCGCATCTGGTTTATGAACACATGCCTAGATCCAAGGATCATAGGGGTAATGCCTGGATCGGGGTGCTGAATCGGAGCACCCAATGGTATCTTAGATCTGTGAGAAGATCTGGAAGGTCGGTACCCAATAATGGCGTGGGAACATGCCGCAAACAAAAGCAAACACGCAGCAAAGCACAAATCCAGGCGCAAAATTCAACGCGATGGATGTGTCACAGCAAACACAGATGGACCCGTGATAGCCAAGGGCTCTATTTGTTCTCTTGCTCTCGCGTCGTCCCTTGGTCAATCTCGAGCCCCTCAAACAGAAAAGTCAATCCCAGATAAACGGGGTAATTTGCTTAACCTAATGGACGATATCAACGCACCAGCCTTGTCCGGACTACAAACGTGAGCAAACAAAACTCGATGGACCGTTTCGAATCGCATCAAGAGCCACATATTAAAGTTTAAAACGCACAATTGAACCTAAATCCCCGACTGCCTCTCTCTCTCCGAGATCTAAGGGAACAGGGTCGGGACAGACACGGTGGCTCTCTAATTTTGATTGCACCAATTGTACAAGTTGTGAAAGAAGACTCGTTTACTCTGATTGCACCCGTTGGTGCAAAGCTTTGCCTTGCTTGCGGTAACGGCTGAGCTACAAATGCGAGATGTATATCTGCTGGTGTGGTTGCGAATGCATGCAGCCTGCTTTTCATGGGATGAATTATACGAAAGTGTCACGAATCTGCTTGTTGCGCGTTGCTGGGCACTCCAGGCATCACTCTACGCGGGGTTTTGGGCGTGGTTTCCTTTCCTTTTTGCTATCCCAGTGTATGCATCTCCTTTGCTCACTGTTACAGTAGCAATATCTACTTCTTTTCGTTCGCCGGTAGGAGCGCGCTGAACCCTTTTGTGCTGATCTCGAAGCCCCAAAGTCCATCTCTCCACAACCCAAGCGTCGCAATGCATAAAAGGTGGCAGGGCCTGGTATTCATTCTCAGGCCTCCAAACTCAGGCCACCACAAAAGATTAATCATGTTCGCACTGACAATACAAATGTATTAAGCGGGCAGCTCGATCACCTCCTTTGGCACTGCAGGCCGGGAAACCATTTTTGCAGAGACAGCAGTTGAAAATTGCATCAATGACTGTCGCACTCTTCTCTAAGCTCCCCGTCATAGGCGTGAATAAAATAATTCCTTCTGTATCATAACAGTTTTTCTCTTCTATGGCGGTCTTCGTAGACAATGCAAGCGTGTCTGAAAACCAACGTCTTCCAATAGAGGGGAGTATATCGTTCCGCATTGCAGATCTCTTTAGCCCCACTCTCGGAACTATCAGAACCCAATTGAGGGAGTAATCCAGCAACCACAGCCGCATGTATCCCAACACTGTCATCCCCTTTTGTTATCCCCAAAATAATTGTTTCTAGTACATTGCCCATAACCCACAACTCTTGTGAATTCGTAATTTCACGCCTAACTCTCAAGGATCTGTCTGCTTTTCCCCACGTCACCACATACACCGATGTGCATGAATCTCTCAGACCACTGTACATCATCATCTTGACACTCATCTTCATCATCTGGCGCAGCCATACCCTTTGACAGGACAAGCCCAAAAACGGCCTGCATGCGTCCCAACTCGCACCACTATTCTGCCCAAAAGGCCTTTGCCGTACTGCAGCGCCGTGAACACACAAATGTACTGAACAAAATCTCTCTAGCGCCCTGGATATGAACTGCTAGTATAAAGACATGTGGTGGCCCTCCATTCCCTGTCTCGGGACAACCAGTCCCTTAGTTGTTTAACTTGTCCAAAACACTTGGTTCTTTGCTACCTTCATCATGAAAGTCCTGCAAGTCCTCTCCTGGCTTGCACTACCGCTTTCATTTGCAGTTGCTGAGCCACAGGCATTCAAAGTTTCTCAAAAGTCTTCATCTGAAGGTCATGCTTTGGATATCTCTGCCCTCGGTGACTTGATATTGTCAAAGTTTAGCTTTAACTCAATAAACGCTGTCATTCTTCAAGATGATGGTACATTAACATTGGGTAACCAATGTACCTTTGCTTTGGTCGGAGGTGTCCTCACTTGTCAAGAAACTATGCCGGATTTCCCAGCAAAGCCATGGTCCTATAATGACGGTAAGCTTTCTCTTCAGGACCACGAGTTTGCTGTTTCCGATGTTGCTGGTTTCAAAAGAATTCAGACCTTCTCCGACTCTCACTCAGAGGAGGATAAGATTGAGTTCCTCGCAGAGATGACAAAGATGTTTCAGTTGGAAGAAAGCACCATCCCAGATTCTCACATTACAGTTCCGGTGATTAAGCCAACTTTACCGAAGAAAGAGTTATTTCCTCGTGCTGCTGCTCCTCTTGCTGCTGACCCAGCTCCAGCCATCTACTCTAACACCTCTTCCACCATGTCCTCCACCCTTTCCTCCATAATCTCTTCCTCTTCCTCTTCCTCTTCCTCCGAAACACCAAACCCAACCACAACTACACCAGTATTGAGTGGTAACTTTGAAGATGGTGTCCCAGGCTGGATTCTTACAATTCCAGCTCTTTTGACATGGAACTCCTTTGAAGTCTCTTTCTCTAGATCTGCTAACACAACAGGCTTTGACTTCCTTGCCCCAAAGGTCACTATTGGCAGTACTGACGTTACTAATGAAGCTGTAGTTGTCCTCACTCCAGGTTCTGTGACAATTTCCATGCCAAACCCAGGAACAAATGGAGAAGACACTGTCATCGATATTAATGGCGAGGCACTTTCTGGTACTTCTTGGACTATCAACGGTGAGCTTCTCATCTACATTCCAGATGCTGCATCTGCTGCAAAGTTAAGAAAGAGAGACTCTGTTCTGACTTACACTTTCTCGGAAACTGTTGTGGTTCCAGAGGGCGAATCTGTCAGTTATGCTTCAGGTTGGACTTTGTCTGACGAATCATCCACAGCCTCTGGATCTACTTCTGCTGTTTCTGCTTCTTCTGAAGGTTCTTCTGCTTCCAGTGTTTCTTCTGTTGCTAGTATTTCCTCTGAGGCTTCCTCAGCTGTCTCCTCTGAGGCTTCTTCTGGTGCCTCCTCTGGTGCCTCCTCTGAGGCTTCTTCTGCTGTCTCCTCTGAGGCTTCTTCTGCTGTCTCCTCTGAAGCTTCTTCTGCTGTCTCCTCTGGGGCTTCTGAAGCTTCTTCTGGTGCCTCCTCTGAGGCTTCCTCGGCTGTCTCCTCTGAAGCTTCTTCTGGTGCCTCTTCTGAGGCTTCTTCTGGTGCCTCCTCGGCTGTCTCCTCTGAAGCTTCTTCTGGTGCCTCTTCTGAGGCTTCTTCTGGTGCCTCCTCAGCTGTCTCTTCTGAGGCTTCTTCTGCTGTCTCCTCAGCTGTCTCCTCTGAAGCTTCTTCTGGTGCCTCCTCAGCTGTCTCCTCAGCTGTCTCCTCTGAGGCCTCTTCTGGTGCCTCCTCTGAGGCTTCTTCTGCTGTCTCCTCTGGGGCTTCTGAAGCTTCTTCTGGTGCCTCCTCTGAGGCTTCTTCTGCTGTCTCCTCTGGGGCTTCTGAAGCTTCTTCTGGTGCCTCCTCTGAGGCTTCCTCGGCTGTCTCCTCTGAAGCTTCTTCTGGTGCCTCTTCTGAGGCTTCTTCTGGTGCCTCCTCGGCTGTCTCCTCTGAAGCTTCTTCTGGTGCCTCTTCTGAGGCTTCTTCTGGTGCCTCCTCAGCTGTCTCTTCTGAGGCTTCTTCTGCTGTCTCCTCAGCTGTCTCCTCTGAAGCTTCTTCTGGTGCCTCCTCAGCTGTCTCCTCAGCTGTCTCCTCTGAGGCCTCTTCTGGTGCCTCCTCTGAGGCTTCTTCTGCTGTCTCCTCTGGGGCTTCTGAAGCTTCTTCTGGTGCCTCCTCTGAGGCTTCTTCTGCTGTCTCCTCTGGGGCTTCTGAAGCTTCTTCTGGTGCCTCCTCTGAGGCTTCCTCGGCTGTCTCCTCTGAAGCTTCTTCTGGTGCCTCCTCTGAGTCTTCTCTTCCATCTTCTACTGCTGCCCCTGAGTTCAGTGGTTATTACAATGGTGGTAATCCATTCTGGAAATTGAGCTTCCCAGGTGCTCTTGGTCCATGGTCATCTTTGACTATTGCATTTGCTAAAGGAGAAGGTCCTGGTGGCTTCTCTTACACTGCTGCTACTGCTGCTGTTGGGGGTGTCCACACATCGGATGCTTCTATCACTGTCTCTAGTGACTCTGTCTTTATTGATTGTGACTTTTCTATTGACACATCTGATGACATAGTCTTCACTATCAACGCTGAGATCTTGTCTGGTGGTGCCTGGACTGCTGATGCTCATATCGAGATGACAACTCCAGACGGTAAGAAGAAGCTTCTCAAGAGAGCTGTTACCACTTATGACTTGTCTGATACCATTACTCCAGACTCTTCTTCCTCGGGTGCTGTTTCTTCAGTTGCTTCTTCTCTTTCTTCCGTCTCTTCCATCTCCTCTGGTATCACCTCCGCTGTGACCTCTGCTCCACTTTCTACTTCAACAGCTACTGAAAATGACCAGTCTACCACAGTTGTCACTGTCACCTCTTGTTCTGACAACGCTTGCTCTGAAGCAACTGTTACCACTGGTGTCACTATCATCACCACCACTGAATCTGGAATTGTCACTGAGTACACAACTTACTGTCCACTCACCGCTACTAGCAACGCTGCTCCAGAGACCACAGTAGTTACTATCACCTCTTGTTCCAACGATGTCTGTACCAAGGTCCCAATTACCACTGGTTACAGCGTTGTCACTGTCACATCTGCGGGTGCTGAAACTGAGTACACCACATACTGTCCTTTGACGGGTCAGGAAGCCACAAAGACTTCTTCTCCAAAGACTACTGTTGTAACAATCACATCTTGTACTGGCGGTAAGTGCACTGAACAAACAGTCACAACTGGTGCAGTTGTTGTTCCAGTGACTTCTAACGGTGTTACCACAGATGTTACCTCTTATGTTCCATTAGCTACCGCAGCTCCAGCTGCTACCTCCGCCGGTGTCGCTCCAAAGACTACTGTTGTAACCATTACATCTTGTGCTGGTGGTAAGTGCACTGAACAAGCAGTCACAACTGGTGCCGTTGTTGTTCCACTTACTTCTAACGGTGTCATAACTGAAGTGACCTCTTATGTTCCATTGACCACTGTTGCTCCAGCCGCAACTTCTGCTGGTGTTTCTCCAGAGACACTCAGCACTGTGATCACCGTAACATCTTGTTCTGGTGGTAAGTGTTCTACTTCTGCTGTTACCACTGGTGCTGTTGTCATTCCAATTGCTTCAGAGGGTGTGACTGGTTACATCACCTCTTACGTGCCATTGACCACTGGTCCCGTTACTTCTACTGGTACTACTGTTGTCACCGTCACTTCTTGTTCCGGTACACAGTGCACTGAACAGGCTGTCACCACCGGTTACGTTATTGGTAACACCACTTCTAACGGGGTTTCACTTGAGTACACTAGTTACGTCCCACTCGCCAACCCTGGGGCTATCACAACCGGTTCCTCTGTCGTTTCCACTATAACCACTAGTGGCTCAGGTGTTTCTACTGCTGGTGAATCCGGCTCCAACACCTCTGTCATCACTGTTGCTGAGGGTGCTGGTCACTACCTTAAGGCAACGTCTCTCATTGGTGTGATGGGTTTGTTCTTGTTCTTGTGATTTTATGATTCTGCTCTTCCTTTTATAAGCTTCTGTTTGTTCTCTTGTTTTACCAATTGAATTGAGTAGTCTTCTGTCTCGGTTTATTTGGTTTTCTTTTCATTTGCATTTCGTCCAATGCGTCCCAATTTCTATTCAGCTGTCATATACCGGTTAACTTCGATCTTGGTATGATATTATGCAACATCGGTGCATGCTGAAAGTGGGCATTAATTAACTTTTCAGTGTGCTTCTACTCGAGCGTGTGGTATGGTACCGTTCTGTATATCACGAGCTTCTATTATTTTCGACTCGGAGCTCCCAATCATGCAATAATCATTTATGGATAGAATCTTCCCCGTAGTCAAACACAGCCAGTCCCCAGTGCCTACTCAATTCTTGCAAGGAACAGCCCTAAAAAGAATGCTTGGCCTCTGGCCGATGCTCTCGCTGCCACACAACGTCACCCCAACACCACATCAATCTCGCTCAGAACATCTCGCAATCAACAACCACCCAACCTGTTCCAGGTGCTACACCCTGTCCAGAGCCACCAACTGAAACCCTAAGAGCACTGTTAACAGCAGTCGGGCATATAGGCAGAGGTACACCTTTATACCTGTGTGGCTTCTACCGTTTTTTATGTCGCGTGTACCTAAAGCCCATCTAGTGTTCTGTGTTTTACGCTTAATCTTGTTAATACAGGAGTAATATTCAGCGTAAATTCCAGTACGGAATTCTTCCTCCCGAAAACAGCACTGAAAATGAATGGCGTTGTGAAACTGGGGCACAAGAAGTAACGCAGGGGCAAGGTCGAATAGAGGACAACAACGGGGACAACATCCACAGTGGTTCTTTCAGGAATTTCTACTTTCAGAATTGGTTTCTCCTTGACTCTGGTTCCACACACATCCAAAATCAGGTAAAATGATCAAGGTAAGCGCGAGTTTCACTGGATTCTGCGAGAGCGACCACCTCATCTGGCTCACATTCCAGATTAATAACAAGTACTAACAGAAGTGCCACACAGGGGCTCAGAAAGTCTTTGAGAGACAAGAAGTCTGCTCACAATTCGATCTCGTCACCCATTTCGGAGCGTATCAACTCTGTGTCGTCCGCTAACGACATCCAATTCCAGGGAAACCTGCACCAATCTCCAAAGAAGGTCATCAGAGCTCTCTTTGACTACAAACCACAGGGCCCAGGAGAGCTGGAATTCTCCAAGGGCGACTTCTTTCATGTCATTGGTAACGAGGATGACTTGGAATGGTACGAGGCATGTGATCCAAAAAAGAATATCAGAGGTATGGTCCCAGTACCTTACTTTGAAGTATTTGGTAAGACGAGACCTATCGCACCATTGACATCCACTCCACAAAAATCCTCCCCTAGCTCTAAAAAGCTCTCCACAGGCTCTATGCGAACATCTGTATCCTCCAAAGGATCTTCGTCGTCCACCTTATACGCCATCGTGCTCTATGAGTTCAAGGCTGAGCGTTCAGATGAACTCGACGTTAATGCAGGTGAGAACATCATTCTCTGTGCTCATCATAACTACGAATGGTTCATTGCCAAACCTATTGACAGACTTGGTGGACCTGGTCTTGTTCCTGTTTCTTACGTCTCTGTTATTGACATTGTCACGGGCCAGTCAACAGGTAACGACGTTATGGATGATATCACAAGCGCTGGCTTACCTAGTGTCGATGAATGGAAGAACAAGAATGCCAAATATAAGGCCAGTTCGATCCCATTAGGCAATGTTGATGAATCTGTGATAAGTACACCTTCTGTTGCTGCTGCTGCTGCTGCAAGAATTAGTAACTACCAGGATAGACAATCTATGGGTCGGATCCCATCACAGTCCACATTGGAGAATGACGTTGAAGTAGATCAAAACTCTCCGTATGTGTTAGACGCAACAGTGGATTCATTCCACGTTGAAAATGGTCGCTATTGGTTCCATATTCGTTGTGACTTGAGTAATTATGAGCAGAGATCTCTATGCCGTTACTATGAGGACTTTTATGACTTCCAGATCCGCTTGTTAGAGCTTTTCCCTTCTGAGGCTGGTCGTTCATCGCAGAGTCATAAGCGTATATTACCCTTCATTCCAGGCCCGCTGACCTACGTCACGGATAAAATCACTAAGAAAAGACAAATCGATTTGAACGATTACGTTAAAGAGCTGATCGACTTGCCAGTATACATCTCTCATTCTAACTACGTGAAGAAACTTTTCTCCTTATACAATGACCTTGACCAAATTGTCGATCCATCACAAATGACACAACAATTATCGGAATCATCATCGGAATCACATCTTCAATCCCAACCACAAACACAGAAGTTTATTCAACAAGCGAACCGCTCACCACTGGGAGGAGTTCCTTCGTATGAAGAGGACCATGATGCCACAATCATCAAAGAAGAGTCTGTTCAAACTTTCAACACAATCCAGCCGCATACTTTAACGGCTGCTGCTTCTGTGGGATCTGTAAAACTTAAATTTTTCTACCGAGACGATATCTTTGCACTGTTGTTACCGAAGGATATTACCATTGATGGGTTGAGAACAAAGGTTCTGACAAGGATTTATGATGAGGACGATGTACGCGAATTCAAAATCTACATCAAAGATGGTGATGGTGCTGGTGAGGAAGTAAAGAACGATGAGGATGTTCAGAACGTTCTAGAGAAGAAGTTAAAGATGCTGATTGATGATGAATAAACAAAACAAAAACGAACAAAAAAAGAGGGGAAAAAAGGAAGGATTAACAAACATGGACGAAACAAAAGACCAAAAACGGATTCTTTTAATGCTACTTCATTTCACTATTCTAATTAACTTTGTTTCTGTTAACTGTCACATATTATTCTTGGGTTTCTGTGTTATTTTTTGTGCTATATTAATGTTCAAGAATAGTTTCTTTGAAGTAAAATGAATTCTTACCAGGCAGTTTATAGGACCAATGTGAAATGATCATGGTAGCCCACGAGTACTATTAGAACGTTTGAATAACTGTGCTATAAATAAAGACAACCATTGAATTTCTCTCTCAGTGTCTCAAAAGACACACCCTGGTGATTGGAAGAACATCTGTGGTATGCACAGTTGACGCAGCTAAGAACGGTTTTTCAACCATTAAATGCGGGGTCGAGGGATGTGTCTCACCTATTGTTTAAGAGACCGCGATATTCCCGGTCCACTCAGCGGAATTCAGTGAACTAATTGGTAGAAAACGCCCGCCTTATTCCTTAAATATGTGAGCTTTGTTAATTATAGCACTAACATGAAGTTTTGTAGGTCACACTCTCCCCCCCCCCGGCTCCCTCATCTTACTGTGTCCAGTTTGTAGGGAAAATGAAAGCGTGTCCTTTTCCGTTAAGGAATGTAATGCACTAACGTACCGTCTCTTGAAAAAGCCCATTAAAAACAAAACATTCTATATTGTTCTTAGTCTATCAAACTGCCAATAATCACTATTTACATTTTTACAGGGAAGAAAAAGTAAATGTGTGGTTCTAAATCAAACATTTCTACTTCTGTCCTTTAGCAACAAACTTTAACAAAACCATCAAAACTATCTGCACCAGTTTGTACTGCGTGTAACCGTTCAGCACAGACCACTCAAGCGCACGATATATTCTGAACTTCACAACATTCTTGATACCATCCACGGAGAGCAGCTGTGGTGGCTGATAGGTTGGTTTTTTTCCGGATTTATACTCGTTGATTGCTCTAGTGGCGGCGACAACGTCATCGGTAATGAAGGATTTGCATCCTAGAATATAGCCTTGGTCAAAGTCCTCCTGTGAATTGAGTGTCCAGAGATATAAATCAACATTATATGGGGTCATTAATTCTTCACGGAGCGCAGGGAATTCCGGGGTTGTAGTGGACATTTGTAAAAAGGAAACGGCCTTCAATCTGTAATCTTCAGGCAACGTTTTAGAGTACTCCAAAAACAAACGGGCAATGGTTGGAGAAAGTGTAATGTTGATGATCTCAAACCCTTTCAACAAGCTCGCCTCAACGCCGTATTTGTAAAACTTCAATTGCCATAAACCGAAGATCACTCTTGACTTCCAATACTCGAGATCTGGCACAACGTCAAGCATAGCGCGCACAATCTTCACGAGAACCGTCACGTTGTTGTTGGCCTTGATATCCAGCATCACCTTCATTGTGTCTGGTGTCTCTTTTGAAAACCACTCCAAAAACTCTACAAGCGTGAGCATACGCTGTGTTGTGTCCTGCTTGTGAACCAACGCCTGTAACTCTGCACAGGTGCTCTCTGCGATGATCTTGTCCTCTGTGTAGACTCTACCAGTAGCAGGATCATGATTGATCATGAGCACACCGTCATATGATGTCTGGATGTCTGTCTCGATGCAATTAACACCCTCAACCTCCAGAGCTCCTTTGAACGCCGCCATTGTGTTCTCAGCATATTTGGCCTTGTAGCTTGTGGCAAGAGTTTGTTAGTTCCCGAGTGATACACGTGGGTGAAAAGGGATCGAGATGAGCAGTCCACAAGGGGACGGGTGAAGAGCACTTACCCTCTATGAGCTGCAATCTGAGGATTGAATTCCATCTTGTGGTTCATTCTCTCTACTTCTGAAGCTGTAGCGGTAATCAGGACCTGGGGGGTAAACGTTACTGAAGTAAATTTGCGGAAAGAAGAAACATGTGCCGGACTTATAAGCTTGAGAAAGGATCGATTTCGTTAGGGCCAGAAGCTCTCCGGCACCGGTGCGGGTGTCTTGTGTCTTAGTTGCGTAACCACGAGTTGTTTTCAAGCCGAATCTGGTCTTGCTGGTAGATTCTAGGTCAACTGTTGTACTGGAGTGCTTAGAAGCTAAGAAAAGTTCACTGTTCCAGGCCAAGACACAATATCAGTGACTTCCATGGCTCTCTAATGCCGGTGACGGTAACAGGATTTGCGCCATTATACGACATTGGCGCGATAAGTGAAAGGCGCTTCTGTTTTCGGAGAGTAGCACAATTTGTAATACCATTTTGGGAAATAATACGCCATTCGTGCTGCCTTTTTTCTTTTTTTTCTTTTTTTCTTCTACAGCTCTGTACGGACCGGCCGTCATTCATCACTGGAGCTCATCGGAGTGAAAAAACTCTTCATTATAATCTGGAGAACTTGGCGACTCTCACTTTCTCTACAGCACTTTTGACCACGCTCAAAGAAGGTAAAGAAACGATGTCAGACCTTTCAACAGCGCAACACTTTGCCCACGTTGTCATGGACAACAGAGCTATTTCTGGTATCACAGGGTGAGTCCTGCCCCCGCCGAACCTCCATTTAGCACGAGTCATATACTAACCTGTTGACAGCTCCATCTCGATTTCTTTCTGGATTATCGTGTTCATGCCACAAATCTACGAGAACTATGTTAGAAAAAGCTCAGAAGGCCTCTCGTTTCTGTTTGTCGTGCTCTGGCTCGCAGGTGACGTCTTTAACGTTCTGGGTGCTGTGCTGCAACATGTTCTGCCGACAATGATCATCCTGGCCATTTACTATACAGCTGCTGACCTTATTCTTCTTGGGCAGATCTTCCTCTATGGCGACGGTTCACAAGTGGACCCAGTGCACCTCTCTCCAGCTAATCCAATGTCCGAGAACATCTTTGACGAGATTAGACACGATGTTCTAGGAGAAGCAGAATCCGGTTACACATCCATCTCTTCATCTGACATCGAGTCTGGCAGAGCCCATAAAATGTCCCCTCGCTCCAAGTCCATCCTGGAGTCCTCCTTGATCATTCTCGTCATATTCTCGGGACTTCTGGGCTGGTACATCACATATGACCCAAACGCTGGTGACAGTAAACCAGATCTCACATGGGACCCATTGGCACAATTCTTTGGATGGATCAGTGCTGTCTTGTACTTAGGCTCCCGTCTTCCACAAATCTTGTTGAACTACAGACGTAAGTCATGTGAGGGTATTTCTTTCTTATTTTTCCTCTGTGCATGTTTAGGTAACTTGACCTACGTCGTTTCCATCCTCGTCATTTCCTTGGAGCCAAAATACTTGGCTGTTCAGTCCTCATGGCTCGCTGGTTCGATTGGTACCTTGTCCATGGACTTTATCATCTTCATCCAATTCTTCCTGTACAACAAGGCTACTGATGATGACTCTGTTGATGAGATTACAGATTGATTTAGTATATATCTCTCCCCTCTAGATGCATTACTTCAAAAACTAACGTCCCCCCCCCCATTAATGATATTTATCACATTCTCAGACTATTACAATTGTAGAATAGCAATCAATAACACCGGAACAATTTCAAATCCAAAATAGTATTTATGTTATAAATATGTTATCATTTTTTGAATTAATATATAACTATATTCAGCAAAAGCGTTAATACAATATCCATTTTGAATATTGTTATTACCCATTTCTCTAATGAATCCTTTGTCTTTATAAATTCTAGAAATTGAAAATAAATAAAAACACAAATTGCAATATTTATAATCCAATTTATAGTTAATACTATAGTTTAATGCCATTGAATAGCAATTTATATGTTAATTGATTTAAAGAACTCATGTGGTATGTAGGTTAGATTTTAAATGTCCAGGTGTTAATATAAAATGTCCGGGTGTTTTGGACCATTGATAGATTACCGTCCATAATAGATCGCATTTTGGTTTCTAGCCACTTATTCAATTCTATTAGGGCGTTAGTGTAAATAAGAGGTAGAAAGATGGTGGTGTATTTCTTTGGTATATTTAAGTGAGGATGCTCTACGAAGAATTTGACTTCTAAGTTGTGGGTTCGTTTAGTATCTCGAAGTTCTATCTAAGCTCCCCACACTGTTTAACATCATCTTCACTTCGACACCTTCTGACTTAATCAGACCGTCACCACTAGCCATGACAGTTTTTTTCAAAGATGACCGTATTTGGTCCTTGTAACTGATCAAACTTTTGGCGACTGGTCCACCACGAAGCATTGTTTCTTTGAATTTGACTTCATACATCTTTGCAATATCTCTCCAGAACGCTGACAACAGCGCTGTAAGTTCTAATTTTTGCAGTACTTCAGTCAACAGCGTAGTCTTTTGACGTGTTTCTGTTGATTGTAAGAGTGTTGAGAACTTGGTGATGAAGTTTGCTTTATTCAACACCTCGGAGAGCGCGGTCTCAAAGTTTCTTGGTGATGTGAGTACACGAGTGAGCGTGTTCACTGACATGACAACGTTGTTTGCTAGGACAGTTTGAATCACTGATGAGAGTGCAATTGGATTGAGTGTGTATAGTGCTTGGAAATATGTCTTGATAGTAGCATCTTGTTCTTTGTGTACGTTACGCTCATTGAGCGACTTGATGTGTGATTGGATTGACTCTTGTAATTTATGCTGTTTTTGATTACCGATAGGCTCATAATCACGGATGATCTTTAAAGATTTTAAGTTTGCGTTCTGGTCAATGTCTTGTTTAAGCTGGTTGTGCAAGCTGCATAGTTTCATTAGGTTCTTTGGATTGTTGGACATGTTCTCTTCAAAAGAGGGGGCCGATTGAATCTCTTCAATTTGGTTTACGAGGTAGAGGAAGTATGTTACAGACCTCAAGAGATAGGACGTTGCATGGATCTTTTTGAGTGCGTCTTGTGTTTTAGTTGCTTGCGTATATGGTTCTATGAGATCTTTTTTCAATCTTTGGTATGACGTGTTGATATGGTCCAGGGGCTGGGCCAGGTCTTTGAAGAGCGTTTTTGTTTTCTGATCTTTCTGAATTTCCAGGATCAGAACGTCGTGGTTCTCCGAGGATATCTTTTCCAAATTGAGATTGATGTTGTTGATGTCGAACTTTACACGTTTAATAGCGGTTGAGATGTCGAGCTCTCTGTGCGTGGCATTGGTCGCTAAGAGCAGGTCATTGGCGAATGCGGTGGCATTGAAGTTCTCTTCCAACAGTGGGGAGTAGTCTTCCATGTCGTTGATCTCTGGCATTTTGCCTCTTCTTCCGCTATGCAGTTGTGGGTACTAATAGAGTGGTTGCCCAGGCTTGTGTAGGTGCTTTATGTTTCATTGTGTTCTATAGTTGTTACGGTCTGGGCATCGAACGAGTTCGCGGGTCCATGAGCTCGCGGATTCACCAGGTTGTGGCACAAGGATGCTTAGCTCATGGAAACGAGGGAGCAGGGGGAACACCTCTGGCAGTTTCGGTGGTTATTATAACACTGTGGCTATGGGTGCCCCTTTTCCAGCTTAGCATGCGTTACTGTTCTCTACGAGAGAGTGTGTGAGAGAGAGTGTGTGTCTGTGTGTGTTTGGTAATTGCCCAAAACAGGCATTTCCCGTTCAGTCCATTTACAACAGTTACCCGGCTCCCTAGATCCGGGATGGCTACCAGGTGATTCGATCAAAGCAAACCTGACCGGGCGGAGGGCTGTATTGGCTCTCTATATACCGTTCCAGCGTCGCTTTGGCACCACATAGACAAGCAAGCAGCTACAGGTGGGCGTCCCCAGCTGCTAGTGGCGCCCCAAGTCCAATTGGGGGCAGGCTAACCCATACACCAAGCGGTGTTTCCCAGTGGGGGGCTAAAAAGAAACTGAGGCCCGCCCAAATTCGCGAACGGAGTGTTGAGGGTATGGTTTTTTTCCTGTTTGTGGAACTCCCCAGCAAGCCCACATTCACCTCTACGGCGCCTCCCTCAAACCAAGGCATACCACCACCCACGATCTGAGCCGAAGCAGTTCCGTGAAGCGCTTCCCAGTCGTGTACCTGACCACCTACACCGGCCTTTTTTTTTTACCTCACAAACGTGCCTCTGGCTCATCCCGTCTTTTCTGTTGCCGCCCAGTAAGCGCCCGCCCTTTTCACAGAAGTCGTTCGTTGTTTACCCTTTTGTGGAGGTGTAGAGAACGTTGGAACGGAAAAAGAGCCCATACCACACAAGCACCGTTTGCCGCCTGTGTGATCCCTCTTTTCCGGTGTCTGTCTCAGAGAGAAAGAAAGAGATCGACCGCTTTCATTATCTTTGTTTTGGTGCTGCACCCTTTTACCCGCACACGCAAGCCCGCTAGCCATCACAACAGTGCCCGATGTCTGACCCTAACGCCAACATGGATCTCAGAGTCGGCAGAAAGTACCGCATTGGCCGTAAGATCGGAAGTGGATCTTTCGGTGACATCTATTTGGGTACCAACATCATCTCCGGAGAGCTCGTGGCCATCAAGCTCGAGTCCGTTACCGCCCGTCACCCCCAATTGGAGTACGAGGCCCGTGTCTACAAGGCGCTTAGCGGCGGCCTTGGAATCCCATTCGTGAGATGGTACGGCCCAGAGTGTGACTACAATGCTATGGTGATGGACCTCCTTGGCCCATCACTCGAAGACTTGTTCAACTACTGTGGCAGAAAGTTCAGCTACAAGACGGTCTTGCAATTGGCCGACCAGTTGTTGTGCCGTATTGAGTTTGTCCATGCAAGATGTTTTATCCACAGAGACATCAAGCCTGATAACTTCCTCATGGGAATTGGAAAGAGAGGATGCCAGGTGAATCTTATCGATTTCGGTTTGGCCAAGAAGTTTAGAGACCCAAGAACACATTTCCACATTCCCTACAAGGAAAACAAGAATTTGACAGGTACTGCAAGATACGCCAGTATAAACACACACTTGGGTATCGAGCAGTCTAGAAGAGACGACTTGGAGAGTTTGGGTTATGTGTTGATCTATTTCTGTAGAGGTTCTTTGCCATGGCAGGGATTGAAGGCTGCCACAAAGAGACAGAAGTACGATCGTATCATGGAGAAGAAAATGAGCACGCCATCAGAAATCTTGGGTCGTGGTCTTCCTATCGAATTTGTCCACTATTTGGACTACACCAAGTCGTTGAGATTTGAGGATAAGCCGGACTATATGTACTTGAGAAGACTTTTCAGAGATCTCTTTCTTAGAGAGAACTACAGATACGATTACATTTTTGATTGGTCCATCCAGAAGCAACAGCAAATGAACCAGAAGAATGAACAATCACGCCCAATTGGTGAAAAAGCTGCCAACCCAGAGGATGAACAGGCTGTTGAGCAAATAGACCAGCAACAGCAACCCTCACAGCAACATCAACAGCATATTGCCCCACCAGCACCGGCACAGCTTCAACAGCCAAAGGGTACACCAGATCAGCTCAGACAACAGCATTTACAATCACAAGTGAATACATACTCTGCACAGCAACCACAAACAAGACAAGCCCAGCCGTTGGCTCAGATGGTTTCAACTCCACAATATATGCCACCACAGGGTCAACAACAACAACAGGCACAGCCGCCACAGCCGCCGCAGCCGCTACCACAGCAGCCACCGCAACAGGCACAGGCACAGCAAGCATCCCAGCAACAAACACAGAAGGACTGGGGATTGTCGAGTCGAATCAAGAACTGGAATGCTGAGACTGAGACCCCACCACTCAAGAATGCAGGTGTGAAGGCAAGTGCCGTTCAACAACCACAACCACAGCAGCAGCAGCCGGTCAAATCTCTGTACACACATACACCTGTTGCCAAGGATGTCAAGGATACTAATAGTGGCCTGGGCACACCCCATTGGCTGTGAGCATGTCCTTTTTGGATTTTTGATTTTGGTTTCATTTGATTAAATTCTGGATACTACGCTACTAGTAGGAGTTTGTTGCATTTTCATTTCCATTCACCATTTTTTTTCTTTCCTTCATTTTTTGTCCTCCTTTTCACTCCGTCATTGTTGAATTTTGGTCCTTTATGTTTCATCTCTGACCTCTGGAGTTGTTGATTGAATATAATGTGTCTTTTTGTATATGAAGTGCTGTAGTGTATTTGATTGTATGACAAATGGAAGTCCGGGTTTGGGTGGTAAGGGCCACTCCGAGGCCCGATAATATATGTGAGGTTGCTCAGGTAAAGACAAAATTTACTCCCTTAGGCGAATGCAAACGACCAGGGAGGCACTGAATGAGCAGCACACGCCGTCTTAAACAGATCCAGGCACACTTGAGCTCCTTGCAGACAATGGACAGTAGCATTTTTTTTGGGCATGAGTGTGTGAACAGAGTATCGTTCCTCAGAGACGACAACGAGTTTGTGGAACTTGCGGTAAAACACAACACGACTCGTTTTATTGTTCTCAAAAATGGGTTTGCGTATGGGCAGGAAGGCGAGAAGCTCTCTGTGTGGTATGCATCTTATGAGGATCTGAAAGAGGCTGTGGATGGGTGGGCTGCGATGAATGGTGGTGAGGGTGCCAAACTCGATGGAATCAAGATCACGTTTTTGGGCCTCGATGAGAGCCGGGAGGGACTCAAGTACAAGAAGTACGGAGGGGTGGCGTTGTTTGGAATTGAGGTGTGCCATAGTGAGCAATTACAAACGCTGTGTGACTCCAAAGATGGATTAAAGGTACTGACAGACAGATCTGTTATTTTCAAACTGACTAATTTCGACGCATCCGTATACAGTCATGCGAAAATGTACCTGGACTGGATGAACCGCAGCAGATTCTGTGCGGGTTGTGGTGCCCGAAACGTGGTGGTTCATGCTGGTACAAAGCTGAAATGCTCTTCTGACAAGTCTGATGGATGCCCTGTGAAGAATGCCTCTGTATCGAATGTGTCATTCCCACGTACAGATTGTGTCGCTATCACCGCAGTCACTACAAGAAAATTTGACAAGATGTTGCTTGCCCGTGGAAAGAGATTCCCCGGTCCAATGTACAGCACCGTTGCAGGCTTTATGGAGCCTTCTGAGACCGTGGAGGCGGCCTCATTGCGTGAAGTGTGGGAGGAGACTGGTGTGAAGGGCCAGTCGTGCGACATTATCCAGACTCAACCGTGGCCATATCCTGCGAACATGATGATTGGGTGCGTGGTGTATGTGGAATTTAACGGAGCTAACGAGGTGATTGATCTTGGACATGATCCGGAGTTGATGGATGCCAAATGGGTGGACACTACAGAGATTAAGCGTGTCCTCGAGGGTGGGAAGGCCGACTGGTTCATGCCTCCTGCCACCGCCATTGCGCACTCTCTAATCAGATTTGTGATCGACAAGTTCGAAGCCGCGGAGACACGCTAGACATTCAGATAAACGGTTATAATGAGGACATATCATTGCTTTTTTTATTGCTGATAAACTGTGCCTTTTATGTACTTTGCATTCCTTATATAGTGTTCGCATCTCGCGTCAAACGCGACGCGTAAAATACAAAATGGACATAACAAAGCGCGTTTTTTTATCTCTCTACCACGAGACACTTTGGGTTCCTCGCCATAACATCCGTATAAGTTCAGCTATGAGTAGTCGTCCAGAGCTTAAGTTTTCTGACCAGTCCGACGAACGTTCTTTCTACCGCAAATTCCAGCGTCTCGCGCCACGTACGAGCAACTTGCTCCGTATCGTGGACAGGGGAGACTACTTTACCGCGTTGGGTGAAGATGCTACTTTCGTCGCTGAAAACGTTTACAAGACTACCTCCGTCTTGAAGAAATCACAGGGAGTTGAGTATGTTACAATGTCCTCTTTAGTCATGAGCCAACTGCTTGGACAGTGTCTCTTTGAGAAGGGAATGAAGGTCGAGGTGTACGATAAGACGTGGGAACTTACAAAATTTGCTTCACCCGGTAACATTGAACAAGTTGATGATCTCATTCAAGGTGGCGCTAATGACACAACCGGTGGTGCCCTTGTCGTGGTTGCCTTGAAAATAGTCAACAAGCCGGAGGGAAAGATGGTGGGATTCTCTTTTATCGATACGAACGCAAGAGAGATCTGCGTCGCAGAGTTTATTGACAGCGAGGTCTACTCAAATTTGGAAACGCTGTTGATCCAGATAGATGCAAAGGAGGTATTGGTTCAATTGCCTACTACTGAGGATGCTGATTATACCAAGTTGTTAGGTGTTATTGACCGTTGCGGTGCTGTCACCACCGAACTCAAGTCGTCCGACTTCAACAGCAAAGACATTGAACAGGATTTGACCAGACTTTTGGGAGATGAATTAGCACTCTCAGTTGGTGACATTGCTACTTCCACAACTGGTCTGAGCGCTACTGCAGCAGTATTGTCTTACTTGGGTCTATTGACTAACAATTCTAACTTTGGTACATTTAAGCTGAAGCAACATGTACTAAACCAGTTCATGAAACTTGACTCTGCCGCTGTCAAGGCATTGAATTTATTCCCAACAGCGCAGAACTCTTCAGGAGCAAAGAACACCAGTATCTTTGGTCTTCTCAATCATTGTAAGAGTGCTGGTGGTGTAAGACTTTTGCACCAGTGGATAAAGCAGCCATTGGTTGACGTTGAAGAGATTAGAGCTCGTCATGAGTTACTCCAAATCTTGTTAGATGACACCCAAATGCGTACTACATTGCAGGATGACTTGCTTCCATCAGTTCCAGATGTTCGCAGATTAAACAAGAAGCTTGCTAACCCTAGATCTCATTCCCTTGAAGATGTTGTCAGAGTGTACCAATTCCTTTTGAAAGTTCCAGAAATCTTGGAAGTCCTGGAGAGCAAACAGAATGAGTTGAAGCAAGAAGAGTTTAAACTGCTTGTGGAAGCAACATGGACCGCACCAATCAAAGAGCAATTCACACCTTTGATGAAACTTGAAGAGCTTGTCGAGACTACCGTGGATCTGGAAGCTTTAGACCGCCATGAGTTTGTTATCAAGCCAGAATATGACGATATACTTCAATCATACCGTACACGCCTTGATGAGATTGAGGATGAGATTCGCTCTATTCATCTCCAGGTTGCAGAATCTTTACATCTGGATGCTGAGAAGAAGCTGAAATTGGAACTTCATGCTAATCACGGCTGGTGTATGCGTTTAACACGTACAGAGGAGCGTGCTATCAGAGGTAAAAAGCAATTCATTGAACTACAGACCGTTAAAGCTGGTGTATTCTTTACAACTGAGCAAATGCGTGAAATTGCTCAAGAATCAGCAGAAATCCAGTCAAAATATTCTCGTCAACAGAATGACCTCGTCAAAGAGATTGTATCCATTGCCGCAACTTATGCTCCGGTATTGGAGAAATTATCCATTGCATTAGCACATTTAGACGTGATGGTCTCATTTGCTCATGTGTCTGCTTATGCCCCAGTAACTTATGTTAAACCAACAATGTACCCATTGGGTTCTGATGAAGGAAAGACAATATTGAAGGAAGCTCGTCACCCTTGTGTTGAGGCTCAAGATGGTGTTGCATTTATCGCTAATGATGTTGAATTAGTCAAGAGTAAATCCGAGTTTTTGGTTCTCACAGGTCCAAATATGGGAGGTAAATCAACTTTCATTCGTCAATTGGGTTGTATTGCCCTCATGGCACAGATAGGCTGCTTTGTACCTGCAACTGAAGCTAATTTGACCGTTTTTGATGCTGTATTGGCTCGTGTTGGTGCCGGTGACTCTCAATTGAAGGGTGTTTCAACTTTCATGGTTGAGATGCTGGAAACGGCCTCCATTTTGAAGACAGCTTCAAGTAATTCCCTAATTATCATTGACGAATTGGGCCGAGGTACTAGTACGTATGACGGATTTGGTTTGGCCTGGGCTATTGCTGAACACATCGCATCCAAGTTGCACTGTTTTACATTATTTGCGACCCATTTCCATGAGTTGACGAAGCTGGCTGGACAAATCGACACTGTGAAGAATTTGCATGTTGTTGCTCATGTGGAGGATAAGTCTGATGATATTACCTTGTTATACAAAGTTGAGCCTGGTGTCTCCGACCAATCCTTTGGTATCCATGTCGCAGAGGTTGTTGGTTTCCCACAGAAGATCGTCAACATGGCGAAGCGCAAGGCAGCTGAGTTGGATGACTATGAAGAGGAGAGCAAACGCAGCAAATGCTCACCAGAAGAGATCACACAAGGTTCCGATTTATTGAAGAAGATCTTAAAAGAGTGGAAAAGTGAGGTAAACTTGGATGAAATGACCAGCGGTGAAGCGACGGATAAGTTGAAGAAATTGGTCCAGGAGGACTATAAGGAGCAGATTTCGAGTAGTCCTTTCCTCCAAGAGGTTTTTTCTTTGTGAGATAGAAGAGTTTATTTAGATGATTTATGAGGTTTTTTTTTTTTGGTTGTAGATTAATATGTAGTTGCACAAATGGCTTAAAAGTCTTCTACAATTGCCGTTTAAAAAAAGCTCAAATATTTTTATAAATGTCAAATAAAGACTCTTTCATCATTTATTCATGATGAAACATTGTTCAATAGAGAACATTCCTTAGAACATCAAGAAGGAGAAGAACAAACCAAGAGCGGTGGTACCGAAGGCCAAACCAGCAGCCTTACCCTCGAAGGTGCTGATAACACCGGAAGAGGCAGCCTCTTCGGAGGTAGAAGAGGACTCCTTGGTGGTCAAGGTAGAAGCCTCCTGGGAGGTAACCTTGGTAGAGACCTTGGTAGAGGAGGTCTCAGCAGGGGCCTTAGTCTCAGTGGTGGCCTCAGTAGAAGAGGTCTCAACTGGAGCCTTGGTGGAGTTAGACTCAGTAGACTTGGTCTCACCAGTCAATGGGCAGTAAGTAGTGTACTTAGTAACAACACCGGACTCAGTGGTGGTGATGACAGTGACACCGGTGGTGACCTCCGTCTTAGAACAAGCGTTGTCGGAACAAGAGGTGATGGTGATGACGGTAGTGGACTGCTCATCCTTGGTGGAGGTGGAGGTCTCAACTGGAGCCTTGGTAGAATTGAAAAAGGACTCAGTGGAGGAGACAAGCTCAGAAGTGACAGACTCCTCAGCGGAGGTGGAAGACTCCTCAGCAGAGGTAGAAGACTCCTCAGAGGAGATAAACTCAGAAGAGGAAGAGGAGACAGCACAGTTGAGTGGGGATGGGGTCTGGATCAAGAAGGCAGAGTTAACAGTAGCATCTGGAACGTTCCAGGAGGAGATGGTGGTGGTAGAAGTGAAGTAAGAACCATTCAACTGGGAAGAGTAGGCATCGGCCCAGACAGACTTAATAGAGTCCAAGATTGGCTTACCGTTCATGTTAATAGCGTTGACATTTGGAGCTGGGAAGTCGTAGGTGTTATCTGTGAGCCAGCCAACGTAGGAGTGGTTGTTGACACGGTTTGTTGTGTCGACATCAACATTAGTGACACCAGACTTGTCAGCAACAACCTGGAAAACGTTAGCGTCAACATCGTGACGGCCCAAATGTGGCAAGTCCCAGTTGGCCTCAACGGTAGAGATCTCAGAGTAATGCTGGTAGAAGGTAGAGTCAACAGTACCCTGCAAGGACTCTGGAACGGCACCACCAAGCAAAAGAGCAAAGACTTTGTTCTTAACGGTGTAAGTCTCAGTCTCATCAAAAGTCAAAAGAATCAAGGTGTCCTTCATAAAGTACTCGTTGCAGAGCAATGGCTCGAGGAAGTTTCTAGACCAGGTGGAAGCGACATCAATGTTGGAGTCGTGACCATCGTTGGTCATGTTTGGAGTGATGAACATCCACTGTGGCAAAGTTTCGTTCTCCAAGTCCTCGTAGAAGGTGGTAAAGTTCTTGATGTTAGCAGCACGAGACTCAACAGTAGAGACGGAGTCGTAGACCATCAATGGGTTGTGCTTTCTGACGTAGTCGTTAGCACCGCTCTCCTGGTTGACGTACTCAAAGCCATCGAAACCGGAGTATGGCATGTGCTCCTGGTACTCACCCCAGGAGATCTTCTTGGAGTCCAACAAGTCAGCGACGGTGGAAACGTTCTTTGGGAAACGGTTGAAGTTGTCGTCACTCATACCGAAGTAGTCACCACCGGCGGCGGCGGCGTAGTTTGGCTCAGATGGGTGAGTGACAGCCCAGTAGTTGTCCAAGGTAATACCGTACTGGGCCAACCAGTGGAGACCGTCAGACTCAGCAGCCTTGTCAAAGTCTGTGTTCTCCAACCAAATGACGACGAAACGGTTAAAAGCGGCACCTTGGACGTTGGAGGTGATGTGGTTGGTGGTGGCGGTCTCCTGAGTGGCGAGGATCTCCTGCTCGGATGGCTGGATTGTGGAGAAGAGACGCTCATGGTGACTCGAGGCCTGGGCAATGGCGGCCAGTGCTGCCAGCGGGAGGATGTTCTTGGCAAACATGAGAAAAGCGAAGGACTTGGTGATCTGCTGTTAGCGGGAGGGCCTTTGTTTTCCAGTGTGCCTGGTGAGATGTCCCGGTGTATTTATACCGGCTCACACAATGGGCGTCTGGAAGATATCTTTTCCTGCTGCGCTGTTCTGTTTAATTGCAGAAACCCTCGTGGGTCACAGTGGGCCAACACCGTGGGGCAGTCGGGGGTGGGGTGGATGAAAAGGCGGAATACACCAGGTGAAGTGAGATGCTTTAGCCAGTGCTGTGCACTAATGCGGAGCAGAGCGACCATACGAACTTGCGAGCACGGTCTTCCACGGGCCTAAATGCTGCTGAACCACTGCCCTCCACTGTTGGGACACCTCTCCAATGCCTAGCACTGGGCAACTGCACCCCTAGCACGCGCCACTGCCCGAAAAGGAGGCTACCACAGAGACACAGACGCGTGTTGATGTTTGTAGATCTCGCTTTTCAGGGGTTTGTCTCGGGCCAAGCTTCTCGGGTCAAGCTTCGCGGGCCAAGATTCGTAAAGAGAGCTGACAGCGGGGCCAAGGCACACCCGAGAGCCCTTGGGGAAGTCTCCTGAAGAGGCCTCGGGGCCGCTGGACTGGTCCCGAGGCCTCTTTAGTGGCCTCTTCAGTGGCCTCTTTAACGGCGTTGGCCTCTCCCAGAGGCCCCACGGAGGCTTCGCGCGATTGGACAGCCCACGTTTTCCTGAGCCTGCGAGATGTAGCTCTCCCTTGAGCTCGATTTGTGATCGGCAGCGGAACACGAGTGCTCAATGCTCAATGCTGGTGATTGATAGTAGTGGGACGCTTTACGAGGCAGCCAATCAGCGTGGGGCTGTTTGTCATGCACATGTTTCCGTGGAGTCTTGGTGCCCTGTCCTTAGGGCGCCAGGCGCCAGGCCCCGGCCGTTGGCCAGGACGTATACATCGCACATCCAACGTTGCCGAGTGTTGGATCTCCGGCTGAGGTGCATCGTGGTGTGCCGTGGAGCGAGAAGAGGACCAGAGAACATGTATCTGGGTGCCCACGGGGGGCCAATCAAAGGCCCATTATTTGTCACTCGTTTGCGGCTCCAGGGGCCATCTGGGCCCTCGGGCTTAGAGATGCAGAGTCTACGATTGTTGATACAGCGTACTTGGCACGTGGGTGCCAGGCAGAGCAATGGAACGTGGGGCTCGAGCAGCCTTAGTGTGCTCCAGTGTGCTCCAGTGGGGCCCCGTCTTGGGGTGCCCTGGCGGAGAGAGGAAGCTCCTTATTATGTGGCAGATTGCTCGTCTCGTGTGGAAAACTCGCCTCTCACACGACTACTCCGCACAGCACACACACAGGGCACACAGGGCACACAGAGCACACGGTGATGGAGTACACACGGCCTGGGCAAAATGACGGCGACGAGGAGTCGCTTATATCAAGCACGTCGTCCAGAAGACGCGAGAAGCAGCTCCGGTCCAAGGGGTATTCGAAGACGAAGGCGTACGGTACGCTGTTGATGCTAGTCGTGGTGGGCTTCTTCTCGCTTACCATCTTCTACGGAATCAAGTCCACAGCAGGCCCTCCAACGTCGGTGTTCAGCAAAAACAAGCTCGTCTCGTCCAAGGCTCCGTGGAGACTTGATACCAACCGGGAGTACGCAATAAAGAACCGGGAGTGGGACTACGACGCCGCACCCCAGGTTAGAGAGTATCACTGGACAGTCACAGACATCCTCGCGGCCCCAGACGGTGTCCTCAGAAACATGACAGTCATCAACGGCCAGTTCCCAGGACCCCTCGTCCAGTGTAACAGCGGAGACACCATCCGTGTCCACATCACCAACATCGGCCAGGACCCAACGTCTATTCACTTCCACGGCCTCTTCTTCAAAGACCAAAACTACTACGACGGCGCAACTTACATCAACCAGTGCGAGATCCCGGGCAACGGACACAAGTACACAATGGAGTTCACAATCGACAAAGACCAATGGGGTACCTACTGGTACCACTCCCACTACTCCACCCAGGCAATGGACGGACTCGTTGGACCAGTGGTCATCCACTCCAAAAACGAAATCGAAGCACTGGGCAAAGATGCTTACGACGAAGAAATGGTCATCTTGGTTGGTGATCACTACCACACTAGGGGTAAAGAGTACCTTGAAGAGTACCTGGCACCAGATAACGAAAACGCAGAACCAACCCCAGATAACGGCCTGATCCAAGGTGCAAACGTCTTCACTTTCCCAGAGAATTACTATCTGGATACACAATTCGATGAAGAAGAGTCCTTAAGACACGTCTTCAAATTCAAACCCGCAACTAAGTACAGGCTCCGTATTGCCAACATTGGATTTTTTGCAGACTTGGATTTCACATTGGATAACCACAACCTCACAATCATCGAAGCAGACGGCACCACAGTACAACCAGTAACAGTTGATGTCCTGAACATTGCCTCTGCTCAGAGATATTCTGTAATAATCCACACAAACGTCTATGATGTAAAGAAGAATATGTTTTGGATGCATGGAAAGATGAATGAGTACTGCTTTGACCACTTGAACCCATGGATGAGATACGACATTAAGGCATTGGTGCTTTATGTCTCAGAATGGGAGGAACTTGAAGGAAACCACGCTGCAAGACTCGATGCTGTAAGTGAAGAGTACCAATATGTCCGTGATGTGTATTGTAGAGAGCTAGACGAATCATTGCTGCACCCATTGATTAACGATCCACCTCCAAGAGAGTTCACAGAGACGGTGCGTCTCGATGCCTGGTTCCACATTGGTGCTCACAAGTTGTCAAGAGGTCAATTCAACAGCACTACTTATAGACCATGGTTGCCATCATCATCATTATACCAAATGTCCTTTAATAACTCAGATGTTAAGACAAATACAGATGTTGCAGTACAGGCACATGTTCCTTACGAGGACAATTTCCTCTTATCTATTAATAAGCCAGGAGCTGTTATTGACGTTATCATCAACAACCTGGATGATGGATCACACCCCTTCCATCTCCATGGTTATAAGTTCTGGGTGATGATGGTCGGTTCTGGTAACTTCCACTGGCAATATTACGATGAATACATTGCTCCAAAATTCAATGCCACAGATGAATACGCCGAAGGTGGTTATTTTAACAAACGTGACACTATCATGGTTCCAGGTTACAAATGGGCATTGGTAAGGTTTGTCGCAGATAACCCAGGTGTCTGGCCATTCCATTGTCATATTGGTTGGCATATGGAGGCTGGGTTGCTTATGCAGTTTAGTGTGCTCGAGGAGGAGTACAAAAAGTGGGAATACCCGGAACAGTGGACAGAACTGTGCAAGATCCAGGAACAAAAGTATGCTTTAACGAATTAAGACAGGTTAATATATTTTATGAATTAAAAAGAAATGACGATCAAAAAAAAAAAGAACGTTATCGTAGAAACTTCGAAAAAAAATTTCAGCATTAGTTAATAATGTACAATACATGTTAATTTAAAGGACTCTAATTCTTCTTCCAAATGTTCTCAAAGTAGTGCTTAACGTAGGCTAATGGATGGTCTTCAGCCTTAGCACCCATGGTACCAATACCAGGTGAGAAACTTGTGATTGGCAAGACCAAGATGTCACTCACCAACTTTGGCACTTCCAATTTTGTAAAGTCCTTCCATGTGATTTTGGAGAAAATTCCACTCTGAACGTAGTCGTTGAAGTATGTGAATACAACGTCAGTCCAAACACCAGCACCGGTCCATTCGAGAATGTCCAAGTTGTTCTTTACCTCCAACTCAGCGGCCTTCTTCTTGGTCAAGGTCTTCTCGGTGATTGTAGCCACTATTTCTCTCAAGATTGGGTGGCCTGGCTTGGCCTGAATAACCCATTGGCAAAATTGTAATCTTCTGGCATATGTCTTTCTCCAGTCTGGGTTATCTGGATCAGACTCAATACCAATGATCATACCAACCTCATTTGGAGAAACATTCTCTGGAATCCAATTTGGTACTGGCTGAAGTGGGAGTGTGTCAACGTCAGCGTAGATACCACCCCGAGCAAGCAAGATCAAGTATCTAAAGAAGTCCATTTTCAAGATGATAGATGGTAATGATTCATAAGCCTCAACAATTTCTGGAATAGCAACGTAGAGGTAATGGACAATGGCGTGAGATGTGTCATCGTTGAACAGCTCATGAACGAAACCAGGGTTCTTCAAAGCCCATTGTGTTTCACCTTCTTTGAACTTCTCGCCAAATCTCTCGTCGTTGAGACCATACTTCCAACTCTGCCAAATGTAGGCCGGGAACTTCTTACTCTGGTCATATGGGAACAGGAATGCCAGTTTTTCTCTTAGTGTGGAGTCTGAAGGAGGGCGACGCAGTTCTTGAATCTTCTTTTCCAAGTGCTTACGGTCCTCCTCCAAAGCAGCAATACGTTCGTCCTGCTGCTTAATGAGCCTTTCTGCAATAGACTCGAGCTTATTGGCAATCTCCTCATCTTTTCTGCTGTTCATGTTCAAAAGGTTCTCGTTTGGAATTTGCTTGAGAACCTCTTGAAGATCTGGTGCCTTGTTTGGGGAGAGCTTGTACAGCACCATGAGTAGTGTGATGATGGATGCAGCAATCACAAGGATACGCTTGAGCCCGTTTGATCTGTTAGTCATTGTGAGAGGAACCCTGTGTGTTCTCGGATATGTTAATCTTCTTTTACGGCAGGCTTGATGTGTGAATATGCGTGGATCAAGACCGCGTTAAAAGAACGCGTTTGAGTGTTGTTTGATCAGCTGGGAGGAAATAAATGTACCGGGAAGGCAGCTTAAAGGCGCAAACAAAAAAGACAAACACTAATGGAGGTCTTCCTCTTGTGAGCCCAGAAGTTTTGATAGTCCACGCAAACAGGAATTACAGACTTTCAGCAGAGTCTTTGCACGATTAAGTCTTGGAATTTGCTATTTTAGTCGCCAATTCAGCTGTGTTGATTTTTCGCTGTGGCCAAGTCTCGGGTTCCCCTCCCTAAAACAGGTACGCGCAGCACAAGTCACGTGATAAAATGAATGCAATCTTTTAATGCTGTGTCGGAGCTTCGAAATAAAGCTATAAATACAGCAAACTACGCAGGTATTTAGGTTTAAATGAGTTGTAATATGTACTGAAAGGTTCAAAAAGCCCAATATAGGCCGGCTATGTCCTTAGAATCAGCCGAAGAGACCCCAGTCTTCCACCTTGAGCTTCTTGATGATCTCCTTTACTACTGAAACACCGAGTTCGATTCTGCTCTGTGCGATGTTTTCACTGTTTTTACCAACAAGTGGCCTCTCAGATTCATGAATTGCATGGAGACCCTCCAACTCCTTTGCGGTGCCCAAGGGTACGTTGTATGTGACGAGGAGATCTGTCTCGACCTTGGCCAACCTAACCACGCCGAGGACAACGACAAGAGCCGGCTTGAAGTCCAGACCTTTCGACTCGTCTCTCCCCCATTTCTTTGCAGGCTCTACGCCAATGCCAATGAACGATTTCGTCGTTGGCTTGATCGTGTTGTCGGCCTCATCGACGGAGAACAACTTCCACTCATCGGTGTCGTTCAGGTGTGCAATGTCCTCAAAGTGCTCCTTCACAGAATCTATATCCTCACCGTCAACTCTTTCAAGCAGGTCAAATATCACTGTGTCGTTCTTATTCATCAGCTCGTAGTTGTCAATGTTCTCACTCGCCACAAGGAAGACCTCCTGGGCATCGGGCACCTGTCTCAGTTCAGAGGCATCCATAAGACCCCGTGGAAGCTCTGTGGTAATTGCACCACCCCATAGCTCCTGCTTTAAATACTCCATTTTCCGTGATTGAGCTGATTACACTCCAAAGGTACCTACTCAGTCAGATGGACTCATAAACATCTTGGAGAAGAGGACTGATCTGCCATTTTAGAAAGGGCCAGTTAATAAGGTACAGGCTTACATAATTCACCCGCGAATTACTTCAAGTTGCCACCTTTAAAACTGCTGGCCAGTACAATCTTCACGCACGTTAGGTTAGTAAAATCAATAAGTCAGCGAAACAGGTCAATTGGACTTTCTACTCTCTTTAAAGACAAGTGCGGTATCTTCCAATTAGCTACCACAATGTCCGACAAAATGCAGATTGACACACCTTCGCCGGCCCCTGGTGACCAGCAGATTGATGAGTCGCTTTACTCCCGTCAGCTCTATGTGCTTGGTAAGGAAGCCATGCTCAAGATGCAGAACTCCAACGTGCTTGTCATCGGTCTGAAGGGTCTGGGTATCGAGATTGCAAAGAATGTTGCTCTTGCCGGTGTCAAGTCGCTTTCTTTGTACGATCCAGCAGAAGTAGAGCTGAAAGACCTCTCCACACAGTTTTTCCTCACTGAGAAGGACATTGGCCAACCACGCGCTGCTGCCTCTGCTCCGAGACTTGCCGAGTTGAACTCGTATGTACCAATTTCCGTAGTTGATGAGCTTTCTGAGAAGACATTGGCCAAGTACCAGGTTATTGTTGCTACCGAATTGAGCTTGGAGCAGCAGGTTCAAATCAACAACTTCACACATGCCAACAACATCAAGTTTATCGCTACTGACGCCAGAGGTCTCTTTGGCTCTGTGTTTGTCGACTTTGGTACCGATTTCACCATTATTGATGCTACCGGTGAGGAGCCACATAGCGGAATTGTTTCCGATATCGAGAGCGATGGTACCGTTTCTGTTCTCGAGGACACACGCCACGGACTGCAGGATGGTGATTACGTTAAGTTCACTGAAGTTGAAGGATTAAACATTGGAAACAACCAGATCTTCAAGATTCAAGTTCCTGGTCCATTTGCTTTCAACATTGGCGATGTTTCCAAGCTTGGATCTTACAAAAAGGGTGGTATTTACACTCAGGTCAAGGTCCCATACCAGGTGTCTTACCAGTCTCTCCAGGATCAATTGACCACACCAGAGTTCTTGTACTCTGATTTCGCTAAATTTGACCGCCCACCACAGTTGCACTTGGGTTTCCAGGTCCTACACCAGTTCAAGGAGCAGACTGGCCATCTTCCAAGACCATTTAATGAGGAGGATTTGGCACAGTTCCTTCACCTGGCTAAGAACTTGGCCACACAGACAAATTTTGAGGGAGAATTGGACGAGAGGTTGCTTACAGAATTGGCCTACCAGTCTACTGGTGACATACCAGGTATGACTGCAGTTCTCGGTGGTTTGGTTGCACAGGAAACATTAAAGGCATGCTCTGGTAAGTTTGTCCCAATCAAGCAGTTTATGTACTTTGACTCCTTGGAATCGTTACCAAAGGGCTTCACTAGATCCGCTCACAACACAATGCCAATCAATTCTCGTTATGATGCCCAAATTGCTGTATTTGGTTTGGACTTCCAGCAGGCTATTGCGAATTCCAAGACCTTCTTGGTTGGTTCCGGTGCCATTGGTTGTGAAATGTTGAAGAACTGGGCTTTGATGGGTCTCGGCTCTGGTCCAAATGGTAAGATAGTTGTGACTGATAACGACACAATTGAGAAATCCAACTTGAACAGACAGTTCCTGTTCAGACCCAAAGATGTTGGTAAGAACAAGTCTGAAGTGGCTGCCGAAGCCGTCGTTGCTATCAACCCAGATCTTAGAGGTCACATGGAGGCCAAAGGTGACAAGGTTGGTACCGAGACAGAGGATATTTATAACAATGAGTTCTGGGAGGGCTTGGACTTCGTTACCAACGCGCTGGACAATGTTGATGCTCGTACTTATGTTGACCGTCGTTGTGTCTTCTTTAAGAAGGCATTGCTTGAGTCTGGTACTTTGGGTACCAAGGGTAACACCCAGGTTGTTATTCCAAGACTGACTGAGTCTTACTCTTCTTCTCAGGATCCACCAGAGAAGTCCATTCCACTCTGTACTTTGCGTTCTTTCCCAAACAAGATCGACCACACTATTGCTTGGGCGAAGAGTTTGTTCCAGGGTTATTTCTCTGATTCTGCGGAGAACGTTAACTTGTACTTGTCCCAGCCAAATTTCATCGAGGCAACACTCAAGCAGTCTGGAGATGTCAAGTCTATCTTGCAGTCGATCTCTGAATCCTTGAATAACAGACCATATTCCTTTGACGACTGTATTAAGTGGGCCAGAATCGAGTTTGAGAAGAAGTTCAATCATGACATACAGCAGCTGTTGTTCAACTTCCCAGCTGATGCTAAGACATCCACAGGGGCTCCATTCTGGACCGGTGCTAAGCGTGCTCCTACTCCATTGACTTTTGATATCTCCAACGCAGACCACTTCAACTTTGTTGTTGGTGCGGCTAACTTGAGAGCTTTCAATTATGGCCTCAAGGGGGATCAGGGTGAACCAGACAAGACTTTCTACAACAAGGTTTTGTCTGATGTTAAGGTTGAGCCATTTGTTCCTCGTTCTGACATTAAAATACAAGCCAACGATGACGAACCGGATCCAAATGCTCAGAACAAGGTTGAGTCTGATGAGCTGACTACTTTGGCCGCTTCATTACCACTACCATCAACATTGGTCGGTTACAGACTTAACCCAGTTGAGTTTGAAAAGGATGACGACAGCAACCATCATATTGAGTTCATAACAGCTGCTTCCAATTCGCGTGCTTTGAACTACCAGATTGATGTTGCTGACCGTCAGAAGACCAAGTTCATTGCTGGTAGAATTATTCCAGCTATTGCCACAACTACTGCTCTCGTCACCGGTTTGGTTCAGTTGGAGCTGTACAAGGTGGTTGACCACAGGGATGTCATTGAAGATTATAAGAATGGATTTATAAACTTGGCCTTGCCATTCTTTGGTTTCTCTGAGCCAATTGCCTCTCCAAAGGGAAAGTACAACGACAAGGAGTTTGATAAGATTTGGGACAGATTTGACATTACGGGTGATATTACATTGAAGGAATTAATTGACCACTTCCAGGAGAAGGAGGGGCTGGAAATCACCATGTTGTCTTACGATGTGTCTTTGCTGTATGCTTCATTCTTCCCACCAAAGAAGGTTAAGGAGAGAGAGGCAATGAAGATCACTGAGTTGATCAAAACTGTCACCAAGAAGGACCTTGCTAGTCATATCAAGACTTTGATCTTAGAGATCTGTACTGATGACAAGGAAGGTGAGGATGTTGAGGTTCCATATGTGACTGTTACTTTGTAGTTGATCAGTTGTTATTTGATATGTTAAGAAATGAACTGGCTTTAAATCTTGAGAATTATTGACTTTCTTTTTCTGGATTATCATCTGAGATATGTAGAGATTAGTTACATGTCATTTAGGGAACCATAGAGTGTTCAATGTAAAAATGGCTAAGGGACTGCTAAGTGTGGAACTAGTCTCTACAGTCTAGTCCAGGGGTCTCAAATGCGGGAAAGGTCCAGCCATGGAGCATAGCGAAGGAGAAAGGATCAAACAATAAGGGTGTCATAATCCATAGCTGTTTACATCTTTTGATTGGCTGGTCCTTGGAATTTGCAATCAGAGAGCTTCTTTTTGTCGCATCGCTGGTGCGGTTGGGTTACGAAAGCTTCCCTGATCCATTATCCAGATTTGGAAGGAGCGGGCGATGGGGATGGCCCACCCACATTTAATATATAAAGTAGCGGAGATAAGTGCCGTAAATTCTTATAAGACTGTTCTTTAGGAATTGATCTATGAGGCCAGAAGAACAGGAAGTATTAAATTAAATTTGAAGTAACACACTGAACATGGCCAAAAAAGACTATTTCCCAAAAGACCACTACACTGTGTCCTACTGGCTCTCGGAGCAGACGGATTTCTCGAGATACAGATCTACTGAAGATATTCCTACAGACATTGATACCTTGATCATTGGATCTGGTTACGCTGGTACTTCTGTTGCTCACCATTTGCTGGAGCAGGATCCCAATGCTAGCGTTGCTCTGTATGAAGCTAGAAACATCTGCTCTGGTGCAACAGGACGTAATGGAGGTCACATCAAGCCATACATTCATCGTTACTATGACCTGTATACATCCCTTATCGGCGAGAAGGGTGCTGCTGAGATTGCCAACTCTGAGTTTGAACATTTATGGGCATTGAAGAAGATTGTTGAGGAGAACAGTATTGACTGTGATTTTGTGCTTACCAGAGCCTGTGACGTGTATCCATACAAGAAGGATCCAAGACTTGTCCGTGATTTGAAGTGCTATGACAGATTTATGAAGAACCCAGACATCAGCGAGGAGCTGAAGAAGCAAGTTCAAGTGTTTTACGGAGATGCTGCAAGAACCATCTCCAAGAACCCAACTACAGAGATTGCCATTACTTATCCAGCTGCTCAGTGCTGGCCATGGAAGCTCATGTGCGCTCTATTGAAGAAAGCTGTGAGCAAGGGCTTAAACTTGCAAGCAAACACTTTGGTCATTGATGTAAAACAAAGACCTGATGGTAAGTGGGTTGTCAAGACTGCTGATCGTGGTGAGACGCTGTGCAACAAGGTTGTCTTTTGTACAAATGGTTACACAAAGGCCCTGCTCTCTGAGTTTGAGAAGTCCATTGTCCCACATAAGGGTGTCATTTCCCGCATGGTACCAAAGGACAAGGCAAATGTTCCTTACTTAACAAACACTTATGGCCTATTCACTTCCTTGAAGACTAGTGATTACTTGATTAACAGACCAGATGGTTCTATTATTGTTGGTGGCCAGGATGTGACATTACTTGATATGAATCTTACTGGTGAGGAAGCCATTAAAGAACAATTCGATAATTCCGATGACACATATGTTAACGAGAAGGCTAAACAGGCATTTTCTGAGAATTATATGGCCGAGAGGTTTACCACTTGGAAGAATGTGCCGGTGGAGGTTTCTCACATATGGACGGGTATTTTGGGCTTCACCAACGATTACTTGCCATATGTGGGTGAGTTGGATTGTATTGATAAGAAGGGTGCATACATTTGTGCCGGCTTCCATGGTCACGGGATGCCTCGTGTCTGGCTTGCAGGCAAAGCTGTTGCCACATGTCTAGCACAGAATAAGGGAATTAGAGATATTCCATACACTTGTCCAACAGGATACTTTGTTTCTAAACAGAGAATTTCCACTAAGAACATCCACAAAGAGGAGATGTTAGAGTATGTTAGAAAGAAACCAACTTTGTCAAAGTTATAAACCGTGTTTAATGATACTGATAAGTATATGATTTTTAATATAAAAGAAAGAAACGCCTGTATAAACCGAAATAACTTTGTCCACTTCAATAGGAAAGCCTGAAAGGAGTGCGGAAGGTAGCAGAATTCATATTTACAGCAATAGCTTCTTACGATGAAAAGAAAAGCTACCTAAATATGAAAAAAAGAATAGTACTATAACATCCTATAAACGAAATATGGAAAAGAAATATTCAGATCATAAGGCGTATCTGAATTCAGGGTTCTGATAATCAGTCAAGTCAGCAAATTCGATGTTTTCAATCTTGACATACTTCTCACCCAACTCTGCTCTAGCTTTGTCTCTCTTCTTATTCTCGAAATAGTATCCAAAGAACAAAATCAAAAGAATAAGGATAGTAGCAGAGTAACAACCAACAATGGTACCCTTTGCAGTGTGGTAGACTGGTGCTTCAGAAGCCAAGAAAGTCTGGGGACCGATGACGTTACCAGCACAGTAGGCAACCAAGAAGAGAGCATTACCCACCATCTTCTTTGTATGACCCGCAACATTAGACTGGAAAATGGAAACAATACAGATGAAACCAATATCAGAGACTTGCATGATGAACAGACCAGCAAGTCCAACATTCTGGTCAGAAGCAAAGGCCAGCATAGCAGATCCTGCGAGTGAGATGGATAAAGCAAAAATTGAACAGAATATTCTGGATTTTATGATATTGAATGAGTACAGACAAGCAATACCAATAGTAGCAGTAAAACCAACACAAGACTTTGGGATGTTCAGAATTAAACTTTTCTCTGTACTGTAATGGAAGTCAGTCTTCAACAAAATGGAAGTGAAGTTAGTGATACCACCATTTGGGATTTCATCTACGACACCAAAGACAAACATAAGCCAAATCTTCCAGTCGGCCAAACACTCTCTCAGTTGATCCTTTTTGAACTTTTTGTTACCGTAACCTTGGTTGTTAGATCTGATTCTTTCGACAGCCATAAGCTTTTCCTCTGGTGTCAAAAACCAAGCCCCAGATGGGGTATCAGGGACATGACAGAAAAATCCTATAGCAAGGACAATGTTGAAGATACCGATAACAATGTAAACGACCTTCCAAGATGGGATGCTCCAGTTTTCACCGTGAATATAGAGACCGTAAGCGAATGCGTAACCAATGATGGCACCGGTATGGCATGCACCAAGCCAAATGGCAGTTCTCAAGAAATGCTCTTCCCTTTTGTACCATTGAGTGGTCAAGATCACCATTGTTGGGGTGATGGAAGATTCCAGCATACCGAGAGCAACTCTGAGGAACATGAACCCTGCCAAGTTTGTTGCAGGCATCAGACACACGACAACACCCCAGAGCAAGATGAAGACCGAGGTAGCTTTAGCAATTGGAAACTTCTGGAGGATGTAAGAAGCTGGAAATTCAAAGAAGAGGTAACCCAGGTAGAACGCAGAACCAAGCCAAGAGTACTGGTAACCAGACATACCCAAGTCTTCTTGTAGACCCATCACAGAGGCAAAAGAGTTGGAGATCTTGTCCATGTACTGCACCGAGTACATCAAGACGAAGAAGGGGATCAAGTAACAGTCGATCTTCCATCTGAGCTTGCGGTCTTGCTCGGGGGTCAAATTAATGTTCTTGGACTCAAGTGCCAACTGCATAGCTTCATCAACATTCTGATCGTCGAGTTTAAACTCATGGCCGTCCACCGAGATGACGATATCAAGCACCTCTATAGACTGATTACCCTTTGACTCCGCTGCGGAGATCTTTAGATCGTCTTTAACCTCAGACATGTTCGTTATTGGAGGGAATTGAGTGTTCAAGTGGTCTCACCTGCACAAGTTGTTCGACATTTTGGGAGGGGATGATTCGGGTTTTAAACAGTTGGAATATTGGTCCAGTGATAGAAGATATCAGGAAAACATAAGAGACCTAGTGTACATAGACGCACGAGTTGCCGCATTAGGAAAGCGATCGCTCATTAGTCCCACCAGGAGGGGTGTGAATCCTGAAGAAAAGTAGCTAGAAGTGTTTCGCTCCAACAGTTTATATAACAAAGCAGAGCTCCAAGAGCACCAGATCAGTGGTATCAGTGATTATCTGTGCTTACAGAGAAAGAAGCGCCCACCTCCAGCTCGTTTTCTTCGTTTTCTTCGTCTTCTAGGCTCTTCAGTACTGTTCCCCTGATAAGACTCGCTATTGGGAGGGTGCAGCAGGGGTCCTAGGGGGAAGTTTCCGTAGTCTTTCTAATCTCCAAGTTCAGTCCCGCAGATGTTACCCTGTAAAGAAATGCCAGCGACATAGTTAGGAGGATCATACATGAAGATATGGATTATCCGTTATTCAGGACAATATGGAATGCGATAATCATTATGTAGAGCTGCTTTCCTTATCTTTTCTCGTAAGTGAGCTCGAGACAAGGGCCGAGCTGAAACAAGAACGCTGTTGCACTTGTAGTTGCATTATCATCGCAAGATTGAGGTTCTACTAATAGGCCAAAATCCGTTAAGTCTATTAACGTATATCATGAAATAAAGTCCGCTTCAGTGATTTCAGCACTGATATGCACATCTCCGTGAAACGGCCACCCTTGAGGGAGAGCTTGTATGGTTCGTCAATCTCTTCCAGCTTTCCTTGATCCAACAGTACTCGGTCCTAGTTCAGAATCGTCTTCAATTTGTGAGAAATGCACAAAATCATACAGTTCATGAATTCCTTTGCTATTGTTCTTTGAATTGAAGAATCAGTCTCATAGTTTGCGGAAGAGGTTACCTCACCCATCACCAAAATCTTTGAACGGCGAAACAAGGCTTTATCCAGAGCTAGTAGTTGACGCTCTCCAAGGATAAAACTAGAGTCGCCATCTTCAACAAGCGAGTCTAAATGAAACCTTCTCAGCTTGTCATCTTCAGCAACCTTCACCTTTTCAACGTCGTTGATCAAACCACCATGTTTCAAGGCCTCCCATAGCTCAGAATTATTACTCTCGTCAAAAGGATCCAAGATACCTCTGATAGTACCTTCAAATAACACTGGGCCCTGTGGAAGAATAGCAATTCTTAATTTTAAACCATGAAGGCCAAGTTTGGAAAAATCAATTCCATCAACAAAAATAGAGCCACTTTCCAACTCAGAAAGTTTAAACAACACATTTATCAATGATGACTTAACAGCACCTGTTCTTCCACAGATACGGATCTTTTCAAATTGTCCAACCTCTAAACTTAGATTCTTCAAAATTAATGGTGTTCCCCTACCTTATCTCAAACAACCATCGCTAAGTACGAAATTTCCACGTTAAGGCTAGCCTGGGGATGGCCTGGCCTCATTATGCCTCCTGTGTAGTTATGGAGGGTCATTGGGCTAGCTGCTAGCTGCAATAGTCTCACACAGAACGACTTTTGTGGAGATGGAGCTGAGGTGGATGCCGATGCAGTTTGCGAGTAGGTCATTGCGATTGGAAGCAAAGCTGTTTGTGAGGAGCATAGGCATCACGCGACAGAGGTCCTCGCTGGTGAGTTATCCTCGACGCTCTGGACCAAGTACTTTGTGAGCAGGGGCGTGAAGGTGGCCACGATGGCGTTGACGGTCTTGAGGCCGACTGCCATGGAGATTTCCCTCTTGAACGTTCTCCAGATGGCCCAGGTCGCTGTGTCTGTTGGATCGACATCTCCCCGCCCAGGCACTAGACAAACTATCCGTTGTTGATCGGGAGTTTCTTCCTCTCCTCCACGTCCACCAGAGCAGCCGCCCGTTGCTTGTTCCCTTGTGTTCGCCATCGCCATGTGATTCCACTTTCCTATAAGTGCTGTGAGCAGGAAGCGATTGAGGCGGCTGCGCGCCGCTTTATATCTACAGAGATAAGCTGCCAAGCGAGCGGGCTTTTCTTCGCACCGCCGGCCTTAGTGGCGGTGTTTAAACTGTGGGGGCCGACAACACGGGGGTTTGGTGGGCAACGGAGTGTAGATGTGGACTACAAGGGAGTCCGATATGATGGTCTGTGCACTGCTGCCGAACCTGACTACGGTCGGGCAGGCAAGTTCTGTGGGCCCCCTCTGTGGTCCGTGGTCCTCTCAGGGCACTTCTGTACAGAGGGGACGGTGAGCCGCGAACTCGTTTGATGGACAAACAGACGCGTACTGGGCTGAAAAATTAATACGCGTCGCTCCCCTTGTAAGACATATATGGTAGTGGTATAAGGCCCAGGAAAAGAGATTCCAAAATGGCATCCACGTTCTTTGGAAAGAAGAGCACAAAGACACCCGAGGAGGTTGTGGAGAGACAGCTTCCGTGGGTCGAGAAGTATCGTCCAAAGAACCTTGATGAAGTGACCGCACAGGACCACGCCGTCACCGTGTTGAAGAAGACAATGGAGTCCGCCAACTTGCCACACATGCTCTTCTACGGGCCCCCAGGTACCGGAAAAACGTCGACTATCCTGGCACTCACACAGGAGCTCTACGGCCCAAAGCTAGCAAAGACCCGTGTTCTGGAGCTCAACGCGTCAGACGAACGAGGCATCTCCATTGTCCGTGAAAAGGTCAAGAACTTTGCCCGTCTCACAGTATCAAACCCATCAAAGGAGGACCTCGAGAACTACTCGTGCCCGCCATACAAAATCATCATCCTCGACGAAGCCGACTCCATGACCGCAGACGCACAGTCTGCTTTAAGAAGAACTATGGAAACTTACTCTGGCGTGACGCGTTTCTGCCTCATTTGCAACTACATCACACGTATCATCGACCCCTTGGCCTCACGTTGCTCCAAGTTTAGATTCCGCCCGCTGGACAACAGTGACGCCCTGGGGAGACTACAACACATCCAGAAAGAGGAGAACATAAGGATCGACGACGGTGTGTTGAGAGAAGTCCTCAAGATCTCAGGCGGTGACTTGCGTAAAGCAATCACCTACTTACAATCAGCCGCTAAGCTTAATGCTACACTGAATATCCCAGATGAGGAAGATGACTTTGACGTCGAGAAGACCACTAGCTTGATTACCGTTAGCTCAATTCGTGAAATTGCAGGTTCCGTACCAGAACAGGTGTTGGACTCCCTGTTAAGAAATGCAGAATCAAAACAGTTCCAAAAAATCTTCAAGACAGTGGATAACACTGTTGCAGAGGGATGGAGTGCAGTCGAAATCGTCAACCAGCTTCACGATGAATTGGTCTTAAACGACTCCTACACTTCCGCTCAAAAGAACCAATTCTCCAAAATTTTGTTTGAAACTGACGCAAAGTTGACAAACGGAACAGACGAACACATTCAATTGCTGAATATGCTCACGAGAATCTCTCAAGTATTGTAATAAATGGGATGTTCATTTTATGACATCCAAATGAATTCACTTCTTTCTTACTACATCATTACATATAATCTTTTTCAAGAAGTAGTTAGCCCTAATTGAAAACCAATTAATTAAATAGACAAAGGAAGAAAAAAAAGGGGAGGGAGGGAGATCAAGATAACAGCTTAATTTCAATTCTTTTGCTGTTGAGGCTGTCCTTGTTGCTGTGATTGGGCTTGCTGCTGTGGTTGTATTGGGAAACCAGGCGGAGGACCACCAAAGAATCCTGGTGGTGCATTTCTGCCATCAACAAACATAGGTGGCATGCCTTGTTGACCTTGTTGACCTTGTTGCGGAGGAGCACCCTGATACATCATCTGAGCTGGCATGCCCTGTGGTGGTCTGATCTGTGGTGGGAATCCATTTTGCGGTGGGAATCCATTTGGTGGCGGAGGCATGAAACGACCTTGTGGTGGGAACTGTCTCATGTTTGGTGGTAATTGCTGTGGGTTTATCCATGGCGGGAGATGCTGTGGGGCCATACCAGGTGGTAACATCTGGCCATTGAACTGTGGTGGCATCTGACCTGGTTGCATACCTGGTAGGCCTGCTGGGAAACCTGGTGGCAGCTTCTGACCGTTGGCAGACTTACCATCCTTTGGAGGTTGCTGTTGTTGCTGTTGTTGTTGTTGCTGCTGTGATTGAAGTTGTTGTAGTTGTGATTGAGATGGAACTTTAGGTTGGCTCGGACGCTCAGACTGGGGTGTTGATGGAGCAGGTGAGTGTTGTTGAGGCGATTCAGTCAACGGTGTAGACTCTGGTCTACCCTCTGGTTTCTTTGACATCAAGGACATGAAGAACGAATCCTGGTTCCCGCTTGGTTGTTCCAGACCCGGTGGGAACTGGGAAGCTGGTGTAGCAGCTTGGGAGTTTGATTGACCTTGGAAGAATTGTGATCTGCGTTGAGAGTCTTGCAGCTTTGGAGAGTTGGAATCAGTAGTAGCAGCGGCACGCTCACCACGGTCCAAGAAGGAAAGAATTTTCGAAACACCATCGTTGTTATCACCAGATGGAGCAGAGTTTATCGACTTTGTTTCAGTTGAAGCAGCCGGCTCTGACTGGTTGAACATGGAGAAGAATCTAGAGTTCTTAGCGTCCACACCAACAGAGGAAGAGGAAGTGTTCAAGGCAGAGCTTGATCCCAGACCAAAGAAACTGTCAACATTGTCTCTATTACCCTTACCGAAAGTGGAATCACTAGACTCTGAGACAGGCTCGCCTCTCTTTTTCTTTTCCTCGTTCAGAACTCTGGCCTTATACTTCTCAAAGTCGTCTGCAGAGCCGATAGCTGGAGAATCCTTGTCATACTCCGATAACCATTCCATGTCGTCGTTTCTCTTGCCACGGTTGTTTCTTCTCTGGCCGCGGTGTCTCTCATTGAAGCCACGATTGTTTTTGCCCAAGTTGAAGTTACCCATTGCGCCGGTGTTGTCGTAGTTTCTGTTGTTGTAGTTGTTTCCACCGTTGGTGTTCCACTCACGCCTGTTTTGGTGTGGGAGCTTATTCTTTAGTCTGTAGTACTCCTTGTTTGGGAGCTCCAAGTCGTCGGCGCCTGGCACGAGCGGCGACTGTCTGATCCTGAGGAGTTCTGATGGGAGATATCTAGTGATGTCTTTCTTGGTGAACTCAAAGTGCCAGTCCTCAATGTGGATCTCCTTGTTCTTGATGTGTGTAGGGGTGACGTACTTGTCGGTTTCTTCCATCTTCTCCTTCTTTGGCTCAGCGTCCGCGAGCGTCTTGGGGGTGTCGGAGGCAGCAGCCTCTCTGATCTGCTCCTGCCTCTCCTCCTGCTCCTTCTTCTTCTCACCTTCTCTCAGGAACTTCATGATGGCGTTATCCTCGCCTGTACGCTCGCCTCTTTCGGTGCTGCTAAAGAACTTGGACGTCTGTGTCCCTGATGGGACCAGCGATATGATGGATGGATCCTCAAAATTGGCCATTGTGTATCTGTATTCTTCTCGGGGGGGGGGGCTGTTTCAAGCAAGGCGATGCTGCATGTGATGTCCAAGGACAGATCGTACTCTACTGTGTGCTTCGAAGGCCTTCTCGTCAGCGCTTGGTGACACCCTCAGTGTATAACCTGAAATAACCTTTCCTCAGCGGCAAAGAGGCGGAGGGCGGTGCAAGGAGCGTTTTTGTTCGACTGCGTGGATCAATTAGCAGATTCCACTGATATCAGTAAAATATAAAAACCAAAACAATATCACAGCGCTGTGCCGGGTCTGGTGTGTGTCGGGTCTGCTGGGCGTGTTTCTATGACTGCCGCTTTCTTTCTGGCCTCCTTTTAAAAAGCGCTCAAGTTTGCCGCCCAGTGTGGGTGCGAGAGAGCGCCCAGCGCGCGCTGGGCTTCGTTGTGGGCATCCAGCAATTTTTTTTCGGGGGCAGGGACGACTTCCAAAAGAGGCAACATCCGAGGGGTAAACAAAAGGCTTGCTTCCCTTCTCTCTATACCGGCCAGATGGCCTGCTACACATAGTAGATGGGTCTAAAACACGGTGCAGGGGTGTACTTTGGCAGACAACTGGCCCTTTCTATATATATATAGTACATGAAATTCTCGATCTGCAGCGTGGAAAAGACAAGCGTGTGCCTTTTTTTCATACTTTTGTTTCTTCCTTTTTTTTGGTCGTTTTGGTTTTGGTGTATCGTCATTAGATCATGCAAACAGGTTGTTAACCTTTCATTTTGTGCTCTCTCCCCTCTCTTTTTACCCCATCTCCTTCAATAAATCTGTTATTAAATATTAGTATGCTGGTCGCCCTCTCTCCAGCTCATCCCTTCAGCTGCATAACAAAGTTTACATAGTGCTTTTTGAATGCCTTGATTTCCAAGTTCACCAAGTTCTGGATCAAATCAGCACCAACATTAGCTGGCAACTGGATCTGCGGGAAGTACACATCCCTCAAGTACACAACAAGAACCTCGCCCTTCACAGTGAAGAGCGTCTTCAAAATGCTTGCCAACTCGTCAGCAACGAACCGGTACTGTGCATCCTTGATGTCAAACTTGGCATTCTGGAACGGAATCTCAAAACTCAGTCTCACTAAGTTTTCCAAAAGGAACGTAGAGATACCCTCAATCACCAACCCAGCCGCGTACTTGTCATTAGAATCATTAACGGTATCGTTGCCAAAGACGTTCGTGAGTGTCACCAACGTGCTGAGAGACAACTTGGCAACCTGCAAGTCATCCAAGTTGTTAGCATTGGCAAAGAGACTCTGCAAAATAGTAGGCAAGTTACCCTTGTTGGTTTCAGTAATCAACAAACTGACTACATTGTTCGTCGACAAACTCACCAAAAGCGTAATGTAAGCTTTCTTTAAAGAGGACTTTTCTCTGACGATATCTGGCATCATCTCGTAAACATTGTTTTCACCCTTATCATCCAACATCTGGTAGACCTTAGTTGTCAATGGCGTGAAAAGATCATTAAGCAATTGGTAAATCAAATCATCCTTGTTGAAGTTATGAACAATTTGTCCAATGAACCCGAGGAAGTCAGTCATCTCAGTGAATCTCAGCTCGGATGAAGCCAAAATAATAGAAATTAAACGAGACAAGTGAGAACTGATGCCATTTTTCAAAATTGGAATGAATCTAGCAAATGAGAATCTGGCAGCATCCCTAATGTTCTCGTGTGAACTCAAGGTCTCCAATGTAACAACAACACAATCAGCTGTGTTGTTGATTCTCTCAATAATCTCTGGAGCATACTTTCTGTTTGGAGTAGAGTCGTACTCAAATCCACGAGCAATGGTACCAATCGCCATCAACAAATGGTGTGCTTCCAATACAGTCTTTGGATCTGGGTTAGGTATGGAGATAATTCTCTGCAAGCTTCCATAGATTGGTCCAAGCAAGGTATCCAACAACTTCAACTTCAATTGCGTCTTGGACCCATCAACAAGTGCAATCAACAAACCAACAGTTTCAAAAAGATACAATTGGTTGTCAAACTTGGAAGAGGCTTCAACCAATTCAGAATCATCATCTTTCTGTGGAAGCTCAGCCTCAATGACCAACAGGTTCTGCGACATGTTTGTGATCAAACTATCAATCACAGCATCATCTAACTGAGGCTTCGTCAGCTTACAGAATCTGAAGAACAAGTACCAGCATCTCATTTGAACCTTCTCGTTTGAGTTTGCAAGGCCCATGGAGGTGAAGAGGCCCAAGATGTGGTTTGTCAAATCATTCTTGTTGGCAGAGTTGTTGACCAATGTGGAATGACGTAAAATCAATTCAAACAACAGTAGCTGAATCAATGGGTGGTTGATCTGAATAACATTGGAGTTGATGGTCTTGATCAGCATCTCCTGGAACATCATGTATGGTTTCGATTGAAGAAGTTGGTTCTTTGGAATGTTCAGCATGTTCTGTCTCAAGTTATCAGAAAAGTTGGAAAGCTCAAATAAACCCAATTCAATTTGTCTCCAATCATCACCGCTGCTTTCAAAGATGGACTGGTTGATAACGGTAAAGATCTGCTGAAGGTAAATATCTGGGTTGAGCCCTGCAATGGTGTCCTGGAAAATCTTGAGTCTACTTCTGAATTCATTAAATTCGGAGATGGTGTCTTCGTCATCACCATCGTCATCTGCGTCGTACTTCATTTTGAGAATAACTTTCTGAAGCAATGTGCTCAATAGTTCGAGGTGAGTCTGGGTCATCTGGCCACTGTTCTGCTTGATGAGCTTCTTTAATGCTGTCAAGAAAGAGGACAAGAATGGGAAGACCTGAGTTGAAATATCATCGTAGTCGTGTGACAAGAAGTTCAAAATATATGGGAACATAACAATGATCTGGTCGTTAGCAGTGGCTTTAGCGGCAGTAGATGATTCATTAGAGTCAAGAATGTAAGTCAACTCCAAGCCCATAGCGTTATAGAGCTTGGCAATGTGCTCAACAAAGTCGAGGTCGCCTTCATCGAGGCTTAAAGAGCCCATGACAGTAGTCAAATTTAAGAGTCCCAAGAGTTGAAGCTTGTTTTCTGGCTTCATTTTTTTGCTGATAATCTCCGTGAGTGTATCACAGCAGACAACTCTCTGGTCGGCCCTTGTCAAGAACTGCAATATCAAGTTGATGTAGTCAGAAGGAACGATCAAGCTGATCTCGATCCAGGAAACATATCCTCCAATAACTTGTAAACACTGCTTCAAGATCTCTTGCGTGAGTGGCGTGGATTTTTCTTTGAAGGAAGACAAAATCTTCTTCCACACAAGTGTCAAAGTGTTCATATCAGAGACTCTGATTCCATCTTTCAAGTTGTTATTTCTCTCCACAAGGGGTCTCTCCCTGATGATGAGCTGATCGCCAATCTCCGAGTGGATGGCAAGTAGCACTCTCAAGAACATATCAATGGCGATTTCATTATCATCCTTCGTTAATTCCAAAAAGTCATTGAAGAAGGTGTTCCATGTCGAGAGGTATGTCGCACAGAACAGGGCGGCAAATGTCTCTGCAAGTTTGTTCTTGAAGAAGCCCTGTTCGTACTTGGCTGAGCTGATGATGCTTGTCAAATGCTGGAATAACGTAGTCCTTATATATCCGTTCTGCTCCTGGCCTAGCTGTGCAATGGAGTCAGAGAGTGCCTGAAGGGCAATGAATCTGGTCTGATCTGAGGTGTTGATGTCCTTCAATAACAAGGAGAATGCCTGCCACCCGTCTGGGGAACTCTTGAGATCGTTCAGGAAGTTGATCGCTTGTTCTCGCAAGGAAAGGTCGCCCGTGCCGTTGATAGCAATGTCCACAGCCTGCTTGATCTGTTCTTCCATTCTACCGGTATGCTCGTGTGTTGATCTGTCTCGTGTAGGTGGTGTGCGGCCCCTGGTCGTAGGCGATGAGTTTTCTCTTTAAACTGGTCGACTCGGCGGCAAAAAATGAGGAGAGGGAATGAATGATATTCTGGAACACTTGCACAGAGGAGAGTCGGGCCAATATATATACACACAGTTTGTGCAGTTCCTTAGGTCTCCGTGGCTTATGTGCTTATGGGGGCGATAGCGTGGTCTTTCAAAGGTGCTCGAAATCCTTTGTTTGATGGGACTCTTTTTTTTTCCCTTCTTCTTCCAGCTTAACTGTTTTGATTTCTGTGTGAGCGCGCGATCCCACAACCCTTTTCTATTCGAATTTTTCAAGGTCGGAAGTCGTCCCTGTGTTTTGGCTTCTGCACCTCGGAACATCGCTGTTACGGGACACAGGTCCATCAATGTTTTGCTACAGATCCATGACATATTTTCAATAGAAGGAATATAACATGCAATTCAGATTGTTTGAAGACATGAGGACGGAGACGTGCGTGTGCTCCGAGAAGAAGATGTGCTACCACACCTTATTTGAGTTTCTGAGCTCTCGACGGTGCCGGGTTTGATTGGTTTTGACAAGCTTCTTGATCTCTTCAAACTCAATGGGTTCGTGGTGCCTGGAGACGCCTGTTGCTTTCTGTGACTCACAAATGGGTGAGTTCTCACAACTTACAGGCCGCAGAAAGTCCTTATTGGATAGAGATGTGTCATTCAGTGCCCCTACAGGCCAATGGGATACGCCCAACTTTTGAGAGTTTTGCACAGAATGCTTTTTCTTTGCCAGCGGGGTCACCCAGCGATTTTGGTACTCTATCAGTTTCTCCTGCGATTCAATCTGTGACGAAATGGTTTCCACTGCAGCCACTACAGATATTTCAGCACGCACTGTTGAGCCATTATTTGTGATATTGGTGCCATCGTCGGAGTCATAATCGCATTTCTCAAACTTACCTTCGCTTCCATCGTTTCTACGTCTATCAGCAGATTTGATGACCTTGTCATATGAACAAGCAAAGGGATGTTCCAGATAGGGCGTACTGATTTCTTCCAGCGTTGATTGATCAAACACTCCAGAATTCTTCGAACTGCAGATAATGCCATCATTGTCCGCGGCATCTCCCTCTATGTTCAATTGTAACTCAGAGCTTTGTGCGGTAGATATACTGGTATCAGTGTTGGTGTTGTACTCAACGGATGCAGATTTGTGATCACTATTCTCATCATCCACTTGCTCATACTTGAATTTAACAGTTGTCGGTTTGAATAGCAATCTTATGTGCTTTCTCAATGTACTAAACTTGCTTGGCTCCCGGATAGTGGTAGTCAAGTCTGTTGGGGTCGTCTCCTCTTCTGGAAAAAGGACGTTATTTATGCTTGAGCCTGAAAGCCGATTCTTCTTTGCTGAGATGTAAGGGTTCCAGTCTTCATTTGCTGTGTCTGAATTTGCTGAGGTGTCAAAATCTGCATCCGTGAAGATATCCTTAGCAGACCTTTTCGTTGGATTACCCCATGATTGGAACAGCCTGATCATCCTGTACCTCATGGAAGTCGGTTCATCCACTGTTAAATCAAAGGGAATAGCATCCATGTCTTCGACCAATCTGTCATAGTTGTTGTTCATGTATCTCTGAGTCAAAGTTTCTGATACGTCATACACAGGATGTTCTGCCGTGCTCTGTGGTGGATGGTTTTCATCGATTTTCAATGATTGAGTTTTGACACCAAAAAAGCGTTCTCTTATTGACTTGGACTTTTTCCATGTATTTTTCTCTTCTTCTCCTTCAATATCTTGAAATTCTTTGACATAGCTGATATCTCGCTTTCTTTTGAACAGTTTCCTAAAAGATAGATGAGTTTGCTCTTGTGGTGGCACTGTGTTGATCTCAGTGCTCAATATGGCTTTGACAGATTCATCTTTCTCCTGCTCATCGTCAGTCTCAACTATAACGTTTTCGTTGTAATGGGCTCTGATTTCTGGTTCTTGTTCAACTTTAGGTATGTGTTTGTATCTTCTGTGGAACCATGATGCGATTGTGTGTCTTCTCTTTCTTCTCTGCGTCCCACTTGTGTTTTCTACAACCTTGATCTTGCCAAAGTGTTTGTCAAAGGAGAGATTTTCATAGCTCTTTGATGTGGGAATTCTTGTGAGCTTGGATATAAGCTCATCGGGATAGGAGATAGAAGACTGCACATCGTATGGAACCCTATTGGAAGATGTTAAAAAGCCCATGTTGTTATTGGTATGTGGATAGCTCGGTAGTAGATGTGGAAAATAAGAAAACGCAGAGAGTAATGTGTTAAGATAGCGAAAAAGCAATCTTCAATGAAAAAAAGATATATCACCTAGCAGTCAAATGTAGTAGTTATTTTTGATTCTTCACGACTGTAATTAATCAATTGTACTTCACTCTTTTGAATAACTTGGCTCTATTTTTGCAGATCCGAGGCCTCAAAGAGCTCTTTGTGTCAACATGAGTGCCCGGAACGAAAAATGGAATCTTACGCTTACGGCCGAAAGGCTCCAAATTCGCGAAACGTTCTGAAAGATCAACACGAACCATTACAGTTCGATGAGCTTTGTATATGAAGAGGTCTGTTCTTCCTGTTGGGGATAAGGACATCTTCGTATTTGTGTACAACAATGAAGGCGCTCGAATTTTTGGATAAAACGACGGTTTCACAGCTTCGCAAGCTGTGCTTCAACACCGGCATCCGTACGTTCTCGCGTGCCCTGATAGACTACTATCAGAGGTGACAGATTTCAGTTTCAACCAGCGTCCATCATTGAAATGTTATACTAACACGGCTCGTTTTATTAGCATCCACGGGGTCCAAGCCTATCATCATTGGAAACATTAAAGAGAAGATCATGGAGAAGTCGGTTCTGGAGTACGCAACACCAAACAACGGTGTCAATTTCAATGTCCTCTCGATTGACATGGGTATAAGAAACTTTGCCTTTGCAAAGATTGAGCTGAACAAAAGACTTCCGTTTAATACACCCCCATTGGTGAAGGAATGGACCAAGTTTGATGTCAACAGCTGGGCTGGCCAGAACCAAAAGAATTCCTTTGAACCTTCAGAGTACGCAAAAGTGTGTTCAAGGCTTGTGAATGAGGTCTTGTTACCGAAGAACGAGACCATGCCTGATGCAATCCTAATAGAGAGACAGAGAGTAAGAAGCGGTGGATCCAGTGCAGTTCAGGAATGGGTGTTTCGTGTGAACATGCTGGAGGCAATGTTGCATGCACTGATATACACGAAGGCGTTGTCACAAAAGTGCCGTGTCGACATTGTATCGACAAGTCCACAGAGAATGGCCCAATATTGGAAACCAGATGATGAAACAGTGCGAATGAAGAACAGCGATTCAAAGAATCTCAGGATTGGTATAGTGGAAAAGTGGTTGAACGATATGATATATCCAAGGCCTGGTGTTAGACAGATGTTGCAGTTGGATCCACAGAGATTTAGGTTGTCAAAAGAGCTTGCTGCTACTTCGTCTAGCAAGAACAAATGGTTAAACCAAGTTCTGGAATCACATAGTGTGTATTCCAAGACTGCTGGAGATGGAGGAAAGTCCAAGGTTGATGATTTAACCGACTCTTTGTTGCATGCCATCTCTTGGTTAGAATGGCAGCAGAACAAGATGTTGTTGAAGTTGGAGATGCTGAGTGAGCTAGACAATGCTTTGGTCACTAGCGACAAGATGTACAACTCTCATTACAAACAGCTGGAGTTCCTTGAAAACGTAAAACCAAGGCCAAAGAGACGAGTTAAGACTGAGAGTGCTGATGAGTCAATTAAAAAGGCATCGCAGAGGTACTCAAAGGGTTTCCAGACCGAACAGTTTACTGAACGGAAGAAATCTTCCAAAAATAAGTCTTCATTTGTCCCGAATGGTAAGGAAGGTGATATTGACAGAGTTCTTGGTAATATCGGAAAGAAGAAGATGACTATGGCTTCCGAGAGTGCATAATATGATAGAGAATTTTTCAATTGATGAGCTACGACACATATTCACTATAATTTTAATACCTGTAAAAATCCATAAAAATCCATAAAAATCAATAATTTCATAATAAGTTTCGTATGATGTTAGCTCAAGTACAGCACCCTGGTGTACTGTCTCTCTGAATTTATTTCACCAGGGATAACATAAAAATTTGGTTCAAATCCTTCAGAGTAGAACAATGGCATTGCGAATCTCTTGCTTTCGATGTCTTTCATAACAAATGATATCTCATTGAACACCAAAAACTTCAGCTTTGGGAACTGCCTCATAAACGGTTCAATGTCTGGTTTGAGCGTATGGATGAGGCAGTGGTGTAGCAGGTAAAAGTCATCCATATCCAGTGGAACAAAGTCGTTTCTGTCCTCATTAATATAATTAAACCGTGTTATGAGTGTCAATGGATCTTCTGGGCCAGTCCTTACGGATGGGTAATGGTCAACTGCCTTCGAGTATGGGAATATGTTCGAGGATTGGAGGAGGTCATAGAAGTTTGCACGTTCATACGTTAGGAATGAGCCATTTCTGATAGTGTAATTTTCTTCTCTTGTGAGAATTTTTTGTTTGAATATACCATCAATGACTCTGGTTTGACATAGATGGCAATCACATGGTGCTCTTAACACGATTTTGAACTCCCTCACGTCAATATTCATGATCTTGTAAGTTTGCTGTACCTTGATATCTAAAAACTCCATATGATCCTTGTGTTGGAAGATGGCATTGTAGACATCACCATCTCTAGGCATCCATCTCAATGTCACTGTGAAGTCCAACTTAAGTCTTGTCAACTTTTTACAACTTCTAATCATGTTGGCAATCTTCTTATCATTGTAGGTTACGGCAATAAGTGTGATGTCTTGCAAATTTTCAAACGCTGACCACTGATCAAACTTGTAGACCTTATCAGGGCATGGATGATCATACCAGGATATAATCGTCAGAGTCTTGAGTGTGCTTGTGTCAAATATGTCTTTTAGCTCATGATGTTCCCAGTTGGTTCTGTTGTAAAGAGCAAGCGGGTATGTGTCTGATCTGCAGTGGAGTTTGAGGGACTCAAGCTCAAGCTTATTCTGCAGTGGAACGACGGCGTTGAACATGAGAAGCGGGTCCATAAAAAGTGTGAGCGTTTTAATGGTATGTATGAGTCTGCGTTGGAGGAATCTTCTCAAATTGGGGATATACGAGCGTGGGACGTCAAGAGCCGGTAGTTGTTTTGGTGGAGGAAGGTCCAACGACATTAGATTTTCCTCAAACGGACAGTCCTCTATTGCTGTGTTGATTATGGGGTTGGTGACGTTATCAATCAACTTGAGGCTCGATGAGTGTCTTGTGAGCGTCATTATGAAGTTCGTTTGCAGGGCAGCGTCGAGGTCCCAGTTCAATCTAACCTCGTTTACCATTTCACAGAGATGAGTGTTTTCTTCCAGAGATCGAATAAGCTTCGTCAAGTACTCGTTAGCCTTGTCGTCACGGTCACCGGCGCGGTGTGTAGAGTGGAGCTGGAAGAAGGACCATGTTGGTGCAAGATCATAGACTGGGGAGAGTTCGATCTGGGAATCGTTCAGGTAGATTTTGCGGTAAAGTATGCTGATTGCCAGCTGATAGAAGTGGCGGGACACCAAGGTGATACTCAATAGGTCCTTCTGTGTGAGAAACCCCACAACCTGGTGCTGGAGCTCCGTGGGGAGCTCAGTAAGGATAGACATTATAAGCGAGCACGGGTGACACGAGCGTTAAAGTCTGGCAAGAACGGGCGGCCTTCAAAGCAAATAAAGACAAACCAGACACAAATTTGCACTCGGATCCACAATATATCACCACAAATCAACGAATTAAATTGTCTTTTCTAGCTGTTCGTCCGTGGGAGCAGGAACACCCTTTTGGTAGGTGAGAGCCTTGTGCCTTTAAAACCTGGAGAGCATTAGCGCGCCGGGGCAGGTTTCGCGAATGTGTTTGATCACAAAGTGGCCACACTTACTTTACACACATCAACACATCCTACAGGTTGGGATTCTGGCCGATTACCTCGGAAAAGAGCCCCAATTAAATTGCCAATTGGCCCTCAATACTGTACCAAATGAACCTAAGACAGCAATTGCAGCAACTGCTGACGCTCATTTACGTGGCCGCATCGGCGTACATGTTCTGGAAAGCGCTGGGCGTGGTGACAAACTCGCCGTCGCCCATCGTGGTTGTGCTCTCAGGCTCTATGGAGCCAGCGTTCCAGCGTGGTGACGTGCTGTTCCTGTGGAACAGAAACGAGCGTGCCGAGGTCGGTGATGTGGTGGTGTACGAGGTGGACAAGAAGAACATCCCGATCGTTCACAGGGTGCTGAGGGAGCACCACAATGACAAGAAGCAGCTCCTCCTTACAAAGGGTGACAACAACCCTGTGGATGACCTTGGCCTCTATGCGTACGGCCAGAACTACCTCACTAAGGAGAAGGATATCGTCGGTACAGTGAAGGGATACTTCCCACTGGTGGGCTACGTGACCATTCTGATATCCGAGAACCAGTACTTCAAGTATGGCCTGTTGGGTTTCATGGCCATCACAACGCTACTTTCAAATGAACAGGAGTGATGCTCTTTAAAACTTCTGTATATTACAATACAACACACCATTATAGGGGCTTGCTTGTTTTTTAATTTAGTAGTCGAGCTCCTCCACGGGCTCCTTTGGAGAGTGTGGTCTTTTCTTTGCGTTATCCCGTCTGGCATTGGTAGCACTAGCAATGATTCTCTTCACTTCCTCCTCTTTACGCTGGTCATCCTCTTTCTTCTTCTCTACCAGTCTCGTAATGTATTTGTCGTAAACCTGTTGTCTGATGTCGTCGTCCGGCAGAGCTAGATACTCTTCAGCGGTCTCAATCTTCGTCTTGATATCTTCCCACTTGGTACGCTCTGTGATCAATGGCTCCCTGTATGAGCTCAGGAAGGCTCTAAAGGTCTCTTGTAATCTTCTGAGTTTTCGTTCCTGTGCAAATCTGTCTCTCTCTTTCTGATCACGGACGTCTTTCAAGAGCTTCTCGTATATCAAATCAACAGTGTCATCGTCAAACTCCTTCGTCTGCTCATCTGCAGAGATAATGGCCTTCATATTAGTCTTCTGTTGGGCCAAATCACCTTCGTCATTAACAAAGAAATTATGATGAACTAACACTTGTTCTGTAACGGCCTTCTTTGCTCTGATGAGCAATTCTTCTTCCTCAATTACGTCCTCAAATAACTCGATAGGCGTAGATCCATTACGGCCCAGCATTTCCACATACCGATCATCCTCGTTTATCAACTCGTATGCCTCGCTCCACTTCGTGTCTGAACGCAATAAACCAGCATCTTTCAGTTCTTGCAAGAGTTCTCTGAAGCCGTCACGAGCACGTCTGTCCATTCTGTAGTTGATGCGTGACTGTTCATGAAGCCTTGTTCTTTGCTCCTTCTGAAGCTCAATAATGTGCTCGTGGTACACCGTGATTAGATCGAGTTGATTGAGCACCTCAAAGTGTTTATTCTGTTCAAATCGATTGTCCTGCTTGATAGAGATGATCGTAGAGTCCCACGTCGATTGAATGTTCAGGTTCATTGTCTTGAAGTACTCTCTCAGCTCACCGAGTGCCTGGTCTCTGAGCTCAGCCTCCTTTTCGTCATGCTCCTTTCTAAGCAAGTCCACATAGTCGTGGAAAGTCTGTTTCTTTACCTTTTCACGAATCACAGAGTGTGCATAGATGGGTTCATCCTGGATAAGCAGCTTCGCGGTCTTCCACCGCGTGTAGTACTTGATCTCCGTTTTACTCTTCAACAGGTTCACAAACGACGTCTTGAACTTCTCGATGGACGTGCTTTCTTTCATCAACTCGTCCTTGGATCGGTTGTTCAGGTAGGACTCGAACACCTGCTTCTTCTGTAGGGAGTCTTCCATGACCCAGTAGCGTGGGTCGGTGATGAAAACGTCGAGGATGCGCTGGAAGGACCACGTCGAGTCCACCTTCTGCTCCCTGAGCATCTCGATGAACACGGCCTCGGCCTCTGTGGCGCCGCTAACACGGATAGGGTTCGCCAGCAGCGCTGACTCGTTGTGGTACTTCTCATCTGGCTGTCCCAAGGCCAGCGTGGTGCTGGGCCTCTTGTGGCTCGTCTCGGTGCTATCGTCTTCCTTTGACTCTTGCACGTCCTCCGCCCCCACTCTCGCGTCCTCGTCAATCAGCCTCTGTACATCCTCCGGGATCTCCCATACGCTCTGGTTCGTCTTGATGTTGTAGTAGTACGCCTTCCCGTTCTCTGCCGTGTGCTGGCGCCAATCCGTCTTGTGCAGGTACTTGTCCATCTTGGAGTAGAGCTCCTCCGGCTTCTCACGCACTGACTGCTGCGTCTCCGCATTGTAGTAGTACACGCTGCCATTACTGGCCTTGAGCTCCTGCCAGGCCATCCTTGATTCTCTCCGGACCCTCTAATTGCCCCGCCAGAAGGCTCTCTATCATGGGCCGACTCCCATCTCTTTTGAAAGCTTTGACGGAGTGCCACAACACCCGCACACACACCCGGACACCTCCTTCTGGCTCAAGTGGTCGCGGGTATTTCACAGCTTAAATACTCCCCCGAGGGCCTGGCTTCTGGTGGTTTCGGTTCGAAACAGCATCAACAACCTCAAGCCAACGATGGTGAGTGTGCCGAGGGAGAGCCTGTGAGGCTGATTTGCATGTATGAATTACTAACAAGGAAAATGCGTGCTCAATTTGCGTCACCAGCAGTGTGTGGGTGGTGTGGCCAGCGCGCCCCTTTGGGCCCGGGGGTTTGGGGGTATGAAAGGAAGAGAGCGCACACACACAGACCACACACAGAGGGTGAACAGACGCGGATTGGGTGCGGATTGTAATATAGTCCCAATCACTTCGTCCATATCTGCAAGCTGTGAGAACGTCGCTGACTGCTGCGCTGTGTCTGGAGGACTTTGCGTCGCAGGTTGTGGAGAGACACAACAGGCCTGAGATTGAGGCTGGCAAGTCGGTTGAGGCGCTGCTGAACTCGATGGTCATTGCCAGAAACGAGAGCGAGCGCATACTGATCGAGCCATCGATAAACTCTGTGAGGGTGTCGATAAAGATCAAGCAGGCGGACGACATTGAGGAGATCCTCGTGCACAAGTTTACGAGATTCTTGACGGGCAGGGCCGAGCACTTTTTCATTCTGAGAAGAACGCCAATCGCTGGTTACGACATCTCGTTCCTCATCACAAACTTCCACACAGAGAAGATGCTGAAGCACAAGCTCGTGGACTTTATCATTGAGTTCATGGAGGACGTCGACAAGGAGATCAGCGAGATGAAGCTCTTCCTCAATGCGCGTGCCAGATTCGTCGCCGAGGCCTATCTCACGCCATTTGACTGATATCAGGTGTTACTATAGGCAAATTTGATGTAAATTACGAGCCGGCAGTGCCATTAAGGCCAGCACACCGTAGCTACTAGCACTTTGTGTATTTTCCCATAAATTCTTCCGCATCCCGGACTCGAACCCGCAATGTTGAGGCTCTTTTTCCCCTTTTTTTCTTTCTTAAATTGGTTTGCTTGGCCTCTGGAGAGAAGTAAAGGGCATTAAAGAAAGCCTGTAGATATGGGCCACCCCTCCAATTTCTAAAGCCAACGATAAAGCACCCAGCGGGCAGTTCAGCTATCCGCACCGAGCATCTTTTGGGTTCTCTCTACGCCAGTACAGCCACCGAGAGTTTGAGACTAGAAAGCCCCGCGTATTGTGTCGTGCGCGCCTCCACTTGTTTTGTATACCTCGAAACTTATCAACGAGGCAACAGAGGCTTACCACACGCAACGACCCTCCACGGCTTTTCGGTTTCCCTTGCTGGCCGCTTCGCCTAGGAGACATCTTTTGCTACGAGAGAGCTGCCACACACGGCCCGTTTTGAGTCTCAGTCTCCGGTCCCCCTGCCTGTGTCACAGCCACCGGTTTCTGTATACCACCCAGAGATACCCATACAAGAGATTACAAAAAGTGAACACCAATGCCGGACGGGGGAAACAACATCGATAACGCTTCCCAGACAGGCGATCTCAAGGCTGATACCAACTTCAAAGGCCTGGACCTCTGGGGCATTGGCGAGATGAGCGGCGACTTTGACTTCCTCAATATGCCGGAGGAGGCCAACGCTTTCAACCTATACCAAACATCCATCAACACCCCAGGGAACACTGGATCTCTCTTCGCACCAACACCGCCTAGCACCAGTACCACCACGGCAGCAGCCACAAACAATGAGAAAAAGGACGAATCGCTCCGATCGGGTGGACCGCAGGACTTTTTGGTGAACCATTATGAAAGCATCTTGAAGCAGAGCAGAGTCTCCATGAAGGAAGCAATCTCACCAGGAGGTCAAAACTACCTATCACCCGGTGGAACTGCAGTGGCCTCTCCACCAGTCACTACGCAACAGTTAAAGGCCCAGAAAACACGGCCTGCTCAACCTGCTCAGAGAGCAAGACAGCTCCAGCAACAGCAGCAACAGCAGCAACAGCAGCAGCAGCAGCAGCAGCAGCAGCAGCAAACACAACAACAGGAAGCATCAAACAGACAAAACAGCAATATTACTGGTTGTGACCACTGTCGCAGAAGACAGATAAAGTGTGTGATGGTACCAAATTTGGGCCAGTGCATACAGTGTGAGTCCAAGGCACTCAAGTGTTCATTCTCAGACTCCATATACAACCCAAAACTAAAGAGAAACATGGGAGTTATAAAAGATGAACCATCAAAAAGATCTCGGATGGATAAATCCCCGCAAGGGTGGGTGCAAGGGCAGCAACAACAGCAGCAGCAGCAACAAGTACAACAAGTACAGCAACAACAGCAACAGGCACAACAAAACCAAGGACAGTTTAGAAGACCAGCACCAGTGTTACAATATCCACGTTCGTCCTTCTTTGTTGGATCGAGTTCTATGTTTGATAGTGCACTTTTGGATCGCATCAGACTCGATAAGATCGATCAAGTGCAGCTGAACAGAGCTCTTTCACTGCGTAAAGTATCTCCAGATGTGCAATTCATCCTCCGTGACGACTTTACCGACGAGCTTGTACTTAGGGCAGAGAAGAGCGTCGACCAAGTTGAGGCACTGGTATCTCCACACGGACCGGCACTTATCCAAATATACTTTAGGTTCATTCACCCATCCTTCCCCATATTGCACAAGAAGGTATTCTTGGAGAAGTACGCCAGATCGTATCGTGAGTTCTCTGCGCCTTTGCTTGCTTCTGTTTATTGCAATGCTGCCAAATGGTGGGATGAGGATCCAAACCTTGCGGCCCACCCAAAACCAGACCTCGACGTTCTCAACGACATTGGACTCAAAACGTTCTTTGAAGTGACGGAGAGACCAAGATTGAGTGCTGTACAGGCAGGGCTTTTGTTGCTACAGAGTCGCTCAGAGAACCCGAACAATTGGATTCTGTGTCAGCAGGTTGTTTCTCTTGCTGAAGAGCTCGGGCTCGGGCTCGATTGTCATGATTGGAAGCTCCCAAAGTGGGAAAGAAGTCTTCGTCGCAGATTAGCATGGGCTGTATGGATTCAGGAGAAGTGGACTGCACTGACTGAGTCCAGGGTGTCCCATTTGACACTTGGACGTAATTGGCTTGTGAGAAACATCTCGAACGAAGACTTTCCAGAGGTTCCTACACGGAGACCAAATATGCATGAGGAGGATTTCAGAAGGCTGATGGCTGATTTCGAAGTGGCAAAGAATCTGTTCCAGGAACAGATCCAGCTCAGCTTGATTATTAGTGAGATTATGGATACATTTTACACATATGCAGCACAAAAGGCAGTCACAAGGATCGACCAGGTGTTGAAACTGGCAAAGCCATTGCAGTTAAAGTTGAGACAGTGGTATCATTCTCTTCCACAGAATTTACAAATGGAGTCAGTAGCTCCTGAAAAGGTGACACCAATTGGGTGTTTGCACTTGGCTTATTTCTCTGCCGAGATAACGCTACACCGTAAGATTATTCTCAACCTAACCAATGACATCCCATTAGAACTTATCAAGGTGTGCAGAGCAGCAGCCACAACGAGACTCACTGCAGTGCTTGAGTTTATAAAGACTTTGAAAAAAGAACAGCTCAATGCCTTTTGGCACTCTTCTTCTTCGAGCAATTTTTCTATTGTTGGAACTTTTGCTGCTATTCTGTTTGTCACATCACAGTCCCCAGAAGAGGCTGCTGTGTTTAAGGAGCATGTCAACACATACCGTTCTGTTTTACAACAGCTTGGAAGAATGTTTTCACCGGCTCGCCATGCCTCTATGACAATCGATATGCTTTTGCTACAGGTTCCTGGATTGATCAGGGACTTTATCCCCAACTCCAACGCCATCAACAATGCCCAGCACAAGTCTAGCCAGAGCATGAAAACAAATGCCAACAAGAGTACTAATGTTAATGTTAATAACAATACAGTTGAAACGCCTTTCTCTGTGTCTCACTCGCCACAACCAATGCACATGATGTCGCCGTTCATTAACAATCAGATGAGTTTGAACATACCGTCGTCTCAGAGTATGCCGAACAACCAGCCAAACATGAAGCCTGCAATGATGCGTTCCCAGTCAGGACTTCCAGTGACAACGACGAACACACCAGAGAGTATAAGTGGAGCACATATGAGCCCACGTCATGATCGAACGACGAGCTCGGCAGACCAAGGGTACTCAAACAGGAACAGTCCTATCGACAGAAGAGTGGAGTCAAACAGAAACACCCCAAAGGATAAGTAACAGGGTGTGAGCTATTTGTATATATTCTACTTATTTAATGTGTAATAAGCTATCATGATCTAAGAAGAGTCGTTGCGATTATATACATGCTTCACAGGAACCTCTTCACCTTCGTATCCTTAGCGGCTTCAACGTACTCGCCCGGATTCTCCACAATCAAATGAGATTCTGGCTGAAGCCTGTAGCCGAGGAGCTCCTTCTCCTTCTTCATCTGCTCGTCAATCTCAGATCTGCTGACCTTAATTTCGTCTTTGGCCGGGACAGATGTCGACACTGGCCTGCTCTCCTCCTTCGCTGGCTCCTGGACGCTGTCCTGAGCGATTCCGAGGCCCAGCAGGCTGGCGAGGCTTTCTTCTGTAAACTCGTCCATGTCCTCCTGAATTACAAGTTCCTCCTTCCTGGCACCGGCGCTCGTGCTGCTGCCCATCACCGAGTAGGTGCCGTTGCGTTGTCTCATGAATACCTTGTTGACGAGCTCCATCTCCCGTTTCACGTCCACGGCCTCCCCAGCGCGCAGACGTCCCACCAGCTCGTCCATCTTGTCCATCTTCAGCGTGTATCGTCTCTCGAGGTCCTCTACCTTGCGCTGCGCGTTCATCACGTTGATGACCTGCGACCCGAGCAGCACCAGCAGGAACGCAGGGTAGTACATATTGCGGTCGAAGGAGTCTGCCATCCGTCTCGCTGGCTGCGTGGAATAGCACCGCACGATCCGCAGGCTCCGTACAGAGCTCTTCACACCAAACATTCTGTTCTTCTCTGGTCTTTTCTGTACTTTCCTAGTGGTATCGCAGTGGTTTCCAGTGGCATCCCAGTTCTTTCTACGATGTTCGCGCTCTTTTGAACAATTGGGCTTTTCTCCCTGGATCAAAGGGCAAGACAGGCCTGGCTACACGAGAATTGGCTAGGACTGCCTCTCCAGAGTAAAGGACCGAGACAAGCACCAGAAGCATCTGGAGTATATAGCACGAACCCTTTCAGGAACCAGACGCTTGCACCCAAAGCTCGATACCACACGCGTTTGGCCACCACACGCGTTCGGCCATCTCACAAAGGTTCAAATGGCACGCACAGGGATCCCACCCGTAACACGGCTCTACCTTGTCCTCCTGGGATGCTGTTCGTTGCTGACGTTTGTGCTGAGGTACTCGGCGTACCTCCACCTTGTTTCTGCAGAGGTGCACGACGAGGACCACGAGCACCTGATTGCCGGTGACTCGCCAGACACAAGTGCACGAGCAGAAGTTCCGAACCCCCAGGACATCTATGTGCCGCTGATTGCACTCGTGACAGGCCACACATCACTGCTGCTGAAGCCTTGGACGCTGTTCACATCAGCCTTCATTGAGGACGGTTTTGTCTCCTTCGCCACGGCCTTCTGCCTCATCCTCTACACAGGCCGATACATCGAGATGCTGTGGGGGTCCCGTGAGTTCTTCTACTACCTCACTACCAACGTGCTAGTGAGCAACACAGTTGCATACCTCGTGTATGGCTTCAAAACACTTGCTTCTGAGTCGGAGACGGTGCAAATCACAGGCACCGCTGCCATCATCATCGCGCTACTCGTTGCGATCAAGCAACGCATTCCGAACCACTACCTGCTTTTTCTGAACGGATTCATCCGTCTCAAAGTGTCCTTCGTGCCGTTCATGGTGCTGTGCACCACCGTGCTGATGTCCCTGGCCGTGTCCTCTTACAAGATCACGGTGATCTTGAACTGGACCGGGTTCATCACGAGCTGGGTCCTGTTGCGTTTCTTCAAGGAGGGTGGCTCTGGCCGCCAGCTGGCGATATTGCCAATTGCAGAGTCGCAGAGTCCAGTGCAAATGACCAGCAGGGGCGACAGAACGCACCAGTTTGCGCTGTCGACGTTCTTCCCGTACCCTGTTTCGGTGCTGGTTGCCTACCTTGCCGACCATGTCTTCCGCGTAGCGTGTCGGCTGAGGTTGCTGGACAAGAAGACTTTCACCATTGGTGAGGATCTGGAGATGGAGGCGTCTGCGCAGGAGCTATCTCTGTCGTCGAACCTGGCCCAGAGCGACATTGTGTCTACGATGTCGCAATCCCGCATCTTCACATCCTCATCACTGGCCGGTGTCTCTGGGACTGTGTCTCCGCTGTCGTTCCCCAAGGGCAGCTTTTTGCAAAAGGTGACGGACAGGGTATTTGCAGGTCTTTCTGGCCAGCCCAAGAGAGAGGTTGATGTAAATTTAGATAGGAGAAGAAAGCTGGCGTTGATGCAGCTGGACTCGAATCTTGGCGAGAGCTGAGAGTGGTGAATGGATTCCCTACATGTATTCTAAAGATTTGTAGCACGGGTTACGGGCGATGTTCTACGGCTTATACTCTCAGGCTCCCTTAGGCTCCCTGGTGGATCCCCGGACTGTCATATGGCTGTATCAGGTGTGTATTGGGTTGTGAAAAATTATGAGACTGTAACGGGGAGCAATGCAGAGCTCACTACACAAGAACATCACCACACAAGAACAACACAACACCACAACACCACAACACCACAACACCACAACTCTATGCCAATTACAGCTTTCCAGATCGATCCCCGATCCAATTTCATCTCTGTGTTTTTAGTTCAGCACTGCGTCCCCGTTTCTTTTGGTGGGGGTGAGGAGAAGGTGTGGATGTGGTTCGTACCGTAGGGTTTCTATACTTAGCTTTCTCTCTCTCGAGATATATAAACAGCCGAGATTTCTCCTTTTGGACGTTTGCCCTCCCCCACTGGTTTAAGAGCCCCGAAGGGATACACTTTTTGTCCAGTCACTCGCTCAAAGGACCCAAAGGAACCCAAAGGAACCTTCTCTCTCTCAGAACATAGATAATACCTCTACCATAATGCAGGTTTCGGCTCTCGTCTCTCTCGCTGCTGTCCTCGTTGCAGCCAAGGCCGAGGAGTACAACCCAAACATCCACTCGACCTGGTCCACACTGACTCCTCCTGGCTCAGCACCAACCAGCGCCCTCACTGAGCTGACCTCGTCGTTCGGTATCGCTGTTTCGAAGATCACGGACGCAGCTGAGCTCGCCTCGATCTCGTCCTACGAGTCGGCCGTTCTGCACCCAACCACTACGCTGTCGTCATCTGAGGAGTCTTCCTCTGCCTCTGAGTCGTCTGAGGTGGCTCTGGCCACCGAGTCGCTCGACATGAAGAAGTACTTGCCTCTTGTATCCCCAAAGAGCTCCAGCGCCCTCTCGATGACCCTCGAGGACGGCATCCTCGTGGACTCTGCTGGCAGAATCGGCTCCATCGTTGCCAACAGACAGTTCCAGTTTGACGGTCCACCACCACAGGCTGGTGCTATCTACGCTGCCGGTTGGTCCATCACCGAGAACGGTACCCTCGCCATCGGCGCAAACGATGTGTTCTTCCAGTGCTTGTCCGGTACCTTCTACAACTTGTACGATGAGTCCATCGGCGACCAGTGCGTCGCCATCAGACTGCAGACCGTCGAGTTTGTCGACAACTAACACTAGATTGCTATATACGTCTAATAACTATTGCTCCACACTGCTGGGAATGCTAGCTCCCGTGTAGAAGTGCTCGGAAGATTCGTCTATATGTCACAGCACGTAGGCCCTCGTCAAGAGGCGCAGGATTTGCGCAGGTCTAGGCCCTACGGCAGCCAGGGGTATAATGTCCGCGTTTTCTGTGACAGATACGGGTTCGAGAGGCCCGCCTACGGGGGTTTCTGGAGGCCTGTGGGAGCCTCAGAGAGCGTGTGTAACTGCTTCCACGGCCGAAGGACAAAGTAAAGAGCATTACACAGTGTGTGTGGCTTTTGTTTGGCACCCAGAACGCCCAATAGAGAACAGCGACCGATTGGGAAGGCGGGGCCCTCACAAGTGCATGTAGATGAGACATGCGCATTAGTACTACACAAACTGGGTAACAATAACAAACAAACACGGCCAATCTAGACGAGGATCGTATATGGAGAGCTACAGGAGATGGGGATATTCTATAACGATTTTCAAAATGCATAACAAATTGTGAGGAGGGTCATTAGAGCGAGGTAGGAATTGCCTCTGGGACACCTCATATACACACACACTCAGACACCACTGAACTATATAAAAACACAACGCATCACAAGATTAAAAGCCACCGTATATATGTATTATTAGGGGGTGGGGCTTAACAGTCAACCAAGTCAACAACCTGCAACTTGATCTCGGTACACTGGCCACCAATAGACTCGTCGTACAAGTTGTAGAAGGTACCGGACAAGCACTGGAAGAAGTCTGTGTTGTTACCAATGGCCAAGTAACCGTCCTCGGTGATGGACCAGCCAGCAGCGTAGATGGCACCAGCCTGTGGTGGTGGACCGTCAAACTGGAACTGTCTGTTGGCGACGATGGAGCCGATTCTGCCGTTAGCGTCTCTCAAGATGGAGTCCTTCAAGGTCATGGCCAAGGAAGAGGAAGTCTTACAGGAGACAGTGTCAACCTTAACGGAGCCGGAGGAGGCAGCAGCAGCCTCGGAGGAGGTTGAGGTGGCCTGGATCTGACCGTCAGAGATCTGGGAGACACCAGAGGTGGTAGCAGTCTTACCGGAGGAAGTGGAGGTAGAGGCCTGGATCTGACCGTCACCGATTTGAGAAATGGCCTGAGCAGAGGACTTTGGAGTGGAGGTGGAGGTAGTAGCCTGGATCTGACCATCGCCAATCTGAGAGACGACCTGGGCCGTGGACTTTGGAGCAGCAGTAGAAGTGGTGGCCTGGATCTGGCCATCACCGATCTGGGAGACAACCTGGGCTGTGGACTTTGGAGCAGCGGTGGAGGTGGAAGCCTGAATCTGGCCGTCACCGATCTGGGAGACAACCTGTGCTGTGGAGCTGGCCTTGGTGGAAACGGCAGCCTTTGTGGAGGTGGTAGCCTGGATCTGGCCGTCGCCAATCTGGGAGATGACGTCTCTCTTGGCGTGGGTAGAGGTGGCAGCAGAGGAGGACAACGTGGTGGTGGTGGCGGTGGCGACTGGGATCACAGCAATACCAAAGGTGGACGAGTAGTCAGTGGCGGCACCGGCTGGAGCAGAGGCCGTTGGGGTCAAGGTGGTCCATGTGGACTCGGTGGCAGCAGCAACGGCAGCAACGGCAGCCAGGGAGAGGGTGTTGGCGTACTTCATTTTTCTGTGCGTGTGATGGGTGTGTGAGTGTGTTCTGGGCAAATAGTGTCTGTGTGAAGTCAGAATGGGCGGGCCCTGGCCCCTATATATATAGCCACCTCCTTTCCTTTCTCGACGATTCGCCTTTTTGGAGGCTTTGACGCGTGCGTCTGTATGCTACCGACTGAGCCTTTGGGCCCGACGCGTCTTCCACCACCAAAGCTGCGTTCCACTCCTTTCCAGGCCCCAGTGCCACTTTTGACAACGCGTCACTGGAGAAACACCGGAAAATGTCGTCTCATATGCCCGAGTGCGTGCTGGTGATCGGTCCTGGAGTGTTCTTGGATCACAGAGTCTGTGGTGTATATATGTCGGACTCACTGGGTTCTCGGGATCGGCATGCCGGCGGAACGGCCCGGCTCTGGGTTAATACTCATGAATGGGAATGGAGCTCCGTGGCATGGGCTCCATGGTATGGGCTCCATGGACTCCACACTACAATGTACAGGTTTCACGCTCCATATATTAGCTGCAGTAGAGCGCCCGGGTGCTGGACACCGAAAGGTATCAAGCTACCAGTATGTGTCCGACGCGTGAGCCGGGACGGGCGAGAGACGCGTCCGTCCCGCTTCCACCAGTGTCACAGAGCCACGAAGAGCGGATAGTGTCTTTCGATGCGCTATTGGTACTCTGCGAGTCTAAATCTGTTTTTAAATCCATCTTGATCCGTCTTGTTGACACCTCTGTACGTCCATTACGGCTCCCAGAGGCTTGGGGTTCCTGTCTGGTGTAACAAGGCTTGGGGGCGACCGCAGCACGCGTTGGTCATTATGTATACTATATATAAATCTCCGGTATACCTACCACATTTGGAATGCGTGCTGCCAGTGTGTTGTCGTTTTCTAAGACACGCAGCGGAGCAGACTTGGGATACAGAGCCTTATACTCACATTTACGTCGGCCTGTTTATTTATAGTGTTGCTTGTTTTGCATGCATCTCAGGTCACATGCCACTTCGAAACTTGATGACACTCCCAAGACTCACCGGGTATAAATGGAAGTAACATTCTCTGGAGTTCTATCTGGGGCCTCTAGGATTCCTTCTGGTGCTCCTCCTATAATTGGTGTTCCACTTGGTGCTCCACTTGGTTGCTCCTCCTGGACAGATGCTCCGTGAACCCATTCACGATACAGAGGGGTATAAGTGGCCTCCCCATGCACATTCAGTGTAGACAACTCGTGATTTGGGCTACGCAAAGCACATGGTACTCATACACCCGCGGAGCCAATGTAGCGAGTCCCTCTTCCCTCAGGGTCAGCAATTGGCAATAGCCGGTAACCACTGCGTGTCTATTGCCTCAAGCCACTGGCTTGTACCAGCTAAATTTAACTAGAGATCGTGAGCATGGAGGACGTGACTCTTCGAGATATCCGCAGATCTATGTGTCTCTGAGATATTCGAAGATCTCGGTTAATAGTGATGCACAGGAGCACGAGGACTAAATAATGTACACTGGAAGTACATGTGTGAGCATCCTCCGCCAATGCGTTACAGTTCAAAAAGATTTACTGCTCACCCTTGTTGACACGATAAGATCACGGAAGAAACAGTTATGCGGTTCTCGACTCATTACATCGGGATGGTTAATTGCTGTCAGCAAGATCTTGTTAATTATTTGTATTATGTAACTAGGCAGTTTTTATTAATCCTGCGGACCCCGGCCCCACACACCTTCATAGCGTTATCGGATCAAAGGTCATTTCAAAGATCTTTTATCGGTAGTTCTGAACCCTTGAAACCGTTTTCTGATGCCAGACAGGACATTTAGCTGGTTAAAGCTCACAGGGGTGGGTGTATACTGTGTTAAGGTGTAAGGATGTAGGATCCACTGTGCTTCTAAGAGTTGGGTAGACACATCTTAATTATAGTACCTATACAGCAATACCACAGGATTATCCCACATTGCCTTTTCGTTTCCTAAGATTATAGTACACAGCATTCACGTTTGGCCAACACATCAACATATCTACAGAACAAACTTTTCAAGCAAGTGTGATCTGTAAAAAGTGCCGAGAAAACGAAAAAACATCTCCAAATATGATGTGATTCCAAGGCTGTGTAGGCCGTAGTGATAGGCCACGGTGTACTCACTACAGATTCCGCACGGATAGCACATGGCTCTTCTGGATCTCATCAATTTAGCGAGAAACCCGCCTCCTTCATTCTTTCTGCGTGGCTCTCCTCGCTAATTTTTATACTGTAATCTCCCCAGTTTTATTACGAATCAGTGGAAAAATGTGTCAAGACGTTTCTATCTTTAGAAACTATCATATAAACCAATACAGCAGCTTATTGCCCTGCCAGCCACCACTGAGGAATCAAGTGGCATTATGTGGCGGTAGAGATCTCCGATCAATCGATTTTTCCTAATCGGGTAAATGAACAACATGCAGAGTGCGCCAACCGCCAGGTAAAAATAGAAACACCTGAACACCCCATAGTTAAGGAGATGCAGCTTGATAACTTTTCTAGGAATTCCTATCCAACGTAATATAGCCTACAACCAGCCATTTGTGGAATTCTGATCTGATCTATACTGTAACCTAAATCAGAGATATTATTAGATCTCATGTGCTGGTGACCATTGACCCCGATCCAGGGTATATATAAGGGGCAGTGATTCCCCAACTTTCTCTCAATCCTTATCTTCTCTCTCATCATCATCAACCAACAAGAACTTCAATTGGAAGAACATCTCCTTTTTCACATACAAAATGCAGTACAAGTCCGCTCTCTTTGCTTCCGCTTCTTTGGTTGCTACCTCCTTTGCCGCTTACATTCCATCCGAGCCATGGTCAACCTTGACCCCATCTGCTCCAGCTCCAACTGGTGCCATCGCTGACCACCCAGCCGACTTCGGTATCGCTGTTGTTCCAATTGCCTCTGGCAAGAAGGCCAAGAGAGACGTTGTTTCCCAGATTGGTGACGGTCAGATCCAGGCTACCACCTCCACTTCTGCTCCAAAGTCTACTGCTCAGGCCATTTCTCAGATCGGTGACGGTCAGATCCAGGCTACCACCTCCACTTCTGCTCCAAAGTCTACTGCTCAGGCCATCTCTCAGATCGGTGACGGTCAGATTCAGGCTACCACCTCCACTTCTGCCCCACAGTCTACTGCTCAGGCCATCTCTCAAATTGGCGATGGTCAGATTCAGGCCACTACTTCTACTGGTAATGCTGTTTCTCAGATCGGTGACGGTCAGATCCAGGCTACTTCCTCTTTCCACAACTCTACCTTGCCTTCTACTACTCTATCTACTTCTACCTCTTCTTCTACACCAGATGACAACACCTACTCTGTCGCTTGTAAGAACGAGGGTTCTTTGACCATGAAGTTGAACGCCGGTATCTTGACCGACTCTAACGGTAGAATCGGCTCCATCGTTGCCAACAGACAGTTCCAGTTTGACGGTCCACCACCACAGGCTGGTGCCATCTACGCTGCCGGCTGGTCTATCACCACTGAGGGTAACTTGGCTATTGGTGACAACGATATCTTCTACCAGTGTCTCTCCGGTACTTTCTACAACTTGTACGACGAGTCCATCGGTGACCAGTGTGAGAAGATTCATTTGGAGGTTGTTGACTTGATCTCTTGTTAAAAGAATTAAGGAACACTTTCATGACTCACGATCATTTATAACTTTCTCGGACGTTTATTGCATTGAAGCGATTCTCTGGACTTCCATGAGCGCTTTCTCAACTTGTACATTATAGTTTTACTACGGTTATTATTAAATTTGGTTTGGTATATAAAAAAAAAACTCATCATTTAATTGAAAATATATGGTATTTAAAAAAAATGGAAAGTATTTCTAGAGATCAATTCATACACAGATGGTGTACTTTTTTTATTATTAACAATTCATAATAATAATATATATAGATTTTCAGATTGTCAGATTTTCTTTGCTATCATCATCTTTGCGCCTTCCCAACGTGTGTGAATTTATATAGAAAGAGAATCAGTCATATTTATTTATTTTTATACTATTACAAAGATCCATATGAATTCTCTGAATGTGCATTATTGAATTATCTCATAGAAAATTTGTTATTAGTCCAACAGTTTCTCCTTCTCTTCAGCATCAATCTTCTCCCTTAGTGCCTTTCTCAACTTCAAAGAGGCGTTCACAGTCTTCGATGATTCCGGAGAATCCATGCTAATGTAATCTGTTTCCTTCTGGTCATGATCAGCCATTGAGTAATAACCGTAACCACCTTCACCCAAAATTGGAATATCGGACAGGTTTCCTTCAGAGTTAACTCTGGAAAGAGCATTAGAAACTCCAGAGGATACGGAAGTGGATCTGGATCTCACCATGGATTCACCATCAGTTTCATGTTCAGGCTCTGAGTCAGCGTCTGGACCATGATTCTCACGGCGTCCACGTTCGGTCGTTGCTCTGAATTGATTTCTTTCAGCTTCCTCAACAAGGTCAGCTTTGGACATCCGACGAGTTTTTCTGGCGAATTCCTTTGTTGCTTTATCAAAGTCTGGGAACAATATTGGACCAAGATCATTGATCAACTCAGTTATTTCCAACGCAAGCTTCTCTCTGGTTGTCTTCACCTGTTTCAATTCCTTTTCATTACCGAATACAGAGTTAAATAATGGAGGTAAGGACTTTAAGATATCCATACCAGATTCACCAGTCTTGAAAGCTGAATAAGTGGTGAGAACTAATACAAGATAAATAGCAATGAAGAGCAAGAATGAGTGATACATAGCACCACCAAACAAATCGTAGGACTTGGTCAACCAAACGCCAATGGCGGAATACGTGACGTAAAGGGATGGAGCAAAGAGTGTAGCTATAAGGATCTTCCAGGTTGCAAGAATGTCCACCGCTTTGATCTTAACATTTGATTTTGCTAATGCTGCTTGTTGTTTCATCTTGGAGTATTTGGAAGTGACGATGAAAATTGGGGCAAAGAGCAAAGTGCCTGGCAATGCCAATGTAGAGAGGAACAGAATCTTGAAGATCCTCACCACCAAGACAACAAAACTTTGGAGTCTGTTTCTTGTAGTAAGGTTTACCTGGTGGTCCTTAAGTCCTAAACGGTCTAGATCCCTGTTATACTCAAGAACAGCATCCTTTAGGTGAATAATTCTTGGATCGTTCTTGTAATGTGTATATCCGATAACAAGCTTTCTGTTAATCTCCACAACTAAAGACAGTGGGATTTTTTTGGTATAGAGTCTTCTGGCAGCTTGTATAACCTGTAAAGTCTCAAAATCAGGAGCAGTAACGGTCACTGTTCTCAACGCTGTAGTTACCTCGTCCAACAACTTTGCGACAGCTTCACGGGGATTCTGCTTATAATCCTCACCATCATCCGCAGTGACCTTAATTGGTACACCGTACTCCACAACCGCTCTTGATCTGAACTTGTTTCTGTGGAAGTAATTCAATCCTGTTGGGACAATAGTTACAGTGCAAGAAGGGTCGGCAGCAACAGCACCCAGTGCCATGATTGCAAAGCCAGCCTTGATAGGAAGCAGATCAGGTCTATCGTGGGAACCACCTTCTGGGAAGATGGTTATAAGACCTTGGTTATGCAAAGCATTGAAAACATGCTGGAAAGTCTCATCATAGGAAACCTTTGGAGCGTATTTGAAACGAGTGCCTTCTTGGAGAACTTTCTGGCCCTTAGAAGACTTCACTGGCTTACGAAGGACAAGCTCTGTATCGCTCTTAATCTCTTCAATGTCAACATTTCCACCAGACTCTGGGAGACCAATCATTCCCTTTGAGGTAAACTGTGTGAATTGCGTTCCCTTTCCATAAATGGTCTTGAAGTCATCGCCCTTACAATACAGTTCACCTTGAACAAATTTCAAAGAGTCTTGTGGTCTGGCCACAGGAATAGAGTCGGCTAATCTTGCAAAGACACCTATGATCTTGTCATAGTAAGATGACTCTGCAATAATTGGACGTGAGTTTCTCCCTGTAAGGTTCTTGATTCTAGACATGACAATTGCTCCGTCAACAAATTGGTTTGCGTGTGGGGCCACCACAAGGATAGTCGCCCCTTTCTTTGGCACGTTGAATGAGTTTCTTTCCCTGACCTCCCTAAAGAATATGTATAACACAGTGTTGCAAAAAAGCATCAGTAACTCGAAAAACAACGCCTTCATCACTGTCGTGAAGGGTGAGAGCTTCTCCTGTTCTACTTTGGGGATGTGGGCTGAGGACTTTGTCCCCGTGGCCTCCTTACCCTTACCCATAGCATTCTCTTCAGATTTGTCGCCCATAATTGGCGTTATAGAGTGCTTTTGGTTGCTTTCTGTATTCTGCAACAAAGAATAAAACAATATGTTTTCTCTTTGTCTCCGAGTGCCAATTTCTGGTTCCAGCTTATTCGTAGATCTTATTAGCGATGATTGAGCGCTTTTGGTACCGCACTTATAACCGGTCCGTCCGGGTCTTCGAATCTCGGTCATAAGTATTTTATTTATATCAGAACAGCAACACCAAAAAAACCAGCGTTCTCTTTATTAGTATGGTTCCTCTACTTTATGAACTTCTTGTGCTTTATATATAGTTTCCTTTCCTTTTAATGAAATTCTATGGCTGAATCAAGAGCTATATAGATGATCAACTATGCGTATGATGTCTGTTAGATCTTTGAATATGGGAGATTCGATTATTGCAATCATTCGTATACAATGTATTTTCTCAGGTGCTCTGGAATAGAATCGTACAGGTTCTTAGACTCTAACCACATCTTGGAGAAGATACGATCACTGTACTTGTGACCGGAGTCAGCCAGAACAGTTACAATGTTAGCACCTTCTGGGAAATCTTTAGCAATCTTGGTAGCAGCAACAACGTTCAAGGCACCAGTGCCACCAAGATACAAACCTTCTTCGTCCAAAAGTCTGTAAATCATAACGATTGTTTCCTCATCTGGGACAAAGACGGCACCATCAACAGTGTCAATGTCCTGGGCCAAGTTGTCGGTAATACGTCCCTGGCCAATACCTTCTGTGAAAGAGCCACCTTCTCTATCCAGTTTCTGACCTCCAGAAGTAACATATGAATAGACACAAGAACCCGGTGGATCAGCTGGGTAGGATTTCACTTTACCACCGGAGATGTCCTTCAAGAATCTGGTGACACCAGAGAAGGTACCACCTGTTCCGGTGGAACATGTAAATGCGTCGACCATACCGTTCAGCTGGGCCCAGATCTCCGGGCCTGTGGTCTCAATGTGAGCTTGTCTGTTAGCTAAATTGTCAAACTGGTTGGCCCATACAGCATTGTTTAAGGATTCAGCGTGTCTTCTTGCCTTGTGGTTGAAGTTTTCTGGGTCATCATATGGTTTTGGCGGCACCGGATACACCTCAGCACCTAAGTTCTTCAAGGTGTCCATCTTAGTCTTGGCCTGTGTGTTTGGGATGTAAATGACCAAGTTGTAGCCTCTACTACGACATATATGTGCCAAACCAATACCTGTGTTACCAGCAGTCGACTCTACCACAGTACCACCAGCCTTCAGTAGTCCCTTTTTCTCGGCATCCTGGATCAAATACAAAGCAGCACGGTCCTTAATAGAACCACCAGGGTTCTGGAACTCGGCCTTTCCGTAAATGTTTCTACCCAACTCTTCACTGAGCTTCACCAGCTTGATAAGGGGTGTGTTCCCCACTGCCCCAGCAATGCCATTGTCTGAGACGATAGGCTTGAAGGCGTTCTTCAAGCACGAAGTCGTACTGAAGGCACGCACAAATTTCTTGCTGAACATAGTTGTGAAGGAATTACTCGATCTCTAAAACTTCTCCTTTTGTCAGACTTTCAAAGGAATCAAATTGGCCGAAACTTGTTCGAGTTGTTGGGTCACAAAGCATATATCACATATCACGTGAAATGCCGTGTTGATTATATAAGCATTTGCTTCTGCTTATGTAAGGATCACGTCGCGCGCCGCGAAACTCCAACTTGGAGCACATCATCTTCAACTGGCCTTACGCGTACTCTCTGTGTATAAGAAACACGATAGCAAAGCTTAGGAAACAGTAATAAACTGCGAAAATGTCAGATGAGGGCCCACAGATGCAGACTTTTAGTACTAAATCCACTACTGAAGATACCACAATTGCCGAGGAGGCAAGTGTGAATGCAACAGTGGAAGTCACAATGGATGAGAGCATCATGAAGGACGACACGATAGAGGAATCTGAGGTTAACAGTAGCACGCCGTTGAAGATGAAGGAGGAGCCCACTACTGCCAGTGATGGCGAAGAGATAACAATGGACAAAGATGAGGAAGAACAAGAGGAAGAACAAGAGCAGGATGCTACTGGAACATCAGTGCTCCCGCTCTCGAGAATCAAAAAGATCTTCAAGACTGATCCAGAGCACGTTACAGCATCAGAAGCAGCTGTATTCACAACGGCTATTGCCACAGAACTCTTCATCCAATACCTCACAGAGCAGGCTTCGCTTATTGCCAGATCAGGAAAGCGTAAGAAACTTCAATACAAAGATTTCTCCTCTGCTGTCTCCACCATCGAGCAGCTTTACTTTCTCGTTGACACTGTGCCAAAGACACACAATCTCGAAGGCCTCGTAAAGACAAATAAGATAAAGTATTCCAAGGGTGCTCCACTGGAGAAGGGCCAAAACACATTGCAATTTGGATCTAAGAAGGGTTCACAAAAACATGATGATGATGAGTTCCCGGAAAGTGATATTGAAGATGTTGGTGATATTAATGACGCAGAAGGCCTTGAAGATGGCGAAACTAATGATGAAAATGGTGATGCCACTGACAATGAACAGGAAGAGACCGCAACAACTGGACGTGTTGATGCTGATCATGATATCATCATGGATTAATGCCATTTAAGACTGGATACATAAAACTTTTGTAAAATAGACAATGATTTTCGTTTTTCCATGCAGTAGACTACAAAATAACGATAAAAAAGTATAGTAGAATCATTAAAATGCCCTTGTTATTGTATGTACAGAAAATCAGCTATAGGACAGATAACTAATCTTCTCATCATCATGTTTCATGCTGTGTGCGTGCTCTCACGTTGGTATTAATGAAGCAGCATGTCCTTAACCTCTTTCAAGATACTTATCTTTTAACTGCGAAGCCTCTGTCTCTGTCTTCCCGTGAAAGATAAACTCCTTGAGCTTAGTTAAGTATAACTGAGGGTCAACAGCACCCTTCTGATAGCCCTTGAACTCGTTCTGAATCTGTGGAGCTTTTGGGGATGTGAAAGGCTTCAAGTCTGGGTTGAAGTTGGTTGGAACAACAAAAGTTCTCACTTTTTCCCAGTTAATGATATACTTGTTCTTATTGGTGTGTCTTCCGACACCAGATGATCTTGTACCCTTGTAGAAGTTCTTGTTACCTTGCTTAGATGTCAAGGCATGTCTTCTGGAACCAGACTTGGCAAGGCCGTAAAATAGCGTTCCGTCTCTTTCCTTGTTCCATGGTCTAACCAGCAGAGATACAGGAGACTGCTGGAAGAACAAAGTGTTGGATGGTTTCATTTTGGATCTTTGTTTTAAGATTTCGTTACTGTGTTATTTCAATTGGTACCTAGAAAACTTCATCTCCAATCGACTTTTCACTTCCCGCGCTCGACGTTCAAATTTTGTACGACATTTCTAAATGCGGTTATTGTCACGGATGAATGGCAGAATATCCTAAACCATGCACCAGGAGCGCAGACTAATGCAATGAGCTTCGATGAAAAAACGAATGATATCCAATAAAACCGACAGATGAGAAAACGAACTATACACACATCCGTTCTTTTCACTCTGTGTATCTCTCCAAACCGTACATAAAAACCATAAAAATATACCTCTTAGAACCTTCTAAAACCCAATGTAATCTTAAATCTTAACTCTTAACCGTAGTAGTCTGCTCAGCTTTTGATGTATGCTCTGTTCAAAAGATTAATCTCTCTGCATAGTACATGCCAGTCAACATCCCTCACCCAATCATCATCTGAGTAATCACTCGACTCGTGATCATCATCATCATCATCATCATCATCAAGAACAGCAGTGTCTAACGTATGCCTTACTGGTGAACCAGCGGCATCGAGGAACTGCAGGTGTGTAGCAATATCAGTCACTTCACCAGACATGATAGAAGTAACAGAACTCACTGATTCGCTCATTCTCTCTGATAATCCCACAGATTTGAATCCAAGAGAGCTGTGATCCCCCGAACCTGAAGCTAATGAGACCTTGCTCATGCGAGATTTGATCCTGCACATTCGTTGTGACTCTTCCCATTTGACCAACTCATACATGAATCTTAAGTTTGGTTGAATAATGATGTTCAACCTTCTCACACGAACAAAGATATAAGCACGAATCAAATTTACGCTTAATCTCTTCATCACTTCAGCAATACACACAGTGGCAGATCTAGACACACCAACACGACAATGAACAAGTACTTTTTCGCCTGCTTCATATGCTTCGTCAATGAAATCTAAAATATCATTCAAATTATGTGTCAACATGTCAATACCATCATCTTGGATGTTATTAACACACATGAGTCGTTTGACCGGTGAATCAGTAAAATTACTCAATACTGTGATATTAGGATTCACCACCCTCCTGCTGCAATCTTCTTCGTCATCTAACCAAGTAAGAGATTCACCAACTGATACAATATTTTTGATATCAAGCTCCTCAAGCAACTCAAATGTATTGGCATGATTCAAACTTCCCAAATACAAGTGTGGCAAAATCCTGGATGGGAGTGAGGCATTGAGCTTGATCAACCAGGTCAGGTTTCTTGACATGAACAGATTTCTGTAAATCACCTCACTATCCACCAATTGTAAATCATTGGGATTGTAATCATCCATGTTCACCGGTGAGCAATATTGAATAATGCTCTCAATTCTTGAAATCAACTGTACATCTGTTGGGAATAAAAAGAATGGACGACCATGCTTTTTGTGCAAATCCAACGCTACCTCAGTAAACGATTTTCCTGTAGCGTATATGAGGTAACAAATTCCAAACAATGAAGACTCTGTGTAGCCATCAGCACAGTAGATTAATGCAGGTTTCTGTGGAGTGCTCTTTGAGTAGACAAGTTTGCAAGTATTAATAAGTGACATCAAATCCGCCTCAGTACAATCACCGATTCCAATTGAGCCTGATGGTGGGAACTTTAAACGTGCTGGTTTAAAAGAAGTTTCCTGAAGCAAGTGTTCTAAAACATCAATATTCGGAAAAGGGGCACAATCACGACAATTTATCATTACACTCCATTGTTCGGTTGGTTTGTTAACCAATAATTCCTCATTAGCATTTGCAAGATCTTGCCTTGTAAGAATGACTGTAGAGTTCGTTGGGTCAATGTACAAAGGTATGGAAGAGCGTCTTTGTCTTCTTGATGAAAAGGTCGCCCCACTAGAAATTGTACTAGCCTCATAATCTGTAAAGTTACCGAAAAAAACTGTATCGGAAACTGGCGTAGCGGAAGACATCTTTGAGATCTCCAATTTCTCTCTCAAGAGATAGTTAGAATCCCAATTCTTGAAACACTCGACATCAAATTTAGAGCAACAACGACCTTCTTCCCGAATAGAATCTTTAAGAAGTACCTTGTCCATAATCAACAATTTCTCATTACCATGCTCTTTGTAAAAGTCAAATGTATTCTGATCCAAGATGACAGTCTGGTAAAGTTGATCGACCAACTCTGGGTGATCAATAGCATGTTTCAACTGAGCTAGGTATAATAATCTAGCGATTGAGGGACATACACATGCTTTGTTTCCATCTTCGTCAAAATGGTCATCATTAAAACAATACACGATGAAGTCTGAAACTTGTGCAACTTTTGACACCTGTATATGGAAGTTTCTTAAGGATATGCCCTTCTCTGGATCCATATTGAGGAAAATTGGTAATAAACCAGTCCGTTCACAGTCTTGAAAAATCATATTAGACATCTCTTCTGCTCTGCCTGGGTGCAATGAATCTATCTTTACATTTCTGAAGAGGTCGTTCAAAAGAATGAGTAGGTCTTGTTTAGATAATTTGAGAGGGCAAAGAACCTCTGAAGGTTCCACTGTTCCTTTCAATAAACCGGACATCTCATGGTAGGTCAAATGACCATTCTCATCACGGATTGGAGAGGATCTGATGGTTAAAAGGGCTCTTGTGGAGGATGGGATCTTTGTTTGCTTTTCAAATACGCCAAAGTTATTTCTTTGTACTGAGGTAAAATTGGCAAGAGAAGCAAAAAAAGCCCTCTGGTTCTCGTTGGAATGGTGGATCCCATGCAACCAGGGGAAGACTGTGTCGCATTCTGGAAGTGGGTTGGAATAGTGCCAATTGACGATCATCTTCAAGAGTTTCTGGTCGATGAGCTTGATGGGGAAGTCCTGGCTCAAGGTCTTGCTTGCCCACAGATGCTCCATCTCCGGCGCCAACGGCGATAGCAAGGATTTACGAACAAAGGTGTGTCCATGGATCACTGAGGAGGCCGAGTAGTGGCGCGGGCCTGAGGCAGTCGCTGATGGAGACCCCGTGATGCTGTTAGTATCGTCGTTATCCAGCGAATGTGTGTGAGAGTGCATATCATGCAGCCTATCGGCGCCTGGGGACGGGGAGGTCGTGTACATGCTTGTGTATCCCTCCACTCTCGAGCGAAATTTGTTGCGCTCAAACACCGATACAGCTGAGTTGGCACGCTTGGAGCTCCTAGACGAGGGCGGCGAGGCCTGGGAAGCTGTCTCTGTGTTAAGCGCCGTTGTCAAACGCGTCGTGCTCCCAGATCCGTCCACAAGCTCCATGTTCCCGTGGTTGCCCATGGTGCGCGGGCTGTCCATTGGCGGTAGGTGTGCGTGGGTCTGTACGTTCCGTGTCTCTGTCTTGGGCGGCTAGTGCTTCCTGCTATCTGTTTCCTGAGTTACCACCGCTGTGTTATCAAATTATGTGGCTCTGATCCGGCTCGAGGCTTCTCTATCGATTGGCCCCCATTTCCTTGAAGATAACGTCTTTTCCAATGCTCAAATATTTCCCGCGTTGCCCCAGTGAGACTCGCTGTGTGTGGTTCAAACCGAGGCGCTTTTCCACTGCTGACGTAATCAAGGGTTGTTGCGGGCACTCCTTTAATAGCAGTTGCGCACGTCTCTCTCTGTGTGAAGGTTGGGGCAAATTATACCTCTGAGTCTTCACCCCGCCTAGCACCGAGTATTGTAAACTACAGTTACTAGTTATCGATGCATAAACATGTTATTGGTTCAGTAATGATTAAGCCTCCACAGTCTTGCCTTTCCTGCCTCGTTACCAATGCAAATCATCTCTGAGTTTGGACTGAAAGCCATGGCAGTCACCTTACCCAGTGGCGTACCCGATGTAGGCCAGTTCTGGAACACCTTACCACTAGGTAAATGCACCAATCTCAGGGCGTCCTTCATGGCCCTACTGGCAATACAAAGAATCTGGCCGTCACTATTGAACTCCAGAGTGGAGATACTTGTCACAAGTTGGTCAAGCGTTGTGATTGGATTCTTAACAGACGTGGTTCTGTCGTAGACAGTGACAATACCGCTGGAGCTTCCAATTGCACACCATCTGTTGTTCTTTCCTCCCAGCTTGACCTTGGTGATACCAACACCAGACTCGTCTCTCCATTTTCTAACAACCTTCTCGGTCTTCATGCTGAACTCCCACACCTCTCCAGCAGAGTTCACTGCAATGACAAGGTCTTCTTCAATACCCCAGTCAAAGTCAACCAGCGTACCTTCAATCTTAAATCCACGTACCCATTGTGTAGTTGAGGTAGAGAGAATGTTAACCCAGCCACTGTTACCAGTTAATCCGATGAATGTCCCCTTTGGAGACATCTTGAAGTATTCAAAGGACTTTTGTGTTTGCTCGTGGCCATACATTCTGTTAATCTTCTCCACTGCGCCACTCTGGAGGTCCCATGTGTACATGTAGCGTCTTCTACCACCAGCAAAAATCTTATTGTTGTCAGAGTTAGGATTGAACTGTGCGGTTTGGATCGGTGTATTTTTCAAATGAAGTGTTGTAACAACACTATTGGTCTTTCCGTCAATGTGGTAGACTCGAAGAGTCTTATCATAACCACCTGTAAGAAGCAATGGATGTGTCGGATGAAAGGAAATAGTCTGAATGGCAGACTTTGAACTGTGTTTTTCATTAGCATCCTTCACGCGAAGAATATCAAGTTTAATAGGTGGTAATAGCTTTGAGACTTTGTCGTTTCTGAATGCAATAGATGATTTGAGAATCTTTAAAAGAGCTTTAATATCACCTTGTTCCACCTGATCTTCATCGTCAGAGTCACCCTCTTCTTCGATGTCGTCCTCTTCTTCATCAGATGGCTCAACATCTGCCCATTGTGGTCTTGGATATATCTTTTCAAACTGTGATCTGAGTCTTATAATGTACTGTTTTCCGCTTATAGTATCATCTACTGCCGTCTTTCTCAACTTTTTCAACCTGTCCGTCTGTAGTAGAGATATATTCATGTTCTCGTCTTCGCTGTCATTCCAAGCATCACTTTCACTGCTCTCGTCGTCGCTCTCTTCGTCGCTGCTTCCCTGGTCAACTTCCATGGCATCTTCATCTTGCTGTTCGCCCTCATCCACAAAGAAAAGCATATCATCATTCACCTTTTCAAGTTTATCTTCATCCTCTTCATCATCATCATCGCTGGAAATATCACTTCCAGACTCGTAGTCATCAGACTCGTTATAGAGCGCGTCGATGTTTTTGAGGTTGGTATCAAAGCTGGACAGATCGCCAAACACGAGCTTCTCAAGCTCCAACTCTTCAGCGTCTTTTGGCGGTGGGACGATGTCCTCCTTCACAACAACCTCTGTGCTCATCCTGGTCTATGAAAGAATGTGCTGATTGGTGTCTAAACTAAAGAAACAAAATACCTTCTACAAAATACTTAAGTACACAGTTCTCAAAATTTTCCTCTCAGGGAAGCTCATCGGTATGCGCAACACTCAACCCGGATATCGAATACAATTCCGGTCAAATTTTGTGTGCGGTAAGAACGAGGAAAGCTAACACTTCAACTCCATTTTTATCGCAGTAGTACGAGGTTTTAGACACTCTTCTTGTATAAGTACAGCTACATACACTATATCTATACCCATTCACAATGAAGCAGTCACTTTTAAAGTTGAACATAATGTGAGTTTTCTTTTTGTTCTGTGAAGATTCAGCTCAAAACGGGCCGAAACTAACAGCTGTATCACAGGAAGCGCTCGCCATACCAAGACCCAAGAACATTTAAGATGACACCGGCAATGATCAGAGCCAGACGTCCATACTTCTGGAAGAACCTTGTTGTTGGTTCCATATTGGCTACTATTACTACCAGTGTGTATTTCTACACCTATTCCTTCTTAGGCAAAGATACCTTTGATGATGTGCCTATTCCACCAATTTCTGAGGAAGAGTTGTCCAAGCTCAAATTGGAGTACGAAGCCCAAAAGCTGCAAAAGGAGAAGTAGTGTCCCCCACCACAGACTGTGAAATATTTCATTAAAAGAACTTTAATGTCTGGATAAGAGCAAATTTGTAAATAGCTAATGTGTTGTAAATAAAGGATAAAACACAGAATATTTATGTCATATGTCACCAAACCAAACCCCGGTGTCTTCCATTCACTACAGTTAGTTTAAAAACCACAACCAAACCATTCAAATAAAAACTTTGAATCAACCGAGATTCAAGATGCAAATATTTAGATATATGTATAAAAAAAATTTCGTCATAAAAATCGTCATTTCAGAGACCTTTACTTTCTGCCAGCATCGGGAAGATAGCTCTGCGGCTCCGTTGGTCTCAGCTTGAAGTAATCCTCCGACTCCATATTCCTAGCTCTTACAATCATACTAGGTCTGACATTTGCCCTAGAGATGGTAGTATTGTCATCCAACAAACTGTCATAATCATTATCGTTTTGGTGTTGGTGTTGCAATCGCAAGTCTGTCTGGTCATCTTCATAGTTGATTTCAGGATCCTCAAGATCCGAATCCGAAGAAGAAATAGAGACCTTGTCACTAGAAACGGAGATTTCGTTTGATGAGTCAATGTGTTTCTCCTCGTCAATGAAAACATTTCTAGGTGGGTATGCTGTGTATGCCGTTGCAAGTGGAGTGTGATTGGAGCCGTCATCTTGATGACCTACAGTATTTTCTGTACCAGCAGAGTGAGAGGAGATAGGTGATAGGACAGTAGTCTTATAGGAGGGTGGATTAGCAAAGCTTTTGATAGATTTGCTGCTATCTGAGTAAGACCGTGCATCATACACAGATTGAGGTGGTGGTGCTTCTTGGTATCTTGAAAAGAGTGAGGATTGGGAGGTGTTCTTGTGATGCAGTTTTCTTGGTCTTTGAGGCTGAGAGTGTGATGATGCAAGTGTAGAATCTGAGGCATAAGAATTAAGTTTCTGTGTCCGAGGATTGCTGTAGGCAGACATATTTGACTGTGAGCTGTAGCTGTTAAGCAATGGAGCTTTTCTAGTCTGCTGTTTATTGTTTCTGAATGGATTGGCATCCAGTGCAGTGTTTGAAGAAGTTTCAGAAGAAAAGGATGAGATGGAGTCCATGGTGACCGTTTTTGGAAGGGAAGCAAATGATGGAACGGATGGTATTGTTGGAATCGATGGCTTTTCATCCAAACGAAGGTTCTCTTGTGTTCTCTTGCGGTGTTCTTTAAGAAGCCTCTTCTTGGCAAACTTTTTAGCCAGCTTCTTGACTGTCTCGTCAACTTTGAAGCAAACGTACTGTCTCATTGTCTTCATTCCTTGCTCTCTAATTCTGTAGTACACTGGAAACATGAACACAATGGCAAAAAACAGCTCGCAAATGAAAAAGATCCAGATTACAAAGGAAACAAACATGGAGTATAAAATAATAGCTTCATTTTCATTCTTGGTTGAAACGGTTTTTAAAGTGTCCCAAAAGCTGCCAGCACCGTTCTCTATGTTAAACACAGAATAAAGCGTTAAAGCGTTGATGACCTGTCTTGGGGAATCCGCAAGAATGAGCTTCTTGGATCCTGAGAGGGTGAAGTAGGTGTAAAATGCCATCTTGTCAAATCCTGAGGGCGGGTTGATCTCATTCAGCACGCAGTGGTATTTGTATCTGAGGGATCTGGCGACTTTGGCAAAGTTGTTTGTGTATATGAGGGAGATGTTTCTTGTGCAGAAGACTCTGATACCTTTGACAGCATCGTAGATCAACAGAAGGAGGGAGCAAATGATGCAGGCCGCAAAGAGCCACTTGGAGATCTTGAAGGAAAGGTATGGTTTCACCTGTGAAGACCACTCATTGAACGCCAAGAGCTTCACACAAGTGTAGACGTCGATGGCGTAGAGAGCAAAGTGTAGGGTGAACAGGGAAAGCATGAGGATGTAGTTGAACACCGTGGAGAACTTGTAGTTGCGGAAGTAGTCGATCTCAACATAGTCGAAGAGGTTGTTGTCGACGTGTCTTTCCCAGCTGGACTTGAAGAGTCCCATGGTCAACGAGGTCCCTTGGCGGTGATGGCGGAGGAGGAGGCGGAGGAGGAGGCGAGGGCTGTGTTCTTGAAATGAGTGTGTGTGAAGGGGAGCAGCGAGGAGGAGCTCCTATATCTATGTCTGGTACGGGTTCCCTCCGGCACGCGGCTTGTGTGTGGTGTAGGTATAGGCAGATGGACCTGGGAGCAGGCACACACAAGAATATCGCTCGCTATTAAAGGAAAGTCGTGGCAACACGGCCGTGAACTTCTGCTACAACTTGTGGAGAGATTCGAAACACCTCCTCTACAGTTTTTTTGTGTCCCTTTCACTTGATCTAATGATAAACACGAAACACTGCGTACTGCTACATTCCACCGTTTAGCCTGTGCTATATTTGTACCAGCCTGCAGCGCACTGCCTGTAGCGCGCCGCCTTTTCTGGGGGAACGAGGCCCTCAGGGCACTTGGCGATCACAGATGGACCGCTTCTAAACAAGTCCTGGACTACTATCGAGACAGGGAAACTACCTGGCCCCACAAGAGATCCGATTGTGCTTCTTCTTACGCACCGAGCGCGTTCTTAAAGGTTAAAGGGCTGAATGAATTTAAAAAAAAAAGAAAGAAGAAAGCCTTCTCTGCCCCCTTTCGCTCCTCCGCTATATTCGGTACGCACCACAGATGATTACATAATTGTATGTCTGTCATATTATGGTGTCAATAAGCAGGCCCTGGAGGAGTCTCGGGGCTCAAAATTAGGTAGAAGAGAGAGAGAGAGGCAGAGAGGTCTTGGATGGAGGCAGCGGACAGAACACAACACAAAGACGGAGAAAAACATGCCTCTTGTTGACTACGACTCGTCGTCTGATGAGAGCGATTTGGGCCCAGAGCAGCAAACGCCAGGTGTGTCTCTAGCACGCGCCACAGTCCCGTCGCAGGCTCCCACCAAGGACTCGATCGCCAGCTTCCTACCCCAACCGAAAAACAGACAACCGCAGGGTGCCTCAAAGGGACGTATCCTCGGTGCTGGTATCAAGAACACAATCAACTCACAGGTTGCACACAATCCAGATAACATTGTGCTGCCCAGGAGCACTGCTACTATTACATCGTTTGTGCCGTCATCGCTGCGAGGTAAGAACAAGAAACTTGCCACACCTTCGCCGGCCACAACAATAAGACCGGCTGTGGTAACGCCCCTCAACCTGTTCCAGGACGTCAAGACCCGTACAAGGTCACTGATGCAACAACCTGCCAAGATTGAAGTAAAGTCGATAACACAAGTGGGTGGCGATGGAGATTTTGCAATCGAGAACTATGGCCCTCAAGGACAAGTTGGAAGCCACACCAGCAACAAAAGACCACACGAAGAGGAACAAGATATTAAAGAATTCAATTTGAACAACTTCTATGACAATAACATCGAGCTCAAGGCCCAAGGTCTCCTCGAGGAAACGAAGAGGTTGCATACAGTGACAAACCATAAGAACCAGCTCTCGGCCTTGGTTAAGAACGCCAAGATGGACCAGGAATTGCTTGAAGAAAAGTTTGAGAGAAACAAGAAGCAAAGGAAAGAGAAATCTGAGAGATATGGGTGGTGAATCTATGTCTCTTTTATGAAATTTAATGACTGCTTTGAAAGTATTTCTTGTTACTATGATGTAGTGCCCGCACCGATGACCTTCCCGCGATTCAGTAGAAGTTTTTTTTATTTTCCTAGTGCCTTTTCAAGATGGGAAGTTTCGATGCTTTTTTATATTTAAGATAGGAAGATAAACCAGGAAGTCACTCCCAGAGAACCCTGGAAGCTTGCTACTTATGTCGTTTAGCACTCAAAAAAAGTGGGGAGCCCCAGTGGGTGGCTCTTCAGGGGTTGATAGCAATGCCCTCGAGAAGGCAGAGGTGCTTCTCAAAGAAGATGAGCTTGATATCAACGAGTTCACACACTTCTTCGCCAAAGGTTTCTCCAACCAGGCAATTCAGTCTTGGTCGTATTACATACAGGTCAATGACCACTCCAAGTTCACGGGAGCCTCATCCACGCTCTCAAAGCTTCTGAAGATAACTGGCGAGCACGAAGAAACCGTTGAGTTTGGTGTTGCGGCCATTAAAGAGATCCTCATCAGTTACAATAAAACGCTCTACAGAGCACTCAGCAGTATGAGAGCTTCTACCACAAACCCAGTTCTTAGATTGATTAATGAAATTGTCACCTTCAAAAACGGAGCTCTCTTGGATGACTTCGTTGCCTTGTTTGACTTTACGCTCCCAGTGCTTCCAAAGCTCTTGGTTCCTACAAAGGCAGAAATGGCCGATCCACAAGCCGCTATTCTGAAAGAACACCTCTCAATGAGATACAACCTTATCAGAATTATCTTGAACATTTTGAAGTATTCCGCCCCACTTCTCAGAAAGGATTTTGTCTCCAATAACTTAAAGATTATCAGTAATTGGTTCAAATACATTGCTACCAACGACAGCGAAAGCTTAATCGTGGAGTCTCTCTCTATTTTGGACGAAAAGATCCTCAAGGAATCAAGTTTTAAGAAGGCCACAAAGCTTAAGGTACTCAATGAATGGAATATCACAAAATTGCTCCCCCTCTACTACACATCGAATAAGGAACTCAAGCTACATTTTAACAAGTTCATACTCTCGATCTCTACGGATTTCAAGTATGGCCTCAAGTTTGCTTCCGATCAGTCTTGGTTCCTGACTTCCTCATCTAATGCACCACTTGAAGTAAACAGGAAACATTTCAAAACTCATAACAAAGTTATATACAGTATACTCTCCAGTATGAAGCCATGGGATGACGATACCCAGCTTAACACAGCTGTTCAAATTCTTGAGAGTATTCCAGAACTCATACCTCCATACACAAATTATCTTGCATCCCGTGGTCTCCATGATCCAAAACTGACATCGTACTGGATTGGACAAACACTTCTTGTGAGTAAGATCATTAGCCTAGATGTCCCAGCGGAAATTGAAGAGTACTCTGGTTTGGATGCTCCTTCAAAGACCACTATTTCTGAAACAATTGTCCCATCCGTACTTAACAGAGCGGTCCTATCCAAGTGTCTTCAGTCTGAAGCTCTTTTGATCAGACAGCTCTCTGCTCAGTTGGTGATGAATTCTCTGCAGAAATTAAAGGAGTATATCAAGGTCTATGATGCAAACAAATGGCAAGAGGCAAAGATTGATCTTATTAATCATGTTTATCACTTACTTCCTGACCTTGCCACTGTTACTAACTGCATCTCTGATTCTTACACAAAGAAGTCGGACAGTAAGATCCTTCTTGTTATCTTGCTCATGGTCATGAACTCATATGTTACATTGTTCCCTGATAACCACAACTACTCCCAAGGTATTTCAAAACCATACATGGACCTTCTCAGCAAGAAATTTTACTCTGGTATTGACTTGGTTCTCTTAGATAACTTCTTAAAACTACAAGAAGGTGATTCTACTCAGCTCAAATGGTGGAACAAGACTGATACGTCGAATTCTTTATTCACATCATTGCTCAAGATTGCCTCCACTCATTCAACTACTTCTGTTTCGACCAAGGTTACAGATTTACTCAGTAACTTGCTCAGTCAAACAGTCGTATTCAACAATGACACCCTGAAGATCGACCCTGCTATTTTGCTTGTTAAGTCCCTTCAAATAATAGCTGGCAGAACCGATCTGAATGACGCTGGTCTTTCAAAAATATGGAGCTTAATAGATGAGTCAGTCTCCAGATGTGTCAGAACTCCTTTTAAATACTTGGATATTTCCAATGAGAATGGCAGAATCAGTCCGCTAATTGTCACTTTCTTTGAACAATGGAAGTTTGTTGAAAAAAACACTGACTACAAAGTCATCTCCAAGTGGTTTGTTATTTTCCTCAGATTGTTAATAATTGCAGGTGAACCATCTACAGCTGTTTACAAATTCATTTCAGAGATTGATTTGGACTTCAATTATTCTGATTACTTGTTCCAGACACCTCTTGAAGAGTCTATTCCAACTTTAAGCATCGATGAACATTTGATTACCGATGAGTCGTTCTTTGGTATTGTAACAAACTTTCCATTGGAAAAGCTTCAAAGAGGCCTGGGTATTCCAGTAACAGATATGGATATTGTTGGTGCTTTATTGAGAATTTCTTCTGCTATTGATTCAAAGTCTATTTCGTTGAAAAAGTTCGAAAATGTCTTTTCTGAGGTTCTATCCAAAGTGGGTAACTATTTATATACACATCCAAAAGCAACCAAGAAGTTTTCTTCTAAGAAGTATTGGTCTGGCTTGTATCTCAATAACCAATCGGAAAAGTCTATCTTTGTTTCTGGTATATTGATTGAAATATTCTCGCAGTTGGATGGCTTCGATCAAACGGATCTCTGTGAACTGGTAAAGAAGACGCTCAATGAAGATTTGGAAAGTAAGCTGGAGGATGTACTCGCTGATTCTCTTTGGGTTCTTCCAAACGAAAACTTGAGAATCGCAATGGGTCACAAGAGTTTTGTATTAAAAAAGAGTGCCCTTGAATTGATGCTTCATAGAAAGATGACAATTCAATCAGATCAGTTGATAGCACTATTATCTTATCCTCAGTTGTCCTATGTTCTCTCACAGTTTGTTCTTAAAGATTTGGTGGTTTATGGAAACTTATCAGAATTGTTCAAGGTTGTTGTCAGCAATATGGAATCACTTCTGATATTCCGTGCTCTTGTAACGAGACCGCTTTTGCTTGCTGAATTGATCACATTTGTTAGAGCATCTGCTGATAAAATATTCATTGCTTTTACTGCTGCTTCTCTTACACCGGATATTGTCAAATCATTTGATGACAAGCTGCTTTTGTCAGCTTTGTTTAAATCCGCAAAGATCACTGCTCAGGAGCTCGTTCAGTCTGAGAATTTCTCATCTATTTCGTTTGAAGAACTTTCTCGTATTTTTACTAACGATATCACTACCACTTCTGATGATGAGAAGATGACTGTCTTGAACTACGCTTTAGAAAAGACTGCCAACAAATTTGATCCGGAAATTCCGAACTTGATGAAATGTCTTTCCAACTTTGAGGATGCTCGTTCTAGAACATGGTTGAATAAGTCCGTTCTTTACTTAACAAAGATCTTTGCTGAATATCCGGAGCCACCATCCCACTTCTTCAGTTTCCTGTCTAACTTCAAAGCCTTGACTTTAGGTATTGTGGCTTCTAAATTATTGAATAGAGCTAGTGTGAACGCTCTTCTTGAAGTAATTTTTACCAAATGGTCCAGACATGAAACTGCTATGGAGTTTGCCGCGCTAATTGTTGTTACATCAACAAGATCTTTCTTGGATTTTGGCAAGTTGCTTCAAATCTTGGTCAATAGTGATGACAATGTTCTTATAAAGACTAACGACGCTTCTGCGAGAACGAAATTCTTAACAGCCTTGAGCATTCACAGATTATATGAGTTTGATGTGTCCAAAAACTCTAGTGTCACTCTTCAAGAAAAGATTCTGACCTTCTATTCTGGTTCCACAAGACCAGAGGATCTGTTGTTGTTCAAGACATTGGAAAAGCTAGAATCCAAATTGAATGCTTCATGGATTGACCAAGTCTATAGTTGGGATTTCCTTGATGGATTGAATGAGAATGATGAAGAACTCATTGGTGAAACTAGATTGATTGAGAAGAAGAAGGAAGGTTTGCTTATTGTGCTAAATAAGAACTATATTATTAACGGCTTACAGAACTATGGTGTCACTCGTCACACACTTGAAATTACAAATACTGGGAGCTCCCAGAATTGGAAGAATTCTGAACAGTTCTATAAGTCTGTTTCTCTTGTTTCATCTGCTGATATCTCTCAAACCTGTTATGATCCTCTTTTCTTGTCTCTGTTGATCATCAATAACGACGAATTGGTCAGTGTTGATTCCTCTGAAGGTTCTGATCTTGTTGTCAAGACCAATATGAAAAAGCTTGTTGAGTCAGAATTGCTCTCTTCCATAGTCATAAATTTTGCTTCGCATGACTCTGTTCTTTTGAATGTCACTAAGAAGCTTGTCTCTACCTTTTTGAACTCTTTGAGGATTGAAAACGCTGCTTTTAAGGAGAAGCACATATTTGAAATTTTCTTCACGAAACTTCTTTTCACATACGAGAGGCAAGAGAATGATTCAGAAGCCCTTAGTCCACTTGTTTTCATCATGATCAGTCGCTTTGTATCAATTTTGAACAATCCTGGACATATGCTTTACGAAAAGACATTTAGATGGGTTTTGAAGAATCCATTTGTCAGAAGTAACGAAATTCCATTGTACCAGGAAATCACTGTTGTTTCTTCTACATCTGATGAGAGCGATCTCTACTATAAACAGGTCTCCTGGTTGATTGAAACTCTCATTATTTCCGTTAAAACCAAGTCCGATGTTCAGCTGCTCCGTAACAAAAACTGCTTCGAGTGGGTGATGAACTTGTTGAACTCTCCATATGTTGATACCAGAATAAGATACCAAATCTATAACTTCCTTTCATCTGTTCAAGATGTCGAAGATGGTGATATTCTCATCACTCGTTATGCGGGCTTGGCAAACATTGAACAAACTTTATCAGCTCTTTCCTCTAAGAGTGATAATTTGCAAAAGACCCAAGAAATTCTCAACTTAAAGGAACTTGCTGTGAAGTATGGAATCATTGGTCAGAGTAAAAAGAGACTTGCTGACTGGAGCAGTGGTGACTTCGAATGCTTTACGAAGAGAACAATGACACTTTAATCATTTCAGCATATAATTAAACACAAAAAACACGTGCATATTAGAATATCAAAAATCTCGTAAAAAGATCAATAAAACATCACAAGAATGTCGAGACATTAGTATCCTTGATCATCACCTCAAATTCGTAGGTAGTGCTCGTCAATCAACCAGAAAAATCAACCAGAAAAATCGTCCATCAAGGACTGTAATCCTTCAGAGACATCATATAATGAACCAAGCCACATCGCCTCGCTGGAAATCTCCTTCCATAGCTCCGAGTCGCCGGCTTGTGTTGCGTCATTTTGCAGCATTTGAACTGTACTTGGGAGAGCGGGATCTGAAACTGTCGGATTCAAGACAGGAGAGTTTGGAAGATTTGGCTGCTCTATGATGTTATCAATCTTCAGCTTTTTGAAATCCCCGCGTCGTACTGCTGATTCGTTGGCGCGTGGTCTGGAATGTTGGTTTAATGAGAATATTTGTTGTTTCACAGAGCCTTGGATTGGTGTAGAAATAGTGGTATTTTGGACGGGCGGTGTTGGCCGATGGCTGTTGAAGCTCATTTGATTAACCTGGGTGCTATTGTCGTCAAACTTCTGGATGAGAGGAGCCATTATACCATTGAAATCCAATGTGCTAATCAGCTTTAGTAATTGTGCTCTTCTGAGATCTGCTGGATGGTTTCCTAGGTTTCTCATTTTAGTAAAAATCTGCAGAGCGTGATCCAAGTGTTCATAGGTCGCATCATGAACGCCAAATGCCGCATTGTATAGTATTAATGTAGCAGCAGATGTGAAAAGGTATTCTCTATCCATATAACCAAACAAAGCCACCATGTTATCCGGCATCAATGACCAAAGAGATCTGATAAGGTTAATTGATGCCTGGAAAGAGGAATTGAACAAGGTGATGATGGACTTAGAATAATTGTTCAAGTCGATGTACTTATTAGCTGTTTTGTTTTCCCTCAGTTGTTTGGACGCAAAGTGAAAAAGAAGGGGCCTTACTGCCAAGTTGATACCTTGGAAGTATTCACTCATGATGTTAGTGACCAACCTGGATATTTGAATATCAGTTTTTGAGAAATCTGGGCTCAAAAACTCTGGGAGATTATGCTTCCATTCAATCAGCTGACCCACTAATTCGGCCAGTACCGGTAAAATATTGGTATCAGGTTGTTTCTGATAGAGACATGACAATATCTTGGCATTAATCTGTGTAATCTTGACACAATTTGTAATGTACTCAGCTTCTGGGAAAATGTAGTGCTCGCATCCTTCTGGGGGATTTGTCATATCAAAATCATCTGGTAATTCCGTAGCAATACTGTTATCAGTCAGAGACAGCGGAAGACCGGCCTTCGAAGACAGCATTCTTTCATACATATACACTGTCCACCATAATCTTCTTCTATGTTCAAGCTCATATCTTGACAAACTCTCCTTGTCGGCATCAACGTGCATGCCCAGAATCAAAGAGGCACGGAGCGCAAGGCCAAAATAAAAGTAAGAAGCCACTGTACAATCTGCAACTTGAAGGTAAAAGGCATTGAGCAGAAGAACCTCTATACCACCCTCTCTTGCTAAGTTATCAATTGCACCAGATGAAAACAATCCTGTGAATAACTCAGATGCCTGATGGAAAAACCCTGAACCTGGTAACTTTGCGTCATTATTCTTTGTACCATTAATACTATTTGCTGTACCAAGATACATCTCTCCAACAGCAAAAATCAGCAGCACTTTACAGAACCAGATGGTTTCGATGATGTTGTCTGAGCTGTCTGTTCCCATGCCGTCATAGACTCTCCTGAGGTTTTCCTTTACAAGGCCCTCATTAAAGAAGTAAAAACAGCCATCATTATACTGGATAAAGGTATCCACGAGTAGCATCGCATATGAATAAGAAGGTAATGTGAAGTTGATGGATATTCCCGGACGAGATTTAGTCTTACCAAGCATGATTCTATAGGCGTTACCTTCTCTTTCGAGTACAGTCTCCTGCGTGTTCATACTTTTAAGCTCAGCCGATGTATTTAAATCAGTTTCCATATGTGGGATAAGATTCTGGACTTGAATTCCAAAGAGCGTCATTGACGAAGAACCGACGTAGAACTTTTCACCTGTTCGGGAGTAAACTAGCTTACGCTGCTGGTCAATAAAAGGAGCCACAACCTCGTCCGGGTGGCCGGTAGTTGACATTGTAGTAGAGTCCTGAGAGGCCGTTTGTGTAACAGTCTGAGGCCCCACTGTTGGGGCTTGAACATCCTCTCTTGAATTTGAAGCTGTGTTATCAGCAAACGTGGCTGATAAGATAGTATCAACGTCCGTAGTTTCTAAAACATGTTCCAGAGAAGTCGCTGTTGAAGACAACTGAATCTGTGAGTGTGACTCAACAGGGCTGACCTCATCTTTTCCAACTGATCCCGGCTTCTGGGTTTCTTTGCTCATCTTTAGCGCATTCTTCTCTTTCTTCAGGCGCCCAATGTCATCGTGTAACTTCTGCAAGTACCTCATAGAGACTACAACCTTCTTGTCTGCCTCAATGTACTCACATGCTGCTTTGGCCCTCAAACACTTACTGCAAGGTTCTCCGCCAGGACATTTAATGTGGCGTCGTCTGCAGCGGACACAACTGTTTCACACCTGTTAGTCATTACTGTCAAGCACATATTTAGGGGAATTGAGGAACTCACGCAATGGCCGAGCGCTTCTGCTTGGAGATCGGAAGGTCGACCTCCTCCGGCAGCTCGTACGCAGGAAATGAAAAGTTCATCTGAAGTCAGCTGGAAATATCCGATAATTCAATTATCCACGCTTAGTCGTCTTTCGATTCTCTATTGTTAGTGTTGAGCGAAGAAGGACAAATAGCGGGAAGCGAACTCCACCGCATCCCGCGCCCCACTCGCATTTGCGGAGGAATCAGATATGCTCGGGAACTAACGGAGGTCGGGTAACCCCTTATCTTCATCTATGAGATGTTCTTTTAGATGAATAAACCTCTTGGTTTACTTGGAATGAAATGCTCGGAATTTGTTTGCATGCACTCTTTAATATTATATACAAGTAATTCTGATTTCGTGTTTGCAACTTTCTGTTACTATTTCAAAAACGAAGACCCCGTATCAGCTGCGAATCCACCTCAAAATGAAGATATAGCCTTCCATCAGATCACTTAATATCTCTAAATGCTCCTATATATATATAAAAATAAATGAGTACATCTAAGCAGTTTTCTGGTTCATAATTGTATATTCTTTTCATTGAGCTGAAACATTATTAAATCAATATACCAATGGAACCAGCCTTTAATATTCTAGAGCCAAACTTACGCCAGATACTCCAAAAGAATCTTCATAAATCATTAGCATATGATACTATATCTCTGTTTTCACAGAGGGAATATATCGTTACATATTTTTTGTTTCCCATCAATCACACACCCTCAACGTACTTTCCCACAGAATCTCCTAACCCCAAAGTACACAAGCTCATACTACCGATGAGGGTGGAAAACCGATGTTGGTAAAACTTCTCTCCAACGGCAACATCTGTTGATCGCATGAAGCACAACCTAACAAGCAGCTGGATACATATTCTCAGACTGTGAGTTTTTGTTACCGTGTTACGAAGTAATACTTCATTGGCTCTGAACTCTTTCAGTGTGCTAGCCTCTGTTGTTAGTGTAGCGCAAATCGTAAGGATTGATTCAAGGCGCTGAAGAGATGTGCTTAATGAGAAAAAGTCTGGTGCTATGTTACTGCTTCGTAAGCCACTCGTAAGGATGTATAGATCAACCTCAATGATGTTGGAAAACTTAAAAAAGAGCTCCATTGAGGACTGTAGTGTGTTGAGTAAATGAAAGCAGTGCATTGTGAGCATCTCCGTGACTTTCAGGGAATCTGCAGCAATGGTGTAAAGGAACTGTGAATCTGAAACAAATACCAACACTTCACCAAGTACTCCTTCGTTTTCTGCCGAGATGTCAATGTATTTCAGTGAAAACTCGTTGCGTTTAATTAGGAATTCTATCATAGCAATGTTACCTTCTTGAAACTCCTTAATCAATGCTGCATTGACACGAACCATAGACCTTATGGTCTTGGACAACTCAAAAATCGATGTGCTTCTCATATCAATTGTTTTCTTATCCAGCTGTCTCCCTGGAAAGCGAATATACTGTTCCAGATATTCAATAAGCGCAAGCACTGATGACCCCATCTTGCATTTCAAGATCACATTATCGCATTTGAACAGATCGAGAAAGCAGTTCCTCTCAACATAGTTTGAAAGCAGAACCAAGTCTGAGATGTACGATCTCAACTGGTCCAGCTCATTTAAAAGACCCTGTGATATTGACTTCAACTCCTTGTTCAGTTGTTGGTTGCTGAACCCTCCTTGGGTGGCGTGGTGGGTAAGCTTGTTCTTTCTTGTAATTAGGCAACCCGAAGTCTGTAGCACGCTCTGTCTGAGGGTCTCCACCTTAATTCTCAGCTGTTGCAAGCCATCATTAGGTCCGGTATAGTCTGTCAGTGTCTTCTGGGAGAGATGCTGTGAGTAATGTTCCACAACCTGGAAGATCGTGATAAGTGCATATGTAAGTGAGTCTGTGAGCTTGATACACACGGTAAGCTGTGCACTCTGCTCCTTACCAAACAGGCGGTCTTTCACCCCCGCAAACGTTAAGGAAGATCTATTTACTTTGAATACGCCCATGAATGTTCTTGTTTCAGCTTAGTTTCGGTTTGGTTTCAGGTCCTTACAAAAGAAGCAAGCCTAAAAAGAGTTGATCGTGTTCAGGGGCGCAGTGGTTTAATCCAGATGAAACATTGTTGCACACTGGTTATAAACTCTAAAAGCCAATATACATACAAATTGCGATGCACCACAGAAGTTGGAACGTTTCATTCATTATTAACAGAGACTAAGATATCTATGTGTGTAGGAGGGAGTGTGGGTAACCATTAAAGAGGGAAGCGGTCTTAATCATTAAATACAAGTGTTCAGTCCTTTCCCGCTTAGTCAGGACTCGTCCTGATCTCTTGGGAGGTCTCTATCAAAGAAGCCTCTGGAGCCAAAGTAGCCTGACATACGACACGCGGCCACAAACTGGTCGTACATCTGCTCGCCAAACGCAAGGTACTTGGATATGTACTTCCTTAGGTCAGAATTCTGGTATAGCAATTGGAGGCCCGTGGTTCTGCGCACAGAGGCCAGCAGCATTGAGATGAGGATCAGGTCCACAGAGTAGTGCACTAGTTTTCCAACCTGGCCTTGGGTGTTAGTCGACAATCCAAAACGAGAGAAGCAAACTGCAGATCCATAGAATACGTACGCTCATTGCTTTTCCTATTGTTTCGGCTTTCAGTAGGCGTTTTTCTGCTGATTCACATACAACTTCACCACAGAAAGAGAGGAGTATGCGCCACTTTAATCTCTTTTGATCCACCCAAACCTCCCCGCGGGGTCGCCGTTGTGCTGAGGTGTACGCGGAGCGCAGTACTAAAATGCAAAACAAAGGCGTATATTTCATCCCTAAGTAAAACAGGGGGATCGCTCCCTCTCTTCAAGCTCGGCCAATCAACAAACAACAAACAACAGACAACGGCAAGATCAGACACTAAAGGGAGTAACAGAGATGTCTAGGAGCGACCACAGATCTGTGCCGTTTAGCAAGAGCTTTTGCGGCTCATTTGTTGCTTCCAAGAGATTTTCCACCCCCTCGAACGCCATCATCACATCGCTCGACTATGACGACAACGGCCAGTACCTGATATCCACATCTATCGACGAGAACCTCCAACTATACGACACTGTGAGGGGAAAACATGTCAAGACTGTCCAGTCCAAGAAATACGGCTGTCACTTGGCACGCTTTACCCACAAGGAGGGGCATTGTGTCTACGCCTCCACGAAAGTAGAGAACACCATTAGATATCTTGACTCTTCGAGTGGTTCCTACATCCGTTATTTCAAAGGCCATGACGGTCTTGTGACATCGCTAGAAGTCAATCCAAGACATGACTTTATGGTTTCTGGATCCCTTGATGATACTGTCAAAATGTGGGATCTCAGAGCTTCAAACTACCAGACATCTATGCCAACACCGGGCCCGTCACATTTGGCCATGGACCCATCAGGTCAAGTACTCTGTGTTTCCAGCGTAAATTCAGGCTCTGCCTCTTTCTACATCATGAAAACCATGACACAGTTTGACCACACAAGAATGCTCCCTAAGGGATTCCAATGGAATAAGGTGGAATTCTCCAACGATAACAAGTTTATTCTCTTCTCCTCCATAAACGGTGACCATATCCTTTATGATGCCTTTGAGTTTACAGAAGTCGCTGTCCTTAGTGGAATTGAGCCAATTCCAATTCCACAAGATAGCTACCCATATACTGGTACTGCCTCATTCTCTCCAGACGGCCGATACGTCTTTAGTGGCAGTGGAGCAGGAAACATTGCCGTGTGGAGTTTGAACCCTAATGACTACCCAGAAAAGACATTGCCAAAGAATATCCAACCATTCAAGTATTTGCATGGTGATGAGAGACCAAAAATTCTGGCTTTCAATCCAAAATTCATGCAATTCACTACTGCTGATATAGATCTCAATATGTGGATTCCTTCAGTAGAGTAAGTAATGTAATCCAAAAAAGAAAATATGCATATATTGTGTTTTGTATATACCACATGTAGAGTATCTTCTAGTCTATAGGACCTTGAAGAAAGAAAATTATGTATAACCAAATAACTAACTGATCAAGCCCGTAGAACATCATCAATATCAGGATAAACAATCTCAACGTTGTCCTCACACCACTCAACCCACTTCTTCAAAAACTTGCTTCCTGCAGCAATTGTTTCCATATCACCCACAACACATAACTGTCTCTTTGGTCTTGTAATCGCCACATTAAGTCTTCTCTGTTCACTCAAGAACCCAACTGTCCGTTCATCGTTACTTCTCACTAGTGTGAAAATGATCACCTCTTTTTCACGACCTTGGAATCCATCAACAGTGGAAATTTCAATATCTGGATGCTCTTTGTGAATCATTGACTTCAGTAACGACACCTGTGCATTATATGGGGCAATCACACCTATATGGCCCTCCTCTACACCAGAACCCAAGAGTGTCTTAATGTGATATTTTACAACACATGCCTCCATCTCATTAAACTTTGATGGGACGACTTCGTTAGAGTCTGACGAATCCTGTTCCGGATAATCTCCACCTTGTGTGTCGTACCAAATAATTGGAATCTCGGTTTGGTCTGTCTTCTCAACGTTGTTCAAATCAAAAAGCAGGATCCCTTGTACTGATGAATCAGCAAGAAGTTTACCATCATAAAGCATATTGGATGAAAACGTCATAATCTGCTGATTCATGCGATACTGTGTGTCAAGTAACTTCTTGAATGCATCTCCGTAATTGGAAACCAAACGGTCAAAAATTGTAGTCTCGAGAATCTTCTTCACTTGAGAGTCATTATCTATCTTGATCGTTGGTGGAAGCTGTTGATTATCACCTGCAAGGATCAGTTTTGAGACCTGTGATTTCTCATGACTGATAATTGGTATCCAACACTGTGGTTCTAAAGACTGTGATACCTCGTCGATTATGATTGTGTTGAAGACCTTCATCCCTGGATGTGTCGTATAGACATTATTCAACTCTCTGCTGCTTGATCCGTGCAAGGTGGCAACAACGACCTTCGCCTGCAATATCAGTTCGTCTGTGACCTTCTTCTCTCTCGTTCGAAGCTCTTTACGCAAAGTTTTTACCTCTGACCAAATAGCACGTTTCTCACGGTAAGTCTTTGTCTTTTTGATTTTCTTAATGGTGTCATCAATCTCTTTTTTTATATCTCGAACTAGTTGACCACCATCACTTGTTGTTGAAACTATATCTAAGCAATGTTGAAGATTTGATGATAACATTCTTGCTGGGTGACCAATCCTTAGCAACTGATCCCCAGGGAGCTTTCCATTCAATCGCTCCAAGATGGTATCAACCGAGATGTTAGATGGACCACAGACAAGAACACGTTCGCCACGATCAACCAGTTGAAGAATTGTTTCAATCAATGTGTATGTTTTACCTGTACCTGGTGGGCCATGAATAATTGAAACAGGACTGTTCAATGCAAAGTTTATTGCATGCTTCTGCGAGTCATTCAAGCTCTCGTTATGAAATGTCATGGCGTCATAAGAAGTTTTGAGTTGTGACCCCTGGGGTGGAATATATTTAGCCTCATTTAGTAGTAGGCACATCAAATAACTTGGAGACTCAATCTCAGATAGTTTTCTCATTGTGGACTCCATTCTTTTATATGTGACGGAATTGGAGATCTTGACAATCCATAGTCGGTCATTTATAATGGACAGGATAGATTCCTCGTGCGACTCGTCAATGGTCACAACAACGCTTGTCTGAGATACTCGCGTGATAACACCTTCACATGAGGTCTGATCGGCATCATTACTGCTTTTATCCTTTTCTGCTTTGTCTTTCTTACCTTTCTTCTTGGTTGTGGTACCAGACGAAACGCTGTCGATCTTTACGATGTCGCCTGTTCGTATATCACCGGACTCAATTAAGTCTGACTCATGAAAGCTAAGATCATTCTTCAACTCTAGAATGGTACGACCACCAAGACCAGTGCGTATACTGTCCACAGACAAGTTGATGATGGCAAGTCCCTTGGCTGCCAATCTCTTCTGTGGGAATGTATTGAGCAGTGTGGTTGTCTGCTCAACGTCTGCCCCTCTTTCCAGACCAATGCATCTCAGGAACTTCTCTGAGAGCTTCTTATTAGACATTTGCAGGGCCTCCCTCTAAATTGTGCAACAGAAAGATAGACAGGTTAATGGTTCATACAAGCACAAGCTGAGAATATGAAAGTGGTATGTACCGCATCGTTTTGAGCCCGGGGAGAACAGCATAAATGTCACAACAGCGGTGTTTCTTAACTATTTGGCATAAGGGTCCCGCGACTTCCAATGAAAAATCAACGTTTCCCGGCTACGAAAAAAAGCACACAGATTCACACGCCGCAACGGTAGTAAAGCTTTATTTGGATACTTAGCACCCCGTTTCCATATTCCATCAACATGTCTGCTTTGGTAAGTGGTTTTTTTATTGTGCCAAGTGCACAGGAGCTCTAGAGCGGTGTAATTGGCAGTGTTGGTGTGTGCGTTTTCGCTCGTGTCTTGTGTAACTCGGTGCGAGTTTGTCCAAGGGGGTCTCGAGACGCGGGTGTACTTGTTGAAACTGCCACCATAGAGGTGATTTGACAAGGATTCCAACCGAGACACCTCAATTCAACGAATTCCATATGGCAGTATCGTTTCTGGGAGTAAAATTGCACGGGATAGCTGCCAATCTGATACAAATCTGTGGGGATTAATGAATGAGCAAAACAACAGCAGTAAAAACACCCTTTCCAGGCGAAACCAGCAAACATCCAGACCACCACGTTCGCACAAGCTTTATTTGAAGATTATAAACGTATATAGGTCAATACCGTTGTATCCCGAGCTCTCTTCAGGTTTCCCATACCAGTTTACTAACATTCACTAATAGCGTACCGCTGCCGCTTCTAAGTTGGACTGGACCAAGGTCATCTCCAAATTGGGTTTGACCGGTCAGACCGCTTCCTCTTTGACTGCTTTCAAGAAGAGAAACGATGAGGCTCGTCGTTCCATCTTTGAGTTGCAGAACCAGCCAACCGAGATTGACTTCTCCCACTACAGATCTGTCTTGAAGAACCAGGCTATTGTTGACCAGATTGAGAAGGAAGTTAAGGCCTACACTCCAGTCCAGATTGACATCACCAAGCAGCTCAAGTCTATTGAGGCCTTCGAGACCAAGGCTTTGGAGAACGCTTCCGCTACTGAGTCCGTTGTTGCCCAGGAGTTGGCTGACTTGCAGAAGACTTTGGCTAACATTGACGCTGCTAGACCATTTGACGAGTTGACTGTCGAGGATGTCGTCAAGGCTAGACCAGACATTGACGAGAAGGTTGAGACCATGGTCAAGAAGGGTATCTGGACTGCTCCAGGTTACAAGGAGAAATTCGGCGACCTCACTGTCATGTAAGAACTTTTTCCGTGTATTTTATCTATTTTGTTCACGTTGGAAGCTTATTTTAGACAGCTGTTGCCGCAATTTTTTGGACCTCTCCCTGGGGAGATGACAATTCACAAATCTATACAAACCGCATAAAGATGTTATGATTACATATTGATTATGAAACTTGAAAGTTCTCTTTAATGTAGAAACGAATAGAAGGAATCGCAAATCCAGGAAACACTTAGGTGCACTGTGACCTAATAGTTTATACTTCAATGATTTTTATAATGCACTTAAAGTCACATCAGTCTGACAAATTTCTCTCTAATTGAACAATAGTGTACTTCGATTTCTTGGTTAAACTAAGTTGTATTCTTGGCTTCTAAGTCTAACTAAATCGACACATGGAACGTTTCCGATTTATTTAAGATAGGGATTGTTATTGAGGAGTTGAACCAAACGTTTCAGCATCGAATACCATGATTAAGTATCAGTCAGTATCACGACACTGGGTGTTTCTATAGTCTTCCTACTGTATTCATTGGTACAGTTGTAGTAGCTAATTTATACGGTAAACTGCGGCCTCATCCCAAAGCGGTTATCAATAAAGCCTTCGCCATGAGCTATCCAGCACTTTGCACCTGGTTAAGAATAATCATGCTTCTGACTTCCGACATGTGCCCATGACTCGAATGGCCAAAGTTTTATGTCGATTAAAACCTTTTCCATTCAAGTGAACGTTTGAGAACCCATAACTGAGCACACACGGAGCAGAAGTCATAGAAAAGTATCAAAAACTCTACAACTATTTTAAGATCAGAATATATATCAATTAACAGAGTTTAGAGCTGTGGATTGATCGCTTATTCGTAGATCCAGCCGAACATAGCGGACTTGTAGTCAACAAGCTCCTCCTTCTTGAACCACAAAGCAATCTCCTTCTCGGCAGACTCAACAGAGTCGGAACCGTGGCAGACGTTTCTACCCATGTCAATGGCGAAGTCACCTCTGATGGTACCTGGAGCGGACTGCAATGGGTTGGTGGCACCAAGGATGACACGGCCCTGCTTGACAACGTCCTTACCCTCCCAGACGGTGGCGAGAATTGGACCAGACAACATGTAGGACAACAAGGATGGGAAGAATGGCTTCTCAGTCAAGTCAGAGTAGTGAGTTCTCAAGTGAGACTCGGTTGGAGTGACAAGCTTGATACCGACAAGCTTGAAACCTCTGTTCTCGAATCTACCGAGGATGGAAGAGATCAAACCTCTCTGGACACCGTCTGGCTGTTACAATTGTCGTTAGCTGGACATGATTTCACTGAGCAAGGCGCAACACAAATTACGCATCAACTGGGCATTGGTAACTCCCTACCACCACCCAATTGCAAACCTCATTGGACACATACCTTAATGGCAATGAAAGTTCTCTCGTTGTTGGACATTGTTGCTGTTGTTATGTGATGAACACAGAAGATCAAATGGGAGAAGAAACGTGGAAGAGAGAAATCGCCCAAAAACTGAAAATTTTCTTTCTGGTCGGGAATTGGTCGGGGCCATATAACGTAAACAGCTGGAGCAAAGGGTGGGGCATTCTCTGGGGGAGTCAACGTGGAACCTCAATTCACGTTCAATTGCAATTTGTAAACCACTGGTGGCCTGATTGACTATGGTGTGCTGTGTTAGCATGGCGATCCGTCCCATTAACTAGAGAAAGCCTGAGTTAGAGTTTTTCGAGAATTCGTTCAGGTATGTGTCAAATGCTACAACAGAATTCAAACATATAGAAAACTTTTCTTTAGATATAAAAAAAACAAAGTTATATCAACGTCAATCAAGAAGTTCACAAATCAGTCCTCTTCCTTCTCCTTCTTACTGCCACCGAAGATTCCCTTTTTCACCTTGCCAACAACACCTACACCTCCTCCAATAACAGACTTACCAGCACCAATACCGGCACCAATACCAGTACCAACAGTCTTCAAGCCGTCTGTTGGTCTAATCTTGGTCTTGAGTTCCTTAACAGTCAGGATGTAAGATGGTCTGAAAGAGGCCTTCAAGTGCAAAACACCAGCTTGTTGGCCATCAGTACCCTGAACTGGAATGTCATACAAGCCCGGATTAATTGGGTCCATCTCAGCCAGATCAAAGTAAGCATCACCGAGCTTGTCATCCTGAGCTGCTCCAAAGTCCCAATCAGAAATCTTAAATCTAAGAACAGTGTTCACTCTGTTGGTGATTTCCAAAGATGTCTTCTCGTTCCATTCCGGATCCAGAGTTTTCTTGATGGTCTTGGTCTTATAAACATTGTCTTCACCATCATTCATATAAACCTTAACAAATGGATCAGACTTACCATTGGAATCGGCCGAAGCAAGACCATTGGCACCAATAATGTCCAAGTCCAAAGTACCAGAGTTGGTGATCAAATCGGATGGTGGGAGTTTGGATGCAACAATTGGAATCCACTGAGTCTGAATTTTGAGCTTATTGATACCCATACCAGTCAATGTCAAAATGTTTGGCTGGTGATACGTGTTCTTCAACAAACTTAGTGTTGGAATAGTAGACTCAGCAATACTCTCACCAGCTCTATTGTTATCCTTCTTCTTGACCAATCTGAAAGTAATGGTGGACCACTCCAACTCTTTCACTAATGCGTCACCTGTATTAGGTGTCAAGATGTGCTTGTCATTGATCAATGGGGAAACGTGGTCAGCATATCCCTTGTCATCAAAGTACACTTGCAAATAAGAATTGATACTAGAATACTCACCAGCCAAAACCGTGTATACAAAGACACCCGAATTATGTTGGATCAATTCATTAAGAGGCATCTCAACCTTGTTTGTTCCATCAAAGTCGTTATCCTCGGTCTTCTCTTCAGTAACCTTTTTACCATTCTCAGCCTCAAGAGCTGCCTTATCAGCTGCCTCCTTCTCCTTACGTACCTTGGCCTGGGCCTCCTCCTCAAGATCTTCAATGGACTTCACTGGAACAGATGGGTAGAAGGACAGGGCATAAGTCAAAACACCCTTTGGCCCCTTTTTATGCACTAAACGGCTTGTTCTTAACTCCTTGTCAATATGTTCAACATATTGGTCTTCGTCATTCTTTTGGATTATATCAGAAGTTTTAATGCTGAAAGAACCAAGTGTACGATCATTGCCGTTCTTCTGAGCATCCATTAGCTCAATGGTCAATTTCTGGTTAGGAGAAGTAACTGTGATCCACAAAGACTCATTCCACACTGGCTCCAATGTATCTTCGATGAAGTCTGTTCTAGCTTTCTGGATACCATTAACAAGAACTCTTCCGTATGGGTCAACTTTTCCAATCTTCTCCAAGTTACGAACCCCCTCGGCTTTGTTGAACAAGACTCTAACAGCACCAATTGGTTCAGTGTAACCACCAGTACCTGGAACACCCTTCAATTCAACAGACTTCCAGACAGCAGAGAGGCAGTACTCACCGTCACCTTTGGTAAATGGAACCCACTTGTTATCAATCTCTGTTCTGTCAATCAAGTTGTTCAAGCTCTGAACAGAGGCGGAAATGAGTTTACCCTTTGGATCCTTAACAAGGATTTTGACCTTGGCTTTACGGCGGTCAGTGACAATGGTCTCAAATGGAATGGAGAACGTTGGGTTATCATTGTTCTTAGCAACACCAGTTGTTTTAACCAGTTCATCGTTGAAGTATAACTCAGTGTAAGAAGACAGTTTTTTACCTTCTTCAGTAGCAATGTTTTTGACTTCGGTCAACTCAATCTTGGTCAAACCAGTGTTCAAATCTGGTGGTGGCTCAGTAGAACCATCCTCCAAGATAGTAGGCTCCAATGTTGGGTTAAATTCATAGTCATATAATATCTCACCGCATGGCTTAAGGTTTCTTAACACCTTACCAACGCAGCTTCTACCGCTCTTCTTCTCGGTAATTTCTTCCATATCAATTTGGAGACGACCAATGTTCTTGTCCTTTCTATCGTCATTGTAATCAAACACGGAGACAACCAATGGTTCACTGTATGAACCAACAAGAATATGGACAGTTTCGTCCCAAGTTGGGTGGCAAGTGTCTAAAATGGTCTTGGTCTTAGCAGCAATTGGTTGACCATTGAAGTGGAAGGACAAGTATGGGTCGACAGTGTTACCCATAACACGGTCCGCAGCAGACAAATTCTTACCAGATCTGACCTTGAGAGTCAAGATACCAACAGAAGTGTTAGAACCAGACAAGAGCTGTGGAACATTCAATTGGAAGGAGAATGGTTGGAAGAGCATCGGGCCAGCAAACTTCTTGATCATTTCGTTGATCAATGGGTACAGACCTGGGATAGCAAGAACCTCCCAATTGAAAACACTTTCGCCCATGACTCTGGAGATGAAATCAAACTGAGGTGGCTCCATCATGGAGACGTTAATGGTCTCAACGTGCGGGAACTTACTAGTCATTTTTAATCTGATTCTAGCCCAAGACTTAAATGCCACATTCTCGACAACTACTGGAATAGTAATACCAAATAGTTTTGCCTTCACAACGACTCTCTGGTTGACGTGGTTCTTCATCTGCTTGGCACTGTTATCAGCAGTGTCATGTGGAGTGAAGGAGAAAGCCCAGTCCATGACAACAACGTCATCTTTCGGAATGTTCAGGGTCTTGACAAAATCAACTCTTGGTGGTTTTGTTCCGGCAGTGAATTGGTCAATCCACACAGCTTTGACAAAAGCTGGGATGGAGCCCTGTGAAGCAATAATTGGGTTAGCCTGTTCTGTTACAATCTGGGAAATGGATGGTTCCAAATAAATCCAGTACTTCTCCAAAAAGGTGTTGAGCCAATCCATGGTCTCATACTCATTTTCAATGTGCTTAATGGTAAACTCTCTCTGGATTTGGTCTCTCACAACTGATCTGTACTTTTTGATGGAGGTTCTGTAGTAAACGCAAGCACCAACAACGATGAAGAACACTGGGGCGAGAGAAAAGTTGAACCAGCCAAAGATAAATGACAAAAGACCTGCACCAATGTAAACACCAACGGTGTGGTACCAGTCGCCGTATGCTGCGTCTGGGATGTATGAGTCGAGTAGTGATGGAGTAGTCAAGTCCATGAGCTCATCCTCTGTCGTGAGCGCATCCTTCTCCTCCCATTCCCCAATCTGTTTCCAACCCACAGAAGTGGCAGGAACAGGGTCTCTCTTGGCCTTGAGGGCCTCTTCTTCCGCCTTCTTAACGGCTTCGTCGTCAATCGTTTCGACCTTTGGGGCCGGTTGCTGTAGTGGGACATCCCCAGCCTTCTCCAGCACGTCCGGTTGCTGTTGGGTGTTAGTATGGGGTACTCAGTGGATCCCAGCAGGAAGGAAATGGGCGTTCATACTCACATCAGCCACAGGCTTTGACGATGGGTCTGATGGCAACAGAGGGTTCTCCGTCTGTGGTCTGTTAGTAACTATTGTCGCATACTCTGAAGGTAAAGGGAGGCATACTGCTACGCTAGCAGCTCCAGCAGCGCCTGCAATGCAGGCACCACACAGAGTGCAGCGTGGTCAATGGCCAGTATACTACTCACTGAAGCAGACATTGTGGTAAAAGATGTGGTTAGCAATGGCTCTACCTCCTCCGCTACAAAGACATATATGGCAAAGAGACATCAACAAAGCCTCTCTGGATGCTTATACAATTTCACTTTAGTGTGGCTCCTACCATTAATCGCGGCTACCAGCGCAAATAGCACGGTGCTGAACACTACGCTGTGGTGTGTAATTCAGGGAACATTGCACCCTAGCATTAAAAGGTAGATGATTCCCTGGGCAGAATAGCAGGCACAATGGAGCATTGAGCTGTGTGGTGGTTGGAGGCCCATTGGGTGTGTTTTGTGAGCCTTCATGGGGACCGGATTGGGAATGGGATTGGGGTGTGGCCATTATGAGTATATTTCCCCTAGGTATCCCCCGGTAGCCTCACTCTCCCCACAGTAAGCAATCAGACACATTGGGACACATTGGGATGCTGTTCCATACTCGCCACTGGTAATGGCTCTGCGAGATTGCGACATGGTACATAACCCCAGATTTGCACCGATGTCAAAAAGAGCAAAAACCACAATTTATTTGACCTCCCTGGCTTTGTAGCATAGCAAGTTTGTATATGCACACCCTTTCATTGCTCCGCAGTAGCTGCCGATGCCGCAGACATGTGTGTGTCTCTCGCCCATAAAGCACGATTGGCACCAGAAACTTGAACAATACAAAGCTGTCTACGAGGTAGATAGATGCATTGGGTGAATGAGCCCTCCTTATAACCATAGTCGCTCGCCCTGGGGGTCCCGTACTACTGAAACTTTGCTTAACCTTGCTCACCCTGTCATTTCTATGTGTCACTTTGCGCTGCACATAAAACCGATCAAGTAGCAAACATCTCCCAACTTTCCGTAGGAAGATGAGGTAATAATATTTGCCCCCCTCCTTCCGGTATAAAACCCACGTAGGCTGCTGTTTCGTTTCTGGCATAGAGGTATGTACAGCAAAAAACAATTGGCACGTACGTAAAGCACACACACAGCACACACACACACAGCACAACATGTCTACAAAGGTTATTATCGGAAGTGTCGCCGTTGCAGGTGTCGGGTACTATCTGTATCAAGAACGTCTGGAGCAAAATAGAGCCCAATCTGGGCTGACAATGCCAATATTTGGAGGAAAGACTGCAGAAGGTGCTGGTGAGCGTACGGGACGGAAGATTGATGAGGCTGCCAAGAGTGCTAGGGGCCATCTTGATGGTGTCTCTAAGGAGGCTAGTAAGAAGATTGATGGCACATTGAGTTCTGTTGAGCAGCAGCGCTCCAGATTCAACGGTTGGGCCAGTGATAAACTGCAGGATGCAAAGGACACCCTGGGGTCGCAAGCTGAGTCTGCTAAGAAGGCTAGCCGCCGTTTGGTTGATTCTGATGCCACACAGCTGAATAGCACCAAGGAAGAGCAACTGGCTCGTCAGGCCAAACACTCCCTTGAAGGGTGGGGAGAGACTGCAGCTTCCAATGCCAATGAGTATTACGACTCTCTGTCTAGTAGCACCTCGAAGTCCAAGTCGTGGAGAAGCTGGGGAGGCTGGGGTCAGGACACTGAAGAAAGTCTGAAGAAGTCGTATGATGATGCTGAGAAGGCTTATAACGATGCACAGAAACATTTTAATGAGACCAAGCAATCGTGGTTTTCGTTTAAAGAGGACTCTTCCAGGAAGCAGCTGCACGCTGAGGCCGAGAAGCAGCTTGCGCTTGCACAGAAACAGTTTGACTCTGCCTCCATGAGTCTCAACAACTGGATGGCGGACCTGAAGAAGGATCTAAAGGATTCCCTGAAGGTTGGGGATTCGAAGGGGTACAATGGTTTCTACGACTGGCTAAGGGGCGGTGTTCCTTACCAGAGTGCGGGTTTATCCTCAGGTGCTGGGCTGAACAAGAGTGCAGGCGAGTGGAAGAACTGGTTCAACAAGAAGTACGACAAGACTTCTCAGGGGGCCGCAGACTACTACAATGACTCTCAGCAGGCGCTGAAGGATGCACAGAAGGAGCTTAATGCACAGAGCAGCCACTGGTGGAGCTGGGGCCAGACTAAGAGCAAGGATGTGCAACTGGAGGCCCAGCGCAACGTAGAAGCGGCCGAGAGCCGTCTAGCAGATGCCACTAACGGGCTGTCCAAGTGGGGCTCCGACGTAACTGACAAGGTGATGCGTGGAGCCGAAGGTGCTGTGAAGCAGACGAAGGTTGGTCTCGACAAGGTGAATGATAAGACCCAGCAGGGTCTTGATCACGCGCAATCGTGGATCAAGGACCAGCAGAAGTGAAGTTGCGCGCATTATATATTAATACCACACCTGATAACTTAGCCCCTGAGTAGCCAACGTAGCGCAGCACAGCACCCAGCACAGCGTAGAACAGCACCCAGAACTTCACCCAGCACTGCCAATACGCTGGTTAACCCGGAACTCATGTTTTGACACAAAATCCCCGAGGATCATCCGTCCCCGCCTACACACCCGGGGTGCCCCGAGCTTGTTGATCGCCAGTTGATTAGATCACACGTTTGTGAGACGGATGACTGGTCGGGCTCACCTTTGACAGTTGCTGTGGTTCTGGGGGCAGAGGGGCAGCCATAGGGCCTTTGGCCCTATGGCCCTACCTAACCCCTGGCAATACTAAACATGTCCCAAGAAAAAAAGATGATGACACTGTCGTGGAATGGTACCACAGCCGTGCGCTACACGTAGACCACAATCCGAAGCCCTGCCCCCTCCCAGTATAGGCCCAGACATTGGGCCTATACTGGAGGCCTGGCCGGTCTCCACTCAGGTCTGCCTCTGTTACTGTTAATATTGTAGGGTTACGGCCAGTGCTAGCACTGGTGTTGTTACTGTTACCATTGCCATCCGATCCGCGCAAAAGTCGCGGGCAAAATCGCGCCGCCTATAAGCCCACAGGATCACGGCAAAAGCTCACAGTGTTTCTAAACACACCACACAGCAAATCTCTTTTCCCTATAAACACCCTTGACTGTCCGCCAGGATCGCCAGGATTGCACCAGATAGCCCAGTGCACATATACACGCCACCGCCTCCACACACACCGGCGTTCATTGCCACTACCTTGCCCCCCATCACCAAACACACGGCGACGCTCTTCTCTGGAGTCTCTCCCCCCCGACCCTCATAACAGCGCCCCTGGCTCTACAACAGACTGGTATTCCCGGACTGCAAGCTGTACGTCCAGCCAGACCTCTTGACGGCCCAGCGCCCCCCCCCCTTGTAAAACACAAAGAAAGCAGATGTCCACCTCGTTATAACACACCACTCACTTATACACAGACGGATCGCACTACTTCACCACACAGAGAGAACAGCCACAGCGATGCCCAACTCAAACACAATCAACAAGGCGCCACCTTTCCTCGAGCTGTCACGCACAACGCTGGAAAACATCGACACTCGTGGCCTCGACATTGAAAACGTCCTATCGGTCTGGACGGGCCTCACCAAGTGCTCGGGCTTCATCAAGAACGGCAAGCGGCTCGAGAACATCAGCTGGCGTATCGTCAATAGGCAGCTCATCAACAGCAGGCAAGAAATACGAAAGGCAGTCGATGAGACCGGTTTCAGTGAAACAAAAGCGCCCATATTGCCTTCAAACTCGCTCGGAAAGTCTACACAGAAGCTCAATGACGGCGACCTGTTCAGTCTCTTATCCATCGTGTCCGAGTCTGAAGAACCAGTGGGCCCTCAGCAAAGACCGCAGCTTTACAAGAGAAAGTCCTCATCTTCAAGAACTAGTCTGTTCCTGAGTAAAAAAAGCTCCGAATCGCTCCAGAAGCCACCGTTGTTCAGAAAGTCTTCATCTTCAAAATCGTTGAAGAAACTGAATCATCAAAAAAAGAAGAGTAACGTTGACCTCCCGTCTATAACGCCGGCAATCCCACAAATAAACGACACCGACCTCTTTGAACAACCGCACCCAAGATATGCATTTGGAATTTATGACGAAGACAACACAAATGACACAGCTACTGAGAATGAAGACAATAAAGAATCAAAAAGACCAGCTTTAGACAGAAATGACACATCCACATCTATAATCAGAGGCTTCTCTCCGGATAAACCATCCGTTGTGCAATCGTCACAAGTTGAAGAATATCATCGTAAACCATCTCACACACCTTCACTCTTTGGAAACACTAACAAAATTGCTAATGACCAGAAAAAATCATCAATCACAGAACAAGCTAAGCCCGTCTCATTATTCTCCCAACGCCCGCAGCAACAACAACAACAACAACAGCAACAACAGCAACAGGCAGGCCGTTCACGATCTTCTGATCATGTGAAATCTCCTCTTTCGCACGAGTCTACTTCAGAGGTCTTGAAAGGCAAATCGACCTCATCGCTATTCCAAAGACCGCAACAGCTTACTAATAACACCAAGCCACCAACCACAACCTCATTGTTTGCACATTCAAATCATTCCGGTCCATCTCAAAGCTCTGGTGCTGTGAGATCTACCCTCTTTGATCAAGTTGGTATCAGTCCAAACTTGAAAAAGCCAATCATCTCACAACCACAACAACAACAACAACAACAACAACAACAACAACAACAACAACAACAACAACAACAACAACAAGACCAAGAACCAACATTATCCTCTGAATTGATTCCACAAACAGGTGAACAAGATGACGACAAATCAGCTTCAGCTCACCACAAGAAGCGAACAAACGTCTTGAGCAATCTCGGTATGACGAGCTTGGCCAAGAAGGAGCAGCGTAAAGAGAGGAACATGTTCTTCATTGAAAGTTCCCCTTCACCAACTGAAACACCAAGGTACATTGATGGTGCTGCCTCTATTGCTGCAACTACAACTTCAACTTCACCAGAAATCGAGACCCACAAGGCACCGGGTGACCGTCATAATAGCCATCACCACCATAACAACCATCACCGCCATAATCAACAACAGAGGAAGCGCAATGGAAGCTCGGAGACCTCCTCATCAAAGTCTCCTTCAGCATCACAAAAGAGTACTGGACTGTCGAAACCATCATTGTTCCAGGGAAAGATTCCGGTTCGTGAAGTCATGTTTTCTTCAGATGATTCATTATCTGAGGAAAGCGATTGGTCTTCTGTTTCTGAGGACCTGGAGTCGGAAGATGAAGAAGCTAGATTTAATGAGCAATGGCACCGCAATTCTTTTAAACGTGATGAAACAGTTGCTAAACCATTGATCAAGAGATCACTGCTCTCAGGTTTGTTCCTCAATGAGATGCAACCGGATCCACGCGCCGGTACTGTTGCGGCTGCTGCTACTGCTACTACTACTTCGGCACCAGGTTTGGTGAATTCAACTACGGCAGCACGGTCTAATGGGGCAACGGCATTTTCTAAAGCAGGTTCGACGGATGCTCAGGACCTGAGCTCGTCACTTTCATCCATGAACATTCAGCTCAAGCATCGTCGTTCATCTGGTACTATTAAGGACAAAGCACCATTAGAATTAAATACGAGTGAACCACATGCTGAGATTTCAACGTCTAATGTCACAGTAGGTGGTTTAGTCAATGAACTACATCGTGACGAAGTTTCAAGCCTTAAGCAAAAGTTGGAGCATACACAGGATTCCAACCCAGCATTGTCTTCGTCGTTTTCCCACATTGCCAAGTCTGCTTTGAATTTGACCAACTACTTTACACATCAGAGAAAGAACAGTTTCTCGTCGATTGCCAGTGATCGGACACGTATTCGTTTCAAGCACGAGTCTAACGCACCGCCTACGGCCTCTACGTTATTACCAACGGCACTTTCCACACACATGTTCCTTCCTAATGCACACCAACGAGCTAAGTCTCGTCTTACAGCGTTGGTGGAAACAACTGATGGTAGTAGTTCTGGGACGCCTTCTAATGAAGTTTCCAGAAAGAACTCTGCGACACCGATGCATTCAGAGGTTCCTGCTATGGTCAAGCCAACCAAGTCGCCAACTGTTCCTATCAGGACGCATCGCATCAGTGTTGATGTGAGGTATGATGATTCTGTTGTGGTTGATCGCCAGCACTCTGAGAGGTTGCTGTCGAACATCAATGCGATTTCGAGAAAGCTCTCGCCTAAGACAACACGAAAGCAGATGCTTGCTACTGAGTTATCTGATTCGTTGAGGAAGTCTATGTTGTGGGATCGGCAGTACGGCATGTACCCAACTAGCGAGAAGGTGACTGCCAGCGGAGCTCGGAGTGAAGAAGGCAATGACGAGGACGAAGACGTTATGAGCAGCTTGAACAGTGCTCGCGACGGTACGATGGAGGAGAATAGAAACGGCAACGGCCGTAATAGTAATAACAAGGCACCGAAGGTTATCAAGCCCGACATGGAGAATAATAATGACGATGAGTGGGAGAAGGAGAGTTTCTACGCAAGAGGGTGGTGAGTGGTGTTCTTTGTGTTTATAGACTGGGCTGGATGCCCTTCTCTCCTTTAATGATTTATCCTAATGTTTACCTATACTCTTTGCGTAGGCCCACAGTGAGAGAGATGGTGCCAGGAACACCAGACAATGGTCGTTTGACACATATCTGCCTCAATCACCACTTACGGAAATTGCCTTTTTGGAAGCATAGGCGACACCCGGTCATCTCCCAGGCCTCCCCGCTGCCCCGGGAATGCCCAACGGGGGCCAGCTACAGGCCGGATCAATCGGGAGAGGACGCCACAGAGGCCTCCAGAGAGGCCACGGGACAGGCCACACAGAGATGTCGGTTAGCGTAGGCTCCACGGTTGCTCACCGCGTGGTCCAAGGCTATTAAGCTTCTCTACTAAAAGCGATTCGGGCTATTGTATCGAGTGTAATCGTGCATGTGGTTGGAGCCTTAAGAGGCCGGGTCCAGGGGAGCCCAGAGGAACAGGCCCTTTTGGGAAATAAGCGTAGCTAAGCGTAGGCTGCTGTATCAACTTAGGATCAGACGGCCTGGGCAGTCGGGGTTATCATAGACCCTTCGTGCACTCCGTGAGCTCCGCACACGTTTCCCGAGAGGATCATAAAGGAGATGGGTGCTGGAAGCCCTGCCCTCCCCCATTCAGCTCGCTATCTCCACAAGAGCTAGCCGTTACACCACCTAGTACTAATTCCAGAGAAGCTATGAAGAAGCCTCCTCCCCAGCGGTGCGCGCAGCACGCTTACGTAACCGCTTACGTGTCTCCGCGGCCATTGGCTGCTGTGGCTCCACGCAACACCCAAACACACATACAGAAACTGCCAAGTTGCAGGTTGGGCTCTCTCTCTCCTCTCGTTCTCTCCCCAGTGGACGGTTGGAGATATAAGCCACAAGCGTCTGCTGTTTTGTATCCCCCTTTGCCTACGCCTCCTGCTGCTGCTCTACAGGCCTGTACACATAGAGCAAGAGAACTGGCCCGTTTTTGTACCAGACAAGACCGTCCAGAGCACAGCTCACCGACTCACCCCACCGCACTGATTGCCTAAGACCCGCTTTGTTATCCATACCGCCACAAGACTGATAGATAGGTGGATCCCCACTTGTACGACCCGAGAGCAGACAGACTATATCAGCACAGCGTCCGCTGCTAGGCCTTCTGAAAGGAATACAATCGTCCCCACGCTCTTGAACAGCTGCGAGTCCGAGGCTTATATCGCACTTTTAGGTTCAATCGGTCGATACTCAACACCACACGCAGACACAACGTACTATGGCAGAACCACACACAAAAGAGGAAACCACCGGCAAGCTGAATCTCTTCCGATTCGGCCTCAAGCAGAAGGGCTCGTCCACACAGGAAAAGAAGGCAGCCGTCAAGTCCGAGAGGTCGCACTCCTCGGGCGCTCATGACCCTTTGTCAGCTAACTCCGCCACTGCCACCAGCGCCCCTTCAGACATGAGCAACAGCAACGATGCTGACCCTCTCAGAATCGATACCACCGACGTGGATGACATGTACCCTCCAAAATCCCTCGTTGACTCCCAGGAAGAATTGAACGTGCTGTCCCCAATGGAAACGCAGTCTGAATCCTCTCTCATCTTCGAAAGATCGGTCGAGGACCCAATACAGGTTTATCAGCCAACCCAGTGCCCACGTTGTGGCAAAAAGAACTCGTCATCTGGTGTCAAATGCAACCACCAGTCAATCGTGAACTTGCCATCCCACTACTCGGTTGAGAACTTTGTCTCTCCATGTCTGGACGCCACTACAAAGATCCTCACAGATGAAAATGCTGACTTGGAGAACGTAGACATGGTCTATTCCAGACGCCCTTCGTCTGTGTTGGGTCTCAATATGGCCCTGGGAAGAACCAAATCGTCCGTTGGAATGGATGGGTTCTCAGGTTCTCCACCTCAAGTGTTCAAAACTCACTCTTTTGCTAACATCAAGGACCTGGACACATCCTCACCAACGCATAACACACAGCAAAGACCACCAACTTTGAGTTTCTACTCTTATGCAGATATGATCAACTCAGAGAACCCTAACCCACGCAGACCTTCCATCTCCCAGTCACTCTCATCATCCTTCCTGAACAGGTCCAACTCTGTCTCCATGGCTGCAAACTCAATCACTCCGCATAGAACTCCACAAATCTCCCGTCCAAGTTTCTCCTCCCCATTCTGTCAGTCAGGTCGACAATTGCAACAACAAAGAACAAATTCTATCTCACGTACATCGACCACCAGCGGTACGACCCCACTTGGCGCCCCATTGTCGCACAAGAAGTTCTCCTTTGACACATCTCCAAACTCTTCCGACTCAGAGTCAGACTACGTTCACACTCGTAAAAATTCTGTCAACTCCCGTGCTTCACACAAGTCTCAGTCCCGTGTGTTGAACAGATCCACATCGAACCAGAGCTCTCTGTTGGGCTCACCAATGACCCCAGGGAGACATTATTCTAATTTGGATGAAACATGCTTTGATGCAAGTGATAATGAAAGCCTGGTAGTGACTTCAATTGGTGAAACTTTGAGACGTAATACCGGTGAGATTCAGTCAAGCAATAACAGTATCATTGCTTGATCGTGGTAAGATTAGAACGGGGTTTGAGCTCACCGAGTATGGGTGCTCTTGTATCTAGAAGGTTCTGTTATTTGGTTTGTATGTTCTGTTTCCTTCGTTTAGTTTGTTTGTTTGCTTGGATGTTTTTATTGGGTTTTTCTTCTTTTCAACACGTTTGTGAACTTTTATTAAAGAGGATATGTCTCTGGATACAAGATGAGATTGTACATTGTTTCTTTCTACTTTTCTTTTTGTTTCTAATTGGTTATTGAATCTGGACTCTTGGATTGTTGTTCTCTGTTTTTTTGTAAGAACTTCAATCATTTTATCAAAGTATATTCCCATTTATTCTTCTTTTTTGTTCTGATATTATTTTACTACTATGGAAACTTAAGTTTATAAAAATGAGTAATTTAATCCAAATGGTTTCTTAATGAGACTTCGATTTCTAATAATGTGGTTTGATGATATAGCAATGTTACTAGTGAATTTGAATGAAGGCAGTTGGTAATGTCTACTAGGAATATATTCATTTTAAATTAATGATTTACATCAAATATGAAATTAAATATTACAGTTTTATTTTGAGAAATGTACTGATAGTAAAGGTTTTCGGCCTTCAATTTGAGGAAATTGATTACAAATTCAATTTTGTCTTATTAAATATTAACATTAGAAAATATTTCAGAGATTAATATTATATCTGACACATATTTTAAGAGTAATTACTGACTGATTTAGTATAATTTGTTAAGATTATAAGGATATTATAAATAGCAGGTGATACAAAAAGTTGACCATCTCAACACCACCCGGACACCTAATTTTGATCTTGATACCCTCTTGTATCTCCCGGTAATAATTCAAGAGATTAAATGATTAAATGATTACAAAGTAATGAAAATACTTCAAAAATACAATAACTATTCTATTCATTAGGGACATAACTGGAAATGTGGACATTTGATGAGACAGTTTATTCCGCCAAATAGTCCTTTCTGTTTGCAGTACGAACAAATCTTCTTAACTGCCATTCGACATCGGCATCCTTGTTTTCCAAGGTACCCAATCTGAGTTCATAGAGTCTCATTTCAAATCTTGGGCCGACCTCAGCAATCTCAACACCATCTCTGGTCTTCACGTAGACGTGTTGTCTGACACTGATGAAGTCGCCATCGTTACTGAATGTGATGACTCTTGGACTATCCTTCTTGACACCTGGTGGGAACATATGTTTAAGAATTGTTTCAACACGCTTACCGAGCTTGCTTGTAAAGTTTTCAAAGATGAGATGTGGATGAGCTTCACTCTGGTTACCGGAGTTCAGGATATCGTGTCTGAGGACAACGTTGTGTAGTGTGAAGAATGCGGTTGGGCCATGAGGGAAATGACTTATTGTGAGAGATGTTGGGACACCTCTGTGTTCGTGGACGATAACCAGATCAGTTGTTCCTGATGTCTGACATGCTGAAACGAGGTTTGGCATGATATAATTACCTCTGTTGAGTCTGACGGCAGTTGGGAAAAGCAACTTGATCTCTTTTGTAAATTGGGACAGTCTTGAAGATGGGTTTCTGGAAGTAGTCACAATAATTTTTGGATCAGCAATACCTGATAATTGAGAGTATTCATCATCCATGATTTCTTGTGTTGACTCATCGTAGAGGTAGTCCTTTTGAAGCTTCTTATCCTCTGCAATCTCTTTTGGAAGGGCCTTACCACTGGCGAGCGCTTGCTTAAGCACCTGGCGCTTCTGGTGGAGCTGGGCCTCCTGGAGCTCAAGAGCTTTACGGTACAAGTATTCTTTTCTCTCACGCTGCTGCTTTCTGATCATCTTCGCTGTGTTGTTGTTAATTCGATGCTTTTATTATCAAAAGTGAAGCTCATCGCTGTAATAAAAATTTTAATAGAGAGCCTTTGCCTCGGAAGTCAACATTTCCGACCTTTTTGAGGGAAGGTGGAAGAGCTGATACCGCTCGAGAGCTGACACTAAGGGAGCGGCAAAACTGAAGAAAGAACTGGAAACAATTCACGCAAAACACCATGTCAGAGTTCAAACAGCAGATCAGTATTCCGGCCGTGTTGGGCGAGCACTCGCAGCTGTATCGTGAGAGGAGAAGAAAACAGATGATGTTCTTCTTCGGTGCCACAGCTACAACTCTTCTCTTTGCGAGATTGGCACACAGAGGCGTTCAATCCAGAAGATGTGAGTTTCACCCTTATGTTTCATTGCGAATAACTAATAATGCTAACACTCTTTAGATATTCCACAGCTGTTTAACGCCAATCACATCCCACCACCGTTCTCCTTCCAGCGGGACGCAATCCTAGCTGTGGCACATGCCTCCGGTCTCGCCCTCTCCGGCTTCACAATGGGTGTTACAGGTCTCTGCTGGTCCTGGGACGTTTCCACAGCCAAGGAGTTTGGATACAAACTGAAAAAGATTCTAGGTGGAGATGAGAACGAACAAAAAATCATGGAGATGCCCCTGGACGATGAGTCCAACGAGCTCCAGGAGACCATCAACAAGATCTTGAACGGCGAGGACATCACTGAGCAGATTGATGCATCGTTGAAGGAATGATGGTACCGCAATGCCTCATGATAAACTATTCTTTGTACATATTCTAAAACGACTTTATCAACATGCCTGTAGCTAATAGCCAAAGGCTTATGATATTCTGCCATTTACCCACGGGCAAATATCTATTCCCTTATGTCCAAGGGCTACTCTCCACAGTTAACACGTTTCACCAACTGCAGCCAATCCATAAACAACACCTTTTCTTCCCTTAGAAAGAACACAAAAGTGCTGACCAAAGGATGTCATTCTATAGTTTGACGTCTGCGCAGGTGCTCTCGCAGCTTGACGTAAAGCCGGAGCGTGGTCTTACCGAGCACGAGGCCGCCACCAGGCTCGAGCAGTACGGTGCCAATGCGCTCCCCAAAGAGCCTTCAACATCTATCTGGAAGTTGATTCTCGGCCAGTTTGAGGACCAATTGACATTGATTCTGCTAGCTTCTGCTGTGGTGTCCTTTGGTTTGGCGGTGAGCGAAGGTGATCTTTCGTGGTCGGCGATGGTTGATCCAATCGTCATCCTCACTATCTTAGTGCTTAACGCCATTGTTGGAGTTCAGCAGGAATCCTCTGCCGAGGCAGCAATCTCTGCTTTGAATGAGTATGCTAGCTCTGAGGTCAAGGTCTTGCGTCATGGGAGACTTATCCACGTTAAGCAAGAGGCCCTTGTCCCTGGTGATATTATTGACATGTCGGTTGGTGATATTGTTCCAGCAGATGCTCGTGTCATCAAAATCTTTTCCCAGTCTCTCAGAATTGACCAGTCCATTTTGACAGGTGAGTCCGAGTCTGTGCTAAAGGACACAGAAGTCGTCAGCATTAAGAACGCCGTTAAACAGGAACAGACCAACACTGTATTCTCTGGAACCACCATCGTTTCTGGCCACGCTAGAGCTGTCGTTACACTTACCGGAGAGAAGACTGCAATTGGCGATATTTATATAGATATTACCTCTCAGATTTCTCAGCCAACTCCATTGAAGGAGAAGCTTGACAATTTTGGTGATTTGCTTGCCAAGTTCATCACTGTTATTTGTATCGCAGTGTGGGTTATCAACTTTAACAACTTCAATGATCCAGCTCATGGTGGATATCTCAAAGGTGCTATTTACTACTTTAAGATTGCTATTGCTCTTGCTGTTGCTGCCATTCCAGAAGGTCTCTCTGTTGTGATCACCACTTGTCTTGCTCTTGGTACGAAGAAGATGGCTAAGCAGAATGCCATTGTCAGATCATTGTCCAGTGTTGAGACTCTTGGTTCAACTAATGTTATTTGTTCCGATAAGACTGGTACTCTCACTACCAACCAGATGGTTGCTCATAATTTGGTGTTCTTCAGGTCCTCCAGAGACTTGTCGTGCTTGACACTTTCTGGCCATTCATTTGAACCAAAGGGTAAGGTCGTTGATGACGAAGGGCACTCAGTGAATCTGCCAGATGAGAGATATCCAATCCTGCATAAGATTTCCCAAATCAGTTCGATTTGTAACGATACCAGTGTTATTGAGTCGTCGCCAGGTGTCTACAAGGCCGTTGGTGAGCCAACTGAGGCTGCTTTGAAGATTCTTGTTGAGAAGCTCTCTTCCGATGCCCAGAATGAGAGCAGCACGTTATCAGCGACACCAATCTCTGATTTGTACAATAGTGAGTACAACCGTTTGAGCACTTATGAGTTTACGAGAGACAGAAAGAGTATGTCAGTTCTTGTACAAACTCCTAATGGCAGAGAATTGCTTGTTAAAGGTGCTCCTGAGGAGTTGATTTCTAGATCTAATAGAGTTTTATGCCAGAGATTGTCCACTGTGAGTGTTGATCACATGACGCCCCACCATCGTACCAAGTTGAGTGTTAAGGTTGATCAGCTTGCTAGACAAGGTTATAGAATTATTGGATTGGCTTACAAGGATGACATTGACGATGAATTGGCGGAGATTGCGACTTCTTCTGCTGAGTATGCTCAGTTAGAGCAAGATCTTGTGTTTGTTGGGTTTGCTGCGATAATTGATCCTCCACGTCCAGAGGTTATAGAGTCTATTGAGAGTTGTAAGCAAGCTGGTATCCGCGTGATTATGATCACTGGTGATTCCCCTGTCACCGCTGAGAACATTGCCAAACAAATTGGTATTTTTGGTGAGTTTGAGGAGACTGAAGGATTGGTTTTGACTGGCCGTGAGTTTTCTGCATTGTCTGATTCTGCCAAAGCAAGGGCTATCGAGCATGTCCGCTTGTTTGCACGTGTTGAGCCTAGCCACAAGTCATTGCTTGTTGACTATTTACAGAAAGCTGGCAATGTTGTTGCCATGACTGGTGATGGTGTCAATGATGCTCCTGCCTTGAAGAAGGCTGACATTGGTGTTGCCATGGGATCTGGAACTGATGTTGCTAGACTTGCTTCAGACTTGGTTTTGCAAGATGACAACTTTGCGACTATTGTGAATGCGGTGAAAGAAGGTCGACTAATCTACAACAATACGAGACAATTTATTCGTTATTTGATCTCCTCTAACATTGGTGAAGTTGTTTCGATCTTTTTGACGGCAGCGCTCGGGTTGCCAGAAGCGCTGATTCCAGTTCAATTGCTCTGGGTTAATTTGGTGACCGATGGTCTACCGGCTTCTGCCCTGGGATTCAACCCACCGGATTTGAAGATCATGTCTAAGCCACCGAAGTCCAAGGATGATCCGTTGGTGAGTGGTTGGTTGTTGTTCAGATACATTGTTGTTGGCACGTATGTTGGTGCTGCTACTGTCTTTGGGTACATCTGGTACTTTATGTTCTCTTCTGCTGGGCCACAGATCAGCTTCTACCAATTGTCGCATTTCCACCACTGTGCTACTGATTTCCCAGAGATTGGGTGTTTGGCAATGTTCCAAGGCGACCATTCTGCACGGGCCTCTACGATCTCATTGTCGATTTTGGTTGTGATTGAGATGCTGAATGCGATGAACAATCTGAGCGAGTCTGACTCGCTGTTGACCTTCCCCCTGTGGCGCAACATCTACCTGATCATGGCCATTGTGCTATCGATGGTTTTGCACGCTGCCATTCTGTATGTGCCGTGGTTGGCGGTGCTCTTCAAGGTTGTTCCGTTGCGGTGGAACGAGTGGGCTGCGATCCTGGTGATCTCCGCGCCTGTGATTGTGCTTGATGAGCTGTTCAAGCTTTACGAGCGTCTTTTGCTGATTCCACGCGAGGTGGAGTCCAAGAAGTTAAAGTAGATGTATAATAAAAAGTGTATGGAGAGATTAAAACTATATGTCTCGGAGTAGATGTCCTTTGACCCCGCTGGCCCGTTGGCCAAAGTCCAGGTCCCGCCTGGGACCCCGTAAACCCAATCTCTCACATGGGCCACACACGTTGTTACAAGCCTTAAATCACATGCTCTCCAGCTCCCTCCATCTCCCCCAGCTCCCCAGCCCCTCCTAAAAAACCACATGCCACTATGACTCTTACCCCCTGGGGCACGTGAGATGCGGTGATCTTCACCGGGGTGTGCGGGTGTATGAAAATTTCTTCACATGTGACTCGGAGTTGGTGTACGGAGGGGCACGAACAACGGGGGCGTTCCCGGCCGTATGGGCCCTCTTTTGTCGGTGGTCCAGGGCCAATTGGGCTCCCAAAGACAGAGCATCTCCACAAATGCAAGAACCCATTAATTGAGCTGTGTGGCTAAAGGGAAGGGCAAGAAACAAGAGCAAAAGGGGCTATACGAGGCCAGAGCGCCCTCAGTTCGTTCGTGGCCCTACCACCTAGCCCGGAGCCACATGCTAATTTCCCAGCTGTCGGAGTCGGCGAAGAAATTTTTAATTTTTCGATATATATAAGGAAGCTGCCATCGCCGTTTAATTTGTTGGCCGTTTGCGTCTTTCCCTTTCCTTCTTGCTTGATCTTTTACTAGACAACACACACACACACAACACAACGATGGTTTACTCATCTGTTCTTGGTTTCCCACGTATTGGTGCTCAGAGAGAGCTCAAGAAGACCACCGAGGCCTACTGGTCCGGTAAGACAACCCAGGAGGAGCTCCTCAAGGTTGGTAAGGAGATTAGAGCCCACAACTGGAAGCTCCAGAAGGAGGCTGGCGTCGACATCATTGCTTCGAACGACTTCTCCTTCTACGACCAGGTGCTTGATCTCTCCCTCTTGTTTAACGCCATCCCAGAGCGTTACACCAAGTACGAGCTCCAGCCACTCGACGTGCTCTTCGCCATGGGTCGTGGTTTGCAGAGAAAGGCCACTGAGACCGACAAGGCCGTTGACGTGACTGCCTTGGAGATGGTCAAGTGGTTCGACTCTAACTACCACTACGTCAGACCAACCTTCTCCCACTCTACCGAGTTCAAGCTCAATGGCCAGAAGCCAGTTGACGAGTACTTGGAGGCCAAGGAGCTCGGTATTGAGACCAGACCAGTCCTCGTTGGTCCAGTCTCCTACTTGTACCTCGGTAAGGCCGACAAGGACTCCTTGGACTTGGAGCCAATCTCCCTCTTGGAGAAGCTCATCCCAGTCTACGCTGAGATCTTGAAGAAGCTTGCTGCCGCTGGTGCCAAGTCCGTCCAGATTGACGAGCCAGTTCTCGTTTTGGACTTGCCAGAGACCGTTAAGGCTGCCTTCAAGACCGCTTACGAGTTCCTCGCTAAGCAGGGGGGTTTACCACAGATCACCATTGCTTCCTACTTTGGTACCGTTGTTCCAAACTTGGAGGCCATCAAGGGCTTGCCAGTTGCTGGTTTCCACATTGACACCATCAGAGCTCCAGAGCAGCTCGAGGCTGTCGCTGACGCTTTGACCCCAGAGCAGACCTTGTCTGTCGGTGTCATTGACGGTCGTAACATCTGGAAGGCCGACTTTGCTAAGGCCATCGAGACCGTCAAGAAGGCCATTGAGAAGTTGGGTAAGGACAGAGTCATTGTCGCTACCTCTTCCTCCTTGTTGCACACCCCTGTCGACTTGAACAACGAGACCAAGTTGTCTGCTGAGATCAAGGATTTCTTCTCCTTTGCTACCCAGAAGGTTAGCGAGGTTGTTGTTGTCGCTAAGAGTGTTTCTGGTGAGGATGTCTCTGCTGCTTTGGAGGCTAACGCTGCTTCCGTTTCTGCCAGAGCTTCTTCTTCTATCACCAACGACGCTGCCGTCCAGGAGAGAGTTTCCCAGATCACTGACGCTCAGGGTCGTCGTGCCGTTTCTTTCACCGAGAGAATCAAGGAGCAGGAGCCAGTCTTCAAGTTGCCATTGTTCCCAACCACTACCATTGGTTCCTTCCCACAGACCAAGGACATCAGAATCAACAGAAACAAGTTCACCAAGGGTACTATCTCCAAGGAGGAGTACGAGAAGTTCATTGAGTCTGAGATTGAGAAGGTTGTCAGATTCCAGGAGGAAATTGGCCTTGACGTTTTGGTTCACGGTGAGCCAGAGAGAAACGACATGGTTCAGTACTTCGGTGAGCAGTTGAAGGGTTTCGCTTTCACTCAGAACGGTTGGGTTCAGTCTTACGGTTCCAGATACGTTAGACCACCTATCATTGTTGGTGACGTTTCTAGACCAGCTCCAATGTCCGTTAAGGAGTCTGTCTACGCTCAGTCCATCACCACCAAGCCAATGAAGGGTATGTTGACTGGTCCAGTCACCATTCTCAGATGGTCCTTCCCAAGAGTTGATGCTTCCCAGAAGACCCAGGCTTTGCAGCTTGGTTTGGCTTTGAGAGACGAGGTTAATGATTTGGAGGCTGCCGGTATCAAGGTTATTCAGGTTGACGAGCCAGCTCTCCGTGAGGGTTTGCCATTGAGAGACGGTGAGGAGAGACAGGACTACTACAAGTGGGCTGCTGAGTCTTTCAGAATTGCCACTGCTGGTGTCCAGAACACTACCCAGATCCACTCTCACTTCTGTTACTCCGACTTGGATCCAAACCACATCAAGGCTCTTGATGCTGACGTTGTCTCCATTGAGTTCTCCAAGAAGGACGATCCAAACTACATTCGTGAGTTCTCTGACTACCCTAACCACGCTGGTCTCGGTCTCTTTGACATCCACTCCCCAAGAATTCCATCCAAGGAGGAGTTTATTCAGAAGATTCAGACCATCTTGGAGGTTTACCCAGTTGAGAAGTTCTGGGTCAACCCTGACTGTGGTTTGAAGACCAGAGGCTGGGAGGAGACCAAGGCTTCCTTGACCAACATGGTTGAGGCTGCCAAGTACTACAGAGAGAAGTACGCTAAGAACTGATTGATTGATTCAGTCTGTAGCGAGCGTGGGCACCATTAATTCAACATCCATGGCACCGCCCCTCTTTGATTTATGACGAAAACAAAAAAAATTCACTTCTTTTTATGATTACGATTGTCTTATGGTAATTGCATTGGGTTTACAGGTTCAACATCGGTTTTTGACAAATAATAAATATTTAGTCTTAATAACAATTGTAGTATTAATACCTTAATATAACGTAGAGCTTAAGTAAGGGACCAACAAAAAGTTCGCGCTTTCGTTTCCAGGGCTCAACACTTAATTACGCCACACAGCTAGAAAACACTTCCACGGGACATAGCATTTGCCAATTAAGCAGTACAGCAGACAAGATGGACCACGATACCGCCCTCACTAACTTCGTGGAGCTCACAGGAACACCTACAGCAGTTGCGTCTGCGCTTTTGGAGAGAAACAAGTGGGATCTGGAGCAGGCTCTGGAGGAGTTCTACAATGGGCCTACACAGAGATCAGAATCACACGCTGCCGCACTGCAGCCTGAGCAGGCGTCCAACCAGCCTAGACCGGTGCGTAGGGAGGCCAATTCTAACTCCAGATTCAAGTCTTTCTCTCAGCTGGTCAGCGAGAACGCCAACGATGAGGACGACGAGAAGAACTACTATGCGGGAGGAGGCCGTGGCTCCGCATTGAACGTGGAGAACCCCGACGGGCCTAGAAACGTTGTCCAGGATCTCCTGCGCAAGGCAGAGCGTAATGAGGGCCATCCAGACCGCATGAGGGAGGATGAGGAACACAAAGAGTCTGCTGCAAAGTCCCATTTTGCTGGCGTTGGCCATTCGTTGGGAGACAGCACCACACCTTCCAGAAGCGTGGGTTCCTCTAGCCACGCTCCAACAAGACCGGAGAAGGCCAATAGACAGATCACTTTTTGGAAAGATGGGTTCCAAGTTGGTGATGGCCGCCTTTACAGATACGATGACCCAAGTAACAAGAGATATCTGGATGAGTTGAATGAAGGCCGTGCACCATTGGACTTGTTGGATGTACAGATGGGCCAGGACGTGGACGTCACCGTGGACAGAAAGCTCGACGAGGAGTACAAGCCTCCAAAGAGAAAACTTGGTGGTTTCCACGGCGCAGGACAGAGACTGGGCTCTCCGGTATCAACTGACTACACTTCCCCTTCCCCAGATGTAGTCCAAGAAACCACCGAAGCCAAGGTTCCTGAGCCAATTGTCGAGGAGCCAAAGGGCGATGCCCAGGTTCAAATCAGACTTGCTGACGGTCGTCGCGTTGTCCGTCGTATCATGTCAACTGCACCAGTGCAAGAGCTTTATGACTTTGTCGGCTCTGAAACTAGCTCAGGTAGAGCTTGGTCATTAAACCATGCCTTCCCTGTGAAGCCCGTTGAGGATAAAACACAGTCCATAAAGGAGGCCGGCTTAGTCAATTCTGTGGTGGTTCAGAGATGGATCTGAAATACGTTGTTATGAGTTAGTTCTTTTTCTTTTAAGTTCAATTTTCCGACTTGCTGTTCTATACAATTTTCAGGCCATATTATTACAAGTGTAGAGAGAGAATCAGGTCATTAACTTCATTAGATTTGGTTTTCGTTGAACTCAGTTTATACACAAATTAATGTCCAACAAGCTCTTTAATTCTTCTCTTATCCCTCTTTACTAGCACTTCAAGCATGCGACCATTAGCAGTGAACGCTTCAATGACAAACTTTCTCACTGTATGGCGATATTTGTACATCTCAAAGTAACGTAATATTAAGAAAAATACGTCTGGATCTTCGAAATATTCAGGATGCTGCTTTGCGAGCACTGTCAGCTCCTTTGAACCAGAATTCAAGTATAGATGGTTGCACAAGTTCCCCAGAGTTTTGACAAGTTTCTTTAAAGTGTCATCAGCAGGAGATATTTCATCCAAAAGGCTGTAGTCCATAAGCTCAAGTTCGGGATTCACCTGAACGTCATTAGTCCAGCCAATGAAGTGTTTCAGCTCCCTTGGTAGTGTAACACCAATGGACCTATTGAAGATATCTAGCTTGGTACTCCAGCCCAACTCATCCAGAATCTCAATACCTTGACTTGTCTTAGAAATTAATCCAAGAACATAAAAGGCAGACCCTCTCAAATTGATCAAAGGGCTTGCAGTGGAGATTTGAACAAGATCTTCAATGCAACCATTCACATCTAGAGTTTCAATTCCTAACTCACTAGTACTGATCATTCCGATAGCCCACATGCAGGAGTTCAATTTTAAATAGTCCATATCATCAATCACTTCCAATTTGTCCAGACTTGTAGCATAATACCTGATCATGTTTACAAGCTCCGTCATAATACCAGAATGAACAATAACGTTGAATCCTTCTTCAGTTTTCACAAGTTCACCAAAAAAGTGAACCGGGAGGGCAGTTTTCTTTGCAACATGTTCACGTTCAAGATCTTTGTCTAAATTCGTCAACTTGTTCTCAATATCGATCGAATATGTGAGATATCTTTCACCACTGACCCAATTGTCAAATTCTTCATCAATGAACCCTTGTGTTTGTAAGTATTCAAAACCAGTTGAGGTCGTGAGGAACTTCATCAATAATTTTTCACCCACATCCCCGCTGCGGCGAAGAATATTGATACTTGGAGCAAGATCCACAATTTGGTTCAGGTTCGACTGTGAAGTATCACAGTAATCACTAAGAATCTTTATTGCCAATGCAGAGATATCATTATCTTGTTCATAAAGCTGGTCAATAACTGACTCACAGGCAAAAGTGTTGCACTCTGGTTCTTCAATGAGATCGGAGAGAATTTCTGTGGCTTTCATTTTTATCACTCGATTTTCACAATGCAAAAATTTAGACAGTAACACTCTTAGCTGCCCAGACTTCTTATAATCCATCTCACACATGAACAAAAGAATCAAATCCGCACGTTTGAATGGATTGTCAGCAATATGGTGCATGATACTGAAAACCTTCCATTGTCTTAATAGCTCTAAACCTTGCTCTTTTGAAGATAAAACACCAAGCATCTTAAAATAACCAGATGTAAGTGTACTTTCCAATCTTTCTTTACTAAAGATTTGATCTTTAGCGTAAAGACCCGAGTATGGGTCCAACTGAGCAAGGCATTCTGCAATCTGTGGGAACACTTTGCTCTCCTTAATTATTCTAATACCTTCCGAAGTAGACAAAAGACATTCAAGGATATCGCATCCCACTTTTATAAATCTTAAGGACTTCTTGTTACTCTTAGTACCAGAGAATTTGTGCTTGAATGGCCTGTAGAATGACAAAAGCCTCTTTAGAAATTTGGTGGTTCTGTTCACTTCCTCAAGGCGTCTCCCACTTGTGAATGGTCCTGTAAAGAGGTCAGAAATAACTTCACAGTTCCAGTCTGCAAAGTTTTTTGTGGATAAAACTCTAGTATTATGGATCATTTGTTTGAGCTTTGTTTCATCGACTTTGTTCTTCAGTTTGGTGCTGTTGATTTTTGAGTTCTTGAGGAAGTTATCACTGATTTTCAAGCCTTCCAAGCCCAAAATAGTTCTTCCTTTGTTCGATTTTCTTGAAAGTTTTTCAATAATGAACTCAGTTCTGGAATTCAGCTCAAATTTCGAAAGTTGTGATTCTAGTCTGAACAATTCACCTTCCAACGTAGTGAGAAGTTCATCCGGAACAAGGTTCCATGCCATACCGGCCAATTCTGTTAAAAGGAACCCTGATTTTGTTTGTGTTCCTCCATCTGTTGTGGTAGTAAGAAGGTCAATTAGATGGCCAGCAAGGTCACATTTCAAAAGAACCACCACAACTAACGACAGATAGTGTGAATGAAGAACAAACTCGTTCTCCAACTTCAACGGTACAAGGATCATCTTGGTTGAATGTCCCGGGGCGGTCTTTTTACTCATTGGGTATATCATCAGAACATCAAGGAAAATATCCAAAAGTTTAGAGACAACACCTTGCACTGGGAATGAGAGACATTGTACTAGGTCTTTGAGAACCTCGTTATCATCCATACATAATCCATGTAGACCGGCAAGACTTTTCATAAACCTTGTTATGATATAACCGTTCATCTGTAGCTTTTCATTATTAAGATGTCCCTTCACTGGAAACTCAGTAAATGGCGAAATAAGCTTAAGCATGTCAGCCTTCTCAATGTACTTTCTCCCCTCAGGTTCGTTAAGTAGAGTCAAAATAACCGTGGCACACATTGAGGACAGCTCATATGGGCCTTCAACAATAAATTGTATCAGGGAGCGTGGTGAGAGAAGGTCTGGTCGCAATAAACAGACTTCACATGTAGTTTCAATGCATATCTTTCGAAGCCTGTCATCAACTTGTTCGGCAACGGAGAGAATGGCGTTGGCGATACCTCGCGTAAGCTCGTGCTTGCCTCCAGGCGTCTCAATAAACTTCCTCACAAGTTTAAGCGCTTGTTCTCTTTCAATATCGTTAGCCGAGCCTTTGGAGAGCGATATAATGATGAGTATGTCGAGCTTTAGGGAGATGAGCGCCTGAATGGAGCGGACGTCGTAGATGACGTAGCGACATATTCTGTATCCAGTCGCAACTACTTCTTTCTTTTGGTGTGTAAGAAGGGTCTGAAGCCTATGGCCAAATGCACTCAAAACAAGATCTTCTTTGATATAGGGAAACTGCTGGAGAAGAATCACGAGGTCGTTGCCCTTTGTGATGAGGTACTCGGCATCTTGGTTCCTCTCTCCTAGGCTAGTGAGAAGGTCCGTGACACTGAACGTAGGTGAGCCTGACACGTCCTGCGAATTGGGAAGCACGTCAGACATGCTGTCTAATGACTCATCAGAGGAGTTCATATGCTTTTTTGTTCTAACTGTAATTGCAGCTAGTCGGGATGGGACGGCAAATATGTCTTTATAGAAGTGTAGGTCTAATTACATTGGTTTGGCGTCTGCCAATAACTCGCGTGCCAACAATAGACGTATGCACCACACCCGCACATCTTCACACCACTCAGGAAAGATCCGTGATGGCTTTACTATTGGTATGACTTTACTTCCCACCCTAGCTTGTAATCTTGCCAGTTATTAGCTGAGTTTGAGTCAGGACTCCACCGTGATAGAGAAGTTGGGAATTGGTGTTTGGCTGAAAAAAAGACGAGGATGAGCTGGCACCGATCGATCGTTATGGCTGTAAGCCGACAACAATTACGACCACCCCCACACTTACCCCAGATGATACGACACCTCTCCAGTTTCTTCAACAATAATGATAAACACGCTAAGGCAAGCAAAGAGATCATGAATCTAACGGTTCAGCCAAAGTCATCCAAAATACACAATCGTTTTATGGCTGACTCTAAGGGGTCCTACAAGAGGTCACTCATTAACTCGAAGCCAGAACGGACTCTCATCTCTTCTCTTATTACCAAAACTAATCTCACTGACAGGATCAATAAGAGGTGTTCGGTGGGTTCTTTTGTCGAGGCAGAAAAAGATGGTGTTATACAACAAGGGATTGTTGTTGAAGGACAGAGAAATTTGTTTTACGATACCGAGATTACCATCATCAATGCCGAAGGTGGAACCACAAGGATCCAACCAACAGACATTACCTTCCATTTACATGATCTTATAGGAAAGTCCATGATGGAAGACATCATATCATCTAAAGAAGCTGCATCAGAATTTACGAGAAAGTTCATTCAATTATCGGACTTTTTGAGAAGACAGAACAGCCATTTGATCCCTGTTGTCCAAGCATGGACTACCAAGGAGAAAACGTCAGTGGATGTCGATATCATTCAGATTGTTAATATGATTGAGGCCCACAATGGCAAATACAAGACACATCCACTGGAGTGTCTAGCGTTTGGAATCCATATGCACCTGAGAAGCCATCCGTTGGAGTGGAGAGTCCGCAATGTTCCCGAAGAGTCAATGAAGCTCATGTCATCCGACTCTATACCCACCATAAGTTATACGGCCAATTCTGTTTCACTGACACATGAATTGGAAGCTGTGGTAAATATGGATAGTGAGATAGTTTCAAATTTCAAGTTTCACTTGAAATCTATGAAGAATGGAAACAATTCAAACATTCTTGCTAGCTTTAGAGAAAGCCAGCAGAGAGAGAGTAATATGAGCTTCATGGAGATAAACATGATTGTTGACTTTTTCAAGTATTATATTTCTTACCCAGATCCATTGCTTTTACCAACAGTTGAATCACTTGTCGGTGATTCGTACTCTGCTACTACAACGGGCCTCTCAGAACTCTTGTTGGACCTATGTGCTAACGATCCAATATTTAATGCTGAAGCACAGTGTAATAGTCCTGGACCCATTCGTTTGGAAGATCATTTCAGACATATAAGATTCACAAATTCTAATGTTGCATATACTTTTTCAAGTGGCTACTTTCAAAAACTTGGCCTTCCTAAACACAGTGACCTTGCTGTTTCTCTTGACAAGACTTCTTCACCTGACTACTACATTTTCAACATCCATGTTCCTGATATTGGTTCATTCCTACCACAATCTTCAAAATCATTGAAGAATTTGCTTGAACAAGTTACTGATGTTGACATGTCTACGTCTATCAGAACGTTGTTTTCCCATGAGAACATTGAGCAAGTAGCATTCTCCGAAGGCCGTGATAATCCATGTCTTACGATTTCTATAGAGTATCCACACAAAGAAGATAGACCGTGGTACAAGACGCGGTCCACTGTGAGACTAGAACGTTTAGTCAATGTAAAATTTGTTCCCTTATCAGATTTGAACGAGTTATGGAGATCCAAATTTCCTGTCTTGAGCGATTTGTTCAATTTCTTTATGCCTTCAGACGCCTATGAGGCGATCAACTTACAGGACAGAACAACGTTGATGAATATATTTAGCATGATTGACTATTGGTTCATGAAGAGAGGGAATGAATACTCTATGGAACATCAGTTTAACAGAAAAACTCCCAAGAAGACCACAATGTCTGAATTTCGACAAGAGCTGGAAGAGGATGAAGCGGAGGTTGACGATTTCTTGAACTACCTTTCACAGGAGATCAAATATATTGCCTCTGAACATGTGCTAAAGTTTCAAGAAAGAAATAAGATTTCGATGTTAATTCAAACACAGGACGTCTTACCGCCATTGGAAGATACGCTACATGTCATATCGACAAGTTCGATGATTCCAGATTATGAGGCCACTAAGTATGAGGAACTCACTTTCTACAAGGACAGCGCTGGAATGACTCCCATCATGAATTACATTGGAGCCTCTTACTTCCTTTCCCCTATCATGACAGGAACCGAAAAAGGTCTGACATATGCCTCTTTGGGTCTTCCTGGTGGGTTTGTTCAAGTTTGTGAGCCACTGCATGACTTTGAAAGCATCTTGAACCATTGGCAACTGATTAATCACCTGCAAGTACAGTTCATGGCTTCTCAAACAGATTACAGAATGGGTCTAAAGAAGTTATTTATGAAGAATTATCAAATGATGTCTCCAGATAAGCTGATGGACTATTATGAGATGAAAGTGAAACCGTTACAGTTAGGGAACAAGCGTGTTGAAGTGCAGCGGTATCGGCATTCTATGCTAGAGACCTTGAGACTACAACTTGAACAAAACCCAAAGATTGCTTGGAACATTTTTAAATGTGTTATTTTACGACCATGCTCAAATGACGAACTTGCTAAGGCATACTGTTTAGAGCTGGGAATTGCAGTTTTGGTAAGTCTTCCGCCGTCACTTGCTCATGTTAAAATTGGAGATCAGCTCATCTGTTCTCAAATTGCTCAGATAACACATAATGAACTTGTATTACAGGCATGACGCATATATATATTTATATTTATCTTTTATTTATTCATTTATTTGCATGATTCGCATACTGGTCACAAAAGTGTATTAGTATATATGAATATATAGTATATAATCTTCAGTACAATTTCAGATCACCTGTAATCTGGTCAAGGACGATCTTTGGTGCTGGTCCAAGACCAAGCACGGTTGCAGAGCCAGCAGCAATCTGTGTTCTTCCTGCATCGTGTACAATGTATGAATTGACGTTCATGGAGATAGCTCTAGCAAACAGAATGTCCATCTCGTCCTGATTAGGCACCTGTAATGTGATTTTCGCTTGTCCTGTTCTTTCCCATCTCTGGAGCATTTGCGGGTTGTGGGAGGCTGCGCCGTCCTGTAGCATGAGTCTGTAGCATCCCAAAGCAGCATGGGCACACTGCGCAGCTGCCTTGCCTTTTGTCATCTTCAAATCTGTTCTGACAATGAGTGCCATACGAGTCTCACCAGGGATGTCGTTGAGAGAAGTGGAGTCTACTTCAAAGTCCTCCTCTTCGCTTTCCTCAAGGTCGGAGGAAGTGTACTCCGGATCATCACTAATATCTGAAGGACCTCCTGTGGTAGCTTCAGTTGCAGGTGAGCTAGTAGGCGACTTGGAGGAGCTATTTGATGACGTTTTGTGTTCCTTGTGTTCCTTGCGTTCCTTGTGCTTGCGTAGGTGCGGCTTTGATTGCGGGCCTAGGTACTGGCCCAGCAGGATGCCCGTCACGAGCGACACAGCACAGGCAGAGATGATCTGCACATTGGAGGCCATTGCTGTTTGTGTGTTCTTCTGTTAAAGGGAAACCTGTTAAGTTGTGCTGTAAGTCAAGCACGCAGAATGCCAGTGACAGTTGACTGAAAGTTTTGTTATTTTGTTTGTTTGTCAACTACGCGATAACCCGATGAGCTTCTGCTTTTTGCTTAGTGTGTGGGGCAGTTGATGCGTGAGTGTTATTGGCGAGGTAAGTTCAATTTCCCCAAATCGTTGGTTAGTTATTTTTCAAAGATACTTCTCACACATTAGTTATTTATATCAAACGTCATTTATCATTAAATAAAAACAAAAAAAGCAAAAAATAATGAATCCCATGTGATTCGAACACATGCATCTTACGATACTTGATCTTGAGTCAAGCGCCTTAAACCGCTCGGCCAGAGATCCATTTGTTGCTTCTTTTAAAATTAGAGTCTGTCTCATGGCAAACAAACAACCGGAAATGGTAATCCCAAACGAGAAACAAAAGGTCGGAGAATGAGAACCGTCTCAAAAAAGCAACAAGGTAAGCTTATAACCAATCCGAGAAGAAATTGATTGCATTTGATGTACTAAAAGCCTCTGGCAGCTTATTACTTTGCTTTGCTTATCTATTTCCAAATGCATCCACAGCTCGATTCTCCTAGATTTATCTCTTGTTCGGAGCTCATTGAAGCCCTTGATCAGTGCCATCAGAGGTCTTTCCTCGATAGAGCTTTCGGGGTCTGTAACAACGAGAAGGAGGCACTCTCGAAATGTCTTCACGAGGCAAGACTCGAGACACAGAAACACTTGATTGTACAGAGCAAGGAGAAACGTAAGAAAACACAGGAGAGTTGGAAAAAGCTCAGAGAAGAAGAGTACGGCGATGACGAGTTCTTGAAGAAGCTTTTGGCCAGGGAACAGGCCAAGAAGGGTGGTAACTAATCTCTAAAAGTGACGATACTACACGCCACACACATATATATATGAAAGGGTAAAAGGAATCATTGGGAATTAATGATTATTAATGAAGCATGTACATAGATCTTCTAATTTGCACGAAAAGTCTTACTTTTACCCATGCACTTTATACAGCTACAGACCACTTATAGATCCCAAATCACTTGAAATGAAAAAAAAAAGAACATAACATTACGTACAATATGCACACATGACACACTTTAATCCTGGCGTGACTTGAGGTATCTCTTTACCACCTTATCTTTCGTGATGATGTAAACTGCAGCACCCCAACCTGAAAGGGCATCGCGGTCAGCAGCATTCAACAGAGCTTGTGAAATGGTTTCAAAAAGGTCTTCTGGCTCTAAGTTTGGCTCATACAGAGATTCACACATACCATACAACTGATCGGATGCAGTACCACTCACAATAAAATCTTTTGCAAAGTCAATACAACCGATGAGATCGAAACCACAGATAAATGGCTTTTGTGTTATCGAGTTGATGCCTGCAACAACAGGACCGATAAAGTATGGCCCAAATCTTTTTTCATATAATGTGGATGAAACGAGGTTAGCAAATGATTCTGGTTCAATGGCTCTCTCTTCTCTGAGTTTGTATAAGTTGGTCTTGTATCTGAACACTTCAGAACTGGTAGAACATAAGTGTTAGTAAAAATTACAACGGAAGATAAATAGCACCCAGAAAGACTTACAGAGTGATAGCATCTGTGGCAAGACCTGTGAGTCCGAGGAAGACATGACCGTATTGGTACACCTTCTCAAACTTGTTGGACAGACCGAGAGACTGTTGACCTAATCTAAGATCGCAGGCAATTGCAACGCAGTCTTTACCGACCATGGCAACAACGGAACCACCTGTTTTAACCCATATTAGTATATATATTAATTATGACAAAATGTGACATTCAAAATTGGCGAGGAGTATGGCACAGAGAGTATGTAGTAAGGTGTTTTTATAGTGTCGAGTGGCAACGTTACCTCCCCACAACACAGCACACAAGCTCAATTGTCATCCACTTGGCCAATTTTCTTAGTTCAAAAAGTGGATGCAAAATAATATGTACATACCGTTCAGTGAGCTGGGATCTGACATGATTATATGTTATAAAGTTGGGTTGTTAGTCCTCGTTCCAACGCTTCTGTTAGTGTGGTTTTCCCAGTGGCAATTTCTATGTCTGGTTTGAATTTCCCAGCGCGCGGTCGACAAAAACGGTAAGGACACTTATTAATAACTATGGGATCTTACTCTTTCTATATAAAGAAAATTTAACAGGATTTACAATTTAAACAGGTATTGAAAGTTGCTGTTGTTCATTATGCGTTAAAATAGTTACAATGAATAAGAAAATACTCAGACCCTGGAGGCTCTGAAAGAGATGGCGAGAGCAAGAGAATCCATATATGTCTGGTACTTCTGCTGCTGTCTCCACAAGTGAACATACTTCTCATTCCAGTTAGTCATTACTTGTTCGTACTGTGCCTTAAGTGCTTCATTTTCACCCCAGACTCTCTCCAGTACTGGTTTGAGCTTGTTGTGGGTCCCAAGAGACGCCGTCACACTATCAATATACTTCTTGATCTGCGAAAATTGATCATCCAATTGGTACGAAGATGGAATAAATGAGGATTCAATAGACAAAAGACACTTCCAAGGGTGTATCTTCACCTGATCCAAGCCACTGTTTCTGATTAATACGTCGTTACTCCATCCGAACTCCTGATTTGTTACAATTTCATCATGGGTGGAAGGGATTGATGTGATTCTGGAAGCCCAGAAGTTACAAGTCTCCACAAAGTCATTAGCAACTTTAGCTGATCCAGCATAATACACAATTTTCTTGTCCTGTGTGTAATCATTCGTCAATAAGTTCGGTATTGTGAGTACCCAGGCAACACCATTATTAGACTGTGAAGAGTTTGTAACGACACTGTCATTTACCAAACGAGCAGTGGCAGAGTATAAGTTATAGGTAATCAATGTGTTGACGTACTTGTCCGATTTCGTTTTCATGAAGTTCTTTCTGTCCACTGTGGAATCAAAGGAATATTGCTTTAACAGACCCTTGGAGATGATGACAACGCTTTGTTTCCAATCCTTGGTGTTGTATATATCCAACTCCGACGTGATTTGATTCGAGTTTGTCAGCCATCCAAACCAAGACAATTTCTTCTTCTTCTTATGTGACTGTGATCTTTCAGATTTCATAAGTCCTTCAACAGTCCACGGAGGCCCCAGTTGTTCCAAGCGGTCATCGAAGTCATCCTTTTGGTAGTTGACGTCGTAATTGATCTCGTTTGGTTCTGTGAACGAGCTTACATGACGCAACGACACTGTTCTTGGCAATGAAACACTTGATCCAATGGACGAAAGTCTCTTGTTGTTCTTGTTACTCACTGTTGAAACGTTGGAGACGTCTCTCTTTGGTGGTGTGAAGTTTCTTTTCGAGGCCTTTTGTTGTCGCACTTTGGCTTCAATTACTGATAGGATTTCTAACTGATCAGAGTTCAGAGAGTCATAAAACGACCTTAGAACTTCCGTAAAGGTTTCATTATCTGTGATGATAATATCTTTTTCCTCTTTGATAGCTTGTAGTGTGTTTTCAACAAACTGATCTTTGGTGAACTTATGTTCCTGATTGGACTCATTATGTAAATCAGAATTTAAAATAAAAATGGAGAATGATACAATATGGACTGCTCTATAGTCACCAATTGAGTTTTTACGGTGTGACTTGGACCAGCTTCTTGCAAAGATCTCGAGAATTTGGTCAATCTGTGCTGCTTCACCAACGAGGTATAACTTAGAGCAAAGCATCCTCAGAGATTCAATCAGATTTGCAGGCCATTTGAATAGCTCCATGAACTCCTCACACACTGCAATACATTCCGGCTTATTTGTACCAATGTATGGCGCGTACTGTTCAATGGTGATCTCTTTGTATCGCAGGTTGTAGATGTCTTTAGCAATTCTTGAAGCTGTGGAGGTCCCGTCCGCTGATGTATATGGCGCTTTGTTTCCGAAGGTGTCGAGCTCATCTTCTGGTTCTTCGCTTATGGTATCTCCTGTGATGTCAAAGTTCAGCTTTCTTGGTGTGATAGACTTTGCACTTGTGAAAGATGCATTCTGGTATATTTCATGAATGTTTTGCAAATTTGGGGAAGGTCGTATCGTTGGCTCGACCGCGGTGATGACGGATTCCATCTCACTGTCAAACCTGGCGAGTTCTGCTTCTAGGAAGTTCTTCAGGTCCTCTGTGAAGTCGTTCAGGACAGTTTCCGTACTAGAACGTGTCGGGCTTTGCAGGTGAATCTGTTGTAAAGGAGGTGAAGTTAGTATTTGGGGACGTAGAACCAATGCAGAGCGTGCCACGTCTAGAGAGAAATCAAAGACGCAAAGATCTTCTGACAACTGGCTGGGGTGTGTGGGCTGTTGTATAAATTGATTATAATTATCCACCTATTCAGCCTTTAAAACAAGGGGAAATGCTGTTCTCTGCCATTCCTCTCCGTAGTGTTTGCATATGCTGCCGAAGAGGGCCTCTCTCACTAAAAATTACCCAGAGCCCGCGAGCCCCGAACCCTGTCTGGATCGCGTTCAGTGGACTGCCCATGGCTCGTCTCTCCCAGTGTGTGTCTGCCTGTGCTGGATATAACTTACTATTGGATGATTTGAATCCGTAAGCGACTCGAGGTTCATCCTTCAATGTGGTTTCGGCTAGGGGGCTGTTGTGGTGTGTGTGGACCCGGAATTTACGACCCGGTATGTGAGTATACAACCTTGGGGCTTGAGCAAAGTTACAGGCCTACGGTTGGTAGTGTGCGAGCGGAATGATAGAACAAGACTGTTATATATGTGGGGCCTTATAGATCAGTTTGATGGAAATGGTGAAAGGTTAAAAGGGATGAAATTGCGCAGAGAATCGATGCCCATCATCCAATGTAGTGCGCTGCCGGCGCTAGAGGGATAGTACGTCGTCTTCGTTTATTAGGCGCTGATCTCTGGCCTTTCTGGTGCCCCCACTCTAAAGACCTTGGGCTCTACAAATTGTCTTGGATCAACGCTCGCTGCACGAGACGCTGCCAAATTGGTACTTTCTTGCTGGATGGGGAAATAGCATGCATTTTTGGATGCACGATATTGGGAAATTGGGAGGGTTTACGCATGAGGATTACTGCATGTGGAAATTGCGCAGTCTCATTCCTAGTACCCCACTGCCTTGGGGGCCTAAAGTGCCCTACTGGTAACCGCAGCAACTAAAGATGGCCGAGAACCACACAGAAACTGACGAGTCACTTGGAAAAGTGGCGAAAGTCGCGGCAGTAGCTGGGCACGGGCAGGCGCAAACTGGCGCGAGATAGCACAAAAGCGCAAAAACAGCGAGGGCTAGAGAAATGGGAAAATGGGGCACAATCAATATGGTGGTAGTACACAATAGAACGCGAAAACGCGAAAATGGCGCGTGCCGCCACATTTGGGCGGGGGGAGGCGAAGAGGCAGACGGCCAGTTTTCACGCGTCACCGAAATCAAAACAAACATAATTCGAGTGGCGGTATAACGTTTCCCCCTCCATCACCATACTCTACCGGCGGCTAGAAACACACAAACACACACAATGACACAGCACGAAGGACAAGAGGACGAGCCGGTGATGCAGGTCGAGGAGGACGAGGAGGAGGCATACGGTCCAATCCCGATCTGCAAGCTTGAAGTAAGCACACTATCGGTTTGCCTCGGCGGTAGAGCCATAAAAGCACACGCAAACTAACAACAGCCACAACAGGGTAACGGAATAACATCGGGAGACGTCAAGAAGCTTGTGGAGGCCGGGTACAACACCGTTGAGGCGATTGCTTACACGTATGTTCTCAGCTCATTGTAAAATTCTCTTATGACCTCTGGAAGTGCCGCTGTACTAACGCATCTACAGACCAAAGAGAGCTCTTCTTCAGGTAAAAGGCATATCGGAGGCCAAGGCAGACAAGCTCTTGGGAGAGGCTTCAAAGCTTGTTCCTATGGGATTTACCACCGCATCAGAGTTTCACCATAGACGCTCGGAGTTGATCTGTCTTACAACAGGGTCCAAACAGCTTGATACCTTGCTTGGAGGCGGTATCGAGACTGGCTCCATCACTGAGATCTTTGGTGAGTTCAGAACCGGTAAGTCGCAGTTGTGTCACACATTGGCGGTAACATGCCAGTTACCAATCGACATGGGTGGTGGTGAAGGAAAATGCTTGTACATCGACACAGAAGGTACCTTCAGACCAGTGAGATTGGTCTCCATCGCAAGACGGTATGGATTGAACGAGGACGACGCATTGGATAACGTAGCTTACGCAAGAGCTTACAATGCTGACCATCAGCTTAGCTTGTTAAACCAGGCTGCTGCTATGATGTCGGAGTCTAGATTCTCCCTCTTGATCGTTGACTCCATCATGGCTCTTTACAGAACGGACTACGCGGGTAGAGGTGAGCTTTCAGCAAGACAGATGCACGTTGCAAAGTATATGAGAACGTTACAGAGATTAGCAGATGAATTTGGTATTGCGGTCGTGATCACAAATCAGGTCGTCGCACAAGTTGATGGTGGCATGTCTTTCAACCCAGATCCTAAGAAGCCTATCGGTGGTAATATCATTGCTCATTCATCAACAACAAGACTCAGTTTAAAGAAGGGCAGAGGTGAACAGAGAATTTGTAAGATTTACGACTCACCGTGTCTCCCAGAGTCTGAGACAGTGTTTGCTATTTATGAGGACGGTATTGGTGATCCAAAGGAGGATGATGACTAAGACTTGGAACCCTCATTTGTTATATATATAACGACTTCATTTCATCCCCATTTCTATATGAACTTACTTCTTCAGTTTTGTGATATCCTTTTTGGTTTTATATATATATATATATATATATTCGTTTTTTACTTTTTACGAGGCCTTTATCCCTATAATAATTAGAAAATAGGAATTCATTACAATAATGCACAAAGCTCCGGCAGAGCGACACTTGATTTTAGAATTCAGGTGCCATATTGATATCAAACCAACCAAGGAAGTCATCATTACCTTCCATCCAATTACCAGCACCCTGTTGTTGGAAGAATGTGTTGAAATCGGCTCTTTGAGAACCATCGGCTCTCTGAGAACCATCGGCATTTATGTCGAATGCAACATTCTCCGGAGATGGAACGGCACTCATCCCGTCAAAGTTATACGGCATATGCACCGAAGTCTGTGGAGTAGAGACCATTGGAGTACGACTTTGTGCAGGTGGATGAGACATTTTGACTTTGCTTGCAACTTTACGAAGATCGCTCGAAGAGTTTGCAACATTACCACCGGTACCGGGAATGCTTCCAGTTGATTCAAGCATGTCCACTGGAATACCTTTGATCTCAGTTGGCTTAGCCAAACCAGCTGCTGTGGCATCAGCCGTAGCTGTCGTCATCGCGTTTTCAGTTGGCACCAGCGTGGTGATAGTAGTACCACCTGGTGTGGTCGTGGTGATCGTCTGGAAGTCATCTTTGTTGATCTGGTTGTAGAATGGAAGAGGAACAGGACGCTTCTTATCGGCCGGTCTTGGTGGATCTGTTTTTTTTCCTTCCTTTTGTTCTTCAATAGTTCTTCTTCTGGCTTCATGAACACAGTATACCAGATCATAGAACAGAGAACCTGTCAAATGAGATCTCATCCGTGTGATAATACCTTCGTTTTCATTAAAAAGATCTGGATGTGTGAAAAGAACATAATTGAGCTTTTCCAAGACCTGCGCAGTTCTTGATATATCATTTTCAACATTTCTCCACGCAGATAACTGGTTTCTGAATAGTCTATGAACAGTGACAATCGACTGTCTGGCAGAATCAATATACTTGTCCAGCAGCAGCGGAGTCAAGTGCAGTTTGAACAGGATGAATGCGGCATAAGTAACACTCTGTCTAATGAAGATGGGCAGTTCGATTAAATTCTTCGTCTCCAGCATTTTCGAAACCAAAGTGATAACTCTGGTAGCAGCCAAATATGCCACAGTGACATATTTGGTCTGGTCTTCGGTTGGGGTCTCTGGAAGGAAAGCAAAGCAGCAGATTGTTAACTTGACATAAAGATAATACACTTCAACATAAATTTCGTCAATCTCTAATTTGAAAACTAATCGTTCTAGCTCTCTTTCAAGGATTGCAAGAGAGCCTGCTCTGTTCCGAGCCTCCATTAACCCATCCGGACTTACAACACTGGAGCCCATGACATTCACTAGTTTAGCTTGGAAAATTGCCAGTGAAATTAATGATCTGAAGTTCTTCGGTAAGTTTTTATCAATTCTTGCATTCTCAATCAAGTAATCTGTTTGTGATGATGGCGGTAAACCTAGCTGTGAGGCCCAAAACTGTTCAGAAAAGAAGACACCCAGCCAAGTTCTTGTTCTCCACTTCTCTGCATCTGGTAGCGATACCTGTGTTCTTGAAAACTCACTCATGAATTTACCTCTATGCAGACCCAATTGGTAACCCAGACTTTTGGCTAACCCAACGAATCTGTAGGAACAGTCATCAAGGACCTTTTGGTTTGGTAATGGCCAAACACAGAGAATCAGTAAAGCTTGTGAAATGTGGGTTGATCTTGGAGTTCTAATCCAGCACGTCTCAATAGCTAGTTGCTTGATGAGTGAGGAGAGCTGGTTGTAAAGACTTGGCTCAGGGTCCGAAAGACATGCTGTAAGTATTACTGTCCAAAAGAGCAATTGTGATTGGGCATAGAGCTCGGATGCACTATTTGATGACATGATTGGGAAGAAAGGGAGGTATTCACTGACAAACCTATCATGAAGCTCATTTGCCTTACTGAGGGGCAAGTAAACATCACCAAGGATAAACTCTTGAATGTTCGAGTTATGCGAAGAAACTGCAGATCTGTGTGATTGTGGAGAGTTGTGCGTGGTTTCAGCCCCCGGGGGTACTGGGGAGTTTGCTCTCATCGACATTTCCAAGAACGGAGGGAGATCTCTTTGATCACTGTTTGTTGGTGCAGAATCGTTGAGAAGTTGTGGTATTGAACTTGGTGATGCGCTTGGTCTTGATGAGGGGCTTGATTGCCTTCTATCCATTAAAAGTTGAGGTTCTCTTTTCAAGATCGTTTTTACCGAGGTGAGTGGAGAATTTGAAGATTCATGAGACATAACGTTCAATGGAGATCTAACCTGTGGAGTGTGATCAGTCTTGATGTGGCTATTTGCTGCTTGTTGATTTGCCAGTGCTTGAGCTATAAGGGATTCGTTTCTTTGAAGGTATTCAATCTTCAATTTTAGCTCATCCACATCGTTACGTAGACTTTGTATTTGGCTTCCTTTTCTTGGTCTAAATTGAGGATCAATTTCACATTGTAGCCCCATCTTGTCACATCTTGTACATGCACCAGGAAACTTCTCGGATGCATTACACTTGATCTTGTGTTGACGGCAGTGTGTGCACGACGTCACTGGACGGTGGCCTGCTGGGCCCTGGGTGTTTGAGCCCGTCGATGAGACCCTAGCCATGGCATGGAGATCGGGTGGGCCCGTAGCTCTTTGTTCATGTGAAGGAGAATGAGCAGCAATCGTTGCCAGTGTGCTGAGCTTGTTGTCGTCCTCTGACTTCATCGACTTCTTCTTCGGCTGCTGCTTGTCTGTATTAGAGCTGGATCGTTTCTTTGCCAATGCTGGGAGCAATGGTGGTGTTGGGTGTGACACTTGCACTTGGTGTGTTCCCACTGGCTGTATCTGATGCTGGTATGGTGGTGCCTTGGTGTTGTTCGGTGCCAACGGCTTCAACGCAGTTGGCTGTCTTTGCTGTGAAGTGAACACAGACTCTGTTGAGAGGCTGGGGCCTTGCTGGCTGTTGTTCAGGTTCAGCGAGTTGGCATAGCTGTTCGTATCGGTGAAGTTGTCACTCATCCTGTTGCTGATGGATCAACTAGGCCGGCTTGGAGGTGTGTACGTGTTTTATGTTAGCGTTGGCTTCCTCTTCGCGGACGGCTAGTGGAACAACGAGCAGGGACAGAGCAGGGCAGCGTTGCTTGTGGGCGGGAAATAGTGCAAAGTGAAGCTCCTGTGTAGCAGCACGGCGTAGGTCAGGTGGTTCTCTGGTGTGTAGACAACTGGAGTTGTCTGTGTAAGAGAGCCAATCACAACCTATGAAAATGGAGCCAGGCACGTAAGCAGGCGAAGACGGGCAGTAGCAGCGCTAAACGGGCAGCGGAGCAGAATATGGAACGCCTAGAGGGAATAAAGAAATCTGCAAACTCACACTGCAGGAGGGTGAGAATCGGAATGCCAGTACTGTTTTTTTTGTCGGTGGGAGGGCCTATTTCTGTGTCTCTTTGTTGGTGTTGATCGAGCGCAGGCCCCAGTCAGTTGTACAGCCCAAATTTTCCTCGGTGACGGGAAAGCCGGTGCTCGCATTTTGGGGAAAAGGCGCTTCTCTTCGCCATTTTTGCTTCTGGTACGAACGGTCTCCACCTTTTCGTATGGGCCACACATGGATAATCTCAGTGTTTCCATGAGTATCGTAAGGATTACATGGATATATAGGGATACAGGGGTCCATAGGCCTGTGGAGCGGAGTCCCCTTTCTCCTTGTACTACAATTGGTGCTAGTGAGTATCAACATCTTTTTCTCTATACATTACAGGCTTAGACCTTTGTGAAACGCAAGTATGGCTTCACCTCCTTGAAGTCACCAAACTTCTTCTTAGCGTCCTCGTTGCTGACAGTTGGTGGGATGATCACATCCTGGCCAGCAGACCAGTCAATTGGAGTGACAACGCCCTTCTTGTCGGCAAGCTGCAAAGCGTCAATGACTCTCAAAACCTCTGCAGAGTTACGGCCACAGGATGGTGGGTAAGTGAAGGTGATTCTGATCTTCTTGGATGGGTCAATGATGTAGACGGATCTGATTGTCTGCACAATACCACCGTTCAAGTTCTTGAAGCCCTCTTCGTCAACCATGTCGTACAAGAAGGACACCTCTCTGTCGACATCGGCAATGATTGGGAACGAGAACTCCTTCAAGGATGGAGTAACGTCTTCAATGTCCTTGATCCAGTCCTTGTGGCTCTGGACACCCTCAGCAGACAAACCAATCAACTTGACGTTTCTATCAGCAAACTCCTGCTTCAAAGCTGCAAAGGCACCCAACTCAGTGGTACAGACTGGTGTGAAGTCAGCTGGGTGTGAGAACAAGACGGCCCAGGAGTCGCCGAGCCACTGGTGGAACTGCAAAGTGCCCTCCGTGGTATCAGCCTTGAAGTCTGGAGCAACAGAGCCAATTCTCAATCTCGGCTGGTCCTCCTGCTTGAAGGTTCTGACACCTCTGGTAAAGACTGGTGTGGCAAGACGGGTGTTGGTTCTAGCAACACACTGAGAGACTCTCAACAAGGAACGGGTGAACATTTTCTCTCTGACTATCGGTCTGTGTGGGGTTTCGGTGTCAATTGACCAGCAATTTCTATAGAAAGGAGTACACTGAGATGAAGAAAAGGGAAATTCAAGGAGAGCAGACAAAGTTGACACATATAAGGGAAGATATTTGCTCCTTATATGAGATGGTGTTGCACTACCACGCTCCCAAATTTCGCTACTTCACGTGACACGCTTTTTCCTAATTGGCAATATGGGGGAGGAAGAAAGACGTTTAGGAGCGTTTGTACAATGTACTCGTATACAAGCGCATTAAGAATTCACGGATACAAAATCACTCACCAAAATACTACAAGTATACGTTATATTCAATACCCTCTCAAGGAATAAGTTTCGCCTATGTCCCCAATATATATATGTCTCACTGCAAAGTTGTCATAGTGACGATGTAGCGTGCGCAAACCAACCTTAAGAGTAAACAAAAGGAGACATATACACTGATCACAAAATGTAAACAGAGAGACACACAGGGACCTTTTTTGATGAAACAACGAGAACAGCACGATGAGCAACGGGGCCCAGAGTACACATATGAGCACGTTAGAGAGAAGGTTGTCGAGGGCTCCTTCACACAGAGCATCCCTAGCACCGGCTGCCTCACAGAGGCTCAGGCCAGTACTCAATGACAAGTGCACACGCGCGTCCATCGCTACATCATCTCCTACGAAATCCACGTATGCCCAGAAGACCCAGTCGTCCAACTCACGCGTCAACAACACTAACAGCACGCCAAGTATGGAGGAGACCAATATCTCTGTATACGTCCGCTGCAGAACGAGAAATGAGCGTGAGATCAAGGAAAACAGTGGGGTGGTCGTATCAACAATGGGCCATAACGGCAAGGAGGTTATCCTCCAGACCGGTCCGATGTCAGTCAGCAACAAGACTTACACGTTTGATCGAGTGTTTGGTGCCGAGAGCGACCAAGAGATGGTGTACGATGGCATCGCCAAAAGCGTCTTGCAGGAGATGTTACAAGGATACAACTGCACAGTGTTTGCTTACGGACAGACTGGTACTGGTAAGACTTACACTATGAGCGGTGACATTGAACTGTCAGGTAGCAGATTATCAGAGAATGCGGGAATCATCCCCAGAACTCTTGTGGACTTGTTTAAGAGTTTGGAGAAAAGCGCAGATTTCTCGGTAAAGATCTCATTCATTGAGCTATACAATGAGGAGTTGAGAGACTTGCTGATATCGAACGATTTGGAGGAACGCAAGGTCAGAATTTTTGAAGACCCAAATAAGAAGTCAATTATGGTTCAAGGAATGGAGGAGATTTATATAAAGACGGCCGCTGAGGGTATGAAAGTTCTCTTGGATGGTTCATACAATAGACAGGTGGCATCCACAAAGTGTAACGATCTCTCTTCTAGATCTCACAGTGTATTCACTATAACTGTACACATGAAAGAAGTGGATACTATAACGGGTGAGGAGTACTTGAAGATTGGAAAGTTGAACTTGGTGGACTTGGCCGGCTCGGAAAACATCAACCGATCAGGCGCTGAGAACAAACGTGCTCGTGAGGCCGGTATGATTAACCAAAGTCTTTTGACCTTGGGTAGAGTCATAAATGCGCTTGTTGATCAGTCTCCACATATCCCATACAGAGAATCCAAGTTGACGAGATTATTGCAAGATTCACTTGGTGGTAGAACAAAGACGTGCATTATCGCCACGGTCTCGCCCGCTAAAGTTTCACTTGAAGAGACCATCAGTACATTGGAATATGCCAATAGAGCCAAAAGTATTAAGAATAAACCACAAGTAAATCAATCCATGTCAAAGAAAATGCTGATGAAGGAGTACGTTGAAGAGATTGAAAGATTGAGGGACGATTTGAATGCAACCAGAAACAGAAATGGTATCTACGTCACAGAGGAGAATATGGAAAAGATTGTAGCGGAAAGCGAAAGCAGGCGAATTCTTGTTGAAGAGCAGAAATTAAGAATGAATGTCATAGAAGAGCAGTTGAGGAAGCTGAAGAAGGACTTTGAAGAACAATTACAAAAGTTCAATGAACTGGAAGAGACCATGCAAAGTATGAAGGAGGAAAAGGCAACTCTTGAAGAAGATCTTCGACAAACAAACAACCAACTTTATCAAACTCAGTGTGAGTTTAGAGTTGAGTCCCTTGTTTGCCAAAATCAGTCAGATGTGGTGAAAGATATTAATGCTCTTCATGCTCTTTTGGCCAAAGCTCTTCAAGATGTGATCAGCACCAGAGATGAGTTACACAATATGTTGGAGAAGAAGCAAGAAATTGAAGGTCAAAATAAACAAATATTGGGACACTCGAAGACTGCCATAGTCAGTCAAACCAGTGCGATATCACAAGATGTCATGCGTTTATCAGAAGATAATGCCGTTCTGGGTAAAGACTTGAACAAGAACTTTGAGATCATGATTAAGAGTCAACAAGCAGGTATTGAGAAGAGATGTGCAGAGATCAAGCGCTTTAGTGGGAAGCTTGAACATCGGATACAGAAATCCATTTCGAAAATCTTTGAAAAAACAGAAGGCATGAATGGCAGTATTGATGATATTGAAACCATGAAAAAGCAGATCACCGATGTTGTTATCCAAAGTCTTGATGAGTTGAAAAAGACCACTGATTCAAGCACACAAGGGATAATTAATTATGCCGAAAACATCAGTAAGGATGTGATAAGTATGAATGAGTCGATTGACAATGATGTTCACAACACACTTTCAACTGTTCACCAGCAGATCTCTGCCCAAACGGAGGAAATTATATCACTATCAGAAAGATTTATGCAGTACCAATCGAAATACCAACAACAACTCCTGCAAGAATCACAAAAGTTGGATCGTTTTAAGAAGGAAGAAGAAGAACGCTCAAAAGCCGACACAGCCATCCTATTAGAACAACTCACCAACCTTGTCAATGAGCATGAAGCGAAAAGATTACAGAGCATTCTAAGTGGTGTTAATGAAGTTACACCTGCACTCAGGGCTATTGGAGGGAAGCAAACTGCGTTTACTGAGAAGTTTAATTCATTTATCAAAGACGGTTGGCTGCCTACTCAAAACAAGTTTAGAGACCAGCTTGATTCACAGTTAGAAAACATTCATAATCGATTTGAACATGCTAGTAAGCTGTTCAGTGGAACGCATATGAATCGCATTGTTTCTTCTCTTGAATCTCAAAAGTCAGAAGGGGGACAGGCAATTTCAAAGGTGGTGGACGATCTTATTGCTAAATTGGCCACCGTGGATGAGTATACGAAGAGCTTGAAGGGCTTGAACAAAGAGAATTATGACTTTACTAAAGCACAGCTTACCAACATTCTGGACCAAACACAGCGTTCCTTTGGTACAATTACAGATACGTTTGAGAAACTTGGTGCCAATCTCAGTGAAACCAAGCCACAGATTGTTGATTCGTATCTTCATAGACAGAATGATTTCATTTTATCATTCAAGAATTCCACTCATTCTAACGTCACCAACCTTGAGTCCTATGTCTCTTCTATGGAATATGTTGACGATGGTTGTCAACCCCCAAAGAGACAGAAGATTAGCTACAACACTCAACTTCCTTGCCCATTGACTCGTGAAGAGATTATCAACTTACATAAAGATGAAATTTACTCACCGAGACCAACAGAAGTCAATCAAGTGATGCCAGCTTCAGATAAGCCATCATCCAAACGTCCACTGACAGAAGTGAAACCAAATAATAATGTAAGGCGTGATGAGAGTACTTCAGAGAAATACAAATCAAGAAGTCGCCCAAGTTCTATGTCTTCTCAAAGAAATGTTGAGAATGAAGGTTGATTAATATACTTCGTTTTCCTGTTTAATTTAATTCTGATATTTACACAATCAAATCGAGTCATCTTTTTTCATTAGTATGTACGGAATTGACTGTTAGTTATTAAAAATAGTATGGTAAATGCAGAATTGAATAGGATATGTTGTGTGTGTACATATCTGTGTGCATAGGGAATTAATAGAGGAGAGCCATCAGAAACCAACAAAAAAAAGCACCATGTTGTAAAACATACCTGGAAATAGCTCTTCTCATGCCATAAACTGCTTTACATCCTTATTCACTTGAGAGGGGAATCCAATTTCACATAATGATGCAGTCTTTATCTTTTTTGTCCTTCTTCTCTTTCTTTTCCCTTTTCTTATTATTACTTTTTGACTGAGGAGAAGCAGTCGCTGTATTTGTGGTGCTCAGATTAAAACTATTTGGTGAATCAGATGCTGTTAGACCACCATGATCATGAGATTGGGCGGGGAATGCAGGGCTAGGGCCTGCAGATGTAGTTATTGGGTTGATTAGCTTTGTAAGTTTAGACTTTGCACGATCATCACCGTTGTCCATGGCCAACGTATACCAGTACTTAGCGGAATCAATGTTGGCATCACAACCAATTCCTTTCTCAAAGAAATGGCCCGCTGTGGATTGAGCCTTTGGGAGGCCCAGCTTAGCAGCTCTAATAGCCCATTGGAAAGCCTCAAAGTTATCCTTTTCCAAATTTGGTGGGTTACCAACTAAGTACCAAGCACACAATGCTAACATGGATTCTGGGTCGCCAGCGACAGCTGCTTGCGTGTAGTAGTGGATAGATAGATCGGCATCCTGTGGAACGACGTCATCCCCAAGTTCGTAAGCCTTTCCCAAGACGGCTGCAGATTTTGCATGACCGAGAGATGCTGCTTGCACATAGAGTTCCATAGCGTATTTGTGATCTGGAATGACGATATCCAAGAACCCTTCGTCATAAATCTTTGCCAATTCATATGGAGCAGCGTTAGTCAATTCGTTTGCTTTCGTAACTGCTCTTGACAACCATTGGATACCGCTCTTCTTAAGGTTAACATTATCTGTCAAGCCCATTCTTCCATAAAAGGAGTAGACACCCAATTTGTACATTGCAGATGGGTGGTTCTTTGAAGCTGCGTATTTCAAGAATTCAATGGCTCTTCTCGAGTCTCTTCCAACACCAAGTCCTTCTTCATAACAATATGAGGTTCTATAAGCGGACTCCACGTGTCCGTGTTTGGCCGCGCCTTGGAACAATGTGAATGCTTCTTTGTTCTCGACTTTTCCTAATGCGCCTGAACTGTATGCATCAGCAAGGAGGTACTGTGCATCTGTATAGCCTTTGTCAGACAACTTCTTCAAGTAGTGAATTGCTTCTCTTAAAAACTGTTTTCTGATGTTTTTCTCCAAATTTGGGTCACCTTCTGGTTTTGGAGAGTTATCAGCCTTAGTTTGATCCATTGTTAATGCTGTTTGCAACATGTATTGGGCGTATTGGAATAAGACCTTTGGGTCGTTGGACTTTTTGACATTCTTTCTGTACATGTCAATCGTTTTCATTCTTGGGAGAAGAGATGAGGAGGTGTTCTCTCCCAAGTACTGTTTGATCAAGCTGTGGGAGATATCGGATATGGACTCGTTTGTGAGGGTGAAATGAGCCGATTCATTACGGTCCAAGAGGTACATGTGGGACAAGTCTACCGACTTTGACTGTTTCATATGTGATTTACCAGCATATGTTGAAATTGATTGTAGATCTGTTCCCAAGGAAGCTGGAGACTCGGATCTTAGGGTCTGGTGGGACTTGTTGAAGTCCTCGTGCATCTGTGGTGGTAAACTGAAAGAGCGAGCTCCGATTGGGGTGTCTGGCGGGTCCATTCTTGGAGAGGACGAGACCGAGCCATTGTGCGAAAGATTCTGTAAGCGATGGTGAGGGCTTGTGGCATTAGGATCAGCGCCAGCTCCGACAGCAGTGACGGTTGGGAGAGGCAACGGCAAGGAGCTTGAGGAGCCCATCTTGGCCGATTCTTGCTGTAAAAAGTTTGCTGGCGGCTGCAACGCATTGTACTGAAGTATTGTCGACTGGTTCAACGTGTTGGTCTGCGTAGTTTCCATCTTCTGAGAGGAAGCAGCGTACGAAGACGGCTCATGAGCAGAGTATGAGGAGCCCTGGTCTTGGGTTCGCGGAATGTTGTAAGCATCACTTGCATTGTTGCACAGGCTGGTCTGTTCGGTGCTATTTGAGACGGCGACCGAGTGGGCAGTCTGGAATGTGTTGTTAGAAGATTTTGAGTCTAGGCATGTATCGATGTGGATCCTGGACGAGGAGTAGGGGGCGGCCGTTTGTAGGGCGTGTACTGAGAGCGGGATGCTCTGTTTCATCTGGGACGCGCTGTACGTGTCAGACATTTGGTGGCCATCGAGGCCTGACGGTAGATGCTTGCGGTAGGGGTGGACTGTCTGTGACATTGTGGTCTTAGTGCTGGGCGTCTATTGTGTGTGCACACGGCGGCAAGAGGTCCAGGTTGTACAACTGGGGAGCGTTACGCGTGCTTTGAGGCCGCTGGGTTTACACACGGGGCTCCAGACTGGTACTCTGGCTGGCTAGGGGCCGGAACACGGAGAGCACAAAGGTAGCGGACGAAACGGGAAGACTGGCGTGTTTTAAGCGACCACGCAAATGCGTGCGTTGGGCCAAAGGACCAGGAGCAGCAGAGAAATGGGTGGAGGGCTTTTGTACGCAGCAGCAAGAGCGTGGGCGTCAGGGCAGGCTCTGAGGGGAGTGGAGGCAGTAGTTGCTGAGAAGAGCCAGAAAGCGTTGAACAATGATCCAGATTCCGCTTCACGAGGGTGGGCGTGTAGAAGAAGGCGCCCTTGTATGTCGCTTCACGGCGGGCCGGCGCCTTTTATATATGAGAAACCTTATGTTTCCAGCTTGTTTTGCGTGTTCCACCTGGGCGCGCACGCGGGCCAAATGCTGAGGCCGCGAAAACGCAAACCCGCTGGAGACCGCTTTTGTTTACATTTCCCATCATAAGACCGCGTCAGGAATGGGTGAAGGAGGGAACGCTGGGCTCGTAGGTTCGGGCTCAGGGCTAGGGACTGGAGGGGCAGGGGCCGGAGAGATGGTGGAGTGATGGGGCATATTGGGTGCTTGAGGGCGGTCCTGTGATGGGCGACATGTGGTTCACCTCAACGCTCGGCTCTTGCATGCTTATTCGTTGGGCTCTCCGCACAAAATTATGCGCATGAGACGCAAGAGGGCTCTGGATTTTTTTCCCTCCAAGGGGAAGCCAAACGCTACGGGGAAGTCCAACTACAACCTGTATAGGCTGTAGGAGCGGTGGGAAAGCGGTGTGTGTTTTCGTTTTGTGCGAAGACCCTTTAAGACTTGGCCCGTAATTGTGCCACCACACGGTATTCTCACCAAGCTCTTATACTTTGAGACACACACAGCCCACCACCCGGAAAACCTTTTATTTTTCAAAGCACAGATGGAACACCTTGGCGGTATTATAATTTTTACGCGTTTTAATTACGCGTTCTGGTGGTGTTCGGGTGGCCATAGGCATATTCTCTCGGCGCGTGGTGATGATTGTATACACAGGCACCTCTGAGTGGCATTCTAGGGATCTTTTTGAGTGGCCTTTGCAGTAGCCCTTTAGAGTAGAAATCAACGCAGCATTCCGCGTAGCCCGTAACACAGGCTCCACGGCAGCCGTACCACAGATCGCCGTTGAAACCGCAGATGCCTCTCAACACTACAGTCTGCACGTCTGCAACATATCACCGGGTCAATAAGAAAAAAAATAATACTGGCTTCAGGAGGAGAAGAGTACAAGCCAGGGAAGCCTGAACACAGCCGCAGTTCACGCCTGGCCCCGGAAGAAGGCGTAATATGACACACCGAAAGGTCCTGCTTCCCAATCGCAAATGGCTAGAGGAAAACACAGAGATCTTCCAGTACGTCCAGGGGAAAATCGCCAAGAAAGTGTACCAGAAGATTGCTCGCTACTGGAACAAGCGGTACCAGCTGTTCACACGTTACGATGAGGGCATCCTGATGAACGAGGAGCTCTGGTACTCCGTCACCCCAGAGGCAATGGCAATCTTTATTGCAAAATTCATCAAGGCGTGTGACCCGTCCGTGAGCTCTGTCCTTGACGTCTTCTGCGGCGGCGGAGGTAACCTGATCCAGTTTGCTCGCTTCTTTGACCACGCTTACGGCGTGGAGTACAACGAAATGAACCTCTACTGCGCAGAGAATAACTGCAAGGTCTATGGCGTCGACTCTAAAGTTAACCTAAAACTTGCAAGCTGGATAGACCTGGTAGGATCAAGCTACTACAATCAACTCCAGGGAAAAATCGACTTCATTTTCGCATCACCACCATGGGGTGGACCAACATATAAACAGCAGGAGGTGTACAACCTTGAGGTGGATCTGGACCCAATGCCCCTCAAACAACTACTGGGATCATTTTTTGCCATCACAAAGAACGTTGCACTGTTCCTCCCGAAAAACTCTGACTGGGACCAACTATCAGATGTTACAAGAGAACTGCTGGGTGAAGATGCAAAGTGCAGAGTAATGTTTATGAACGACCATGATAGATGCAAAGGAATCCTGGTCTTTTGGGGAGAAAAGTTCCAAGATTCTGATTATGATTACGATCAAGAACTAGAAGACATTCCATATTACTACATGCGCCAGAATGAGAATACAGAGGACATCCAGGACATATCACACTACAAATCCATCAATGGCCGTTACCCAGATCGTGAACAGGACGATAGAGCTGTCCAAAGATACACTGTTGGAGACTATGCTGAGGATTTCTACGATGAGATAGAACAGCCCAAACCTATTGCATGGCTGGATCCACTTGTACGGCGATGGTATACTTTTGATATGACAACTTGCCAATCCGTATATCTCACAAATGGACCTGAACCACCAGAGGGCTTCACATTATATGAAGACCAAACACAAGGCAATGGTACTACTACTGTGGAATCTACAACAGAGGAAGATGTAGAAGTATTGGAGGCGAGTGAAGAAGAAGACGATGACGACGATGATGGTCCACCGGAGGAGTCATCATCAAAACCAACAGGTTATGTCACAAAGATCGTATCGTAGCAGAATATAATCTTCGCAAGAGTTGAAAGCATCATATCGCTGCAGACATAATCCAAAAGCACATACTAAAAGTTCCACAAATCTTAACAAGAACAAAGGAACAAAATGACGGAATGTATTAAAATGTAAAATAAAAGGTGTCATGATTCTATGATTATTGCTTGAAAAATATCAAAATAAAAAAAAAAAAATAAAAATCCCGTAAGCGTCATAAAGGAATTAAAGAAACACACACACAAACAGAAGCATGGGTATTTATATCTTTGGGGGTGCTAGCTTAGTGTTTTGTGTCATATCAAGGTTCAATTCTTTAAGGGTTGGGTCGTGCCTTCCAGATTCTCTTCTGGATTCACTGGCAGAAATGGTGTTTATCAAACTGTCACGAACTCTTTTTGTGCTTTGGAGTGCTCTGATTATTCTCTCCTTGTTCTTTAGATCGCTCTTCAATTGGAGGATTTCATCTTCTTGGTCCTTTAAAATAATGTCAACCTCATTTTCATTATTAACGGCCTTAGTCGGAGAGAACATGTGGTCGTGGTTCTGTGTAGAAGAAGCCACTTTCTTTGTTTCCTTAATACTCATCTCCAGTTGGAGCTGATGCTCCAAATGGTTAATATAGGACTTGTACTCATCAATCTCAGCATATGTTTTTTTAAACAACTCTTCAACTTGGCCAATAAGGTTTTCAGAGCCGGAAGATGACTCAGCAGTGTTGGCCAATATTTGATTAACAACGTCATTCTTCAAGACCATCTTATGGGCATGCTGCTCATCAGTCAACCTCTTCATGTGTTCGAGTCGTTCGGTCAAGATTCTATTCTCAGCATTAAGTTGAGCCATCTGCTCCTTCACATCCTCAGCAATTACAGTGTTAGTTTCAAGTGATCCCAGCGTTGTAGATTTTCTCTCTTTGATGTTTTCAAGTTGAAGTTGTTGTGTCTGGATCTGCATCGTCAACTTTTCAATAATCTTATCCTTTTCAGTAGTGGTATCGACCTCATGCTTTCGGACATTTAAGTTGATATTCTTGGCACGAGCAGCAAATCTGACTGTATTGACTGTCTCCGCTAATGCAGAATTGCTCGTGTGAATTGTACAAAGAATGGCCACTACCGATTCACCAGACAAGGCCGGTTGTAAGATTCTGGTAAGTTTAGAGTCTCTGTAGTTGATGTGACCAGTGTTTGTTGAGTAGGAAGACAGTTTAACAATGACACTCCCCAAGGCTAAAAGGGATTTATTGATGAACGAACCCTCTTTTCTTCTCTCTTGTTGGCCAGTGGCTCTTTCTGAACCAGCCAAGTCACACAGGGAAAGTGTGCTGTAAGTAGCAATACCGGTAACTGTGTTTGTAGTTGATATTCTCAAAAGTACAATTGCATGTGAACGCGAGGATCTTGCGTTATAATCGGTCTCACCGACCCTTCTGTTCATGTTACCTTTATTAATCAGGCCAAGGATATCACGCTCATTTTTGACAGGTTCCTCCAACAGGCCAATCACCTTGACGCCGTGGTTTGGAACGTCTCTTATCTTGAGTTCTGTGGAGCTTTTCAGCTGATCTGCATTCAACAAGTCGTAGATTCTTTCATTGTAGATCTCCAAATACGACACTTTCAAATCGTACTTGTAGATGTCCTTATCGGAGCGATCTATTCTACTAAAGATCTCTCTGATGGATAACCGAATCACACCTGGCTCCTTGTCTGTACCGGTCATGGAGTATGTCTTACCGGAGCCCGTCATACCGTAGGCGAACACGGTTGCATTGTACCCGTCCATCAAGGACTCTATCAAGCCCTTGACACACTTTTCGTACACGTCGCTGTTGGTGTGAGATGGGTGAAACACATGGTCGAACTTGAACTCGCCCACGTCGCTGTGCTGGATGGAGTCATCCGTCAAGTACCACGGATCTTTGAGGAATGTGTCCGAGGGCTTGACCCTGATGGCCACAGAGATCGCTCCTGTGTATGGCCGCGACGTAGAGGAGAACGAAGGCGTCGTTGGTCTTGAGCCAGACGTATATGAGAGACTGCTGCTTGGCCGTTCCCTCACTGGCGTGAACATAGGCCGCTCTCCGTACCGGGAGCCCCCGTGGCCTCTGATGCTCGAGGGCGTTTGTGTCCTGGACGACAAGCTCGACGACGGCCTCATTGACGGCGTCGAAGGAGGCCCCGTGCGTCTTGGTGTTTGGCTTCGCGAGAACATACTCTTCTATTCGGTCAATTCTTCTGTTCTCTCCGCTGCTCAGAGGTGTGCAAATGTGTGTGCTGATTGCCTCAACAAAGTAGCATGCCGGTCTCCCCCAGCTTGTAGAGGGCTTTTGTGAGATGGGCAGAAAGCTCTTTTCGGGGGCGCGCTCCCAATCCGGCAGAGAAATAAACAAATGTGTCTGTTGCCACGGAAACGGCGCTGAAGGCCGCGCCTGCTGAAGGATGGCATCCGATGAGACATTGGGCTCGGAGATTTACGGTTTCTACGCACAAGCGGATTAATAAATAGCAAGAAGTGTGGATATTAAGGATGATATTTGGAGAAATAAAATAATGTAGCAATAAGCCAGAGAGTGCTCCCCGTATACAGCCCATTCCGTAGTGGATTTTATTTTTGTGGTTTTGTAGTGGAACATTGGAACCAGGCACAAATGCCACAGCTCCTCTCCTGAGTATACAGCAGTTGGTGAGACACGTAGAAGAGAAGCAATGAATGGCATGTCAATTGATGTGGCAACTTTTCCCCTGTGTGGTTTTAAAGCTGTAATGAGTTGTACGATAACGAAAAAAAAAGATGAAATAAAGAAGATGAAGCTGGACAGTTCAAAAAAAGGGTTCCAGATCTAAGCTGCGGTAGCCAAACCAACAGCATCGTGTTTCAAGTCGTAGACAGAGTAGAATCTACGCAAGAAGGCGTCACCCAAGATGGCCATTGGACCAATTGGTGCTGGGAAGTCCATTGGAGTGAATGCAGAGATACAGGAGCCGGAAACCTCCAAAGTGTAGTCGTATGGACCAATGGTGAAGTTGTAACCAGCCAAATTGAAAGTCAAGTCTGGCAAGCTGTCTCTGGTGTCACACTCAACAGAGTACTGACCAGACCAGCCCTTCTTGGCACCAATCTCAGCATTCAAGATCTCAGCCAACCCAGATGGCAAGGCAATCAAAGAGGTACCAGTGTCGATGGCAGCCCCAGTGCTCTCTAAACTGGCCCACTCGTCACCCAAGCCAATACCATTGAGAGAAACCTCCCAGTAGGCTTTACGGCGGACAGGCAACCATGTCATTTCACCAGTGAACTTGTCAGCTTCATAACCACCAAAGGTGGCGACACCACCATCCTCGCTCACGTCAGCGTTGCCCAAGTAGAAGGCAAACTGCTCCTTGTCCAACAAGCCAGCGTTGATGGCGTTATAGACAGGTGGGACAATGTGGTCGACAGAGATTGTGTCGTAACCCAAACCGAGAATACCGTCAAACTTACCAAAGGCAAAGGCCAAACCTGGCTCAGAGGTGGCCTCGGCAAAGTCCTGCTTTGGAATGATCAAGTCACCCAACTGCAAGGTGTCCTGGGAGACGTAACCCTCCAAGGAGCCGGAGCCATAGCGGATGGAGAACTCAGAGCCGTTGGCCTTGTAGGTAGAGGAAGCCTCATGGTCGTACTTTGTGTGCAAGTAGCAAGCCAGAGAGGAACAGTCAGCGGATGGGACCCACAAGTTGGAGGAGCCAGTGTCCAAGATAACCTTGAAGGTCTGGGCTGGGGTACCTAGGGAAATCTCTGTAAAGTACTGGGCATTCAAGTAGTTAGTCAACGGGGTGTCATGGCCGCCCTGGAGAAGAGGGGCCTGGGCGCCAGGGAAGGCCTGGGAGAACAGGTGTGTGTATCTGTTGGAGAACTGCTTGAGGTACTCATCAAAGGTGATGTCCTTCAACTGGTCATCCAGAGACTTCTTGTGGATCTTTGCAGAGTGCACCTTAGCGCTAACAGTCTGAGAAAGAGCCACAAGAGTGACTGCCACTTGGGTAAGGACAGAGAGTTGCATGGTGGTATGTCTTTGTGTAAGCTTGTAGTGGGAGACGGGGGAGCCTACAAATGAGTGCGACGGGTGCTGTGTTTCAACCACCTGGTTGTGTAGTTTGTACGAGGTGGGAAAAGAGAGTGGGAAACTTCAATTGGCCCTCTGTGGTGTTAACGAGGCGGTGCGATATGGCAGGCTGGCTAGATTAATTCTCACTTCTGTGGGGTGAAGGCAAAGGGGAGAGGTTCGATAAGAATTATGAATTGCTGCGGGACACCCATCGCCAGCCAGGCGGTTGGGCCACGAGAATTGCTGGGTGGCAAAAATTAGGTAAAAAAAAACCAATAAAAAGAAATATAGAATGCTTCGCGGCAGGTTCGAACTGTCGACCTTCAGATTATGAGACTGACGCTCTACCGACTGAGCTAGCGAAGCCAATCTATGGTGCCTAAAAACCATGTGGAGTTCCGGTTCTGGAACCGCAGCTGTACGCTTATCCTCTTGTAACAAAGAACACCGTGTATCAAAAAGTCCTGAAAAAGTGAAGAAATGGACAAAAAAAATAGAATAGAGAATCAGAGATCAAAAAGAAACCAAGGTAAGAATAAAACGTATAAACTAATCAACCGTGTCGCCGAAACACCTAAAAGTTCACTCTATTGTTGGGGGCAGTCTTGGCAATCTTGACTTGTTTCGCCTCACCATCTTCAACAATAGTTTCAGAAATACTCGTCTTTCTTACCATAGGGTCAAGGACCGAGCCGTCGCTCGAGGTGGACGAAGTCGATGAAGTCGACGAGCTTCTTCTGGTCTTGTATGGGATGTACACCTCGGTGCCATCAACCCTGTGAACATACTTTCCCGTGTTAGGCAAGGAGCGCGAGTAAGTAGAGCCCTTGTTGACCATGTTCAAGTACTTATCGAAAATCCCGGACATTGCGTGTAGAAGTGTCTTGTGTGTTTGTTGTTTGTGTGCTTATATGTTTGTATCGTGTGCTGCGGTCGTTATTTCTCAGCTTGAAGAGAGAAGTACAAGATGGCAGAAATTAGCGTCTCAGAGGACAGTGAAAGAGAGTGACACATCCCTTATATACCCAATACAGGAGCAGCTTTTAGGACCAATTTCTAAGCCATAAAGACTATTTGTTAGACACAACCCAAATTCTCATCCCCCCATTCTTGAGGTGCTATATTGCGTTAAGGGGGGTAAAGGATTCTAATGGCGCAATAGCGTAGCTATTGCGCAAGCACCACATGCCCCTCTGTGAGTGGCCCGATGGTCCCAAACTGTCATTCTACTTGTGTGTGTGTGACCAGACTCTGACAAAAATTGTTGGTGTGCGTGTATCATTTTTGAAAGTGGAAAGAACACATACTCTCACGCACAGTATTGTCAGCGATATCTAATAAAGATTAGCAAGTATCAATACACTGCGCTGCATAAGGACTAACTTTCTATACATTGAGTTCCAATTTATTGTGTGCTATAAGCTCATATACTTCATAAGGGGAGCGAGCGAGGAACTGAGAAGGACGGTGAAACCTCTGAGCAAATCTGGGGTAAAGCGGTGGAAGAAAGCAGTGGCTTTTTATCACAGGACACTAGACAGGATTTAGATGAGGTGGGCTTTGTTGTAGGGAGAAGAGGCTCAGTGAAACAGAAAGAAAGGCCCTGGAAACTAGTAGGCTGATCCAGAGGTCCTTCTGAATTTTCCATTGAGTTTTCAAGGCCTGTATCTCTGCATGGCGATAGCAATCGGCCGTGTGTGGCTTTAGCACCATCACATCTCATCTCATCACATCTTATCACATCTTATCTGGTGCTCCAACTATGTTTAATTTCAAGTCTTCTGAGCCTTTATCTGAAACAAGACGCCAAAGTAAACCATCATGCATTCGGATATCTCGTGAGTAGCAATCCTTGAACAGAGCATTAGCATTAGGTGGGCCCTTATCAATATGTGAGACGTCCGTCCTCTACCATGCCACTCGCCACGACAAGTCTAGAACCCGTATATTTTGGATTTAAAATCCTAACAAAATAAACACATTTTGTTACCATAGAACAACTTTCATGTATTGGAATATTCCTAGGCCTATCAGTTGATATTAGCATGATTACCAACTTCTTGAGAAAGCATATTCTTGTGGTCAGCAGGGTTTGCTGCAGACTCATACAATGTAATCACTGGGTTCTTACCTAATGGGCTTGTAAATTGCCCTCTCAGCTCAATGTAATAGAGTTTTGTGAACTCGTCTTGGTCCTTAGACCAATTATCTTCAATAAAGATTGTGAGATGATTGGTGCCTTGGAACAAAGCACGCGGTAGATGGTGCTCGGCAAATGTATCCTCATCAACGTTTTGGGTTTCACCATCTATTGGGCCTATTTGCGGTTGGTCAAACTTGTGAGTAGCCTTAGTGTCAGCAATGTTGTCAAAGTCCAAATTGTCTTTGTTTTTGAAGAGCTTGACGGTCTGGGGGCAGTGGTCTGCATCTCCACTCGTCCTTAAGATGATCGAGTACAGCTTTACATTGCCTGTAAAGGGCACATTCAGCACCAACTGTGCATCAGCATCTGATTCAATATACCCTGATAATGAAAACTTATCTTCGGATAGCTTGAATACTTTTTGTAGTTGATCGCTGGGTTGCTGAACGTTAAGAGCTGTCAACTTGTAAAAGTCAATGTACTGGCGAAGGTTCGAGGCCTCTGATGTTGGAATTGGTGCCACATGCTGATGTTCACCTTCCCCCTCACCACCACCATGTTGATGTGAATGTGTTCCAAAATGCTCGGCTTCACAGGACATTTTCGAACACTGAGGCCAAAATTAACACCATTCTAGAAGTCATTTGGAAACTGGGATGAAAGTGCGATGATTTCTCCACAAAAAATAGAAAGAAAAAGAAAAGAAGACAACGCCAGGATAAATCTGACACCCGTACACCATCTACTTACTAATTACACAGGAAATTACACAGGAAGAAGACTTCGTGGCCAGCCAAGATTTCGATATCTTTCCCTCTTTAATTTGAACACTTCGGAGACGGAGTAATTGAACAAAAACTTACCGAATAACACATAAGATGGTGCACACAGCACAGTTCCTGGAATCACGAGGCACAAACATCGGCTCCGTACTGGCCGGTGGGTACGCTCACCCACTTGCACGCGAGTGGCAGCATGAGAGACAGCTGACGAAGAACATGTTCATCTATCCCCTCTTTATCTCTGATGATCCAGAGGAGGAGACACTGATCGAGTCACTTCCTAAGCAAAAGAGATTTGGTATCAACAAGTTGATCCCATTTGTACAGCCTCTTGTTGCCAAAGGGCTTAAGGCCGTGATTCTTTTTGGTGTTCCAATGAAAGAGGGCTCTAAGGACCCAATTGGTACCTCTGCAGATGACCCAGAAGGACCAGTAATCCTCGCCACAAAAGCTCTTAAGGAGAATTTCCCAGACTTGTTTATCATGGCTGATGTGTGCTTATGTGAGTATACCTCTCATGGTCACTGTGGTGTCTTGTTTGAGGACGGTACCATCAACAGAGAAGAGTCTGTGAGAAGAATTGCTGCTGTTGCTGTCAACTACGCCAAGGCCGGTGTTGACTGTGTTGCCCCATCAGACATGATTGACGGTCGTATTCGTGAGATCAAGCTTGGTCTTATTGAAGCACAGGTTGCCCACAAGTGTTTTGTGATGTCGTACTCCGCCAAGTTCAGTGGTAATCTTTACGGCCCATTCAGAGACGCTGCCTGCTCTGCTCCAGGCCAGGGTGACAGAAGAAGATACCAGCTTCCTTCAGGTGGTAGGGGTCTTGCAAGAAGAGCCTTGAGAAGAGATGTTGATGAGGGCACTGACGGTATCATCGTCAAGCCATCCACTTTTTACTTGGATGTTATGGCTGATGCTGCTGAGATTTGCAAAGATTATCCAATTTGCGCATACCATGTCTCTGGTGAATATGCCATGTTATATGCTGCTGCTGAGAAAGGTATTTGTGACTTGAAGACAATTGCATTTGAGTCCCACCACGGCTTTATTAGAGCTGGTGCAAGACTGATCATCTCGTACTTCACACCAGACTTTTTGGACTGGTTGAGCGAATGAACGGTGGCTCATTATATATAAAACACACAAGAAGCATAAATGTACATAGCTTATACCATAATGATTTCGTAACTGAAGATGTCAATATATACTAATTCTATATATATATATATATAGTCATGCCAATAATGCTGTCTTGCCCGTGTTGATCTTTTCCGTTTTTTTCGCCACTTCCTGTGGTTGCTCAGGTTCAGGTACTTCTGGAAGGCCCTCAACAGTTGGTAGTTTATGTTCCAACTCCTCCGTTGTGTCCTTCTTTGCCTCTTGCTCCTCTAATTCTCGAAGCTCCTCATCAAGCTCATCCTCAAAGTCTCTGCCAACAACAGAAGTTGCTAGTGTCTCATTAATCTCCTCTTGATACGCAATATTCTCATGTACTTTTTCCACGAGTTTCTCAACATCCTCTATTGCCATTTCTTTATTCAGCTTTTTCAGAATCTGATTACCATTCTGTAAACCTTTTAAGAACTCCTTCTCAACCAGCTTGAACTCAATGTTATGTATCATATTCTCTAGGTTAAACATCTGGTTGGAAACGTCTTCAATCAACTTCTCTTGGTACTTTGTCTTCTTTAACAATACTCTGGCACTGTTCTTATTGTTTTGACGGAGGTATACCCTGATCTGCTCTTGCTCGCTCTTGACAAGCAAGTTCATCTTCCGTTGATACTTCACCAGTTTGTCTTTCTGCAATTTTAACTGTAGGACGGCCCTGTCCTGTACAGTCACTCTCGGTGACGATGATGTGTTTCCCATTATCAGCAGTGATGTAGTGCTTCTGTGTCTTTACAGATATGCATCAAGATAGGAGCGGTCCTTCTTGACTTACATTTCCTAAGGCAACTATGAGTCTGTGCGCGATATGGCTAATCATTCATGTTACATAGAACAGATGAGCTTAATTGGCGTTACTTACGTCGTAAGAGACACAGAACTTGTAGATCATGTCGTAGATCAATACTCTTTTTCTAAACAAAGTCAAGTGGTATAAATTTATTGCTGTATAGTATGTGTCAATTGACGTTTATATGTTATTAGGACATTGATGTGGCTAGTTGGACCACATACTCCTCTAAAATATATAATCCGATATAGTGTAACGGCTAGCACGGTTCGCTTTCACCGAGCAGACCCGGGTTCGACTCCCGGTATCGGAGTTTCTTTATTTTTTTGCTTTTTCCGCGATCAGCCTCACTATCGCACCAAGACCTCATAGTTCTTCTTCACATGTGATTTTGTAAAAGAGGATAATAGTTCTGCACCACAAGTTTGCTGAATTGATACTTGATTCTTCATCTCCCGGTAATATTACACACCGCTCAGATATTCACTCACACGACCATAAGGAGACAATGTCAGAAAAGATCCAGCAGGCCACCGATATCTTCAACCAGCTCTGTGCAGATGTAGATATCACACAGGAAAGCTTCCAAAGTGAGTGTTAGAAAAATCTCATGCTTAAATCAACGCCACCCATGGCATATATGGAACCTTTAACTAACATAATACGAAGTTGCTCTCTTCTCCATCTGTTTTAACCCAATTTTCTGGAACATTGCTGCCAGACTTGGTAAGTAACAACTGTCATCCCACAACTATCCGGCCAGGTCCTTCCCCAGATTTATTTCATTATACTGACACATTCTTTCCAACCACAGAGTACAACACCCACTTTCTCACCAAGATTGCCGGTGGAGCTAAGAGAGGGTGCTACATTCTGGCTTCCATTATCTTTTCTTTGGGTATTTTCAGGGACTATTTGTACGAAAAGGCATTGTCAGAGCAAGTTACCTCAGAACTTTTAACGGGTCCATTGTTCGAGGCCGCAGGCATTGCTTCCTTTGTTCTTGGTAACATCTTTGTCCTCAGTTCTATGTGGGCACTTGGTGTAACTGGTACTTACTTGGGTGACTACTTCGGCATTTTAATGCAGCACAGAGTCACCGGTTTCCCATTCAACGTCTTAGACAACCCAATGTACGTGGGGTCAACATTGTGCTTCTTAGGTACTGCCCTCTACTTTGGCAAGCCAGCAGGGCTGTTTGCTACCCTCTTTGTCCACATCCTCTATACTATCGCATTGAAGTTCGAAGAGTAAGTTCATTTGTGTTAATTTATTCAAATTCCAAGTATATTCACTAACAACTATTACAGACCATTCACTGCCGCAATCTATGCAAAGAAGAGCAAAGAAGATGCTAAGAAGGCGAACTAATTTGGGGTATTACAAAGACATGGTTCATCAAATGAGCTGATGATCTCGAATACAGAAAAGGCACTAGTGACTTTTATGAGAATTATATAAAAATAAAAAGAATTTTAGTTTGTGTGCTTCAATTAAGAAGTATCAAAAATCCAAATCATAAAATAGGATCACCTAGTGATATCACCTTATTATGGATTAAGCAATATTTTAATCCTGCGTCAGCTATTTATGTTTAGTTCAAAGACTAATAAGTCTTATGATGACTTATGAAGCAAGGGTTGCTAAATTGTTATTAACTCAAGGTTTCTTTGTTTTATCCAATTTTAAAAAAAGAAGATTGCTGAAAGTAAGGCTATCTTATTGTATAAAAAAAATTGCCTCCTATGGGAATTGAACCCATGATCCCCGCATTACGAGTGCGATGCCTTACCACTTGGCCAAGCAGGCGCTAACGATAGTAGAAATTCGGTGGTTTAGAGCCTGGTCGCGACTCTTTGGTATGCATTGAATTGATGATCACTGCAGTTGTCGCCATTATTGAGATCTGATATACTACAGTGTGAAACAATGATGTTTGAATAAAGTCTATTAATATATGCGGTTTAACCATCAAAGAAATTTAAATGAAACGGAACAAAATAGATAACAAAATAGTACACATGAAATGAATGTAGATATATCTTTTGCTAAGCCATAATGTTACATAAAGAAAATGGAAGACAGTAACACTAGAGATCTACTCAATACTGTGTGTGTAGATGTCTTGGCCATAGGCTGTGCGAAGAAGTAAAATAATAACGATAGAGAGATAGAAAGATAAAACAAACAAACAAACTGCGATATGAAATGCATTATATTGGGAAGGCATATGGATTTCAATGAACGCCAATAACAGAGAGTTCAAGAGTCCAAACACGTCGTATATGAACATGGATAGTCAATGTTTCCTTAACACCATCTGGGCCAAGGATTCCCGGGACCTTTAGCTCAACAACGCTATTGGACCACCAACATTTACGGGCAGGTTTACGCCAAAACAAGAGCAATTTGGAAGAAGTGCCAGCACTCTTTTTTCCGTGAGTTCTGGATCTTGAAGCAGAACGGGAAGCCGTTCTGACAGTGCTTGCTAACTCAGCAATTCTTGATCTTCTTGATTGCTTTGGTGAAAGACTCTGGTTTGAGGTGACTGGGTCCAGCGCTGGGGAGGCTGGAGACTCTGGTTCAGCAGGAACATTTGGGTGTTTCAAGTCGATGAGAGCCAATGAAGTCAAGACGGTTTTACCTGGCTCTTGAGATCTGTGGCCCCAGTCTGTCTCAGTATCGAATCCTGATGAACACAACATATCTAATAAGTGCTCCTCAGCTGGGCCCAACTTCTTGCCTGGCATGTAGCCCAGCCCTTCAAATACTTTCATGCGGTTGACCAAGTAGCTGCCAGCAGCTTGCTTGATTGCTCTGATACCCTGTGGGTTAATACCTTTGTGTGGTGGTACAACGTAGTAGTCTATATCTTCTCTTAAAACGATAATAGATGGCTTCTCGCTCAATACCTCGATGTCTGGTGTATGGTAGGCATCGTAGACTTCTGTCTTGGTGCCCGCTGGTAATTTCTGGGCAGCTCTAGAAAAGCTTTGAGTGATGTATTCAAAGCATGTTGGGTCAAAGTTGACATATACCACGTCCTCGTCGGTCAAGCTGGTGATAGTGTTACCATTGATATCGACAAAGACACCGTTAGGAAAGAGACAGAGCAGTATGCTCTCAGGCAAGTTCATCAGTTCGTCTCTTGTTATCTGGAACATTGAACCTCTAATGTTGAGGTTGATTATGGAGTTCATGTCCACATCTCCAGTCAAGCCCGGCTCAGAGACACCACCGTGGTGTTCCTCGACCTGAGTGAGTATATTGGTGTGTGACATGTTGTGAAATGAGAGTGAGGGTGAGAAGAGGTGGGGACTAGGGGGATCGGCAGATATGTATATCTCAACCACTAGTCAAATTAGGTGCAAGGAAAGGAATCTTTATCGGAGGAGAGTGGGATGGCACAACACTAAGGATCCTCCTGAGTATGTGTAAATCGGGCAATGAGTGTATATGTGTGCTGTAGCGGACGGAGAGAGCAGGCCCCTGATGGGAACGCAATATATGGGTGGGCAGGTGAGAAAGGAGATAACGTATAAGTAACAGCTGAAGAAGGCTTTTAGCGGGGAACCTCGCCCTTGTGTATCCTTAGAGTATAATGCCGGTGGAATGGGGTCTTGCAATAGGCACAGCGCAATGGGAGAAAACTTTTAGTACGCTGGTTGTATCGTTGACTTTCAACTTTTGTTTGTGGCGGGTTTCTGGCAAAAGCGCGCTCGCCCACCAGTCGCGCGCAAACCTGTTGAAGATTTTTCGCTGCTGGTAAAGAAAGGGCATAGGGCGAGGGCCACGCCGGCAAATCGAGCGTGTTCGCGCATAGTATCACGTGATCACGTGATACTATGCGCGTCCCCGCGAATATTTGCAAACAGCCAATCACTGTGCGGGAATCACCTGGGCAACTATCTAGGCTTTTGGGTCCAGGCTGAGCGAGGCTCTGGGGTGAGCAAATACAGCTTGCAGCTGGAGCAGGGAAGTGAGCAAGAGTCCACCTACGTGATCAATTGGGGCGAGCAGCGGCTGGGGTGTCGGCCGTTTGTAGCTGTTTCCATATTATGTATTTATATATGTGGTCACATGTATTTATATGTGTTTATATGTGTTTGTTTATGTTACCCACTGGGCATGCTGGGTTCCGAGGCACTGTGCTGGCGCAAAGGGCCTGGACAAACCAACAGCTCACTTCTAGAAGGGCCTCCCCCCATTAGCGCTTCCACCCCCCCTCTCTGCCTGGGTGTTTCACCTCCCCGCCCCCCGTTCGCGCGCTCCCGCCCACACATACAAACACGCAGTGGCACAACTACTGTGTGCGCACCAGCAAGCCGAACGACTGAGAACAAGAGGACAAATTTTGTTTCCTTCACCACCACCAAGAGGCTCCCAATCAACGACTAAACCCGCCTAGAAAAGCGCCTGAAAGTATTCACAGAACACGGGCTACACACTGTCCGGCGAACCGCTTCCCGCCCTGTGAGAAAGAGACTTTTCGCCAGGGACCCCTCCTCCATTAGCACACAGCAGAATTCACACGTGTTGTTGATACAAGACTCAGCTATACAGCTCCCAACCACACAGAGACCTACCCTCTTTTTCGGGAGAAAGCCAGAGAACCGAAGCAATCTAGAGTGCTTGAGAAAGCGAGAAACGCCCTACCCGCCCCAAGGCACACGGTGATACACGAAGTGGCTTCTATATAGCGAGCCAGTTTTGCAACCCCCCCTTATCTCGCCTCCCGCCCCCCTAAACACTCGTCTAACACCCAGCTCTGCACCAGCAACGCTACACAGTACCAAGATGTCGCTCCTCCAGCCAACCACCCGCAAGAGACCCAGATCATCCTTTGGGGACTGGAGTTCCCTTCTCCAGAACAATTTTGGTTCCTCTGACGACCCGCTGGCGCACGAGGACGCATCTGCGGTCTCAACGTCTGTCACACAGCCGGACGACTCCAGCGCTGTGATAATCGACTCGGACGACGACAACTACGGTCTCAACACCGCTGCCACAGACCCACAGTTCTCAGACGATGATGCCTCAATAGTGTTCATCAAGGAGCAACAGCTCAAGGGACTAAGTAACGGTGACCCCACTACAGATTCCGAGTATTTTAACCAACACCTCAAGTTTGATACAGATGACGAGGAGGCCATTCAGGACGACCCCGTGGAAATCAAGTTCAACACACACATTTTAGATAAAGCCGGAAACATCAATGATAGCTTTAACTTGAACAGAGAGCTTGACCCACAGCTCTCAAAGCGCTCAAAGGATTTCACAATTACGTCCACAACGAGACCAATAAGCGGTGCACAGCTTGGAGTTCACGTTGGTCTCAAAAAGAGAAGAACTAACTCGCTCCCGCAACTGCCCTTGTCACAAATATCTTATAGAAGGGTCTCAGAACTGTCCAAGATTGGGGAAGTTAGACCTAACTTGGTCCTCCCCACTAGCAAATTCCATCACAACTCGGTGCCGGCGGGTTCATCAGAACACAGCTCTACTTCAACTGCTTCATACAACTACTTCCAAGGTAACAACTCATCAATGTCGCCGTTATCGCCGGTTCCGATGCCAAAACCAAGAGAAAAGGTCACCGATGACAATGGCTACTACATTGCTGAACCAGGTGAATACTTCGCCAACAACCGTTTCAAAATTCTAAGCATATTAGGACAAGGAACGTTTGGTAAGGTCATTAAGGCTATTGACGTGACTACTAATGAAACTGTTGCAATCAAGATTATCAGAGCTATTCCAAAGTACAGAGAGGCTTCAAAGATCGAGTTAAGAGTATTGACAACATTGAAAAATGCCGATCCAGAAAACCTCAATAACTGTATCCACTTGAGAGAAGTTTTGGACTATGAAAATCACATTTGTATTATCACAGACCTTTTGGATATCTCGCTGTATGAGTTTTTACAGAGCAACAAATTCAAACCGTTCCCAGGCTCACAGATTCAAGCTATCACAAGACAGCTCATAAGATCTGTTGCCTTCTTACACGATTTGAAGTTGATCCACACCGATTTGAAACCAGAAAATATTCTCTTGACGTCAGCGGATTTCTTGAAATTCAAGAAGGCAAAGGTTCTTAAGAATCCATTGATTAACATTATTGATTTTGGTAGTGCCATTTTCAATGATGAGTATCATAGTGATCTTGTTTCCACAAGACACTATAGAGCCCCAGAGATTGTCTTGGGAACTGGTTGGTCATTCCCTTGTGACATGTGGTCTTTGGGGTGCATCCTTGTCGAACTCGTAACTGGTGAAGCTTTATTTAACACCCACGAGAATTTGGAACACATGGCTATCATGGAGAGGGTTTTTGATGAGAAAATACCAAACTCTATGATTAAGAGGATTGACAATAGAACTACGAAGAGTTGTTTTATTAAGCAGGATCATAATTACGAATTGGCATATCCTGGACCTTCTACAACGGAAAAGTCCATTGATTTTGTGAAGAAGGTCAAGAGACTTGATGACTGGATCTGTTCCAAAGTGAGACCGAAACTCAAGATTAATATGTATGACACACTTCAGAAGAACTGGGATCGTAACAAATCCAAGATTAAAGATCTGAACTATGAAACATTCCAATTCTGGTTCTACTTTATTGATTTGGTGAGACAACTGCTCAAGTATGATCCTTCTAAGAGAATATCCGCTATTGATGCGTTGAATCATCAATGGTGGAACTTTGGTATCATTGATGAAGCTACAAGTTCTATGCTGTGACTAGTAGTTGAATCAGCTCTCTGTGACCCGCTTGCTTAACGTGAAAGGAGAGCGAGTGAGCTATAGCAAGATTATTTTACGACGTGATGACGGGCTTGGTTAGTATATTGACACATTTATATTGGATTTGTGAGACATGTGTTGAGGTATCCTTTTTTCTTCTATTTTCTTTTCTTTCACAATTTTTGGCTCTATTATAGCTTATTTGTCCTGATTTTTTTTGGGGGGATTTCTTCACTACACAGACAACTATATATATCTGTCTGCATGTTTGGATTATTAGTATATACAATTTATTATATATGTTTTTTGGTGCTTATTGTTTCCTGGTATATTTTTGGAGGGCTTTTGTCAGCTTGAGCTGAACGGCGTCATCGCTCCAGCTTTTCTCAGGATATAAGATCAAAAGTTACCTTTAAGGTGAAAACAGGTATGTAGTTAAAATAAGGATTTATGTATGGATAATTTTACGCTATCTCTAAATGTGGAAAACTAAGTTAATTGTACAAAACTTTGGTAAGCTGTCATTTATTGACGTGCCATTAATCCCACACCGGTCTCATCCCTTTCAACTATCAAATCCCGACAACGCTCTCGACTACTAGCAATGTTTTAAATCTCCGAAAACAAAGTATACCATGTCTGGTGCTCCAGGTAAGTAGCTTAAATGTTTCTGTGGCCATGTTTTGTGTATGCTAATGCCAGAAAATTAGGAAACTCTTTTGCAAGTTTTGCTCCAACGCCACCAGAGCGTGGATCCTTTCCTTTGGATCACGATCATGAGTGTTCTACTATTATGTCCGAGTACTTGAACTGTCTTAAGCTTGTTCAAGGTAACAACGCTCTTAACTGTCGTTTGTTGGCCAAAAGATACCTTGGTTGCAGAATGGACAACCAGCTGATGGAAAAAGACGAATGGAGAAACTTGGGGCTGCCAGATGATCAGAAGGAGAAGGCTCTCGTAAGTGATACTAGCATGACGAAGGACATAACGTCAAAAGATTCTGAAAATACTGTATAAACTTCTCTACATGGTAGTGTTTACTTTCAGGTAATAACATGTACATATGATGAAACAAGTGAACGATATGGATTTGAACTTTTTGTTAAGTGTGAATCAGAACTCATGAAGACATATCAAAACTTGAAATGCCAAAGGACAACAAAAAAGAATCTAGCAATCAGACAATAAGAAAAAGTGAACTGATAATAGAAAACTACCCATAACATGGCATAACATTCTCACTGATTTCATCGCCATTAGAATATGCATAATATACAGCAAAGCCCACATCAAAAGCCTACTAATACAAGGATCAGTTTCACAAAAAAACATGTATAAGGACCAAAAAACAAAAAAATAAAACACCATCCAACCATATAACCAGTGTGTTAAAATAGGAAATATTTATATATAAAGGGGATAAAAGAGCCCAGATCTTTTACTGAGCATTAGGTAAGAGCAAAAAAAATATTATCTATGAAATGGTCTTTATTTGGCTTAACGATGTCCAAACATTACGCACTCATGAAATCTGAAGTAAAGATAAGGGAAACAAAAAGGAAAGGAAGAAGAGGGAAATATCAGAAAGCAAATCAAAATATTGATAACCAAGGCCACTTCTTTTGAGAGGCAAGCTTTGTTTCCGCAAAGTTATGTTTGCCTGTATCCATTAGAGAGTTAATCTCCTCAGTAGTACATTTTCCAAAAAATGAATTCCAGATATTCGAAAGATAATTTTCAACACTAAACTGTTTCTGATAAGTAGTTGTAGATTTCTGAAGAACGGTTGACTGTGTCGTTTCCAATTTGGTAAGCTTGATCTTAGCACAAGAGTACCAAAACCTTGTTCTATTCCACCCCAAATGGAAAGTCTCTGAAGCTTTATTGTGGATGTTTTCCCAGGTAGAAGTATGGTACAGCATTGTGGATGCTCTCTCAGCGGCTTGTACCCAAATAGAAGCCTGTGACCTAACTTGATCAGACACTGATTTCGTGCTATCACCAATAGTAAGCCATGACTTTCTCATTATTTCTTTCCCGTCTCTCGAAATAACATCGTAGGTGGAAATTAAGCCATTGGAAGTGATATTTAATAGACTGTTCCATCCAAAGTTCAACCCTCTCTTCAGTTCCTTTGTGACACCCGTTTTCTCAATAGAAGATGCGGATATGGCAGCAACAGTTGTCCATTCGCTTATCGTATTCATGAAGTTGATGTACTTCAACTTGGCATAGAGGAGAGGATCATTTTCAGGGAAACCTTCCTTGAAAGTAGAATAGCTCATTCTCAGTTTACGGCCGGCATCTTCATACCATTGTGGAATCTGATCCACAACATGCATAGTTCCCTCAACTGCTTTCCCTGCGGAATCAGTGGCTTGGTTCCACACGATTTCACTAACATCATTAAGTTCCGATACAAAGTTGTTGTAAAGCTGTTTTGTTAAAATCCATGAAGGCATCTTGGTTGGCTGAACTATTTCATGTACAGTCTCCACCAAAGTAGTTGGATCTGGGATAAAGTACGTTTCTGTCTTTGTACTAAACAGCATGAGAGTAACCGGTGTGTGGGATTCCCCCGTCTTAATACAGGAACCAGATGAGGAAGGTAAAGTCAGTTGGGGAGATTTCTGGGCGAAAAGTAGCTTAGATGATGGCAAACACAAGTCAAACAACTGGATTGATCTATCCAGAAAAAGAATCCCCAACAATATGTAGAGAGCGTATGACTTGATATGCTTAAAGAAGGGGGCATCTGTAATAGCGGGATTCACAGGAGCAATACTTTCATCGTGGGTCGCTTTCTTGGTTTTCTCAACAGACTTATTGTTTGCCAATGTTAGTGTCTGGTCAAAAGTTGGTAAAAGCTTGCTTTCCAAGAGTGGGTCTGGGAAATGGTATGACCCACCTTCTGAAACATCCCCAGCGCTGCCCTTAAGGGTGGCGGTGGAGTGTTCCAGGGAAGATCCTGGGATAATTTGATTGGTAGTCACGAGAGTAGAATTATTGTTATTTGCTTTTCTTGACACCAGATTTTTGAATGCTGGATATTCAGAGTCTGTTTCAGAAATGATACCGGACTCACTAACAATCTCTATATCCTGGTCTTCCCAAACCATTCCGTTATCATCCACAGAGGATGAGTAGTTAGATCTTAAGTCGCAATCAGTGGAAATGTTGTCATCTGTAAAAATCATTGACCAGTTGTTCTGCATTTCGTAGTTGAACTGGGAGTCAGACATCCCATCTCCCTTCTCTGTGTCGTCCTTCATGACTGGTAAAGATTTGGGGGGCGTGGGGTGTGGGTACGTACCTGAAAGCGGGGGGTAAGTGGTAGGTCTCTCCTGCGGTATATAAATATAGATGAATTCCTGAAGAAATTTCTCTGTTGGTTTCTTTTTGCTGCTAATAGCACACAATAAAACTAAAGATGAAGAGCGTCAAATAAATCTTTCTTAATCTTAGTCATGAGGCTCTTCCTAACCAATCGTAGGGGAGCAATGATATTTATATGTCACTTTTGTGCCAAAATTAAAGAGGGCGCGATAAGCGGGAGAGCCTAGTATTCCGACCATTTCCGGGGTCATCTTGTAACATACATCTACAATCTGTATTAAACAGAGGCAACAATGTTGATTCTATTCAGATCTTTCCATGTGACTGCTCCTGTAGAAGTCTTACTTTGTGATGGATATCAGCAACTGTGTTTGCCAGTTCCATGAACAGGCTATACTCTTCGTGAAGGGTGCTCACGACAAGGTTCATTCCACTAACGTCACTAATCGAGTCCTTCTCAACACCCTCTACAGCAGCATCAATCTCGGCCAAAACCTGTGTGTACTCAACAAGCTTCTTCTTGTAGTGTTCAACCTTCTTGGTGAAATACTGGTCAATCTCCACAGAAGAGATCTTACTTCCCACAGTGAGTAGTCTCTGTAGAATCGTGAAGAAGTTTTCGGAATCATTGAGCGCTTCATCTGTCGAGGCCCTAATATCTTGAAGCACTTTTAAGTCGTTGTCCAATGCTTGGTTTGTGTGAGAGTACTTGTTCTGCAGATATTCAATATCTCTTGGAATACTTTCAATCACTTCAGAGTGTTCATCATCCTCAGCCTTCAGCTGCTCGGATATTTGCACTTGGTTCTGGATATATTTATCCAATTGCTCAATCTCATTACGGAACCCTTCTGGTAAATCACCAATGGTAGTCAATGGCGTGATCTGGAGTAATTGCTGCTGCTGTTGTTGTTGTTGTTGTTGTTGTTGTTGCTGTTGTTGAAGAAGAAGTGGCTGCTGCTGTTGCTGACCACCGAATAGAGAAATACCGCTAGTAGCGTTATTATTGGCTCCAAACAATCCACCTGAGGCTGGAGCAGAAGAGCCTCCAAAGAGTCCACCGGTGTTACCAGCTGGTTTGCCACCAAATAGCCCACCAGTGCTTGGTGCTGTAGAAGCTGTATTGGACGCACCAAAGAGACTACCTGTGGCAGGTGCTGAAGTGGTTGAATTGCTACCAAATAATCCACCACCGGTGCTAGTAGCAGCTGCTTTAGCACCAAATAGACCTCCCGAGGTTGGATTAGTGTTGTTTGCTTGTGATTGACCGAACAACCCCCCTTGATTTGTTCCAGTGTTATTCTGTGTGTTACTAAACAATCCGCCACCAGCGTTACTTGCCGCACCAAATCCTAAAGGTTGTGTGCTGTTCGATGTGTTTCCAAATAAACCACCAGTTTTTGGCGCTGCTGTTGTATTGCTTGTATTAGATCCAAAGAGGGTTCCAGTAGATGCTGTATTGGACCCGAATGTAGAACCCGTGTTTGCGCCAAAGCCAGTGGTTGCAGTTGGTTTAGAGTTGAAAAGACCGCCTGCAGAAGCAGTGTTGTTTGCAGCACCAAAACCAGCGTTGTTTTGTGTGGTATTCCCGAACATGTTACCAGAAGTATTGTTATTATTGTTATTGGTAGAAGTGGACCCAAAAAGACCGCCAGATGTGTTATTAGTAGAACCAAAGCCGCTATTTTGCTGGTTGTTGTTGGAAACACCAAAAAGACCACCACTGGCTGGAGCATTTGTGTTGGAAGAACCAAACATTCCTCCAGTTGCAGCAGGTTTGGCACCGAAGAGACCACCGCTCGTGTTCGATGCGTTGTTGTTGTTAGTAGCACCAAAAGCCGACGTTCCAGTGGACGACGAAGAACCACCAAAAAGACCGCCTGTGGAAGCCGACCTGCCAAAACCACCACCTGAGTTACCACCAAACATTTCAAGCGTTGCAATTGAAGGTTATTCGTTTGCTTAGGAAGGAAACCTCTCTCTTCAATACGTTCACTTGATGTTTACGTTTTTGGCATGGCAATTTTTATTATGGGCTGGGATGTTCGCGCACAATTGAGATCGGGGTGTAAGTGTGAGCACGCTACATCATGATTATGGTGATGGTCTCTGTCTTGTATACCAACAATGTTCCCTATGAACAATATTTAAATGGGAATTCCAAGACTGTACTCAATCATTACTTCACAATGGCCGTCTGTCATTGAAGTCCCCACTGAAGATGACACGTGCAGTGTGCTCTTGCTTGACATGAACTCCTTTCTACATTCATGCTTAGGCCTGGCATCTACAGAAGAAACGATGGTGCAGCTCGTTCAAGAGTTTATCCGTTTACTTATAGATGTTTCAGGACCAAGGGATAAAATCTTTATGGCATTTGATGGTGTGCCTCCCTTGGCAAAGTTGAAAGAGCAGTATGAGAGACGGAGGAAAGCATCCACTTCTTTGGGATTGAATCCACATATCTTGACACCAGGTACAGAGTTCATCTTGATTTTAGAGAACAGAATCATTGAGCTTGCAAATGAATTGGTAAGAGCAAACCAGTTTGATATTGTTATATCCGGTTCAAGAGTACCGGGTGAAGGTGAGCAGAAGATAATGCAGCACTTGAAGTCATTTTCAAATGATGAAAGTCTCAAGAAGGTAGTAATTTACGGTATGGATGCTGACCTTATTGTCATGAGTATGTCTATTCCCCTTCCAGAGATCTACATATTGAGAGAATGCTCCAAATCACGCGGTTTACCGATTTCATCAAAGCAGTTTGAATTATTCAGTGTCCCAAGGTTGAGAGGGAAACTATGGTTAAACTATGCCAATCCCAGTAATGAAGAGATGGATCGAATTATGCAAGATATTGGATTTCTCTTTACAATCTTTGGAAACGACTTTGTGCCTACACCAGATAAATTGGAACTCTCACGAACTACATTTATGTCATATATTGATATTGCACGTCGTGTCCATAAACAAAAGAAATTTATACTACACGATGGTAAGATTCAGTTTGATGGGTTCTCCCTGCTACTAGCAGAAATGTCCAAGGATGAGTACAAAAATTTCAAAGTTAAAACCCCAATTAAGCAGAGCTACCTAGGTTCTCGTATGTTGGAGCTTCAACTAGCAGGTCTCTCTTTAACTGAAAAGAAGCAATCTGTAAAAACATTTCGAGAGCAAATCGAGGAGGAGCGATTTTCAAAGTGGAGAGAGACTTATTACAATGGAGCATACAAGGTAACGATGCACAAGATAAACGAAATCTGTAAAGAATACACATCAGCTATGTCTTGGGTTACACAATATTTTTTGAATGGCTCGCATACCTGTTGGGCATATAATTATGAGTTCACACCAATGATAACTGATCTCTTCCTCAATTTTACAGATATTCCTACAGACGATGAAGATCTTATGTCAGTTGAGATTACACCATTACACCAATTGGCGATCGTGTTACCAGAAAGATCCAACAGCTTATTACCAGAGGCATATTTAGGAGATGAAGGTCTGAGAACTTTACTTTTGAGGAGAACAACAGATGCCAAGTTCTTTGGAGAAAAGAATGTTCAAAAAATAGTGGATCTCATGAAAGGTCTGGATCTTAAGCTGTCTGGCTCAGAGAAACTTCGTGCGCAGATCACGAAAGAGCTTACTATATCGGCAGCGAAAACAGATAATCTCCAGAAAGGTGGTATCGATAAGTGATCTCGGAACTCACAAGATATCAAAACTAGATTACATACCTGATCATAAAAGCGTAAGGGTGTATAAGACCCATCCATATCCTAGATGTAATTTCCAGTACAGCAGTGTAATTATAGTCACTAAGAAATGGACGAAAAACCAGAGTTTGGGCGTGCGCGTCGCCGAGCCATAAAAAGCAAGAGGTGGCCAAAGTACAAACCAGCGGGGCCAAGGAGGAGAACAAGACACCCACCGCAAATAGGAAAAGGGATATAATCTATTACATTTGCCGTTTGGACTGTGGCAGCTACACAAATTTTGCTTTGTGTTTTTTTCGTGCCCATCCAACTTTTTGTTCTACTCGGTGTTTCTTTCTGTTGCCTCCAAGTTTTGTCGCCCAGCTATACAAACACTATAGACCAACACCAAACGAGCAACAGAAGTCTCATTGTTTTATTACACTATTGCACACTATTTGAACTACTGTTTCTACTGGTGATTCAATTGCTTTTCCATAAGCTCTATTACTTCCATTGCAACTGCTTTTCCTCCTTAACATCTGATACCCTGCCGCCATGGGTATCCCAAAATTCTTCAGATTCATCTCTGAGAGATGGCCTATGATCTCCCAATTGATCGATGGCAACCAGATACCGGAGTTTGACACTCTATATCTTGATATGAATTCCATTCTACATACGTGTACACGTCCAAAGGACGAGGATTCAGTAAAGAAACTTACAGAAGAGGAAGTGTTTACTGCCATTTTTGCTTATATCGACCACCTCTTTGACACTATTAAGCCTAAAAAGGTATTTTACATGGCCATTGATGGTGTTGCACCAAGAGCCAAGATGAACCAACAGAGAGCCAGAAGATTCAGAACTGCCGTTGAGTCTGAACAGAGACTCAAAAAGGCTATGGAGGATGGTGAAGAGTTGCCAGAGGAGGAACCATGGGACTCAAATTCTATCACACCAGGTACTGAGTTCATGCATAAACTTACAAAATACTTAAAGTATTTTGTCCATACAAAGGTTTCTAATGATTCGAAATGGCAAGATTGTGAAATCATCCTCTCTGGCCACGAAGTTCCAGGTGAAGGTGAACACAAAATTATGGAGTTTATCAGAAATAAAAAAGCTCAACCAGATTATGATCCAAACACTCGTCACTGTGTGTACGGTTTGGATGCTGACTTGATTATTCTTGGACTTGTCAGTCATGACCCACACTTCGCATTACTCAGAGAAGAGGTCACATTTGGTAGAAAATCTACCCAGGCTAAATCTGTCGAAGAGCAAAAGTTTTACTTATTGCATATCAGTCTTGTAAGAGAGTACTTGGAGCTTGAGTTCCAAGATCTGAAGGAGCAGATGTCCTTTGAATATGATTTTGAAAGAATTTTGGATGACTTTATCCTTGTCTTATATGTCATTGGTAACGATTTCTTGCCAAACTTGCCAGATTTGCATTTGAATAAAGGTGCTTTTCCACTCTTATTGGAGACTTTCAAAGAGGCTTTAAGGGGTGTTGATGGATATCTTAACGAATATGGTACTATCAATCTTAAAAGACTAGGATTCTGGTTGGACATTCTTTCCAAGTTTGAGTTAGAGAACTTTGAGCAAGGTGAAATTGACCTTGAATGGTTCAACAAGCAACTTGAAAATATCTCTCTTTCAGGTGAAAAGAAAAGAGAGAGAATCGGCAAGTTAGCTTTGCTCAAACAGCAAAGAAAGCTTGTTGGCTTTATTAAGCCATGGTTAATTAAGGTTTATTCTAATAGAGTGCCAGCTGACATTGACGTTGATGACATCCCAACATTACAGCTCCCAATCAACACCGTTGAAGGTAATATTGATTTCCTTAAAGAGTTCACCCGCGATACTGACCTTGTTATCACTCACTCTAAGAGTACTGGCATTTACTCGGTTAGAGTTGACATTGATGGTATCGATCTCAATGAGGATCAAGAAGAGTGGGATAAGAGAGTTTCTGATATTCGTCATATTGTTAAGAGATACGAAGCTGCTGTCATTCTTGATGCTGAAGGTGAAGGCGCTGTTGAAGAAAAGAAACAAATCTATAACGAGAAGTTTGAGGCCTGGAAGGATCTTTATTATAAGGACAAGCTTGAGTTCAGTCTCCACGATGAGGAACAGATGAAGGATTTGACACAGAACTATGTTGAGGGTCTTCAGTGGGTTCTCTACTATTACTACAGAGGCTGTCAGTCTTGGCCATGGTATTACAGATATCATTACGCCCCAAGAATTTCTGATGTTAAGAAAGGTTTGGACCTTATTATCAACTTTGATAAAGGAAAACCTCTGAGACCATTTGAACAATTGATGGCTGTTTTACCAGCTAGATCCCAAAAGTTGGTTCCCGCTCCATACAGAACATTGATGACCTCTGAAAACTCTCCTATTAGAGATTTCTATCCAGATGATGTCGAAACTGATTTGAATGGTAAGACAGCCTCCTGGGAAGCTGTTGTAAAGCTCTCTTTTGTTGACCCAGAGAGACTTTTGGAGGCCTTGAGGCCTCTTAACGACCAGCTGACAGCAGAAGAAAAGTTCAGGAACTCCTTTGGTAATGATATTCTTTTTACTTTTAATCCTCAGATCTCTGAATTTTACAAATCACCGTTGTCACATGTCTTCAGTGACCTTGATGGTAATCACTGTTTTGAGACAGAGTACAAGTTGGAGATTGTGGATGATTCTAAGCTCATTCATGGCCTCGCTAAGGGTGTCAAACTTGGTATTGAAGCTGCTGCTGGTTTCCCAACGTTGAGATCTGTACCATTCAAGCACGAGTTGAAGGCGGCCGGTCTTCTGATTTTCAACTTCCCCTCCAAGTCTACCTCTATTGTCTTAACTCCTGAAGACTCTTATGAAGGTATGGATGTTGATCAGTTCGCTAAACTCTATGTTAACAAGGTTGTTTGGACAAGATATCCATATTTAAGAGAAGCTAAAGTTCTTCGTGTTTGCGATGGACAGACAGAATATTTCCCACAAAAGAAAGAGCATGGTAAAATCGATTCTAGACCTGTCTCTCCAGAAGACTATAGGTCATTCAAACAGACTGTTGATGGCCTGCGGGGAAACTACCAATTGAGAAAGGGTATTGATTTGAAGAACATCCGTGCTCTTGTCTTTGTGAAAGCTGTTTCTGGTATAAAACGTACTCCTAATGGTGCATTTGTAAAGGAGTTTGAAAATGATGAGGAGGTTTTCCCATTGCAACTTGTTGTTGATGACGTTAAGAACAAAGATGAGAGATACACTGAGAGACCACCACTTCCAATCAATGATGAATTCCCAATGGGGTCTAAGGTTATCTTTTTGGGTGATTATGCCTACGGTGGTCAAGCTGAGGTCAACGGGTATGCCACCACCTCTCGTTTAAACTTATCAGTTACCAAGATGTCCACAAAGGCTGAACCTCAATTTGGATCTGTCTGTGCCCAGCGAGATTACCGTGAAAACAAGTACTACCCATCTTTCGAAGTTGCCAGAACCTTGAGAATCCATCCATTGTTTTTATCAAAGATCACATCATCATTTATGATTGACAATGGTAAAGGTCAGCGTACTGATATTGGATTAGATTTGAAGTTTGAATTTAAAAGAGAAAAGGTAGTTGGTTTTACTAGAAAAACAGACAAGACCTGGGAGTTCAGTATGCTTGCTATTAACTTGATCAAAGACTACAGAAAGAATTTCAGCTTGTTCTTCTCTTCTCTTTCTGCTGTTGCCAGTAAGAGTAGTGGTCCAGGACAGACACTTTCTCTTTCCGATATTTTCCCAGGAGTTGAGACAAAGCAGGCTGTGTCTCAGCTTGCTGAGGTTACACAGTGGTTGAAGGGAATCAAGGCACAACTCAGAAGAGTTTCATTAGAGTCTGATCATTTGTCGAAGAAGAGCTTCAAAGAAGTTGAAGACAAGATTGAAGTGTTTGCTTCGCAGGAAGACAAACAGGATGTGAAGAAACTTGTGGGCGTCCCAAGAGAAGCCGTATTGGACCCAAGTGTTTCATTTGACAAGCTTAAGGCTCAATCCTTCAAGTTAGGTGACAGAGTTGTTTACGTTCACGATTCTGGTAAGGTTCCATTGTTTTCCAAGGGTACCGTTGTTGGTTACCACAGTGTGGGTTCTCATGTCACATTACAAGTTATCTTTGACAAGCCGCTTATGGGTGGTAACAAGCTTGATGACAGATTGAGAACCAACCGTGGCTTGGATGTTGATTCTTCGTTGGTATTGAATGTTACCAACAGACAGTTTATCTTCCATTCCAAGGCTTCATCTCAGAAGAAGACCACAAAGTCAAGATCCACACATTCCATTAAGAAGGTTGCTGCTGCTTCTGTTGATACAACAAAGAATTCTGTTGCTGCCTCTGAGCAAAAGGATACGCTTTCTACTGTTACGACAAAGACACACAGCACTCCACAGAAGCCTGTAACACAGAAGGTCCCACAGAAGAAGCCAAACGGACTTCTTTCCATTCTTAATCGTGATAAGAAGGATGACAACGTTCCAGAAAACGCAGAAGAATTGTCCGAGCATGATCCAGCAAAGGCATTCAAGTTGAAGTCTTTGCAAGCCTCGATCATTCACAACATTCACGGTTCTAACCAACCACCGCCTCCTCAGATGATGTTCCCACCTCCACCAATGGGTATGTATCCACCTCAGGGCTTCTCTCAAGGTTTCCCAACTCAAGGTTTCCCACCACAGGGCTTCCCAGTTGTACCAATGCAACCTCTATCACAGGTTGGTCCGCAACCAGCTTCCTCAAACCCCGGACCTACTGTTTCAAATGGTTCGAATGGTATCACCAATGATAAACAACACAACCGTGAGAAGAAACAGAATGTCAATGGCAGAGGAAGAGGTGGTCACAGAGGTGGTCAACGTGGTGGTCAGAGAGGTGCTAGAGGTAACCACAGAGGTAGGCCTTCTCCAAAGTCTGGTGAAAAGCCTGCTACTAAGGCATCTTTGTGAGCAGTTGCCCATAAATGTGAATCTTTCTCTTTATATGTATTGAATACATGTTGTAATCTGTTTATTTAAGTCCTATTAATGCTACGCTGTTATAATATTTACACAAATCCATTCAATTATAAAAGATTTAAGGCCTCTTGGTCAATCATGGTCTCAATCTCTTTGGGTCTCTTGGGAAGAGAGAAGCTCTTCTAATGTTCTTCAAATCCAAGAAGAACATGACAACTCTCTCCAAACCAATACCACCACCGGCGTGTGGGGGACAGCCATAAGTGAAAGCGTCGACGTAGTCCTTAAGACCTGGGTCCAGTGGGTTGAGCTCATGGTGCTTCATACGCTGAGCCAAAATCTCTGGGTCGTGAATACGCTGGGCACCAGACAAGATCTCCTCACCACGCATGAAGAAGTCATAAGAGTTGGAGTAACGTGGGTCCTCAGCATCCGGCATGGTGTAGAATGGTCTGATGGCCAATGGGAACTTGTCCAAGATATAGAAGTCAGTGTCGTACTCCTCTCTAACAAGACGGCCAAGGAGCTTCTCATCTTCAGTAGAAAGATCCTCAAACTCTTCGATATCGGTTCTGCCACCCTTGGTACGCAACAAGTTGATACCATCCTTGAAGTGCAAACGGACCATCTTACCGTCCTTTGGTAATTTGAACTCTTCGACTGGGAACTGCTTTCTAACAATAGCAATCTCCTTGGCATATCTAACCTTCAACTCAGAGAAAATGAAAACAAACAACTCCTCCAAAACATCCAAGACCTCATGATAATGCTCCTCAAATGCCATCTCCAAGTCCAAACCGACAAACTCGGTCATGTGTCTATGGGTGTTAGAGTTCTCGGCTCTAAAGACTGGAGCAACCTCGAAAACACGCTCAAAGTCCGCAGCAATCAGTTGCTGCTTGTACAACTGTGGGGACTGGGCCAAGTAGGCCTTGTTCTTAAAGTAAGTAACCTCAAACACGTTGGCACCGCCTTCAGATGGGGCACCGAGCAACTTTGGTGTGTGAATCTCTGTAAATTTCTTCTTCTGGAGGAACTCCTTGAACAAGGAACTGACACCAGCTTGGATCTTGAAGATAGCCTGGTTGGTGACTGTTCTCAGATCAATGACACGAGCCTCAAGACGAGTGTCCAAGTTGACGATTGGGAGGCCAGCAGCTTCGGCGTCGGCGTCAGATCTAGAAGCGTCCTCGAGGAGGATTGGCAATTGCTGTGGGGTTTCAGCAATTGTGTGAATCTGGGAAACCTGGATCTCAACGTCCTGGATAGTACAAGAGTTAATTGGCTCTGGAACCTTTTTAACGATACCCTTAACGACAACAATGGACTCGAGGGAGATACCAGCAGTCCACTTGACCATCTGCTTTGAGATGGACTCGCCGTTGGCCTTGATAAGGGCCTGGATCAAGTTCGACTGCTGTCTCAAAGTGACGAAGCACATAGCAGCACCCTGGACACGGGAGTTATGAACACGGGCACGGATAACAACCTCCTCGCCGTCATTTGCGCTGGAGAGATCTGCGAGCTGGGCACGCTTAACGCCTGTTCTGTCAGAGTCCTTGGACTGGATGAGAGGCTTCTTACCGTAGTTCTCTTTAGCTGGGTCATTGGCTTCACGGGCAGCCTTCTCGGCCTTCTCCTTCTCGAGCTGGGCAGCACGCTCGGCCTTCTTGCGCTCCTTCTCCTTCTCCTTCTCGAGCTTCTTGAGAGCCTTTTTGGAAAGTGGCTGACCATCTGGACCAAGAACAACCTCGGCAGATGTCTCAGCTGGAGCTGCAGCTGCAGCCTCCGCCTGGATTTTGAGGTTCTCCACTTTCTGAGCAATTTCTTCGGACATTACACTGGATCTTCTGCTTGCTCTCCTTATAAATACTACAAGTGAAGAGAAGAGACGTCGACTCATTCTAAAAAAGTTGGGCATGCGCGCTCGCGCTCCTTGCTATTGGCACGTATCCAAATGACAGATATGACTCTTGGTAGTTAAGTGGTTGTCAAGGAATGGCATATAGTATGAGACAGAGCTGGAGACGTATAGGACACTAGTACGTTGAGTGTTGTTAGAGAGGGAGCTTCGGGCTGGTATTTTACAAAAAAGGGGAGAGAACAGCATTGGATGTTTAGTGTGTGTAGATGTGGTGGTCTTATTGACCCGTTCGTATATGGCAGGTATTTACCCTTTTCTTAAAGGTACAATGTATCGAGAGACGGTACTGTTTATTAGAATCATCTACATTAACGCTTTCGCTGTTATTGATTAATCCTATTGCAGATGTCACTATCGGATTACCTGGCGAAGAACTACTTGCAGACGGAGAAGGAGAAGAAGAAGAAGCAGAAGGAGAAGAAGCAGAAGGGCAAGAAGGCACTGGTTGTTGATGACTCTGTGGCACTTTCCAAGGACACCAGGAAGAAGAAAGGGCAGGAGCTAGCTACAAGTAGAAGTCCTACAGAGGCTTCCAAGTCATCTACGTTATCCGAGTTGCCTGCTGTGTCTGCTACGGTGCCGCAGATGAAAGGATGGAAGGTTGTTGGGACAGATGAGGTTGTGGCTGTGAATGCTGGGGCCGATGCTCCTGTGATGGCGTCAGGGGCCCGGGCTGGTCTTCAAACTGGTGCACAAGTTGCAGCACAGATCCAGGCCAAGGAGGACCTTGAGAAAAAGGAGTTGGAGCAGATGCGTGCTGACCGGGAGGGGAGCAGCGAGGAGACTGTTTACCGAGATGCCAGCGGACGGAAGATTGACATGAAGACACGGGTTGCTGAGCGCAAGAGGCTACGAGAGCAGGAGGAGGCAGAGAGAGAGCGCAAGAAGAGGGATCTCAACATGGGGCTTGTTCAGAAAATGCAATTGGAGGAAGAACGGCGGAGGCTTGAGAAGGCCTCTGTTTCTGGTCTGAGCAGGTATGCTGATGATGCTGAGCTGAACGCACAATTGCGGCAGAAGGAGCACGAGGATGACCCCATGATATCTTTCAAGCCACAGAGGTCCTCGAAGCACGTTTCCCCAACGGGACGAAAGCTCTACACCAAGTCGTACGCAGAAAACCGCTTTGGCATTGCGCCGGGGCACCGGTGGGACGGTGTTGACCGTTCCAACGGCTTCGAGCGAAGCTACTTCAAGAAGCAGCTGGAGCTCGAGAGGCACAAGACACTCTCTTATACGATGCAGGAGGAGTACTGAGGCCTCTGGCCTGGCTGTTGGCCAGGCTGCCCGTGGAACGGTGAATGTTGTATACATACCGGGTAGTTTAATGGACCATTACATAATCTTATTTACCACCAAAAATGTTATGCCGGCACCTCCGTTGTCCGCTCCAATTTCGAGGGGATCACCGCATTCTTTCGCAAAGCAAAAAAAGCTCCCCCAAAACAAAAGACAGCGACAAATGTAGGACAGGCGACGACAACGGAACGGCCATAAGCACAAAGCTACGACAATGGCAGAGCAGCCGCCTATTGTGATTGAGGAGGTTGTTGCGGTGGCAGACTTCAAGGGGGTGAAGGAGAACATGGTGGAGCTGCAGGCTGGGGAGACCGTGTATGTGCTTCACAAGAGCGAGAGCGGGTGGTGGGACGGGTGTGTTTTGCGGACGGACGACGGTGGCGCAGCAGCGTACCAGAGAGGGTGGTTCCCGTCCAATTACACCAAGACGAGACAGCAGCTTGCACTGGACGAGCTCCAGCCACCAGCGAAGAACCTGCCGTCGCTGCTGAGACAGAACCTAGGCGAGGAGCCCAAGCGCAAGAACTCGAGCGTCTCCTTCCAGAGCTTCACGTCCCAGCAGACGGGAGACTCGCAGCTCCAGAGCTCACAGAGCTCACACCCACCTACACCTCAGCAGTGGGTCACTGCCAAGGAGGCAGAGGCAATGTACAGCGCCGCAGGCTCTGGAAAGGTACCCGTCTGGATTCCGCAGGTGATGGGCGAGGGCCAGATTGTCTACTACAATGCAGAGCTCAACGTCCACTGTCGAGAGCTACCATACTTCCAGACTCCTGACGTTGACGAGTCAACAGATATTGCAGTCCCAAAGACCTATGCCGTGAACAACAGCAACGGCAACAGCAGCAACGGACTCGTTGACAGCGACGGTGCCCCTTCCCCGTATAACACCAACGCAAGACCATCAACAGCAACAAACTACACGTTGACGGACTCAACCATATCTGCTTACCATCCTCATGGCTCCACCTCGCGCTGCTCAGTCCTCTCCAATGGAACTTCGGCGGCAGTCCACCCGTGGAACACGTCCCTCTATTGTGTCCCAGACATGTTCTACTACGACCCAACGGACATAACGACCTGGCCAGCGCTTCGTGATGGATTTTGCTATTTCCTCACACTCTCTCTTGATGCACTGACAAAGAAAACAGGACCCCTCTTCTACACGTACTTCAACATTGCTTCAAGACTCGGCGTCTTGATCAACTTGGCTGCACGTCTCGCTCAGCACGACTTGCAAAAAAGTGGGTACCAGAATCGTGTCCAACGTCGTCTGAAGAAGATCTCGAGCTCAATTGCTCAGGTCGGCGTCAATGGTAACCTACACCTAACTGAAGCCTCGGCCTTGGCTGACAGAAACGTATCTACTGCCACTCAAGACACATTCAGACCAACAACTCTGTATGATGATGACGAAGGCGAAGATCTCAATTACCAAATGAACTATCTCCAACGTGCTACCTCAGAGATTGAATCTCTCAAACGTAACGCAATCAGTGTTGTCAAGGTATTTATACAAATCTCATCAACACAGTTTAACGAACAGGCCATCTTGCCACAGGTCTACCCTCGTTTCCTCACTGGTTTTTTCTCCGGTGGTAACTGGAGGAACCCATTCGTTCCAGAACCAGATGATCCATTCAGTGGCAAGGAAGTTGCCAAGTCTCTGCATCAAAGACGTGTCCAGACAACTATTTTGAACAAGGAGACAAACGACCGTTTGGTTACGAAGAAGAACCAGTTAATAGTGACATTGAACGATGTCCTGTCCTCTTTAAAAGCAAGAGAGAACTCGCATGCAAGAAACATTGAAGTGTTGAGCAAAGTACATAAATCGCTCTCACTATGCTCGAGATTCATCGATGTCCTTGAAGGGCTGGACTTCTCCGTCTTTTTGAAACAGACTACCACGTATGGTGAGGATGAACAGAATGAAGATGATCCAGACTTAGAGGAACTGTTTGATCCAACAAAGATGATATATCCTATACTCACAGAGTTCTTTGAGTCCAAGCAGGAGACCCGTGACATTTTCGTCACTATTATCATGGAGGCGCAATCATTGACTCTCTCCGATCCAACTGTCTTCAGATCGATTCGTGAGGATTCCCTTGGGGCTGGTAAACCAATCACTATAGAACCAGAAAAAACTGCAAAACAACTAGAGATGGAGTTGCAAAAGCTGGATATTGAAAGCAGCGATGGTATCTCCATCGATGTTGATCACAACCTTGAGGCTGCAATTCTCCGCACTCATGAGTGCCTAGAAGTATGTCTAGCACTTGTCTCCCAACTGGTCTCTGAACGTGAAGCCTACTTAAACTATGCCACCCGTGTTATGGCCCCAGATGGTCTATATGATTTGGTCGATCCACCTCAACAAAGTATGGGAAGAGAGGACTCCACCATGACCACTGGAGAGGAGTATGCACTTCCTGCCTCTGCCCGCGGAAGATACAATAAGTTTGGCCAGTCACAAGATAGTGATGTTCCATGGTACTTGTCCACAGAGGAGTATGAGCTCATATTCACGGCCAATGACGTCGTGAAGGGTGGTACAAGAGAAGCACTCATTCAGAGGTTGACTCATAACGACTTACTCGATGCTCATTTCAACGTTGCATTCTTGACAACTTTCAGATCAATGTTCACCACCACTGCATTGGTCAACTCGCTGATCCACAGATTCAAGACAGACCCACCAGAAAACTTGAGTTATGAGGAATACTCCGATTGGGTCGCAAAGAAGGCATACCCGGTGAAACTACGTGTTGTGAACATTATGAAGTCTCTCCTACAGAAGCATTGGAACCCTGCATACAATGAACTGGGTCTCTACAGACTGTGGAGTGATTTTATTGATGAGCTGCTGGTCCAGAGTTTCCCTGGCTCTGAACAACTCAAGAGAGAATTTAACAAGAAAATTACACCTGAACCGCCAAAGGTATCAAAAGACGCAAAACAAACTGTTGAGATTCATGATGAAGATGAGAACTTACCAATCTCTGCGAAGACCAGAAAGATGAAGCTGCTTGAGATTGAACCAACTGAGATTGCTAATCAGCTCACTCTGAAGGAATCCAAGCTTTACAACCTGATCACACCTTCGGAGTGCTTGGCTAAGGCATGGGGATCAAAGTACGGTCCACTGGGAGGTTATCCACATCTTCAACGCTTTATCGCCAACTCGAATGACTTGACTAACTGGGTCTCCACGCAGATTCTTATTCACAATGATACAAAGAAACGTGTTGCTGTAATAAAGCACTTTGTTACTGTTGCAGAGAAATGTCGTTTGCTGAACAACTTTTCTTCTATGACTGCCATTCTCTCTGCTCTCTACTCGTCTCCAATTCACAGATTGAAAAAGACTTGGAAGCTTGTGCCAGAGAATACCATGGCCTCTGTTCAATCTATGAACGCGCTGATGAACTCTTCAAGAAACTTTGCGGAGTATAGAGAGCATCTCCGCTTTATTGCTGACAAGGCATGTGTTCCTTTCCTCGGTGTGTTCCTTTCCGATCTTACATTCATCCAGAATGGTAACTCGGATGTTCTCCACGGTGACCCAAAGCTGGTGAACTTTGCAAAGAGGGCCAAGACTGTGGAAATTTTAAGAGAGCTATCGAGATACCAACACATGAAGTACAATGTGAAGAAGAATGATGACATCCAGGAATACCTCCGTTTCACTTTGAAGAACTTGCAGGGCATTGAAGAGCAATACACTCGTTCATTAGTCATTGAGCCAAGAGTCAAGGTTTCCCAGCAAATTCAGCAAGGTGCCAAATCAAAGCAGAGATCCAAGCAAAAGTCCATCTTCCCAACATTTACATATGAAGCATGATTGACAGGAATTGAGTTACTGTAAATGTGCCAGGCGCACAACGAACAGACAAAGTAGTAAAAATGAGAATCGATTATATATTTCATAGAAAAATGATACAAATTGATTGAAATATGAATTTTTTTTGTCCATGTCTTGTAATTAATTTCCAGGCTTTTTTGCTCGGTTGGATATCACCCTCCCCATAAGCCCCTCCATCCGCGAATTATAGGCCACAGTGCCAGATCAGCGTAGATTTATACATCAACAACGCAAAGCAGCTGTTGTAGACAGAACACACAACGACCACAGATCAACCCTTCAAAAATGCTCAATCGTTTCCAGAACTGGAAGGACGAGATACAGCGGAACCTTGAGCTGGAGGTTACTCCCGACCCCATGGGGGCCCCTTCCTCGTCCGATGCGTCAACTGAAGAGGCCGACACAGGAACCGAAGGCCTTCCGGAGGATATCAAAGCGAAGCTGCGGAAGTTTGCCAAATATGAGCTCAAGTATCCACATCTTCTGGATGCCTATAAGAAAGAAAAGGCGCGTACCGTAGAGATGGGCACCGCTATTCAGAGCTTTGAGAAGATGCTCCAGGAGGCGACCCCTTGCTCAGGCATCTCAGAACCGGACGCCCTCAAGGACTACCTCAGCTCCATGGAAATGAAAACTACAATGGTAAGCGAGGAGCTCAAAAGAGTTCGCAAGGAGCTTGATACTCAAAAGAAGGAGACTTCTCAACAAGGAAAGAGTATTAAGGAGATGCAGGCTGAAAAAGCTGGTAATAACGGCACCTCTGATGAGAAGGCTGCCGAACACCCCGCAGACAATGATATTAAGCTCAAGGAGCCTCAACAACAGTTAGATAAGGAGAAAGATGAAACTCTACCCTTGCAGTCTGAGATCAAGAAATTGAAGAATACAATTGAAGAACTCCAGATGAAGCTGGATAGTCAAAAGGAGCTCGTTCAATCAGTATTGGAAGAGAAGGATACAGTCACTTCCGAACTCAAAACTATTAAAGAAAGCAGTTCAAAAGATACTGAGGAATATAAGTCTAAGATAGTGATTTTAGAAGAGGAGATATCCGAGTTGAAGAAGGCCAATGACCACTCTTCTGTGTCAGAGAAGGAAGTGACCACCTTGAAAGAGAAGGTCACAACACTTCAAGCAGAGCTTACTACATTCAAGCAGAAGTCTACCGATCTGGAATCACAGAACAAGGAACTGCAATCTCAATTAGTCAATGTCACAGAGGAGAACTCTTTGTTGAAAGAGACTTCTATCAAAGTGGAGGCCCTCAACAAAAGCATCTCTGACAAGGTTACCGAGAATACTGATATGCTCTCCAAGCTCAAGCAGTTTGAAATACAGGTTACAGAAAAGAGTTCTACCATTGCATCATTGACATCTGAAATTGAAGAATTGAAGTCTACAACATCCATTGGGTCCTCTACACCTGCTACATCTACCATCAAGACCAGTACACCAGAACCCCCTACATCGTCTTCTAAAAATAAGAAGAAAAAGAAGAAAAATGGTAAGGCCAATATCGTGGTTGATGTACCTGTGAAGGACTCTGAGGAAATTCCTGAAACTGAAAGTATGGCTGCCGGGCCGGAAAGATCTATGGAGCTGGAGAGTCTTCAAAAAGAACACACTACACTCCAAACTAAGTACACCCAACTAGAGACGGATCATACGGCTCTCGTACAACACTTTGACGATACCAATGCAGAACTTCAGTCTGTTAAGGCTGAATGTAAAACTAAATCGGATGAGATTGAATCTCTTCGTGACATGGTGAAGAATGTTGGTGACGATCTCGTTACAGCTCGTGATGAGGTGAAGGAACTCACAATCAAGCACAAGGCACTTACAGATGAGCACGGCATGTTGGTATCTGAGCATGATACCCTGAAGAGTACTAATGATCCTTCAGAGATCAAAGGTCTTGCTGGAACTATTGAGAATCAAAAGGTTGAATTGGAAGTGTTGCGCAATCAGCATTCACAGGCTATGACTGAGTACGAAAAGGAGAAGACTGAGAGTTCCAAACTAATCAAGCAGTTTGAATCTTTGGTCAAAGAAAAAGAAGGAAAGATTGAGGAATTGGAGCAATCTTTGAACAGTGCCAAGTCTGAAGTTGAGACTGGTGCAGTGGAATTGAAGGCGCTGACCAGAGTCAAGTCCACACTTGAGAAGGAGCTAGAGGCATTACAAAGTGAACGTACTCAATTGGTGCAACAGAAACAAAAATTAGAGCAAGCAGTGCAGGAGTTGGCAAAACTGAAGAAGAGCGAGGAGTCATTGAAACAGGAGCTTGCAAAGACTAGTAGCACTTTAACACATCGAGAGAAGACCATTGGGTACTTTGAAAAGCAGGTTAAAGATTACGAAGTATTAAAGCAGCAGCTGTTAGATGAGAATACGAAGAGCAAGAGTTCGAATAGGGAACTCACTATCAGAGCCAACTCGCATCAGGAAGCTGCTAACCGTCTTTCAAGAGAGAAGAGCCAGTTGGCTGAGCAATTAAAGGATGTGAAGACGAAGCTTGATGAGGCTGTTGAAGAGACCAAACGGTTGTCTGACAAGTGCATGGTTCTACAGGACAAGTATGATGGTTTACAAGAGATGAAGTCTATGTCGAACGACCAAGTTGAGTCTATCAAGAGCCAGTGTGAGGAGCTGAGTGTGTCTGTTAAAGAGGAGCGCAGACGTGTTGAGTCGTTGGAGGAAGATTTATCCGAAACCAGAACGATGTTGCAGGAGAGAACGAGGGAGGCCACCACCATCAGACGGTTACTAATGGAGAAGGACCAAGACCAGGAGTCTAAGGTTGTTGAGTTGAGTAACAAGCTTAAGACCGTTTGGGAGGAACGTGACCGTATTCAATCTGAGAACTCTTTGATGCTGACGAGAAAGCAGCGGGAGCTTGACGAGACGATGCTGAAGAACAGTGAGATGGAGAAGGTGTTGAAGGACTGGACAGCTAAGGAGTCTGTATTGAAGAAGGAGCTACTGGAGCTGAAGAGCACGAAGAGCAAGCTTGAGAAAGAGACCCAGTCGACCTCGTCGAGCTCCGATGAGCTGAGCAGCGTTATAATCAAGATGCGGGAGTCGATGGGGTCAAGCGAGAAGAAGGTGAGGGAGTATGAGAGCATGAACAATACGCTGAAGAAGCTGAATGAGGAGCTGAACGCGAAGATGGATCGTTTGATGAAGAACTACAAAATGGTTTCTGCGCAGCTAAAGGAGCAGAAGGCTGTTTCGTCGCCGCACACGTCGCCGGTGTCTACGAGATCCAACTCTGTTGTGTCGAACACACACCTATCACTTGACCCGGGTACGAATGTGCACCAGTCTTCAGGAGAAAAGGCTACAGCCGACCCTGAGAAGATTGCATATATCAAGAACGTTCTTCTTGGGTTCCTGGAGCACAGGGACCAGCGCCAGCAGCTGTTGCCTGTGATCTCGATGCTACTGCAACTGAGCAAGGCTGACGAGAAGAGGCTCGTTGGGGCGCTGTAACGAGCCCTTCTATGGGCTGCCACCTCTGTGTGTAATTGAAGTACGTGTAATTGAAATAAAAGGAGACATAATTAGAAGCGCACTGTGCATGTATAACCTGTGTAGTGTGTATATGCCTGCTCCCTCCCAAAGCCCAGTTGATAAGAGATATCTTATCGGGGCGCGGGGTCGGGTGTGCGGGTGTGTCAAATCGGATCAGCTGTCAGGATGATATCAGATTGCTTAAGAGGTATTCTGTGTGGATTTTGTGAGAGTTCGGTGTTGGCGGGAAGAGCGAGCTGTTTGTCAGTGCTGATTCCCACTGGGCTCCCCCTGTGCTCCCCCTGGGCCCCCTGGGCCCAGCACACCCAACAATCGTCTTTTAAACGAGCCCCCCCCCCCAGGCGGCATAGCCCGCGCAACGAGCCTCTGTAAGCCCATCGCCCACGTTGAGCTGCGTGCGTGTGCCATTTTCCACCTATATAAAGAGGCAAAGTCCGCCGCGCAGAGCCTCTTATGGGAAGCGACGAGGGAAGCACGCCTGCGACCTACAAGCAGGAGAAAAGTCTGGAGGAAACCATAGTCGAAACCAGGTGAAACCACAGGCCGTATCTGCTTTCACTGGAGCGAGAGATGCCTACGTCCATCAGCCAGTCGCCCCGTCTGCCCCAGATCACCGTGACGGACGCGCCCGCCACCGGCCGCCAGGGCCGTCCACGCTCACTCTCGGTCCACACTCTAGCATCCTCAACGCCACAGGCAGCACGAGCACATGGTGTGTCGAGGTCGCCAGCCCGCTCGCCAGCCCGCTCGCCAGCGCCAGGACCAGCGCCAGGGCCCCCGGCGGCCTGTGTGCTCTTGCAGTCGCAGAAGCTCCGCCAGCCGTTTGCACAAGCTGGGAGCACAGGCGGCCTCCACTACGCTCAGCGGCGGAGCTCGCTTGCTGGAATGGACTCGTTTGACATGTTGTCGAACATCGGGATGCCCTACACGTACCACGCTGGCGGGAACGCGTCTGTGTCGGCTGGGAGCCTCAGCCCGAGCTCAGCGATGTCGTTCCCTTCCATCACCACAGCGTCGACCTCCAGCCGCCTGCCAGCCTGGCCAGCGGCCTCCACGCGGAGTGTCTCGACCTTGGACTCCAACTACACGCCACACACAGCCCAGCTCAGACGCCACAGCGAGTGCACACAGCGCCGCCCCTCAACCGCCGAGGTTTTCGACTTGATGGAGCGCGAGCAGGACGCCATCGTGCTCAAGCTCATGCGCGAGATCCAGCAATTGAAAGAGGACAACAGGGCGCTCTTGCAGACAATCAACCACTTAACGGGGCCCTCTGCAAGAAGCAAGTCCCGCAGAGCGTCTACTGTCGCCACCCCCGCAGACATGCTTGACCTCAGAGATCTCAGAGACGTGCCAGCGGTGCACAGGCCCCCTACAGACCCCCACACCCCGAGATCGTCGCTCGCACAGCGGAAACCGTCGCGCGTCCCTTATGTCAACGGTGCGATCCCCACGGAGAGCCTGGACGCGGATACTGTCCAGGACGTTGGGTCCTATGGCTTTGAGTAGCGCCCAAGCTGCGCTGCTGCGCTGCCCTGCTACTCCAGTATCCCTGTTGTATACATATATATACCCCCTCGCGTGTCTGCTTTTGTTTTCTGTTTTACTCTTTGCTTCTACCATCGTTTTTAATTATTTATTTCTTCCCCACGCCTTTCCAGGCTTCCACTCTCCTCAACCCGTAACTCTCTTTGGCTCCCTAGGTTGGAACATGTTTTTGTCTACGTCTCTTTCCCTTCTCTTTGCCCTCTGGGCCCAGAAGGCCTGGGCCCAGAGGGGGCCTTGCTTTTTGTCCGTGACAGCCCGCAGCTCTAAAGCACTGGGGGAAAAGTGACACAAAACCGATTCGCCTGCTATGGCTTGGTAAGACCAATTTGGAGCGAATATGGCATTCTAATCGGAGATTAGCATTTTCCTATTTACACCTCCCGACTTACTCCCCCTTCCCATACATTTCCCAGTTTTCCAGCCTAATGTTGTTATCAAGCCTTCCATTCACAGTGATGCTTTTGCTCCTGTTGGGATTCTCCACCGTTATGTGTCTTCCATACCCACAGAGCGCCCCTCCTGGGGCCCATCTGAAGCAGCAGTACACAATGCCCCATGACTCTGACTTGCACACGCGAGACTTTTTGGATATGGGCAAGGCACAGAACGAAAAAGAACTTGACCTTCATATCAAGAATGCTGCCCTCAATGGGTACCAGTTGCGGTCGATTCCGGCAACTAGGTTCGACCCAACAGCTAAGGCGCTAGAGCCAGTCCCTAAATGGTTGTCTGATATCACCCAGATGGACACCTGGCCAGACATTGACCCGCCCTACATCCCCTTGGACTTTATCAACGTCTCCCAGATCCCAGATATTAAGCCGCACCCACAAGGTGTCTGTCCAGACACAAGAGACTCGTGCTCATTTGACTGCTACAAGTGTGTTGCGCCAGATGATGCTTACACCTGTGCAAAGCTCTCGCAGACATTTGACGACGGCCCTACGCCAGCGACACCAAAGCTCATCGACCACTTGAAACACAAGACCACATTCTTCAACTTGGGTATCAACATTGTGAGGTACCCAGATGTGTACAGAGATGTGGTTAAGAAGGACCATTTGGTTGGGTCCCACACGTGGTCTCACAAGTTTTTGCCGGGATTGTCCAACGAGGAAATCATTGCGCAGATTGAGTGGTCTATCTGGGCGATGAATGCTACTGGGCATCACTTGCCTAAATGGTTCAGACCTCCGTACGGAGGCTTTGACAACCGAGTCCGCCACATCTTGCGAAAGTTTGGAATGCAAGCGGCTTTGTGGGACCATGATACCTTTGATTGGCAGATTCTCAATGGCCAGAAGACTGAAAAGGATGTGATTGCAGATGTTATGAAGTGGAAGGCACAACCGAACAAACCGCCAACAGGGTTGATCTTGGAGCATGACGGTACCCTTGAGACTGTGAATGTTGGTATCAAGGTGAGTGAAATCATTGGCGACGAGCAGTGGACCGTTGCGCAGTGTATGGGTGGTATTGACTACATTAAGACGTACGACCTGTAGCTGTCATGTTGCATACTCGTATGGGGTGGGTGGAGGAGAAGAAGGAATTATTATACACAGTGACCTATTGAATGAGAAAGAAACAGTCTGTTATGAGACTAAAAAACACGTAGCATGCGTCTAGTGTATGTAAAGGCGTGTGGAAGTCCACTATAAAACGTCATTCACGTCTGTTTCCCGTAGTCGAAGGGTATGTTTCGGTGAGGCTCGCAGGACAGTGGTCTCACCGTGAGGTTTTCCGTGCGTGTCTCTGGCGTTGGATACGGAATGTGAGATGCCCATGGTCTTGGCAAGCGTACCTGAGCGACTCAAGGGCTGTGTGAGTCCTTCACTAGTTTTCGGTACTGCTTTTCAGAACTGCTCTTCGGTGCTGCTACTAGGTGCTGCTCTTAGGTTCTTCTTTTCAGGGCAGATGTGTCTTTCCTTCGATATGTTTCAGGCCCGGAGGGCAAACGCATACCGGCACACGCACCGGGCCGCTAAGCTGCTCCCTCTCCCAGCACGTCCTTGGTGCCTCCAACCCCACATCCCACATCACACATCACACATCCATACGGCCAACTCCACACAGCTATTTACCCGTCTCCCAATTGAGTAACGAGAAGCTTTTCATCCCTGTGTTTACTTTTCGCCACATCTGGCGACAGAGTCGCGCAAAGCTTCTTTCCCCTTGCGCCATCAGCGCTGCGCGGTGCTTTTGGCAGAAGGAGCGCGTTTGAGCTTACCGTATTGGGTGTTTGGCGCAAAGGTGAAAGATGCTGGGCAAGGACAGTGGGGAGTGGGGACAGTGAGGGAGCAGAGGGGCATTGGAGTTAGAGGCTGGTGGGAGAGTAGCGGGGGGCCAGTAGCGGGGGCCCAGAGGGGGCCCAGCAGGGTGAACATGTGCGTACAGGGTTTTCCGAATTTCTTTGCTCACAGATGAGATGTGTGGGCATAAAGGCGTTTTACGGCTAGCCGAATGTAGATCGGTGATGTCGGATATACATTTTTTGTCCCCAGGTTGGGCCCAAGGGCTGATCTTTGCACGTACTCCTCCTGTATAGAAGCACTGTGTGAAATTGGCACTGTGTGAAATTGGTAGTGGCCAATTTTCACACGCTAGCTCCAAAGCTGATGGTACCAGCCCACGGGACACAAGGACACAAGAGGGATTGGGGCCCTGGAAGCGATTGCTGGAAGCGATTGCTGCCAGTGCTCCCAATGATTGCTGGAAACGTGTGTGCAAATATAAATTTGGAACTGTGTGTACCAATGTGTATTTTTTTATAGTTTGTATTGTCACCTGAGTGGACGTTTATGTATGTCATTTACGCCCAGATTTCCCGTTTGGATAAGATCGCAGTGTCTTTCACGAGTGAGCCCTCGGGGAGCTGAGCCTATCACACGAAGAGTTAATGTACTCATGCATGTTATTAAGGATATGGCATCGCTGGCGATGAGGGTGTGGGCCTCCCCCAACGCTTGATATCGGCGATGCAACACTGTGTAGAGGGAGTGGAGTGTCCGAGTGTATATACGTCCCAGGGACACCAAGGAACCTGGAGACATCCCCAGGTGTTCCCTAGGAGGCCCTCTAGGGGCGATCTGAAAGACTAGCTACATTCCCTGATGTCATTGTTGCTTGTGTCCGGCCTCATGAGTATATGGTAAAGTCTAGATCCAGATCTCGCCCCGTCTGGGCCAGATCCATATCGAGATCTCACATCGCGTTCTCCTCTGACCACACTTCTTTCTCCCAAGCAACTGGGTGTTTTCACCTGTCTACACCCCGTACGCCTCCACCTCTGCTTCCACACACTCCATACTCCACACTCCACACACTCTACACCTTGACCCCCCCCCCATACCCTCTCTACACCCCGTACACTTCGTACCGTAGGCCTTCCCATAGCCGAGATCTCCATGTGAAAAACGTGTGCGCGCCTTTTCGCCATTTCGCCAAACAGCGAAATGCGCACGAAATGCGCCATTAATGCACGGCCGACGCACCACATCCCAGCGCGTAACAGCTTGGCTGGCGCCCTTTTCATATATAAACATCCCCTTTCCCGTATGGAAGAACACAGGGAGAGAGCCATAAGACCTCGAAGACCTCGAAGACTTTTCACAGGGCCCACCCTACCACACTCCTTTAAGCACATCCAGCAGTCTTCTTTGACGGTCTTCGAACCCTCACACTCCTTACACCTATCGCTCCCTCTATACGTCCGCACGCGTCAAAGACCCACCCTACTCTTCCCAGTACACTCCCTTCACACAATGAGATACAACTACGCCCTCCCAGCCCTTGCCCTCGCCGGCTCTGCACTCGCTGCCCCAGCTGTCGTCACCCAGACCGACGTTGTGTGGGTGACGGCCGACGCTACCACCGCCTCTGCCTCTGCTTCCCACGCACCACAGGTGGGCGCTGTCTACGAGGTGGTCGTCTCCAAGCTCGTCGAGGTTGGCGCTGAGACCACTGAGACAAAGATCACCACCTTTACCAGAACAAAGAGCGTCGAGGCCGCCACCTCCTCCGAGACCTCTGTTGAAGCCGCCGAAACGACCGCTGCCGCCCCAACAACCATCCTCGAGACCTCGGCCACCCCTGAGACAACCTCCCAGGCCGCCCCAACAACCTCCAAGGACACCACCACATTGGCCCCATCGACCACTGCCGCCCCACCAACTACCTCTACCTCCACCTCCTCCTCAACCGCCGCTGCCTCCTCTACCGCTGCTGCCTCCGGCGCTGACTCCTCCTTCGCCTCCGCCATCTTGGCCGAGCACAACACCAAGCGTGCCCTCCACGGCATCTCGGACCTCACCTGGTCCTCCACCTTGGCCGATTACGCCCAGGCCTATGCTGACGCCTACGACTGCTCTGGTACCCTCACGCACTCTGGTGGCCCATACGGTGAGAACCTGGGTCTCGGTTACACCACCACCGGTGTTGTGGACGCCTGGTACAACGAGATCACAGACTACTCCTCCTCTTCTCCTACCGCTTCCCACTACACCCAGGTTGTCTGGAAGTCCACCACTCAGCTCGGATGCGGTTACAAGACATGTGGCTCTTACTGGGGCCAGTACACCATCTGCTCTTACAACCCAGCTGGTAACGTTGCTGGTGAGTACTCTGAGAACGTCCTCCCACTTGTTTAAGAGACCCGGTTCTTGAATGAAAGGAAGGATTGGAAAAAAATTGCTGATGGTATGTTGATGACTGCCCCCCCCCGCTTTACATTCGTTCCCTATATGTTGATATGTTGTCGCTGGTGATCTGCTAAACATATTTTGTTAACCGATTCTTCTTCTGTTTCGTCAGACCTGTTTTACAGGATATTCCAAATTTGGTATCTTCATTCTACAGAACAGGAGAAACACCCCTTTTCTCCGTGTTCTTTTTTTCATATTTAGCTCTCTTGCTGTTTACCCAAGACGCATTTCTTTTGGTATTATGACCGTAGTGTTGTGGTCCTTGTAGATCTTCCATCGCGGCTTCCGAATGCAGAAGACCCTGAGATTTGCTACGGTTTCAAGAGTATTTCCACTACAACTCGTAATTCCTACATAATGTTTCTTCTTTGCTTATGGCTCAGATGCAGTTTTAGTCTGCATAATTGTCTGTTCCGGCTTCTTATGGTGTACAACAGTCATGCATACGGAGCTTCCCTCAGCACTGTTTCACAACGGTTTGAAGTGGGAACAATGGATATGCCCTTGCTGTATCTTTTTACACTAAAAACAGTTGAACAGTGGGAGAGATCTGCATATATAAAGATACTGATCTGCCTCCATATTGGGAACTTGCTTTGCAAGTCATGTAATGAATAGAGGAGTGCCATGCAAAGTATGAACCTGCGTCTTCTCCTACTCGCTATACCACACCTCGCCCTAGGCGCTGTAGTAACAGTCTATCAAACCAACTACCACGTTAATGTGGTCACCCAAACACAAACAAACTCCCAAATAGTCACACGGTGGACTACCTCAACCCACCTGTACGAAGAACCAACCACAACTACTACAAGCACCATATTCACAACCACGACACTGGCAGATGACTTTAGCGTTAAGGTGCTGACCTCCCATAACTCCAAACGGCGGCTCCACGTCAACACTCCTGACCTACTTTGGTCAAATGATGTGGCAGCCAGTGCACAATCATACGCAGACCAGTACAATTGCAACGGTAATCTTGTCCATTCACATGGACAATACGGAGAAAACCTGGCCCTGGGGTATAACACCACAGGCGCTATAGAGGCGTGGTACGCTGAGGTATCGCTATACCACTGGAACAACCCGATCTTCAGTCAGAAAACTGGACACTTCACACAAGTCGTATGGGTCAATAGCACGTTTGTAGGCTGTGGCTATCGTGATTGCGGAAATTACTATGGCCAGTACACTGTGTGCCAGTACAGCCCTCCGGGAAACTACGCCGGAGAGTTTGAGGCAAATGTGAAACCTCTAAACTCCTATAGTGCTTCTTCAAGCACACGTATCAACTAACCACTCCACCAATTATACGAATACACATACGATTTACTACCCAATAGAAGCAGTAGTGGTTTTCTGGTGACTCAAAAGCGGTCACATCCCCATATGTGTGCCCTAACCGGGGTATCATTAAAGTGGCTCATCAAGACTTGCTGACTCTTCCCACTACAACCTACGCTCGAGAACACCCACACACAACACCACTCTACAAGAGAAATGTCACTGGAAAGAGAAGAGCCAAACTACTTTGGTGCCGGTCCGGCCGTTTTGCCAACCACTGTACTCCAGCAGGCCGCATTGGATCTCGTGAACTACGAGAATTCTGGCCTGGGAATTGGTGAAATTTCCCACCGTTCTTCGCCGGCCATTAAGGTCATCGACGACACCAAGAACCTTTTTAAGGATCTCTTGGACATCCCAGACACCCATGAAGTCTTCTTCATGCAGGGTGGTGGTACTACTGGCTTCTCATCCATTCCAACTAACCTGTTAGCTTCCTTTGCCAAGAAGACTGGCAAGAAAGGTAAGGGTGCCTACGTTGTTACCGGCGCCTGGAGTAAGAAGTCCCTCCAAGAGGCCCAGAGATTGGGCTGCGACACCCAGGTTCTCAGCGACTCCTCTAAGGTCTACGGCTCCTTTGGTAAGGTTCAACCATTTGAGCAGTGGGAGAAGCCAAACCCAGATGAGACCGCATACGTCTACTACTGCGACAACGAGACCATCAACGGTGTTGAGTTCCCATTCGTCCCAGAGTACGAGAATATCGAGGTTGTGGCTGACATGTCTTCCAACATTTTGTCTCGTAAGATTGACGTGAGCAAGTTTGGTCTTATTATGGCCGGTGCTCAGAAAAATGTTGGTCTTGCAGGTTTGACCATCTACATCATCAAGAAGACACTACTTGAGCAGGCCTCCGACGACGAGTTGAAGGACCTCGGTATCCCTCTCGTTCCAATTGCTTTCCAGTACCCAATCGTCGTGAAGAACAACTCTGCCTACAACACCATTCCAATCTTCACCGTTCACATCTTGAAGTTGGTCTTGCAAAACTTGGTTAAGCAAGGTGGTTTGGCTATCCAACAGAAGACCAACGAAAATAAGGCTTCCAAGCTTTACGCTGCCTTGGAGCAGTACCCAAAGCTCTACACTTTGCCAGTGGATAAGGCTGTGAGATCCAAGATGAACATTGTCTTTACCATTAATGGCGAAGGCTTAGAGGCAGAGTTCCTCAAGGGCGCTGCTGAGAAGAAATTGGAAGGTCTGAAAGGACACCGCTCCATTGGTGGTATGAGAGCCTCTCTGTACAATGCTGTTACTGAAGGTGCCGCTGATGCTCTTGTGAAGTTTGTGAAGGAGTTTGGTGAAGCTCACAAGTGAAATGCTACAAAAACAGTAATGGAGATGAATATTTGTGCAGGATATAAATACCACGTTTTCTTTTAAATATAGATGTTGCTTTTACTTCGTAACGGCGTTGATAAAATAGATTATTTCACATGTTTCATCTTCATCCAATGAACAATGGAACACCAATGCCTCGTCATGACTGATAATAAGGACAACAGTCTTACACACTTCACAGATCCTCGTACCGAGTTTCCAGTCCTTCATCTTAACAGTAATGTCGAACTCTTCCTCCTCAGTGTCTTGTGTAAGCTGTGTTGGTTGGTCCAAGTCCAGCTGTGATGTTACCTCCAACAGTTCATTCCAACTTATGGAAAGATTAACATTCCTTTCATCGTTAATGTTTAGTGATAGTCTTCCTAAATTTGTCCCACGTACCTCTATCATTCCAGCACTCTTATACCTTTCAACTCTCTTCATCAACAAATTGATATCCTGCGGCAGCTTCATCATCACATCTACCTTCATGATCTCAGGCTCTGTGATCCTGGCATCGCTTTCTCTTCGCAGTAGTCTAACCGAGATGCTGAAGGTGTGATCTACTCGTGATGTAACATCAACGGTGTCGGTGAAGAATATTCCCAAACTGGCGGCCCTTTTTCCGGCATTAATATCCTTTTTCTGTAGTCTTATGGCGAGTTGGTCGGCGTTGGACCGCTCGTACTGCCTCAACACTTGGAACAACTGTTCTACATTCATTTCCAGCGCAATTGTGTTATCTCTCAAGGACTCGACTTCATAAATGTCAAATATGTCTACTGACAACTTACACCAAACCTGTGGAGCATTCAATTCCGCAGAGATCACGTTGAGATGGTCCTTGGTGAATCGAAGAACACAGTACTTCCTCAACGCCACAATGGGCATCAGTGTGTCTGCAGTGGGCCTTGTTAGTACAGAAATCTGGTTGGGGCATGCACGTAGACACTTACTTTTTAGTCGGTCCACCGAACTCATGGCGATTTTGAGCTTCATCCTGGTACCTCTCTGCTTACCCTTTTTATAATGAAGTACTGTTAATAAGTGTTGATGCTAACGCGTAGCGCGCTTTTTCTATCTGGTTCTTAGTATGACACACTACTAGTTCAACATCGAAATGGCACCAACTGAATACATTAATACTACGATTACACAATAGGTGACCAGCTCATAGATCACAAACTACACCTTATAAATTTAAGAGCTAATAGAATTTGGGTTCGAATTGAGGTTGTCTTTTTCTGCTGGTCCATGTTGTCAAAACATAATCCCTGAGAGAAAAGAACGTGGCACCAATGCTTGCTGACACTAGCCGTGGACTAACCAAAGGCATTAGGATATAAATAGAGGAACACTTGTAGTACAGTAGTATGGGTGTAATAGAAGATGTATTATAATGTATTATGATGAAATCATTCCAACGTGACATCTTCAGTTTTGTAGTTGTCCAGCACAATACGATAGATGAAGCTTGGAGCAAAGCCGCCACTGTTTTCTCGGTTAGTATCAATTCATGAGGAAGGGTTAGACAAAAAATCAAAAGGTATAAAACGTACACGTTTGTGATATAAATATCAATGTGCTCTGGAGGGACATAATCAAACAGCGGATTCGTTACGGCAGCACGCTGCACTAAATTACTTTCACTAAACTTGATCACCTTTCCAGAGTTTCCAACCTCAATGAGGTTCTCAACATCAAATGGATAAGTTGGTGACAACTTGTAGAGTCCAGCCACAGAGAACACGGGCGTCTTGTGCTCCTTAGCACACTCGCACACAGCAGCAACACCGGCACTGGAGACGGTGCCTCCGTTGGCAAAGACGGACTTTGCCCCAACAATCACCTTACCGACACGCGACATCACTGCAAATACATGGGAGTCTGGGATGACAACAGCTTCAATTTTGGAGTCTGCAAGTGTCTTTGCAAACTTGTGTGCGTCTTCAGTCTTGTTTGGATAGCACTCTGTGATGAGCACGGTGAAGGTACGCTTCTGACGAGCCTTAAGCAAAAACTTGAGCACCGTCTTGGAGTCGGGCGTTGGCGTCAGGAGCACTTCATTATCATGCACCATGTCCACAGCCATATCCTGAATGTTCTCATCAATAGAAGATATCTCGTCAATAAGGTCCTTAATACCCTGGATGACAATCGACCTCAGGTCGTGGTTCTTGGAGTGTTGTAGTCTTGGGTTCATCTCTTTGCGCTCCTCTTCGAGCTTACGAGCACGCTCTTCCCGCTTAATCTCGCCTTCTGTTGTTGAGAGCAAACTGAACATTGAAGTAATCATAGGAGCTCTTGAGTCGTTCTCGTCATTCTCGTTGAGCTCATCCCTAATATTGGACAGCACACGTCTCACCACGTTTCCGCAACTGAACTCACGCGGCTGGGCATTCTCCAAACGCTGGCCCAACGTTCGTATCTCCTTCAGAAGCTGGTCTGGGTGATTCCAGCGTGCTGCTGAGATCACTCTCATAAGCAGCTGGCATGTTTCCAGAGCTACCTGGTATGACCCACTGATTTGACGACGCTTGAGTTTTCTGTGTCTGTGTTAGTCTCACAAAACAACTATATTCCATGTGTTGTGCACCAAGGCAGAATTGAAGCTTACTCAATGAATGTGTCCACTTGACTGGTCTGTGACATGCTGTTTTTTATGTAGAAACGTCCGTAGAATTCTTCACCCACACAGGGTTTTCAGTATGACAAAGTCATTAAAAGAAAGAAAAAAATTTGGTGAAGGGATGTACTGGTGTCTGGGTGTACGTCGTAACATTATATAGGGTATTTTATATAATCATATCAGAATATGCTATTATCTATGGATTGACTTATCATATTACACTGTGATATAAATATTCGTTTATCATGATCATTAAACAGCCATTCATTCGGGCTTTTTGGCTTCGGCTTTAGATACCGGTTCCGTCTCTTGCTCTGGATTCTCATCACCATCACCATCAAAAAACCTAGTGAACTTCCTTTTACTCATGTTTGAAGAGGATGCCTCCTGATCCTCTCCAGAATTGTAATCTGACTCAAAATCAGAATCAGAGCCAGAATCGGAACCAGAATCGGAACCAGAACCAATCTGCATCTCCTGTCTGATCTCTTCTGTCTGCTTATCAATATCCTCAAGGAACTGTGTATCTTCAAACTTTATATTCTTTTCCAAGTCAATATCCAATATCTTCTGGAGTTTTTCCTTCTTCTCCTGGATCCTTTCCTTCTCCTTCTCCGGCATCCCTTCCATTTGCTCCTCCAGCTGTTTAATCTTCCTGATCGCTCTGACCCTGCGCCCATCCAACGTCTTGTACAAATCCTTGGAATTAGACTTCAGATTTTTGCCTTTTTTTCTATTCATACTGCCAGCTGACTGTTTTAACAAGTTTCCAAATCCTCCTTTACCTCCACACATCGGTATACTGAGTCTCAGGTCCAGCCACTGATCCACTGTCTTGTCTGCCCCAAACGCTGCACAGGCAACTACATGGTACAACTCCTCCACGGTGCCGAAACAATCTATCTGTGAGCCTGCAATGGTACATATGCTAACTCTAGGTAGGATTGATGGTGGTAAACGGTCCTGAATCTGTTGCTTAAGCACTGGGACTGGCGCTGAGAGCGGTACTGAGAGACAGATATCTTTTATTCCGGGGATGCACTTCACAAACACAGTACATTTCTTTTCTGCTATTTCTGGTAATTGGTTCATCTTCGTAGTTGAGGTTATCCGTTGGTTCCGTAAGAAAGGGCGAAGAGGAAAATGAAAGCAACTGTCTGTATATCTGTAACTGTGTTCTTCCACTACAATGTGTCACTCAGATGAGTTGAAAAAAAACAGTAACCTCAAAGGCGAGAAGAGCGACAGAGCGATTTCGAGGGTCTTCTCGGCCTTCAGATCTACTTACAAACACGCTTAATACAACAACAAAAACATGATAATAACCAAGGTTTCCAAAGGTGGCGGTTAGTTTAAATGCTGGTTTATATAATTCACAGCCTTCTTCTATAAAAAGTTTTTTGAGGTGTCCTTATAAGACTCTATTAACTAATGAAATCAAAATGTCTCACGCCATCTGGGCATGAGTATGGTTATGTGAATGCTCATGTAAATGACTATGCATATGTCCCTCATTTGTCAAAGATAGAGCAGGTTGTGGATTCTGGCTTTCATGATCAGTCTCTTCATCACCATCGCCCTCTGCATAAGTGACCTTCCGATACTCTCCGTTCGGATCGTACATTTCCAACATCAGCGTACACATAATATCCAACAACCGAGTATGTGGCTTATGAACATACTGTAACACAAAGTTCTTAGAGTATATGTTGATTCCAATAGATATAGCACTGTTACAATCCTGCGGCTCAAAAATGGGTAAGACGTTTCTATGTTTGAACTTCGAAGGAACCATGTCCTTCTTATGGTCCTGAAAACACGAAAAGTAGAGGAAGTACACCCGGTTCTTATACGTTGATCTCGTATACACCCACTTGTATCCGGTCGTCTGCGTGATAGGGGCAACGAGCTTCTTTTTTACTTCTCGTCTAATAGATCTGAACGCCTTCACCAGGTCACCTTTCGAGATCGTAAAGTAATCCGGGTGGCCCTTGTCGAGAACGTGAGGTGGAAAAGGGTAAGACTCCGTGGTCGGTGTATCAGGCCTGCAGTCTTCCTTCTTGTACGAAATAGTCACCGGTTTACCCTTGTCGTTTACTAAACGGGATTCATACAAGAGACACGGGCGTTCGCAAATGATCGGGTTCATGTAGACAGTGGTATTGGAACAACAGTCCCTAACCTCCCTGTAAAGTCCACTAGGGTCCTTGTTCATCACCTCAAAGTCACTTCCTTTCAAATGGCCAAGCTTGTAATGCAAGAAGTCCGCGACGCCATTGTGACTGTACTGGGTGTACTTGTCCTCCAGGTACTGAATGCCATCAACAAAAAGCTCAAAGCGCTCCTGCTCCGTGAGCCCCACCAAGCTATCGTCGATCTGTGGGCACACCGAGGCTGTGTCCACATGGATCTCGGGCTGCATCCCAGTGATCTCCATTTCTTCAATCTTGGGTGTATTGTGGCTGGACAAAAGGAGTTTTTGCTGTTGCTCGCCGTTTCTCTATGTCCAGCAATGTGATATCTTTTTCAATAGCTCGCGCTCACCCGCTTGGTTATGTTACCATACCAGCCACCAGCACTACGAGAAAGACGGTGAAGAAACGAGCCAAAAACCCGGACTAGGTTCTCCATTACAAACTACTAGTAGGCAAGATAATAAGGATGTACAATCAATTGAGTATCGTTGCTTGAAATCATAGCTTTCGCCTTACATTGATTCTCGCTGCTTTCTCCTCAAACAATTCATCATGCTCGCAGGTCAATACTCTGCTATATAAAGAACTTACTTCTTAGGAACGGCCGCCTCTGCCCTCTTTCTCCAGTAGTCACTCACAGCCTGATACTCCCCAGCCCATCTTCTGATGGCATTCATGGCTGTTTTTGGCGGAGCCACCGTGGTGTTATGGCCTCTAGCCTGTAATGCTTCTGTGATATCACTTCCAATGTGTACTTCATGCTCCACTGTATTCGGTAAGAGCTGGTGGTGCATACGTGGGTACGACATTGTCTCCAATATTGGCATATTGTAACTGTATACTCTAACAATAGCCTGGAACACAGCAGTCATGATACGACTACCACCAGCAGCACCAATAATCAAGTCTGGCTTGTGCAATTCATTGACAACAATAGTTGGCACGGAGGATGACAGTGGTCTCTTGCGTGGGTGGATGAAGTTGTAAACTGAGGGTTCAACACCAAATGCGTTAGGAACACCCGGTAACGAGAAATCATCCATCTCGTTGTTCAAGATAATTCCGGTCACTGGGTCACGTACAAGAGAACCAAACAACAAGTTTATTGTCGAAGTCATTGATACTGCATTGTGGTGTTTGTCCACAATAGAAAATGAAGTGGTTCCATGTGGGTTTGTGAGCTCGTATTTTGGCTTATAGTCTCTCCAGTCGTCCAATGTCTTGTTGTCGTCAATATGACTTCTGGCATATTCAGCCCAAGAATCACTTGTTACAAACTCGGTCATGTTTGATGTCTGATCTCCAAGACGACTTCTAGAAGATGCCATCCACTTCATAGACTCAACAAGACGATGGGTGGCCACGGGCTCCATGTCACTGCCGGATGCTTCGCCATATGTGTCCATGATCTTCAACCCCGTTATCAATGCTGGGCCAGAACAAGAGCCAGCACATGTATAAACGTCATTTCCCAAAAATTTTGTATGTAAGGCCGGTGTCACGCTGACATTGTACTGTTCAAAGTCCTCGTTGGTGAATATACCGCCAGCACGCTGTACCGCTCTAATCACATATTTTGCAATTGGCCCATGGGGATCGTAGAAGATGGCATCACTCCCATTCTTAGCGACAAGCTCTAACGTATTTGCAAGCTCCACTTGGCGAACCCAGTCACCCTCCCGTACGGTCTCTGTTGTGGAGTTCTCCCTAAAGAGGAACTTCCATGTCTCATAGTCATTTTGGAGGACGTGCCTGTCGGCATCTGTGACTGAGTACAAGACAATAGAGGCATTCCAGCCAGTTCTCATCAAATCCACCACAGGCATCACCACATCTGACCATGACAACAACCCAGACCCCTGGGTCTCAAACAAAGTGTAGAGGCCTTTCAACTCACCGGGAACTGCGGCGGCAAGACCGCCAACTTGTGACATAAACTCTCTGCCCTTGTACATGTACTTGTGGGCGGACAATGGCGCCATCTCTCTAGCATCAATGGCAATTGTATGCTCTTTGAACTTCTTTGAGACAATGAAGCCACCGCCGCCAATGCCTGAGTTGAACATGTTTGTACCACCAACACAAAGGGCAACTGTCACAGCAGCATCGGCAGCGTTACCGCCCTGCTCGAGGATGCTGACACCGAGCTCAGAGCAGCGTGGAACGTCGCAGGCAACGCCTCCAAGAGTGGACTTGTGTAAATGGATTGGATCGGGGTCCAAAGACGGCTCCCGTTTGAGCGGTGATATATCTATGCCTCTGTCCTTGGAGATTGAGTAGAAGCTCTCGAGCTGGGTGTCTAAAACTGGGGTACTGAGGCCTGCCAGCGCCCGCCAGAGCAGCAACACGCCAAGTACTGCAAAGAGTCCTGTCTTTTGGGAAGAGTAATTCTGTCCCTTCATCCCTTAGTGGCTGTGGACATTTCAAAGAGGCTCACAAGACAATCGGGCTTTCACCATTTTTATCGGGCTTTCATAGTTTTTATCATATCATTTTCGCACCGCTTATCACTACGGCTTTAGAGATGGGAAACTGTTAAAGCTTCTCAGCCGAGAAACACCACAACATGCTATCTGATAAGGGTTCTATGTGCAATCAGCTTTAAATCTTCTATCTGCGCATTTTGCAGCGCTATTTGACTTCCTAGAGTCAATTGTGTGCAGGGTCTAGAGGCTTTGCCTTGTTCCCCGTTTGCAATATACTATTAAACACCTGGACATCATCCAGACACCACAGTCAGATACGCTGCTTACATGTTCGTTAATATATATCAAATTGTACTAATTCGGAGGAGGAATGGACATTGGATGAAACAAATTTGGAAAAGTCCTCAGGTAGTCAACAGTTGGTTGATGTGTATTTTTTGAAGAATTTTTGATTTGTTCTTTAAACTAAATTGATAATTAAAAAATCTTTTGTAAATAAAGAGTGTAAAATCAAAAATATGTTTCAGCAAGAGCAAAATGTTATACTTTACTAGCTATTTAATATACCAATTAATTCTAGATAATTTAGCTTTCATGAAATCTTACAGGCTAAAACTAGCACATACACACTCACAAGGTCATATCACCAGGCAACTTACATTCTTCATATAATCATCAAGACATTTAATATATGTAAATAGATTTTAACAGTAGAATCCATATAAACAGGGGGTCGACTCTTTACTGTAACTGTCAAAAAGTACATGAGAATTACTCAATGATACGGGTAATCAAACCGGTACCAACAGTTCTACCACCCTCTCTGATGTTGAATCTCTGACCAACCTCAAGAGCGGTTGGGTGCACAAGAGCACACTCCATCTCAACATTGTCACCTGGCATAATTTGCTGAGAGTGGTCAGCACCCTCTGGCCAGGTCAAAATGGTGGTAACATCACCAGTTCTGATGAACATCTGTGGTCTGTAGTTCTCAGCGAAACCAGAGTGACGACCACCCTCCTCCTTGGTCAAGATGTACATGGAGGCCAAGAACTTGGTGTGTGCAGAAATTGTAGCTGGTTTGGAAACAACCATACCTCTCTTGATCTCATCTCTCTTAACACCACGGAGCAAGATACCACAGTTGTCACCAGCCATGGCTTGGTCCAACTCCTTCTTGAACATCTCAATACCAGTAACGGTGGTCTTGATTGGGGTCTTATTGAAACCAACAAGCTCAATCTCGTCACCCTTCTTCAAGTTACCACGCTCAACACGACCAGTGACAACGGTACCTCTACCAGAAATAGAGAACACATCCTCAATACCCATCAAGAATGGCTTCTCCAAGTCTCTCTGTGGGGTTGGAATGTAAGTGTCAACAGCATCCAGCAACTTCTCAATAGCCTGGACACCAATCTCTGGCTGACGGTCTTCCAAAGCACACAAAGCAGAACCCATAATGACTGGAACGTTGTCACCATCGAAGCCGTAAGAAGACAAAAGCTCTCTCATCTCCATCTCAACAAGCTCAAGCATTTCTGGGTCGTCAACGGTGTCAACCTTGTTAACAAAAACAACAATGTGCTGGACACCAACCTGTCTAGCAAGCAACAAGTGCTCTCTAGTCTGTGGTCTCTCACCATCAGTAGCAGCGACAACAATGATGGCACCGTCCATCTGGGCGGCACCAGTAATCATGTTCTTAATGTAATCAGCGTGACCTGGACAGTCAACGTGAGAGTAGTGTCTGTTCTCGGTTTCGTACTCAACGTGGGCAGTGGAGATAGTGATACCTCTGGCTCTCTCTTCTGGAGCCTTGTCGATGGAGGCGTAGTCCAAGAAGTTGGCACCACCCTTCTGAGACAAGGTCTTGGTGATGGCAGCAGTCAAGGTGGTCTTACCATGATCAACGTGGCCGATGGTACCAACGTTCAAATGTGGCTTGGAACGCTCAAAAGCGGAGGCGTAACGGACGAGCTGCGGAGCACGGACGGCACCGGAGGCACGCAGGGACAAGCGTCCGAGCTGGTGAACCACTGTCTTGGAAAACATCTTTTAACACGATTAGAGGCCCGAAAACAGTTGTAGCAAACGCTGTAGTGGGAGCCTGCGTTGATGAAAATTTTTGGAATTATCGAATGGCCCCAGAAGACAGCGCGGTAGCGGGATCGCCGCGACCCGCGAAAACATCGCGAATACTTACACATAGCCGGATATTACTAAATCCGAGGGCAGCCATCCACACACCCATACATCTCCACGAGTTGCCATGGAGACAAAAACCAGCGTGGCCACCCGAATCGGGAAAGTGTAAACAAAAAGTGTCGTTTTGTATGTTGCGCGCGATCTTGCAAATTCCCACCGCCCAAAAAAAGCTGAAGTTGTTTACACTGGCCAGAGGGCAAAACACGCACACGAACAAGGCCCCTATTATCTCAACACACAACACAGCGCTAAACAGAAGGATTATGAGAGAAGTTATCAGTGTTAATGGTGAGTGGGCAGCAGCCAGGTCTTTTCCGAACGGCATGGCGCGTGTTCAGTGGCGCAGCACCCGTGGGAGGAGGGAATGTACAGAGCACCCTGAGAAGAGGGAGAGGGGAGCGCAGTGAATGAGGCACAAACGCGTGATAAACGCGTGTTTATTGGCGTATTTTGCACTTTTCTACTCTTCCATGGTGCAATGCTGGGCAGCAAACATTGTTCTGGTTTTTCAAGAGACGCGTTTGTACTAACAATGCTTTATAGTTGGTCAGGCCGGTTGCCAGATCGGTAATGCTTGTTGGGAGTTGTACTCCCTTGAGCACGGTATTCAGCCAGACGGTTATTTGACCGATGGCCTTGACAGACCAAAGGGTGGTGAGGAAGGTTTCTCTACGTTCTTCTCTGAAACAGGCTCCGGCAAGTACGTCCCAAGAGCTTTATACGTTGACTTGGAGCCAAATGTGGTCGATGAGGTCAGAACCGGCCAGTACAGAGAATTGTTCCACCCAGAGCAATTGATCACAGGAAAGGAGGATGCCGCCAACAACTATGCCAGAGGTCACTACACCGTAGGTAGAGACTTGTTGGATGACGTCTTGGACAGAATCAGAAGAATGTCCGACCAGTGTGATGGTTTGCAAGGTTTCCTTTTCACCCACTCCCTTGGTGGTGGTACAGGTTCCGGTTTTGGTTCCTTGTTATTGGAGCAGTTGTCCTTGGAATACGGTAAGAAGGCCAAGCTTGAATTTGCCGTTTACCCAGCCCCACAGGTTTCCACATCCGTTGTTGAGCCATACAACACTGTTTTGACTACACACACCACTTTGGAGCACGCTGACTGTACCTTCATGGTCGACAACGAGGCCATTTATGACATTTGTAGAAGAAACTTGGATATTTCTAGACCATCTTTCTCTCACTTGAACCAGTTGATTGCCCAGGTCGTTTCTTCCGTTACTGCCTCTTTGAGATTCGATGGTTCTTTGAACGTTGATTTGAACGAGTTCCAGACAAATTTAGTTCCATACCCAAGAATCCATTTCCCATTGGTTGGTTACGCTCCTGTTGTTTCCAGTGCTAGAGCCACACATGAGTCTAACTCCATCGCTGAGATCACAAATGCTTGTTTCGAGCCAGGTAACCAGATGGTTAAGTGTGACCCAAGATTGGGTAAGTACATGGCTACATGTTTGCTCTACAGAGGTGATGCTGTCACCAGAGATGTCCAGAATGCCGTTGCTCAGGTTAAGGCCAAGAAGACTGTTCAGTTGGTTGACTGGATCCCAACTGGTTTCAAGATTGGTATCTGCTACCAGCCACCAACAGCTCCACCACAGTCCAACTTGGCTCAAGTTTCCCGTGCTGTTTGTATGTTGTCCAACACCACTGCCATTGCTGAGGCTTGGAGAAGAATTGACAGAAAGTTCGATTTGATGTACCAGAAGCGTGCCTTCGTTCACTGGTATGTTGGTGAGGGTATGGAAGAGGGTGAGTTCACTGAGGCTAGAGAGGATTTGGCCGCTTTGGAGAGAGATTACGAGGAGGTTGGTATCGACTCTATGGACCCAGAAGACGCTGAGGAGTACTAAATCAATTAGGTTCTTTTTCTTATCATTGCCAGGCTGGCATAGTTTGCCGTTGTCTTCATTTTTCACCCAGTTGAGCTTGCTTATTCCCCCATACCCCTGAATTTTCCTACCTGAAATAGACCTTTTCAGGTACAAGGAATCTATATGATATATAGTTATCATATCTTCCTCAATTGCGGATGTTTTCTTTTCTTTTCGATCTTTTCCATTTGGCTGTTTTACCCCCTCCAGTTTTTATCTATATCTTTTTCTGATGCTTGTCAAGTCTAATGGTTACAAGTTGCGGTTTGCTGAATATAAATGATTTTATTACTTTGAAATTGTATGATTTAACACCGCCAATTAAATGTATTATTGACACATGATATGAACGCAATTATACAGAGTTACAGCTCAGAGTTAGAAGATGAAGACCTGGTCATCGCCCTTTGAAGGCATCTTAGCCTTAGTGAATCCAAGCTCTTCGGTGATGTCAATCATCAAGGTCTTCAGACCTTGTGGACCACACACCAAAATTCTGGTGTCGTCAGAAGCAGCTGGCAAGTATTTTTCAACCATTTCCTTTGTGACATAACCGGTATTGCCTGTCCAACCAGGTGGTGGAGTAGTAAGGGTGTAGTGCACATCAAAGTTTGGGTACTGAGCTGCGAGTTCGTCGAGTTCCTCCTTCAGTAAGATGTCATTCTCTGTCTCGTTGGCGTAAATCAATGAGACCTTGGTGAGGTCCTCTGGAGTAGTAGTAATCTCAGCAAGAACTTGGAGAATAGGAGTAATACCAGAGCCACCGGCAACGATACCAATGCTCTTAGCGTGGTTTGTAGTGTAGTTGAATCTTCCAACAGTGCCTCTGAAAGGAACCTTTTGGCCCTTTGACAAACCAGCAAAGTGTTTGGAAACGTTACCCTCTGGGTAAGACTTGACAATAATGTCAAAGAACCCTTGGTCGAACTTGGAGGAGATTGGGGTGTAGTAACGGATCTCATCGTTGATCTTACAGGCAACGTGGTGACCGACCGGGACGTCGAGGGTCTCAGACTCTCTCTTCAGTTCAAATCTGTAGATTGCAGAATTTCTGGAGATGATCGTCTTGTCAATGAGCTCGAGATTCGTCCACTTCTCTGTGTGGAGCGTCTTTGCACGTCTCCAGGCATTGTAGATACGGAAGGAGAGGAATGGAATGAGGATGGCCAACACATATGGCATCCATTGGACACCGATGATGAGGGTACCGACAATGATGAGTGCCACCGGGATGTAAATGCCGTGGAGAGGCTCCTTCAACAGATCTCTCTTGTCTTCAATTCCAGCTGGTATACTAGACATCGCGTGAGTTTTGTGAGAACTGGCTCAAAGCAAGATGGAACACTGAACACTCTTGGTGTTGCTTAGAAATGGGAGATAAATCAAATCAATTAGCGAGTCGAGAGAAAGAGCGCGCGCTTCTCCGGAGCTTCCGTTGGGGGCATCGCATTTCTTTTAAAGTTGTCCACAATTAGAAGTCCTGGGAATATCATACAGCGCCTGTTGGCCGACATCTCGTCCAATTCATAGATATACAATATTTATAAACACCTTTATTCATCTATGTCGATGATTCCGTTCTTAACGGCCCATTGCTTAGCACTGAGGAAGACTCCTTGCGGGTCCTGTTCCCTTCTTACTTGCTTGAATTTTTCCAGGCTCTCTCCAAACCACTCATTGTTCTTCGAAGCAAATCCACGCATCTCTCCTTCATAGTAATCCTTTTCATCCTTGACGGAAGGGCCCGTGGCCCACTTAACAGTTCCGAGGAAGTTCTTGGCCCAGTGTGGTTTACCACCAGCTGCACCCATCGTCTCTTCAAAGATCTTGTACCACTTGCCGATTGGTGAGTTGGTGTGGAAAGGGCGGTACATTGTGGCATTGATGTACAGTGTCAACTGCGAGTTAGTGACATCGGACAATGGAACATAGCTTCTCAACGGAGTGTTGTCTAGGAATGGACGCAAGTTGTTACCCTTGATTGGGCCGGCAGATATTTTATTACGGCCATTGAGGTCTGGTGTTTCTTCAGCATTGTTGGTAAACGTTGTGTTAGAGCAACGAACCTCAACTGGGACATGAACGTAGAAGTCATGGTTTTGTGCAGCGAGCTCAATGGAGTGATCAAGGGAACGGAGAATCTCTGGGCCATTGTCCAATGGAGCAGCCCATTCATTAACAAATTGGGAGAATAAGCAATCCATGTTCAAGCCTTCAACTGACTGGCGGACAGCTTGAGAAGTTGAGGCTTCAACATTGCCAAACTGACGGTTGAATACAAACTTTTCAACGATAGGTGTGAATGGTGGGTAAATGTTCACAGAGAACCACAGTAGACATTCGTAGAACCACCGGCCAAACTTAGTACCCCACCAGGAAGGATGTGGTGGAGATAATGGATCTTCAGACTTTTCACCTTTCCAGAGGACACATTTTCTAGCGTATGGGTACCACCAAACTCTAATGTATTCTGAGGAAACCCACAAGGACTCCCAGTTTTCCAAGAGCTCGTCAAATGTAATTACCTCTTCGGTGGATTTAATCTTGAAGGAAGGGATTGTTCTAAATGTAGCTTTGACAATAATACCAATCTTTCCCAAAGAGAGCATTGCTGCTCTAAAGACGTCTGGGTTGGTAACGGAGTCGCAGAAGACCAGTTCGCCTTTACCGTTGACGATGGTGAGGTTGACAATCTGCTGGGACACCAAACCATGGAATGGAGAGGCACCATGTGTTCCTGTGGAGATGATACCAGCAACAGATTGCTCCGAGATGGAGCCCAGGTTCTGTAATGCAAGTCCTTGAGACTCTAGGTACTCATTCAGCTGGTAGACACGGATTCCGGCCTCGACAGTAACGTCTGTGTACAGCCCACTGTCGTGGGGCTTCACCTCCAGCACCTGTCTGAGGTTGTCTAGATTAACCAGAATGTCGTCTGTCATCACAAGGTCCGACGGGGAGTGCCCAGAACCTACCGTCAGCAGGGTCCTACCTTCCTTGCGTGCTGCGTTCACGAGGGCCACCACTTCATCAACGCTCTGTGGCTGGAAGAACAGCGCTGGCCGGCAGCTGTGGATTCCTGCCCAATTGGAGAACACATGGTTCTTCTTGCCAAGACCCAGAACGTCGGTCATTGTTTTTATGCCTTGGTTTTGCTTTGTGGTTACAAAGAGGCCCCTCCTATCGCAGCTGGGCCGTGAATGATAGTAAGGCAGCTTTTTGCGCCGCCCCTTAAACGGTCTCTCTCTCTCTTTCGTTTTGGCCCGTAATCTCCCAATTCGGGAATAAAACACCGTTTCTCTTTTCTCAAACTAGCTAAAACCGGAGGTGTCCGGGTGTGATGTTCTTCCGAACGCGTTCTCCACTATTAACCCGTTACAAAATGGCAGATATTTTTACTGACACTTTTGTTTATGGCAGCAGAGGTTTTTAACGCGTTTTGTGATGTCTGTGGGCCTGTGAGTGTGTGGTGCGCGACGCGGTGTTTGTTTTTGGTGGGTTACCATAGGCTGAGGGATCGAAGAGCAGTGGGTCATACATCGCCGTGGAGGCCAGAGGACAGAAAAGGTGCTGGGTCTACTATAAATCAGGGGAAATGTACCGCATGGCGAATCCTTACAAACGCAGGGCGCCGGCTGAGCCGAACTGGGACGGGCCAAACGCCTGGGATTCCGGGCAGGAGCCTCGAAGACCAGACTGGGCAAGGCACTTCACCAAGAAGTACGGGAACCAGCCACCGGCACGCGTGTTTCCTGGAAACAGATCTAACGACTGCAAAGTAAAGGAGGAACGGAAGAACAAGGATTGGCATGTGTCGTCTTCAGATACCCCCTACAGGCAGATCGGGTCGTCAGAATCATACAGAGACTGCAGCACTGAGGCCTCATATGAGTGGATGACACGGTTGTATCCACCACAGCTCTCTGCAAAAGATGAACACAAGGGTAGAGGGGTGCGTTCTCTGAAGCAGCTCTGTGCAATGGCCGTTGCAGAACAGGCAGAATCGCTCACTGTGACACATCTGCAGAGTGTCCAGTGGAACCGCATGAAAGATGTGTGGCAATACATCTGTGCCTGGAGACGGGACAGCTTCTTTGTATTCCAGCTCTTTGCATCGGTGTACTACAAAGAACCAACATTCAAGTGCTATCCAGCACTTGCATGGTGCCCGCTTCCAAAGAAGGAAGTTATTATGAAGAACACATTACCAAATGCTAACAATCACAGAGTAGAACGCCTGTTTGCAAACATACGTGTTTCGCAGTTTGTCAACTCCTTGAACACTTGTGCATTCTCAAACTTGACAATACTGGAGATATCAAAGCCAGTGAAGTATGATGATCTGCTATACTTGACCAACCTGTCAAACTTAACTGCACTTAGGATTTCTCGGGTGGCAGAGATTCCAGACCCGGTCATCGCACGCTGGTGCACTGCTATCAGGTCCAACAAATGGACAAAATTGCAGATGCTTTCCATCCCAAAGGTTTCACAAGAGCAGTTTATCAAACTGCAGGAAGTTGCATCATATTGTAAACTAATTTACCTGGAAATTCAGTCAAAGACTATATTTAACATGGAAAGGGATTGGAAGAATGTCGATTACGATAACTGGTCACTTCTCATAGACCAGTCATTGGACAAGCTATCATGGGGTCTTAAAGCACAAGCATTTACAAGAAAGCACAGGATTGCAACTCACTCTGTTGCTCCAGAAAAGGATACAATATGGCTCGATTTCAACGTTATAAACCATGTTTACTTGAATCGACATAGCGAGTTGGAATCCGAGTTTGACCACATTTGGAAAATGGGGGAAATTATGAGTTATAACCAGGCTCTGGTTTTGAAAACAAAGCCTGTTGTAAAACCAAAGGAACAACACGTCACAAGAACTCAGCAGAAGACTATAAAGAAACCGGTCTTGAAGAAGAAAATGTTGATCAGGGACGCGAAGTCTTTTTTCGACTTATAATATTGCACTTTAGCATATACTAGCATTAATTACATAAAATTTAAAATACATAATAAACTTAACATACAGCATTTCTATCCTACAATGATCTATTGTTACATAATAAGTTCCACTTCTGCGATCATACACAAATGATCCGAGGGGTACTCACCTTCATGCGGTTGACCATGCTTGGTCATTTCAGAACCTGGTGGCATCTTCAAAAATCCCTTTAATTTGATACCCATCTCCTGCTCAAACTGGTCAATACTTTCTACTTGGGAAGATGATTTCAAATCCCAAGAAGTAATAAAACAAATGTAATCCAGTAAACCTCTCCAAGCATGTGCCCAGTTGGAAATCTCAGGCTCGAACACGTCATTATCAAGGCCAGCATTCTCTGGATGCACGTGCTTATAACCCACAGAGTATAGTGAAATGGCTCTCATAGGTAGAGAATTATGCAAATTTTCCATCTGTGTCACCATTGCTGTCTGCTCCGCAGTTGCACTGTATTCATCCGGCACTGGGTGTTGTGGCTGATTCTCACCAAACTTCTCCACGTTACCGCCTTCTTCATCACCATCTTCAATTCCTTCTCTCAATTTAGAGAAAGTAAACGAAGTGGAGCACTCAATTACACGTCTACATCTCTGGTCATACTTTATTGGTTTGGAAGTAATGGAGAGATAAGGTGAGTCAAATGGTTGAGAATTAAAATCACCACCAAAGAAATGGAACCATTCACCTCCTTGTAACGTGTTCACACGCTCCTTGAACTCTCTACACTTCTTCAATATGATATATGTTTGTCTGGTACGCTCATAAGTACCAAATGGATGCCAGAACAAGTGAGTTGTTCCAATAATAATACCCTTCTTTTCAGACTCTGGGAAGTTCTTTGTCAATGAGTTCTTGAACTTCAACGCCAACATGAGGCCAACATTTTTAGTCACTGTTCTTGGGATGATATCACCAGAGCTCTCAGTGTCATAATCGATCAGCATACGATCAGTCATGTCAAACTTTTCAGCCTTATAAAGAATGGCCACACCGTGATTCTTGTCTCCCCATCTGTGGTACTGAGCTTCATAACCCAACTTTGCGAATTCGGCCTTCCAGAATGAATTGAATTGAACTTGGTCTACTTCTTGCAAAAGTAGAATATCCGAGTTGTAGTGTTTAAACTCTGATAATAATACAACTGATCTCTTGAACCACTTAAGTGCGTTACCGGACGTTGGGAATAGCGTACGTCTGATCAACGCCTGTGCCAGCACGTTGTAAGTCATGATAGACACATCGATACCTTTCCTTCCGTCATCGTTGAGTGGCATCTTCAAAATCGGACGACTAATAAATCTGAGATCAGCAGGAGTATCTACTTGTTCAGGATCAATGCCCTGAGCGATCAATGCATCCCTCTTAGCTTTTTTTTGGGCCTCTCTGAGTGCTCGCTGTTGTGCGATGTACTCTGGTGTGATCTCAGGCCTCTTTCCCTTGCCTTTCATCTTTCCCTTCTTGTTTACCGTTTCAGATTTAGTCTTCACCGGTTTTGACACCAATTGTTCATTACCTTCCTGTGTGGACATTGTTGTATAAAGTCTACTCTACTCGTTTGGCTTATTAAGTCGTGTCTATTAGTGAGTACAGCTGTGTCTATTACCGACGATTTTTCATATACCAACGCGCGGGATTTCTGTGACTACATGACACAACAAAACTGCACTGAGAATTAAAAATGTAGTGAAAATAGGAGAGATGAAAGTTAAACACGTATATAAATACATAAATAAATCTACTTTCTATTTATTGTGGTGTGGAGGTGATGCTCTTTCATGAAGCAGCCGGCAATGAATGACAAGATCACTGTGACCACACTAAAGAACAAGGCAGAGTGCGATGCAACGTCATAACTGTCAATGATGGATGATTTGAACAAATCTGGTGCTACTCCCACATAGTCGGCCGATGCAGCAGCTTTACTGATAATCTTTGCAACTTGGTCTTTGGTGAATCCTCCACTGGCACCAATCTTGTAGAGGACTTGGAGGTGTTCAAAGAGCTTGCGCTGGAAAATGAAACTGGAAACAGACACACCAATTGTGGAACCGGTTGATCTGAAGGCGTACTGAATCGAAGTGGTAGCGGCTTGGTGCTCTAATGGAACAGCTGCAATCAATGCAAGGAGAGTGACTGTCAAACTGGCAGCATAACATAAACCTGGCAACAAGAGTTCAATGAACTGGAACCACACTGGAGTGTTACGATCACACATGTAGACTATCAGAACACCAAAGATGGCAACGATATGTGTAATTGTGATAAACTTCAGATACTTCCCTGTGCGTCTCATGTAGACACCAGAAAGAAAAGAGCCGAAAGAAACACCAAAGAAATTACCAGCAGTTCTCAAGCCAATCTGAGTAGGAGATAATAGCATCACAGACGACCAGAACACTGGCACATAGAAGAGGTAAGTGAAAACTGACATTGACACAAACCAGTTGACTAAACTCGAGGACAAGACAGTTCTGTAAGCCAGTAAACGAACTGGGATAACTGGAAGTGCAGCAACGTAGAGCTCAACGTAAAAGAAGGCAGCCATGGAACTGGTACTGATAAAAACGAGTAACCAAAAGACCAAACCACCAATAACAATTTCATGCCCAGAAAAAGAAACAACCATCATGAAACAGAGCAAAGAAGTAACAAGAAAGAAAGCGCCTGCGAAATCGACTTGTTTCAACTTTTCCATCTTAGAACCTGATACACCATGACCGACCGACCCTTTCGGCAAGTTCAATCTTTTCCACAGCATGATTGTGCTGAAGAGGGATAGTGGAATTTGTGCATAGAAAGCATACTCCCAACCCATGTAACCCTGAAAAAAGGCACCCCAGAGACCACCTAATGCAGCCCCGGCCCCATATACTAGGTTTCCAATTCCTTGGTAGACTCCTCTTTTTCTCAATGGAATCAAATCATTTGTTGTGATGACACCGAGGGAAGTAAGGCCACCACCGCCAATACCAGTTATAAAACGGCCAAGGGACAAGCCAACCAATGAGTGGGAGCAACCACAGATGAAGCATCCAAGAGCGAACAAGATATTGGAGAGCATGAGCAGTGGCTTACGGCCAAAGATATCAGACATCTTACCGTACAGTGGCTGAAAGGCTGAGCAAGACAAGAGATACGAGGAGGCAATCCAGGACATCTGAGACAGGGCATTGATTTCGGAAGCGATGGTCGAAAGCAATGTCGTGACGACTGTGCTGTCGAGCGCTGAGAGGAAGGAGCCCATGTAGAGCGATGAAAGGATCACAAATAGCTCAGCAGAGGACATATCCTGTGGTTCAGTACTCTGCGATTCCGTATCAGCAGACGAGGAGGCGCTCTGTTCGTGGTTGTGTGTCTCTATTGTGCCATAGTTCGGGTGGTGGGAGTCCTTGAGGCGGTCAACGCTATCTTCGATGACCTCCCGAGCTACACGACCGGCAGAGAAGGTCGAAGGGTCCTCAAAGGCAGCGGTGTCGGCTTCCAGCAATGGAGACTCTGGCATTTCTTGCTAAATTAATGGAACAATAGAGTACCAAAAGAAGCCAAAACTGGTCAGTTACCTCTTTTTATCGTTATTTGTATGTGTATGCTCAGATACAGAGATGAAAAAGCTGAAAAAGTTTGGGATAAATACCCGCTATCTGTTTTTTTGTTATCTGCGCCTGCCGATACCCCTTTTTCTCCTTTGTTCCCTGCCGATCGCCGAGACTCTGGCCTGGGGCTGACTCTGGTCTGGAGTTAACTCAGGGAACTTATCATTACAACGACGGAATAAATGCTGGGGAGTAATGAAAATACATTATATGGCATATGTGGGATTTTGGGTGAGGTCAATGTTAAAGCAGACACTTCATAACCTCTGATTTATGCTGTGTTATGCTTTTAGCACTCTTCAGGTTGTATGCAAGATGTAGTATTGAAGACTGTTGATGCAAACATTCAGAAATCGGCCGTATGGTCTAGTGGTATGATACTCGCTTTGGGCGAAGATCGGGTACACCCGGTCTACAATTGCTACAGATATGTGAGTGGTCCAGGGTTCAATTCCCTGTCCGGCCCAATTTCTAATTTTTTTGTTGCCCATAGTAACATGAATTCCGAGAGTTTACTTCCGACCAAAGGTAAGCAAACGCGCCTACACTCCATAGAATATACAATAGACGTTGAAGTGCCTTGAGCGGCAATCCTTCGATTGACATATTCAGTTTTCCGTTCTTTGTATTTCTTTCCAATTGGGCGCCTAATGGAGACACCGGTGATAAGACTCAAGGATCTTCGGTTTGATTCGAATATCAATGGTGTTGTGCGGAGCGACTCGCACTCCGCCATCACGCTCTCAGAGGATAAGGAGATGCTCGTCATACATGGCAGCTCGGTTCTCTGGTATAAAGGAGACCTGTTGAGTAGAAAGTTGACCTATGGATCAGCTGTACTGAATGCTTTTTTTGCCACGTTCAGTGAGTCGTTAGCGGACAAAAGCTCTACTATCGAAAATCACGAGAGAACGCTCTTCGTCATGCTCAAGGACGTGGCACATATCTATTGCAAAGATGGCCGTTCCTACGTGATAAGCTTCCCCTTCGAAGTTAACGGTGCCTTCCCTTATGAGAATGGTGTTGTTATTGAGCGCTCAGGAGCTACACATACACCATTCTTAACATTGTCTGAACCCATGAAAGAACTAGGAAGCATCGTCTCATCATCAACGTCATCCATCTCCATGGATGAGAGCCTCATTCTATTTCCCAAAACTCCAGATTCTTCCATCACCGTCACTTTCAATAGACAGGAGAATACAGTTGTGTTGTATCACATCAGATTCCTTAATAGGGCAAATATAACTGTACCAAACACCTCATCATCGTCCAACTCTCTACGTCGAAAAGCATCTCAATCAGGCAGACGTGCGACAGTGGCAAACAACATGGATGTAGACACAAATGACAGTGAAATCAGAATGGATAAAAAGAGGTCAATCTCACACTCAGAAGTAATGTCCATTGACAGAATGGCTTCATACGATTTTACTGGCAATTTGAAGACCGCAGAATCCCTTCTATCAGCCGCAACCTTTGAATCAACTAATTTGAGGAAAGATGCTATATTAACCAAACTTGACAAAATTAGATTGCCATATCAAAATATATCTAGCAATTTTAAGACAGGAAGTATGTCTTTTGAAGGCCGAGAGGCTGTTATTTTGAGAAACACACACTCTGGTCTTTTTGAGGTGATCATCTTTGACAGCTCAGTTTCGTCCGTTTCCCTTCCTCGCTTTAACAGATCGATCAACTTATCAAATACATACTTGGACTTTACTGTGTGTTCAATTTCAGGATTCTGCATCTTGTTATCCAAGACTAACGAGTTTATCTTATTTAACCCGTTCCTTAATTTATCCACCACCGTCTTTAAACCGTCAAGTACGATTACTAAGATACATGATATTCAAGGTCCACAAATGATCCTTGAAGACGATCAGAATAAGATATTAAACTACACTTTTACGTTAGCTCCCAAATTGGACACGGTGGAGATATGCTTATCATCATTCAAGTACATCATGAACTCATATTCTTTCAACTACATGTGGTTAACTTGGATTAATGCCTATGCCATCGTCAGAAAGGATTGGGAAGCATTCATTCTTACTATACTCTCAACGGCTTTGCCATTTGCAGTAAAACATTCCAGCATTGATTCCACAAACATTATATCTTCACTTTTATCAAAGATTGATTTGTTACAAATGAGAGCTTTAAAAGATGAATTCTCACTTTCAGAAATGACATCAAATATTATTTTTGCACTCCATTTGATACGCGAGGACTTGAAGTTGAACGTTCTAAACTCTGAAATTGTTGATGATCTTGGTTTGCTTTTAGCACAACTGACATATTGGATGTCTTGGAATGAAAAATGGTGGGGCTACTACGGTTACCCTCTAGAGAAGTTGAATAAATCAATCAAATTTCCACAAGCGCAGATATTGGACAATCCGCCAGACTTGATGCAATCACTGGCCTCTCTATTTGAGCCAACAATTGTTCCTTATTGTTCATTCTCTCAGTTAGCTCAAGAAGCTGAGCGTGTGGATGAACTCGTGACCCCAAGAACTTTTTATATCTTAAAACTCTTTGAAGCTGTCATTTCTTCAGACTTCACACCGACCGACATAGTTAATATGATGAACGAGTACAACATCACACAGAGCACCCTCGATACTTATCCCATTGGTATTGCGATTCCCCTACAGGAAGCAATCACGTGTTATCAACAAAGCATTACCAAAATTGACAACTTAGATCTTCAGAAGGTCGATCTCCTTGATAGAAAGGACTTACAGAGACTTGGTGGTCTTCAAAGGAAGCTCACAGTATACTCATCTGCACAGAACCAAGCGCAGACAAGAGACGTCCATCAGGTTATAAGCTCAATCCAAGATCCACCAGACCCTCTAGCACCAGTCGAGCAAGAGAGATTTGACGTTACAAAACATATATTTTCAGAAGACAGACGCTTCTATGAAATATCTAGACTTTTGCAAACTTTCCAAGTGCAGAAAGTCATGGCTGAGGAGCTTGTCGGACTTCCAGAACTTGAATTGCTTGCGAGACAGAAGGATTTGGCCGCATTAGCCTCTTTGAGAACATTAACAATACCGCTTGGAAGATCAATATTATTCTATTCTAGCAAGATTCCGTTGGTTACTGAACGTTTCCCTGTGCCAAAATTAAACTTTAACACTTTGATCCAACCAGAGAACATGACTGTATCATTGGATATGGAGGCAATGAATGACAACGCCATGCAATGGGGTTATTTCCACAATGGTGCCGCTAGTGGTTTGACTATCTCAAGAGATGCAAAAGGAATTTCAGGTAGTTGGATTGTTTTCAACAAGCCACAGAATTTAAATTCGCAGCATGGTGGATTCTTGTTGGGTCTTGGTTTGAATGGCCACTTGAAGTTTCTCGAAGAATGGAACATCTATAACTATCTTGGTCCTAAACACATGTTTACCAGCGTTGGGCTCTTGTTAGGTATGAGTGCCAGTTTAAGAGGAACAATGGATGTCAAACTCACAAAAGTTTTAAGTGTTCACGTTGGTGCATTGCTTCCTCAGGGAGCCAGTGATTTGATTGTGGCAACCCCAGTGCAAACAGCTGGTTTGATTGGTATTGGCTTGCTTTATTTGGAATCACAGCATAGACGAATGAGTGAGATCCTTTTATCACAGATTAACGCAAGAGTCTTTTTAGAGGAGAAATATGTTGCTGATGAAAGTTATAGATTAGCTGCTGGTATTGCTCTTGGATATGTTAACTTGGGTAAGGCCAATGATCTTAAGGGCCTAAATGACACCCATGTTGTAGACAGATTGATGGCTATTGCTGCTTCTATGAAAGATGTTCAGACTGAAGAAGCATTTGATAAGTCTGTTGCAGGAGCTTTGATTGCATTGTCGTTCATTTATTTAAAGTCTAATAATGAGACCATTGCCAGAAAACTTGCTGTCCCAGAGACCGAGCAACTTTTAGATTATATCAGGCCAGACTTGTTACTACTCAGAGTAATGACTAAGAGTTTAATTATGTGGGACGCAATTGAACCTACTCAGGCTTGGGCTGAGCAGCAAGTTCCAGATATTATCCTCAGGAAGAGTGAAAAGGAAGGAAAGCTGCAGAATCTAAACTATTTCTACGTTATTTCTGGCGCATGCTTGGTAATGGGCATCAAATTTGCCTCCACTTCTAATTTGGTTGTGAGAGATACTATTCTAATCTATTATGATCAAGTAACAGATTTTATTGATGATCTTGAGGCCGATAACAGCTATGGTGTTAAGCTAATCAAACAGGCAATGCTCCAGGCTCAGTTGTCACTTGCACTTGCGCTTTCATTAACCATGGCTGCCACGGGAGATTTAGAAACATTCAGAAGATTAAGAATTCTCCATGGTAGATTTAAGAATACAACAAATGAGAACGCTTTTGGTAAGTTTATGGTCACAAACATGGCTTTGGGTTTCTTGTTCTTGGGTGGTGGCCAGTACGCTATTGACACTTCATCAAACTTTTCTATCGCTTCGTTGATCACCGCCATTTATCCATTGTTCCCAAAGCTTGAGACATCTGATACCGAGGTCCACCTCCAAGCACTTCGTCATTTTTGGGCCTTGGCTGTGGAACCTCGTTGTCTTGTTGCTCGTGACATTGATACATCTGATATTGTTCGCACGGAGTTTTCTGTTGAGCTAAAGAATGGTGATTCTTATGTGTTGAAAACACCATGTTTACTTCCTCCTTACGATCAGATCGAGAGGCTTTCAACTTCTTCCAAGGAATACTTCGATGTTACTATTGACAGCATGGATTTATTAAAAGCAAATAATTCATTGAGCATTAGCAAGAGAAGAAGGGTGGAGGTCATGAAGCATTCTGTAAAGATTTTGCTTAATGATATTAATGCCAAGTTTGATGAAGAAAACTCTGGTGAAAAGAGGTGCTATTTGAACTTTGATCTCTTCAAAGATTTTAAGAAGGAGGATATCCGTGATTTACTTGAAGGTGGGTCTGAAGCAGTGTTCCGAACAAATATAGTTGATAGACAGATTGAACTTAATCACATCGCACTAAAACCATCAAATATTGATGACTTGTGGAACTTGAAGCTGATCTTTTCTTACTATGACAGGCTGTTGACTGAAGGAGATGCTTACTACTTGTCTCTCGAATTTGTGGACAACCTCAAGAACTTGCTTTGGCAAGTAGCAAAATGATAATCATCCTAATTGCTACGTTCTAATAATTGAATGAAAATAAATTTATGTTATTCTAACGCTCTTTAAATATCTATAAGTTAGATATGAATCAGATAACCACGCCGTCTTTTGGGGAGAGAAACTGTCTCAGTAGAACACCACCTTCATGCAAGACTCTTGAGGAAAGATCATCCATGCTATAACTCTGTGAGTAAACAACCTCTGTGATTCCGCTCTGTACAATTTTGACGGAGCAGGTGAGACACGGGCAAGTATTACAATATAATGTGGCATTGGTTCCAATTCTGTCTCTGCCACTCTCCAAGAGCGCATTCTCTTCAGCATGGAGACAAAGACATGTGGAAAGGCCTGCGCCAGACCCGTTACCACTGTTACACCGTGGACAACCACCCTCGTTACAATTTGTCATATGTCTTGGTGTTCCATTGTACCCTGTTGCAATGACTCTCTTATCGCGCGCAATCACTGCGCCGACACGTCTCTTCATACAATTACTTCTCAAAGCAGCCAAGTCCGCCAAACGCATAAAGTAAGCATCCCAACTTGGCCGAAGCCTTGTATTATCTAAAAGATCAAGTTCGGAGAGTTGGGTGTACAGGTTTTCAACGTTGATTGTTGTGTTGATGATCTTAACATCGGCCTTGGATATGACCTCTGTGAGGATTGTCTCCTTGTCGAAAGTCTGGAGGTCCGAAGCTTCTGCAAATGTTGTGAAGCTGAGGTTTGAGTAGTGTTTCTGGTATCTCTGCCACCTGAGTTTGAGGGGTGCGTCGACGGATATGTGGAGGAAGAATGGTCTTTTGGCCAACCGTGTGAGTTCTGAGATGCTGTTGATGTCGGTTAGTACGTAAAGAGTTCTCCAGTCAGCAGTCACATGGTCAATGAGCTCGTCAAGGGTGGTGAACACCATCTCCGGTTCCAATTGAGGGGCGTCTAGGAAAGACTCATCGAGGGATAACCCGTTGACTCTGCCTGTGATCTCATTGTCTCTCTTAAAGTTGATGTACTTGAATCCCTCGAGGGTTAGGTAGCGTGCAATTTCCGTTTTACCAGACCCAAGCGTGCCGGACACGCCAATAAGCATACTGAACCAGGTGTGAGCGGGTGGACTTTACTCAAGAACTAACAGTCGTTCTGGTTCCCGAATGATACTAAACGCGTCTGCTGTGTACCCATCGATATACTACCCACACGCGTTTATTAGGGAGAGCGCATCGGTCGGTCGGAATTAACATATCACGTGACATGGCTCGGTACTTGCTTGACTCAAAGCCTGCGAAAAAAAATAAAACGGCTGCCAATTCCGAAAAAAACCGCGCGCAGTTCGCGCACGCTCAAAAAACCCATAAAAATTCCCACAAAGCACAGAAAAAAAACACACGCTTTAAAACCGGGCTCAAATTTGACCATCAATTCTTCCTTCTTCTAAACAAAAGCAGTCGTAGCAAAGGACCGCCCTGGGAAAACCGCCGCTGCATGGACACAAAACGCAAGCACTGCGATCTCCTGACTCACACGGCCATTCTCTCCTTTATCGCCCTTTCCTACACCTTCTGAAGCGGCCCTCGAACCTGCCGTTCTCTCTCACTTTTTCCCCAGGTCCCCCCTCCCATCCGCTTCCACGCAAGAGACAATGCTATCACATGCCAAACACGTTACGGGAGCAGCAACCACAGCTGTTGCGGCGGCACACGCCACAGAAACAGTCACAAGACACACTCTAAAGACCCCCGTGAAGGTTGGGGCTCGCTTTATGAGCTCCTACCCCTTTCCAAAGATTCCCCGTTCTAAGCGCAATGCGCTCTACTACAACACCTTCTACTACAGCGACAAGTTGAAGAAGGGAATCAAGCATAGGCTCCCGCCTATCCGCGGGTTCTCGCAGTCTTACGTGAGACTGAACGGGAGCTCCACCACAGACGTGAATACCAAGCCAAACAGCCAGTTGATCAAGTACTTCATCATCTTGTCCATTGGTTTCCTCTTTTATGGTGTCTCGAGCCGCATTTACTACCAGGCCCGCGGCAAGTCGCTATACGACGACGATGAAGAGGAGGAGAATGAAAAGCGTGTCAGACCTTCCCATTCTTGGACCTTCTTCTGCTACAGCACTTTGCCATTGAATGCCATCTCGAGACTCTGGGGCCAGTTGAACAGCATTGACCTCCCAGAGTGGATGAGAGAGCCTGGCTACAAGTTCTACGCCTATTGTTTTGGTGCCAACCTCAACGAAATGAAAGTCAAGGACTTGAAGACCTTCAAGAACTTGAGCGAGTTCTTTTACAGAGAGTTAGAAGATGGCGCAAGACCAGTTTCTGAACACTCAGATCTTGTTTGTCCAAGTGACGGCCTCGTACTACACTTTGGTGTGGTTGATGACGGTAAGATTGAACAAGTCAAGGGCCTCACTTACCCTATCGATGCCTTCCTTGGCGATGCAACTAAGAATAAGTTGGCTGCGCCATCTCACAATGTCTCCTTTGAACACGACAATGAGGATGAGGTGCACAAGAGACACCAAGAGTTTGCCAGAATCAATGGTATCTCCTACACACTAGACGATATCATTGGTGGTGAAGGTAAAAATGTCAGTCATTTGAAAAAGATCATCTACAAGGAAGAGGGTGACAGAACTGATGAAAAAGTTGGTGCTGACAAAGTTGTCAAAGTCGCTAAAGACTTGGCCACAAAGAAGGCTTCCCAGGACTCATCTGAAAAGGAGTTATTCTTTGCAGTGATTTACCTTGCTCCAGGTGACTATCACAGATACCACTCGCCGGCCAACTGGGTCGTCACATTGAGACGTCATTTCACTGGTGAATTGTACAGTGTTGCACCATATTTCCAGAAGACATTGGAGAACTTGTTTGTCTTGAACGAGAGAGTTTCTCTTTTGGGATACTGGAAGCATGGCTTCTTCAGTATGACACCTGTGGGTGCTACCAACGTTGGAAGTATTAAGGTTAATTTCGACAAGGACCTAACTACCAACACCAAGTACGAAAACCCACATTACAAGGACTCTGCTGAGAGTCCTACAAAGATCAAGAAGCATACTTGTTATGAAGCTACATATGGTAGTGCTTCGAAGATTTTGGGTGGTTACCCAGTCACTAAGGGTGAAGAGGTTGGTGGTTTCATGTTGGGCTCCACTGTCGTTCTGGCATTTGAGGCTCCGAAGGGTTTCAAATTTGACATCAAACAAGGAGAAAAGGTCAAGATGGGACAGCCATTGGGTTCTGTCACCAAGGGGTAATCAACATGAGTAGTCTCCAAACACATCGCCTCAATACATTCCAAAAAGTTTCATTTCTATGAGTTACGCACTTCGATTTTATTTTTTTTGATTTCTTTTGTTGGTTAGTTTACAGATTTTTTGGCATTTCATTACGGTTTCACATTACACACATATATGGTTATAAGAAAGAAAAAGACATATTTTGAACAGACTGGTAATTGGTCTTTATAGATTCATCCTGTACTGTTTTCACCCCCCCCCCCAGAAAAAAAATACATGCATGTTTTCATATTCTCTAATTTGTCGGTCTTTTTTTCATTTCTTTTAGTACTACTTCCTGCTCAATAAATACAATTATAGCTAACGACCATATCTACCTAGGTCTCCTTGTACTCGTATGGACCTGGCTTCTGTTCAACCTGCAATTCTAGCTTACCTTCCAGAATCTCGTTACCATCAACGCTTAGACCAGCAGAAATGCGATCACCAGGATGGATCTCACCTACACCCTTTGGTGTACCAGTGAGTATAATATCGCCCTTCTGTAGAGTCATCACACTAGACATTGTGCTCAAGATTTTGTGGATCGGGAAGATCATCAAATCAGTCATATCTCTTTGTTTCTGCTCACCATTGATGTTCAAGTACAATTCAACGTTGTATGGATCTGGAATCTTCTCCTTTGAGATGAAATAGGACAATGGGCAGAATGTGTCAAAGCCTTTACCAATTGTCCATGGTAGACCCTTCCGTTTTGCTTCGTCTTGAACATTACGAGCTGTGAAATCAATAGCGAGCCCATAACCAGCAATGGAGTCAACAGCGTCCTTAGCAGTGAATGTATCTGGGTTCAAGTTCTTCAGCTCCTTTCCAATAATAACTGCAAGCTCAACTTCATGGTGAACTACAACACCCTTTGGAACAAGTACAGGACCTGTGGATGGTTCCAAAATGGAAGTAGTTGGCTTTAAGAAGTAGAAAGGCTGCTGCGGTTTAGTATTGTTTAATTCTTTGATGTGGGCCGCGTAGTTACGGCCAATGCAAAGGATCTTATTAGCTGCTTTGGCGTATTGAAATGACATATTAAACAAATAGACAATGGTTAATAAATTGTTTTGCTGAATTGAAAGTAAACAAGTAGCGGTGTTGTATCCAAACAATTTATTGTTGACGTGCGCGTCGGAATCAAGACTCGAGTTTACCGAATCGCTTTTCATGTCGGTCCCATATCTGTCCCTGGTTGAATAGGATCAGATAAAGAGAATTTACAACAACAATCTACAACTGTCACAGAAGCAAGTATCAACAACCGATTTGGAACCTAAACAGCAAGCAAAAGCTCATATAAAAAAGGGAGCAAGAAAAGTAAGGAGCTGAAAATCCTAAGAAAAAAACTGAGGGAACTGAAGTGCTTTTGAACATAAGCCTGCAGTTTTTATAAGTTAAAAAAAGTCGGGGGAGGGGATGGATGTGATGTGGTGACAATAAATGGAAGGACAGGGAGAAGGTCTGTGAGATAAATCGTTAATCGGCATTACACCACAACGATAGAGTAGAAAGAAGATTAGCATGATTCTGTAAAGTGTGCATATGAGTAAAAACGGGGTATCATGATAGTGGTCCAAGTGTTAAAAATATTTACTCAAGAACCTCGTCAAGGGACTGTTCCTCGCCGTACTCAATCTCCTCGTCGTCTTCCACGGTGGCATCCTGGTACTGTTGGTACTCAGAAACCAAGTCGTTCATGTTGGATTCGGCCTCAGTGAATTCCATCTCGTCCATACCCTCAGAAGTGTACCAATGCAAGAAAGCCTTCTTTCTGAACATAGCACTAAACTGGTCACCAATTCTCTTGAACAACTCCTGGATGGATGTGGAGTTACCAATGAAAGTAGCGGACATGTCCAAGTCCTTTGGAGCAACAGAACAGACAGCTGTTTGAACGTTGTTTGGAATCCATTCAACAAAGTAAGAGGAGTTCTTGGTTTGAACCTTGTACATCTCATCCTCAACCTCCTTAACAGAAACTTTACCCCTGAAGAAAGCAGCAACAGTCAAGTATCTACCGTTTCTTGGGTCAGAAGCAGCCATCATGTTCTTTGCATCAAACATCTGCTGAGTCAACTCTGGCACAGAGAGAGATCTAAACTCCTTGGAACCCAAAGATGTCAATGGAGCGTAACCAACCATAAAGAAGTGCAATCTTGGGAATGGAACCAAGTTAACAGCCAACTTTCTCAAGTCGGAGTTCAACTGGCCTGGGTAACGCAAGGAGGTGGTAACACCAGACATAACGGAAGAAACCAAGTGGTTCAAGTCGCTGTAGGATGTCTGACCCAATTTCAAGGTCTTCATACAAATGTCGTAAAGGGCTTCATTGTCGATACAGAAGGTCTCGTCAGAGTTCTCAACCAACTGGTGAACAGACAAAGTGGCGTTGTATGGCTCAACAACTGTGTCAGATGTCTTTGGGGATGGAACAACAGAGAAGGTGGCCATCATTCTGTCAGGGAACTCCTCTCTAATTTTGGAGATCAACAAGGTACCCATACCAGAACCGGTACCACCACCAAGGGAATGGGTGATCTGGAAACCCTGGAGCGAATCACATCCCTCTGCCTCTCTTCTGACAATATCCATGACGGAGTCGACCAACTCGGCACCTTCGGTGTAGTGACCCTTGGCCCAAACGTTACCAGCGGAGGACTGGCCGTAGATGAAGTTGTCTGGTCTGAACAAGTTTCCGATCTTAGATGTCTTGACGGCATCGATTGTACCTGGCTCCAAATCAACGTTGACGGAACGTGGAACGTACTTACCAGAGGAGGCCTCGTTGAAGTAAACATTCAACTTAGATCTCTGGATCTCCTCAGTTCCATGGTAGTTACCGTTGTTGTCCAAGCCGTGCTCACCACAGATTGTTTCCCAGAATGCGGCACCCTGTTGATTGTTAGCATGTGGTGCGAAGTTACACGCAGATCCCGACCCTGTAAAGAGGCACTGAGCTTGCGAAAGTGTTATTAGACAATACGGGTGCTCAGAGCAGTCAGTGGACTTTCTTGGAAGCTGTTAAAGCGAACCGAGCAGGCACCACTGGTGGCATGTCGGGACGAGGCCCTTTTCGCGTCAGTGTAGCTTGAGGAAGGAGAGGGCGGAAAAGCGAGAAAGAAGGGTTGTTGAAAGTATACGCACGATTTGGTTACCACATTGACCAGCAGACAAATGGATCTGATTACGGTGTTAGTAACGGTCTTTGTTGTGTCGTTAGCCGCCCGCCTTTTGCAGCGCGCCCTGGTTTGTGGACCCTATGTTAATGTTGTTGGCCCACTGGAATGTTACGCGTGCGAGATTTTGGTGGAAGAGCTCTGAGGCCCAGGTCTCCACTGGGAGCCCAGTTTTGGGAGCGATAAAGGGGCGGCCAGACATCGTTGGGTGCTGAATTGCAACATGGGAACATACAATTTCTCTCATTGTGTGTTTTGTGTTGTGTTTTCTCCTGTTTTGCGGTGCTGAACTCGGAGTACGTGTGTGGTTTGTTGTGGTGTTTTTCCTCAAGACAGCGCTTCTTTTTTGTTTTGGGCGCTTTTTTTTGTTTACACCAAAAACGCTCCAAAGTAGAAACAATTCCGTTTTTGGAATACCAGTCAGACGTCGCCACGGCAACTCTGGGGAGGCGTGCCTAGACTTCCTATTACGGAAAGCGTATGTATTATTGGCTAGTATTAATAGTTGTCATTTTACTTGACCAAAAGGGGAAATGAGTTTCGCGGAGATTTCGTGGGGGAGGGGGGCGCGCCTCCCCTCGTATTACGTATTTTGACCGCCACACTAGTTTTTTTCGCCCCCGTCTGCTATCTGTGAGTTCTCTGGCGCTAATTTTTTTGGGCAACGGTGCATCTTTGTAAAATATAACCGATATCAAACGTCTTTTGTACCTCCAAAGCACAGTTCAAGCTTCCTCTCCTGCGACGCAAGCGAAGCAAACACGCCTCCATTCTCCACCCGCCTGTAACCGTGTGTGGCCCATTCACCCTGCTCAGCTAACTTGCACCACTGCTGCCGTGTTCTGCTTTTGCGGATCCTCCAATCTCCCCACACAAGTGCCCGGAGGTAGATATATCCCAACGTGCTAAGCGCCGATCTCTCAACGCTCCATACCCAGAAGCATGGCCACAGACAAGAAGGAAGTGGCTTCCACAACTTCGTTTGGCTCGTTCATCGACCAGATCAAGCCAAAGCTCAAAACACCGCAGTTCTTCTGGTACTTGGGCCACGTTTCAACCGTGTTTAACTCGGCGCTTTACCTGCTTTGCTCATTCTTCTCTCGTGGAATGGCACTCAAGTACTACAACTACGCTCTGCTCTCTGTCTTGACTACATACTTCATTGTCCTCTTCCAGGTGTTCAAGGCATCCAAGACGAGCTTCCTCAACTTGAAGAACCTCTCCACCAACGACAACTTCCAGTACCTTGCCCTCGCAATCGTCTGGTACCTCGCCTCAAACATGAAGGTGATCAGCGGCGGACTCTACCCATTCATTATCTACTCTGTCTTCCACGCAGCTAACTACTTCAAGAACTACATTCTGCCAATTCTTCCAGTGGCCTCACCAGTTGGGAAGGACAGGGCTGCCGCCGCAATCAACCAACTCATCACAAGGTACAATGAGCAGTCCCTGATTGTCGCCACCAATTGTGAGATCTTCATTTTGATGTCACTCGTTATGGGATCCCCATTGATCGTGTACTATTTGATCACAAATTTCTGGCTCGCTGTCGTCAACATCCTCACACTTGCTCAGTACATTCACTTCATGAAAGTGAGATACTCTCATTCCAAGCAGACCAAGCTAATGATGGATGGCTCTTTGTACCAGATTGAGGCAAGACTCAACAGCGGCGTTCTGCCACCGGCCATTACTGCTTACTACTACCAGATCAAGCAGCAGATCACCACCATCGTGAATTACTTGTGATATATTTACGGAACATCGCTCATTTGTTCATTCCACTAATTAACATCCATTCACACTCGTTTCAGAAGACCTCACAGAAGCAAGAAAAGAAAAAACAGAAAGTGTACGTGGCTGTGTGCTATATTGTACTATTCCCGCCCTCCCTCCCGACTTCATCCATGTGTATAATAACCATAACTCCTTAAATAAATCCGAATTTTAATATTGGAACCCTACCCCTTCCATCCTATTATACATAAATGAGATTTACACACTAGTCAGATACAGCGTGCGCATGTACCAATGCGGTTACCCGGCCCTCCTTCTTTTCCCATGAAGGGTTTCGCGCCTTTATCGCCCTCTACCTCACAGTTCTCAAAAAAGACACACAGCAGGTGCGCCTTCCGTATACCGAATTCTAGCTGCTGTGCTCTCCCTCAAGTCAAATACCACGACGCCTAACACCCAGACTCGTCGAAATCAAACTTCCCCCTTATCGTCATTAGAATAATCCCCAATATGAACACAGAATACGACTATTTGTTCAAGTTGTTGTTGATCGGTGACTCCGGTGTTGGTAAGTCATGTTTGTTGCTGAGATTTGCCGACGACACGTACACAACTGACTACGTCTCCACCATTGGAGTCGACTTCAAGATCAGAACCATCGAGCTTGATGGTAAGACAATCAAGTTGCAGATTTGGGACACTGCAGGCCAGGAGCGTTTTAGAACCATTACTTCTTCCTACTACAGAGGTGCCCATGGTATCATTATTGTCTACGACGTGACCGACCAGGAGTCCTTTAACAACGTGAAACAGTGGCTCCAGGAGATTGACCGCTATGCGACTGGTGGTGTCATGAAGTTGCTGGTGGGTAACAAGTCCGATTTGACTGACAAGAAGACTGTAGACTACAATGTTGCCAAGGAGTTTGCCGATGCCCTCGACATCCCATTCTTGGAGACATCTGCTCTCAACTCCACAAACGTTGAGCAGGCCTTCTTCACCATGGCCAGACAAATCAAGGCCAATGTCTCAAGTAATGCTGCTGCTGGCGCGGCTGGTAACAACAAGGCGGGTGTCAACTTGAAGGGTCAGTCCATTGGCGGTGCCCAATCCAGCAACTGTTGTTAAACTTGCTCATCGGTGTCTTGTTTCCTGTTTTTTCGAGAACTAAGAAAGTGGAAGAACAAATATATGGACACATACACACACAAAGATATTCCAGTTTCCTTTCAGTTTTTTCAAGTGCTGACCATTTGAATGACCATTTATTCACCTCCAGATACACACGTTTTTTAATCAATTTTCTTCCTCTTTCTCTTCCTCGCTCCCTCCGTCTCTCTTTGTTGCTTTTATTGGTCAAAGAGGATGGGATCTGCTGATATGGCTATATTACTTTTAAACTGTTATGGATTATATCTTATTCCGGGTTTCCTTTTTTTTTTGTTCATGGTTGATGAATTGATGCATTTTAAGTGTTAGGAAAGAATGTGCACTGTAGTATAGATAGGAACAGACGAGAGAAGATTGTACAGTGGTGACCTACATTCGTTGAGTGTATTGTTTCTTCAAGAAGCAGACATAGATAACTCAACAACAAGATAAATGCCAAAAAGGGAGGTCTAGCTTGTAATCTAGTGTTCCCCAGCCCAGAAGATTTAGCGCGCGATTAAAAACGTCCGTTGTCCAACCTCTCTCTATTGTGAACTCTAATCATCACCCAACAAGACACACCGCTGTTTAAGGCTCTCTCTTCTTAAGCGGCTCAAAGAACTCTTTTCGCAAGCAGCCAAAGTCAATCAAGTAAAGATGGCCGGCCAGAGCTCAAAGAAACAGGTTGCATCGAACAATAAGATACTTAAGCAGATCCACTGCCTGATATGGAGCTCTCTTGCAATCTTCGGATTCTTCACATTCGGCTTCAACAGACCAGCTTCTTCTAAGCCATTTGTGATCTTTTCTATTCCAGCTATTATCTTTGTCTTTATCATTGAAAAGTTTGGCCGTCCACAGGTTGATGCCTCTGGTAGGATTATTCGTCTGGGACAGGACCTTTCAGCACCGGGTGTCACAGAAGGAATGATTGACGTGATTTATATCACAGTGTTTCTTCAATGTGTTGCCTTTGCGTTTAACTCCAACAAGGTCTGGTGGTTGTATTTATGCATCCCAGCCTACACCTGTTACCAGTTCTGGGGATTTATGAAGATGGGTCTTGGGATGCTTGGGTTCGGTAAGAAAGTATCAACCCCTCAACAAGAGGAACAGTCATCCCAGGATTCTCAGAAGAGCAAGAGACAGCAGAAGAGAGAGCTCAGAGGTGACAAACCAAAAATGAGATATAGATGAATCCATAAGATACATCTGGTGTATAATAAATTTGAAGCGGATTATGTAATTGTGATAGTATTGATTATGTAACTTATTTTTTTTCATTTTTCTTTTATGGTGAAAAATTGTAGTTAAAAAAGGTGAACCAGAGAGCCATTTTAATATACATAAAAGCCCAAGCGGTCTTCTATTCATTAACTGTTTCATTGAGCCAGAACTCACATTACACATACACACATATATACACAACCCAATGTCCAAGGAAGGTTTTGTTGCGCCACAGAACTTGAGTTCTGCCAACGCTGGTTTCGCCACCAACAAGAACAATACTGTCAAGTACATCTGCACCAACTGTGCCACTTCCGTCTCTCTTGGAAGAAACGATGCTATTAGATGTAATTCGTGCGGTCACAGAGTGCTATACAAGGCCAGAACCAGAAGAATGGTACAGTTTGAGGCCCGTTAAATCCTGTTGATATATGCCAATTGGGAGGGTTAAATGTCTTCATGATAACATTAGATGTTATCCAAAACAAAAAATAAAAAGGGTAAAGATAATAAAAAAGGAGAGAAATAAAAGCACACCTACAATGCCACACTTTCATATTGTGCTGTTCATGAGAGCATTGTAAGGGACGGGTGGTATGGATTTTGTGCTGTTTTTATAGTGTCGTCATCAAGGGTTGTCTACCAATTATACAGTTCAACAGCCAAAATGATACCAAGGAGCACACTTTTGTACTATAGGATATATATATATATATACGTGGATAACTGTTTTTAATGTTACAGAGTCTGAATTTTGCATTAAATATAATAGTCTGTAGAATACTACTGTTTCTGGCTCAGACAAATATGGTTGGTTTCCCTTTTTGAGAGATTTTACATTTTTACGCGATTTGAAAACCAACCGCCGGTTTTCCAGCTCTTCGTCATCACACAGAGCAAGCAAAACAATCGACATGTCACACTGCTTTTTGTTGACACTCCAACTTAAACGGCTAAACAAAGGGACACACAGAAACAACATTTAACTGTTTTCTACGTATTTTCGACCATCTGTAAACATACAAGGCTCCATAATTTTGCAAAAGGCAACATACCGTTCAGGAGCATCATTGGAGAGTGTTCCATAACGTTGCCACACACACAAAGTAAGGAGCACAACAAACTGTGCGGTCCGGGTTGTCTCACATCCTGTTTTTTCACTAAAGTCTGTGATCTACTGTTCCTTCTTTTTTTCTTTTCAGGTAGGGCTCTCACCTTCACGTTTGACATATCTCCATTGCCTTCTGATCTGTTGTCTTGCTGTGATTTGGTGACAGGTAAAGATATACGTGTTGTACAGTTTAGCATCAACGCAGATTGCCATCATAGTTGATCTCAATACGAATCATACCCATAAACAGTTTAAACTGATTATTGTCTACGACTACATTCATTTTGTTAAGCAAGCACACACAAACGTGTCACAATCACATCGCAATCATGGCTACCAGCACGCCATCCGTCGAGACGAAACCTCACTTTTCCAACTCAAGCTCAAAAACATCATTTGATCTGGAGCCAAACCCATTCGAACAAAGTTTTGCTCACAAAGATGAGAAACAACCCCCACAGATTGGCAATGGTGCATCGCCACCTGTATTAACTCCAGGCGGGCGTAAACTACCTCCTTTAGTTTTATCTCCAAACGTTCCATCCAGCTGGGGAGCTGCACAATTTCCAAGAACAGGACTTACTCCAAATGAGTCTTCTTTGAGAACAGGCCTCACTCCAGGTGGAGCCAATTTTCCACATTCATTGAACAATCTGGGTCTCACTGGTATGAACACCCCTGGAGGTTCTCTCGGCTTCACCGGCTTCACTCCGGGATTGTCCTCCCTTTTAGGAAGCAATACCAAGGAGTTTGATCAACAAGCTCAAGCAAATGCTAATAATGCTGCTAATGTGGTTGTTGGTGCTACTAATGTACGAAGCGGACCTACAATGCACACACGGTCACATCAACAACAGCCACAACAACAGCCACAACAGCCCCGCAGCACCAACCATGGTAGGGTTGTAAAGCAGGAAACAGAGATCTCTGAGCAAGGGACACAATCAACCCTTCCTCCAAAGAGAAACAAAAGAAAGGGAGCAGGGAGAAAAGTGGGAAATGAAGACACTGCAGAAGAAGATTCTGCTAAACGCAACAGCAAAGAAGATGACACCAACAAACGGAACACTAAGAAGTTGAAGGTTGAAGCTGCTGTCGAGGATGATTCAAACATGGAGAATATGACGGAAGAGGAGAAACGTCGCAGTTTCCTGGAAAGAAACAGGGTTGCTGCTTCCAAGTGCAGACAAAGAAAGAAACAGCAGATTCAGAAGATGGAAACAGATTTGAACTTTTATTTGAATGAGTACAACAATTTGACCTCCACAGTTGATTCCCTGAAGGAACAATCGTTGATTCTCCGAAACTTAGTGTCTACAAAGTCTACCAACCCAGATATCCTAACATCTGTCGAAAACATTTTGATGATCATCAACCAAACGAACTACATGTCACGTCTCCGTGGTGACAACCTATCCAGCATCATACCAACAGTACAGCCAGTAAATCCTTCTATGGTTCAACAAAGTCAGCAGCGCGCTGCTGTTGCGGCTCTTAGTACAATACCACCTACCCCACAGGTTTCAACGTTGCCAGTCCCGGCTGCCATAGTACCACCACCGGTGCCATCAACGGCCGGATCAGTGCCAGCATCATTACAAATGTCTGGCGGTGCACAGAACGTTACTGTTCCACTTGTTGTCGGAAATGGTGGTGGAAGTGGTAACGGAACTGGGAAGATGATCGGCTTGGAATGGAATACCTAAGTATATTTCTAGATATTCCGTATGACGATGGAAAATGTGTTTTACTTCTCTGTTTTTTCCTGTTTGTTTTGATTTATTTTGATTTATTGTTACTGTTGCTTCTATTATCATTACTTTTGTTTTGTTATAGTCCTTCATTTGATTTATCATAAGTTATATTGTGCCATACATTCCTGCTCTTGTAGATCATTGATCTCTCAGATCAGACTGTTGCGCAGGTACCGGCCATATGTAGCAAGAACCGTTGCCGATAGTCCCAAAAATTAAAAAAAAAACTTGTAATGAACAGAAGTCTGAGTTAAGAACGAAATAGGACGACAAAAAGAACCTACACTATCATCATTCTTTACCCAAGTAAGGCAAGCATCTTAACTGTGAAAGCTCGGGCAAACTCACACCCGGTATAAAGGTAATTTAATCTATCTAGCATACGTTGGTGGATTAGAGCTCCATAAAAATTTATTGCCTGCATGTCAACCTGCGTCCGCCATCCAAGCACATTCCGTTTTTTCTCTCCACAACTTGTATATACTCCCATAGAAAATGTTTCTCTTCTAGAATGTAATGGTCGCTATGCGTAACACCGTTATTGCGTAATCGCTAGTGTGCATTCTTGTCTAGATTCATCTTAATGATTAGGTCCATGGTCATGGAAGCCCGCTGGTGTTGTTTTATGCCACATATGCTGTATGATGAGAAAATATTAATCAGGACCTAACGGTTGAGGTACACCAGAACGCTTGAAATAAAAAGAGTCATCATCCTTTTGCGTGTGTAATCTACCTACATAGAATGGCATATGTGATTTCTTTTACTTACGCCCCACCCGTAGTGTGTACGGGTACATGTAGGTGGTGTTTTGCTCGTGCTCCAACTCACCGTAGCACCAAGTCGACAGGATATAATGATATTGTATGGGCTATTGTATGTGAACCGCTAGTCTTTCTCCGAAAAAACCTATGAATCGTTGAATCTTGAGTAGACCTCTATAAGGGTGGCGGGTTTTTCCTATTGCTAGCACGCTAAGAACAAACTCTACACTACAAGAGAGCTTGTGTGCGGTTTCCGGAAATGTGTTTATGGTTCTATTAGATTTCATATACAGTCTATTTCACAACACTTTGTGTTAAGATTGTAGGTATTAGGTTCTAGATCACAAGCCTCGGGGGCACTCTTGCATGCCCTCGTGAGGCTCAGGTCTTCAGCCACGATCTTCTTGGTGGGGTGGGGAGGTATTACTGGGCTTATTGACACACCGCACACCAAGCCCACGGTGAAACGAGGCCCAGGGTATTAAGGTTTACCATGGGGTCCATTCCCATCTCCTAGTGCTACGAGGCCCAGTGTAACTTGTCTTTCTCTCAAGACGTGTTTCACACATGTTCTCTCCCATGAAACACAGAGCTTGAAGCTTTTAGAGGCTGACACATTTTGGACGCCGAAATATGGCACACAGTGTAACACCGGGGAAACAGAGAAGTGGGGACCCACCCACAAAGGATAGAAAGTACCTACCCAGCCACACGCACAAAAGCCCACCACACCCCTCGCACGTCTGTGATTCTGCTCTACACGGAGGCTTGGATAGTGGAGCGTGTTTGCCCAGAGATTCGAGTGTTGGAATTGGCGCATTTGCTTCTTGCTGCCACTTTCTTTTTAGCTGTCGCTGCCGCAGCTTACCACAAGCAGGCCTCAATCGCGCCACTGGCGCACTTTCGCGCACCAAAGATCTAACAACCTTGTTACTCTTCGCGAAATCTGAACCTGCGACGGAGATTCGCCCAGAGACCCCAAGAGGGCTTGCAAGGGAGAAGGGCCCATGCATTCCCGTAGTGCACAACGGAGAGGGCGTGTAGGCCGCTCTTGTGGGCGGTCGACTGTCTCCTCCCCCAGATGCACGGCCACAGGTTCCCTTCCGCGAGCGTAGCCAGCCCATGTACGCACTAAAACCGCTTTTTGCCCGTTTAGAGTCTCCATGGCTGGTTGTACCAGTGGTCACAAGCGTGTAGCACACCTGTCTCACTGGTGTTCGATATCGGCATGCGAGAATAATGCCAATACTGGGTGCGTCGCCACGGTGACGGAAGGGCCCTCGATCTCACCGCATTTGGCGAAAATGGCGCTACGGTGATCCCAAAAGTGGCATTGCCTGGCCCAACGCTTCCCGATCAGGACATTTGTGTCCAGATGTATGCATATCCATGCGCCTGACGCGGCCGGTTTGTTTACTGCTGGGAGAGGCATTAAGAGGGCCAACGCGTAGCTATGCGTAGCGTCGCATGAGCCCACAAGCCAACCTCCTCCCACAAGTGCAGAGCCCCCTAGCAGCGTCAGCCCTGTTTATATATATATAAACACCTCGCAGGGACCGTGCCTTTGCGACACATCACGTCTGGCAAACACCCCCTTCAAATTCCCGTTCCTATAGAAAACGCTCTCGTACCCTTGAACTCTCTTGAACAAGCTTAAGTTTCGAAGTCAGCACTCCTCCCACCCTCAGTCGCTCCTTTGCACTTCAAAACACAACGTAAACACTACCCCCTGAGAGATTCGTCCATTCCTTTGCACACATTCCTGAGAGATAAACACCCTTTGCTCAACACACATCCACGACATTTTTGCCTGTGTGTCATCTCCCTTTGCCCACTACAGTAACGCCAGCTCCACCTTGTGAAAAGAAGCTCAGATACCGCTCCACCATCACAAGAAATGAAGTTCTCAAACACCGTCTTGCTCTCCATCCTCTCTGCCCTGGCTTCCAAGGCCTCTGCCGGATGCTCCTACGAGAACGGCAACTACTACTGTTCTGAGGTCAGCGCCATCACCTACGAGAATGTGGGATACTCCGGCTCCTACATGGAGGTGACAAACATGGACGAGTCCACATGTAAGTGTACCCAGCAGTCTGTCTCCTTCTCCGGTACAAACTCCCCACTTGACGAGGAGCTCTCTGTCCACTTCAGAGGCCCAGTCAAGCTCTTGCAGTTCGCCGTCTACAAGCCATCCTCCTCTTCCTCCAAGAAGAAGAGAGATGAAAACCTCGCCCAGGAGGACTGTGCTACTACTAAGCACATCCACCATGCCCACAAGAGACAGGCAGCCGTCGAAGTGGTCCAGGTCACCGAGACTGTCTTCGTTGACGCCAACGGCCAGCCAGTTACCTCTTCTGCTACCGAGACCATTGTCACCAATGTTGTCTCTGCCGGTCAGCAGAACACTTTGTCTACCTCATACGCCTCCACTACCTCTTCTGCCGTTGGTGGATCCCCAGTTGGTACCCCAGCTTCTTCCTCTATTGCTCAGTCCTCCTCTTCCACCTCCTCTTCTGCCGCTTCTGCCACCACTTCTTCTTCCTCCTCCTCCTCCTCCTCCTCCTCATCTTCTGGTGCCTGGACCAGATCATCCTACTACACACCAGGCTCTGCCGACAACTGTGTTTTCTTGAACACTCTTGGTGGCTCCAAATCCGGTACTTGGTCCTCTTGTTTCGGTAACTCCTTGTCTTACGCCGCCGCTAACGGTGTTGACACCTCCTCTTCTGCTGTTGCTTTGAATGAGGTTACCTTGTCTTCTGACGAGGAGTTTGTCATCTTCTCTGGTGAGTCCTGTGATGATGGCGATGATGGTTGTGGATACTACAGAACTGATATTCCAGCTTACCACGGATTCGGCGGTGCTGAGAAGATCTTTGTTTTTGAGTTTGAGATGCCACACGACACCTCTTCTTCCGGTGCTTCCAACCCAGACATGCCAGCCATCTGGCTGTTAAACGCCAAGATCCCAAGAACCTTGCAGTACGGTGATGCTTCTTGTTCTTGTTGGTCTACTGGTTGTGGTGAGTTGGACTTGTTTGAAATTCTGTCCAAGGGTGATGAGAGATTGATCTCCCACATCCACGATGGTCAGGGTAAGGACAGTACTTCTACTGGTGGTACTGGTTCCCAGGACTACTTTGAGAGACCAATTTCTTCCTCTATGAAGGGTGCCGTTGTGTTCTCTTCTGACGGTTCTATTGCTATTGTTAAGTTGGATGATAGCACTAACTTCTCATCTGGTTTGGACGCTGCCACTGTTTCATCGTGGTTGAGCACAAGTGGAACTACTGCCACTATGCCATAAACTTACAAAAAGGATGACAGCTGACAAACTTGAGAGTATGTGTTAGGTTAACATTTGCATTATTTTTTTTCTCCCACTCTTTCCCTCTTCACCCTTTTTTATGTTTCTTCGTTTTGTATACTAGTATTTTTATTTTTGCGCTTCAATTTTATATTTCCAGACGTTGATAAGATCTTATGTTTAAATTGAATGCCTTTTGTAGAATTGGCCGGTTTGTATAGATCTAATGAGCGGCTACAAAAGAAGCATTTTCACGTTGTATAAATAAAATTCATACTATACATCTTATGCATGGGGAAAGATTATGATGGATGAGTATTATAGTGAGGGGAACTCATGTATATGCTGCTTCTCACTGTTAAAATCAAATGAAACAAAACCAAAATAAAGGTCAAACAAAACAGGCGGCGAGTGAGGGTCATATAGGTAGAACAGTTAAATTGCAAATGCACAACAGCACTTTGCACTGAGATCATAGCTTCGTATATAGATTATTGTTTGTGAAATAGAAAGGACAAAAAAAACACCTAACATGAATCAAACCTCAAGCTTTGCAGGTTGGCTCATTTCATATGACTCCAGGTTGGAGTTTTTTCTGTTTCTCTTGATATGCGTCTTCTTGACATATCTGTTCCACAGCTTCTTGACAAACGTGTTCTTGTAGGAGCCATTGATGCACCAGAGATATAATTTGTACTCACCATAGAGTAACACAGCAGCAAGAAGGAAACCGGCAATGACTGCCAATGCAATATGGTCTCCCATAGATTTGATAAAGTGTGCGTCTCCCAAGTGCCAGGATGAGCCTTCAGAGACAGAGAAAAAGGAGTGTGTGTGTTTCTTGTAATCCTCTGGGAACATGATTCTAACGACTGCGGAAGCCGGTACCTGCACCCAGCGTCTGTAGCGTTTCCAAATGACACTGAGGAAGAGCGGACCAGTGGAGTACATGATTGTGAGATATGGGACAAAGTAGTTAATGTCATACTTTTGCAAGCTGTCTACCACCTTGAGGAAGAATGGGTGTCTTGGGACGGAACCCATGACGTCGTTTGAGATGCCTGTTGGGAGCGTTTTTCTAACAAAGGACGGAACGGTAAGCAAGGGGTCGAGTCTGCGCTCGCAGCCAACGTCGAGGTCAATGTAGATACCGCCATAGTGGATCAATGCAAAGTATCTTATAACGTCTGCACGCTCAATGTTGTAGTTGTAGCCGTCAAAGGTGTTAAGGAACCAAGGGTACTGCTCTGAGATGAAGTCCCTGGCCATTTCATCCGTCCATAGAATGTACTGGTAGTCAGGGTGGAGGTCAATGCACTTCTTCTGGGCCTCCTGCCACTTCTTTGGGATGTTGGTGTCCTTGTATGTCTGGTGGATGATCTTTGGGATGAGCTGGGGTTGCTGGGGGGTCTTTTGTGGCGGGTTGAGGTCGAGGTCTGTGAGCTGGTCTGCAAACGAGTCGTCATACAGCAGGGTCATAAGGTCAAAGACGTTGTAAAGAATCACCACAACAACAATAATGTGTGCCCATATGAGGAACTGGAGTTCTTTCTTCATGGTACAGCGGGGTGTTGGCGGGGTGTTTAGTGGGGTTTTTAGCAAGTGAGTGTTATTTGGCTTCGGGTGCAACCAGTGGAGACACAAGCTCTCTGTTGTGTTGTTTGTATGAAGGGAGTGTGTTTATTATGTACGGGGCGGAGGGGCTCGGCTGAAGCTCCAGCTGAGCGCTGTGTGGGAATGGGCAAAATGAATAGGGGTAAAACGTAGTGTGCGCGCGGTGCTACGGTGATCGCGTGTACTCGGCTTTGGGGGCAGTGTTGTGAAAGAGATGGCTTCTATAGCAACGGGAGATCGGGCAGAGAGGCAATTGAGAATAATGCGTGAAATATATTAAGGGGGTTCTAGCACAACGGAACGTGGCGAGTGGAGCGTTGGCGAGTGGAACGTTGTAAGAGTGGAGCTACAATTCACCTGGCCTTTTATTCTCCCCTATTCCATATTCCAGTGAAAATAAAATGAAAAAAAAATTTGCCTATACACAAAAAATGACCCGTGTTTATTTCTTTTTTCCCTCTCTGTACCCTTCCACCTCACCCCCAAAAGCCTCGGCATCCTACAGGTGAAAGATGCAAAAAAATAAATAAAAAAAAGACTTAGTGAGCACTGCCAATCCGCCGTACGCCAATCCGCCAAAAGTGTTGTGTTTTTTATTAAAAAAATTACCCTTGAGCATTGCCTCTTTTTTTTCATTTTTAGGTTGTTTTTGTATATGTAACCTGGGTGACCTGGGTGACCTGGGAAGACCTGGTCCTACTCTCCGCTCGCGAAACAAAACTCATAATTAGAAAAAAAAAGATTTATTTCTTTTTTTTGTGGCTAATCCTCTCTCAATGATGTCATACGGTGACGTATTGGTGTTCGGGTGTAGTGTCTATGTGTAATTCGCGATGGGTTAAGAGCACTGTCTATTTTGTTTTTTTTCTTTTTTCCTATTTGGTATCCGCGCCGAGTGTGGGGTGGTCGTGTTGGTGCCACATACATAGGCACCGAGTTTGTTAGACATTCTATTATAAATAACCTTACGAGGGGAAAGGAGAGGTGGACAAAAAGAAAGAAATCCTACAAACACATCCAATAATAGCAGCTGAAATAAGACACAAATTCAAGCTATAGTAAGCACACTGGCCTGCACAATCCCATACGGTATGCGCACCTCTACACAACAGGCACTTTTTTTTAGTTCATGCTGCGTTCTCCGGGCGGACTTAAGCTCATCTCGAGATGCTCCCCCTCGAGGAAATTATAACACACAATTTTTAAGAGTGTATACTATGTTTTCAACTGCCAAACGAGGCATCTCTAACCACACGACACCACTACTAGTAACCCGAATGTCGTCCACAAAGAAGAGAACACAGCAGTCAAGGGGTCCCGTCCCACACAAGAGACCAAACAATGCTGCCGCATATGATCCATACAAACCAAGCGCCGCAGTCAACAAGATCTCCAACATCAAACTCTCTGACGAACAAACAATGCTCAAGGCCAAAATCATGTCCTTCATCAACCACAATCTCCAGACAAATCACTCAGACAAACCTTCGGTCTTTGTCATCGAAGGCGATGCTGGTACAGGAAAGAGTGCTATCATCAACTCAATCTTCAACGAGATCCAAAAAATCTCGAGAACTACAACCGATAATGTACTCTCAGGAACAACAAACTTCCTTGTGGTTAACCACCCAGAGATGCTGAAGCTCTACCACCAGATCTCAAAACAGTTTGCTTACATCAACAAATCCGACCTCGAAAGGCCAACCTCCCTTATCAACAGATATATCCACAAGAACCAAAAAGTCGTGTCTCCAGAAGTCGACGTCCTGATCATCGATGAAGCACACCTCCTCGCTACTGCAAAAGACGCATTCAAAAGATTCCAGCAGGATAACCACCTCGAAGAACTCCTCAAGCTCTCAAAGGTTGTCATTGTCGTCTTTGATGATAAACAGTCGCTACGTATGGGGTCCTTCTGGAACTTTGATGGACAGGACGGCGCTTCTCTAACACACTACCTCGACAACTCCCGTGTTCACAACTGTGAAACGTACAACTTACAAAAACAATTCCGTGTCGTAGCACACGACGATATGATCAGTTGGATCACAACAATCTCCACAAAGAAAAATATATTGCCACTGCCAACAAAAGACGCTGCTCTCGGAACGTTCGATTTCAAAATATTTGAAAGCTGTCAGGAAATGTACGAAGCTATCCAATCTCAAAATACAACACACGGCCAATCAAGACTCCTCGCAACATACGATTTCCCATATAGACTTGACGGCAAGGACTACTTTGTTTACTCTCAATCGGACACTTTCAAACTCCGCTGGGATAGATACCTCCCACAGATTACAACACCATGGTCTGAGCGTGATGACACCATCGACGAAGTGGGCTCTGTGTATACAATCCAAGGGTTTGACCTCAACTATGCAGGTGTCATCCTTGGCCGTTCTATTGGCTTTGACAAGGCTACAGACTCTATCATTGTCAAGCCAGAGCTGTATGACGACCACGCGGGTTTCACAAGGAAGAAAAATATTACAAACGTTGATGCTGTAAAAGAGAAGATTGTCCTGAATTCACTTAACGTCCTGCTAACAAGAGGCGTTAAAGGGCTATACATCTTCCCTTGGGATAATGAACTCAGAGACCGGTTGATCAATGGTCCAGGTGCAGATGAGAGAGTCATCGTTAGAAAACAATAGTTGGTCATAAACGAGATTGTTCTAATGAAGCAGAAACACGCTGGAATATCTCTTGCGAATGTTTTAACGGTCTGTCCGTTCGTAAGCAATGGAGATACTCAAAAAAGTGTGTCATGCTGTCTTCATCAAGAACCTCAATTTCCACAGCTTTGTTCACCTTGATGAGTTTCAGTGACTGTAAGGTATAAATAGCATATAAGACGTTCGACTTGTTAAGGCTTTCTTTGTAAGACACATTTGGCGATGACAAGTAAAGTAAATGCAACCAATGCCTGAGACTGATTTTGATAACGCCTCTAAGGTTGTTCAGTACCAATTCATAGGACTCAATGAAAGGATTCAGCAAGTTACCAAACAGCAGTTGTTCTTCTGTTGTTGATACCTGAATAGATTCATCAATTAAGGACGTAAGGAATTCGAAATCAAAGAGTTTTTTTAGCACAGCCATAGTCATTGGAGAATTATTAGTTTTGGCCAAAAACATCTCTGAGACAAAGTTGTTCAATAATGAATTCTTATAATAAACCAATGCAGTCTCCTCCATAATCATATACTCTTCTGTATCTATCTTCACATACTCATTCAAAAATTTGCACAAAAGAGAGTCACAGATAGCCATCAACTCTTCATCAGACATAACAATACACCTCACCAAATGTTCAGTGTCTGGACACCTTTCAACAAGTCTCTTGCAGACACTTCTAAACAGGTAGATGACCTCCAACTTTTTCATGCGTTTGACGTGGACCTGCCTGTAAAATATTACACTGATGGCAAACACCAGCACAGATATTTCAGTTACGTAACTAACATCATGGATCTTTCTCAGAACATCTTCACTTAAACTCTTAACCTCAGGATAGTCGTTAAAGTTCAAAACATCGTCACTAAATTTGATAATCAATTTGCCATAGTTATCACTCTTACCTAGTAAAACTTTTCCACCAGCGGAGAATATGCTTGTAAATGATTCTTGCACCTTGTCCATACCATTCAATTCTACCATGTACTCTTTGAACTCATAGGGTTTCTCATAGATCAAACTGATAGGCTGTACAAATGCATCTCTCCCGTGCAAACTTTCCTTCAACAACTGCATAAAGCCTGTCTTCGCCAACATCAGCTTACCATTTCTCGATCTTGTTCCTTCGATGAACAGCTCCACCTGCTGACCTGGCTTGGCCAATTTCCATCCCATCAGATGGCGCATGCTGTCAACATACCAAAAGTCATCTGACCCAAACTTTCTCTTGATGAAAATTGCTCCAAGTTTCTTCAAGTACGGACCAAATATTGGGACGTTTAAATTCTCACCAGCAATGACTAGTGGCGTTTCCAGTTCAAATCTCACATACATAAAGTGTATGATGATGTAGTCAATGTGGGACTTGTGATTCGGTAAAAGGAAAAGTGTGGCATCTGGATTTGCCTTGACACGCTTGAGAAAATTGTAGAATGTGCGAGTGTGGATCCAGATACCGTCTTTAAAGATGTGTGGTAAGATGTGCGCAAACACAATATATGCAGTTTTGAGGTACAGCGTGTGGTTATTTCTTGTTGATGTGGATGTATTTGAGATCACTTGAAGCTGGCTGAGGTAGTATTCGAATGTCCATTGTCGTAGCTGTTTGAACCTCTCCTTTTTGAACTTTGGGTCCAAGACTCCGGAGTCGATCTCGAGCTTGATAATGTGTGCAACATGGTCATCGACATGTGGGTCACAATCAAAAGCAGTGGTAAAAGCAGCCTTGAAAGACTCTTTCGTGAATTGTTCCTCTGAATGGGGGATACGGTAGAGATCAAACCAGTCCAATTTCAGCAGCTTTGATATCAGGGATCTGAGAATGGACAAATTCTCCGTCTCACGAGAAGCAGCTGTGGATCTCCAGGGTGCAGCAACAGGCGGCAAGCCAATGGTTGGTGCCTGAAGAGGGTCTGCCAACAGGTTGATGTAGTCGTTATCGAATAATGGCATTAGAAAATGTAAGAGACGATAACAACCAACCAACGTGCCCTCTTTTTCCTTTAAAAGATCCAGGAGACCAGCACTCCTGGACGAAAGATCTCAAACTTATAACTAAAAAGAGGAGAAAACTTGTTGAACAAAGCACAAGGGTGGGGAAATAGTCGAGATGTCCGGATGTGTCTATTTGTTGATTTTGTGTGTCCCGGTTTGTTTTCCGCGAAATGGTTCGAGCCACGTTTCTGCAATTCTTCCGCGAACACGTTATATGCCTTTTCTCATGCAGTAGCCGCGTTGTAAAATTAAATTTCTGTTTAGAGAGGGAAAAAAAGTGGGTCAGCCAGCAGTGCCTCCTCTTGGCCCTGTTTTTAAAACCTCTATTAGCCGTCTTTTAGAGTGGTTTCTCCCTTTCTTTAATCGATTGGTTTATCGACAGAAGTTTTGCATAAATTTACCTTCTTGTGATACACTTGATCTCCTCATCACCTCTTTCTATCCCGTACTCATCGAGCACCCACATTAACCCCACAGAGACGGAAACAATAACACTTCGTTCACCCGACCGACACATCCACCAACCTCCAATTACACAGGTTACACACAACTGATATCAACACAACATGTCAGCTGAGAAATACTACAACGTACGTATTTCCTTATTATTTGGCACAGTGCGCTGAGCCTACCGGTAGACTACTTCCCACAGTTTTCCCAGTCTGTACTAACATTCCACTTGATATAGGGTGCCAGCGAGCAGTACTCTGCCCCATCCGGCCCACCGCCAAACTTCCAACAGCAGCAGGGTGGTGAGAGGGGCTTCAATGACTACGGCCGCCCTCCTCAGCAGTCCTACCAACAGCAAGGCTACTACCAGCAGGGCCCACCACAACAGGGTTACTACCAGCAGGGACCTCCGCAGCAGGGCTACTACCAGCAGCAACAGCCAGTCTACGTCCAACAGGCTCCACAAAAACAGAGCTCAGGCGGTTCTGACTGCTGTATGGCCTGTCTTGCCGCTTTGTGTGTCTGTTGTACTCTTGATGCTTTGTTCTAATGATTCATATATACATGTGCTTGTATTGAAATTTAAAAACAGAGCATACTGGTGTACGTGTATGCAGGGTTTCGTTGGACTACATTACAATAGCAGATCACCAACATTTTATTTTTAATGATCTTCAACTCTCTCTTTTTTTCCCACTCTCGTCAATTTTATTTCATCTATTTAATAGAACTACGATTCTTTTTTATGTGAACCTGTATGCATTTTCTTATTAAGACCTCTGTCTAAGTGACCCATTGGTGTGACGATCAGAATTTACAATTAAACAGACCCAATCATTCATAAGGTCTAGTTCCCATTTAATGAGATCAATCTCAGTAGTATAGTCCATCTTTGTTGTGTTGCCTGGTGGTACGATTGACGTAGAAGTATGTGTCGGAGTGGAACCTGTAACAGTAATAGCGGCCCTTCTCTTCGGTTTGTATGGCTGTGATAATGGTTGAATCGATTCAAGAACAAGAAGATCATCGTTCAGTTGGTTCAAATCATACCTCAAGTCTTTATTCGACTGTCGTAGAGCACCAACTTCATGTTTCAATCTGAGAATCTCATTATCCCTCGTCTGAATAAGCTCTTCGAACTGTTTTTCGATTTGGCATGATGGTTCCTTCTTCAGTTTTACAAGTTCCCTCTCACTGAAATTAAGTCTCTTCTTTAAGTCGGTATTTTCATATTCGACCATTCTGACATGCTGTGTCAACACTAATATGCGCCCATTTAAGTCCTGTTCGTCATACATATACTGTCTTATTTCTTCTTGGTCAGATTCTTGTAACTTAGAAATAATCAATATGGAAGTCTCACTCTTCAAACCATGCAATCCAAGATCTGCAAATATAAGACACAATACTGTTATGGCAAAATGTTCACCAGAACATAAAGCGTCAAATTTAAGCATATCCAAGTACTTGAATAATTTTCTTCCAGACAACATCTTATCTTTAAGGCATCTCCTTACAGTGTCAAAAATGAGGGTATACCCATCAGAAGTATCAGACAACGGGTTCTCTCTAATTGTTGATTCAATAGCAATGGAAAAACAGTCATCAGTAAGAAGTTGTAAAATAGAGATTATTGTAGAAACTCGACAAAGATTAGAAACTGGCTCATTGTAATCGATGGGGGAGGAAGGGAAGGCAGAAAGCCATCGCACAACAGCGTTGACAAACTTGTTGTTTGGTTCGTTAGATTGGATCATGAAGTATTATAGGAAATCCTAAATTGTGGTTGGAAGCCGATTATTATTTTGGTCTTGTTTGCTGAGAAGATTTCTCAAAGTAGTGCAATACAGACATATTTCAACCTTGACACAAAACCGGCAGTTCGATGAGCGCACCTATAGATAAAATCACAACATCAGAGGAAAAAGCGACATAATCAAAATGTCATCTCTATATAGCAACTGTGATAATTGACAACTCCCTGTTTCTCTTTTCTTGAGTTTAGATCATGCCGTAGTTTCTTTCTTTATCAGTTTTTTATGTGGTTTAAGGTTTGGCATAGGTGCTCCAGGAATAGAAGGAGATGCGGCCTTGGTAGTACTATCTGTAGGCTTCACGGGCTTTTTTGATTTGGATCTCTTCTTTTTTGGTTTCTCAGACTCATTTGAAGGTTGTTTGACCTTCTGTTTCTCAATCTTTTTGGATTTTTCTTGTGTCTTCTTTGTTTCGTCATTCTTTTTTACCTTCTCACTTGCCTTTAGCCCCTTAGATGATGACTTTTTGTCGGATCCCTTCTTTCCTACAGCCAGAGATGTAGACTTTGAAGATGGTGATGCTGATCTAGAAGAAGCTGATGAAGAAATTGAAGGATCGCTCTTCCCTTTCTTCTCCTTGACCGTTTCAGCGGTTGAGTTGTTCTTTGACTTCTTTTTGTTCTTTTTTTTCTTATCTTTTTCCTTTGCACCTCTAATATATGATTCTGGCTTCTCAGTCTCTCCGGCCTGGACCTTCATAAATAACTTGAACTCCGGCAGGTCCTCAAGCTTCACTTGAGGACTTTGGAATGGCTCTTGTGAATCTACCATCTGTGAGAAAAGAGACATTGTGATACTTGGAACTAGTGACTCCTTGTCATCTTCAAATGGGAAAGCACGGAATGCCTGTGAAAACCGCTCAGCATCCTCTGGTGTGTTGAATGTGATGTAAGCACGAGAATACAACGGAGGTCTAAACGGCTTAGTGGAATAGTGTCCTTGAACGTAGTATTTCTCCAATATGAATGATGGCCTTGTGTAGTCGTGTGTGATCATCCAAAACTGTTGTGGTAACAAATTTGGGGGTAGTAATCTTACAATGGCCTTGGTACCAGCCCTCTCATTCTTTGCACTCTTCTGCTTTTTAGTCTTCCTTTTCTTTTTCTTTCTCTTCTGTTCTGTATCCGTAGTAACTTCAGTATTAGTCTCGTCTATAGAATTTTTGCCCTTGTCCTTCTGCTTGGACTTCTGCTTGGACTTCTGCTTCTGCTTTGGTTCCTGATCCTGGGCCTTCTGGTAGTCTTCAAAGTCTTCACGTGTCAGAATCCTTGGACGTCCCTGTGGCACTCTTCTTGGATGTATGTCCATTATTGCGGTAACCCTTGTTCAGTGGCTCTCTCTATTTATTAAAGGATAAAGAGTTTAGAAAATCTATGTCGATGTCAATCTCTAGTGCTTTTTCAAGGTTTTTTCATTTCCACCGGATCTCTCGAGATGTTTTTGTTATTTCTCACGAGATAAAAAAACTCTTGAATATAGCTCAAACTCAATGAATTGGTCCAATTCATCAACAAGGGAAAGCAAATGGCTTCTCAACAGTTTCTACAACAAGTTTCTAAGGCAGCAACGGTAGCTTCCAAGGATGACGGCGAAGCCCAGTTTGAAGCGCTGCTCTCGGTTGACCTCTCTAAGCCACAAACATCACAACAAATTGGACTACTGCAAGAAAATCTTCATGGTTCCACGGACGATCAATTGAAGCAGCTTGTCGAATCACGGAAATTCTTTGATGGCGACTGGACAGCATTTGAAGTGGTTGTGTGCAGTTACCTCAAGCTGTGTAGAGACATTGATCCTTGGTCTATCCTCCGCTCCCACGACCTGATACTAGTCTTCTTCAACGACTTGGCAGTAGCCATGATGAACAATATTTATGGCAACCATCTGGCAGATTTAACATATGATACAGTACGATACATGATGCCCCTTTTGAAAAAGGTTGATTTGGTACTGAATGAACAGGTCTATGGAAAGAAATTCAAGAGACTTATCTTCGTCTCTTCGCTCCTCTCAAAGCTCTTCAATCACCTGCGTGCATTGAAGACACGATACACAAAGAAGAGTTTATTGATTCTTTTTATCGCAAATAATCTGAATAAGATATACTTTACCATTAACTCTCCATTATTGTGTCAGAACATCTTTGCGAACATGAACTTGCTTGATCACAAATTCAGTCAATACTCCAAAGCTCAGCAATGTGAATACAGATACATTATTGGTCGCTACTACCTAATCAAGAATCAGGTTTCCAAGTCATTTGATCACTTAAACTGGGCATTTACACATTCTTCAAGAGCAGACCAAACTAACGTGATTAAAATCCTGAGGTACCTGATACCAGTATCGCTGCTGGTCGGTAAGATACCGAGTAAGCAGGTGGTGCAAAAGCATCCGGAGCTGCATAAGTACTATACACCGTTGATTGTTCACGTGCTCAATGGCAACCTATTTGGGTTTGAGCAGCATTTGTTTCAGCATCAGGAATACTTTAAACCAAAACAAGTTCTCATAATCCTGGCACAAAGAGCTCGTATGGTCATTTTCCGCAACCTCTTCTACAGGATCTATAAGCTTAATGGAGAGCAGAACAAGCTATACTACGCGCATCTCCAGGCAGCCCTAATGACGTCCATTTGTTCCTCTTCAAAACAGCTAGAGACATTTGGTACCCAGTACCTCTACCAAACCATAGACGAGCCGGTTGACCTGTCTTTTGTTGAGAATGTTTGTGTATCGCTGATTGATAACGATCTCATCAAGGGAAACGTTGCTTCTAGAAACAAATTGGTCATCTTGTCTAAAAAGGACCCCTTCCCCGATGTATACGAGACATATAACCGAAAATTTGGTGGTTTGGGCAAAGAAAAGTGGATGTCTTTATAAAATAGAGTTACACTTAAGTAATGTAATGTTTAATGATATTAATATTTATCCAAGCGTAGATCATGGCTTCATTTTTAATGTATATAACATGATGAATTTCCTAATCAGTGTAATTACTTTATTGGGATATTTACGCGACAAAACGGCCAATTGCGCGCTGCTTTGGCGAGGCGAAAAAAGCGTCAACTAAAGAAACCTTCCAAGAAGACGAAGAGTTCTGCTCTCAGAATCTCAAAAGAATCCCAAAATTGCCTTACAGTAGTCATTTACAAGACTACATTAACTGAAATTCCCGTTTTCTGTGGATTTTCAAACAAGTGGGAACAATTTCGTTTCTCAGTTTCTTGACTAAAAGCTCTCTCTCCCTTAGTAATAGAGCATATACAGATTACGGACACACCCACAATGAGTGAAAGAGGCCCAGATCACTGGTTAGAGACCGTGAAAAAGTGTCAACACCTTCCCGAGGCAGACATGAAGCAGCTGTGTGAGATGGTTAAGGAGCTGCTCATGGAAGAGTCCAATATTCAACCCGTTCAAAGTCCAGTCACAGTTTGCGGTGATATCCACGGCCAGTTCCACGACCTGCTCGAGCTCTTCAGAACCAGTGGCGGCATGCCAGATAATGTCAACTACATTTTCCTTGGAGACTATGTTGACAGGGGATACTTCTCTCTTGAAACTTTTACACTTCTCATGTGCCTGAAGGTAAAGTACCCTTCGAGACTGACACTCGTCAGAGGCAACCATGAATCGAGACAGATCACACAGGTGTATGGTTTCTATGAAGAGTGCCTAACCAAATACGGCTCTACAACAGTGTGGAAGTACTGTTGTCAGGTGTTTGATTTCCTCACTCTTGCTGCAATCATTGATGGCAAGATTCTCTGCGTTCACGGCGGCCTGTCCCCAGAGATCCGTATGCTCGACCAAATCCGTGTGCTCTCCAGAGCGCAAGAAGTGCCTCACGAAGGTGGCTTCTGTGACTTAGTATGGAGTGACCCAGATGAGGTTGATACATGGCAAGTGAGTCCTCGTGGTGCGGGATGGCTGTTTGGAAGCCGAGTTGCTCGAGAATTCAACCACGTTAATAACCTCCAGCTCATTGCCCGTGCGCACCAACTGGTCATGGAGGGCTTTAAATACCACTTCAAGGAGAAGGACGTTGTAACTGTATGGAGTGCTCCGAACTACTGCTACAGATGTGGTAATGTTGCCAGTGTCATGAAAATTGATGATGATTTGATGCCCAAGTTTAAGATTTTCAGTGCTGTCCCAGACGACACTGAGAAGGCTGCTCCGCAAAAGACTCAGAGAAGCGAGTACTTCCTCTAATGATGTGTTGTAGGTGGGTAAAGAACCCACTCTTTTATGAACCATGATGTGTACGATCATTTTCTCTCCTTTTGATGTCCCCATTGTTGTGTACGTTTTGTTTTCTTGTCCTTCCTATCCTTATAATGGTGTATGAGTGCCTCCATATAGTTCTCTTCCCTCATGTTCCCTTTCCCTTGTTGTTTCTCCTATATTTTACCAGAAGCACATATTTATAGTACCGCAAGACGGTGTTATATTCCTCATCTAATGAACTGAACAATTTTTACATATATTCATACTTTTTGTAATATTAGATTTGAGAAGAAAAAACGCTGGCAATATACCTGTATCACAGGTTTTTCCTTCTCCAGAATATATATAAATGACAGATTAAATACAATGGGAAGAAAAAACAAAGCAAAAGACGCAAAAGTACCAAACTTACAAAGTAATTGGGTCATTCTTCTCTCTCTTAGACTCACCATACTTCTTAATTCTGATAGCCTGGACAGCAATAAATCCAGATGCCTCCTGTGGAGCGAAACCGGTCAACTCGTCCATAGAGGATTCGGTAGCATCGTAAAGCTTTTCGGTCTCAGAAGATCTACCCAAAATCTGAACGGAACCCTTGTAAAGTCTTGCTCTAACCTGACCATTGACAGTAATCTGGGAAGGCTGAATCATAGATCTGACGTACTCACCCTCTGGAGTGAAGTAGAGACCATTGTACAAGATCTTTGAGTGTGTTGGGGTAACAAAGGTATCTCTGATAGCTCTAACCTCTCTGTCCAATGTCAAACCCTCCAAGTCAATGTGAGTGGTTCTCAAGATGGTCAAACCTGGGGTCTCGTAACATCCTCTGGACTTAATACCAATGAATCTGTTCTCGACAATGTCAATTCTACCAACACCGTTTCTTCTGGCAATCTTGTTGGCGGCAAGGAAGAGCTCAACTGGGTCTGTCACCTCAACAGTAGCACCAGCCTCGGTGTAAACAAGCTTAGCTGGCTTACCCTGCTCAAAGAAGACTGTAAAGTCTTCTGGGGTCTCTGGAGCGTCTCTTGGATCAACGGTAAGCTTCCACATGTCCTTTGGTGGAGTTGTGTCTGGGTCCTCGAGGATACCAGCCTCAAAGGAGATGTGTGCCATGTTCTCGTCAGTAGACCATGGCTTAGCCTTTGTCTGTGCGACTGGGATGTTCTTCTCGGCGGCATAGTCGAGCAAGTCCTTTCTGCCGGCAAATCTCTCGAAGAAGGTTGGGTCTCTCCATGGAGCAATGACGACAACATCTGGCTTCAAGGCATAGAAGGAAAGCTCGAATCTAACCTGGTCGTTACCCTTACCGGTACAACCGTGGGAAACAGCGAAACATCCTTCCTCCTCAGCAACCTGGATCTGGGCCTGGGCAATGACTGGTCTGGCCAAAGAGGTACCGAGCAAGTAGACGTTCTCATAGATGCCGTTGGTCTGGATAGCTGGGTAGAGAACATCCTCGACAAACTGCTTTCTAACATCAACAAGGACGTACTTGGTGGCACCGATGGCAAGGGCCTTAGCTCTGGCCTCCTCAAAATTCTCCTCCTGACCAATGTTGGCCATGAAAGCGATAACCTCGTAGCCTTGTTCGAGCAACCAAGCGAGAATGACGGAGGTATCAAGACCACCGGAATAAGCAAGACAGACTTTACCCTTGGACATGTTTGAAGTGTGTGTTAATGTTCAATTAAACTGGAATGGTTCTTCCGCAGTTAAGTGGTCAATTGAAAAAGGCGTGCGAGAAGGTGGGATTTTATACACGATTCGGGGGCACTTTTTTTTGACCAAGGGCTTTATATAACGCTTCCGGTGGGAAGAGTCATCTATGCGGCGCTGTATTGTTGAAAACGGCACATCCTTTAAACACCATTGTGCCATAATTTTATATTGCGGCATATGTACTAAATTTGATATATAGCATCTGAGATCTGCAGTTGATGTAGTTCCGCTGTTCTATTGGCCGTTTGAAGAGTGCGGCACGGCCAATTGGTAATTCCAATTGACGCTTTCTCCTTCAGGTACTTATCTCTGTGCCCTTAATTTTGCCCTCCCGCTCACACGAAAAACTTTTTGACTCACACAAAAAGACCAGGCCGAAACCGGAAAATGGGAAATTTTTCACCTTCAACATGGTGTGGTGTCTGGGTGTGTGCTGAATATATATAATGCTCCAATATAATTGGTGTGAGACCAGTCAGTTGCTGTTGTGCTTCACTGTCGTTTTGTCCATTATGGTCTACTCTGAGCTTATCAACGTGCGTCGCACCCCATCTCTCCCCGCAGTCTTAGTGGTCCTCCTTGTTCTACACCGTTAAGTGCAAGTGGTAGAGATGCCCAGTGTGAAGATGGACCCCTAAGTGCAAGTGGTAGAGAGCTGCGGTGATGCCAGCCTTATCCATGGCGCTTTTGTGGGCTATTCCTCCACAATTGACGTTACACATGTGCTTGTGGAAGAGTTTTTTGGCACTCTGTGGCTATTTAGAACCATTACCTCGAACCACATAACACTATTATACAGCTATTGTTACCTTTATGTCCATATATATACATGAGAAGCGATATGGTAAGAGCACTATGTGTTATGTGGCCCTGGTACAAGATGCTCCGTATTAAAAAAAAAAAAAAAAAAGAGGAAAAACGCGAAAGGTACGCGTAAAAACGCCAAAACGCCACCAAAACACACATAGGTAGAAAGACACTCAATACATAACGTGTTACTCCTCCCTTCTCCCTCACATCCACACAACACGGGTCAGCACGGGTCAGCAATGTCCAGTAAGTAGCTACTGCTTGTTTTCTCACAAATTTTGCAATGTTCTGTGTCTAACACGCATAAAAAAAGACTACCAACCGTACGGCGGTTACAATGATGGCGGCTTCAACAACGACGGTGGCTTTGATTCCAACACCACCAGCTCCCAGCAAAATAGAACACAAACAAGATCCAGTCTCACTCCCGTCACAATTAAGATGATTGTTGAGTCCAAGCAGCTTGTCCAAGATGGGGAGTTTACTGTCCATGGCCTCGAGCTCAACTTCGTCTCCTTTGTTGGCGTCGTGCGTAACGTGGTTGACAACACCTCCAATATGCTCATCCAGATCGAAGATGGCACAGGTGCCATTGACGTCCGCAAATGGGTAGATGAGAAATCTCCAGAAGAAGACTCTGCGTTCCTTGTTCCAGGAAAATACGTCCAGGTCACAGGCTCCGTTAGAGAATTTGGTGGTAAGACAAACATCAACAACACAACCTTCCACGAAGTAAAAGACTTCAACCAACTGCTCTATCACAACCTCTCCGTCATTGACACATACAACAGCGTCTCGGGCAAGATTGGCCACGTAGGAGTTAAAACTGCTACAAGTGGTAACTCAAACACCTTGTTTGATAGCAAACCAGCTCTTGGAGAGTCTAACGACCTGACTGTTGCAGACAGAATCCTTGAGGTTATTAACGAAAACACGCCATCTATGTCGGAAGGTGTCCCAATCCAATTCATTGCCCAGGAATTAAACTTGCTTGTTGATGATGTACAGTTGCACTGCGCGAAGTTAACTGAAGAAGCTAAGATTTATGTTGGTTATGATGAGAACGGTTACTTAGCCGTCTAACTATCTTTAATGGTTAATTACTGGATGTTTCATTATTATTATTGGTTTTGCTTTTCAATGTTTATATTATATTACAAGATTTTATCAAAGAAGCTAAATCATAATATTGTTCTGTAATGTCGTATGTTAAACGATCTGCGTAACACACTCGTTCATCTCCTCCTCAGACAAAGCCTTGATATAAAGACACTTACTAAGCACTTCATCGTTGCACTCCAATCTGTACAATGTCGACCACTGAATACATTGGATCAAAGATCTCACAATTTTGGAGGTATGTTTAAACTTGCCGAAGTTGATGAGATCACCTTGTGTACTTCTCTTTTCCTTATTAAATATCAAGTCTGACAAGTACAACCCAAGGAAAGGAACACAACCCTTTGAAGGTCTGATCTTGTTCAATTCCATTCTCAAGTTCATGAAATTCTTCAGTGGAGAAGAAATAGACTCTAAATTCTTGTAAATCAAAATATCACCTGGTTCCACTTTTCTCCACGTATCCTTTAACTTCATCACCTTATCAGAGCCTAAAGCTAACAGAATTTGCATCAATGATGAGTAATTTTGCAAAGTCTTACATTGTTGGGCAACATGGATAAATCTCTGAATTGTCAACTTTCTCAAATGGTTGTCCTTCGTCAACAAAATCTCAGAAATGATCCAATTCACAGTTAAATTAAATCTCGAAACGCAAAGATCAACACCCTGAATATCTTGATTTTGAACCAACAACTCCAGCCAACTATTAATAGGAACCAATTTATCAGATTCCCATGTCAAATCAACAAGCTCTTTCCAATCAATCTCGAGCAACGCATCCTTCTCAATCAACGTCAACTGCTGAGCCAGTGTCTTGGAATCGTAATTCAAAATAAAAGAAACATGGTGTTCGCTGTTAGCAACCTGCAAAATATCATTGGTGATCTTATATGTCAACAGCAGCTCAAGTAAAATTTTTGAGCTTGACTCGTCAAACCGAATGTCCTTCTGCTGTACGGGTGTCAATGAAAACAGTTTGGTTTTACGTCTCTGATCAATCATAACAGAATGACGCTTGTGAACCGGTGTATGCACCGGTGTGTGAATAGCCAAGTCCTGAACTTGCTTGTTCAACTCTGCGGTATTAACAGAGGACACGCCAGAACATCTGGATTTAGTGTTAGATCTTGCATTTGTCTTCTTGTACTGCCCTTCCAACTTCTGTAAAGCAGCAGTGATCGGATCATCCTGGTAAGACTCATCAGAGATTGCTGCAAGCTCAGCAATTGCGTCACTGTCAACACCAGGATATGGAACTTGGAAATCATCGGAGTCCAAACTCAAAGTTTCCGATCTATTGTCAGCTTGAGGAGTTGACATATCTCCATCGTCATCATCCTCTTCCTCTTCTTCAAGATCATCTTGATCATTCTGAACACAAACATTCACAAGATGTGAAGTTTGGGGTCCGCTGAATATAGAGTTCTCTGAGGCAGATGCCTTATGTGTCTTAAAAGAACGTTTGGACAGATGAGAAATTCTGTAATCATCATGTAACTTCGAAGATATTGAACCATTGGAGATTCTTGTGAACGATGGGATCTTATTGAGATCAAGATTGGAGTCGTTCTTTGGTGGAACGACTGGCGTGATCACAACTGAAGATTGTGTATCCATTTTTTGAAGATATTCAGTGTGCTCATTAAGCGCACGAATTGGGGATATCTGTGGTGTAGAAGAAATTAATGCACCCTCATGTGTTGGTGTATTAGGTTCATTATCTCCGCCCATCAAATCACTGTTCTCGATCTCCGGTGCCTCCATCTCTTCAACATCTGCATCTTCATAAGTGGAAACAAATGACTCAATTTCATCGTAACTAGATCCCTGAGATTTCAAGGAATCAAGAGAATGAATACTTCTTCGGTGTGGTGAAGAAGCAATAAGGTCCTCTAGGGAATCATGGTACACCACACTCTTGATACTTTCTGGAACAGAACGTAAACTATGTAGTTCTGGAGTATCATCATTAACACCATCATCAGGAATATCAAGAATATCAGTAACATCATTAGCATCATTAACATCATTGTTCCCTTTAGAAACATCATCATTAGCAATATTGATGGTCCCAAAAACCTCTGTTGGTGTAGAAGCAGTTTGGGCATTATATCCGACCTCTTCCGGGGAATCAATATTCTTAGTTTTAGTAATACCCTCTTTAGCATACTCCAAGGCAACATCGGACTTGATGGTCTTCTCTAACACCAAAGTCAAGGGTGCTGGGACAATAGCATCAGCAATTGAGACCTGATCAGAAGTTGTAATATCCTGTTCCATATCCAGTATATGCTTTGGGTTTACGCCAACCTCCAAAACATTACCTGGATCCTCTGTAGAGCTTGTTCTATCATGGTGGTTTGGTGTACTCTCTGACAGAATGGAGGTTGGGAATGTATCCATGGTGGAGTTATCATCGTGATGACGGCAAGTCTCAAACTCGAATTTTTCGTCTTCACCATCACGAGAAATTCCTTGGTCTTGATCCGACGCAGCATCTGAAGTCTTTTGCTCAAAGTTAAACTCCCTGAGATTGCTGTTAGCTGTTTTCTTTCTCAAGGGAGCATCCTCAAATTTCGTTGGACTTGTTGGAGACTTGATACCCTGGGAAAAAGTAGAATCATAAGAGACATAAGATTTGCATGATCTCGAGTCCGACCCCAAGTGCAGTTTGAGAGATACCACACTGCGAGAGATGTTTGAAATGGTCTCACAGATGTTCATATTATCAATGTTTGAAATGGCCTTAACATTCTCTTTTGATCCTTCAAGGGTAAAACTAAATGAACTGCGTACATTGGGCGTAGCACCCAACGAACCATGTCTGCTAATAATAATATTGTGGAACCTTACTAAATGCTCCAGTTCATCAATACTTCTGGCACTCAATATATCAAACTTTCCCAATGCAATCTTTTCAAGTTCCTCTGTTGTTGGTTTGGCAACAGAGACCACTGAAGTCATAAACTTCTCAACGTAGGGCGTGGTTTGAAGCTTCGCCTTGTCATTTGTGTTCAGGTGGAATGTCTTGATCCAATGCTCGATTAGCGGCTTAAGACCCTTTGGTTGTGGCTTCGTAGTAGGTGGAAGAGGCACAACAAAGTCCATCTTCTTCACTGGAGTTGGTGGAAGAACTTTTGTTAATGTAGAATTCTTTGGGAACCTTGACTCATCTCTGATGATGTTTCTTGTCCTTGGGTCAAGCATTGAAAGAAGAGGCACATAAAGAGGATCTGAAGGTGATCTTGGAGAAATGGGAGAAGTTGGGGAACGTGAAGAGGTCGTAAATGCAGGAATTGTCGTATAAGCAGAGGTTGGAGATGTTTGAGCAAGCATGCTGAGTCTCAAGTTTGAATTTTTGGGATTAAGGAAAAGGTTTGGCTTGCGTTTCTGTGACGGTGAAGGAAGCGGAATGGGAAGCTTGTGAACAACGTTTTTGTCATACGTGGAGAGCATCATAGAGTTTCTTGTGAATGGATCATTCTGCTGTGAAAGTGCCAATATTGAAAGTCTTTTGTTGCGTGTGCTCTGTGGACCCAGCTTCATTTCAAAGTTGTAGAAGTCATTTGTTGACACTTTCTCATCCCATGACTTGTTGCAACATTCTGTCCATGTCTTCTTCAAACTTGCAATTACACGCTGAACAAAGAGCTCACGGTGCTCTAATTGGTTGATCTCCAAAATAAACAATGTCCGTAGTTGTTCTGAGGATACAAAGTCCTCTGTAAAATAGTTCATGAGCCAATGCCTTATCACAACAAAAGTTCTCACTAATGTGAGTTTTCCGGTGTTTTGTCTGCTTTCATGTGCCCTATCATTGATCCCATTGAGACACCATTGAATTCTTAAGTGTAGTAGTTTGAGAAGACTTATAGGAGATATAAAAGAACGGTATGTGAGGAAGAAATCCGCAATAAGTTGATAATCAATCTCTGTAGGGGTCGTGATATTTGATAGAAGTGTAATAACATCGAGGTAGTTGGCCTCTTTCTCTTTCCTACGTTCCTGTGGAAGTGCTTTAATCGTACTCAACCGTGTAGGGTCAACAGTATCAAATATGGTGTTCTCTAATGTGTCCACCTTGTAGTCCAGGAGGTCTGCCATATCTTATGATTGTTGTTCTTGTTATACCGTTGTGTTTTTCTATCTAGCGTGTTATAATGCTGTTGCTGTGGTAAAGCAAATATGTGATACGTGGTGTAGCTGAAAAAAGTGTTTGATATAAGGTCGAGCCTTAGAAGAGCGTCTTGGTGGTTGTTATAGAAGAGAAAGTGAGTGTTATAGAAACCGTCAAACAGAATATGTATATGTGGAATGGTTCCCTATGCCAGCGAGATGCCTGATCTGCTCGTACTTGCAATATGTGGAATCCAAACGCTCGGTTCCCGGTCGGTGGAGTGTGCCTGGAATGTAACTGGAGAAACAACTTGGTGTGTGAGCGAAGGACACTTGAGCAAGTGTGTGGGATCGTGCCGCCGTGATGGAAATGGCTGTTGCAATAGCTATGAGCCCTTAGTCAAGACTCCTAAAGCTTTCGAGCAAAGTTATTGTTTTGGGTAATGAGGAAATTTTTGGTTGTAAAGCGTCAGGGCGCCGTGTTTGTTTGTTCTTACGCACTCCTTTGGAAAAGGTAAACAACGTGAGTGGTACCGTACCTTCCGGGAAGGAAAAGACAAGGGGGGGTTGGAAAAAAAAACGTAAATCCAAGCGAGACACGCGACGCGCGACGCGTCGGTGCGGGAACAAATCAACTACAATCAAAGGTCTTCTGTGTGTGACTTAGTGGGTGGTCAAGTGGTGAGATATCTCTTGGAACGCTCAATTCTTTTGATATTTCATCAAATCCAATGTTCGTTCTTCGGTATTCAGTATGCTTGAAGCACAGCTTGTTTTCGAAGTGTGTTTAACTATTCCAAACGAAGAGATATCAACAAGCGCGAGTGGTTTAGCGGTAAAATTCAAAGTTGCCATCTTTGAGCCCCCGGTTCGACTCCGGGCTCGCGCATTTGTTTTTTGCCGTATTATGTTTTTTAAATATCTCTTGTGTGTACGTACCCACCCCACCCATTATGACCCTGAGATGATTGAAACATCCCTTAAACTTTCCGAGTTATCAACTTCCGCAAAGGAATCACTTGAATAGCACATACTAACAGTTGCTTGTCTGAAATACTATGTGATCTAACAAAAACCTCGAGTTATAAAAGTTGTAATCAGATACCCCTATTACTCGATCAGCAAATCGCTCACATTCCTCATGGAGTCAGAATAGACGCATCATGATAGAAGGTGTTATAGAACTGCGAATCAACTCGATTGCTTATTACTGACAATTAATCAAACATCTGGTGTCTTATAAACTCAATAGCGCACATATATTCTCGTATTATCGGATTAAGGGGTCTCATTCCGCTTTTATAATCGTCAGAAGTTGCTCTCTTATGAAACTCTGGTAAAATTTAGCTTATGCAAACTAATTATGCTTTACTTATTAAGGAAAACTTCTATTTCAAAGTTCACATCAACTAGCGCGAGTGGTTTAGCGGTAAAATTCAAAGTTGCCATCTTTGAGCCCCCGGTTCGACTCCGGGCTCGCGCATTTTCTTTTTTTTAAAAATACATACCTATACAATTGGTAATTACACGACCAAAACAACTACCACCCACGTAATATTATAATCTCTCCTGATGTGAAATTATCTTTATATCGTTAACTTCTTTTCCAATCGATACGTCAACACAAGCATATTATTCAAATCATGTCAACACAGTCCGGTATTTCACCAACAGGCGATCTAGTTGACTCTTTTAAGAACTATTTGTCATCTGATCAGTCCATTCTTGTAGCGGAGATCACTCAGGAAGCTATCCAACTCTCTGAAATCATCAAGGGCGGAAACTCACTCCAAGATGACTTTGCTATACTGAATTCCAAATTGTCCGACTCTGAACCAAAATACATCATTGTGAAGCATGAGTCCAACCATGATGTTTACACTTTTATCTCTTATGTTCCAGATTACTCCGCCGTCAAGGACAAAATGCTGTACGCCTCCTCCAAAAATACACTTATAAAGCAATTGGGCTCAGAACTGTTTGTTCAAATACTGTTCTTCGACTCTCATGATGAAGTGACATACGCGAATTGGAAAGAAACAGTCTCAACAGAATCTGACAAAGGAGTTTTATCAAGCAAAGAGCAAGAACTTGAACTCATTAAAGAACAAGAGTTAGATGCTGCTCTGAGTCAATCTTCCAAGAAGAAGCTCGTCTCTCACTCCAACAACTTCAGTTTTAAGTTCCACAACAACACAATTTTTAATGTGGAGGAAAATGTGCTTTACTCCTTCAACATTGATTTGTCTTCTGAAGAGGTATTCCTCTCGAACACAACTTCAGTCAAAACCGCCAACGATATTATCACTAGTATCTCCGATGATTACCCACAGTACAACCTTGTTAAACTCAACGGTAATACCATATTCATATATTCCTGCCCTTCTGGATCTAAAGTCAAGGAACGGATGATTTATGCCTCCAATAAACAAGGTGTTATCAATCATTTGAAGCAAGCAACTCTTGTTGATAAGTCCCTAGAGGTTGGTAATGCAGTGGAATTGGAACTTTCTGAATTCTCCGACAAAGATGACACAGAAAAGCTAGCTTCGAGCTTGCAGAACACTTTGAAGTTCAGTAGGCCATCTAGGCCTGGCCGCAGAAGATGATCAACACCCATTTTCCGTTATATAAAACACATATAGTCTACATTTTCAAAATATAAAAATAAGAATGAATACCATATCATCATGAAATAGACCTCAGTCTGGTAACTTCCTGTTCAACACACCAGTGAGCCAACTGTTCGAAATCTGGATTAGCTTCCGAGTCCTTCAAACAAACATCATAGAGGATCCGACTAACCTTCATATTCACTTGTGTGTATTGATCTTCATTCAATAATCCATCCTTATACATGGGTCTTAATTGTTTCCTTACAATTTCCTGAAGTATGTTCTTCTGTGTGAATGAAAGTGTGTTGTTCTCCACCACCATTTTCCAAACGGATTTATTTGATGTGTCAAGTGGAGACGATGGTGATTCTGGTGATGTCGGGATTGATATTTCCATCGATGATGAAGACTCCGACGACATTGAGGCAGAATATGGAGCAATCGGTTGCACCGTTACAGTCTCACAAGGTCTGGACTGTTGGTGTGGTATTGCGAGTCGTTCTGATGGCCGATGTTCCTTCATTTGACGAAGTAGTGTGCTAATAAGCGATGGGCCTCCTGTCATAGGCCTCGTTGAACATAAATCTGATGAAGAACTGTTAAGTGATCCATTTCCATGGCGCCTTGTACGTCGTGAGGGAAGTTTTTGTTTCCTCTGGCTTTGTGGTGATGATGGCGGTCCTTGTGCGTTTTGAGATATAACAGATGATGGTGATTGACCGTCTCCCGCTTTTATTGCTAATTCAAATGAATCCCAAGCACTTTTCTCTTCTGGGCTTACTTGTGGTCTCTCAACAACCCGATCTGTCATCACCTGCTCTAGTCGAACGTTGGTCCTCGTTCTTCTAGCGGACATCAATGTATTATACACTCTGTTAGTCCTTTCACTGTTCCTTGATCTTCTGAATAAACTTGGGGGTTGATATGTTCCTTGTTCCGCACTACACATAGGACAGAACCACTGTGCAACTCTTTCCTGTCCAAGTCCCAAGCACCGTCCGTGAAAGGTTGATGAACATGCGTTGCAAAAGAGCACTTGTCCGCGACTGGAATCACATAGCGTACATCGGTTAGAGCTTGCCACTTGTCTATCGATATGGAGCGCTAGACGAGCATACTCAGTTGGAGCAATCATTAAATCATCTTCTCCTGTAGGGGCCTCGAAAAACTCCTCTTCCACTGGTGGTAGGTCTATGCGATCAGCAACTTCACTGGCAGTGACAGTGCCTTGCTCTGTAAGAGCCTCCATCAACACATAGTCACGACGGCACGTTGGGCACTGGTTAGAACGCTCCCGCCATAGCTGGATACATTCAGGATGGTAGTAATGGCCACATGGCTGAAGTCTGGTGACTTCAGGAAAGGTGGGTCCAAAAAGGTGGTCCAAACAAATGGAACACGGCTCCTTATCCATCTTAGGAATGCGTCAAAATCTGGATCCTTTGATGCCCAAAAGAATAGTTTGTGAGAAACGAATAATCTGTTATCTTAGGAAAAGCAAAATACAGACCCAGTGAGTCCTGGGTATAAAAATCAGTTTAGTATTGTAAACCAGATCAGAAACCCTCTTTTAGAAAACACGAACTGCTTGATAATTAAAGAAAGGAGAGAGCTCGCTTTAACCGTTGATGGCCAGAGCTACATGCATAAAGCGCGAGGCGTAAAACAGCAGTGCTCCATAACCCATTTCTCATCAAAAAACTTTCAATATGTAACCCAACTTCAACAGACAACGAATGATACAAAAAACAGACAGCCAGTATCAAGACCCATCTAAAATCAGCAATGTCTCGTCATCAATACGATCTTGTTCTATGTCTCAAACAGCCTGGGACAAATATAGGGAAAGTGTGCGAAAAGTGTGAGGGCCGCTGCCCTGTTTGTGATTCATTTGTCCGTCCCACATCTAAAGTACGCATTTGTGAAGAGTGTGCATTTGGAAAGAGTGGAGATAAATGTGTGGTTTGCGGTGGTAATGGTATTTCAGAAGCATTTTATTGTTATGAGTGCGTGCTTCTAGAGAAGGACAGAGATGGGTGCCCAAAGATTGTAAACATCGGTTCGAGTAGGATGGATATCTTCTACGAGAAGAAGAAACAGAAGCAGTTACAAGGGTAAAGCAACCTCCTACATAAGGTGTTCTATAAATGATGAGTTACGATCAGAAAGTTTTTATACGTTTCATCAAAATTAAAGATAATACATGTCAAATATTTTGTTTGCTTTTAAGTTTTATTCATAGTGCGTCTGATTGTGCATCCAGTGCATCAACAAACAAGTCATCATCATCTGATAATAGGGCAGAAATAGAATCCCTTATAGAACTCTCGTTTTCCGCCATACTATCATCTTCACTGCCATTTTTCGTAAATGTACCTGTCTCAATCAGATCATCTAGTTGTTCTCTGTATCCAAAAGTAGCAATCTCCTCCGTAGTGCCATCATCATTGACAAGCACACAAGTGTCATCGTTCTCAGAACTTCCAGCAGAGTGATGATCAAAGTCGTCATCTTTTCCAATAACAATATTTAGTTTGCTCTTAGCACCTTTCTCAGTATTATCAATGGAAACATCATTAATAAATGAGTCCTCCAAAAATGAATCCTCATCTGTACCTTTCATTGAATAACGCTCATCTAATTGGGATTGGCTTAACTCACTTCTTAAAAGACTCAAATACGCCTGGTTTCTCTCAACTTCGTACCACAACCAATCCAACCTAATTTCCAATGTTTGGTGATGTGCCAATAGTCCCTCTTTGGTTTTTGTAGACAGTGGGGTTACAATTCTGAAATGTTGCTGAAGTCTCACTAACTCTTCAATCTTCTTCTTGGATGTCGGCAAATTCCCAATAAGTTTACTTACCTTATCATCGACACTAGTGTTTTGGATTGGTACCATCTCGTAATTCAAATGCTTGGGGTAATCGATGTAACAAGAATCCAGTGATGCGATATAATTGATTGCAATAATCCACAGTGACATTGCAGCAAAAGTGGATGTAGAAAATATCTCCTTCTTGTTCGTACTGAAAATATTGAAGAAGTGATGGCCAGGGTGATGGTCATGCAGAGTCTTCTCATCCATAATTGACCGGCATGCAAATAATCCATTAATTGACATTTTCGTACAGGATCTCAACGCATTCTCTGACAATACATTGATCACCATAGGTTCACTGAGTGGTTCATTGTTTAATAACTTCTCCTTCTGTTCAACTGTCATGAAGTTCAAATTCTCAAAGATGAAAAACCCACACAGAGTCAACATACCATAACACTTCCTCCAGACAACTCTTGGGTTTGTGCCAATGGTAAAGAACTTATTCGTCAGTGTCTCTTCTCTGTACAATTCAGCACATTTCACCACACGCAGAGCACAGCAAGGATCGTTATCAATTTCTTCATCATCTTTGAACAAGAGCTCGGTGCGTCCGGGTATCCAGTTGCACTCCTTGGAAAATCTCAAAAACTTCCCATTCGCATCTGTAAGTGAATCTCTGATAGTCTTCAAGAACGATTGAGGGAACGCATGTGTTAATCTATTCTCAAATGGACTCTCATGGTTGACTGGTTCCAGATCCAATCTCAAACATGGAACTTGATCTGTCATAATGTAGAAATATGGATCAGCAATATTCTGATTAGTAAAGAACTGTGAAGTCGTTGAAGAAATCGATTGGGATCGTGTAGTTGAATGACGAACAGTGCTCATTGACTCAAGATTCGTGGATGAATTAGAAGTGAAGATTCTCTTGGGGAGCAAATAAATCGGTGGTGCTTGAGCTTGTTGAAGCTGATCCTTTTGAATGAATCTAGCCATTGTTATATTGTCGAAAAGATATTCCAAGAACTCTCTTGTCAAAAAGGAATTGCAAATCTTCTCCTCTTGGTTGTCAACTCTTGTATTCTTAACAAACTGTTCTTTTGTCATCTTCTTCTTGTTGTTGTTATTAAAATGATCAGTATGTAGCATCATCAATGAGAATGTTAAAAAGTATATTTGATCCTTGTTGTCCCAATTGTTTATATTGCAGTTGTAGTACCTCTCACTGAAACAGTCTAAGATTCTGTCAATCTGCTGTGTCTCCTTTGGTAACTCACAAACGAGAAGTAGTCGCCTTAATGAAATATCCAAAGGTTCATCGGTGAAGTCAAAGAAACGGTTCATGTACAGCATTAAGCAGTCTTTCAAAAAATCAGAATCATCATTTGACAGAATAGTTGGTGCCTCGGACTCTAATCCAGCATTCATAAGCTTTGTTAGGTACAACTCTGGTGAATTACCCTGCACAATCTCTGGGGGTGTTAGTGATTGAGACCCTGTACCAGCTCTAACAGACTCATCGGATTCTGAGCCCGTAGGTGTAATGGTATCCGTAGTTGATCTCTGTTTCATCATCACAATACCTCCAATAGTCTTAGCTATCGATCCGTTCCGTCTGTGATAAAGATCACTTTCCAGTGATCCAAGAGTCCTTGAGCGTTTTCTCATTAATTCCTTCTCTTGTTTCATAACCATAGATTCCGCAGAACTTTTTATGCTCAAAACAGTTTCTTGTTTACTATCAGACAACGCCTTGCTCAGCTGTGGGCGTTGCAATTTGTTCTTTTTATCCTCCGAGGAGTATAATATGTCTCTTGATGGTGAAACCTCCTTCGGAAAATGCTCGAAGTATTGATCAAAAAAAAGCGACCTCGTTCTGTTTTTCAATTTGGCAAGTTTAGACGGCTCTGGTGCTGTCGATAAAAAGTTGATCGCACTGCTGCTGCTGCTTCCACTGAAGCTGCTGTCTCCATCATCGCTTACAATACTTATCTTTGGGACCGGAACGATGATGGACAGTGAATGACTTGGCGGTGACTTTCCAAATGATTGAACAGTATTTTCACTTGAGGGTGATGTTTCCAAAGATTTCTGTTGGCCAGGTGAGTCTAATGATCCTATGGACCTTGCAGGAGAGCTAAAGTTCGAAACCCTTTCGATTTCTGGAGGGATGTTGATGCTATTCGCTGTGTTATAGTGTGACCCTTCCCTCGTGTGCAAGCTCGTCAAATCCGACGATATCTGGTCAGCAGACCTCTGCCGTCTGTGTGAAGACTTGAAAATAGTGGATGGCCGGCGCAGGTGTTCCATGGACGGTTGTTTCATGCCTTTCTCCAACCTGCTGCGTAGCTTCCCAAACTTCGAGAAGGACGTGTCATGTACTGTGTCTTTCGGCATGATTTACATATAGACGTATGGTGACCGTCTCCGTACAGCGTTGAATATAAGGCGCCTGCGCCCTGGTTTGTGATCTCTCTCTTGTTTAGAGCCGATGAGGTGTGAGGAGTGGTGATTCCGTGGTATCCCGTCAGTGGTCACAACTTTTACTCCAAGCCGTGCTAACAACCCCCAGCTACTATACTAATGTTTGAGGAAATAGTTGTGTGTGGGTGGTCTCAGAAACACAGTGTATGTGTCTTTCTCTGAGTAATATGCCTTTGTTTTCCTAGAAAGCCTTTTCAGCCTGGAGAAAGGTGGGGAAACAGGCACAACTCTTCCCACTGTTTTCCCGCCCGGCTCTGTAACAAGCAAAAATACACCGCTTTTTTGATAGCCACATTAATGTTGCACTAACCGGAACTGAGTTGTGAGCCCTTTCACTGTCGCCGAGGTTACTGTCATACCAAACACATGCTACGTGAAACTGAAAGAAATGATTAAAGGGTATCAAGTGATCCCAGGCTTCCTTCACTCTTCACGCCAAATGGGAACTTCTTCCAATAATAATTTTTTTGAAAACAGAAAGTCTGTGAGACATGCACATACCAGCTGACCCTAAAAGAGTTTACTTTCCTCTCCGTAGACACACACTCGCACATATATAGAGATATATGTACATGTACAGTTAAGCAATAGGCCAAAATTTATGTTCCAGCTTCGAAAATCCCTTCCATTGCCTTTCAACTTATGGTTTCCTCTGTGAATTTATTCTTGGTCCCTGCCCCCACACATACACCACTTCTTGTCTCTTTTTCATCGATATTTGCTTCTCCTGGAACTATTTCTAAACTGTAGCAAAAACTCATGTTCCTGCACGACTGTCCATCTCACATATGGATCAGAACTAAGGGAAATCGACAACGCCCCTAATTACTTGAAAGGGCAAAACACAAAAACTGCGTTAAAAAGTTCACGAGAAGATAAAATGCTTATTCATTATGTAACTGTACGTGTCTGGTAAGTCCAACGCGCTTAATCAAAGAGAAAGCAAAGCCTCTTAATAACAACGTGGTTGCTTTATGGACAGATCAAAGGGATTTGTTATATTTGAAAGGTCTACGACGGTGACCAAACCCAGCCATTTTCTTAATCTGCTAAAAACCGTCATTTGCGGAGGAGAATTCTACAAAGATAATTTGGGAAATGTTAGGAGAAAAACCATCAATTTGTTCTTAACATTTTTCCCTATAAACGTAAAACCATTAATCATAGTAAAGCAAAAATAAATCAGAAGTGAAATTGAAACATTAGCCCAGTTAGGGAAACCTTCGAGGTAAAGTGAGGGTATATCATGATATATGCTAGTTCATATGTGTAGAAAGTATGCCAAATGGCAAATGCAATATTTTTGGGGCTTTTCATAAGCCTGTTGGGTGTACAATTGTAGTGACAGTTAAGTCAATGCCAATTGAATTTGTAATCAGTTCATATGGAAACATAGTGGGTCTCCTGAACAATTTCAGTAGATGTGTAAGTGACCACATCCACGATATCAACTGTGTGATAAGAAGTGACATAAATCTCTAGCGGGCCGGCACCAAGAGCCAGTGTAGCAGTAGCAGCAAATGTAAGGAGATTAGAGAACTTCATTATATGTGTATGTTACTGATTAATATAAGAGTAAAATAACTGAGAAAAGCACAGTATCCATCTCCTATTGCCCTTCGGATGTTGCATCTATATATATAAACATGTTGAAAGAATCTGAAGGCACTATCAGAAATTAAATTATAACACGTCCCCCCTTCCCATATAATTATTACACAGGCACGCTTAAACATGATCTTTAATCTTTCTTCTTCAAACACGTACATATCTAAATGCGTTTGTTTCAACGTCTTTTTGTACAAGCTAAATGTTAATTTTTGGGCTCGTTAATGTTCATTTCCCAGTTATCCAAGCGAGGTGCATCTCCATGCATTGGACAGACCACCGCCTTAAATCTCAAAGAGATCCCAGAATTAAAAAACAGAAAATACATTAATACTCATTATCTCACTAGTAATTTGGTTCTTGGGGGTCCATCAAGTATTATCTTGTTTCTATTCTACGTAACGAACTTAGATAGATGGATAGGCCCGACCACTAGCCGTCCTTGCAATTTGAGTGTGACCGCATGAATTCGCACCCGCTCGCTTACTCATACTTCAGTGAACTTCCCACAAATATTTCCTGATTCGGTAGTTTATGCTCAGATCCCCCAATGCTCATGTATAGGACAAGTTAAAATATGTGGTGGAGTGCGGTAGAGTGGATGTAGGAAAAGTCAACGACCTGGACAGCCGTTGCATACTGAGCTGCACAGACGTTACCCTCGCTATATGTACCCCCTTTACAGTCATGTACTATGTTGTTCAAAAACACCTCCTTTTTCCAGGCTTAAGGACAGAGACCCCCTCCTTTCTTGAATTCAGGCAGCAAATACAACACATGATAAATATGTTGCATCGAAATCGATCTACTTCCACAGGCCGGTATGTACATGTGCGTGCTTTCTCTATGAGATCGCCCTCGTTCACACTTTAGCTGCATGGTCTCTATATACAACCACTTTTCATGAATATTTCCTTTTATAGTAAAGATGTTTTGAAGAACACCACCTCCTCTTCAGATGGATAGCTACCTCCGCTCATTAACCCCTGCCTTACTAAATATGCTTGAGCAGGTCGGTGAAGGGGGCAAAAAAACTCCGCTACTTGGCTCCGTTTGCCCGCTGCTCTCTAATTATTCATATATATCAATGAACATGGTTTTATATACTACACTGGCATTGTCTAACAGAAAGCCATAATAAGCTTCTAGAAAATAGAAATTTTCTGGAGGAAAATATTTGAAATTTGGAATCATCTACTCACTAAGAGGCCGCTGTAGTGCTCCAAACTCTAATTGTTCTGTAACAACTGTTGTCACAAAGGGCGCAAACTCACATACCAGAGCACTAGAACCTTCCCTGCTTATGATATGTAACTTTTATTATTTGTCTGCCTATCAAAATATTTCCATCTTTTCCGATGCGGTGCATGATGATTAAGCTCCCACCCTTCCTCCGACAGTGTCAAATCCTCCAGTCGTGTTATATATTAAACGCGTAAATCTGAGACAACAATATAAAATCATCTGGTCGCAAAAAAGTATCTAGTTGAAACTGTAATATAACCTCCATATGAAGATGCAAAAATAAATTCAATAACAATGGTGTTTGATACGAAAGCATAATTGTCTAGTGTAATTATTTAAGAAGTATATACTACCAATAATTCATATTTATCTTCTCAACGTTGAATCATTTATCCGACTGCCTTGTCGATCCTTTGGTCTGAAGCACGATTCGTGTGCGAGTGAAAGGGATCTGCGCGATAATCAGGAGAAGAAGTATTTCACATGGATCGGGACTCTAAACAGTCTGCCTTCCATCTACATCTGTGTATGTACATTGGCAACGATGCCCGCAAACGCTAAACTAAACGCCTCGTGCCCCTACTGGTGCTACATAAGACTGCAAATGAACCCAAAATCTTGACAAAACCACAGCAACAACGATACACCAATTCCTATGTTCCCGGGTTACTTCCTCTTTGGGTTAAAAGAAAATTTTGTGCTCTCTCGCACCCTTGCAAATTGTACATATTGTCCATCTAGATATATTTCCATGGCATATAACTCTATAATGAAAATAACTTCTGCAGATATACACTCACACGGTAGAAACACCCAGCTTGATGGTTTTCACCCCACTATTTTTCTAAACGGATTGTGTTCCTCTTGCACTGCAGATAGATTGATCCACAAGACAAATTGAAGATGGTGTACTGAAAATACTATACAGACCAAATGCCTGCAATACTGAGACATTAATAGATTTAAGAATGTCTGAGAATCATTTACCAGATAAGTTTAGTTTGCTTACGTCGGAAATATCTAGATGCCTGAAAGTGAGCAGTTAAAGAGAGAGGTAGAGACTGTATCACACTGAGCGAATGTGTCACACTACTTGTCCACCTGCCGTTGACCGGTTTTGATGTTCACCTCATGCTCCTCTCCAGCGCTTTTTGAAACAATCCTTCAAAATATTTTTCATGATGTACGCTTTGGTCTGTGCTCCCTTTCTCTTCCGAGTATATACTGTGAATTCGGCGTCCTATTTGGGGGAACAATTGCCGGCGTTTATCGCCTGAACACTCGTCTTCGTCTTAATCTCTCCTGCTGAACAATTTTATTGTGTTGTGAGCAAAAATAAAAAGAAATTAAATATGCGCATGAACACCTGTAGGCCCAGCCTTCTATGCAGCCTTCTGGAACAGCCGCGCTGGCTCTCACGCCTTTCTCTTGAACACAACACAACATGGAGATCGAGATGGAGCACTCGGTACTCGGCACTCGGTCATAAAATGCATCCGAGCCGTTTCTCAACAGTTCTCTCTCCATCCCTTCCATCTGTCTTAGAACGCATCCTGACCGTTTCTAGTTAACTCTACACAACTCTATCATATGACAACGCAGCCTGACTACTTCCCAATAGTTCGCTCGTTCTACACATCACTATTGCCTGAGCTCTTGTGTCCGAAGCGCATATCCTTCTACTGTCGCTGATTAAAGCGAGGAGCTCATATGGCCGTGCAATTTCTGTACTCTTATGTATACTAAGCAAATGTCTTGTAAATTTTCCACCGCTGTAGTTTGCCTTCCAATTACAGGCTTTCAAAGTTGGGAATGTCGCTAGAAAACTAATTATTTCATTTCATAAAAAACAGATGTTCATATCCAACTTCTTGCTCTTTATTTACTGTCAGTATCTTTGCTTAAATATGGCAAGAATTTGAAGTATTATGCCACATTTTTGAGGTATGAAGTATTTTACACCCTGTCACTTTAGAGAGCTACGCACCTCTATTGGCGGCTTAAGTAGGCCATACAATTCCTAGGGGAGAAGAGAAAACATCTCTCTTTCGCGAAACTATCTTATATAGTATTCAAGTTTCACCCTTTTTAGATTGTCATTTCTGGACCACACGGCACCGCCCAGAACCCGGATCAGATTGTTAGCAAGCACTAGTTCCGCAGAAATGAGCACGATTAAAAAAGTTTAGTTCTGCTATTATGATCGATAATTAACTGTTAGAAATTAATATCATATTCACTGTATACATTTCTGCACCAAAAATGTATAAGCACCAGGTATCGTTTCTGTTGGAAAGGTTGCAATATGCATATTCCTGTCGTTGCAGCTATACTGCTGTTCTGGAAGGATTCGCGAATCGACCTTTCCAATTCCATGCGTTCAATAGATGCTCTCGCTCTCTTGCTACAATGTTTGCTTAAAGGGAACATGAAAAATAATTGTCATTAATCTTAAATAATCATAAAGTGTAAATCATACCAGCGGAGTATTACTCCAATGCAAATCATTAAAATCCTTAAATGCGAGTGTTTGGGCCAAAAGACCTTTTTGTATGCGAAGCAGATGCAAGAAAAGTGATTGATCACTTAAAGAGAGACATAGTGTGTCTCGAGAACAACCTGAGTGGCAGTCTGAGTGACGGTCTGAACAACGTCAATGGTGTGGAAAGCCGTAACATAGATCTCCAACGGACCAGCAGCGGCGGTAAGAGTAGCAGCGGCAGCAAGAGTAAAGAGAGTAGTGAACTGCATTGTATGTATGTGTGTGTGTTATGCAAATGTTGTCTTCAAGACGAGAATGTAGAAAATAGCAATAATAGTTATAAAATATTCGGCATTAGATAGTTTGAGAAAGAGGGCAATTCCTCATGTTTATATATCTAGAGTCTTGTAAAAGCTCTTCTATTTGCCCTATGTACACCACTAGGACCCCTCTGATCTGCAGTGCAATCGGTGAAGTTACTTTTTGTTTTTAGCTGAGATCTGCTCTACCAAGCGAGGTGCATATATGTGCATTTAATGCGGGTGACTAAATCTAAGGCAGCATGGCGGATATATCCCCCTACTCATGAGCTCCTTCAAAACGTGTCCTCAACATCATTGAGTCTTTCTTGACATTAGCTCTATATTATTTTTCTATACTTTTCTTTAGATTTTTTCTTCTGCTTTTTTAACTTACACCTCCACCAATCAATAAACCGTGTGCTGGGGTCAGACCTCATCGCGACGGATTTCAGACGTCCTTGCAGGTATAGGAAATCTAACCGTTGAAAGGTTCTACCGGATCACAGAGTGGTACATCTCCGTACATGAGATACTTTCTATAGAACTTCCTCAAATCAACGGGCATACATACACACTTCTCCAAGAATAATTGAAGGGAAGTGCCTTAAACGTTTTTCCGTAACACTCCTTGATTTTACGTCAAAAATGAACCACTTCTAAAGAAGTTTTTTAAATGAGACGAACAATATCCGCTGCGCCCATACAAATGGTCTCAACGCATCCTATTTATGCTGGATCAGAATCAGAAGAATTTTCAAATAGAATTCCTCCTCATGCAGAAAATTGGTATAATTCTTTATTGAAAAAGCATTATCACCAGCAGCCTGGAAACTCGAACTTTCTGAGAAGCTATTGGATACAAGCAAACGATGCCGACAAATAAAAGGATATTTGGGGTAGAATTTGTTAATACATGCTACATTAACTTCAGTCTCTAACAATGCTTTAAGATAATCTAAAGAACTTCAAATCATAAACTCATAACAAAACTCCAAAAATGCAAAATAAAATGATAAACCCATAAATTCATTAAGCCAACAAAACTGTGTAGCTAAAAGATGCCAATATCGATCACAACGGCTGTGAATAAAAATATGAAGTGATGCCAATACATTGAATGACAAATGCAAAAGTGTGAGTCTGTGCGTGTGTTTCCTTTGTTGGAAATATATGAGAACAGCTAAATAGCCACGTAATGGGTCTCAACAACAACCTCAGTTGAGGTGTGTGTGACAACGTCAACAACATCCACAGTGTGGAAAGAAGTAACATATATCTCCAATGGACCTGCTGCTACCACCATAGTAGCAGTGGCAGTGAAAGCTAGTAGAGCAATAAGATTCATTATCTTCTTTCGTGTAGTTTGTTTAAAATGTTGGGAGTTAGGCAATATATGATAGTAAATAAAACCAATAAAAGAAGTTTAGAAATCTATATGGGACAACTCAAAAGATATATACTTTTTACTTTTCAGCCTCATACATCTAGAAAACATGATTCAAGTGCAACCCAAAGATCCCCGCAGATGGCGTGTGTGTGTGTCTGTGTTTTCATACCTTCCATGCATCTTGTATGCTTTAGAATTCGTGTCGGATATTCTTCCTTTTTACTTCCGATGCTCTATTTCCACTGTAACGACATGCGTGCATCTCCATACATAAAGACTCATTTCGAAAGGCTCGTGAGGAATAAAACATACTAAAGTGCCCATTCAAAGTGTTGCACTCAACTTTAAAAAGTGCCCCTCTTTTTTAACTTATAGAATCGTTTCAATAGGAACATTTTGGCCGGATTTGAGGAAGATTGCGGTCTTCTAAAGTTTCACGGATATAGGTTCTGAGATCTCGCTTAGGCGAATCGCGGCACTCAAGAAGCAAGAAAACCGTGTGGGGAAATTGTCAACTTGGCTAAGATCTCATACAACTTTGCTCCTGAGCGCGACCCCACAAGAATTTTTAAGGTTTTGACGGATATTGAGTCGTAGTCATCAGATGAGCAAACGAAAGGAGGCATTTCACAGATCTCTTCAAAACTACTAGGTGGCTTTGTTTTATTTACACCATGGATTCATAGCTGAGGAAGGGTTTTGTCTTTAACCAATGGCCTAGTAGAGAAGAATAAAGAAAGAAAAATCTCTGATTGCTTTCTGAATTTCTATAATAATCTAACCTCAATTGTTCCTTGATGTTTGTTTTGGTTTCTCTTGGGTTTCTTGTTCTTCTTCTCTTAGATGCGTCGTCTATTCACTTAGCAATGCGAGTCATTGATCAATTGCGGATAAAGTGTACAGTGTTCACCTTGCTTTGACAAGCAGTAATACATATTGGCAGAACTATAACTGGGGTATCGATCACACTTGCTGTCACTATACATTACATACTTCTGTTTGACACTTATTCAAAAAGTTAAAAATTGCTCGTGCTTTCGTAAAAAACTCCAGATTTGTTCAAAGTTTATCCCTTTCGAGAGAACTAGGCTGATACTTAACTCTAAGTCGCACAACTTAATTTACAGCAATTGCATTCACCACTATAAGAGGTGGTGCAACACTTCACGGGATGCATGAAATACAGAGTGAATCAAAAGAAATATCGCATCGTAAAGTTTATTCTCCCAATATTCTGTAAACCCCTCTATACCTTTAGAAATATTGTATCTCGTGTTCATGTTTGCCACTTCCCAGACGTACCCCCACCCCAGATCCCAGGACCCCGCACAAACACACGCGAACATCAGCAGAAACGATCGACAATCTCCAGTTTGGCCGTATGAGTGAGTACATCCGCTATACCAAAAACACAAACTTAATTAATAAAAGAGAAAAATAAAGAACAAAACGAAGAATAGAAATCAATCTGGGTATCTACGTCGAATATGTCTGTTTCACTTTCACGAGAAGCAAGCGAACAATACACTGCTTTAGTCCAGTCTCAATAATATATCACATTGTGCTAGAGTATTGGTGCTACTATGATATATTCAACCAGCTCTCTTAGTAACTTATAAATATTTCAAAAGCAGTTGTATTGACCCCATCAATCAATAAAATCAGACCTCATCTAATCACAGTTTGTATGACTGATATTATAACCTGAGATGGCATCTGCATACCTACAATGTAGTAGACAACTGTGGCCTCTTTTATCATGATTGAATAAAGTGGTACCGTCTTCGCAGATTAGCTCAAACAAATGCCCTGTATGTGCATACGTATCATATGGTTTAACGTAATTTTAGCCTATAATCAAAAGTTATGAGATATGAATGAGCATTTTCTTTTTTCAATTGCCGGCTCTGGGTCAGAGGGCAAAGCCCAGAAAGTGCATTGCATGAAGCGTCTTCTATGCATCCTTCTGGAAGGTAGTTTCCATTCCTTTATTGCTTTTGGGCCACTCTAGAATATGCATTATGCGTACCTATGCATCTTTGACATATGTGCATTCCTAAGATCTGGTGGTCAGCGCGAACCTCAGAACTAGGACACTAAAACTGGTCATGCCTAAAGCAAAGCAATGAAAAAGCCAAAGAGGGGGTCTTGAAATGGTCTGGAGACATACACTATTCCGGAAGTATGCAACTAAAATATACTCTGAGACCTGAGGGGAAAAAGCAATAGCACTTAAAAATCAAGAAACTTGGTCGATTAATAAACAGCGGAGCGGAAGCCGTAAACTGGCAAGAATATACAAAACCGTACCTCCGCTCCATTTTCTCACAAAGGCAAAAGCAGGTAATAATAAGTAATTTGAGGCAGTATCAAGCACTTCAAAGCAATAAAAAGTGGGTATAAATGCTTACACCGTTGTGAACATTCCAGAAACTTGCAGTAGTGGCACCATTCCCTCCAGTACCCAACAGTAGCAGCTAGCGTGCTTCGAGTCATTTGTGGATTATATCCAAGTGAATACCTTCAAATAATTAACAAATCAAGTAATAAAAAAGCAAATACGCTCCTCAAGGATTCATTAATTTCTACATATTCCCTTGTTACCCTGCAGCGTCCACAGGCATTCTCGCAATCGCACATGCTTCACTGCTACTAATGTGCCGTTCACGTAGGAAAAGCAGGCTACCGTTCTGTACTTGAAACTTTTCCCTCGACTCACTCACTGTAACGTGCAATGCAATACTTGATTGACAAGATAATTAAAAAGTAAGTGAAGCGAAAGAAGTCAGTACAGAACAGTAAAGCAACGATTCAAAAAAATGAATAAATAAACAAACACAATTTGAAAAGTATATACGAAGAAAATCAAGACAATTGAACCTTTGGGAAAGAAAAAATATATTAGTCTAATTCAGCCTGCGCTTCAATTTCTTCTTGTCCATTAAAAAGTTGATGCAATAACAAACGGGTCTGGTAAACAAATGTACTAGCTGCTACCTTTCATTACAGTTCTGTATGTCAATCCTACATGTATGGGCAAAATTCATGACGTTTCATCTTAAGCGACAGTAACTACAATGCTCTCAGTATACGGTCATGTGAATCTCGCTTCATAGTTCCCACTGTTATTAGAGGCTATAGAGTGAGTTGCTACCCGATGACGTTGGGCCGTTTAATGTTGCGTGCACGGCGCAGAAAAACTGGCACAACTGCATAGCCCTCAACGCTAAAAATAAAAACAAAAAAAGTAAAAAACAGAAAACGTATTATGAGGTTCTCGGTAACAGCATCTTATACGTCCGCTATTATGTATTGTTGTTATTGTACGTCCGAATCAACAGCGTAATTTTATGGTGAACTATTCTATCACGTGGCCTCCTAATTCGTATGCTACCTTCTTGCACACACTTTTAATAATATGTCCAAATAAACAAAGCGGAAACTAGTGATAATCTGTCCTGGGTAGACAGAAGTGCAATATCACATCGAATGGCAGTTTGTTTAAATTCGTATCTGTGCTTCTCATTTTTACCTTCATTAAAAGCCATTTATCCAAAATTAAAACACGTACTGTCACTGTAATAATTGTTCTTCTTATAATATCTGAACATAGTCCGAAAAAGGAAACATTCTCAATCCTTTTTTTTTAAATTTCATTCCTCCTCTTTTAATCATACACAAGCAAATTGAAAGTAATCATTATATTTTCATCTTTATAGGATCGGATATCATGAAAGGAGACTTCTTAGTGTTCTTTGTATTATAGAGTTAACATTGATCATCCAAGGAAAAAGTAATGGTTCGTATCGACACGTTGTGTCAGCAATCAAACCCAGTTAATGGGATTATGATACTGTATAATAAACTGGGAATTGACATGAATATTTCATTTACTAAATACAAAAAACAGTAAAAAAATGATTTCGCCCAGGATCGAACTGGGGACGTTCTGCGTGTTAAGCAGATGCCATAACCAACTAGACCACGAAACCATTTTGCTGATAGAAAAATTTCAAGTTTATTCTTGACAGTAAAATAGATATTTCACCAAAAGTCAATAGTGGTAAGCACCACATCTCATTAAAGGAAATAATTTTCTCAGGCTAAAAGATGGTATTCGGAGAGTAACATATCGAATTCAATAATCTTTAATTCATCACCATATAGTATGAGCATAATTCCTAATAGTAACAAACAGACAAAAAAACCTACTGTATCAAGACGCAGAAGAAAAAAAAGAAGAACTGAAGATTTTTCAGACTCTTCAGATTCATCAAACTCGAGCAGCTCTGACAGTGGAAGTGAGAATGATGACAATAATGACGGAGATGAGCAGAAAGTAAAAGAGAATACCGAAAATGAAACGATATATGTTGATGATGATGGTGATGTTGTATTAGATGATGAGGAAATTTTTATCTCATATGGCGAGAAGAAATTTGATGATGTCAAAGAAAAGCTAAAGACAGTGACGCTAACGAAGACCTCATTAAACGATCGTTCCAAGAACTATAACTCTACTGAAGTTACAAGCACACTGACGCGGAACAAAAAAGAATTGGAGAATGACTATCTGGGTTTAATGTTTGAGAACTATGGAGATGATATGAATCAGTTGAGAAATGCTCCAGATTTTAATGAGAGAAGCTTGGGTATTTTGGCTAATGCATTGAAGAACGGTAGCAACATATTTGATGAAGACACATTAAGAGCAGTTGTAAAGAATTAGGTTAATGTATTCAATTACGATCTACTAGTTATAAGATAAAAATTCAAGCAAAGATAATGGCTAGAACGTCAATAAACAACAACAGAAAAACCTGAATACTAAAAAGTTTGTAAACAAGAGTTTATTGTACACCACAGAACCCCCAAAGATGAAGTTCAACAACAACGATAACAACAACCACAAAAACAGAAAGTAAAAGAAAAAGTAGAAATAAATAACCTAGTAACAATAAATAACCTAGCAGCAAAACAATAATGCAAGTGTGGAGCTGAAGTCCAGGAAGTTGTTATACATCAATTGGTGGTGTGGAGATTGAGGGTAGGTGGATGTAATGCAAATGGGATGGCCTTACTATTTATAGTGAGTAAAGCCAAACATAATGAAATGGGGGTAATGTAAACGAATATTGATGAATTGGAATATTCAAAGCAGAGGAATGATGGTTCAACCAATCAATCTAACAAGGAACCAAGCGGAGCCTGCTGCGATACCACCAACAGCTACCATCTGACCAGCTTCTGAAACTTTCTTCATGGTGGAACATTGGTCACCAAGGGAAATCAGGGCCTTAAAGTAACCAAAGAGGAATAATGTGAATCCCATAACAATGATGGAGATCATAAGGCCAGTATCAACATGAGATACAAAAAAGTAAGGGATAAGAGGAATGAATCCACCAAAGAAGTATGCCCCACCAATCGTGGCAGCACTAATGACTTCTCTGTTTTCAGCTGGCTCTTCTAGACCTTTACCGTATCTAATGAGGAAGTCAATCATTGTTGTTGGATTCTTTTTCATGTCCTTGATAAAGGATAATATCGTCTCTTCGGAAAACTCTGGGTTAATGTCTAACAGAATGTCTTCCAGTTGGTGATTCACCTCTGTAGCATTGTTGTAAAACTTTTGCTTCTCCGATTTGCACTCAGACTTGTAAAAGTCCGCTTCGGATTTGGCGGCTAAGAAGCCACCAAGGCCCATGGAGATGGCACCGGATATCAACTCAGCAAAACCACCTGTAATGACCAATTTAGCGTCACCGAGGGAGGAAAGACCGGCAGTAAGGGCAAACGGCACAGTCAAGCCGTCTGATAGACCAATGACAATGTCTGACATGACTCTTGGGTCAACCTTTCCCAAGATTCCTGGGGCTGCAGATGCGTTGGAGTACAAACTTTTCGAGTCCAAGTCTCCGCCATGGCCTGCGGCTCTCGTAATGAGCTGCTCTTCTTCAGCACCCATGTTTCTCTCAAGAGTGTTGTATGTGTGTGCGCTGCTTGGATTGAGGGACGACTGTTCCGAAGAGCTCTTTCCTGTCAATGCGGTGACAATATTGTTCTTCAACGTAACCAAGGACATAGCAGAAAGAAAGAAAAATCAAATAGCAGCAAAAAAAACCGTGGATGGGCTCGTGCGTGCGACCTTATCAGTAGTGGAAAACTATGTGCAAGCCTGTATGAGGGCGTGAAATTTCGGCAGCAATTGAGAGGGGGAAACGTGGGTCTCAAAAAAAAAACCAAATTAGGCCGTTGTTGTTTGGTTGGGAGCTTATGAGAACAGAGAGGAGAGCCAGTGAGTGCGAGCGTGCGTCTTTGGTGGTGTGTAGTTCTAGAAATGTGTGCTGTGGGTATATCTTCCTTCGTACACGTACTTGTTCCACTTCAAGCTGAAAAAATGTTGCTTCCAGCTGTATTTGTTTTCTTTGAGGGGGAGAGCGCCCCCGCGTGTATTTATAAAAGGCTCCAAGCTTATAACAGGGTCTAAGATTATGTCATCAGTGTGTACTGCTTATGTCAGACTCAGGTACCTTATGGGTAATCAGCTTTGCCCTGATGTTGATTGGCTGCAACTTTCGCGGGGACACACAGGGCTTATAAATGATGTATTGTTCCCGTCTCAATTCGAGTCACTCAATCATAGATACACTCGAAGATATCCTTGCTATAGACCCCGAGTATTATTCTGTAGTGTCTCGTTTGTTACTGCAGTGGCTTTTCTGATAGTTGCCACCCTCTTTCATGGACCAGTGGTCCACCAATGCCAGTAGTAGCGAGTAGCAGATGGATTTCTTGAAGATGTATAGTATTTAGTCTCCATCTATTGCAACATCTCCAACTATACGACAGTCATATTGTTATCCACACACACGGACACGGACACAGACACACATCACACCACGCCCCACAGCATGAATTGTTATATTTGTCTAATCTTTTGTGATCCGCCTTAGCTATCTTGTAAATTGTATTGTCCCTTGCAGAATTGACAAGTTGTATTTGCCTAGTGTCTGGCAAGGACAAACACAAAGACAACTGTAAATTTATGCTTTAACAGTTGATACAGAAAAGCAAAGTCCATTGGCTGGAAGCCCTTGGAGAATTAACGGCGTATAAGCGCTGTCTTTGTGCTAGGGTGTGTTGATAATCCATCACATGTAGTTGCGTCTATCTTGAGAACGTTAACGTGTTCTAAAAACATAACCAGAAATAGACCTGTAAAGGGATCACCTTAGTATATCCTACAGACTACTTAATCTACGTTCAAAGCTTTTCTGAGTTTCTGTAGCATGTCTAACACAAACAAGTAGCAAAAATCTTCATATACTTAAGCGTGTTCTTGAAACTTATCATTTGATACATTTAAATATTTAATTCAGTTATCGCTTTTCCCTACTTGACCCCCCTGCCCGCGCTTCTAAATAAGTATGACAGGTCTCTGAGGCAACAAAGGCATCTCTAACTGTGCAGTGTTTCTTTTGTGGAGAGGCTAAAGTAAAGAGTTCTCGATCGAGATGGAGAAAAAAACACGCAGACAGGTAGCAGCGAAGGTTAGTAGGCAAATTAAGACAAGACACACACAAAAATCCAGCTTTCAAAAAAGATTTTTTTCCTCAAAGATACATATAAACATATATACAGTCATATATATTTGCTCTTTGATACCCTTTGCATTGTCATTACCACATATATCATGAAGTCGCTCCAAAACATCGACGTGGCACACAGGAAAGACATCGAAAAGAACAACCAAATGGATGATCCCAAATCAAGATCTAAGTCTACAATCTTTGCAATAACACTGTTTGAACTTATATGTATCATTACGCTTATCCGCAACAGAGAATACATTGAAAGTCTACATCAAATGCTAAATTCAGTGCTTCTGGGTACCGTTACTGCTGGGTTTGCACAGTCAGTGATCCAATTATACAGATATGCAAACTACACAAAACTTTGGAAATTTTGCGTATGGGGTGCTATCAACGGTGTTCTCAGCTCTCTATGGATAGATATTTTAGTTCTTCAAATCCCTTCAATATCTACAAGGATCATTGTGGATCAGTGCATCGGCTCTCCATTTTTCCAGGCCATCTTCATCATTTACAATTGTGTCTGGGAAGACCATGACATCATTCCTGCATTCCAAACAGTGCGTATCTTATTTGCCATTAATCTCTCCCATAACCCCATATACTAACACGAAACAGACATTTCTTAAAATGATGGCTAGTTGTCTGATGATTTGGCCATTAGGATCAATCATCTCATTCAACTTACTACCACAATACTATATCTTCCCATTCAACTGTCTCATTAATGTCATCTGGACAATTGTCCTCGGTCTCTTGGTTTAATAACTAACTTGATCTTTCATTTTCTTGTACTTTTCCGCTGTGAGTCTCTAACAAATAACATATATGGTAAAACAACTCAACACAATGTTTTAAGCACCAGAAGATAGCCCAAACGTTATCACACCCGAACATCATGCAATACACCCGGACATCCAATATTACTTTAAAATACTATAAATACTCTCATAAGTTATGATTTGTAACAAATTATACTGTGGTACAATAATATAATGTTTCTTTTATAAGTAATTTCTTTCTTTTCTTTAAGATTCTGAAGTTTTAAAATAGAAATTAAATTCATGGTTTTTTCATAGAATAGTAAGTATTTTTTTATTTATATTAGTTAAAGAGAAAACTAATTTAATTGATTAAAATTAAAAAGTTAAACATTCTCTTTTGATCAAACACCGTTTTATAACATTTCTTCATATAACAAAGGCTTAAAAATAATTTCATAGAATATGGTAAAAAGCACTTTAAATTACTATTGATCTAGGGTTGAAGAAATTGAATTTGAAAAAAGTAAGTGATCCCTAGCAGGATCGAACTGCTGATCTTGGCGTTATTAGCACCACGCCTTAACCAACTGGGCCAAGGGATCTATTTGTTAAAAACTGAAACACTCAAACATCTATCAATGACTAATATGTGTGTACCATTACTGTCAAATCCATTACGCACACATAAGCAAGTAAGCATAGACTACATTATTGTTTTGAATAAAGAGTAGTAAATACAAATATAGCTCTTCATACTTTCAAGGGCAATTATTTTATTAGTTCATAAGATCATTAACTTGAATGAAAACTTCAGTCAGATCAATTGATAAACATGCCCACCAATATTAAACTCTTTAGAAATGGCCTTGTTGTATTCTTGACCATCGACAGAACCAAATATCTCTCTCTTAAGATACCATGCCATGTCTGCATGTTGTTCAAACCTCTCTGGGCTCACCACACCGATACAAGAACGGATTATATCCTCAGTGTCATTGTCAGAGATGGTTTTTCCCATAACATTCAATGCAGTTACCAACATGGATACAAGTGAGTTATAGCATCGCATTTCCAACCCTGGTAGAACCACTTTCTGTTGTCGGATAGTTTGCCTTATAGCATTCACAAGAAGCGGATTTGTTTTCAACAGCTTCCAGGTATCCAGGAATCTTTTAGTCAAAAATGTACCGCTATGAGAGATCACCTTTTCTAAAACTTCGGAGGCAGGAAGAACAACTTTTGGGTCAGAGGAGTTCACAACAGATGATAGAACAGACCATATAGAGGCCACAATCGGTAACAAGTTATCTGGTGCAGTTGCTAAGATAGGGATAGCTTTGTTGTATGTTCTTAGGATCTGAATTCTTAACTTTATAGATGGGTGGGTCAAGAGCCTCTCTCCGTAGTAGGTTATTTGTTGTAGAAGTTTGTAAGGGCCTTCTGGCACTGGTGAAATCCATTTTTCCTTAATTTCTGCAGCTTTCTGCATAGGATCTTCATCTTCATCATCACTGTCTGGTCTGTTGATTTCATCTTCAACATCATCATCTTTAAATGGTTGCTCAGCAAGCTCACTGATCTGGCGGTTTTTCTTATCCAATAATGCAACAACTTGCGTGATATTTTTCAAACCCCAAGGGGAAAACAACGAGTCAGATTCAAATGATTCCAATTTCTTTGAACCGATGTCAGTGATATACTTATTTTTTATCTCATCAGCAATGATTTCAAACAACAAAAAAAAACCAATACAGATATCTTCATATCCATGATAATTGTCAATCAAACTAAACAGAATTTCCATTAGGTCTTTGAAAGTATCGATAATTTCAAACCCTGCGATCTTGGTACAAAGTGCAAGTATGGCAGTAGCTCTTGTAGTCATCGCATTACTCAATCGTACTGCGATGGCATCAACTAAATAATCAGCATTATCAATGATCATGTTGTTCAAGGAGCCAGAATAAAGCTGTTCAGCAATGACAATACCTGTATTAAATGCATGCTGTCTCACAATATCTGAAGGTGAAGCCATAGAGTCAATGACCGGATAAAGATAGTCAATCAATTCTGGTCTAAAGTCTTCTCCTAAGAGATGCTGAACAACTCCAATAGAAGCAAGAGCAATGCTATTAGCTTGAACAACGGATTCATTTGGATTCATTTCAGAAACCTCATCAAGTAGATCCTTTGAGTACTCAAGAACAGAAAAAACGAACTCTGGCCTCTGGATCAAACTCAAGTTACTATCATCGTCATCATCAAATGAAAGATATTGAGCACTGAGAAGTTGAGGAGAAATCTTAGAAACATACCCTTGCATTAGATTATTTGATATCCAAAGAGCAATAGATTTTTCATTTAAACTCTGATAATCTTCTGATAAAAGCTGTTCGATTGTTTCCGATGGATCATTAGTCTCAGCTAACGATTGGAATAATTCAGCAAGTTTAAGTTGGACCTGTGGTGTCATGACCTTATCAAACACTGTCAACTGTTTTTTATCTACAGAAAGACTTGCAGCATCTCCAGAAATAAGCATAAGCTTATCCATCTCATTCGAAGTGGATATAAGTCTGGATTTTTTTTGAGAATTTCTGAGGGCTTCTGAAAGTTCAATGACACAGGATGTTGTCAACTTGTTCAAGAGGAACGAGTTTGGAGACCGATGTGCTGCAAACTTGATTGCTGAAATTGTGGAAATGATCTTGTCTTCATTTGGAGATAGTATTACTGAGTTCAATGTGTTTAGGTAGGTGTTGAGTTCAAGAGTAATCACTTTGTTGATAAGTTCTTTCTTTTCTGGAGATTGTCGTTCGAGAAGTCCGTCTTCAATAATAACAGAGCTGTCATTAGAGAGATAGGCCATTATTTCGATACAAACAGAAATGGTAGCATTCAGAGACAAAAAAGAATGGGACACAATAGCAGATACAAGATTGGCAAGTTCTTGTTTGATTTCATATCGCGAGTGGTTGTAGATTTTTTTGATGTTTGAAAGAGCTAATTTAACTTGGGATGATGTAGCCTTGAGCCAAGCGTTTGTTCTGTGTAGCTTTGTAAACCCGTCTTCTGTGAGAGAGATATGTGTGAACTCTGGGTCATTAATGATCTCCTCTATTGATTCAGTCTCCTTGATGCTAACTTGCAGTTCTTCGTCATCGTACACAATTTCAAGGATAGTTCTGAGAAGATTTAAGCATTTGATAATAACAGTATAATGTGTCCTTGAGCCTGAGGCAGAAATAATTTTTGTCAATGTAGAAACGTTCCCTGGTAAAATATAAGAGATGATCTCTCCATCATTGATGACATCAACGTATAGTGTATGGAGAGCTTCAAGAGCTTGGAGTTGAAGCTCAATAGATTTTCCGCAGCGTGCGAATTCTAGTAAAATGGTAACAGAATGACCCAAAGCTGGCAAGTTTTCCACATTACTGAAAAAATCATATAGTTTGTTGTGTTTTTGAGCGGCAAGAGCTTTGAAAATGTTGTTCAGTGTCTCCGAGCCTGTTGTCTTTAACTCTTCAGACCTGGTGTTCATCTCAGTGGTGTCCTTAGGGTTTGGGGCGCCCCCTGCTAGGAAGGTAACAAGTGGAAATAGCTGTTTTGCAAGTACGTATGGAAATGCATCCTTATTTGTCCAACAATGGTGAATGAGCAGTGAAAGTATCCGTAGTAGATATGAAGTTTGTGTATCCCCGAGCTTTGGATGTTTGAGGAGGTACGATAATGGGAGGAAAACATAGTCAGCAAGACCTGTAGATAAAACAGTAGTGTTATTCAGTGAATCCTTCAGGTGCGAATACACATCTTTTAAAGCGTTGGAAACTTGCACAGAGTTCGGATCAAAGATTCCTTCGGGTGCAAGAGCCACTTGTGAGAGAGCGACACAGTAAGGCCGTATCTGCATACATTGTTAGCTAAATGCTTTTGAGGTCATTGGTTTTAATAATGTTAACATACTTCTCCAAAGACTCTTTTATCATCTTTAGCAGTCATTTGAATGAATAGGAAATCACACAACGTAGAATGATATGAAGTCAACTATCACATTTATGTAATGCTCCATATATTGTTTATTTGGGGAGATGAAACAAGGGCTCATAACAATTCTTAAATTTACGCTTGATTGAGCCATAACAGGTAAATATGGGTCTAGAAATAATCGAACAGCGAGAACGCTGAAAAATTTTCAAGTTCTTCAGTTCTAGCACAAACCTACAAATATTGTGCATACCAAAACTATAACAAGAACATTTAAATTTAAATACTGTAAGTGACGATACTTATTGAGCTACAGGTATTCTCTCGCACCGTGTGTATTTTTTGGCTTTCCAAGTCCGATGACATTCGACGAGAACATCTTTCTGAGGATTTTTGATAAGACCTGGTGTGGGAATCAATTGTATCTACAGGTATGACGAGTAATCCATTGTTTTGGTCGGACGACAGAACTGTTTTACGTTTACCTGGGACTTGACACCCCCCTCCAGCAAGCTGTTTATTTGGGCTTTGCTTGTGCTCATGACTCCCAAACTCTATGCTTGAGGACACTCATGTGGCTCTTTAAGATCTACCAAAACTTCTCCAATGAGTTTACTAACGACACATTCTTTGAAGCACATAATGACTAGAACATCTGTTTTAGCTGACGCCTTGAATTCTATCAACAACGCCGAGAAAACCGGTAAGAGACAAGTCATTATTAGACCATCATCTAAGGTTATCATCAAGTTCTTGCAGGTTATTCAGAAGCACGGTATGTTTTGTTGTGTAACAGCTTTTGTTTCTTCTTTTATTTCACCGGGCTTATAACTAGATGGATAGCTGCTTTCAATCTCTTTCTGTTTTTTAAGTGTCCGGAAGAATAATCTGGAAATGCTTCTTACACGACTGTGAGGGAACACACCAGTTCCTCTATCCTCACTTGTCGTTTACTTTTCCTTGACATCTTTTGAACTTTAATATTGATTTACATATTGCGAAGAGGAGAAACAAAGCATTTTGTTATTGGCTCGATTTACTAACTTGAAATCTCAACAGGATACATTGAAGAGTTTGAGTACATTGATGACCACAGATCCGGTAAGATTGTTGTCCAGTTGAACGGTCGTCTTAACAAGGTTGGTGTTATTTCTCCAAGATTTAACGTCAGAATTGGTGACATTGAGAAGTGGACTGACAACTTGCTCCCAGCTAGACAGTTTGGTTACGTTATTTTGACCACATCTGCCGGTATCATGGACCACGAGGAGGCCAGACGTAAGCACGTCTCTGGTAAGATTTTGGGTTTCGTCTACTAAACATCCAACATAGAACAGTTTGGTTTTATTACGTTTAATTTATGAAAAGGGTATTGGGAATGTTTGAAGATGATTGTAGCAATTGTAGTGTACATGCCAGCCAGACTAGCGATGAGTAAATCACAAGTTGAGTATCTAGTGCTATTTGAAGAGGTATCGCGGGGAAACGAATTTTGTTTGAAAACTCATCTTATCATGTGGACGGTTTAGCTTGAGTATTTCACATTAAGGATTTTAACCTCCGCATTTAGAATACAAAGAAAATGTTTCAGTTGTTCAAAAAGAGTACAACGCGGAAAGATCAAACTGACTACCATCAGAGCCAGCAGTTGCTCTACCATGAGCAGAGTTCCGCTCAACTCTCTCTTCTAGCGCTGCCTAATGAGATTCTCAGCAGGATGCTCCAAAACCTATCCATCAGAGACTTTCTGAACCTTGCTCTTGTTTGCCACCAGATGCATGACTTTGTAGATAAGTTTTTTCTTTACCGCAACGTTAAGATACACAGTAAAGAGGCTCTCATACACTTCAAAAAGAGCATCTCCAAAGACAAAAAGCGCAACGTGCTTCAGTTGTACGTCCAGAGAATTGAATTTATCAAACCAGAGAAGGATACCAGCAGGGACAAGACATCCATTGGTGCTTTCAGTTTTTCATCCCATGCAGCTCTGGATAATTATATTACTCTGCTGCTAGAGGTAGTATCACTTCTTCCCAATCTTTCAGAGGTCTCTCTCCGCCGGATATCCCCAGGGTTTCAGTTTCCAGAATGGACCTCATCATTGAAAACATACGCTATGGAACATAACTACTACCCCTCGTTACGCAAACTGCGTATGTCATCTGAATCGGGATGGAGTATCCCACTGAGACCTAATCTTCTATGGCCTTTCGGCCTTATTGAAGAGCTTGTGCTGTATGACATGGTGATTGATTATCATTCTTTATCAAAACCAGTTTTACTCACACTTGCTAATGAAAATGGACCTCTGATTTCCAAAAATGCATTGACATTGGAGTCAAATAATCGTTTTTCACCAATTAAAGAGCTCACATTATCGTCATGTTCGATAGCCAGTAATGGTTCAAGATTTCTTGCAGGATACTTTAGAGAGGTACGTGTGCTGAAACTCGTCTCGTTAAAATCGCATTACGATATTCTGTTGAGCAATTGTTTTCTGAGTCTGGAGGTTTTGTACCTTGACTTGAACTCACGGTGTTTTAGTTTGTACAACTCCTCAGAGGCTTCAGTGGTAAACACAATGAACAACAACTCCAATTACGCGTACTTTAACCAGAAGTTTGTTCCAAAGTTTTACCTCAATTACATTCATTTTACAGAAGTGATGTCCAAGCTACCAAATGTTGGGAAAATTTCTTTTGTTAATGTTTCATTTACAAATGTAACACCAGTTGACCCTGAGGATATAGAGAATCCGGAATCCAATTTGGTTAATAACAATGGCTTCAAATTCCTTATAACACTGAGAAGATTCAGCAGCATTGAATTTATAATGCTGAAGAACTATAAGTTCCATCAAAGAAGGACCAGAAATGAGTGGGAAAGGCTTCTTGAACCCTGCTTCACTCAATCTAACAGTATCAGAGTCATGGATAAAGACGGTTCTGTTTTGTTTGCACGCAATGAAAGAGTGTGGACTACAGGTATTTGATATGAACGACAACACGGAGGATACCCCCTTTAATAGATAATGTATATGAATTTATGACCATGACCGTTAATATCAAAAGGCATATTGTATCAAAAAGAAGGCAATTGATATAACCAAACGGTATGTAATTTTGAAAGGATCAGGGAAAGTATGGGAAGCTGTTAAATTATGTTAATAGCTGTTACACTTGCGAAGACGGAAATGTGAATGGGAGAGAGAATAATGGACTTACCTTCATTGGTCAATAACCTAAGTCTCAGCGCTTCATACTCTGTGATCTGATCAAGAAGATGGGTGACACGTACATACTTTCTTGAGAATGCCGTTCCATCAGCGTTTGTAATAGTATAAGGAGTGTAGAGGTCTTCTTCTGAAAGAGCGACAAACTTTCCTCTCTTAACAGTAACACCTTTCTTAATGAGGGAAGGCGAAATAGATGCATCAACGTTCCGCGTGATGTCTAAGTTCTCGTACTCCAGTTCACATTCTGGCAAACTCTGTACTCCCAACTTCGTTCCTTTACCATTTCTGTAATACAAATCAGAAATCTGCTGGCCAGTTGGAAACTCTACAGAACCATACTGAAGCTTCAAACTTTCAAAGTCTTTCAAAGTTTTGATATTTCCATTAGAATCAATTTTGACCAAACCATAGTTGTTTGGTTCTTGAGAGTACTCATAGACCATTCCTCCGCTGAAAACACTAACCATCTCGTTGCCAAAGATGGAGGTAATCTCATCAAAGACCCTTGGTGAAATTAAGTTGCAGCCAAATTCAGAAAAGAACACAGGACGAACGTAATCCTCGTAGTCCAGTGCCAAAACATCATACCCACTGGTATAGAAAGTTTGTTCTCCACACCACTGATATGTGTTGACGCCATAAAAATCAACAGAGTCATAAGAAGAGCCGTCTGTACATTCCAAGTATTTTGCTAAGGGGATTCTAAAACTCAAATCGTCTGCTGCTGAATATCCAACTGGAATGAACCTTGGACTATGTGCTGCAATATATGACTTCATGTCCTTGATTAATTTTTTAACGTACGGAGGAGAGTTTGTAGCTGACCTCTTATCATTAACCACCTCATTACCAGCAAAGAAACCTAATGTGTTATTATATCCAGAGAATTGCTCTATGGTGCGGAATACATGTGTTAAGTACAGCTGGTTGTAGGTTGTCCAAGGTTCGTACCTGTTCAAGTGCTGGCCTTGGAGTGGAGAGTTGACATCCAAGACAAGATATATTCCTGCAGAAGCTAACATACTCATACAAACGTCATGATTAAGGTCTGGGTTTACGGAGTAGACTCTGACAGTGTTGATGTTTAGTTCCTGGAATAAGATAATGTCACGTGCGCATATTTTTGGGTCAGAGAGAGGGTCAGAGTTATCAGTAATGGCAGACGAACCACCTGGCTGGTAATCCACTCCCTTGATAAAGAAGGGCTCTCTGGTTACAGTGTCAATGAAATACCTTCCATGAACCTCAACTGGATGAATGAATGCGTTTGAGTGAAGAATCAAAAAGGAGAGAAAGGTAATAAATGTGAGTAAAGAGGATCTTGTGAACATTGTAGGAGTGAGGGGGGTGGCTTGCGGACTCTATATGTTGCTACAAGGAGTGTATGAGATGGTATAAACAAATCATAGCGACAATCATACGAGCCGACAAAAAATAGCCCTTTGTGGTCCCAGGATCTTGTCAAATCCAATTCAACTATTAATCTATGGCACATAATCGTGACACAAAAACGGAATTCGTACTTCGCCTGTAAGCGCGCTCATAAACGCGGAAGGTGGAAGCAAAGCTAATGTTAGATACTATACCTTTGATTGCGACCCAGACACTATGACTTACTGACAAGTAGTGAAGAGGTCATAGAAGTATTATTCCCTTTAGTTATGTCTCAGGCTGATACCTTGATTTTCCTGATTTAAAAACCAATGAAATTGCTAATTGATCATGGTCTTGGCCGTCCAATACGTTGTTGCTTATAAGGTCCGCTCAATTGTTTTCCCTTGAGAGTAGAGTCGTTGTGATAACAGGAGATATAGAAGGAATTGACAAGGGTGTGGAATGTGGTTCTGCAGAAGCAGGTGTAGTGCTCATAGTTGTTCATAGGGAAAGCACCGATTCATCCAAAACTGTAAAGAGGTATGGGTCCCGCGGTGTCATGGTGTCCACTGTCATTGCTGACATGTTCATTGACAAGGGAGTGGATCAGATATTGGAACAGGCGTTGAAGGTATTGTCCCCTGGTTCAGTTGACGTATCGATTATAACGCATGTATTACAAGAAGATGTTCTGTACTTAGTTGTTCTGATGACGCATGGAATGACTTTCTTATAGTTAACTTGACCACTCCATACAGACCTGCTAGGGTTCTTGGAAACTATTGGGTCAATGAAGGGAAGAAGGCAAAGATAATCAATACTGCCTCTTTGTATTCTTTCCTTGGTTGTTCTAACGTCATACCATACACTGCATCTAAAGGTGGGTTGCACGCAGTTACCAAATGATTTTCTAATGAGTTAGCAGGCAAGGGTGTCACTGTCATCTCATATCACCAGGATACATTGTGAACGTTACGACAGAGACTGGTATTATGCAGAATCCGGACGTTAATGGTAAGCTACTTGCAAGGATACCAATAGGTAGATGAAGTGACATTGAGGACTTCAAAGGACCTATTGTTTTCCTTGCTGGAGCAGCTGGTAACTACATGACTAGAGGAACTGTGGATGTTAATTGGGGGGGGGGTTATTGCTTGCCCAAAGCACTTCATTGTAACCACTTACCCGAGTATATACATGAATGACAGTAAGCTAATCAAAAAGATTCAATAGATCATTACAATGTAGATAAGTAGGCACCTAGAAGAGTAACAAAATGGTTTCGTGGTCTAGTTGGTTATGGCATCTGCTTAACACGCAGAACGTCCCCAGTTCGATCCTGGGCGAAATCATTTTTTTATTTGGTAAATGAAATATTGTAAAAGATACACTTGAATTATTGATATACGTTACAAAAATACATAATTAACTTGGAATTGTTATATTAATTCAAAGAGTCTGTTTTTTAAAACTGTTAGAGATCGCGTACCAACTGGCTCTCAGACTTCCTCGAAATTTTTGATGCAGTTTGGCAATTGACCTATATTTCCTATACATGCTTAGACAGACAACTAACATCTTCCTTGAGGACAAAATGTTACTGAGAAATAGAGTAGTCACAAGAAATGCGTTGGCTGTGTCAAGACGCCTGATGGCATCGAGACTTTTGCAAGTGCAAGTGACATCGCCATCATTTCACCAACCGATGAACCTCATCTCTAAGCGTTTCCAATCATCGGGACCTTCAAAAACTGCACAGATAAAAGTTGACAAGCCGCAGCTGATGATTGCATTCACATGCAAGAAGTGTGATAATCGCTCCAGTCATGTCATGTCTAAACAGGCCTATACATCTGGCACAGTACTGATTACTTGCCCTGGATGTCAAAACAAACACTTGATTGCAGACCATTTGAAGATCTTCTCCGACGACAGAGTTACGATACAAGACTTACTGCAAGCTAAAGGTGAGTCGGTTTCTCAAAGCACAGATGATTTGGTATTTGATGAGATCCCTGAGAATTTAAAGAAGCTAATCGGCCACCATGCGCCAGACGCTCCAGATAGCGCCCTTCATAGTTCAGAGAAGAACACAAGTGATGCACCAAGTTATTTGCCAGAAGGTGGGAAGAACAACTGAAGGACTCGCATATTCATATCTTATATATAGTACTTTATATTCATGGCAATATACATATATATATATAAAAATGACGGCCATCCACAAAAAAGATCATTAATCAAAGAAGTCACCCCTACCCCTATGCAGTTCCCACTTCATGGGCTTTGTCTTTCCAGTTAATTCATAGAAACTGTTGGCACAAGAATAATCTCTGAAAGTAATATCGTGACGTTGATCACACATGCATTTATTCTTTTCCCATATTGAATCATCGATAGGACAGGCAGAGGAAGGGTTGTGGAAATAGCCAATATCATCAAACAAGTGAACACTGGACTTATCCATAAACAAAGACACAGCAATCGAGTGCACTGGAGCATCACCCCATCTTTCATAGAAAAAGCCACCAACCGAATCAAGAAACCGAAAGAGCGTTTCATATGGAGATGACCTGAAGAAGTTGAGATCTGCAATTTCAAAATTCGTCCAAAAGTGACACATATTGTACGACTCACCTTCGTCATCGGATATCAACTGCAAGAGGTTATTTTGTGAAATAAACTGTGGATATGTGCTTATAAAAGAGGTAATACTATCCCATAATGATTTCACGGTATCTGGGAATTCAAATATAGCAATTGTGAATCCATAATGCTTATCATTTTGCCTCATGAACTTGAAAGGATCATAGTTGATATCACATAGCAGTTCAGTGCCAGGTTCGACTCTCCAAGAATAGTCATAAATCTTCAATTCTTCTAGTTTGTAGAAGAATCCTGAGAAAAACCGACACATGAACCGATAACTTTCTGAGCCACCGTAGATCATGTCACTTCTGGCTTTTCTTCTGGCTAGCTTTGCTTTGTCCTGATCAATCCAGTCAGGATAGCTCCAGTACTCTTTGGGTATTGTAACAAACTGGACTTCACCCGACACAAGAGTGCGTACCTGGCGTTGTAATTTATCTGAGAACGGTTCATTGTTCATGAAGATCCACGGGTAATGGAATTTGTGGTTGAATCGGTCTTCGTATGACCGAATTGTCTTTGCCAACGCGGGAAGTTCTTCGTTACGCGTGAGTGTAATAAGAACGCCATTTTCCCTGGTGTAATCTAGTCCAATGACGTCCTTGTACTCCACTTTTATATTCGTTGTCTCTGATTGTTGTGTGAGTTCTGACTTTAGATCGTGTTGTTCTCTACCCAGTTGTTCCTTTAACTCTAGGATGGTCTGGTGTCTCTGCTTAGAGAAGGACCTGTGGACAAACAGATAGATCACAAATATTAGCAGCGCCGTAAATCGCAGCAGTCGGTTGTAACGAACCATTGTGTATTTAAGTTATTACTTCATACAGATCAATTTCTTTCAAGTTGTGATAAGTTTTTGTAAATATCAAGGCTGAGCCCACATCTCTCGATGGCTTTTTTCGAATAACGGGTAAGTCTTGGGCCCGGTATACCGTACGTACCTCCTACTATAGTCGCTCGCTTAGTGAAACCGGGACTTCGAGACTACAATCTGGGAATTCAAAAAATACGACAAATAACATACAGAACGGGGGCCTTCTGCGATAAACTTTTTTTTCTATAATATATTCTTTTGATTTGAATTTTGTGCTTTCATCCAGTGTGCTTCTCCCAACCGACAGGTTTTTCAAATCCGCGGACATCAAAGTAACGTCTTGTGCAACTATAGTCTTTCCAGGTGAAGTCATCCTTTGGATTACAAAGACAGTTATTTTTGATACGGACGTCATCGTTGATAGGACAGTTGTTGTAAGGACCATGGAAGTATCCGATTTCTTCAAAGTAGTGGATTCTGTCCTTTGGCATGAATAAGGAAGCAGCGATGGAGTGGACTGGTGCATCACCCCAACGCTCGTAGAAGAATCCACCAGCGTGATCCAAATGCTCAAAGTAGGCTGAGTATGCCTCTGAGCGCCAAAAGTCCATGTTTGCAACTTCAAAGTTTGACCAGAAATGACACAGGTTGTACTCATTTCCGTTGTCATCGGACACCCAAGCCATGAGGTTATCTGGATGAACATATTGAGGGAATTTTTCAATGAATTCCTTTGTAGACTTCCACAATGTCTCAATTGTGGAACGGAACTCGTGAATGGTAATAGTGAAGCCGTAGTCCTTGTTGTTCTCACGCATGAACTTGAAGACGTCGTAGCTGATGTCACAATGGAATTTGATGCTTGGCTCGACACGCCAGTAGTACTTGTAGTCGAGCATCAATGGATGCCTGTAAAAGAAGCCCGATTCATAGCGGCACATGTGACGGTATGACACGGAGGAGCCGTAAATGATATTCTTCATCTTTTCACGAGTCTCAGCAGCCTTTTCAACGTCGATGAAGCTTGGGAAGGACCAGTGTTCTTTAGGGATGATACCAAATTTTGCCTCACCGGACACAAGACGTGTCATGATAGTCTTGAACTCTTCGGAGAACGGTTCGTCGTTGAGGAAGACCCAGTCATAATGGTAGTGCTGGTTGAAACGGTCTTCTGCTGAACGGATGGATCCTGCGAGCTCCCAGAGGTCTTCATTTCTAGCGAGAGATACGAACGTGGCGTTCTCACGTTTGTAGTTGGAGGAAGTGTCCTTCTTCAAAGCGGCTGTGGTCGAGCTTGCGTGGCTTGTTGAAACGCTGGAACGGGACATTAAGGTGATGGTACAGAGGATGAAGAAGGCGAAGGCACCTACCTTGAGGAGCCGTTCGTTGAGTCTTGCCATATTACCCGTACAGAAAATCCTATTGTATAAGAAGAGGAACAAGGTGTTCACAGCATAGATAGATTCCTGGTAGAGTAGAAATTTGTATAGCTGCCGGATTAGCGAACAACACCGGCACGTCGGATCAGGTAAGTTTCCACATTGGGGGCTTTTGAGCCTTGGACGTTTGCTCTTTCTTATGTATCTGTGTGTCTCTTTCTCTTTTTTTTAACTACTTGCTTAAGGTACAGCTTCGGGTATATGAACACCACAGTTAGTGTATACATCCACCCACACACATATATAGCTAGACTAAAATTCGGTGGAGCTGATTCTATGTGCCACAGTGCCGGATGCACACCGCTATGTTCTCGGATGGAGTATTTTTGGCGTATGTTTGGCGTGTGATTAGCTTATGATTAGCGCACAGGCGTATGGGTCGGCGTGTCTGTATATTCTCCGTCTCAGGCAGCCTACATGGGCCACGTATTTAAGCTTTGATGGAGGCCAACTGAATTGGCCTGCGTGTGAGTATTTCACTCACAATTAACACACTTGATCACTTTCCCCTTCTCCTCTTTCCTGCTCCCTTTCTTTTTCTTCTCGTGAATTCCTACCCTTTATAAGGCCCGTGTCTCTTCACTTCGGCATACCTGCCTCTTTCCCTGTCTACCTGCCAGTTTGTCTCTCTGTGTGCGCAAAGACGTTATTATTATTCAAGGTCAAACCTGGATGCCGTCTCCATGACAACAGGGTCTGCAAGTGTGAGAAATTAAAAAAACTCCCCTGGCGCACCCGCACACCCGCACACCTCTATATGTCATGTTCTTCTGTGCGTTATCGATGGATCAATAGCATTTTAAGGTTTATATGGATGTGACGATATCGCCATGGCAACTTTGAGAGTAACATGGCACCTGAGTGAATAGGGCGGCGGCCCACACCCCACCCGAGAGCAGTGTGGCCGAGTGGATGCAGGTAATATAGCCATATCCGATAGTTTATAGATCTGACGAAATGCCTAATTAGGAGCTGTACTAAGATTGAGTGCAAAAAGGCGGGAGGGGGGGAGCAAGGGAGGAGACGACGAGACAGGGATAGACAACAAGAGGGAGACACAGGAAAGCAGAAAAGGCAGAAAGGGTGCGATTATATGGGTGACGAGGGGTACGATCTTTTGTGTCTATAAAAGCAATTACATTTCCTCTTGGGTTGTTTAAGTCTTCTTTCCCAGCTACACTACGGGAATTTGGATCAATACACACACATAAACAATGAACATTCTCGCACACATTCACATCAGGGACTCATTGTCCTTCGAGGACGAGAACAACACCGACTTTGGACAGCCTCCTACTGTCATCAAGATTAAGAACTTCGCCCCGCTGCAGCTAGCAAAGAAGAAACACTACATCCCGGCCCCCCAACAGAACGACAACCACTTCCAGCAGTTCAGAGTCTCAAAGAAGAAGACCAGATCTGGATCAACTTCTTCGATCTCCTCTACATCGTCATCCAGATCTCTGAGATCATCCCCACCACTATCGCCTTCATTATCAGCTGTCAAATCGCAGGGAAGACCTTTCAACGAGTCCTTGAGCGCAAGATTCCTCTACTTCCACACAATCGACGACATGATCTCCGAGCTGCTCAACAGCAAAGCAGAAATGCTCACATTGATTACAGACTTTGGCTCATTCAAGTCCAATGGTTTCATGGTTTCAAACAGCATGCAGCTACGCGTGCGCGTTCCAAAGGACTCACAGTTCTTTGAGATGCAGCAGATTGAGTTCGACAAAGAACAGGGGTATAGCGAAGATGATGATAATGATGACGATGACTTTAATTACAATGATGATGATGACACTAATGATAATGATACCAGTACTAATAATGACGACGATGATGGAGATGCTGATTATAATGACGGGACATATCAAGGACTCAGAGAAAGAAAGCAGGGGTCTAATCAGATCACAGATATCGTTCCAGAGCTCTGTGACGCTTTCCAAACCGATGACCTGTCATTTGTGAAGATTATTAGGGACAACAAGGGAAAACTGGTCAAGTTTGAGGTTCTCTCTGAGCTGAGAAATGAGGATCTGACAGTTAACTACATCAAGAAGTTTATCACCTATCCACGCTACAAGGCTAAAATGAAAATTTATCTTATTAGGGGAAGATTTGATAAGAACATTTGGTTTTACAATGACATGAGAATGCTCATTTGGGACCTGGAAAACATTTACTTGGGCGATAAGAAAGTCCTAATCAATAATCACATCTTGGAGATTAAAAAGTAAACATATTGCATATTGCTAGATTTTACTATAAGCTTTACGTAGGTCTCAAGTACACGCATATATGAAACACTTCTTTTTTCGTTCTTCACACAACCGAGGCATATATTGTTTACATAGTAAAACTAATAATCAGCTTCTTCGTCCTTAGATATAGTAAGCCTTTGAACTTTATCGCTCTCTTTTATTCTCTGATCCCTTCTTTTATACGTTTCACGCACATCCTTGGGCTTCATCAAACTCTTTCTGTACTCCTCACACCTTTTATCAATCTCCTCATCGTCCAACTCAATCTCCTCATCATCTTCCAACTTGTCTCGGTAATCACTCACCAGCACCTCAATAGCTCGTCTGTCGTTGTGCTTGATTATCTCTTGGTCTTGTACCAGTTGTGTGGCAAGCTTCTCTCTCTTCTCATTTGATTCTTTGTTCTGCTGGCGGCGCTTGTATGGCGACTCATTCGTCCTTGTATAGTTTTTCTGGATGTATCCGTTCGTACCAGAGCCTCTCGCCGTGGAGAGACCAATACCGTTATATGACATGGCGTGCTTATTCGTACTTTCTTGCTATGTGTCTTCACTGTCCCCCACACAAAAGAAAAGCTGCTCATTAGAAGTCCTCATGCTTCTCTAGTTAAAGCAACTCAATTTCGCGCTTCTTCCCAGGTCTCGCGAACACGTTTTATAGCCTCAGAGGAAATCTAAAAGAAATGAAAAAAAAGAAATATTATTTCTTTTTGCAAGATCCTTGGCTTTTCTCAGTAGTGCTTTTCGTGGGCGGGGCGAGGGGGGCTGTGACGGCTTCGCCTCTTTCTTTGCAGTTTGTCCTTTTGATCTTTTGTTTTATAAGGAACTGTGACGGACAGGAAAAAGTATTTAAACAATGTCAAACTCCCCAATAGTTCTGTGCGTATTAATAGAAGGAGATGCGGCAAATTTTGAGCAATACCACTACTTTGCTTTTAAAGAACACTTTGTTTCATACTAGAGTTTTGTACGGTATGGGGGCTCTGCACACAGCCCATTGCTTTTTTCAATAGAGGGATTTCGAAGTTGTGATTTAGAGGTAGAATGCAACAAAAAAACCTCAATTAGTTATCATTGAGAGATAATGTTTCATTGCCATAGAGGTATTCGGTTTTACAGCGAATTTTTTCAATCAGTATTGGGGTGAAAGATCTTCAGAGACGATGGTAGTGTGAGTGTTGGTGGCACTGTTTAGCACCGCCCCAGGCAGTCCACCGATCATTGCGTTTTCGCGGGGGGGGGGGGCGCTGTGGTTACGTTTGGGCACTGGAATATAGCTCCTCAAGTAGAAATCCCTCTTACGAACTTAGAAAAAAGAATTGAGTATTTTTGGAAATGACGTTTTCCGTATCTTATAAAGAAAATGTTGCTTTGTTTATAAACCCTAATTCAGGCCCCGGCTTTGCTTTTTCTAGGGATTGACATAGAACAAAACGATGGCAGAGCTTTCATGCATGATAGTGCATATTGCTTTTGCTTGGTTATACTACTACAGTAGTTTCGAAGAGATAACACTATACACGAAAGGGAATGACCGTTCGTATTAGTTAGTTGTCTTGTGATATTTGTATATGATTAAAGAAGATCCGATTTTCTTCTGAAGATGGGGAGAAAGACGGATTACTAGGTTCAATGTGAAATCTCAAATAGAACGTTACTTGACTCTGATTAACAAACACAACGGCTGGGAGGTGTGAGGGAGTTGGATTCTCAAATAGGGTCGATGTAATCACTACAAAACAGATACTTTTATAATAACGAAATGCTTTATTGAGAAGCGTATAAATGGTTATGTTGTTTACTTTTAGGGCATATAATTTGGTAGGTAATTCTGCCACAGACAGGTCTTCTTGTATATAGACGACATATTAAGTCAGACTCCGGGGAATTGACATCAAAAACAGTACAATTGCATCATACCCACTAAATATATAGTGATATCTATAAATTTGAATAACCGATTTAACGATCGCCCATAAAACCACTGCCTACTTAATTCCAAAAAGCTTAGAAATGTATGATGCTCTAAGTGACATTAGGGCGATGCTCCGCCTAAGCAGCGCCCTTCATGCAGGTTGACGCATGGAACACCGGTCGACAAAGGCGCTGTTACCAGGCACAGCTGCATGGAAGCTGTGCACAGTTCTTTCTTCTCCAGATTCTTGAGGGGAGTAGTAGAAGGTATAAGTAGCAGCTTGTTTCCCTTTTTCCTACACTGATTCTTTGGATTTACTGCCATAAACATTCTAATAGACAATAGAGTTGCTGGTATTAAGATTGACAATCCACCCCACACATAAACAAACAACAACACTCTCCCCACCAATCTCAGTTACAGACCCATCCACCACCACATCCGTACACCACTCAACTGAGGTGTATGCGCCCTTATAACGGCTTTCAATAATGATAAAAAAGAACACAAGGACAAACAAAGCAAGGTCCAGAAACGGATGCTTGACATGCCGTCAGCGCCACATCAAGTGTGATGAAGGCCTTCCAGTATGCAGGAACTGTCGCCGGTCTAACAGAACGTGTGAGCGAGGTTGTCGCTTCAATTTTTTGAAGAGCATAACCTTCACTCCGCACACGCCTGAAGAGCTCGATTATTCGAACGTGCGTTTCATGGACCAGTCTTTGACCATACATCGATTGTACAGATGTAACGATTTCCATGACTACTCGTTATGGCTTATGGAACACTCACAGCAAGAGCTTGGAGAGTCTAATAGTGACATTCATTCCTGCGAGACTGCCAATGACACACCAAGCAAGAGAACACAGAGCCATCAGTATCATCCCTCTAAGCTTCAATCCTCGCCACTCAACAGCAACGACAACTCAGAAAGTGAGACAAGTAGACAAAGCTCGGGTACCGTAGCACCATTTTGTCTGAATGACTTTGTTGCAAAAGTGCTATCAGTATCGCAGTCTACAAGTGGAGAACACAATTCTTTGTTTGTTTTCGACCAGCGTGCACCACTGATTAGAATGTTGGATGGCAGGAAAGTTCCTGTTGTTGATGATAAACTAACGTTAATGGAAGTATCTCATTTCTTAGAGAAACTGGAAGTATATGCATTTGTCGATACTGCTGGACAGGATGACAAGGAGAACTTTAGCAATGAATACACCGTTTTGCTTAACTCGCTTAACTTATGTGTCAAAGCAGGTGCCATTGACTTGTTCAACCAGACTTTTTTCAGTTCTAACATTATCTTTACGTTGTATCAGCTCCTGAATATCGAGAACTGGAATTTACACCCAACGAGGTTAATGGAGTATGAGTCACTTCACAATTATGGAAACTTAATGAACATCTTTGAGTTGATGCTGCTGGATTTGAGCGAGTCATTGACATATGACAAGCCAAATTCATTAAGAGCAGACGATGAGACTATTTTGTTTATGTTCGACAAGGTTATGACGTTGAACTTGTTTGATGATTTGAATTACATTCTGATCAGAATGACTATTATTCTTCTCAAGCTGAACAATCTGAGACACCATGGTCACAAAAATCACCACGAACTAACGTTGATAATCACTGACTTAAAGGACCTGGAGAATAACCAGTTCTTCACTGCTTACTACCCACATGTTCATGAAGGGAGTTCCTTCTCAAGTAACTCTTCCTCGGGTTCCATCAGCTACCAATCATCCATGTTAAACCACACTCGTTTGGAGTATGTTAACACGAAGGCAAGACGCACACATCTGTACTATAACTTTACAATATGTTACGTTTTGAGACACTTTCCATTGAATAATGGACTGAAAAACATATTCTTTGCTCCTACGTTACTCAACAGTTTCTGGAACCATCAAGAGATCGATGCATTCCAGAGACTAGGGAATATTTGCAGCAGTATCGACCTGGGCACAGATCCATTTTTGAGCTTTTTGAGATATTGAAATCAGTGTATTTGGGGCAGAGTTTTGTCCAGGAACATTGTGTCTCATGACTGATATCTATAGATGTTGGTAAGGGAACGGAGCTATGAATCTCCGTTCAAGGTGCTGGCCACTGCGGACCATGTCCCCTACAAGTTGATAATATCATACACCGACAACATATGACTTTATAATTCTTATTCACAGCTATGATTGTTTTTGAGATTTGTAGATGGAGGTACAGATTAATCTCTTCTAGCGAGTGCCAAGTTGTCCAGCCTGTACGCGCCGCGCACGACGTACCAATCCAGTCATTGCGTCGCTGATTTAAGGCAGACAGCTCAAATTCATCAAAAAGTTTCTACCTCCTTTTAATCACAAACTAAGAACAAACGGAAACACAGAGAGGCTCGCTGAAGAACGGCAGAGTCAAATTCAAAGTCACATAGTACCTTTACTGCAGGATATAACTACTATAATGAAGACAGCTCTCATTCTTGTTCCTCTCTTAGCGAGACACGCTTTAGCCCAGGCGGTGGCTGAGGCCGACACTACTACCAATGCTGCTGTTGATGCTGCTACCAACGCCGCTACAGATGTTGCTACCGCTGCAACTACCGCTGTTGTTGCTGACACAGTAACCAGTGTGGCTACAGCAGCAGCTACTGAAGCTACTGGAGCTGTTACTGCCACTGCCACCGCTGCTGGTGCTGCCGAAGCCACCGCTGCTGTTACTGCCACTGCCACCGCTGCTGGTGCTGCAACCACTGTTGTTCCAACGACTGCTAACGGTGTTCCATTGCCTTATACCACCGTTGATTTGACAGGTGCCACTACCCCTGATGCTGCTGCTACCGTTGCTACCGATGCCACAAGCACGCTTATAACCGACGATACAGCAGCTGAACCTGTAGTTGCTACCACTCCAACAAATGTGAGCTCCGACATTGAAGGTGGATCCGTCCCATCTTCAGGGTCAGTTGCTGACCAAAGTGGTGCCTCTTCTGATTCATCAGCAGTGACTATTGTTCTTTCTAACAGTGATGGTAAGCCTACCACATCTACACGTGCCGTTGCTGGTAATGGTCAGTTTACAATCTCAAATGATGGCACAGTGGTGAGTATCCCAGGAACTTCAGACAGTTTAACAACGTATAGCAGTCTGTTGACAGGCACAGATCAGTCATGGGGCTACAATACGAGTTCTACACTGGCTCCAATGGCTGGTACCACGATGCCTTCAAACGAGGGTGAATCCCTATTTATGAGGTCTGTTGTGGCAGTTGGTGCCCCACTGGCTCTCTTCCTACTCTAATCGTAGTCGTAGGAGTGAACGGAGACAGCAATGAATTTTTGCATTCAACAAAAAAATAGGATATTTGAAGATCTTTGTACTTTTAGTTATATTATGGCCTTTTTAGGGTATAATTCGGAGAAGCTGATCATTTTTAAAGGTGTTGATTGGATATGGAAGGTAAGAAAGATGCTATTGGTTCGTATAGCAAAAGGGAAGTCAGATGCAAAATAGCAGAGACCAAATACCCGCAGTAATACCTAGCGAAGAGAACATTCGCCAAGCACAAACTTTAAAGCTATAGCTTAGCAGGTCCCTATCCAAAGAATTCGCTTTCTCTAGTAATTGGTGTATACTAAGGGAAGGAAGAGACCTTTTATACGACCTTTTTTGTATCTGTCAAGAACTAGAGATAATCCAAACTTTATTAGACTCACGGTAAACTTAGATTTGTAGCTTTGACGATACATTGAGATTCAATTAAGTGATTGATAGTCTCAAGATAAATAAACTCTTATCAGAAACTAAATTAAATAGCTTGATATTACTATGAAATAAACTACTTTTTCAGAGACTAATATTTTTTGGCTGTTTTAACGGAAACATTCAATGCACCGCAAAGAAAGGAATTAGACTACCATGAAGGAACCTGTGCGTGCCAACTGGGTTCATTTTGGCAATATTGCTATATTTCGTAATAAATCTTTAAAATTTCTGTGAGACTGTTCATTAAACGTATTTACCATTGATTAATACCTTACTTTGTAGTTTTCCGGGTTGAATGGGATGCCAGGATGAGTTTCGGGAGTAGCATCAGGATCTTCTTTCCAGACCTTGATACTTTTGTCAACTTCACCAGTGATTAAACGCATACCAGTCTTATCAAAAGAACTGCAATAGATACCCGTCTCTGATTTCAAAGAACCAGGAAGTTGTGTGGTAACAAGCTCTTGGAACTTGTGTCCGGACTTCCAATCGTATAGGGCCATACTCCCATCATCACCGCCACTGAACAAAACGTTATCTTGATTCACAGAAAGAGTGTTCACAATGGATTCATGGGGTGGCACAAAGTTATGCATAAATGAACCTTCTGGGAACTTCCACTGCTTAATGCTTCCTGGAGACGCTGTCGCAAAACTGTACTCTTCCGGATGTAGTGCCAGGGCTCTTACAGATTTTGTGTGGTGTGTCAATACAGTTTGTGTTTTACCAGCTGCCAAGTCCCATAACCTCACTGTTTTGTCATCGGATGTACTTACTATTTGAGGGTCTGTGGACTGTGTTTTAACGTTGGAGATCGGACCCTTGTGACCTGTTAGTGTAAAAATTTCTGTACTTGACCTCATATCCCAAACACGAACTGTGGAGTCCCTACTTCCTGTGACAATAATGTTCAATGTAGGATGTACATCTACGGTGTATACACCAGATAGATGACCATAGTAGTCCCTCACAACAGAGTTTTTTTCCAAATCCCAACATAAGACTTTCTTATCTTCACCACAGGAGAACATGTAAGGATGTCTATCAGAAATGGCCATGCCTCTAACGGCCATTGAATGTCCTGTGAGCGTTAGTTTCAGCTGCCCAGAGGCAATATCCCAAACCTTGATAGTGCTATCAGCCGAACCTGTGGTAAACCATTTATTATCTGGCTCCACAGCTATAGTGTGAACCCATCCTTGATGGCCTGCGATTACTCGCATGAGCTTCCAAGGCGCATGCCATTCAGGTTTGGAAGGAATATAGTGTTGTTGCTGTTGTTGTTGGGATGCAATAAGAGATCGGGATGCATTATGCTCCATTGATGGATCATATAACGAAAGTTGTCGGTTTTGCCTTTCTATTTTGGTAGAAGAGAGTGGTCCTATTGTTAGTTTTGAGTCTTTGTATTCCGGGAAGTCGGTAGCACCTTCGAGTCTTACAGCAGACTTCTTAGACTTATTCAGTTTCTGTTGGAGGTAGAGAGGCAGTGTTTCAAGTGGCTTATACTCCTTCGATACTCTCAGTGATATATATTCTTCAGGTTGGTCATTATCTGCAAAGAGTGATGATGGTTCAGTGCTTTCAAAGAGCTTGTCGGTGCGCTCTTGTATAAGATTTAGAGCTTTCTGTGCAGTTGTTAGTAAATAGTTTTTTCGGTAAAGAGTATTCCAGACTTACATTAGAATCTTGAACAAATGCCATTTGGAGCACCAAAATTTTCTCTATAACGACTCTCCAGCTGGTGTTTGATATTCCAAGAATCCTCACTGTAGTATAAAAGTTCCATTACCAGACTCAATGTTTTGTAAGGGCCACATAACTAGACATCCAGACACCAGAAAAGTTTGTCTCAAAGAGCCCTTGAGCATCTCATCTCTCAACTTCTCTCAGCTTCTCTCAGTAGATTATCAAATACAGCAATAAATAATTTGTTAGCCAATGTCTGAGAATAAGAGAGAGGCAGAAAATCCAGAGAGGGCTCCAAGACCTATCAAGAAAGCTAAGTTCACTCCTTCCGGTAAAGGAATCAAGGAGACTGATGTTGGTATCACCACGTATCTCTCCGAAGGTTTCGCTGGTTTCTCTGGTGACTTGAAGCAGAGATACACAGATTTTCTTGTTAATGAGATCGACATGAGCGGTGAAGTATTACATTTGTCTGATGATGGCATAATGGACAAGAAACAACGTCGTTTGGAACGCAGAAGACTGGAGAGGGCAGAGAAGGCTGCTGCTGAAGCGGCTTCGAGGTCAGAGCAGGGGCCTGCAATAAAGGAGGAAACTGCTACTGAGACAAAGGCCAAAGAGAATGTTAATGTTGGCACTGAGGAGATGGAGGAAGTGAAAACTAAAGATCCAAAATTAGCTGAGGTTGACTCGGAGAAAAAAGCACAGCTGATCCAGGCTTTCGGTGAGGAGGACTATGCCCAGATCGAGAATCTTTTTAATACTCCACCGAAGATGCCAACTGAGTTCCACTCTGAGAAGGTCTTTAATGACAGACAGGAGAGAGGTAAGCTTCATCACTTAATTAGAGAGACCTTTAACAGCAGAATTGAAACAAAGACCACGTCGAAAAATACCTTCCAGTTTGTTCTTGTGTTAGGAAACAGACCAGCTAGAGTGCCAAAGAAACAACTGGCAGACCCAGAGGACACCAAAGATGAGAATGGTGTTGAAAACTGGGGTCTTGGTCCACACAAGGATTTCTTGCATTTCAACTTGTATAAGGAAAACAAGGACACCATGGAGGCCACTAACATCATCGCAAGACTCTTGAGACTCCCACAAAGATACATTAGATTTGCTGGTACCAAAGACCGTCGTGCATGTACAGTTCAGAGATTGTGCTTAAACAGGTTTAAAGTGGAGCGTGTGAATGCGTTGAATAAGGCATTAAGAGGTATGAAATTGGGCGGTTTCTCATATGAGGATAATACTTTGAGCTTGGGTGATTTGAAGGGCAATGAGTTTATCATCACATTGAGAGATGTCAAGTCACATGATCCATCCAAGACTGTCGATGAGGTTGTTGGAAGTGCTATTTCTTCTCTCAGGGACAAAGGTTTCATCAATTACTACGGTATGCAAAGATTTGGTACTTTCTCTATCTCTACACATACAATCGGCAAAGAAATCTTGCTAAACAACTGGAAAAAGGCTGCCAACTTGATTCTCTCTGTTCAGGAACTTGTTCTTCCTGACTCTATCAAAGGCAGAAAGGTTTGGGAGGAATCTAAGGACACACAACGCGCATTGGATAACATGCCAAAAAAATGTGTTGCGGAGTGGACAATCTTGAATTATTTGAATGGCTGTAAAAAGGGAGAGGATGGTGATTATCAGGATATTGATTACTTGTATGCAATCATGAAGATCCCAAGAAATTTGAGAATTATGTATGGTCATGCCTACCAGAGTTATATCTGGAACTGTGTTGCTAGTCGTCGTATTGAAATGTTCGGAACCAACGTTGTTGCTGGTGATTTAGTTATTGATGAAACCTCTACTGCAAAGACTGAGGGGGAGGATGCTTCTAAGGAAGAGGAGGTGTTTGAAGAGGATTTAAGAACTGATAAGTACATTAGAGCCAGACCAATCTTACAAGAAGAAGTTGATGCTGGTAAGTTTTCAATTTACGATGTTGTCTTACCATTACCAGGTTTTGATGTTAACTATCCATCCAACGAGCAGTTGCTCAATGTTTACAAGACCGAGATGGCTAAGGATGAACTAGACCCTCTTCAAATGACTCGAAAGATCAAAGAATTCTCTTTTGCGGGAAGTTACCGTGTTGTTGTTGGAAAGCCAAAGCAGCTTGAGTACTTCATCAGACATTACAGATCTTCATCACAACCACTTGTTTACACTGACTTGGAGTTGTTGGAGAAGGCGAAGAATGGACACCCAGATATCGTGCAAATTATCAAAGACAAGGGAGGTGACCGTACTGCTGTTATCATTAAGCTTCAATTGGAGTCCTCTGCCTACGCCACGATGGCTTTAAGAGAGATTATGAAGGCCGACACGAGCCGTCACGGTGAGATGTGTGATGTAAAGGTGCATGAGGAGAACCTAGACGAGAACATAAAGAAGCCAGAAGACACTGTTGTTTTTGTTTCCGAAGAGAAATACCAGGCGGAATGAGGGTAACATTAAAGGGATTGTGTTTATCCCCACTACCTGTCTCAGGTTCTTTCAAATAGATGTCATTAAAGATTTACGGTAAGCGGAATATAGCTAGATCTTGGGAGCGAAATAGCATTATGAAAGACGGGATTATAGTCATAAACAAAGCAAATCTTATATCATGTGAAAGCTTAAAAACGTGCAGGGGAGAAGGGTCATGAAAAAAGCATATGGAAGACGTATTTACAAAATGGTGGGAATGAAGTGAAGTGACGAGAAGTGTGAATGATTCTAAACTTATGCTTTGTTCTTCTTTTTCTTCTGGAGTTTTGTTCCTTGTGGTCTTAATCTTCCTCTTCTAATCTTTGGGAACAGAGGGATATTTGCGTTATCAGGCTTCATACTCAATACTCCCACATCTTTCTTCACAGGATTTGTTGCATTCTTCTGTGCCTTCTGTTCTTCTGTCATCGGTGGTCTGAACGGTATGAGATCTTTGTAGTGCTTGAGGGGAACGCGCTCCCATTCTTCAAAGATGCCAAGGCCAGCGGCAGAGTAGAGCCACACAGGTTCGTCTTCAATTCCTAAATCAAAAAGAGACTTAGTCCGTGATGGGAGAAGATTCTGCTTGAGTCCTTGCATGGCAAGTGGTCTATACCCAGCGTAGAACCTATCGATAGCGATCTTCTGAGGATTCAGGTGATTGGTGCTTGGCACCCTTGGAAGGGCCGAGTAGTCCTTCTTAACTTTAGTCTTCTGAGGAGAGCATGCAGCTGTATTTTTGAGAGTCTCAGAGGTATTGTTCTCCTGCTTGGTAAGATTGTGGTTACTGAGGGCGTTGTATTCACCCTTTTGGGCTTGGTTCACTTTGGCAGCTACTGCATTTTTGACTCCCTTGGAACGGTTCAACGTTGTTGATTTGGTTGACTGAGTACGCAGGCCAAGTTTCTGAGGACCTCGTAGTATAGTGGAAGCCCTAACAGGGAGCTTAAACATAGTTCGTGTGCTGAATGTGAGGGTAGGAGTAATGCTTTTACTTTTATAGCGCTTTCTAAGTTATGTCCATATATTTGCCTCCTGATTGTCTCCTGTTTTTCGGTGGGGAACCAGAGTTCAAATTCGTCCGGGTAACCGGAGGTTACTTGGTGAACACTAATTTTTATACAATATGCATACAATAATAAGACATTATATTTTTAAATTAATATCATTATTCGTGAATTTATAAGTTCTTTGTATCTATTTCATAGACTCAGTAGAGATACCCGACGCCAAACGTCGTCGGCCAACGATCTCAACTCTTCTTCATCTACTGACGTCTTACCGACCCCATAAGTGATGGCATTCTTCACCAAATCATTAACAAACTGCTCAGATACAATTCTCGGTTTCAAAAACGGCCCATTGATGACCTGATGGGCGGTCCAACGCTCTCCTGGGTTTCTCATTAAGCATGCTTGAATGGTGGCAATGGCCGTACCCGGAACCTTTACTCCTCCAAGTCCCTTATCTGGGTATGCAATTTTGACATCTGGGTTCATAATGGCTAGTAATCTTTGTGACCCTTGATATCCACCATATGGAGGGCGACCATATATCATCTGATAAATTATACAACCACAAGACCAAATATCTGATGGTTTACCGACCTTCCATTGGCTCTTGTGGTGGGATGAGTCTGCAAACTGTTGATTGTTATCAATTAATGCCTCAGGTGCCATGTAGTTTGGGGTACCAATTTGGGATTCTCTGTAAATGTTCATAGTATGGTCAGGAACCGCATTTGCAATACCAAAATCAATGATCTTTAAAATACCTTTCACAAAAAGGAAATTAGCTGGCTTTAAGTCTGAATGAACGATGCCAGCATCGTGAACGGCCTGGACACATTTCAACACTTCATTGGCATGGAATCTAACAAATTCGACATCGAAGGGTAGGTCCAGTCGTTTGGCCAAAACATGCGATAAGTCAATGTCACCACATTCCATGACCAAAGACAAAGAGCCTTGCCCTAAGGCATAGTCTACCAATCTGACAACACGGTCTTGATCACGAAGTTTCAGTAACAAATCAATCTCACCTTTAAAGCCTTTGATGCTTGATTCATCAAATTCATCAAAAACAATCTTCTTGATTGCATAAACCTTATTACTGAGTGATTTGACTTTAAAAACTTTGGAAGAACCTCCTTTACCCAATAACTCAAGTTTTTCATACTGCTTTCCATTAATGGTTAGCAATTTTGATATTCTCTTGGACTCATCTGGAGCTTTTAACGGTTCAGTTTGTTGGTAATGACGGATATGGTACTCGTTTTGCCGTTGTTCTCGCTGCTGGCTTTGAGGCTTCCTCTGCTCTTGAACCAGCACTTGATGTTGCCTTGAATCATTCAGGGGTGGTAATGGTGCCAGTGGGCGTCTTTTTGATTTTGGTCTTTCAACAGAGCCTAATGCTTTCTTGAATGGCTGCCTGTTGTTCTCTTTGTCATTGTCCGTGTATATATGTACTAGCTCCTTCTGTGTCCTCTCCGTGCTAAACACCTCTTTGTGTGGTTCTGGGATATACTTGGATTCTGAGTGTAGTTGCTCCTCAATCTTGTTATGAAGCACTTCCTTAAGTCGCATTGGACTGTTGTAGTTCAAGGATTCTTTAGTGGCACTCTTTTGCTGTTCAAAATAGATTTTGACAAGACTTGGTAGTTCCGTCGAAGGAATACCATGCTTTCTGGAGTATTGATACGGATTCAAACCTTCAAAATCAATCACAGATTCTTTATGAGTTGAATTCACGTATGGATCGGAAGATATCTGGAGAGCTGCGTGTTTTTGTGGCGTTAGTGATTGTTCTGTGAATGCCAACGTGTTCGGCTTTGTTTGAGGAGACAAATCTTTCATCGGTGTATCTTCAACACTCTGGTCATGCATATCTGGGGCAACAGAGCGGTCTTCATTACTAATAGATGTTCTTTTTGGAGGACCCAAGCCGCTAAAGCCTCTAGTTCTCCTCGTTGAGATTCTTAGTCTTGTATGGATACTGTGTGTTGACCCCATATCAGAGCCCGATGATCTATTAATTGGTGTCTTTTGAGTGGCCCGTTCTTGGAGACCTGTAGATGTGGTGCCATAAGAGTCGTAGTCTCCAGTCTTTGTAAAAATTGTCTCATACTCTGAGTTTACGGTATTCAGTGTGTGATGATTTTCTCCATGATGCAGTTTGAAGGCGATACGGTTTGGATCTGGTGAGTCTCGAAAGTTTACTCTTTTCAATGATTGTTGGTTATGGTTCGAGTTCGAGTTGTCATTATTGATCGGTTTTGCGGAATTATCCTTTTCTTTCTGTAGTAACTCTAAGGCATAGTTACTTAAAGCTGGTGGTTTGAAGTTGTTGTCATCATCATCTGAATCGGCCTGAGATAGACATGGAGGCAGGTGTGTTGATGACGAGTTCCGAGACCTCGAGGTATGTTGTTCTGTGTGCGCTGCAATCATGCTGTGAGCAAGTGAGTGTCCGGGTGGTGTATATATGTTGCACAAAAAACAATTATCAGACGGTACCCAATATCATGAAGCTAAAGATGATGATGATGATGATGCTGATGACGTTGATGGTGTTGATATTACTGTTTGTGTGGGATGTTCAAATGGTAAACAAAGGGCGGTAACAACAGCGCTGTGCGGCAGTGTAAAACAGGAGACCTTCTGTATGTGTGTGTTTGTATGGCCGGATGAAGTGAGCGGTATGCTTTCAGATTGTACCGGAATAAACAAAAGAGAGTGGTATTGCTATAAAAATGCAGCGGCCTTAGTGTGGTGATATCGAAGAAGTGTTCTGTTTTTGTGTTTACATTTTGTGATACGGCGCACCCGAACATCTCAACACGGTAACCAAAGCAACAACAGAGTCTATAGAAACAAAAAAATGCTTCGCGGCAGGTTCGAACTGTCGACCTTCAGATTATGAGACTGACGCTCTACCGACTGAGCTAGCGAAGCAATATTTTTAACTTAGTTCTGATATGCTGTAAATAGATTCAGATGCATGCACGGCATTTGATTCTTCAAATGATTTGATGTACGGATTTTAGATCTTGGGTTACAGAGTTTGATTATCTACACGTATTGCTTTGGTGTTTAAGCTCAAATAGAAAGATTTTGCCAAACTTAACGGTATGGTTTCCTCTAATAAATATTGTTGGGTGGACATAATTCTTTAGGTGGCTGGCGTTTGAATAATGTGCGCAAAACAGTAGTGTAGCCAGCCACGAGTCTAATTCCCCACGTCTTGTGGGTCACGTGAAGAAATTAGAATTACCTGATTTGGATAGTCTGCTCGCCTCTGGGATGCAAGAATGCCCCAAATATCTAATATTGGGATCATTATCTTTTCCTATTTCAGGGTGGCACTTGATTCAAACTGCTCTGATAAAAGGGGTGAGACGTTCCTGATTTCCTTCTTTCTAGTACCCCTTGGCCCTATGCCTTATTGACTACACAGATCACACACATCGGTCATGTCATCATCACCAAAGCAGCACAACAGAACAAACACATATGGAGGCCCCCAGATGAGCTTCAAGTTTCCATCTGAGGAGGATCTTGAGCGGTCTAAGTTGATTAATCTCGAAACACAACTTGAAGGACCAAAGGTGATACCATTTGTTGTGTACCAGAAGGCTAGAACTCCAGTCCTCCAGCATGCCAGTGTTCACTCCTCTTCCTCTTCACAACACGAGCACAGACAAATGAGATCAAGAGAATCTAACTACTTTTTTCATCCAGTAAGTGTGTACTCTGAATATTCCGCCATAAGCTCGCACGACCAATGTTACTCTTTTGGTCTCTCTGATACGAGTTCAGAAGGTACAATTCCAACACAAAGCAACGCAACTACTCAGATAACACGCAATACAGAATCCTTTTATGAGAGTCTAGAAGCTGTGAGCAGAGGTGATACCGTTATTAGACACTATCGTGAGAATTCAGCTGGTAGAACTCCACAACGTGGGTGCTCCATCCGCAGAGCATCGTCCATGATGCAGAGGCGCCAGTTGGCCGACAATGCTTTGAGAGCAAAGAGGCAAGGGTCCATAAAGAAGAACGCTTCTTTGACACGAGCTCCATCGACAAAGAAAAGAGTTAGTGAAGTGAATGAAGAAGACAGACCATTGTTTGAGAAGGGATTATTGAAAAGGTCCAAGGCAGTAAGATATTCCGTTGGCTGGCTCACAAGACTCAAGCAGATAGGCTCCAAAATAATCACGCCATTAAAGAAATGGAGATTTGTTTCTTTGAAGAAGTTGGTTAAGTTTAATAGACCAAAGTCCAGGAAGGTGAAGAAAAATAACATTTCCATGCCATTGGAGAGAGATAGAGCTCAAAGCATCTCTGAACTGAGAAGAGCCATTGATGATTGGTCCAGACCTCAGGACATACCAAGGCTTACAGTTCTCCAGCCACCACCGACACAACAATACAGGAACATTTCTGCTTCTTCCACATCTCTTGTCAAGTCTGCTGTAAATTCGATTGCTTGTTCTCCACCACCAGTACCACCACACCGCATTACATCAAACAAGTCCATTCAGAGATTGATCAATGAACAAGATATGGGAACTCCAACTGGAAGACCATTATCTGATGAATACGATCAGCCAGCATTGAGAGATCCAATGGACCAACAGTACAGAATGAAACAGAAGCAGCAGATTGAGGAACTTTACCCAAGCCATCCTCCTACTGTTTACGATGATGATTCTACGGGATTCAATAACTACCCTGCTCTTGATGATGGATTTGACGATGACAGTGATACGGAAACGCTCGGTGACGATTCCAGTACGGAAGAGCAAGAACAAATGCTGAGAGAGTACTGGAGACACTATCTCAGAGCGATGGTTGCTAACCGAATTGAGACCAAGCTAGAGTTTTACAGATTATCCCAGATTCCAGAGCCACAACAGCACCAGGACGCAGCTGAGGCAATGTTTGGTAGTTTATCAGATTTAGACGATGGAAGCTCTCAGTACTTTGAATCTGGTAATGATACAGATTCTCTTACCTCAATGTCTTCTACAGAGGTGAGCGAATCTTCATTGCCATCTAAGAGTTCTACCAATTACTTTTCTGCATATGATGAGTCCGTTTTCACACCTTCAGATATCATGAGATATCAATTTGCTTATGGTACTCGCTATCGTGATTTTTCGAAGGTTAAGAGAGCTTCCTCACTACCAGTGAATAAGGATGGTGGAGCCAGACATGATGCATTTGAGCTGCACAATCAACAACACACGCGTTTCTTGTCTGTTATAAATTAGGACATTTATTCTTTTATTTATGCATTCATATAATTGAACCGCACATCTACGTTAATCAGCATCGCACCTGATTCTTCCATTGTCCAGAAAGCGATTGTAGAAGAGATAAACAAAAAGTTAGAAATTGGTAGAAATACATGAAATTGACCGTGTTGTGAGTGTCGTGAGTGTGCATAAAGATATGTTATAAGATGCCTTATTTTTTTCCCGGATTCATCTTGGACCAAACTTAGCAAGAGAAGTAACACCCTGCTCTTCGTATTCCTGTTTTGTAAGCCACATATGTTCCTTATCAGCCATGATATTAGCCAAGACGGCACCACCGATGAACACCATGTGTCGTCTTCTTGGAGGGTCTTCAATGCGAACCTTAAACTTGTCCAGTCTTGTGGAGTCTCCGTGAAGGACACGGGTAAGCCAAAGCTGCTTGAGTTCTTTTTCCAGTCTCGATGGCAGACCAGGATACATAGAAGAACCACCAGAAAGAACAATAGCTTTGTACAGGGAGGATCTTACATCAACATCTGCAGATTGGATAGTGTTGAAGAGGAGTTCTCCCATACCTGGCTGTTCACAATCCACAAGGTTTGGTTGGAAGAGACATTCTGGAGCCTCAAATCTTTCAGATCCAACTCTGATAACACGACCATCCGGAAGTTCGTAGGACTCTACGAGTGTTGTTGTATCACGCGACAATTTGGCATCTAAATCCAAGTCATATGAAACGTAACAGAGCTTTTCCTTGATCTGGCGTACTGTCTCGAAATCGGCCGTTCTGTTGAAGGCATAACCTCTTCTGGAAAGCAGGTCAATCAGATGACGTGTAACGTCTCTACCGGCAACATCGAGTCTTCTAGTGAGATGATTGAGCACGACAGATTCGTACACTGGGATGATGTGGGTGACACCATCACCTGAATCGACAACGACACCGGAGGAAAGACCCTGGGCATACAATGCCAATACTGCCTGGATGGCAACATAGACACCCCCAAATTGATATTTCTCAAACATGACCTCGCACATGCGCTGTCTGTTCTTGATTGGGTTCATTGGGGGCTCAGTGAGCAAGACTTTCTTCCCTGTAGTATCCTCCTGGAGGCGTTCATAAAAGGCATAGTCCCAAAGATGCTCCATATCTTCCCAGTTTCTGATAATACCGTTCTCCATCGGATAAGACACCTGAAGTGCAGAGCGCACAGCGCTGGCTTCGTCGCCACACATAATATCCTTGATCTCCACGTCGCCCGTTCTCTCTTCGGCACGTAAGATAGGCCGGCCCACAATGGACGGGAAGGTGTGGTCTGGGAAGTTAGTGCCTGCATGGCCAAGTTTGACAAAACCGGTACCCTGATCAAGCACAATAGGAACCTCTGCCATTGTTCAATTCTGTATGCGTTTGTGTTGTTTAAGGTGCTGTTTCCAGCGTTGATAATGGCAGTGCTTACGGCCTGTAAGCACCTCCTTTCTTTCCTTATGAAGAAGCCGCGCTTTTCAAGGAATTCTCTCCATCTGATGACTAAGCATAGTGTATTATACTGAAGGAATACTACGATACAATTTGGCTCCGCTTGTTGCTCATTCCTATATTCGGGAAAATGGTATGTACAGATCAAAATGGTGATCGCGTTGTGCTTGTTCTTTTTGCTTTAAGGTTGAACATGCTTGTAGTGCCATTGCTGATACCAGGTGTGTTGAGCACTATGGGACGCTTGAAGGGCATCAGGGGGAGCACTTCAATAACACAGTCGTAAGACGATTGACTGGATAGGTCACTATATAGCTGTGGCATTGGTTTCAATGAGACTAGTACGGTTGCTAGTTCGTTGAACATGTCAGTGCGCTGCACCTGCTTGTTTTGTTTGCTGTAGTCAATAAGACCATAAGAGAACACTTTAATGTTGCGTACAGCACCGCAACTCATAGAGTCTCTAGAGACTCTGAAATCTAGATCCATAGTCACTATTGGTGTAATACCAACTTTGGCACCGGTATTGAGCCCCAGTTCTTCCAGAATGCCACTCTCGTTGGTCTCAACAGCTTCTATCACACGCTGTTGCACAAAGGAATCAAGCTTCTGAGCATTCATATCGCTGCCTGTATAGACCAATGATGTCTCTTTCAACAATTCCCATCTCCGGGACATTTCTCTTTCCCTCTTCCTTAACCTCCTCGTCAGCAGGAAGAACCCACCAACAAACAGTGGCGGCCCCACAAAGAAAAAGATAGGCCCCACAATCATCAGTGTAGCACACCCACCAATAATCGCCAAGGCCGCTTTAGCACCATCTGGGACAAAAGACCATCTACGGGACATCCTTCCAAACGGTACGCCGCCTTGGAAACGTGGTGGGTCCCATTTGCGGCCTGTGGGGGCTGTGGTGAATAGCGGTCTTGTAGAAGAGAACGTGTGGTGGTGGTCCTGGAGCTGGGAAGAAAGCGCAATAGAATGAAGAGGAACTCGATGATAAGCCAACTTCACTGAGGGAGCCAATGGCCTGTTAATGATTGACATTTTCTTCTTTGTTTGCATGATCCTCACTCCCTTTGTATTGATTTGAAACTTGTCGGGTTCCGTTTGATTCGAGCCGAATTTGCCTTTTCTCTCACAGTATAGAACTGTCGATGGGCCATCCATACACTACAGCATATACCCCAATTAGTCTAAATACTCAAAAGTTCTAAAAATCATAAAAAATGAAGATTAACTCTAAACTATGGGCTCCTTTCCCGCGTTTCTTCTATCTTTACAGCTGATTCTCTCTTCTCTGGAGGAGCTTGCTTGAAGGCAAACGTGAGATACGACGTGTGAGATTTGATCTCAGACTCATTCTTGGACACTTTGAACCAGTTGTACCCCTCATCACCCTCTTTCACCCTCAAACCTCTGCCAAATGGATTGAACTCAGTTTTATCGACCTTAGTCTGTTCCTTTTCAATAATCTTTCTGGCGTCTTTTTGCTGAGCGGTGTGGTCGTCCTGAGGCTCACCGTGCTCAGAGTAGAACTTGCGCTTTCTTTCAATACCTTGCATTTTACGTCTCTTAACGTCCCTAAGTCTTTCGATAGCATCATCAGTTTGTCTGATCATCATTTGACGAGCTTCCCATCTGCGTCCTTGGATCTCTACCATCTGTATAGATGTCCAACCGTGCTCTTGCAATGCTTCAAGTGTCTTTTGCACTTGCTCGATACATGGGGAGAAACAGCAAAGGCCAACTTTCTCAGCTTGGGAGATAACCTTGTTCAGATGTGGAATTGCCTCATGTGGCGAAGGCAGGTCCAAAAATACTGCAGTAGCGTTCAATGCACCTTCGTAGTTTGTAATATCGAATCCATCGTTGCAGACATCACGGTGGTTTATAGTGACAGGCCTGCCGAGCAAGCCGTGCTCTCCAAACTCACGCTTGGCTTCCAAGTATCTATGCTCATGGAACTCGTATGTAAACAGGTGCCCATGATTTGATACGGTTCTAGCAAGGGCATGTGAGAACGACGCAGAGCCTGTACCAGCCTCAATGACGCTGGAACCAGCTGTAATGCCAAGGCGTTGTGTGATGTAGCTTGAGTCTGGGGTGTACACAATCTGCGTACGGTGTGGAAGCGATAGTGTCCAGAGCTCTGGAGTAGGCTGAAGCAAATGAATAAAACCGTACCCCTTTCCACCAGCAACCTGCGAACCGTACTTCTTTCCAATCATCTGTGAGTGTGGGAACATGCCAAATCGCGTGTTGAGGCTTTGGCCCGGCGTGATTGTGATGGTCTTGATGGAGTCACGTCCGAGGAACGCAAGCACAATATCACCCTCCTCAATCGTATCCTTGTACCCAACAAATGACATATTTACTGAATAAGGCACTCCTATCTCTATTTTTGCCTGATCTTTCTATATCAACAAAGACTAACAACAGCTCATCGCCTAAAAACTTTTCGGCTGTCCTTTCGCGAACTCGTTTGATTGGCATGGCAAGGCTGTCAGGTTCCGGTATTGTAGTTTCCCCACAATATCTTTACTGTAAGCATTGCCGAGGCTACTTCCCCTCTACGGGGATCTGTTATGAGACATTTACCCATTACACTAACCCCATTTTTTTGGATGCTCATAAGCAGCTCAATTTGCTGATTTCGCTTTTAACACACCCTTTGCAACACAATAGTGAGCTGGCATAACTACAGATCACTATGTCATCCATTCCATTGGAGTCTTATATCCCAGAACTTGTACGCGACAAGATCACCCCAAGAGGCCGTGAGGCATTGGAAAAGGTGAAGAAGTTTGTTGAGGAGGACTGTCTTCCAGCAGATGAGATATACTTTGAACAGGTTTCGAAGGAGCCATCCAAACGTTGGGCTTCTGTTCCCTCCATCATGGAGCCATTGAAGGCAAAGGCCAAGAAACTTGGTCTTTGGAATCTGTTTTTGTGTCAGTATGAAGAGGGCCCAGGATACAGTAACCTGGAGTATGGCTTGATGGCCCAGTTCCTAGGAAGGGCACACGTTGCTCCTGAGGCCACAAATACTTCTGCGCCTGATACTGGTAACATGGAGTTGCTCGTTCGTTATGCCAACGCACAGCAGAGACAGAAATGGCTCAATCCTTTGCTCAATGGAGATATCAGATCAGCCTTTCTAATGACAGAGAAAGGAGTATCTTCATCTAATGCACTAAACATTTCACTAAGCGCTAAAAAGTGCGGTAGTGGTATGGTTGAATTGAGTGGAACCAAATGGTTTGCGTCTGGTGCTGGTGATCCACGCTGTTCTGTATGGTTGGTCATGGCTTTGACAAACCCAGAACACAAGGATCTGTATAAACGTCACTCCGTTATAATTGTTGATACAAAAAAAGCTCTAGCTACTGGTAAGGTTGAAATTACGAGACCGTTGAACGTTTTTGGGTTTGACGATGCTCCGCATGGACACTGTGAGATCAAATTCGATAAAGCCATGGTGCCATACGATGTTTTAGACTTTGAGGGGGAGGGTTTTAAATTGATTCAAAGTAGACTAGGACCTGGAAGAATCCATCATTGCTTGAGACTGATTGGTATGGGCGAGGAAGCGATTATGCAGGCCATTAAGAGAGCGTCCAACCGTAAAATCTTCGGCAAGATGTTTATTACTCGTGAGGGCTTTATTACAGCTGTTGCGGAACGCAGAATTGCCTTGGAGCGTGTTAAGCTGCTGGCACTTCAGGCATCGTTAAGGATCGATCAAGTTGGTCCAAAAGGTGCAAAGAGAGAAATTTCCATGGCCAAGATTGATGTTCCACGCACAGTGTTGGAGATTGTTGATTGGGCTGTGCAGGTGTATGGTGGTGAAGGTGTGTCACAGGATACTCCTTTGACAAGATTATGGATGTATGCAAGAATGTGTCGAATCGCAGATGGCCCAGATGAAGCACACTTAGATCAGTTAGGAAAGGCCGAGTGTAAGCGTGCTAGTGACATCAATGCTTTGTATGATTCTATCGACACCAACAGGGTTAGACTTAGTAAGTTGTAAGACCGGATATTTATACTTTGAAATCTACAGACTGAAAGGTGACTATGAGTAGACCCTTGTAGCATATAATTACATCAGCAGCAGCTAAAAAAAAGTCATTCGCTGAAAAAAGAGAGAAGCTATGATACACATACGTACTGAACTTTATGAACGTATATCTCATAATAATTTGAACATCAAGCTGAATATTGGGCATAATTAAGCAGCGAGGAAGCCTTCACTCACAAGACCAAATTTACGCAAGGCCCTTGTCTTATTACTGTGCATCTCAATAGATGATTGCTTGTTCAATCTCTGAGAACGTTTTGCCTCCTGGAATGGAATACGTTCTAGTTTTTCTAATGGTTCATCCTCCTTGTCAATGTCAACATCTCCTAACAAGAGCAAGTTCTCACCACGAATCAACAAATCACCTATGTAATCTTCAGCATAGCGTGAATCTGGTAAATATATTCTCTCTACTGTGTCTTGCATCACAATACTTCCTGTTTTTCGGTAGGTTAGTTGTCTATTCGTCAGTGTGTCTTGATTGATGGTGTCACTTACCATACTGGTCAAAAGTTCTTAGCACACCAAAGAGGTGGCGACCGTCAGTCAACGTGGCACAGACTTTTCCTTGAACATACATGTGTTAGTGATTTATTGGCAGGGTTTACCAGGATATGGTGCTGATAGACTACTCACTGTCGACGTATCCAATTATGGCAGCTGCCGTTGTGAAGGAGAAGGACTCCAGAACCAAACCGCTCACATTCTCCGTCACATCATCGACATCTGGTGTTGTTTCTTCGGCACTCATCTTATTTGGTGTTTTATTATTATTAAATGAAACTTTTATTTCACAAGGTGCTAGATCTCACTATGTTTATGTAGTATTGATTGTCTATGGTCTCTTGTTTGGACGAGAGACTTCACTCTACTACAATTCGCGAAAATGTGCACATACCAATCAAAAATCAACTTTACAAAAAAATAAGAATGACACGGACAGGAATTGAACCTGCAACCCTTCGATTGCACTGTTTAATCGCAACTGGAGTCGAAAGCTCTACCATTGAGCCACCGCATCATCTTGTATTACTGGTGTTCCATCCATAATCAAACTGTGGGCGACTGTATATGGTAGAAACAGTCTATCAACCTGTATTCAGCTACAAGGTTCCCTTATCAAACTGCCGATAACTACTGTTAACGCATCCCACGGAGTGTCCTTGCTTTGGTTTTGCTGAATATCAAAAGCTTTTTTTCATGCTTGCCCTTCAATTAATTGTTATGCCTTTTTTCGGGGACCTCTTCCGTACCTTACATTAAAAGTGACTCATAATCAAGAATATAATCCACAGATTAGTAGGAATAGCTGCTCAGGAAGCTCTCAAAGTGTGAAGCATGCCATCCTCTGTTGAGTCTGTTAACTCAGCGCACTTACAGTCTTCATATTCACATCCGCAAGCATTAGCTCCTACGGTAGGTCGCTACCATGCCATCTACATAGTGCTCGCCGGCTTCATTGCCAACTTCTTTGTCTTTGGTATTTCGTTCACATTTGGTGTCTTTCAGGAATTCTATACATCTTCTGAAGGGCCATTGCATCACTCGTCTCAAACGACAGTTTCAATGATTGGATCAGTTGCTAGCGCCACAACATATTGTTGTGCAATCTTCAACAATGCTCTAATGGCATATTTCAAATCTCCAAAGATAATAATGTTCATTGGTACCATTATAACTACATCAGGGCTATTAATTGCAGGACTTTGTCAAGAAGGTAAGCAATACCAATTCATCTTATCTCAGGGTTTCTTGTTTGGTGCTGGTGCTTCATTGTGCTATGTTCCACCAGTTGTATGCGCCCCTCCCTATTTCACCCGTTATCGTGGAGCTGCCATTGGCATTCTGTTCTCTGGTACCGGTATTGGTGCAGTAGTGTTTGCACCTTTAACAAGATTTCTTTTGACACAGGTTGGTTGGAGATGGGCGTTACGCTGTCTTGGTATTATCAATTTTGTCATGACAGGTGTTGGGTGTTTTTTAGTGAACCAACATCCGTCTGTCCAAGGTAATCTTTCAAAACCATTAACCAGTATTATTACGCAGTTCAATACCAGAGCATCTGGTATAGACTTAATTTGTCTTGTGTCCCAATTGGCAGCTGGTCTCTTTCAATCTGCTGGGTATTTGATTTGCTTGAACTTTATGTCTACTTATGCATCGGCATTAGGTTTCTCGGTAAAGGAAGGAGCTAACTTCATTGCCCTTAACAACGGTATTAATGCACTGTTTAAGATAATAATTGGACTCCTAGCTGATAAGTATGTGGGGAGATTGAACATGATCATTATCTGTAACTTCATGAGTGCTTTATCTGTTTTAACACTTTGGATGATTAACCTACGTGTTTCGTTTCTTGCATTTGTGGTGATATATGGAATTTTTTCAGGTGCCATCATATCACTTTTACCAACCTGTCTTGCAGAGATATTCGGAGTAAAGAATTATCAGAGTATTAGTGGGATAATGTACTTTTTCAGAGGCGTTGGTAACTTATTAGGATCTCCCGTTGCTGCATTACTGATAACCAGTACAACAGTGCCAAAAGGTTACCAGAACGCAATCATATATAATGGTGTATTGTTAATCACCAGTTCCTTGTTTTTGACTGCCTTGAAACTGAGAGTTGGAACGGTAATGCCATCGAGAGAATAGTCGTGCTTTATATTTCAAATTGAATCAAAACTGCACCATACGTTGTATGACCCTAAAAATAATTTAGCAATGGCTGGTCTCTTAATCATTCAATTTTTACATGGTGTGACAACTGAACCATTGCACGATACTTATGTCTATTAGAGTATAGTTATTAGGTCACAGTACTGATTTACATAGCTTCCAGATTCCAAACAAATGACTTATTCAATCTACTAAAACGCCGAATATTTTATAGCCAAGATTGCCCGTCTAGTGCAATGGTTAGCATAGGTTCCTCCGGAGAATCTGATCCGAGTTCGATCCTCGGGATGGGCTCAATCTTTCAATTTTATTTTGATCCCAGATATTGGTAATAGTTTTGCTGTTCTTTTTAATTTTTGCTTCACAGAATAAAAGTTGGTGCAAACTAATGTAAATTAAATCTTGATAATTCTGTTTTAAATATGAATCACTTTTCGTGAAGCTATTGTATAACACCAACGATGCATACGTTTGCCAGACAAATCTGACACACATATTTCTTGCTGATAGAAATCACAAAACCCTATAAATCACGTGCTATAGCACAGGGCAAATATACATCCTGACACCAAGATGAGATTTTTTCACCACTCCCTTCGCGCAGTCCTCTTGTGTGTCCTCTCCAGCAAAAATTGAAATTTACTTCACAGTCCCATCTGCCGTCAACACATAGAATAGGTGATTTCGGTCAACAGAAACAGACAAAATGGCTAAGCAATCTCTTGGTATGTGAAAGCGAATGGAGGAATTATCGTCATATAAGAAGAGAGCTAGAGAGAATCGCGTACGCAGGAGTACCAGGATAATATGGCTTTGATTTTAATATATCTTGAAGGTTATCAGGTTAACATGAAAAAGTCTACTCAGGCATCATCGGCCTGGGTTTAGCGTTATTGCACGTATTGCACGAGAATCATGCTCATCATGAAACATGATAGATATTGATCTTAAACTAGACATCGTCAGTTTGAAATGATATCTACCTTTCATAACATCAGCATCACCGTGAAAATACCCCATTATATCTCACCTCCTGCCTCTACTACAAATGTGTTTTCTCCCTCATGCTGCTATAGATATATGACATTCCTTAACGTATATATACACATGGTTTCGTTTACTAACTATTAATGACAGACGTTTCCAGCAACAGAAACAAGGCCAGAAAGGCCTACTTCACTGCCCCATCTTCGATCCGTCGTAAACTCCTTTCTGCTCCATTGTCCAAGGAGTTACAGGAGCAGTACAAGATCAAGGCTCTTCCAATTAGACAGGAGGACCAGGTTTTGGTTGTCCGTGGTTCCAAGAAGGGTCAGGAGGGTAAGATCTCTTCTGTTTACAGATTGAAGTTTGCTGTTCAGGTTGACAAGTTGACCAAGGAGAAGTCCAACGGTGCTTCTGTTCCAATCAATGTTCATCCATCCAAGCTTGTTATTACCAAGCTTTACTTGGACAAGGACAGAAAGGCTTTGATTGCTAGAAAGGGTGGTAACGCCGAGTAAATTCGCAAACTTTCACACACTTTTGGAATAGGAACAGCAATAATGAAATACGGCTGTTTTCTTATAATAGGGAGAAGGTTTATATATTAGTCTCGAGGTTTGTCATGACATCTAGCTGCAAATGTATTTCTAAAAATCGTTAAGTTTGATGTAGTTCTGCCCTGAGTGAGTAATTTATATTATAATTTGAGTGATATTGCGGCCATACACCCAGACATCTAGAGAGAATGAACAGCGCTGCTTCCCCAGACCTGCTGGCGATAAAGAGGGGGTCATACATGAAACGTACACACGAAGAATACAACCGCTACAACAGAACTGATTGCTGTTTTGAGATCATATTGCTGAGCAGAACCCATACTAAAAGATGAGTGCTATTGTGGAGTCTGAAGATGAAGGAGAGTTGCCGAACGTGCTCAATGGGGCCGATCTCATTCAGCCACCGAAACTCCCCGGAAACTACTCAGCTAGAACACAGAAGAGGTGGTCGTCTTCCTCACGCCGTGACAGCGTTAGCTCTGCTTCCGCTACAACAGATGGAGTTCATGCCTATTTTTCACCTAACCATATCTTCCCGGCACAGCTCTACTCCACCGAATCTGGCCGTCTTTTCCATGCTGGTAAGGTTCTCATCTGTCTGGTGGGGCTCCCAGCCAGAGGTAAGACTAGACTCAGTGTTTCGCTTACTCGTTACTTGAGATGGCTGGGTGTCAAGACCCATCCATTCCATGTGAGTGACTACAGAAGAAAAGTTCATTCCAATTTTGAGGATGACATCCCAAGTGACTATTTCAGTGCCCTTCCTGCTAGTGAGGAAGGTATTAAGCTACGTCAGAGAGTCTTGAACGACTGTCTGAGTGACATACTTGCATTTTTTGAGAAGGACAAGGGACAGGTGGCAGTATATGATGCCCTTAATGTTTTAAGAAAAGACAGGGCACATGTTCAGAAGATGTTTGGTGAGAAGAACATTAAGGTATTATTCATTGAGTCAATTGTTGACGACAAGATATTGCTTCATAGAAATGTTAGCAACGCTGCCGCTTCTCCAGACTATGAAGGTTGGAACCCAAAGGAAGCTAAGGCAGACTACTTGAAGCGTATTAATGCAAATTTCCCAATCTATGAACCAATGGATGATGATGAATCTGAATTACATTACATCAAATTCATAAACTTTGGTGAAAGACTGATTACAAACAATAGTCAGTACGGTTATCTCATCAATAGAATTGTTTTCTTCTTAATGAATTCCAGAATCAAGACCGGTTGTGTATATTTTGCAAGATGTGGTAAGTCCGATTTAGATAAGTATGTTGATGATGAAGTCTTAAATGCAGAAGGATTGGCATTCTCGGAAACATTGGCCAAGACGCTCCTGGAGACTATCGAAGAGAGAAAGAAACAACACTCTATGTACTCCCCAGCGCAGACAACTGCAAACTCAAGCTCCGAAACTCTTAACACTACTGAGAAACACTCATTGAGACAGCCTCCAACAGCTGATGGAAGCGCTAGTGATTCTTTTGTTGTTTGGACTGCCACAAGAAAGAGAACATCACTGACTGCGGATCCATTCAGAAAGAGAAATATTACAGTGAGAGAGAGGTTCCACTTGAATCAATTAAATCCGGGATCCACCGCTGATATGGATGAAGACGAAATTAAGGAGAAGTTTCCATTGGAATACGAGCAAGATCAAAAGGATCCTTACCACCACAGATATGCTAGAGCGGAGTCCTATCATGATCTGGCTGTGAGAATGGAACCGCTATTGCTAGAAATGGAAAGAATGAGTGGTGACATCCTAATAATTGCTCATGAATCCTCACTTAGAGTGTTGTATGGTTACTTGATGGCTTGTTCTTGTTACGAGATTCCATCTTTGCAATTTCCAAGAGATGAGCTTGTTGAGATATCTTATACACCTTATGAGAATCACGCTAGAAGAATACCTATTCCAGGAACTACACCTTAGGTGTTATGGAAATATAAAACATTCATCTATATTCAATTGGAATTATTCTTTTGTAGATGGAAATGCAGTTAGGGGAATTCTATCAGGTCATTCTTTTTTCGCGTTGTTCTTTCTTCTCTCCATCCATAATGCCTTCTCTTCAGCTAGGGTTAACGGGGCAAAGAAACACGAATCCTTCAAGTGAAATAAGGCAACAACTGGTAATTCTAATGCCCAATCAATGATTCCAAAGACTCTGGATAATGTTGCTGCAAAGAAAAGAGTAGAACCGAGTGCGCAACCAATGGAAGTACCAACAAGCACTTGGGGGAGGTCATGGTAACTTAAGTAGACTCTTGAAAAAATTACAGAGTAGGAGACAAATAATAATGTCGCTGTTGAGAGAATCTTATATCTGATATGAAGACCACCCCATTGTAGCCATATTCTCAGAATCAGATATGTAGCAAAGAAGCCCATAAACTGAGAGTGTGCTGAAGGCATACCATACCCGGATCTAAGCCCATTCTCTTGGAACCCAGTAAACTGTACTGGCCTCGGTTGCTTGACATAATTTTTGACGATGTTGTTAAGCATGTCGTTGATTACTTGGCCTCCTGCCATAATGCACGGTTCGATCTCACGTGTTATAATGAACCAGGAGAGATAGAACACCAGGATGCCAATAGGAAGGAGTGAGAGGCCGGCACATGCAAAGGAGAGTGGATCATGTGGGTTATAGAGAACATATGTATCGTCAAAGGGAATGGGGTTGTAGGCCAACTCCATGTTGAAAGTGTTAGTCTTGAAATTGGTGAAGTGTAGTCCTCATTGCTGGTGTAACCACGGACCCGTTGATGAGAGAAGTTTAATTGCAGGGATCCGCGAAAGATAGAAGTACCGGCTACGACGAACGGACAAGTCTCAAAGAAAACAGATGGCTTATCACCATTCATAGAGAATTGAACCGTCTACTATACATTTACGGTGAGTTTTGGTTATATAATAGGGCGAAACCCCTTGGAATAATGTACAGCTGTTAAACAACAGCTGCCAATGTGGACCACATAAATGTTGGTGACCCGCAACAAAGTATTTCATAAGAAGATGCAATTAAAGTAGGTGTTAACAAATCATAGAAGAAGACACGTAAAATGAGATAATATGTTCAAGAGGAAGTGTATCAATAACAAAAGGAAAGGGTATATTCAAAAATCAAAATAAAGAGGAGGGAGTAAATAGACTAAAAAATAACATACAACCCAACACAAGAGACAAATGCCCCCAACGAAGAGAAGACAGTCAGTCTAAACAATGCTAACATGAGAGATGATAAGATGAGATGACAGGCAACAATGGGCACTAGCACCCGTGCTGCACAACAAAAGAGATGGTAAAAAATGAAGAAAAATAATCAAAAAAGGGGAGAAAGGGAAAGAATAAATTCTGGTCTTAGAGGTTTAGCTGGTGCTTCTGTTGCTCTCTTGCCCATCTAGCAGTGTCAATAGTGTTCTGCGAGAAAGATGGGTTAGTTCTGGTCTTCTTTAAGAAGGCCGTAACCCAGTCCTGAGCATAGGCCTGCTTGATTCTTCCATCTGAGAACATCTGAGCCAAATCACCAATGATACCGGCAGCAGCTCTAGAAACACTATCAGACATAGTAAGAGCAGTTTCGTTATTGATAATAGCTAACAGCTCAAAGACCTGAGAGACATACGGGTAAACGTCGTTAGCATTCTCGTGCAAACCACCAACAATACCAACATAACAATCCAAAACAGATTCACGGACACTTAACAAGTAGTCCATAGCATCTAAAGAGTTGCTTTCTGCCTCCATAGATTGTGCTCCCTTACAAACATTAAAGACAACCTGCAAGTATGGCTTGAATGCGGCACCAATGGAAGTGGCAATGTCACCAAAGGCAGACAACACTGCTGGCTTCAATTCTTTTCTCACACCCGGGTTCTGCAACAGAGAACCTAAGATGTTCATCAAACCATCGGAATACTGTCTGAAGTTCTCACCAAGAGAATGGGAAATGTCAGCAACCAATCCAACAGCAGTGTTAGCAACTGGAGATTCAACCTGGTTGAGAGCATTGGTTAAGAATGGCAAGAATGCGTTCATGTACTTGTTGAAATTGACATCAATTGCACTGGCTAAAGCAGAGATACAAATGAAAACATCCTCTTCAATGGATGAGTTCTGCTGCTGACTTTGGAGCAACTTCAACAAAAGCTCCATCAAGTTGTCGGCAACGGCAAGAACATCGGCTCCAACTCTTCTGATGACATTTGTTAACAGCGACAAGATGTTAGACTGTAACTCTTGCAAATTGGCTTTGTCATCAGCTGAGACAACCTGTGCCTGTAACTGAACAGTATGGTTGATTCTCTCCAAAACCTCAGAGGCTATCGCATTGACATATGGCATGGCATCTCTAGCACTGAATAAGACAACAATAGACAATGCCTCATACGCAGCAGCCCTAGCAGCATATTCATTGTCACCTCTACCTGAAACTTTCAACAAGATTGGAATCAAACCCTGATAGTATGGAGAAATCTGGGACTGCTCTTTCTCTCTGACATCCTCATTAAGCTGCTCAACAATGTTGATCAAAGTCCAACAACAGTTTGTAGACACCTTTCCGTGGTCCTCAAGGCCCTTAACAATGGTCTCCATGACTGCTGGCAAATGGACTTCATCATCAATGGCATCGATGTTCAGGTCAGCAATTCTACCGATACACCATGCAACAGTCTCCTTGACCTGCAAGTTCTCATCTGATATCAAGCGAAGAATTGGTCCAAGAGCCTGCTGGACTAAAACAGTCAATTGATCTTTATCTGGACCATCTAAGATCGAACCAAATGCCATAACAGCAGACTCACGGTCTCTCCAAGAAGCAGATCCGATGTTTTGTTCAACAAACTGCAATGTCGGCTGAACAACATAGTTACCAGTATCCTGGGCAAACAACTGCAAACAAGCACCAGCTGCCATAGCTACATTCCATGTGTCATCATCCAGATCATCATTTTGCTTTTTCAAGAGTTGGAACAAAGTCGGGATAATATCGTTGATGGCAACGAGAGCAAAGTTGTACAACTCAGCCGTTGATTGTGGGTATTCTTCCTTCTCTAAAGCAATGTCGATTTCATTCTCACAAACAGTAGACCAGAACTCAACCGCCATGCACGAGACTCTCTCATCATCGGAACGCATACCTGCAACAGTAAGACCGTACAAAGCCTTCTCCATATAGACACTCATATGGGCATAGTACAGCGCCATGATACGAGCCAGGGCACCGAAAGCAGCAGCTTTCAACTCATTATCCTCAGCCTGAGTAGCTTCACAAACAACTTGCATGATGTAGTGCCTCTCACCCTCACGTTCAAAGTTATACTTGATGAACTCTAAAGAGTCAACGAGGGCATTCAATGCAGTTAATCTAACTACCTTGGAAGGCTCTGATGACTGAGCACCTTGAACGATAGAGATTAAAATACCATTCGACTGTGAGACGATGTTTGGGTCGTTTGGATCAGCAGACTCACAAATGTAGCCAATGGTCAACAAAGAGGCACGTTTGACATGTTCCGGCTTCTCCGGTTTGGTGTTCTCCATTATTATACCAATTAACTCATTCCACTCTGTTCTTGGTAGTTCAATGTCGGCAATAGCAGCGACCAACTGGGCAGCAGAGTTTGCAACTCTATCATTTTCAGTTAGGAGGGACTGCAATGCAATCTTCTTTATTTCAGCCTTCGGAGCAGGGTCCATCGCAATCCAACGCTGTGTCTGCTCATGCTTTTTCTGAGCATCCTTTGATGTCAGTTCGTTCTTGATGGTGATACCGGCCAAAATTCTAACCTCTGGTTTCAGAGAATCGTCAGCAAGAATCTGTGTGAGATAACCAATATACATGACAAAGTTCTCTGTTGAGAAGCCCTTCAATTGGGCTTCAGCCTCAGAACGCTTTGCGGGATCTGGGTTTAAGATCGCATTCTCGAGCACCTGAGCAAGTTGAGCACTCATTGCGGATGTGAATAGACTGTAAAGAGCTTTTGTTAGTATTATGGTGCCTCCTAGTATCCTGAATCTGTCTTCGCTAATTTAGTTATAGAGTTTCTCAATAGACGTGGAATGACCCCAATTGCAACATGTTCCAATGGTGGGTAATTAAACGAAAAACATGAAATGCCTGATCTAATATTGATCTCTGGATGGGAGAGTCCATGTTTTAGACAGAAAACAGATGACGTAACAGGTAAACAAATTCTGTAATACTCACTTTGAGTGATAGGTTATTCGTTATTCAACGACTGTCTAATAACTGTTTAGCACTGTGTTTGGGTGTCAATAGTCCAAGCTGGCGGCAATTCACACACGGGTGGGTCTGAAAGGAGGTTGGGTAGTACAGCGGTGCAGGCTTTCCTAAAACAAGCTTGAGCAAACAAAAAGTGGGAAATATCAAGAATCAAATGAAGATGGACAAAGACTTTGATGCTGTTTATGAACACAAATCTTACTTCCTTTGCTTTATATTTAGGGTCGCCTTCAATCAAATCATCTGGAGAAGGAAAAGCAAAAAAAAATCCCACCAAAACAAAGCCGCCGCCCACACACTCAGTGAAGAGCGAGACCCCGAGTTCCGGGTTTTGTTGATATATTTCCATTTTTGGAATTCCGAGGGGAAATTTTCGTTACCATAGGAACGGCTTTGATATATAGGGTTCCGTTATAGTTTTGATTAATCTACAGGCTTTTTGTTTGTTCTGTTACGGTGTCATTACTCTCATATACTTGTGTATGTGTACGAACATACACTCTAAAACTTTCTTCTCATCTCCTTAACCTTCTTGTAGTGCGCTTTCTTACCCGAGGTCTTCTTTACCTGGATTTCATCATACTTTCTCTTAAAGTACTTCTGTGTGTCATCGTCATACATGACACTTTCCAGTATCGTACTATGACGCTCACGGTTTTTCAGCCTGGCAGAATAGAACTCTGTATTTCCTTCCACAATCGTGCCGATTTGGAAATACTCTGGAGTTTTCCACTTGTCTTTCTTGTAATGTCTCTTTGGGTCCAATGCGGCTCTCTGCTCAATAATCTTCAAGTCTCTCTTTACTGTTTCTGTAAGCTCACCCTTCGGCATGTTGAACCACTTGCTACTAGATGATGTCTCTCCCTGCTGAGAGTTCTTTTTAACAGCAGTTAACGGGTCGTTAATATTGGTGATACCCTGCTTCTTTTTGGTGTCAGCCTTTGCACTTGATAGGTAGAGTGGGCCAGTGGATGCTGTCTCTCCCATCGAGAAATCGCCTGTTTCCGTAATCTTTGGAAGTTTGGCAATAGACTTCTTGATTTTAGAAAACTCATCATCGTTTGATTCCTTCTCAGAAGTTTCTGTAGCTGTGTGTGATTTCTTCAACTCATCAAAGAGCTCATCGAGGTTATACTGGTCGTATGCAGTGTCATCAGTTTCAATAAGACTGGCAGTTGTAGAGCTCTCATGAATGGGAGACAACGAGTTATATGCTTCGGATAACATATTTCAACAGTGTAAATAAGTTAAAAAAGACTCCACCATCGGCAAACAAAAGTTCTTCAGAGAGGTTGCATCGCACAGACAAATGCCACTATAGAATTTTTTTTACTCTTCTCCGCGTTGTGTTACTTACGCAATCCATTGATTACATAATCAATATCATCACGTTGCCTTTAAATTATTTCTCTAATTAATGACCATAGATAGACCTTTATATGTGTATTAAGTATTTGTTATAACAAATTATTTTGGAATATAAGTTGCACAATCTCCTGGAAGCTCGAACATAATAGTTGAGTCCAGTAGCAACTCCTTCTTACACCATAGTTTGTTTTCCTCTGTCTTCAGCGTCTTTAACTCGCTGTTCAACAACTCATTGACTTCTAACGACCACAAAAGTCTTCTTTCCAATTGACCGTGAAGAGCTTGCAAACTTTCCATTTCCAGCTCTTCAATTTCTGTGTAGGAAGGCATCCCCTCTACGTCAGAACTGGTCTTGAAGCTGTCCTTGGCGACACTGAGAATACGGTCCTTCAGCGCCGAGTTAGTCTTTTTATACCCCTCCCTCAAATCAGCATTAATATCAGCATTGGCAGTTCTTCCCTTCTTTTTCAGAGGTTCAGTAACAATATCATCCACCGAAACGTTCTGAATCTTTAGAAAATCTACTTTGGTCGAATGCAACGATCTACTGAGTTCTCTTTCAGTGAGTCGTGTGATTCTCTTCAAGGATCTCAGTTCCTTCTTTGGTAATGGATGGAGATTGTCCAGTTTGATTTGGTCAATCTGTGTCATCCACTCAAAGTTATCCAATCGACTCTCGCCATGAATGGACACTAAATGCGTCGATAATTCAATGGCATCGACAAAAGACTCAGCACAGGTTGGAACAAAACAATAAAATGGTGTATCACGGGTATGTTTTCTTACGTGGCATACCATTCTATATCTGAGTGTGGCATTTTGAGCACACCCTTCCCAACGGCAGTGGTAGAGCGGTAATGAATGTCCTGGTCTGGATTTATCATCAATGTGTTCATGGAGTATGTGTGATGTAAGCTGCTCCGAAGTATCCGCTACAGAAGAGCACTCATCCCATTTGCAGTGTTTCTCTTCCAGCAAATCTTCATCAGAAACATCAGATGCCTCAACTTCGGTGTCCTCATTACCCCCGATACCAGCCTCATCCTCGGAGACGGTGCCCTCAGAATCATTATGGACAGAGCTCAGCACCGTCTCATTACCATCTTCAACCCCCGATTCCGTGGCCATATTTTCTTCGTCTTCTGTAAGGTCCAGAGCTTCATCAGGTCTTTTCTTAATACTTGCAGTCACTGAAGTCTTTCTTGTCTTTCTCGTTGTTGTCGTGATCTTCTTCTTGTTTTTTGGTTGCAACTTTTGCAACTTCATCTCCCCCTCCACCTCGGGAGTATTTGTGATCTCGCTGATGTCCATGTTTAGCTTTGTTGATTACCACTTTTTAAATATTATTCGAGTGTATGAGAGGTATTTATGGGCCTTGTTGATGGAACTCCTATCTATATAAACGCTGAATTCGAAATCCGAACCCTCGGAACTCCAGAGTGGAAAAAGTCCTCTCGAAAATCGCTGAATGTGAATACTCACCATGGAAGATGCTTGGGAATCAGTGCTTGTGATACAAAGAACCACAGTATGTCTGATTTGCAACTGAATGTCCTCCAGACACTTGATAAAGAGGGAACAATTATCGACTCTGGCGTTGCTTTCCCTGATGTGGAGTCCAAGACCATTCACGCAGCTCTCAGTTCTCTGAGCTCTCGTAACATGGTGGCCTTCACATCGATTGAGCATGAGCATTGGAATCTGACTGCAGAGGCCAAGGAGATTGTAGAGAAGGGGTCCCACGAATACAGACTCCTTGAGACTATTCTCAAGCTTGAACAGCTCAAGCTCTCGGAGGTGCGCAACGTGTTAGGAAGTGGCGCCGCCGCTGGTCAGTCACAGGGTTTCAAGAAAGGTTGGGTGAAGAAGACTGCCGATGGTAACCTCGTGCTCGGTGACAAGATCAACAAAGATGCCCTCCCAGCAGATGATGTTGCTACTGAGCTGAAGGAGATTGAGCAAACGGGTTCACTCAAGGATACGCAGAAGCTCGCTGAGCTCAAGAAGCGTAAGCTCGTTACAATGACCAAGATCCTCACCTACAAGGTAGAGAAGGCACCGGAGTTTGCTCTTACCATCGAGAAACTTGAGACAGAGATTACCAGTGAAATGGTCATGACGGGTTCATGGGAGAACGCCAAGTTTAAACCATACAACTTCAACTCCGAGGGTTTGGCCCCAGAGTCGGGTGCCCTTCATCCTTTAAACAAGGTTCGTGAAGAGTTCAGACAGATCTTTTTTGCCCTTGGATTCACCGAGATGCCTTCCAATCAGTACGTTGATACTGGATTCTGGAACTTTGACACATTGTTCGTCCCACAGCAACACCCAGCAAGAGACTTGCAGGATACTTTCTACTTGAAGGAGCCTTTGGTTGGTGGTTTGCCAGAGGACAAGCAGTTCTTTGAGAACATCAAGAAAGTCCACGAGGGCGATGCTTTTGGTTCTATTGGGTACAGATATCCATGGAAACCAGAAGAGACCCAGAAGCTCGTTCTGAGAACTCACACCACCGCGATCTCATCGGCCATGCTAAAGAAACTTGCTGCGGACCCACGCCCAGCCAGACTTTTCTCTATTGACAGAGTTTTTAGAAATGAGGCTGTTGATGCCACTCATTTGGCTGAATTCCACCAGGTTGAGGGTGTCATTGCCGGTTATGACATTACTTTGGGCAACTTAATTGAGTTTATGGAATCCTTCTTTGAGAAGATGGGTGTGAGAGATTTGAGATTCAAGCCTACTTACAATCCATACACTGAGCCTTCCATGGAGATCTATTCCTGGCACGAGGGTTTGAAGACATGGGTTGAGATTGGTAACTCGGGTATGTTTAGACCGGAAATGCTTGAGCCAATGGGTTTGCCAAAGAACATGAGAGTGCTGGGCTTCGGTCTCTCTTTGGAACGTCCAACTATGATCAAGTACGCTGTCAGCAACATTAGAGAGTTGTTGGGTCATAAGGTGAGTCTTGACTTCATTGAGACGAACCCTGCTGCTCGTTTAGATGAGGACCTGTCCTGAGCTTTTAATATATAGAGAGGAGTTTGATTTGTCTTGTACAGTACACGTGTCACAACATATGATTATCACCCATTGTACAACGATTTTATATATCATAATCTTACATATACAACAGTTTGTATATGTATACAAAACCTGCGCATCACTTCAAACTATTTAAATCTGGTCCAGAGACAGACCCTGTACCACTGATTTCAGATTCACTATCGGAAACAGCTTCTTCAGCTTGTGATATCTTTATACGGCAGTGCTTCTCCAACAGAGACTTGAGCTGCCTCTTTGAAACCGGCTTTTCCAATACATCAGTGAAATATCCCGAAGTTACAGCCTCCTTGTAATAAGCCGTCAATGCAATTATTGGGGTATCAGAATTTACGCTCGATGTGTGTTTCAACAACTTCACGATGTCAATAACGTCCATCTTGGTCATCTTTAAAGCTGTAATGATAACATCAAACTTCACCTCACCAGTAGCTCTTCTGATCAACTCATCAGCAGCTGTGACAGCCACAACAGCACACCCCAAACTCTCTAAATCGGTCTTCAAAGAGTAACGCAAGATTGGAATAGGCTCACAGAGTAACACATCTAGAATCTGAATTTTACTTTTAGAACCTTCAGACATCTTTGAAGACTGCCTTCTCTTGTGAACTCTTTGTAGTGCTGAAGATTTTGTATCTTCTGTATCAGAACTGGAGGGTGAAAAATCAGATAGAGTTCTTTGAAATATACTAGCTCTGGAACTTCTGTTACCTAACGTTGGTGTCTGTGGCTTTCCTAGTAGTCTTGTGGATGGCGATCCTGAATCAGTACTTGGACTAGATCTTCCTGTTGATGGTTCATAGAAGTAATAATCATCACTGGGAGTAGATGTTGGTGTATGAGCAATAGCGTTGTGTGAACTGAAACTTCCTCTTCTAGGGGATTGCCCACGAAGCAAAGCAGATGGAGAAGATGATCTCTTGAAAGCAGTAGGAGATGAAATGGAGTAGTTTCTCGATCTTGTGTGCCCTGACTCAGAAGAAGAACTTGATATACTGTTTCTGTGCTCTAAATGTTCCGCTTTAATTCTATTTATGACATCCTTGTTGGCTTTGTCCAAAGCTGGAAGATTTCTGAATTGAAAGGAGCCAAATTCACTGGTATTTTCAGTCAGCTTAGATGGTCTGCGCTCACGAAGATGCATTGGTATAGCAAGTGACAAATGTTTCTGAGTTGGAGAACTCGAAGACTTCGCTGTAGAGGGAGATCCAAGAGTCGTTGTAACATTGACTTGTGGTAGCTTTGTTTTCAGTCTTAGAGAAGGTTTCAGTGGGCCAGAAACAGAAGCTTCTTCATCATCAGATGTAGAAAGAGGAAATTCATTCATCTCTGCTCCTCTTGTTTCAAAGTAGTCTGTGCTTTCTGGGTCCTCAATCGCTGGAATAAATGAACCCTCTGTCATGTAAACCATGCTCCAGTTTACAGATTCTAAATAAGGATGGTCTTTAATCTCTTGTGCCCCATTAGCACCTAATCTCCTCCCTGGATCCATAGTTAATAATCTCTTGATAAGATCTTTGGCTTTTGGAGAACAAATGGAAGCCTCCTCTTCGGCCGTGAGGTTAGGCCAATCAATTTCTCCATTCAAAATGTTTTCAAAGACCTTCTCTGGAGAATTGGCATGGAAAGGTGGGTAACTGAATAAAAACTCGAATAATATACATCCAACAGACCACCAATCAGAAGCCTCATTTTCTCCTGTACCTCGAATAGTCTCAGGTGAAAGGTAATCTGGGGTACCCACAAACGTTTTGTTCTTCGCACTGTTATCCGGATCAAACAAGGCCAAGTTTTTTGATCCAGATGATAATGATGTAGAAGATGGAACTTCAGTCTCATAGTCTGGAAGTACAAATGAAGTCTGTGATGAAGATCTCTGCATTGGTCGCAGCTGAGGAGATTCTAGTTGCCCCGATTGCGAATCTGTACCAGAGCCAGAACCTTTGCGATCATTTCGGATAAGGCTATCGAAGAAACTGATGGTTGGACTTGAAGAAGAACTCACTGAATCTGCGGCCGTCAATGCCAATGCGCTTATCGAGTCATGTCTCTGTCTATGACCATGTGGAGTGAGATTAGTAGTCGGTTGGCCAAAAACTTCATCTGAAACTGAAGAAGTTTTGCTTGTTCTCTCCTGACGACAGATCAAACCCATACGAGAGAGACCAAAGTCCGTCAATTTCAAGTGACCATTAGAATCAATCAAGAGATTATCTGGCTTCAAGTCATGATGAACAATACCCTTCTGGTGTAAATCATCAACACCTACAATTACCTCAGCAATGTATTGTTGTGCCCATTTATCTGGGAGACCACCAAGCAACTTGACCATAGTAGAACAATCACCACCAGGCAAATATTCCATCACCAAAAATAGATATTCCTTACTCTGGAAACTAGAGTACAGTCTTGCAACATATGGAGAATCAGACTGGGCCATCATTATGGCTCTCTCAGCTTTTACATTAGTGACTTGGTTCTTGGCAATCATATCTGACTTCTTTAAGACCTTGATAGCAAAGTAATCACCGGTAACTTTTCTTCTTGCCAAATAAACACTTCCAAAGGCACCTTTACTGATTGGCTTCAGAATTTCATAGTCCTTGATGGATGGAACAGTAGATTTCGATGATGGAGCAGCAACCAGTAGCGGTGACAATGGTGGTTTAGATATACTTCCCACAGAACTGATAAACAAGAAATGTTCGCCTGTACTTGATTTTTTCTCCATAGTTTCACCTCCCTCATGTGCAAGAATCAGCGGTGAAGATATTGGAGTTCCTGAAACAGAAATACTGTCAAACCCTCCTTGTGATCTCTTGTTTCTTTGTATTGAACTCATTGGTGAATTATAAAATCCACCAGGAAGGCCAGGGCCGGGTGACGGTCTTCTCTGAGGAGTCATTACGGGGCTCTTGATATGTAGGTCACTCAAAGAACCAAAAACATCATTTTCAAAAGATTCATCCTTTGACAATATTTCACCGGGAGTGATAGATCGTGACGGCGAGAATCGGTCCCTGTTATCTATCATTTCAGTTCTGTGTTGGTTAATACCAGGACTTGGGAGAACATCTGTTCCCATATAAGCGTCTGTAAATATATTGGATTGTGCGGGCTTCGGTCTTGGATGTTCCATTTGTGGTCTTTCAGATCCAGCTTCTGAGGAGAGGCCATCTGATAGCATTCTTGTAATAGATGGTTTTACGTCGTAATTTTGGTTACGAATGTTCTTAATGGTCTCTTTGATTGTAAGCAGTACAAGTCCATCAACTTCATCTTTAATCTTTTGTGAGTAAAGCAGAGAGCGATTAAATCTCTCAACTGTATCAATTTTCTGCCTTGTCATGTCCTCTGTATCAGCAGAGAGTAAGTTTATAGCAGGATCCGATGACCCTGGAATCTTGGAGCTCTGGACGTGTATGAATGCCTCTTTTGTGTTTGGAGAGAAAACATATGTGTTAGAACCCACTTGAAATTCACTAGGGTTAATACTTATGGCAGAGTCACATAGCTCCGATAGCAATGCAAGAGTCTTAAATGGGAATCGCATAGTGTTCATGAACGAACCCGATCTTGCTCTTCTCGAAATAGAAGCTGGTGCTTTACTAGAGTCAGTGACCGGAGCAACCTTGGGAAGCGGTAGATCTTTATACTCTGGAACTTCTTCTGAAAGACCCAGTGATTGTTTACTTAATGATTCCGTAATGGCAGCAATGGTCTGCTTTTGTTCGACCAGTGCATCATGAATCAGTTGAACATCGCTTTCACACTTGTGTTCATTGAAGCAAAGCTGAGAGTGTCTTTCAAGCCACCACGATGGTACTTGCTGTTCGCAAATACGGCAAAGAACTTGTAATGGTGGTGGAACTTCCTCTTCATTGATGATTCCCATGTCCGAAAGGTCTTGGAGATAAGAGGAAAATATTTCGGAACCAAACCCCAGAGAATTTGAAAGCCTTGTGGGGAGTTCCACATTTAAAGAGTTTGCATAAAATGGTTTAAGAATCCACATGGAATGAGTTGGTAGATTGTTGGAGTCATGGATCAAAATACCTTGCCCTTCGAGTTCAATCAATTCACCGTTTGTAGAAAGCGAGCTAAGGGATGCTTGATCGCAGGAGTCGTCTTGGCCGGAGTTCAATGAATGACCTTCGTGAGACGAAACAATGTCATCTTGCTGGTCTTGGTCAATCTTTTCATCATCATCATCATCATCATCATCATCAATTTCAGACTTCATGTCATTTGTGGAAACGAGAAAGCGTACTCTGTAACTTTCATCATCAGTCACCATGATCCGCGTTGCCTCAATGAACACGTTCTTGTCCTCCTCCGAACCCAAGATAATGTTTGAAATTGGACGGTCTACAATCTTTGCAACATTTGTACCAACGACGGATGTCCAGGCTTTACTAATGTGTTTAACATTTCCGTCCATATCCAATTCAAGCAAGATGCTGGGGTTTTTGGAGCTTGCTTGTACTAAGTCCTGCTGTGCAGCAGTAGCCTTCTCTAGTTTGGAAACTTCGGGTGTATCGCACTCTAGCTCGTTGTCAGCATCACTGACAAAAACTGATGGCGTTGATGATCGTGAAGCCATTGCTTTGTGTTTTAGATTTGTTATTGTTGCGGTTGATAATCTGTTGTGTTAAAATGTATCCCACTCTATTCCACACCACAGTGCGCCGTAAACAGTTGCCTTAAACTAGTTCGGGTGCAAATAGTTGTTCTAGTTTTACAATATTGATCCTTCTCTGTGATGATTGAATTTTGTGCCGATTGAGTCTGCTGTTGGTACTACCGCCGTCCTTACAACGTTGATATTGGGAGATACTTCATCTACTACCTGTCAAATGTTTCTGTGTGTATCACTCCAGGTTCTTCTGTCATTATTTCACGGGTCAGTAATACAACAGTCTTGGGAGCACCTGTGTATACGAGTAGGTATGAGGCCTTCAGAAGCAGATACCGAGTACAGAACTAATCCGGTTGGACTCAGTTCTTTTGCTGCTTGAAGATTCACAATGATACAGAAAATAGTAACTTCCTTAAGCCCAGAGAAGAAGCGTGTAACGCGACACCTCCGCTCAAAAGAGGAAGTTAAAATCGATGACTCTCTCTTCAACTTCGAGGAGGACCCAGGTCTTGTTAATCCTGATCAGCCGATATTAATTTTGAATCATGTACATGATGCTGAACCCTTTCCAATTGACTTTAACTCCAATCGAGAAACAATCCAGCTTTCAACAAATATGATTGAAATTATTAACGATGAAGATCTCAGAGCCAATGGTAAGCGAGGCCGAAGTTTTAGAAAGTCTACCATCAAGAAGGTGAAACACAATGATCCTTTGACAGAAGAACTCTATTCGATATATCATAGAAGAATGGCAAAAGAAGAGAAGAGAATGCTCAATATAGATCGGGAAAAAGTTTACACAGAAGCTGACAAGATGAAGAGTCAACTGGAGGCCCTCCAGCAGAATGATTGGGCTAAATCACTTCCCAGTATTACATATGTGAGAGACCTAAAGGACTTCAAGGAGATGAAACAAAAGAGAGAATGGACATTAAACACTTTGAAGATGGTTCTTGCAAAGTTTGAGGACTGGAAACGAAGAGAGGACCGTGTTCTAGGGCGTACACGACAAGCTCTTACTCCACTAAACCATGAACTCAACGACCTCAAATTTTACACAGAGTTGAACAAGGCAGATTATATTGGCGATAGTGAGACTGATGAAGAAGAAGAAGGATTATCAGTCCAAGAAATAAAACGCAAAAGAATTAAAAAAAGAGTTGAGCAATTTGGTCCCATAATCAAGATCAAATTTGGAAATAATGTTGTGGTGGCCGAGCCATTCAAGCACCCAAGAATGGAGCAAATTTGATGTTATAACTACAATCGTTGCTCTTGATATTCCCTTTATGAACATTCTTGTAAAGTGAACCGCGAGATAACTAATTAAGACATTCTTATTGTACAATTAAGTATATTCGATAAAGAAATGATGTAAAGTTAATCAAATCTACTCTCGGCATCTGCTCTTGCAGCCTTCTTGTCCATCTCATCCCAGTCTTCAGCAGACTCTTCATCTTCGTCATCACCGGAGAAGTCACTTCCAGAATCATCACCACCATCACTATAGTCTTCTTCACTCTCCACCTCTTCATCAGAAGGATCCAGGTCACTAGCTTCGTACTCAGACTCCTCTTCACTTTCAGTTCCACTTTCTTCATCAGAGTCACCAGCAAGGAAGGACCAACCGCCATCCAAGAAGAACTGTTTTGGATCGGATTGAAGGGTCTTCATAATCTGGACCCAGTTCAAGTTGATTGTGCTCTCACTGAATGGAATGTCAACATCAGTCAACCAGGACTTGATATCCTCCAAAACTTCAGTTGGGATAGTATTGATATGAACGACTGGCTTCTTGAAGTCTTTGAACACAAATACCAAATCGAAATTTTTCAAACCAAACTGGACTCTTTCCAAATGAGCAACTTCGATGTCCTCCAAAGTGACGACCAAGAATGGCGGGTCAATCAACTGAACTAAACAGTCTCTTGTTGGCATCAAAAATGTGGAAGCTCTGAATGGCACACCCTGGAAACCCAATTCTCTGAACGGGATATCTAGATCAAGAGCACCACCGGAAGCTTCAGCAATAAACTCGCCAAACTTTCTGAACTCCTTATCCAATGCTGCCTTTCTTCTTCTCTCCTCTTGTTCTTGTTCCAGCTCATCATCATCACCATATCTTCTTCTAGCACCACCTCTTCTAGAACCATTTGTTTCATCAAATTGGATATCTGAAGCTTCTCTATAAAATTGAACATCAAATGTTTTTTTCTTACCGATGATCAATGGCGATTTCAAATGTACATGTATAATAACAAACAATTCATCCTTACATGGTTGGAAAAACAAGTGTTTGATATTGGAAAACAGGACATCAATTCTAGAGTCCTGCTTCAAGGAAGACTGATATCTCAAACCATTCTCATGAATGGATAAAGAGCCTGGAACTCTCTTGGTATCTGGCATTGGTCTAGCAAATACATTGTCCAATCTTCTCAATCTACCAGGTTTAGCTTCAATCAACTTAGCCTGTGCAACAACATCGGCCATGTTCTTCTTATCGGCTTCTCTCTTGACACTTTCCTTCTTTAAGTCAGAAATATCCTTGAAAACCTGAGCCATGTGATCATGATCCTTTGATCTCAAAGAGATGGAACGGACAAAGGATTTTTCACCATCGTCTTCATATGGAATCTCCTCTTTCTTGGAAGTATTACCACCGACACCCGGAGAGTTGAAGTTCAATCTCAAATAAGTGTACTCACCTTCGTCACTCTTAGAGCCATTTTTATAAGAGTTAATATGAAATGGAACTGGTCTACCAGATATTGGGATCAAGATAGATTGCGACTTGTAATCCACGTGAACTCTAAGGTCTTTGACAAAACTTGGAATTTGAGTCTCCCTGACGTATGACTCGTATTTCTTGAAGACAACTTTACGCTCATTTGGATTAGCAGCACTTGTGTCACTAAATCTCGCAAGACCTTCTCTTTGTCTCTTTTCATGCAATCCCTTTTGATTTTGTTTTTGACGCATTTCATCAGTCTCATCGTGGTTCTTGGTTTCCGTACGAAGTTTTGATTTCAGAATCTTGGAGTTGGTAGCAGAACCAGAAGCCTCCCTTTTTGGTTTTGGATCATCAGTCAAGTCATAGACTTCCTTCTTAATGTTTTCGGTTTCATCCTTAAAATAAAAGGAGATGTCTGATCTGTTCTTAAGGTACTCAGTCAGTAGCTGGGCCTTGCCATCATGAACTTTTGCAGTGTCAGAAAGCAACAAAGAATATGTTTTTGACTTTGAATCCTTTGTGTTGGTGTTTGTCAGATTATGGAAACCAACAGTGATGTCAAATGTAGCTTTTTCTGGAATTTTACGTTCATTCTTAGCATTCAAAATAAAGGAAGAGTCTCTGAACTCCAAACCAATCAACCAGCCGACGTTCTTCGTAAAGTGCTTTTCCAATTCTGGTCTATGGGCCTTTATGAACGCAAGCGTGTTGTTGTAAATATGTGATCCTGTAAACCCTGGCTTCAGCAAAGAAAGTACTTTTTTCTCAACTTCTAGAAGGAACTCGTAGTTCTTGTCGACATCCTCAGTTGGGTCAATCAAGAATGTACGACCAATGTTGGAGCAGTAAGATTTGTATCTAATACCGAGAGAGGCAACAACAACACCGCCATGCAGGTTGTCATCATTAGATTGAGCACTTGGCTTCAAGTCATACTTTCCACCACTCTGTAAAATTGGAGTATAACACCAATCCAGCTGATCTGGGTCTAACTCAGAGCCCAACTTCTTCCTCAATTGGGTACGGAATTTGTCTTCATCGATCTTGTTTTCAACCCTTTCTGAAAGTATATTATGAGAAACTTTCAATTCTTCATCAACGATATTCACCATCTCTGTTTGAAGGTAGTCCATAAACTGGACACTTGTCTTGGAGGCGAGTTGTAAAGTGTTCAATTCTTTATCATCTTTTAAAGAGATGCACTGCGAAAGTGGGACTGTAACGTCAATCAATTCTAGATCACCCTTTGCAGCATCCCAGATTGGTTCCCACTCAGTCATGAACTTGCCTGTGTACTTGTCTTTTGGGAGAATACCGATCTTTCTGTCATTCTTGAGTTCAACTATAAGATCCTCAAAGAGTTTCTTGTTGTGGTCAGAATCCTTAGACCTGGTCCAGATTTCCATTGAATTAGTCTTGACGCCGGTGAGATACTTAGCCTTACCAGTGGATGTGATGAAAACGACCTTCTCCTTGGTAATGTAGATCAATGTTGCTGGGAACTCGTACCCAAGGATCCAAGAGTGGAGGATGGAGGACTTCTGGTAAGGGTTCTCCTCGTCGGTCGAACCAACAACAACAATCATGGACTCGGCAGAAGCAAACCCATCATTTTCAAGCTTCTTTTGAAGAGATGCAACTCTCTTCTTGAAGGAGATTGTGTCAATTTTTGGTTCAGACATTGCTTCTATTGTTCAAACGTGTCTTCCAATAGCGGGAGGGGTGATAAAGGAGTACCAGTCGCAAGAAATAATCGTGTTGGTGCAAAAATCGAAAGAGCAGTGCGGTATAAAAAAGAAAGTTGACTCAAAAAGTTAAGCTATCGTTCTTCTACTTCCCGTAGCCGCTTTTGTTATGGCTCTTGCCACTCAATGTCTGCCTTCAAGCTCTGTTTCTCCACGCGTGAGATTTTCTTCTGCTTTCAGCAGAGAAGAGAAGCGAAGACGCGTACTAGTGTTCCCCTACCATATTACCCGGCTTTTCATGGCAATTCGCGATCGTTCCCTCCACTCCCCCTGTAAGAGCTCGCACACACACTCTCTCACACAAATCGACAACATAATAATAAGCGCCAGTTTGCACAGAAACATCGACCGGAAATACACACATCTGTCCACACATCAATAGAAGAAGAAAAGTTGAATTAACTGCTCTCCTCCCGTTTTTCACACATACATATATACAGAGTCTACAACAACAGTTTTCTCTCTAACCGCTCGTCCGTTCGTCTTAGATTTGCCACGAGAAGTTAGCGTTAGAGGATCATTATATACCATTGGATCGGACACACAGAGAAACACACACAAGCACAATGGCTGATGTGGAAGATTACTCCTATGACTATGACTATTTGTTCAAAAGTGAGTACACATAACTGGGGGCGCTGTCCTTTTGCATTTCACTCCTGTTACTTGATGAGAGATGCATTGGCTGGCTTTGCTATTTATACCACCATACCTCTCCTCCTTTCCATGGTATTAACAAGCTACTTTATAGTTGTCTTAATCGGTGACTCTGGTGTCGGTAAATCGAACTTGCTTTCTAGATTTACCCGTAACGAGTTCAACTTGGAATCCAAGTCCACCATTGGTGTTGAGTTTGCCACAAGAACCCTTGAGATTGAGGGCAAGAGAGTTAAGGCACAGATTTGGGATACCGCTGGCCAGGAGCGTTACAGAGCTATCACAAGTGCATACTACAGAGGTTCTGTTGGTGCACTCATCGTCTATGATATTTCTAAGTCTGAGAGTTATGAGAGTGTCAGTAAGTGGTTGAAGGAGCTTAAGGACCACGCGGATGAGAACGTTGTTATTGAGCTTGTGGGGAACAAGTCCGATTTAGATCACCTCAGAGCAGTTCCTACTGAGGAGGCTTCTCACTTCTCAGCAGAGAACCAGCTTCTATTTACAGAGGCATCTGCCCTCAATGCGGATAATGTTGACTTGGCTTTCCAACAATTGATCAAGTCAATTTATGGTATGGTTTCTAAGCACCAGTTTGACTTGTCCGACTACTCTGGCCCAAAGCCACCAACTGGTCAGACTATCTCCTTAACCCAAACGCCAGGTTCAGAGTCGTCCAAGAACAAGAGCAACTGTTGTTGAATATCATTGCTACTTTAATTTGTTTTATTGGTTCTTCTCTTCCCTTCTCCCACCCTCTGCGTATTTTGTTGGTGTTAGGTTGTCATTTGCTTGTTAAGTTGTTATTACTATTTTTTCTTTTCTTTAAAATGGACATGAAGTATGATTTTTTATGGATATTATAGAGAGAAAGGGTGTATTACTACTGTTCCAATCTTCTTATTCTTCTCTATTGAATACCATTTTCTAACATATTGGTTGGTGGTTTTTGTTTTGTTATATTATTGTTCTAATCATGAGATATGAATTGAGCAACGCAAAACTATTATCTCTCATTTCCTTTCTTTTGCTATGATAATAAATCTATCATTAAGTTTATTGGATTTTGCTTCAATCCCTATAATCAAAATCTATTATAATGAAAACCTCACAAAGACTTCACACAGATGAATTGAATAGACTATAAAAAACACACTACAATTAATTAATTAATTAATTAAGCAGCAAACTCACCATCCTCTTCATCTTCATCCTCATTCTTACCCTCTTGGTCCAACTTTTCAGCAGTTTTAGCGTAGTCAATAACTTTACCTCTGGTTCTTCTTCCCGTAGTGATGATGTTAGCAGTGTCAATCTCAAGCAAGTCGTCTTCCTCAGCATCCTCGTCTTCCTCGAGCTTAGCATCAAGCTTGTCGTCATCGTCATCGTCTTCGTCTTCGTCATCGTCTTTTTCCTCTGGTGCGTCATCATACTGTCTACGACGCCTCTTCTTCTCCTTCTTTGGTTCACCTTCAATCTTTCTTTTCGAGTCTGCCTCTTTCTCGGTTGTTGTTGGAGTCTCAGCTGCAGCTGGAGTCTCAGCCGAAGTCTCAGCCAGGGTTTCAATTGGTGTCACTTTAATTTCTTTATCCTCGGCCATTATATACCTTTGTTGTGTTCTGCAATCAGTTGAGTTATGGACCTTTAATGTGTGGGTTGGCGTTGGTGTGGGTGCTTAGTTCAACGCGTTTTGCACACCTAAGTGAACATTGAGGAGGCGCGCGCATGGCACAGACAGACTATTCTGTTCACCTCATCTAAATACTTCAATGTTATCCGCGAAAATTTAATTCCCCGTGAAGGCAAACTGAAAGAAGTGAGAACATCAACAACTAGGAAGCTTGAGATCATAAAACAATAATAAGCAACATCAAATACAATGGTATGTATCTTTGTCATTAATACTATTTAGAGTGGATCAGAAAACATACTAACTTAAACGAAGGCACCGATCACGCAGAAAAAGGCAAGACTAGTAAGTACAAAACAAACAGACAAATGTTGATATATTCATTTAACAATATACACAACGCAACAGAAACAATTATACTGACATAAATACGCAGGCTGATATACTTAACTACAGAGTGAAAGTCATCACGGTAGACTCCCGTCAGTTTATTGGGGAACTTTTGTCATTTGATAAACATTACAATGTTGTTTTGGCCAACACTGAGGAGTACAGACTGACCAAGAAATCATTAATGTCGTTGAAAGATCGTGCTAGAAGTAAATCAACAACAGATACTGAACAAGTACATGTACAAGAGCAGAAGAGGACCTTGGGATTGATTATATTAAGAGGTGAGCACGTGATATCAGTGACAATAGAGGGTCCACCCGCCAATGCTGCACCAAAGCTAAAACAGATGAAACAAGGAAATGGTATTATTAAGCCGTTAAGCAAGGGAATTGTCACCAGTGGTCCATCAAGTGGTCCAATGAGAACAGCCAAAAGATTTAATCCTCCTCCTGGGTTTAAGAAATAATTTATAAGTAATTAATGTGGCGGTAGTATTGTTTTTGTAGTTATGACAACATTTGTACGAGTGGCAAAGTTCTCTTATAGTTGGGGTCATGTGACATAAGCAGACTAATATCTAAGCTGTAACCTGGAGATATATCGTCCTATTTCCAAGTATATATGGATTGAATGGGGTGCATATTCTCAATTGCTTTTTGTTCTTTCCGAGGGCACTGTTCCAAACACCGCGATGTGAGGAGTATAAGAAACGCAGTATTTAAAAACAATAAGCATTTCAAATGCGGTATTCATAGACTCCTAGAACTATTACAGAAGCTGATATACTCTGTTCACAAGTGAAATTGAAATTAGAACTTAGGTATACGGCTATCAAGTTCCCAAGTTGTTTCTTTTTATGTTGGCTTCAGGAAAAGTGGGCTCGAAAAGCAGTTTTTCCGGTGCTCCCCCGAAAGCTGCAGAACTGCGGAGGTGTTCATGTGGTGTGTTAATGCGGGAAAAAAGCAAATTAGGAAAAGTTTTTCCGGGTTTGCACATATAATACCCTTCCTTCTACGCTCATATTTTGAGTTTATTTTAGTTTACACCTGTTCTCTTTTAATTTAGGTTGTATTTATTTCATTATTTTGAAAAACTTCAATCTTTTACCAATCTTTTTGTTCTCAATTACGTTTTTCCCTCTTTCTACCAACACAACTTCACGGTGATCAACACATACACACACACAGAAATGGTAGACTCAGAGGTACAGGATGACCCATCCCGTCCTTACAGCTGCCACCTCTGTAACAAGGCCTTTCACAGGCTCGAGCATCAGACTAGACATATGAGAATACATACAGGAGAAAAACCCTTCCATTGCTCTTTCTGCTCTAAGAAGTTTTCGAGATCTGACGAGCTCACGAGACACACTCGAATTCATTCCAATACAAGGGTCAGAAAGACGGGTAAGTCAAGTCAGCACCAGATGGTCAACCAGCCTGTCACATATTATGTGCCACTGCCTTCAAAGGACCAAGTGGTATCTCCAACTGGACAGCTCTTCCCTTGCCCGCTTCCTATTTCTGCTCCTGTCCCTGCTCCACTTTCATACCAACCACACTCACAGCTTCCACAACCATCTCAGCCAACACTCCCTCCACACCAATTACCTTTCCATCCACAACAGGCCCTTTTGCAGTCGAACAAACAGATCCATTTACCGAACATCCAATCCCCTCCAAAAATCCTCAAGTCGAGTTCATCACAGTCATTCCAGACGTCTTCGCTGTTCTCGAGTTCAAATAATTCATCTACAAATCTATCTGCGCTCTCCACAAAATCTAACTCATCGACCTCGTTGCACTCCTTGGGTGGATCACATGTCCATTTGAATGCACTATCAAATTTGAAGAGAATGACTCCAATCTGCTCAACACCCTCTGTCCCATCCTCCCTCCTGCACTCCTCCAATTCTCTCACAACTCTCTCTTCCCTTAACCATCATCACATGTTTCACGGAGGAGACCACATTTCAAAGAAATCGAGACCAACTTCACCACCAATGTTCCAGTTGAGTGAAACACCACTAAGTACACCTCTTCAAAGTCCAAAGATGGGTGCTACTACGCCAACAAATAACATCACTTTGCCGTCAATTAAGAGCTTGGATCTTCCAAGTTTGGATGCTCGCTTTGACTAAAGAACATAGGTGAATACACATATATACATAGAGATACACTTGGGATTTTTGGGATTTTGCGGTTTGTTTTATATCACCGGGGAACTATTTGCTTTATTTGATACTACATATCAATAGAGGTTTAAATATACACAACAACTTATATGTGATATCGTATGATAGATATATTATGAACATGGAGCAGGAAAATGACCTGCCCGCGAAAGACCAACATTCTTCATTCTTTTCTTCCCTTAGGCCATGTATAATGTTAATTGGTACTTATGAGTTACGAGAACTTTTCACTGAAACAGGCCAAGGAATTATTGGAATTCATTTGGCCGTCCCCAATCCAACCTGAATCAAAAAATCAACAGCATCAACAGGTCACACTACAAAGAAAGATAGACTTCACGCCTACGCCTACGTCAATTATCCCATGCTTAAAGCTGCTTGAAAAGACCATTGGTAGTTTCTATGAGAAGCACCAAGGTCCCAACTGGGTTGAATCAAAAGTGGAAGAGATGCTAGAAGATGGCCTCGTGTATATCATTTATGAGAACACGATCACTGGTGAAATAGTAGCCTTCATGTCTCTAATACTCACTACATCTGAAGAAGACGATGATAGTTTTTTGATCTATCTATACGAAATCCATGTTAGTCCTGCATATCATGGCAGAAGACTAGGAAGTCTGCTTATGGCCTCTTTACATAAATTGGTGGAGTTTTTGAAAAGAGGTGAAGTGGAAGTTGATGGTGTTGATTGCACGAAAATAAGTGGCACAAGACTAACCGTGTTTCCAGACAATACCAAAGCATTTGAATGGTATAGATCTATGGGGTACTTGTACACCCTAGACAGTCCAAGGGATCGCAATCTGAGAAATGGGAAAGTAATTAAGCCCGATTATTACACTTTAAAGAGAGATATCTGATTCAAGGTGGATGGTCTAACGTCTATATAGGAAAGTTTGTAAAGGCACAACTTTCATATTTCTTAGGATGCATGTTTTTTTTTTCAATGATGACAGTGTAAAAATATTCTATAAATTTATGAACATATAATCTGCCGTTACATATAAACAAATAAACAAATAAATCAGCAATATAATTGCTATTCATTTATCTATTCTTAACACGGTAATAACCCAAATAAGATGTTTAGTTTTTTATTGTTTTTGATGGCGCGAAAGTCCACTCTCCCACAGACAACAAACTCAACCTTTTCTACTCCACTATACGTAAAAGACAGATCTACTACGATGAAATCGTAATCATAAAACACTTTACGAAACGATGCGTCATACATGTTTAAGACTGGCAGGTCATGGTCCTCGCTACATTCGTCACGCTCCTCCACTGCCACCAAATGTCGGTACAGCTTCCAAGGTAATCTCCAAAACCGTCGGTGCCGTTGCTATATTTTGGATTCTTTACCGCTGCAAAAATGATGGGATGGTGATGCTTGTATGTGCTGTTTTGTTATTTCCGTTTGTAATATGTACTAACTATTGAACAGGGTTTGAAACACCCATGGGACCACTGATTGCTTTTGTTCCCTTCTATTTATTATTTATTCTATTTTTTTTGCCATGGCCCTTACCTTACGTCTTGCCTCATTTTATATTTATTATCAGATATGAGATATATTACAAACTACAAATATATAACATTATGTGTTAAAATTAACATGAAGTATTATGGTATGTGTTGTATAGTATTAGCTGTTCTTATGGTCTCCTATACCCACCTCTCCCTCTTCCTCTTCCATTAAATCCTCTTCTACCATTACTCTTTCTCTCTCTCACCTCTGAGCCTTCTCTCTTGAAATTGAAATCAAAACCATTAGCATTGGCTTCAAATTTCATACGCCCGTCATCAAAGTTTAAGACCACAATTCCCATCGATACATCACACAAGTTATAATGCCACTGGTTTTGAAAAGAGTTATAATACTGGTCGCTCTGCAGTCTGATAGTATTCGAGTTCACATCCCTCTTGTTAAACGATAGGGCCAACGGTGTAATATCATGCTCCTTCGTTGTAGAATTTATTACTGGGATACGATCAAAGCAATTCAATGCAATGCTCAATAGATCTTGTAGCTTTGGTTCATTGACAACAATCTGTTCAATTGTCGATTGAACATTAACCCAAATGGAACTTAGCTGGTTACGTGATTCACTGAACTTGAGTTTGTAAAATTCAAAATTTGGACAAATGCTCAACTCGTTGAAACTCGAGGGATAAAGGAAGTGCAGTCCGTCGGAAATAGTATAATCCATCTTCAAAAATACACTCAAATGGGCTAATAGTCCATCTCTACTTGGAGATGGATGGGAGATCATGATCTTTATATCGCTTCTCTTGGAATTCTGTTCGACAGTTTTGATGAATTGTCCAATTTGTAACATAGTTATCCAAACGTTTCCAGGATCTCCAGCAACTGGTGTAAAATTGTTTTTCTGTTCATTAGTGATGTATCTGTTGAGATCATTGTCGAAGGTTCCGTGGTGGAACAGTTTCTGGTAGGATAATGAACCTCCAATTCCACAAAGGAATAACTCCAATTCATCATCCAATTTGAGTGTATGTGTAGTGTTCTCATCCAAAATAAATAAGTTTGGTATGGAGTAGAGACCCAGTCTGAACTTGTTCAACACAGTTGAATCTTCAACCATACCGTAAATGGTGTATACTGGTACATCCAACGCCTTGTCTCCTTTAACGAAATCCATCAACTCGCTAATCTGACACCCATGTAAGAGCTTCCTTAGAGCCTCAACGTCGTGGTCCACATACTCACCATTGGCCCTAGAAAGATCACTTGTCTTATCAATTAGCCCAGGGCCTAGTAGTGGCGAAAATGCCACAATATGCCTTAGATACGACTCGTGAATCTTGTTAATAGACTGATCGTCAAAGAACCCAAAGCTCCCCGTGTGGACAATAACGTCGGCACTGTAGTGCTGTGCCAGCTCATTTAAAAGAGTCAGATGGCCACGAACCTCTGCAAGACAAAGAATCCTAGTGCCATTACGCTGAATCACGTGTGGGTCCATCTCAAGTGGTATATGCTGTGTTGTATACGAGAATAGTGTCTCCCACTTTCTGTAGTGTGTGTGGTGTGGTGTGGTGCAAATGGAATGCTTGTTTATATTACCAAATTTGAAGGGCGTATTGTCTCCCTTTTCTCTGTATGCTCTTCTGCGTTGTATAAAAGTGATATCGTTGAAAGGGTCAACTAGTTGTATTCAGCTCCTTTTGCGTGGTCCTTCTTTATAGGCAACAAGTCCACAGAAAAATCCACCAGACCAATTCCAGAAAAGGAAAGAGCATACGGGTTTTCGCTTCAAAAGAGCAGAATATTTGCGTTGGTGTCTGGGTGCCGAGCTGCCCTTGGTACTTATTATTACTAAATGTATGCTTGAAAAGCACATGAATAACAATTAATTAAAGAATTCTAATCATGATTTATATATTTATGTCAAACTGATACTGTGGCTTCACGGATTCTTCTACTCATAATTACTGTAGCAGTTGCCATAATAGCCAATGTCCACCAGCCGAGCCATGCAATTTCCATCTTTTGACCCCAGGCAAAGAGGTAGCCCCAGATGAAAGGACCGCCACACCTGGCCGCAGATGCTGTTGAGACTGTTGCACCATTTACAAAAGCTCTGTGCTGTTTTGGTGCAGAGTTGTTGATTGTTACTTGGATCTGTGGAATTGACATTCCCAGGAGAAGGGCACGGCTAGCAGAGATACAATAAGCGGCAACCTTCGATAATTCAATGTCATCGGCAAGAAACACAAGGAATGGTATGATAATGTAAAGGAAAGGGAATCCAGTAATACTTCTTCTGTATATATCAAGTGTCTTGAAGTTTCTGGTAACGTATGGGAGCACAACGATGACGGAGATGGCACCTGTGAACCCAGTAGATGACAGAAGCATACCAGTGTCTTTTGATGTATAACCTAACCCACCAGCAATCTTAAATGGAAACTTTGAAATCAAATCGCCCTTATGGTCTCTTCTTACATCTTGCGAAAGAAAAACTGGGGCAAATTCATTATACACTGTCTGGTGAATGGCAGATATAAAAACACAGAGGATTCCGTAAAATATCTGAGGCTCAAGAAGATCTTTATATGTCATCTCGTATTTTCCCTCTGGCTCTGGATCTTGTAAATGAATAGGAGTGCGTGGTGTACCAACTTCGCTGGCTGTTTCATCATCAACATTTGTAATAATGGAGGCCACATCAGATCCAGTTGCAGCAGCTAATAATCCTTCCTGGGATTCATTTGATAACGAGGTTCTCCATGGTCTCGCAGATTTCTCCTTACCCAATATTCTGTACATAAAAGCGTCACTCATGTCAACAAAATAATCATGACGGTATTTGTACTCCCAGTGAGTTTCCTCTAAGAAGAATAAAGCGATCAACATACTGCATCCAAGGAACACGGCAGCAAAAATGTTTGGTAATGCGTATGGGAACTTAGTCACTAAAGGTTTTAAAAATTCAAACCTTGTCTCTCTACCACTGAGATTTCCCCCAATCAAAGGTCCAAAGACAGCGCCAATCTGATATACCAGTGGCATTGTTGCAAATACTAGCGACTGGTTCTTCTCATCCTTTGCAACCTCTGCCAGACAGGTTCTGATAACACCGACGTTACCATTCAAGAGACCCATGAAGCAGCGAGCAAGTAATGCCCAGTAATAATTCTTCGCAAATCCAAACATCAGTAGCGATGTTGCTGTTCCTGTCAACCCGATGATAAGAATAGGCTTTCTCCCTACTCTATCGGCAAGCCTACCCCATCTGAAACTCGTGAGCACTTGACAAAAAGCAAAGGCCGAAGCTAGATATCCGGAATATTTGGAAATTTCAGCGTCATCTTTGGCAATATCAAAATCCTTGATCATAAAATATACATAAGTGAAAAGAGAACTGAATGCGATCGGTTCCGCAAATCGTACAAAAGCGATCACAGTTACCTGTGCCCAGGGAAACCCAGCCATTTGTTCCTTGAACGACATCGGCTGACTCGACATCTTGCAATCCTATTATCTGTATCTTTGTGGGGTATATGTGGAGTAATGTTGGAAGATATGCTAGATATTATATCTGGAAAGAACCAGAATGCAAAAAAAACATCATAGTAGAAGTTTTGAGGATTAAAAAGTTCAACGGAGTTCTTTCCGTTTTAGGACAAGTATCAAGATGTGATCTGTTCTTCACTGCCAAACTATATTGTATTCTAATATGACTTTTTATTAATCTTGTTGTATAATAGAAGAATATTGAGTAAAACCCGATATGCCTCTTTTCTTTACCTAGGGCACGCACTGAAAACTGGGACGTAGAAATGGCTTTGATGTATTTGACGTATCCTCAACCCCTCCTGGTAAATAAGCTTCTCCGGTTTGATGGGTTAAACATTGCTTGGACAGTGCTGGCCACCATCAATGCTCCACTATGATACAACTTTCTGGGTCTGTAGAATTAGCAACATGTTACTGGCCCTTCTGGTGCGATCATTTCAAGGCTAGGTCAAAACAGAATCCCGCTAAATTTCTTCACCCAAACCAAAGTATATGAATTTCCAAGCTCCTTAATGAGATTATGTCACGGACTAACACTTAAGAAGTCTGGTCCATTTAAGTATGCAGTAGAATCACGAGTCTGCATTCTTAAAGGTTATTGATTCTACAAAGTTTTCTTGTCAGGTCAAACGGAAACAGCGAGTTGAAGAGACATGATAGAATATATGAATCTAAGCTCAGGCGCTATTGATCTGTGTAAATTGAAGATGCTTTGATCACACAAACACATCAGCAAGCGCGAGTGGTTTAGCGGTAAAATTCAAAGTTGCCATCTTTGAGCCCCCGGTTCGACTCCGGGCTCGCGCATTTTCTCTTTTTTTTGATAGAGTGTCTTCATGTGCAAGGATGTTGATAAGGGCACATAAATACATATGTGTCTTTGTGTCATCCCCAATCATCTCTGCTGTGTCTACAACAGTATGCTTTAGACACCTTGTAATTCTTTATATCAAGATTTCATCTGAAACTCTGTAAATTGAGCCTACCTTGTTGTAAAGTGAATAATATTGCTGTGTTTTTTTTACACCGGTTGCTACTTTTTACCAATCTTTTTGCTTCTATCGTACTTACTACATACAGTATGGTATATGGGAGTTTGCAATATCTCCTAATCTGTGCCCTCTACTTTCAGTCTGTTTCTGCCAACTTTTTTGTCCAGTTAAAGAAGCCATATACGATTGAAGACCTTTTGCTGTCAGATGATCAGATTTCAGGTTCTGAGGAACATGTAAGGGCCTTTATTGAGAATCGTATTTCATTTGGTTCTTTTGAAGGCTTCTCTGGCCATCTTCACAGAGACATCGTAAGAAAGTTATTTCATAACAAGATGGTTCTGAATATTGTTCGTGACGTTCCGATCAAGGTTTTTGATGAAGACATCGATTCTTTGGTTAGTAATAATTATATCTACGATAAAGTACTTGATAACTATAACAAGAATTATTCCAGTGACTACAATGAAGTTCAAGGCAAACCAAATAAGTTGGATAACTGGGAATATGAGACACAATTCATGGCTCCAAGACATTTGGCGAGATTATCAAGACGTGGTGCATTGCCCTTTAATGAAAGCGTCAACTATTACTACGATCCAAATACGCTGGGGAACGGCGTATATGCTTATATAATTGACACCGGTATTCATAAAGAGCATCCTGATTTTGAGAATCGAGTCGTGTTATCCAAAGATTTCACATTCTTAAAACAACGAGGCGACCAGAGTGGTCATGGTTCGCATGTTGCTGGTCTTGTCGGTTCCAAAACATTTGGTGTCGCTAAAGCTGTCTCTTTGGTCGATCTCAAGGCATTGGGAAGTCACGGTGAAGGCACACTCAGCACGGTTCTATCTGCTCTTCAATTTGCGGTAGAGCACAGACAGATAAACTCTTTGAAAGCTGTCGTGAATCTCTCTTTAGGATCATTCAGAAATGAAGTTTTGAATGCTGCAATTGATTCGGCCGTTGAATCCGGCCTCGTTGTTGTTGTGGCTGCAGGTAATTTTGGATCTGATTCTTGCCTGTCTAGTCCAGCTAGTGCTGATAATCTGATCTCCGTCGGTGCTATTGATGATAGAACTGATAACATTGCCACCTTTAGTAACTGGGGGAAATGCGTACATGTCTTTAGTAGTGGGGTTCGAGTCAACAGTGTTTCTCACGTCTCAATAGATCAATCTGTTGAGTTAAGTGGTACCTCCATGTCCAGTCCAGTGATTGCTGGTCTTGCTGCTGTGCTATTATCCAGCGGTGTTGACGCCAAAGATGTGAGGTCCAAAATTATTGAAATGAGCACTGCTGGTGCTATAAATGGCATAAAGCAGGAGCATACACCAAATTCCATTGCTTTCAATGGAATTACAAAAGATGATGATGTTTATGAAATGGAGATGATGTATAATGAGGATATTCATGGTCCGCTCAGAAAACCAGTTCAGGCTAAGTTGGTACATGCCAATATGGGCGTTCAGGATGATTCTCAAATTGATATTGATGACTGGTCAAAATATCTTTCTAATGTGAGGCCGGGCTCTATGGAAGCTCTCTTTGGGCCGGGTTGGGAGAGCGAGTGCAAGGATGTTGAGCCTGAGATGGAGTTGATCTACAACCTGTATGCGTTTACTGATGAATCTAAAAAATAAGAGAAGGCCAAAAGAGACGAAATTGATTTTAGAATAGGGGTATACTTTAACTTACAGATCAAATTATGATACAAAAATCTCTTGCAAAATGTCTTGAGTTTTTATCTCTTCTATCTTTTTTCTTCTAGGTCCATACATGAATTCTTTAACTTGTATCTCCTTTGCCTTCTTCGTCTTCTTTTCTTCTGAGGTCTTACCATTATTACACACATTAGATTAATAAAATAGAGATTCACTCTTAATACTAGAATGAAAAATATTGTACGTTATAGAAATAAGCTGAATAGAGAAAGTTCGAATATGCTGAAGTTCCCCATGTTTTAAACCGCGGTCCAAATAGACTTTGTGGGGAAGAAATAAAAAGGCCATCACTTAACTGTTATAGTTCTGCTATCACAGCAACTCTGGGTTAATAGAAAAGACTTAGTTCCTCCTGTATTGAATCTCGGCCATTTTGTTTAAAGAAGGCCACCGGAACAAATAATAGCATCAGAGATGTCCTTTGATGAAATGAAACAGGAACGCGAGCGATGCTCCTTCGACTCCCGGGAGCTTACCTACTTTCTCGATAACGGTAAAGAGAACACCAAACAGCTTGAGGAGATGATGCTCAATTTTGAAAGAGATAATCTCTTCAAGGTTTCAACATATGATCTTTCATGGAAAGAACAGCGCGAGATTACTTTCAAAAGGGTCGCCAGAGTTGTCCCTTTCTTAGCCATGGATGACGAAGAGAAGTTTGTTAAACGCATAGGCTTGCTCTCAATGATTGACGGCTCTACCAGTACAAGACTTGGGGTTCATTTTGGCCTTTTCTGTATGACCGTTCGTGCGTTGGGCACTTCCGAACAGTTCAGCCACTGGTGTGTGGACAAAGGTGCCTTGAAATGTTCAAAATTTTATGGGTGCTTTGCTATGACTGAGCTCACGCATGGCTCAAACGTTGCTGGGTTGCAAACCACTGCCACTTATGACAAGGATAGTGACTGCTTTGACATCCATACTCCACATCTTGGTGCCACAAAATGGTGGATTGGTGGCGCAGCTCACACAGCTACCCATTGTGTCGTGTACGCAAGATTGGTGGTCAAGGGGAGAGATTATGGTGTCAAGAACTTTATCGTTCAATTGCGAGACCTCGAAACTCATGAATTGTTACCAGGAATTTCTATTGGTGATATTGGTAAAAAAATGGGTCGTGATGGTATTGATAATGGTTGGATCCAGTTCACACACGTTACCATTCCAATATTCAACATGCTGAGTAGGTACACAAATGTTGATGACGAGGGTAATGTCTCTACGCCAAAATTTGCCGAGCAAATGGGATATGCCGCTCTTGTTGCTGGAAGAGTATCTATGGTTACAAATTCTTATGATACTGGTAAGAAATTTATTACCATCGCTTTAAGATATGCCACAATGAGGAGACAGTTTGGCAACGATGGGACAGGAAGAGAAAAGAAGATTATTGACTATGCACATCACAGAAAAAGACTTTTTCCACTTTTGGCTACTGTATTTGCTCTTAACTCTTCCAGTATAGAGGTTGTATCTTTTCAGAAGAAAGTTCAACAACTTGTTGCTGATGGAAAGGTTAACGAAGCAGTTCCAAATTTGAAAGACCTATTTGCCTTATCAGCGGGTATGAAGGCATTTGGTACTTGGGATACATGTAAAGTTATTGAAGAAAGCAGACAGAGCTGCGGCGGCCATGGTTACTCCTCTTATAATGGATTTGGTCAGGGTTATAACGACTGGGTAGTTCAATGTACGTGGGAAGGAGATAACAATGTGTTGAGTTTGAGTTGTGGAAGAGCATTGATTCAAAATTACCTATCCTTAAAAAAGGGTGATAAACTTGGTGAATATTCGAAGTACTTGGAGAACTCAATGCCATCTTTTGAATTAGATATCAAAGATTTGGATTCTTTGGAGTCCTTGATAAGGGCTTGGGAATTCATCTCAAAGAATTTGGTTATAAAAGCTGCTAACAGATATAAAGCATTCTCCAAGTCTATAGGTAACCAAGAAACTGCTTTTGAAAAAGTTGCCTCTAACAGATTTGAGATTGCAAAAATCCATACTAGACTCATCACTTTGAAAACCTTCCGTGACAGGGTAGGGTCTTCAAAATCTGGCATCCGTGCCATATTGAGCTTACTTTGTCAGTTATATGCATTGTCGTTCACTATGGAAAACATCAGCCAACTATACTCATTCGGTGTCGTTAAGGGATCAGATTTTTCTGAACAACTGAACTTCAAGATTGATGAAATCAATGAGAAGTTAAGACCCGAAATAGTTGGTCTTACTGACGCCTTTAACTTAAGTGATTTTTTCATTGGTGCTCCAATCGGTAAGAAGGACGGCGATATTTACGAGTCCTACTTCTCCTTTGTTAATGGTCAAACTGGTAAGGAAGGCGTTCCATTCTACTACGAAAATACGGTGAGACCATTCATCCACAGAAGTATGGAGAAGAACGACAATGAGGATTAAAGTTTTCAGTTCACTGGGCATACACCAGGTCCGTTCTCGATTAGAACACTCTTGATGTTTTCAATGGTTCTTGCTACTGCACCCTTAAAGTTATCAGCAGTAAATGAACCCAAGTGAGGAGCTAGCGTCACGTCATGTCTATTACAGAATCTCTTGTCAATATGTGGCTCGTTTCTGAACACATCAAGACCGACAGCGTTTAAAGTACCGTCATCCAAAGCCTTAAGCAACACTTCTTCATCAATAGCAGTACCCCGTCCAATGTTTACAACTCTGCTCCCCTTCTTAAACAGCTGAATTGATCTTTCATTGACCAAGTTCGTAGTGGCTGGCGTGCTTGGAACCGCCAATGCCAATAGGTCGATATTTGGTATCATCTCTTCAAAAGATAAGTAATAGACCGGCTCATAAGGAAGCAACTTCAGTTCCTGCTCTGATAGCGGTGTACGTTTAGTATAGGCAATTTTCATACCCAGTGCCCAAAGCCTCAAAGCAATTTCTTTACCAATGGCACCAAGACCGACAACACCTGCTACTTTACCAGCTGGCGATTCCATGTACTTGCCACCAACTGTCATGTACTTAGACCAGTTCTTTCTGGTTGGGTCATCTGATTTTAACGGCTTCTTTGTATCTGGATCAATGTCGGTACCACCAATAACCTGTCTTGTCAATGTGATATCACCTTGATTCTCTTTAAGAGATTGTTCAAAGTATGAAGTATATCTGAAAGTCCCAAGAGTCAAATAGAGCGCGATGTCAGCAACATCTTTAGCAGATGAGTCACCAACATTAGCCAATACAATACCCTTCTCTCTCAACTTTTTGCCGTCGATTGTGTCATGTCCAACCCATGGCAGAGCGATGATCTTCAACGATGCAGGGAAGATATCAATAAGAGAATTCACACCACCTGGAACTTGAAACAAAGCATTTCCAGACCATATCGCAGCCACATCAGAGAGCTCATTTAAGAAAGAACTCTTCCAGAAGTCGAGATCCGGTTGCATCTCCTTGATTACAACATTAAATTCCTTTCGGAACTGTTGGAAGACCTCCATGTGGTCTGGGATCTCCACTCTATGTGGCATCACTGGGAGAAGAACTTTGAACTTCGTCATAACTTTCTGTGCTGTTTCCGGTTTCCGAATACACTCTACGATTGAACACTTCCTTATTCTTTTTTAACAGGTGTTTAGGATCGATTGTGTATCGAGAAGATATTTATAATAGTTTTGTTCTCGGGCTCTTGCGTCTTGGGGCTTGCTTATCGCTCTCGGTTGTATGTCTCGAAAAGGAAGTTAGCTATGTACGATAATCAGATCAGATTATCTTTACACCCAACACTATAAATAAGATAAAGTATCAGATCTATATAATAGCACTCCAAAACTATGACCTATCAGCACAAAAAACTACAAAATAATCACACATGGCTGCTGGTTATATAAACCGGCAAAAAAAATCAATTTTCCGGAACGGGGAATCGAACCCCGGTCTGCTCGGTGAGAGCGAACTGTGATAGCCACTACACTATACCGGACACTTACAGGAACTTTCAATGCACGGTTTGTAAGACAGAAAATATGTTCACGAACTCAGAAATTCCATTTTAAAAGATGGAGCGAAACATTAAATTGTGTCGGGTAAACATCACCAAGTGCAATATTCTTCTGTATATAAATAATCATATTCTAATCATAGCAGCTCAGCTATCAAAGGCGCAATTGACTCCAAGATGTGTGAGACTGCACGGGCTTTAAAATAACACCGACAAAATGCAAACTGTACGGCACCAACAATCAGTGCTACTTAACCACGCTTCTTTGGGAAGCAGATCCGGTGTGTTCGCTTCCCAGTTTATTCGGCAAAGATTAGAGAAGTTGAACACGCTTGGGATTTTTTCTTTTTGCCACTTGACCAAATTTTCTAACAAGTTCAACGGATGAGAAGATTTGTACCATTGAAAACTGTCACATCACTGGGATTATCATTTGTTAGGCCACTAGGACACACAATTGCTTCAAGACACACACGCTTATATACGCCAGAGAAAAGAAACTACTCTATCATGTCCGAACCAGACTTCACTGCCCTCTTTAAGAAGATTGATGAGCTTAAGCCACAGTTCATTAACCGTCTCCGTAAAGCCGTTGAGATAAAAGGTGTGTCTGGAGATGAATCTCTTAGACCAGAGGTCGTGAAGACCGCATACTTCCTCAAAGCAGAGCTCGAGGCCCTCGGTGCTGAGGACATAGAACTCAGAGAACTTGGTACCCAGCCACCTCCAGTCGCTGATCCAACTTTGCAGTTGCCACCAATTGTCCTCTCTCGTTTTGGTAAGGATCCGTCTAAGAAGACTGTTCTTGTATACGGTCATTACGACGTCCAGCCGGCCAGCTTGGAAGATGGCTGGAACACCGATCCTTTCAAATTGGTGGAGAAGAATGATGTTCTGTATGGTAGAGGTTCCTCCGATGATAAGGGTCCTGTTATGGGTTGGTTGAACTCCATTCAGGCGCACAAGGAGCTTGGTTTGGAATTACCAGTAAACTTGATTACCTGTTTTGAAGGTATGGAAGAATCAGGTTCACTTGGATTGGATGAACTTATTGCTAAGGAAGCGAATGGATACTTCAAAGGCGTTGATGCTGTTACCATCTCCGATAACTACTGGCTTGGTACTACTAAGCCGGTCTTGACCTACGGACTGAGAGGAGTTAATTACTATCAGATTATCGTAAAGGGTCCAGCTGCAGACTTGCATTCGGGTTTGTTTGGTGGTATTGTTGCTGAGCCAATGACTGATTTGGTCAAGATCCTCGCTACTCTTGTAGATACCGATGGTAAGATATTGATCAAGGGTATTGATGAGCAGGTTAAGAAATTAACTGAAGAGGAGGATAAACTGTACGATGACATTGAGTTTGATGTTGAAGTATTGAACCAGGCTACAGGCTCTAATACTGCTTTGTATAATAACAAAAAGTCTATTTTGCAACACAGATGGAGATATCCATCTTTGTCTATCCATGGTATTGAGGGTGCATTTTCTGAGGCGGGTGCTAAGACTGTCATCCCGGCCAAGGTCAAAGGTAAGTTCTCCATCAGAACCGTCCCTGACATTTCTTCTGAAAAGTTGACGGAATTGATTAAACAGCACGTTAATGAACAATTCCAGCTTCTTAAGTCTCCAAACACATGTGAAGCAGAACTTATCCATGATGGTGACTACTGGCTCTCCGACCCATTCAATGATAACTTTACTGCAGCTCGAAAGGCCACCAAGGCCGTCTGGAATATCGAACCAGATCTCACCAGAGAGGGTGGTTCCATTCCAATTACACTTACGTTTGAGAAGGAACTTAAGACATCTGTTCTTTTGCTACCTATTGGTAGAGGCGATGACGGTGCCCACTCTACAAACGAGAAGCTCGATGTCTCTAACTACATTGAAGGTGTCAAAACACAGTCTGCCTATTTGCACTATTACGCCCTGGGCCCAGACGCTTGATATTAATTTTAGAAAACAACTGGTACTTGAATAATTATAACGATTATATTTATTGGAATTATTATCACTTTGTAAGCGATCGACTATTTTATTTCAGGACCTCTTAAATCTAAACCAGCGCTCATCTCCTCGCTATTTTAAAAAACTGGTTATTAAATACTTCGTAACTTGACCCTATAGATCTATTCTCCACAACAACAAATATCAGAACACTTATCAATTAGCGATAAAAATGAGGCCTTCATCATTTCTTTTTGGGACTTTATATAAATCACGAACCATATTGAACCCAGTACGCTACCATTTGGCTAACTCTTTCAAATCCGTTGAGTTCTCCCCATCCTCTCTGCTCATTCTATCATCGCCAGAGCATACCAATGACACAGTCAACGAAATTTTGGCATTCACACATTCTCATCCAGGCCTTCAAATCATTATGGTTAACACTCTTTCGAATCAGTCACCAATTATTGCTGAATTATGGCTATCAGATCGCATTGACATTAAGTCTTTTACCCCACACACCGAGACTGAAAAACAACGAAAGCAATGGGATTTCATTCAAAGTCACTTAAAAGTATCATTCGGTCCCTTGTACAACTTTTCTATTCCGGTAGCAAATGGAACAGAGCTTAGAGGGCCAAATGTTCTTTCCACGATGTTTTTTAAAGACGCAATGAATCCATCTTCATCGATGAGGAACTTGAAAGAGCTGGATATTACCTTACCACTGTATCTTAAGAGTATGAGTCATAAACACAACCTTAAAAAACTAAGTGGGGATAAACTCTTTATTACAAAATTTGATGGAAATGTGTTGCATGAATTGAACAATAACAGCGCTGGTACAACTCTAATGGGCTTATTAAACCGTCATGGAATTAAGAAGGCTGTTGAAATATTTGCTGAACTATCCGATGTGGATTCAAATGGTCTGGTTACCACTTCTAATATATACAAGGTCATTGCAGGAGGTGGTGAGTGGGGACCAGGTGCAAATTTACTTGTGTTAGAAGACAAGGCTCAAGTTTCTCAGAATATGAGTATTGATTTCTTTTTTCTGGACCTAGAGGCCTCTGTGAAAAAGGATATAACCGCTGGTGAAATAGGCTTCGAGCAAGTTTACACAGAAGATGTAATGCAATTGGAACCTTATAAAACTAATCATATACTGGAAGATGTGTTCTTCTTTGGATCTGAGACTGGGTTTGAGATGAATGGTGTCTCTTATGCATCCACGTTTGAGTCCTTGAAATTTCAGGTCCAGTGAGCTTTTCTTCGTACTTTAAAGTATATATGTGATTTATATGATTTTTATTATTTATTATTTGTATATTTAAGAATAACAGCGGTAGTGGTAGTGTTGAGGGGAATGATTGAGAATAATTTAAATTCCAAATATTAATTATTTAGAAAAGTAGCATTCTATACTTCTTATACTTCAACTAAAATATTCTTATATCACAATGTACACCTTAAAAAAGATTACGCAAATAAAAATAAAAAATCTAATCTAAACCTAAGTACTGAAATCTATAATAATGTCTGATAATAAGCAGGATTACCTTCCCGTTATGGGAAATTAAGATTAAGCCATATACACAATTTAACTACACCCGAACATTACATTCATTTTGTGGTGAAACCTGAACACCACCACATCTACATACTATCGTAAGAGCTCAAACACTGAAAAGCATTAAAGCTGTAATTTAATTGAGGAAGTTACCAAGATTTAATATATCGATGAGCTAAAGACGTCCACCACATCTGGAGCGGTGAAACCACTTAGAATTCTGGTCAGGATATGGGCTGCTCTTAACTAACAAATTCTCTCTTATAATGCTGATGTCTTCAGCTGTCAAGCCGAGGTTTCTCTTGCAATAGTTTTCAATGCCACCAAACTTTTTATCAAAAAGTTGTATTGTGCTAATCATACTCTCGTATTTGGAGCTGATCAAATTTTCAAACATTTCATCAGCGGTTAGAGACCATATCGAGTCCTTCAATTGATTCTTATGACCTGCAGTTTCGAGGTCTTTCTTCAACTTGGAGATTGTCTCTAAGAGTTCAGACCTGATTTTCGAGTGATCTGGTCGTAAACCAATACTTGTGAGTTCGTATTCTTTAGCTATTGTATGATGGTCAACACCCAACAACAGTAATATCAGCATTGTCATTACACCCGTTCGATCCTTGCCGGCTGTACAATTGTATGCAATTGCTGTGTCCGGATGATCTCTAATGTATAGCAGTACAGCTCTAAAGGCCTTTCCACCATGCCGTAAGATGTTCTCATATACATACTTAAATGTATACCAAGAGGCGAATAGGTTTCGGTAACGTCGGGCGATTCCTAATGGTGACATGTCCTCTGTTGCAAACACTGGAGTTAGGTACGTATCAATTCCTTCGACAATAAAACCACCAGCTCTTTCATTTTCAGCAGAAGATCTAAAGTCGAAAAAAGCTTGAATTCTTAAATTTTTCAATTGTTGCTTACCCGTTTCAGTAACCATGGATGGGTTGGCACATCTGAAGATGGTCCCAGCCTTCACATAATGCTTATTATCTTCTGTTCTCCAACCACCAATATCTCTAAAATTCGAAATCCCATCAATGTCTCTCCACCTTGGATAGTAATAGATATCCTGAGTTGCTTTTCTGTATCTTTGGACATCATTCTTTGTATGTAACCATTCAGTTATAAGGGCGGTGACCTTGTAGTTAAAGTTTACTGTTCCCTTTTTTGTTAATGGTAGTTCTTCATGGTTGAATTCTTCCTGGTTCTCATCATCAATTATCTCTGTACCGTAGAAGTTGTGATCAGCTGTATGTATGAAAACCAATTTGTGCCTTGATCCTAAGTCATTGGCATAGTACGATGAGTCATCAACTGGAACAATGGTATCATGAAGGCCATAGATACTCAGCACTTGAATTTCTGAATCAAGTTCCTTCACACCCGAAAAATCTTGTGTAGAGAGGTCATGTAACTCTTCCTTTGCTAAAGGAAGTCTCACATAGGCACCAAACCGATATTGTGACCATTCCACCGACCAGGGTTCATCTTCATTATCGAGGGTGTATTCCTTTACTATTTGTTTTGATCTATATCTCCCCGAGCAATTAATCAGATTAGGAACAAATTGTGCTTTCTTACCTTGGGAAAGATACTGCTGTTGTCTGATTGCCCATTGAAACATGATTGTTGAACCTCTTGAGTGCCCAATAATTACGGTGGGAATGAGGTTTAGACCAATTTCAGAGTATAGTCTGCCATGTTTGAATATTTCATATAACAGTTCTAGGTCATCAACTTCACTGGACACAGTACGTCCTGTTTTGGGATTTTCAATTTCCTGGGAATCACCAGAGCCTCTGAAATCAAATCTAAAGGAATAATATCCTAGTTTAGACGCGAGGTCCTGAGCAGAAAGTGACTGGTAACAATAGTTCTTGTGTCCACCCGTTCCATGGAGAATTATAGCAAGTCGGTGTGTTGGCGGGTAATGATTTGCCCTTGAAGTTGGGTTTCTAATGATCTCCTCTTCAGAGAGAAGAGCGGTTGGGGGAGATGTAAATATTCCTACAAGTCCTTCTTGATGGTGGGTGTTGGACTGTGGTAATATAATAGAGATGAGCTTCTCATTGGGAAGAAGTTGGTAGTTAGCACAAACTTCTGACGGAAGTAACTTCACTTGCATCATTATCCAGCAATTAAATACACTGAGTACCAGATCACTTCCTTTTAAACAACCTAATTTTCGGTTTCCCTTTAATAGCAAATTGGAAGACAAATAGAACTCTTTTAATAGTAAAAAAGAAGATCCCCTGGATTTCTCGATCCTCGGTACATGCCAACCCCACATATTTTCCCAATTCGGAGAGTTACTTTTTCTATGCTTTGCGCAAATTTCCAAAGAAAGTATCAATTGGCATATTTATGCACACTTACTGTACTTCTACGATTCAATCAATGCTAATTTAGTCAGGCAAGATAGGTGCACGATGAAATGTTGTTTGTAGTTAAAGAGAAAATAATAAATAATAATAGAACCAGTTAAGCTCACAGCAGGCTCCCCATACGTGTGCGGTGCTTCCAAGTGAAGTCTTGATCTGGACATGGGCTTGATTTAGTCAGCAAGTTACTCTTGATGGTCTCAATGTCTCCAGTAGTCAATCTCAACTTCTCTTTACAATATAGCTCAATGCTACCAAATTTCTTGTTGAAAAGATCAATTGTACTAACCATGCTTTCATACTTGGAGCTCAACAAGTTCTGGAACATCTCCTCTGGTGTGACCCCTATATCTCCAATGGGTTTTGTTGCAGTTGGATTTGTCATAGACTTCTCTATGAGCTTTTGCATCATGGATGAAAACTCTTCCTTGATTTTAGGATGGTCTGGAATCAACCCGATAGTAGTGAGCTCATACTCTTTGGCAATGGTATGATAATCGACTCCAAGTAAGAGAAGAATCAACATTGTCATGACACCGGTACGGTCCTTTCCAGCTGTGCAATTGTAAACAACAGCGGTGTTGGGATTATCTCTGAGGAAGATGAATACCTTTCGGAACGCTTCACACCCAAAATTAAGCATATCATCGTAGACATATTTGTAAGTGTACCAGGATACCAACAAGTTTCTATATCTCATGGCAATAGCTTGTGGGGACATATTAACTTTTTCATACACAGGAACATTGGAAACATTGATTCCTTTGACTGATAAGCCACCAGCTTTGGCAAATTCTTCTACCGATCTGAAGTCAAATAGCTGTTTCACGCCCAGCCTTTTCAATTGTTCTTTACCACAATCTGTGACATTGGATGTATTGGCACAACGAAAAACGATACCGGCCTTCACATAGTGTTGATTGTCTTCAGTCCTCCAGCCACCAATGTCTCTGAAGTTGGAAATACCGTCAATTTTTCTCCACCTTGGGAGATAGTAAACTTTCTGTGTGGCTTCTTTGTATCTCTGAACATCATTAAGTGTGTGAAGCCATTCCGTGACGATCTTAGTGACCTTATAATTCCAATTAACTTTACCTTTATTGCTCAAAGGTAGGTTCTCTGGATTGAAGTCTTCGCAGTTATCCTCATTGATCTCCTGGATTCCGAAGAAGTTATGATCAGCAAAGGGGATAAGTCGGAGTTGATGTCTTGACCCCAAAAGATTAGCAAAGTATGTAGAATCTGATACTGGAACAATGTGGTCATTCAAACCATAAATGCTGAGAACTTGAATCTCTTCATCGAGCATCTTGATCTTTGTTAAGTCCTGGGATGCAAGATCAATGACCTCCTCTGGTGGGATAATAATGTCCTTGTATTCTCCCATTCTATATTGATTCAACACAGTACCAAATGCACCTTTGCCTTCAAGATCTCTTAGTAGCCTTGTTGCCTTGAATCTGGAAGAGCAATTGATCAGGTTAGGAACGAATTGGAATGGTTTCCCCATATCCAGTTTAGCTTGTTGATGTAAAGCCCATTGGAACATGGACACAGCGCCTCTGGAGTGTGCTATGATAGAATTTGGGACCAGGTCGATTCCAATTTCGGAGTAATTAGCACCGTTCTTGAACACTTCGTAAATGAGCTCAAAGTCTTCGATGTCATCAGCCACTTGACGTCCAACAGAAGGATGACTGGTATCCTGTGAGTCCCCACAGCCTCTGAAATCAAATCTGAAGGAGTAGAACCCCAGCTTACTTGCTAGAGCTTCTGCTATGAGCGCTTGGTAGCAGTAGTTCTTGTGGCCTCCTTTGCCGTGGGCAATTATGGCAAGACGGTGCGTAGGCGGATAGTGCTTCTCTTTAGCCGTTGCGGTTTTAAGCAATTCTTCATCACTCAACAGACTTGTAGGGGGAACTGTGAAGATACCTACCAGTCCAATGGCGTTCGGGTGGCTACCAGAAGTGGGAGTTGACACTGAAAGAAGTTTCTCGTTAGGCTTGAGGTCGTAGTTGGTACATACACTGGCAGGCAGCTTTGTGATAGTAGGAGCGACGGTCATGATTACTTGGAGTGTACTGGTTGTTGTTGTGATTAATGAAGCTAATCAAGCTGGTGGTGTTATTGATAGAAGTATTAGATAAGAGCCATTGTAGCCTCATAAAAATGTAGGCCTAGTTTTGTGCTTAGTGTGGCGGAAATCTTCTTTTTTCCCCCACAGTTTACGAACCAACGTGGGAAGACCCGATTGACTACGAACAAACAGCAGGGGAAGTAGGCCGGCCTATTGTGGTTACAGTGGGTTTCTCCCTGCACGCTCGCGAATTTCCAGTTGATCTGCAGCACAGAACTTAGCAGAATATGATCGTAAATTCGTTATTAAAAAATTAAATATTTTTGTATTCTTTAGTCTCTCTGTATTTCTAACCTTAGCCATTCAACCAGGAGTCCTTCACAATGTCCTGCATTGAAGGACGCTTGTGGATATCTCGCTGGAGAATCCTCTTGATCAAATCGATACACCCATCACTTGTGACAAACGGAATGCGCAATTCTCCCTCCATGATTTCATCAACATTATAGAATGGATTTTCCTTGTAAACCAACGTGTAAAGCAGAATGCCCAAAGACCAGACGTCTTGCGGTTTACCTTCATATGATTGTCCATTCAAAACTTCAGGAGCAGCATAGTCCAGGGTACCAACAAAAACATCAAATGGACCCTGTTTAATGTAAGCTGCAGATCCAAAGTCAATGAGTTTGATTACCCCATTTGAGTCAATTATGAGGTTTTCATCCTTCAAGTCCCTGTGAACAACGCCGTTGTTATGTAAGTGATTCACAGCACTAACACATTGCTTGATAATGGATTTACATTCAAACTCAGACATGTCCTTCTTCAACTCAATTAAATCAAAAAGATCAATTGCTGGGGACGGAACCCCATGCGGCGGTGTCTCAATATAGTAGTAATCTTCATCTTCGAAGAAATCAATGAGTCTCATAATGTTTGGGTGTGGATTGTTGTTTAAAGTGGCCATGATCTGAATCTCTGATGGAATTGTACCCAGCTTGCGATCCCTAACCCAAGTGTCAACAAGAATACGCTCCTTAATGATCAATTTGATAACAACACGATACAATGGGTCTTGCTTGTTTTCAGCAAGTACAACTCGCCCATATGCACCTTGGCCCATCTTTTTAAGCACCTCAAACTCCTTGATAGACTTTTCACGTCTTTTCAATCCAATTTTTCTTGGATAGTGAGAGGAAACATTCATGCTCTTTTCAATGGCCTCATTCTCAAGTCTCAAAAGCTGATATTCATTCATGTGTTCATCCAATATCTTATAATCATTTACGTCTGCTGAAGCTTCAGAACCAGATCGTGATTCCAGACTCTTAATGTCAATGGCGCTTGGCTTCGATGATGAAAGTGTTGATGATGATGTCACATTTGTAGATGAACGAGCGGTGGATCTCATACTTGAGGATCTTGATACAGACTGAATATCATTTTCATTCAGAATGGACAGCTGAGACGGGATGTTCTTTTCGACATCACTATCTTCAGCATCACCAAATTGTTCATGGAGTGGAGTTGAGCGTATTGAACTATCGCCATCATCAACTTTGGTACCTTCTTTGAATTCTACTCTTGGATTCCACTTGGAGCCATAGAGAGTTCTCGAATGAGTGATCCACAACACTAAAGTATCAACATTAGAACATCTCAGTTGCATGTCAATCTTTAGAGTAGACCCATCACAGTGTCTACCGTTGATACCAATAGATTCCAAAAATCCTTGCTCACCTTTACCTTCCACAGCTGAATCTATCTGCCTAAAGAAATGCTCTGGAAGAACTAAACCTGGAACAATTTTCAAGTTCTGAACATTTTTAGAAACGAAATTCATAATCTTTGTAAAGTTAGGCACAATAGTATCAATAGACTTTTGTATAAGTTGCTTCTCACCTAGACCAAACAAGTTCTTGGAGATGGACTGATTAAAAGATAAAACCTTATAATCAGAAGATGAGATAATGAACACACCAGCAATATAAGGCATTGTATGGATCTTGATTTTGACCCTTCCCTCAACTTCGTCAATAACTTTAGAAGTGATTGCGCATGGAATTTTGTAACAATTCTTTCTTATAGTAAAATATCTTTGGTCATTTAATGTCTGTGAGTCTAGAATGGTGCGTGGGACATTCGACTCTTCATCCCTTTTGTTTTCTAGGGTGTTAGCAAAATTCGTGATCAAGTCATCAACGTTCTTGATTGTGGCCAATTGGTTAAAGAAGTTGTTTCCAGAGACAGTTTTGTGAGATTCAATGTTCAATGTGTTCATGTTGAGAACTAAATCTACTGAATCACACGGCACTTGATCAAACATACAAATGATTAAGTTTCCCTTCTTCTTAGCCCATAAACTTGCCCATGTCAACTTATTACCACTCTTTGAAATAGCAATAATTTCACCAGAGAAGATGATGTCGGTATTTGTGATAGAGTTTGAAATTAACTTATTGAGGACAAAATCTCTTGAGTCTGGGGAAATTAGATCCAAGAGCGTTAAACGACGTAATGAGTTTCTTGAAACACCAAAAATCAGGCAGGCCAAATCATTAGCCGCCTTTAAGCTCCATGGATCGTCTAACTCACAGGTGAAAACAGCTTGTGGAGAGATGTTCTTCTGAGACACGTTATGGAAGATCCTATTGTTACTGGAACCAGAATTAGTTGTAGGCGATGTAATCGGAGTCTGTTCTGCCAGCGAGGTGAGTGCAAACGTGGAAGCGCCTTTGTTTAAAGAAATTATAGGAGTTTGTACGATCGGCTCATAGAAGGGCGTAGCCAGCGCATATAAAAGTCTTGTCTTTAGTTGGGACTCTGGATCCACATCTTTGTTGACCGCAGTGGAGAGAGATAAATCATGCAAGTTTCTTGCTAGTGATCGTTTTGATGCCTTATGGTCAGTGAGTTTATCTTCCTGTAACATGTCAATCAAAGCTTTGAGCCCTAAGTTTTGATCAACAGTTCTAGTGATTGCTTGTGGGGACATCGGCGATCCTGGAACTGGCGACTCTGGACGGGATGGTGTACGTGGGTGCGGGCTATTGAATAATGCAGCTAATGCGGCTGATGATGCATTTGAACGGATATTGATCTTAGCAGATGATGTAGTTGGCGATCCCGGTACGCTATCCGTTGCCCTTTCTGTTTGCATTTGTGTGATAAAGTTTTCAATATCGAGGTTCAGTGGGGTAGAACTTTGGAACCCAGAGTTGCCAGAGTTCTCAGAGCCATTCATCAAATCTGGCCGGTCCATAAGAATTTCCAATGATCTTTTGAGGATGGAGAGCCGTACTGCCAATGAATTTGGGGAAAGATGAGCGTATGAATATGCGTGGGTGGACTCTTTAGGGAACTTGAGGATTTCTGTCAAGTTGAGTGATAGTTTAGAGATACCACCACCGATGGCTTTGTTTTTCCTTGAGTTTGATCGTAGTAAAGGTGAGTTGTGTTGTGGTTGTGAAACTGGTCTTTTTACGGGCGATAGTGGTGGAGCTCTAGCTGGTGGCTGGTCTTCATCGTTGTAAATGTAGAACTTTTGTGGGCTCTTGATGGGGGTCGGTGTAATCAGAGAAGGCGTAGTCGGTTGGAACACCTGTGTTGGTCGAAACGAATTATAGTCCATATCTTCCGTGTTTGCCAGTCTTGGAGAGGTGATACCGTCTTTCAGGGGGAGCTTTAAGACTGCCAGAGAAGACAGCTCCTGTGGAACCGGTGGGCTGATTGGGGTCGAGGAGCGGCTTGTTGCTCTGGAAGACGGTGTAGAAAGGTTCAGCTTGGTGCCCTTTCCGTTGATAGGACAAGCGTATGGCATCTTTTGAGTGTGTGTCTAGTTTGCAGACAGATTTTCTTATCCTGATATGTAACTGTTTGCGGCTTCAGAAAGAGTGAGTTTGTTGTATCAGTTTACCGCCGTTGTCAGAGTGTCTCTATGGGTAGCTGGTGTGGTATGGTAGTTATATTGTTTAAACTTGGTGCGCAGGGGAAGAAGAAAGCTTCACTGACAGGGTGGGCGGGTTGTACACCTTAGAGCTAGACAGCGTAAGACAATGAGTTGGCGGTAAAACAGGTAGAAGCAGGGAAAGAAAATTTATTGGTGGAAGAGATATTCGGATGATGCAAGGCCCAAGTCTCTTTTGCTCCTTGGAGATATTTGAGCTTCTTTTTAAAAAAAACTGTTAGTTTGTTTTTGGTTGATGGGGGGAGGGCAGATGTGCGCTTTTGGAGTCAGCCTCCCAGTTGAGAAAAAAACTAGCCTGGGGGGCCTTGGTTGTTTGCGGTGGTGGGGAGAGGCAGGGCGGCCGGAGCCAGGTGCGCAGGAGGCAGGCTTGAGAAATATGATGTAACGAACGTGGTATTTTTTGGTTTAGTTTTTTTCGAGGAAGGAAGGCTACGCTCACGCTAAGTGAGAATACTGGGGTCTATTTAGTGATACACCTTCTATAACCTGACGTTTTCCGACTTTTAACGTAGTGGCCTGCTACTTAGGAGTGGTCCAAACGACAGTTTGTTCGACCCTGTGATGACTGTTCGCTGCCCCGCTGAGACGAGGCCCTCAGCCGCCTGAGCCCCCATGTCTCCTACAAGAAGGAGTGTGCCTGCCTGATTGTGTATGCGGATTCTCACTGAGTTGCGCGAGAGCTGGCTAACAAGGGTGTCTGGGTTTTCTCGGCAGGACCATGTAGCGCGCGAATCCGTTCTATTCGCGAATATTATCAGACAAGAATATGTTATGAAATAGCAATAGCATTTCCTTATTAGGAAATCAAGGAGATCTATACAAGCATGTAGAATACATTAGAGGCATGTAGGCATGTAGGCATGTAGGCATGTATATACGGAGGGGGGGTAGACGGGACAGATCTAGGAATCCTCTCTGAATCCTCCTCCAGAAAGTGTCTCTCAGAATTGGAGCCACTACGCTGACCACCAGTGGTGTATAATTAGCTAGATAAAGGCCGATACACAACCTTTTTTCGGATGTTCCTGGTAAGCGGGTGTAGTTTTTTTAATGGTGCACATAGGGTTTCGAGTAAGCTCAGTCTTCATCAAGGCTTCTTAAATGTATGCTCCTCAACGTTTCACCTCCGCTGCGGGTGAGGTTATTCCAAAAGTATCAGGATTAACGTTCAGACTCACAAAGGGGGAATAAGGAGAAAAAAACACACAGCTCACTCTTTCCCACTCTCGCACACACCAATCCTCCTTTTTCGTCCACAAAAACATAAACACTGGTTGTTTAAAAAGCCAGAAGAGGACTTACTGAGCGCTATCCACTCCTGCCCGTTTCTCGGACGAACACGCCAAAACGGGAGAGGTCCGCACGAAAAAACCCATACACACAGACACAGAAACGCACACAGACACAAACACAGACACAGACACAGACAACGTTCTGCCGCATAGGCACTCAAGATTTGAGGGCTTAAAACTAAACAAGAAACCACCATATTCGATCGCAAACAAAAGGCATTCACTCAGCAGGGGGAACGGAACACGAGAACAAGCACCACCACTAGCTAGTAACTACACCGCATATTTATACAGTAGACACACACACACTCTTGTCCCCGTTCGACCGCCACACACAGACACGATGGATTGGCGCGCTGAGCTCTCCACTCAGGAGAGAATGAAGTACGTCTCGGTGATGTTGCAGTCGTTGAAGGAGCTCGCCCTTGCCACCAGCAACCCAGCTGCTGCTGATTTCACAAAGCTGAAGCACAGTGCTGAGGAGTTTGAGAAGTTTTGCTACCAGAACTCCAACAACAAGAACACCTACCTTGGATATCTCAAACAAAAGATTGTCGGTATCAAGACAAACACCCAACACCAGCTTAAGCTCAGGCAATCACAGTCTTCCCAACCCCAGCAACCCCAGCAACCCCAGCCACAACAACAGCAACAGGGTCTCGGTTTGAATATGGCGGCAATGAATCACAATACAACTATGAACCCGCAGCAACTCCAACATCAGTCCCAAAAGCAGTTTCAACAGCAACATCAGCAACAACAACAGCAACAGAATGTTCGTAACACTGCGAACCCAAATCAACTGTTTCTTGCACAACAGGCCCAGGCCCGCCAACAGGCTGCCCAGCAGCTGCGCTCTACTCAGCAGACGCAGCAGGTTCAAAATTCGGCTGGGAATAACTTCAACCAACTAGGACGTGCGCAGCAGCAACAGGCTCAGAGCATCCCACAAACAGTTCCAGCTTCGCAGAGCGCTAACCAATCTAACGGTGTTAAGCAACCACAACCACCACAGCAGAATGCCGAGCTCAATACCTTGATCAAGAATATGCCCATTCCTCCAGCGCTACTACAGAAAATACCAAACATTCCTCCAAACGTGAATACATGGCAACAGATTTTCAACCTGCTGAGCACAGGTCAGCTGGGACAAGACAGCTTTGCCCTAATCAGACAGGCCTATGGTGTTCACATGCAGCTTGTTCAGAAACAGCAGGCTCACCAGAAGCAGATCAGGCAACAGACTAACGTACAGGCGGGCGTTAATAACGGATTGGCCAACAATAACAACAACAACAACAGTGCAGCCAATGATTTGAATACCCAACTTAACAGACACCAACAAGATATTCGAACCAGACAGTTACAACAGAACATTCAGCAGCAACAAGCTCAGCCTCAGACCCTGAAGGTGCCTGCTCAAGCAAACCAGTTTCAACAACAGCAACAACAGAGACCACAAATGGCACAACAAAGTCAACAACAGTCTCCCCAGAACCAACAAACAGGACTCCCAGTTACAGTGCCTTTTTCACAACAGGAAATCCACCGCTTGACCCAGAATGCTCTCCATTTCCTCGCTAAGCTTCAACAGGAGAAGCAGGTGCCTACAGGACTCACAGATGAGCAGAGAAGTACTTTTGTTAAGCGGTATATCCAGCGTCAACAGCAATTCAAGATGGAAGCCATGCAGAAGGGTAAGATTGATGGCTCTTTGATGAATAGCGCACAAGAACAGGTGTCAAATAATGGCTCTGTGGTAATGAACGCTCAGGTGGGTATGAAGCCCACACAACACAATTGGAGTGCTGGAAACGTGGCTAATTCCAATAATCCCAATGTTATGAATCTGTCAATGAATCAGATGGATAGCGGTGCACAGTCTCAACAAGCAAGAAGACAACAATTAATTCAGGAACAAAGAGCCCAACAGGTACAAAAGTATGCACAGCAACAGGCACAGAGCCAAATTCCTCAATCCCAGCAGCGCCAACAGCAGCAGCAGCAGCATCAGCAGCAATTGCAACAGCAACAAATACAGCAACCACAGTCACAGCAGCTACCAGCTCAGCAGCAAATTCCTCGGAATAATCTTGATGATACCAATTCACAGAGAAACTTTATGGTTCCAAACGAAAGGGATCGTATGGAGTTGAGAATCATTCTTAACGAGGTTTCAAAGGTTCCAGTGAAATTGACCAATATGACTGATCAGTTGAACGCAGAGCAAAAGGAGATTGTTCATTCAAAGGTTCAGAGTCTTCTTTTGCCTCTTTTCAATATGATTGAGCAGTTAGTTCCTACTTTCTACACATTAACGAAGAACGTCGAGGGCACAAAGAAGTTGCTGCACATGAGATTCATGGTAAAGGAGGTAATAGATGGACTTAAGAAGAATGAGTATTATGCAACCCCAGAGTTGCTTGAGAAGGTGAAAGCACAATCTCAAAAGTACGTTGAGTTTATTAAGGAACAGTTGAGACGTAAGAATGCCCAGAATCAACCTCAGCAACAACCACAGCCTCAACAGACACAGCAGCATACCCAACACCAAGGTCCTCCAATGGCTGCACAAATTGGTGGCAACCAATGGAACAACAGTGCCAGCAACTCTGGTCAGCTTGGCGGTATCAACCCACAGATTACACCACAACAGCTACTTCAGAGAAAGCAACAACAAATCAACTCCCAATTGACACCACAACAGTTGTTGCAGCAACAGCAACAGAAGCAGCAGCAACAACTAAGCTACCAGGCAGGTACCATGCCACAGACGTCGAATGATTTGAACATTAGCATGGGTGACAATTTCAACAATAACATCGATATGTCTCTTTTGAACTCTAGAATTAATACTCCAGAGTTGTCCAATATCAACAGATTTAACTCATCTCCGGCAATGGCTAATGCTTCGTTTGCTCCTAATGCTAGTTTCAATAACTCTCCACAGATGGGCAACATGAATATCTACAATCAGCAGGGTGTTCAAATGTCATCTGCCCCACAATCAATGCCTGGTACATTTTCCAACAACTTGCCACAGACTCAGATTCAGCAGCAATCCACTGGTGCACAAAAGGGTCGCCAACAGAAGGTACAGCCAACGCTGACGCCTGCTCCTTCAGCATCATCGCAAGGCTCTACCATATCGGCTGCTGCCTCTGTTCCGAAGAAGCCTGCCGTGAGAAGAAAGTCGAAGACTACTTCAAAGAAGTCGACTTCCAATGCTTCTACTCCCGTTGTCGCTCCCAAGTCTATTACAACTCCAGGTACTTCCGGATCTGTATCATCGGACAGTGCGGTGAATAACGTACAAGCACAGTTAGCTAAGAAAGAGCAGGACTTGGTCAACAAGGAAGAACTTTCTTCCAAGCAGTTTGAGGATCTGAAGGCCAAAAGACTGGAGTTATGGTCCATAAGGCCTGCCGATTACTTTGCTGCAAGCTTAGCCAACCTTCTTGAATTGAACGAGGAGGAGGCTAAGATTATCAATAGTAAGTCAAAGTTCAGTGCCGATTCGAAGAATTCACCTTTCACCAAAAATACCACTTTGACTCCATCTGCTGTTTTGCAGACCCCCTTAACATTCTCCAGCGTAAAGACACCGGCTTCGAGTTCTAAGCTTACCAACAGTAACATGCTTGGTAATACTATGTACTTATCTTCTCCAAAACTCTCCCCAAATTCGAGAACCGAAGCTATTAAATGGAATCCAAAGGTTACAAGGGAGGCCATCAATTCTGCGTTCCAGAGTGTCCCAGAGATAAAAAAGTTGTCTCTAGATGATGCCAACGATGGTGACTTTATACCAACACCTCCTCCAGATCATGAGTCCAAGAAACGTACTTCAGAAGAGAGTTTATCGAAGGATGTTGCTGCATTTAAGGCCATCAGGTTGGCTGAAGACAACAAGTTCTTTAATGAGAATGATGATGAGTTGCCAAATGATTTGATGTGGGATTTTGAGTTTGTATCCTCACACCTCACTGATGATAATCAACCAGGATTTTGAAAGGTTTTAGTATGTGTTTCAATGGCCATTCCTTTATTCTATATGTTAATGATTTCTGGTGATACCTTTTGTGGGTATCACAATCTTTCCCTGTATGGGTGTTGGAGAAGTGAAATTGCACTCAAATACATGCGAATTTATAGTTGATGTAGAGAAAACTACAGCAGTATGCAATTGTATGAAAAACGAAAGATAAAAACCTGTTTGATAGTTACACATGGTATAATCACAAATTGAACATCCAGTCAGAAGAGGTTTCAGAGTTTTTGAGCAAGTCTCCGTATTCCGTAAACATGCTGCTATCGATGTTCATCGTTTCAACGAGGTTCATGATTGCAGCTTCAGTAATATCATTATCTACTAAAGAAATACTTGCAGATGCATCAATTGATCCCGAGTTTGAAGGTGGAAGTGAATCATCAACAGTATAGGAAGCATCTACTCCATACAACTTATCCATTTGTAATGTCTTGAAACTTGGTTCCCAAATGATGTGTTCACAAGTAAGGCCAGGGTCCTGAAGAATAGAAAATTCAAGGATCATGCTTCTCCAATGGTTAAGATCATTGTCAGAGCAGGCGACAAAGTAATTCATAGTGTCAAGTTCTTGCAGAACAGTTTGTGGACTTGTCTTGAGATCGAGTCTTCGGAGAAGTGAAAGACGAGCAACTGGGTCACTTGGAAATTTCTCATTGATGAACTGCATAGTATCACGCATACATTTGTACCCTTCCTTTCTGAGGCTTCGAAGGTAAAACTTATACTTCAGTGATGCCTTGAAAGCTTGGTAATAGGTAGTACCCAATGTGTTTTGCATAAGGATGTTGGAACCTGAAGCTGCACGAAAGATGTAGTTGATGGTCTCTTGAATCAAAGACATCTGGGAGTCTGAACCAATACCACGAGATATGAGATCCATGGTGTGATATAAACGAGCGAGAATACTGATCAATGAATTCATGACCCGCTGTAGAATGTTTTCAGTGTACCTATGGAGGTAGAATTTGTGATTCTCATCTATAAAATCGGAAAACCCATTCGTGAGGAATTTGTAAAGCAAATTTGCCAATTCAATGGTAGTACCAAGAAGAATTGTATAATATTCCTTTAGCTTTGTGAAGTTCTGGTTCTCTGCCGACTCATAGTGAATAAATATGGAATGGTAAACGGCGAGAGTTAATGCTTTTGTTTGGAAAGTGTGTTGTAATCGTTTGACATTCGAAAAGTTGATAGCATCTCTCTTCTCCAATGGGATGCTCTTCAGAGCTATCATTTCATCGCAGTTATAGTTGATGCTTATGTAGACATTCATTTGTCTAAGCACGTCAATTAATTCACATACCTTTGGAGCAGTAGCAAGATTGGTAACCATATTTGACAAATCAAAGTAAAGCTTCAATATTCTCTGCGAACGTTTAAGCTCTTTATTTATTGCTGCATCCAATGAAGTATCAGTTTCGCAGAATTCTGGATATCTTAATTCATACGAGTTCAAATTCTGGATGTTTGGGATGTGGCCCGAGATTGTGGAGTAGAACTTGTCAACCTCCAAGATTCCCAACCACACTCTTCTCCACAAGTTGGCATAGTCTTTGTTATATCTCATCTGCTTGTGCCTAGATGCATCTCTGTTCAATCCTATTGTGTAAGCTGACTGGACTATAGTGGCAAAAAGAATCTGAGATTGTGTCAGCTCTGCACCATCACCGTCTTCCGGGGCAAAACTGCAATATAGACGGAAATAGAGTAATGCTTGGATAATGGCTAGTTTGGTCTTTCTCATTACCTTAAAGAGAGAAAGTAAACTCATTGCAGAAGTAATGTACTGGGGTCCAATTGGATGGTTTACTAGTATTTTCTCATATTCTGGCAAAGATGTTGGTAATGGGAGTGCAACGTACGTTAGTCTGATGATGATGAGGAAAATGGAAAGAATGATGAGATCCGATTTATCTTCAATTATGACTGTCACAGGCAAGTCTTCATTATTACTGACAAGGATATTGTTGAATATTCTTTCATCAAAGAAGGTTCTGTCAATGTAGGGAAAATAAGGATACAGGTATTTATAGAACCTTGCCATATATAACTTCAGGATTCTTTTTCTCGGTAGTAGCTTCTCAACAGATTTTTTGATTGAATTTTGTATATCTTTATCTTCGAATTCATCTGTGTCAAGAAAATAGCTTCTACTTGTTTGGTTCTTTGGAATTCTTTCCTTAATGAATCGTGTCACAACCTGGACGACTTCTGGGGACTCTTTTTCGCCAAGTAAACTGAGGAACTCAGTTAACGAGGCATCAAGTCTAGTCTTCTTGTTATCAGATTTTCGTTTGATATCACTGTACTTCACCTTATATAAGGTCTCACAGAGCTTGAAGTAACCCCCAATAATCATACAGTATTGGTCCTTTTTGTTATGTGCTAGCGATGAGAGCGGCTTGTGTTCCTCCATACCAGATCTTTTTACTACCAATGAATAATATGGCTCGTAAAAGTCGATGACCGCCTGGTTGTTATTGTCATCTAAGTTGATATTGTGCGATGCCCTTGTTTGATCTGCTGACATTATACCTATGGATTGTTCCAGGATATGAAGTTGTGCCCTGAGTTTTTTGATCTGGTCGTATGGTGAAGTGATGCCGTTGAGGTTGTCATCGACTACGCAGGACCCAGCAGTAGGAATGGTGCCATCAATTGCAGATGATTGTCGTATAGTAATGCTGGCCTCTTTCACATTGGTAGCTTCGCCTTCTTTCAAAGTGACAATAGGGGCTCCTGTTGATGTAGTCACTCGGTTTACCCAGTGTGGCGGCTCGTACTCACACAAATGGCCGACATTGCAGCGCTGACAGTTAGTACAGCTCGGCCTCTTTTTGTCACATTTGATCTTTCTAGCCTTACAGTTGAGACAGACGACAGACATACGTAGCCTCTTCTTGGGTTTGTTTACCTCCATCTTCACTTGGTGTTGTGTTGAGGTCTTATGTAGTAGTCAGTGTGTCATCGAATGAAGTGAGTTCTCAAACAGGAAAGTATGCACGATGATTAAAAGCAAATGATGTCACAATATTGATTTGAATTAAATATAATGAGCAAAAATTGGTTAGCACGAGACAGAGATCGTATTTAAATTTTATAGGGCCTGGAAGTCATATATGTTTTATAATATTGGGGTGCTGAAGTGAAGCACATAGGGACATCCATAGCAAAACCTGTTGTCCCTACCATGGGATTTACTCGAAATTACTAGTGTTTTACGCGGAGTTAAGCTTTTAAAAAAGCATACATGCGCTGGGTGTCAAATATTATAATTAACAATGCCTTTATCTAGAGACAGAGTTTCTGAATTGCTGCCTGCTATAAGGTAATCCAATTGCTCATATTTCTGCCTGAATTTCGTCTTTCCACCCGCCTGGAGAGATTGATCTTGTCGCAGAACTGTGTTCCATCACCTGGTTACAACAATGAAAAGTTACAAGTTCGATTCTCTACCACATTAAAATAAACTGTTATTTTCGCGACAGGAAAGGTTTAGCTCTACAGGATCCACACATATATAAGCATACGAAGAGATATATATATATATATATATATACGCTCTATACAGGTTCTGGATAATCGCTGTTCCTAATCTCATTACGAGATACACATATTTAGAACTATTCCCTTGTCGATCTGTAACACTTTTGCTACAGAATTCTAGCATTACTACATATACCGAGACAGACAGATACGTGTGTCACGTGTGCTCCGCGCTTGTTTCCTGAATCGCTAGTTTACCAAAAAAGGCACGCCAGGAATACTCAGTTGGCTACCAACTACACAGGCCTCAAAGGTCAGGGCACTGGCGGGACTTAAAAAAATACCAGAAGTATGTCTACAGAAGACATGGATCCCGAGGAGGTCCGCCGACGCTTAGTGCAACAAGTCAATGCCCGTGTCAGTTTACGAAACTCCCAGCTTCGCGTGATGTCCATCCTATATACCGTAATCTTCTTTGCCATTGCAACGCTACAAGTCATTGCCATTGCATTCTTTAGCCGAGGATTTCTTCTATCAAGACAGGTGCTTGATGAGCATTCAACGCTACAGGATGCTATTTTTAAAGGTTCTGATCAATTACAGGCTTTTGACAAGGCAGTGGTGATCATTATTGATGCCTTGAGGTTTGACTTTGTGATACCAGATCCTTCTTCAAATAAGCCATACCACAACCATCTAACACTACCATTTGACACCACTGAGATGTATCCAGAGAATTCCATTCTTCTCAAATTTATGGCAGATCCCCCAACCACAACATTACAAAGGCTCAAGGGCCTGACTACAGGGTCACTCCCAACTTTTGTTGATGCCGGTTCTAATTTCGACGGCGATGTTATCGAAGAAGATAACTTCATTAAACAACTATACCAGAATAATAGATCAATCTCATTTATTGGAGATGATACATGGCAAGCCGTATTTGGACCTTTCCTTAATCATTCTATCCCATACGATTCGTTGAATGTGTGGGACTTGCATACCGTCGACAATGGCGTCGTTCAACACCTCATACCAGCTTTGGATAAACAAAATCAGACACAATGGGACGTTTTAATTGGTCATCTACTTGGTGTAGATCACTGTGGCCATAGATATGGCCCGGATCATTATGCCATGATTGATAAGCAGAAAGAGATGAATGTGTTCTTGCATGATGTGATGCAAAGAATTGACAACAACACTTTATTAATCGTTATGGGAGATCATGGTATGGACCGAACAGGTAACCATGGTGGTGATTCTAAGGATGAACTAGAGGCTGCGTTGTGGATGTACTCTAAAAAGAAGGCATTTAAACCATTGGATAAGTCCCTCTATGATATTTCAAATAACGCCGAGTATTATAGAAGCGTTAATCAGATCGACTTGGTCCCCACATTTTCACTTCTCATGGGCATTCCAATTCCTTTCAATAACCTTGGTGCTCCAATACAGGAGGCATTTCAAACTCTCGATAAGTTCCAGGCGGCAAATTATTACACCATGCAACAGATTCAACGTTACAGAGCGCATTCCAAGTCATTAGCAGATGACCAGAATATCAATCGAAAGTTTGAAGAACTGAAGATCATGTGGGAAAATGATAATAATTCATCTTTTGATAGAAAGTTTTCTGAATATCAGATACTTTCTCTGGAAAGATGTAAAGACCTTTGGGCAAGATTTGATATGGTTTCGATGGTTATCGGTATTTTTTTAATGTTTGCTTCTGTTTTGATCCTGATAATTTATTCAAAACTGATCCCCTCAGTGGTCATCAGTCAACTCTCTGAAGAAATTGTTCCATCAGTCATTGCAATGATTGCTCTTTTTTCTGTGATCTTCCTTGCCACTTCATTGATCCTTAAACCATCTTTCTTGAACTTGAGTTGGTTCATTCTTCTTGGCGTTGCCGTTGGTATCATTTTGGGATTTACTGTCCCTATATTAGATCGTTATTCTCCATTATGGTTATTCCGCTCATTTTTGGATTTATTTAGAGGATTTTGGACTTTGGTAGCCTTGTTATTCGTATTTCTTCACGCAGCTATTTTTGCCTCCAATTCATTTACCATTTGGGAAGACCACATATTGGGTTACTTGCTTACTACGTTTGGTTTACTGGCAGGTTTGAAATCAATGAAGGCGGCTCAGAAGTTCGATCGTGTTTTGGGCCTTTATCACTCTGTTTCATTTATGGTCTTGACCAGAGTTGCTTCCCTCATAACCATTTGTCGCGAGGAACAAGGAGACATGTGTACACCAATGTTTTCTTTGAAATGGTGGGTCATAGCTCTATTGTTTGTTCAAGTGCAGCTGTTTCCATCTATAGTCAAGGCGTTTTACAATATTTCTGGTTCATATCAAAGTGCAGCTCCGTTATGGAATAACATGTTTAAAGTGTGCTTGTGTTTGATTGCATTTTATTGGTCATTGGAGTTCTTCGAACGTAACCAGGTTGATTTCAAGCAGGAGTGGATCCAAGCAATCAACATCTCCACAGTTCATTCTTGGAAATTCACCATTGCTAGGGTAGTTGCTGGAATCACACTTATTGCTGCCAACTTTGGCTGGTCTAGGGGTCCATTGTGTGTTACTCTTGATGTTAAACGCACAGAGACTTCTTCCAGAGAAGCCGCTATTTTGGGTTATCAAAATGTTTACGGGTCGCAGTTTTTTTTGTTAGTACTTAACTTCACTGCTGCAATTTTGCTGTTCACGAAACCAATGGGCCAATTATCTATATTTGTGTTGGTGTATCAAATTTTATCACTGTCAGAGTTGGTATGTATTCTGGATATTCGTTCTAATTTGATTGCCCCCGTGATGTTTGGTCTACTGGGTGCATTCCATTTTTTCACCACAGGTCATCAGGCAGTTATCCCATCTATCCACTGGGATATTGGATTTACATTGATTGAAACCATTATATTCCCAATTACCCATATACCTATTACTTTGAACACGCTTGCATCATTTATCATCATTAGTTTGTCCATTGCACTGGTGACATTCTGGAAGATTCCACCAAGCACCAAGCCAATTGCTCTCTATTCTAAGGTGATTGAGAATTGCGGTGCACTCTTATCATACCAGTCCGTGATAACACTAAGCAGTTTGATATTCGCAGTGGTTTTCAGAAGACATTTGATGGTGTGGAAAATCTTTGCGCCTAGATTTATGTTTGCTGCACTGGTACAGATTACTATGAACGTTGTGTTGGTGCTTGTAACTGTTGGGTTTGCCAGTGGAAGATTGATTATTCAAATCAATAGAATCTTTGGTAAGTGATTTATCAAAACAAAACAAGAAGGAATTACACCTTTTATTATAAGCAAAAATGAAAACGAGACCAGTACATTAAATTTGGTCTGTGCTTAGACCCCTTAATCATAGATGTTTATAATACTTTTGAGTTATGTTTTCTCAAAGCAGAAAACACCCATCATGCATAAATTAGCAGCGATTTTGTTTAAGAATTCCTGCAATTCCTTTAGTCTTTCCCTTTTTGTTAGCTTTTACAATAGTTTCCCGCCATTCTTTGTCCGTCGATGTCTTAGCATAAGCTTTGATAACTTCATGAACGAGTCCAATGTGATCTTTTCGTCTCATTTCATTTTCTGATTTCTGCTCTTGTCTCTTCTTCTGTTCCATCAAAATCCCGCTTTCATCACCAATAATTTCATATACTTTTCTTCTATCTTTACATATAGCCAATACGGAGAATCTCAGTTCTCCTCCATAGTTAGCAATTCTTTCACTAATGATATTTGGGATCTTCTGCAGGAACTCTTCATCTGTTTCACATGTGTCATGGACTATTGGGTATGGTTTTAACCCGTCTAATTCATATAATAGACCTTGTGTACGAACAAAACCCACAAAATGGTATAGGTCGTCATCTTTGGTTGCCTGACGTGGTGGCTTTGTCTCATCGACAAACATGTTAGGAGAGGAGAACGAGTTGTGGGCCTGTCTGATTTCATCTGAGTTAGAGATTGTTTCGCCCTTCATTTCTGCATCAAACGATGAGACAAATTGCTTAAAATCGGAAAGAATGGGGCCCAACTCAACGTCCTCACGGTTAAATAGTACATTCAGAACTGCCTGTGTAGCGCATGCATTTTGAATTCGTTGATGAGCAAAGAATACGTTCTCTGCATCCTCATTATATTCACCTGCGGACAGTTCTCCTGAGGTGTAGTCATCAACACGGTATTTGAAAAGAAAAATAACACCATATACTGGTGCCAATGGATCTAAACAGCCGGGTTCCAGCGAATAAAGCTCTTCAAATTGAATTCCCTTGATCTGCAGGAGTTCAACCAGTTCTGTGAAAACACCCTTTGATCAATAATTAGTACATGCGTAATGAAACAACAAGAAGAAACCTACGGGATCTGAGTCAATTGTGTTCCATCCACCAGCAGACATGGTTTGTAGTTCGCACCTTCAATTCTTTTATAATATTGATGAGACATTAGGGGATTCAATTGTTGTTTTTCTATCTCCGGCTGAGAAGAACAGCCGGAACTCATTGTAGATTGTATACAGATCCGGGGTTAACTACGAAGAAAGCAGGTGCTGGCCAGCGCAATTCCACGTCACTAACAAGAAAGAAACATATATCGCCACACTGCCAACTTCCGTTCTCGTCACTGCAACAAGAACTACACATACAACAGAAACAGAAACGAAATGTCCGAAGAGAAGAAGTCTTTTATTGTGAGTGGTTGTTCGATTATATATGTATCAGTGTTTGAGTAGACTGCATATGGTGTTATCTTTGTTTTCCCCAGGGTTGCTGCATTAGCAGCTAATTGACTAGGGGTGGGCGACAAATTTGTCAGAGTTTTATACTTCATTGAATAGCATCCATATTTGATACTTAATGACCATTGGCAGCTTTTGAACTAACAATTGTCCAGGTCACACTTAAGGAAAACACCTCGCCAGACAAGTGAGTACTATATATGAATGGATTTAATGTTGTGTTGATAACAACAATAGCTAACGCCATACAGGTTTAAAGAGGTCATTGGAAAAATTGGCGGCGAAATAACTCATGAGTATACATTGATCAAAGGGTTTGCGTAAGTATCTTTAATAGCTTGATATATTTTCAAGCCATCTCTGGAGTTGCTTATCTGTTTCATTTTACTAACACTTAATATAAAGTGTTAAGCTTCCAGGCATCCATGTCGAGAGCTTGTCTAAGCACGAAGATGTTGCTACCATAGAGCCTGACCAGGAAGTTCATACTCAGTGATTAGAGATTAACAACTCTTGATCCCTACACTGTAAGATAAACTGAGTTGTGTTGCCATTATATGGTCAGATCTCTACTATGCTCTGTAAGCACAGATACGTTGATTACATTTCAGTTTGTCTTGTTACTTGAACTACAACTGACATGTCAGAGCTCTGTCAATAAACATACTATATTTCTTATCTACAAATGTGTAGAACTTGTTCTGAATGAATACATTAATGTATATGGAATATGGGCTTATCTGTAGTGTGCGTGTACCATAACTCTGACATCATGACATTTGGCATGTGGGGAGGAGGCTGGAGCCATCCGCGTGGGGGGGGGGGGGCTGAATTGCTCTCTACAATAGCCTGTATAGACCCCAACTTAAGTTCCAGAGGAACGATATAACGTAACAGCATTGGCTTCAAAGGAAAATAGAAGATGTGTCTTCATGCAAAGGCTGGTTACCTCGACGTGTCAACTCTCTCTGGGTACGCTGCACTGAACAATGCGCCTGTGCCTAAGCAGATTGACTCCATTTACGAGAACAGGCTGCGCCAGTTCCTTGACGAGGGTCAGTACAGAGATCTTAATTTGCCAAAGTTTTACGACTTTTCACGCGTGGATAATAAAAGAGATACTGATGACCTCAAGAAAGGTTATATTGACTTGGAGGTTCATGAAGTGGATGGTAAACAGGAAAGACCTCTTTTCAAAGACGTCATAACCGAGCAGACCACCTATAGACACACACAGAAGGGTGATGTCTTTGGACCTTCTTGGAAGACCTTCTGGTTTAAGGTACATATACGTGTCCCCGAAAAGTGGATTGGATCTGAGCAAATCATTTTCCAGTGGGATAGTAGCAATGAAGGCTTGTTATATACGACTGAGGGAATGCCACTACAGGCTTTTACAGGTGGTGAGCGTGAGGAATTCATTCTTCCAGGATCCTGGTGCAATGGTGAAGATCACACTTTTTTCATTGAAATGGCATGCAACGGTATGTTTGGTAATGGTGATGGTTCAGACATTGCCCCACCGAACGAGAACAGATATTTCAGATTGAATAAGGCAGACTTGGTCTTGCCAAATTTGGAGGCCCGTGCTTTGAAGATTGACTTTTGGGTTATTGGTGATGCTGCTAGGGAATTCACAGCTGAGTCATGGCAGAAGTATAAGGCTCGTGAAGTGTGCAATCGTATTATGAACACTTTTGATGCTGATGACCTAGGATCCATTTGTAAGTGCAGGGAGATTGCTGGGGAATACATTGGCAAAAATGTCGACTCAGAAAAAGTTTATGAAGACATAACTGCTCCAGCAAATGGTAAAATTGATGTCTTTGGTATTGGACACTGCCACATTGACACCGCTTGGTTGTGGCCTTTTGGAGAGACAAGACGTAAGGTGGTTCGTTCTTGGACAACACAGATTGATCTAATGGAGCGTTACCCAGAGTACCAGTTCGTTGCTTCCCAAGCTCAACAGTACAAGTGGATGAACCAAGATCATCCAAATGTATTCAAGAAATTAAAGGATAAGGTCAATTCTAACCAGTTCATCCCAATTGGGGGATCTTGGGTTGAACATGACACCAACATTCCTAATGGTGAGTCTCTGATCAGACAGTTTGTGTTTGGTCAGCGCTTTTTTGAATCTCACTTTGGTATCAGATGTAAAACTTTCTGGCTTCCAGACACTTTTGGATACTCCTCTCAGATTCCTCAGTTGTGCCGCTTGGCTGGCTTGGATCGCTTTTTGACCCAAAAGCTTTCATGGAACAATATCAATAATTTTCCGAACACAACTTTCAATTGGACTGCTTTGGATGGCTCCCAGGTTGTTACGCATATGCCTCCAGCTAACACTTACACTGCGGATGCCCATTTTGGTGATGTGAAAAGATCTTTGGTTCAGCACAAGAACCTGACCTCAGATCAGACTGGATTGCTGGTATTTGGAAAAGGTGATGGTGGTGGTGGCCCAAATCTAGAGATGTTGGAGAAATTGCGTCGTTGTCGTGGTTTATCAAACACCGTTGGCCTACTACCAACTGTTCATTTGGGTAAATCTGTTGATGATTTCTTTGACAAATTGCTTGACCGAACAGAACAAGGCAAGTCACTTGTAACTTGGGTCGGCGAGTTGTACTTTGAGTTCCACAGGGGTACATACACTACACAGGCCTTGACCAAGAGATTGATGCGTAAGTCAGAGATCAAACTGCATGATTTGGAATACTTTGCAGCCTTGGCTTCTGTTTTGAAACCAAGTCATTACAAGTATCCAACAGCTAAAATTCATGACATGTGGGAAGACTTATTGCTTTGCCAGTTCCATGATGTGTTACCTGGTTCTTGTATTGAAATGGTTTACAAAATGGATGTCCATCCAATGCTCAAGAGTATTGTTGCCGAATCTGAACAATTGACTTTGGAAGCCCTGGATGTACTTCAAGGAAAACCAAATTCCGACATGTTTAACTTGGTAACTACTATGCAGTGGGACAGATACGGGGTGTTCAAGGTTCCCAAAACGTTGACTGAAGGAGTTGATAAAGTATTCTCACAAGTGAGTGGTAAACATGACTATATCTTTGGCTCGACTTCCAGTTCAGGTGCTATTGTTCCCTCTTCAACATCTGTCAAGTACCCTTCTAGAGTGTCTGAGAATAAGGATGGTTCTTTCACTTTAGAGAATGGTAAAATAAAGGCTAATGTGGTTGGTGGTGTCATAACCTCTCTTTATGATATTGTGAACGACCGTGAAGTGTTGGACATGAACACTGGAAAGAACACAACAGGAGCCAATCAGCTGGTGATGTTTGAGGATACACCACTTGGATGGCAAGCTTGGGATACTGAGGTGTTCTCATTGGATAAGTACAAATACATTTCCAATGGGAAAGTTTCCATCAATGAGTCTGGCCCTTTGAGGTCTTCATTGCTAGTTAAACAGAAAATCAGTGAAGTCTCTTCAATCCAAACTATCATTTCTCTTGATGGTCTCAATTCCTTGGATGACCCTTCAATGGTAGAGTTTGACTGCAAGGTTGACTGGAATGAATCTAGAAAATTCTTGAAGGTGGAGTTCCCAGTAGACATCCATTCAGACTTTGCAAGCTATGAGACACAGTTTGGTATCACTCGCAGACCTACACATTACAACACCTCTTGGGATGTGGCTAAATTTGAAGTTTGTCACCATAAATTTGCTGACTACTCTGACAATTCCTATGGTGTAAGTATTATAAATGATTCCAAATATGGTTTTTCGACCCACGGGAATTTGATGAGACTGTCTTTGCTTCGATCGCCAAAGGAGCCAGATGCACATGCTGATATGGGCAAGCACCATTTCAAGTATGCTATGTATCCACATTTTGGTCCTTTGAATGCAACAAGTGTCGAGATGGCCTATAATTTCAATTTTGATGTTGTATCTCCATACTTCATCAAATCTGATGATATTTCTTTCTTGAATTTGGTTCGCATTAAGGGTGACCCTAGCTTAGTTATGTCTCACGTTAAAAGAGCTGAAGATGATGAAGACGTTTCCTCAGGTGATTTGCCAATAAAGATTAATAACGAAGGCGGAAAAGCAATTGTTGTGAGAGTTTACGAGGCACTTGGAGGTAGAGCAAGAGGACTGCTTGTTACTAAAGGCAAGAAAGTTGTAAGTGTCCATAAGGTAAACTTGCTGGAAGATGACTTGGAGGCGTTGGCAGTCGCTTCCAAAAACGATACTCTGACGGAGATTCCAATTGATTTGAGAGCTTTTGAAGTTGCATCTTACAAAATTGTCTTTGTTTGATCTTTTTTATCAATTATTAACTATCTCTCCTATATACTATGATTATGTTCACTTCTAAGATGTTGATTGATTTTCAAAAGACACACCACATATTTCTCAAAATATGCAGACATTCTTTTTAAATATTACACAAATCTGTAAGATTGTAGAACTTAGACTATAAATACAAAAGATGAATCACTCCTGATTTTTACCACCGTTGTGAATAGTATCAACAACATTCTGGATTTTAGGCGTGGAATCACCTGGAAATCCTTCAAGCTTTGGCCAATTCTCTTGATTATGTCCCTTCGTGTCATTAATCGAACTAGTACTATTAGCACTCAGCTGACTGGCTTGTTGCCAAGATGGAATTGTTTGTGGTGAAGAAGACATGTTCTGCTGCCATTGTGGGATGGCAGTCACTGGTAGGACAGGTGAATCGGTTGCAGGGACAGAGCTTGAACGAGACGTGGAAGCAGAATTGACTGATCTTTGCCAGGCTGGAATTGAAGAAACAGGTGGCGAGGATGAGTTGACTATGGTGGACGGGGTAGATAACGCGGCTGGTGAGACTGATAAAGAATGTGATGGCTCTGATGCCTTCTGAATATTAGCCTTTTTGAGTATCTCTGAAGCCGATGGGATAGATGATACTGCTGGAACAGGAGAGGTATTCTGTCCCTTACCGTTCAACTCAGCTGATAGGCTGTTCTTACTTTTAATCAAAGCCTGGAGGGAGTGAAGTTCGTGTTGGATATTGGCAACCTCTGAGGAGATTGAAGTCTGTTGCTTCTCAATGGCTCTCTCAAAGCTTCCTTTCAAATTATCGACTTCTAGCTTCAGAACCTTGATATCTTCTTCCACCTTTGAATTCTTCTCCTTTGTGTCGACAATGAGCTCTTCGACAGCGTCAATGGTATTGGAAATTTGGTCAGCCTTCTTCAATTCATTGTTTTTCAGCTCTTTCTGGACTTCAGTCATCTCTTTCAGCGTCGCTTCAATGCGAACAAACTCCTCGTCAATCGCTTCCTTGTCGGCCTCCAACTGTGATTTTGACTGGGGGAGGACGTTTGGGAGTACATATCTCTTTGTGATTTCGTATAGAGCGTAACCGATGCCGACGGAAGCGGTGGCCATGATAAAATAGTCCTTCCAATCACGCTCAGGCACTGGTGGAGGTGCGGCGGCGAAATACTGCTGGTGCTGGTTCTGGATTGCATAGGATGGTTGCAACAAATCAGAGGATGCTGAGTCAGTGATATTTCCAGAATCTGTTGTTGATGGTGAATAGGTGGAGTCTTGTGATCTCTTTAAGGCCTCATTAATTTCAGTTTTATTGAGACCTTTACTCTCCAAGAACTCCACTTTCTTTTCGAGAGGCGCACTTCCAGTTTGTGGATCTCTAAGAAACGTCACAGCCTTTTCAATAACGTCTTGACGGTCGGACATTCTGGTATTTCCCAATGTTTTGTTGGTTGCTGATAGGAGATAAAGAGACAACACATACACTGAGAGTTTTGAATTGCGGAGGAAATTAGGAGCATTGGAGAAATTACGAATTCGCGATAAGTAAGCACCCGCACATTGGTTGTGTGCCGAGGTACCTTTTTCTGCTCCTTTGTAATAGTGAAGAATAGCTTTCCTATGAGCTGCTCGGGTGGCATGTTCTTTGTTTTTTTGACGTAATGAACTGTGAGAAAACTATTATGAACTCAATTGAGGATATTATCGAGGGAAATGATGATATTTTAGCAGTTTTTTATGTTAAGATTGGGGACCTGTGGCTCGATGACTACAATGTACGAATATCCATATGATTCCCGCTTCCATGAAGTTTTAATATACTAACGTATTTGGATCAGTTTGAAACAGCGTTGAGAATTCTTCCTTTTGAAAACCAAGGAGCTATAATTTCCAAGAAGTTTTCGAAGGATGCACACACAGCACTTGCAAATCAGTTGCTACAGCGCTATGTATGTTCTGTGTTGTCCTATACATCGATGGACTCTCTAAGATTCACTCAAAACGAATACGGGAAACCACGTTTAGACGGCTCAAATATATCATTTAGTATGAGTAATCAAAGTGGATATACTTCAATGGTTGTCTCTGGTTGTGGAACTGAGTTGGGTATTGACCTGGCTTCCACCGAGGATGTGGATCAGTTTGGCAATGATTACATTGTTCATTTCAAAGATATCTTTCACCCAAACGAATTTGAGTATTTGAAGTCTATTAGAAGCAAAGATGAGCTGAAGAACACATTTACACATTTCTGGGCCTTGAAAGAGAGCTATACTAAGAAGTTGGGAATTGGTCTGAATGGTGATCTCCCTACATATTCTTTCTCCAATGTCCATCAGTTAGTATCTTCTAATCAAGAAGGGAAATTTCTTACAGGAGAAACACAATGGGACAATCAAGTCGAATTAAGTATACATGGCCACGTGCAAGACGTTGGTATTTACTCTACTATGATTGACGAACATGTGGTGGTATCAGTGTGTTGTGAAGGAAGGAGTGCAGTAACTATACCAGTGCTGATAGAATTATCTTTGGAAACAATTATGGAGCACTCCAAGATTAAAGCATAACAGAGCCCTGCAGAGTAATTTTCAAGTCTACAGATCAAATAGCCAATAGCTGGATACGCACCAGACTATTCTATATGTGTCTCTGCCAAGTTCGCACGGGCAACATCTCTTCTCACTATATAGAGAGCCAATCTGGCTCGAGCGGTATTGCATTAAATCTTCAGCCTGACAGCTGGCTAAAACTACCAATAGAGGCAAAAAGAGAACCAGAATGAGTAACTCAAATCATTCGTCGCACCTAGTTGGTGGGTTCCTTGGAGGACTCACTTCAAGTGTCACACTTCAGCCGTTTGACTTGCTGAAGACTCGTCTCCAACAGCAGCATTCGGGATCCATCACTGGCACCATTAGGTCACTGAAGAGTTACAAAGAACTCTGGAGAGGCACACTACCAAGTGCAATGAGAACATCCATTGGGTCAGCACTTTACTTGTCTTCTTTGAATCTTTTTAGAAGTGCCGTGGCACGTTCTCATACTTCGAAGCAATCCAGTATGCAAGCCTCATCATCGCTATTACCAAAGCTCACTATGATGGAGAACTTAATCACAGGAGGCGCTACAAGAGGTATTGTTGGGTTTATTACAATGCCGATAACTGTGTTGAAAGTACGCTTTGAGTCCACAATATACCATTATACTTCTCTCTCGGGTGGGCTCATATCCATTTGGCAGACAGAAGGGTTGAAGGGATTTTTTAGAGGGTTCACCGCAACATGTGTCCGTGATGCTCCGTACGCTGGTATTTACGTTTTGTTTTATGAACAAATTAAATTAATGTTACCAAAATTTCTTCCAAGGAATACACCGTTACCACACTTACTGAGTGATGGTGATAGTATCACCAACGAGCTTAGTATGAGCAAGTCAGCATTCATCAACGCCACAAGCGCATTCACAGCAGCTTCATTGGCCACCACATTCACAGCACCATTTGACACTGTAAAGACACGCATGCAATTACAACCAAAAGTTTTTACTTCGTTCATTAGTTCGTTTGGAAAGATTGTTCAAAGCGAAAGCGTTTTTAGGTTATTTGATGGGTTATCATTAAGGCTAACAAGAAAGGCTTTCAGTGCCGGTATTGCCTGGGGTATATACGAGGAGATTGTGAAGTTCGTTACGAAGCTATGATATTGATTATGAATCTTGTACATATGCAGATACTCTGTATTTAAATTCTAAGAGTTTCCAGAAAGTCTGTAGCGTCTTGTGTAATGACCAAGGATGTATTAAGCTTTTTCAAAGGTGAAAATTCGACCAGACTCAGAGCAGACAGTGCCAAGAAGCTGTGATAAGGATCAGGAGCATCCTCTTCTGTTTTACCAAAGCCCCCTGTTATCTCATTTTGTGTTATCTTTAAGAGATAGTTCTTCATTTGATCAGAATCAACCAAATCTGCCTTGCTCAACAAAGACAAGGACCCAGAACACCATAACGAATAACAAGTATCTCCAAACTTATTATCTCTACCGTTATAACCACCTTGATCATTAATATCACAATCTTCATAATCCAACAGTGACTTGTTCCACTCAGAATATCCAATTTGCCTGTGAGCAAGCCATTCCACTGTTCTATCCCATTGTGTTTGTTCTAATCTCTCAATCAACTTCAAGGTGGCAAGTCCACAGAATGTGTATCCAGCATGACTTTCCTGTGCACCTAATCCACCATCATAAACTTTCTTAGACATGACATATTCCTCGAGTTTATCTATATCAATATCATTCTCTCCCTTGTGCTTCAACATCTTTCGTATGGCGACTGCCATGTAGCATTGTCTCAAATCACCATCACCAAAAGGTAAATCATCCACATCTAGTAAAGATCGGAAAGACCCATTTTCCAATTGACACTTTATTAGATAATTCATAATTTTGGAAGCGTCCAACTTTCTCGTGTAATCTTCATGGAGCATTAATAGACAGCATAAGGCAGAGTATGTGTTGGCTATTGTTGGAGGATCATACTTTTTTCCCATAGAATCTGGAGGTAGTTGATGACTCATGGATCCTCTAAACCCTTCACCAGTGTCGATGAGATGGTCATATATGAACTGTGTGTACTCCTCGCGTTCCTTTTCTGTAAAACTGTAGTTTAGTAAAGAAAGACCACCAATTGAACAATAGGCGAGGAGGAGCTTGTTAGAGTCCTCCTTTTGGACCCGTGTAGGTAACAGGCCAAGAGTAAGGTTAAAGTACCTTTTATGTCGTTCTGAGTGTAGCTGTTCCAACATTTCCAAGGTTTTCGAGTGAAATGAAGGGTAGGGTAGGTGTAGGAGGATATGTTGAGAGAAAGACAAGGCAGGCAGGGCACATACCTGAGTGTCAATTTTCACCGCGTTCGTCCACCATAATGTTACCGTTGGAATAAAGATCTGCAACCGATGATGGTCTACATAAATAACAAATAAAAAAGACATTGATTTCATTTAATTGATGAATAAGACTTACATATCATTCCATGCTGTGATCCATTTGGCTCAAAAAGTCCTGATCGTCCAACGTGCTTTGCAACTCAAAATTGGTATCATCCATCATGTCCAAATCCCCAGTACCAAAAACGTTAGTATCAAATCCAGCTAATTGATCCTCGCCAGCATCATCATCCGGAATTGTGTAGCTGGTATTACCCATGATAATGTCGTTGTCCGGAGGTTTCATCTCCGAAGCAACTTGAGCAGCAGCTGCGGCCGCTGCTTCAGCTTCAGCAGCAGCTTTAGCAGCCTCTTCTTCTTGCTCTTTAGCCTTCTTGAGGTCCTCCCAGTATGTGACTGGAGCTTCTGAAATGTCATTTCGTAGAGCTTGTATTTGCCTGATATTGTGAGAACTCATAGTAATACTTTTATTCACTTTACTGGTGAATTGCTCCTTGACTTCATCTGTGTTGATCGAGGACCGCTTCTCAAATGATTCTCCCATTCTGAATATCGTTTCAATCATGAATTTAGAATTTTCAAACTGCTCACTCGCATGTTTTGTATTTTGCGTAATATCTGCAATTTCTGTTTGCAAGAGTTCCAGCTTCTGCTTCATCAATTGCAAGTTACCGAAGTATAACTCATCCTTAATATCCTTTATATCCACCTTTGTGGTTTGCACATTGGTGAAAGGTAGGGGCTTTATAATTTTGGAGATAGGAATCCACTTCTCTGTCAGGTTCTCAATGAGCTCCTGGTTTAGCAGAAATCTCTGCGTAGCAGCTGAACGAAAAGACATAATATCGGCTTCATCATGCATCCCTCCAATGTCATCGGCCGTTTGTTGTTGGGAGTGTTGCTGGTGGTGCACCTGTTGTTGCACTTTTTGGCGACGTCTTGCTGTCTGTGGTTTGACCATTTATACCTCCAAATGTATTCTATTTTGATTAATGTTATGGATATCTTTGTTTATTGAAGTGTTTCTAATCTAGCACCTCCAGTTGTTGTCTGTTTGGGGAATCCTTCAAAATGGTGTTGAGGTGTATATAAAACATTGTATATTTCCTAAAGAACATAATTGCTATAAATGGAAATAAGCGTGTACAGCTGTTTTCGGTTGTCGCACGCGTCGTCGTGTTACGCGTTCATGCAGTTGGCCAACGGATTTCGGCCCTCTAAATTGCATCTCCACTAGAAACAAATATATTTGAGTAATCGCAAAATCACGTTGCTGTATCGGAAGGATATTGCTTATTCTTGTATATGACATCTACGATCAACCTGTTTCAGCTCTGTCAAAATTTGAAACTCGTTTGATAAGGAACAGAAGGATCTCACAAACAGAATCTTGTGTTTGGGAGGAATGATGAATAATAACAATAACAGCTGGTCCACCTTCACGGCACCGTACCCTATGATGGAGCGTCCATCAGAGCATGTCGGCCATAGTGAATCATCTCCGACGAAGAGCTTCTTTCCTGGCCAGACACATCAGCTCCCTTACCCATCAGCACCATATCCGACTTATTCGTTCTCAAGTGTAAATGCATCAACGGACAGTATCACTACTCGCCTTCAGAACGTCCAGCTTCAGGACCGCCAAGTCAGTGTCGGTTCTAATTCTGCTGCTATGGGATCTTCATTGTCTTTTCAAAGTTCTCTCGATGAACAACAGTCAAAACAGGGATCCATCACAGGTACAACGCAACCACAGCATCAGAAGCCCTCGATCCAACAGGTTCTTAGTCCCTTGGAACAGACACACGTCAACTACATGATTATTAGGGACCATGCCATTGCTGATCGGACTTTCAATCCTGCAATCCAGCTTCCGTACGTCAAAAGTCTTTTGGAGGCTTGTTGTCAAGACGCGTTTTTACTGAGATATGATATTAACGGCAACGAATGGGACCATATGCTTTCTTCCTCCGAGGTCAAGAAAAATCAGCATAATTTCATCAAACAGGCAGTGAAACTCTTGAAAAAACTATCCAACGAATTAAAGGATCGAGAGTCTCAATTCATCTTGGCTTGTCTTTATTCTCACTCTCCATCAATCAAAGTTCCAAAGAAGGACTTGCTCGACAAGAACTACGAAAAGGCCAAAGATCTATATACTAAGGCCGGCCTCCAAGGTCATGCAACTGCTTTATATCGACTTGCAGTGTCATATGAACTTGGTATTGGAACCTCTGCTGATGAAGCTAGATCACTAGAAAGCTTTGAGAAGTCGGCCCAGAAAGGCTGTGTACCTGCAATGTTCCGTCTTGGTATGATTTATGCGCGAGGTTCATTAACCACTATCAGATCCGCCAAGAGGTCAATGAACTGGTTTTTAGAAGCGGCTAACCATGGCTCAGTTGAGAATCCGCATGCGTTGTTTGAACTTGCAAAGGTCTTCGAGCGTGATTTGTCTCTCTCTCCGACTTCACAATCTGATAATTCTTACCTACAAGAGCTTGATACATTAGGTTACCACCAAGATGAATCTCGGGCAATTTACTATTACAAGGAGGCTGCTCGTCACACATACCCACAGTCACAGTTTAAGCTGGGTTGGTGCTATGAATATGGCAAGCTGCAGTGTCCAATCGATGCCAAAAAATCTATTGGTTGGTATTCCCGTGCTGCTAAGCAAGGTTATTCTCCAGCAGAAATGGCACTTAGTGGATGGTATTTAACAGGTGCTAAGGGAGTCCTTGCTCCTAATGATCGAGAAGCATTCCTATGGGCTTCAAAAGCGGCCCAGAATGGATTTGTAAAGGCCGAATATGCACTTGGCTATTATTATGAGGTTGGCTTAGGGTGCGAAAAGAACATAGAGATGGCAAAGAAGTACTATCTTAGAGCTGCAACCCAGGGACACGGAAAGAGTATTGCTAGACTGAAACAGATGAGAGAGCAGAGGTAATGATTTTACAGGGATATTCCCTATATGGACTATGTGCTACTACGATTATGATAATTCTTGTTTTATATTGGAGTGTTGTTATTGATTTTTTATTGAGTTAAATTTTATTTTATCTTGAACGGTTTTTATTTCGTTATTCCAGGGATTGTACTCTTATGAAGAGAAACTGGATTGATAAATATAAAGATATTTCTACGTTCATTTTCATTTTGGACTGTATTTAGACAAGTTGATACGGGTTGGTATCTACAGGACATATCCAGAAAATCATGAGTTTATGAGCTCTACCATAGTGACAAAATATACCTAAGATCAAGATATTAATGGTCTGAACTCATAATTGATGCTCTTAAAATGTACATAGTTCTATAAGATCAACTGTGGTGTGTCCCTTACCATTTCAGCGTTCCCCATCACAGAAAATCTACCCAACACCGAAGTGCTCTCTTCTTAATATATCATTAGAAGCGCTATATGCGCCAAAACATTCAGTAACGCCATGAAAGTTGCACCCGAGCAGTTATTAAAGCTTCAGAAGAATCCTGAGTCTATTAGAAACATTTGTATTCTGGCTCATGTTGACCATGGCAAAACATCATTGAGCGACTCTCTGCTGGCTTCTAATGGTATTATCTCTCAGCGGCTTGCTGGTAAGGTAAGGTACCTCGACGCACGCCCTGATGAACAATTGAGAGGTATTACAATGGAATCATCTGCTATATCTCTTTTCTTCAGAGTTTTGCACAAACAGGCCGACGGCAGCGTGTTAGCAAAGGAGCACCTCATTAACCTCATTGACTCACCAGGACACATCGACTTTTCTTCGGAAGTTTCCACTGCATCACGTCTCTGTGACGGTGCTGTGGTTTTGGTAGATGTCGTGGAAGGTGTATGTTCCCAAACAGTAACAGTGCTAAGACAATGCTGGATTGACAAGCTTAAACCAGTGCTTGTGTTGAACAAGATTGATAGACTTATTACGGAGCTTAAACTCTCTTCAACAGAAGCGCATCAGCATATGCAGAAAATCATCGAACAAGTGAACGTTGTTATTGGTTCTTTCTTTTCTGGTGATCGGATGGCCGCAGATTACGCATATAGAGAGAACCTAGAAAAGACTGGTGAAGAGGCTGAGTTTGAGGAGTCGGATGACAAAGACATCTACTTTGACCCAGCACAAAGTAACGTTATATTTGCATCCGCTGTTGATGGATGGGGCTTTAACATTGGCCAGTTTGCTAGAATCATGGAAAATTTGCATGGTTTTAAGAGAGAAACCATGCAAAGATATCTTTGGGGTGATTATTACATGGATCCCAAAGCCAAGAAGATAATCAGCAGTAAAGGTCTTAAAGGAAGGGCGCTTAAGCCGTTATTTGTTCAATTTGCATTGGATGCTATCTGGACTATCTATCAAAATACAGTTATTGAAAAAAATCAGGAGAAATTGGAAAAGATTATTAGCAAGCTAGGAATTAAAGTCCTTCCAAGAGATTTAAGATCCAAGGATAATAAAAACTTGCTAAATCAAGTGATGGGACAATGGTTACCGGTTTCATCTGCAATTTTATTGACCGTCACAGATAAACTTCCGTCACCATTAGTTTCTCAGGACGAAAGAATCCCAATAATTCTGGAGTCTGTGCCAAACTACAAACTCATTGATCCAACCCTCAAGACTGCCATGCTTAAATGTGATAACTCTGGTCCTGTTAGCGCATATGTTTCCAAAATCATTTCAGTTCCAGAGGATGAACTACCAAGAAATACGCGTTCAAAACTGACAGTTGATGAGATCAGGGAAAAAGGTAGAAAGGCCCGTGAATTAGCTGCTAAAGCGGCAGAGCAGGCGAAACTACTTGAGTCTAACTCCGATGAGCTTGATGAACTGACACAGAGCATGGATAATGTTACTATTGCCAAGGATCCATACGATATGTTTGAGTATGAGGAGGATAAGGAGGAAGAAGAGGTTGAGCTGAAAAGAGAGGAATTGATTGGCTTTGTGAGAGTTTACAGCGGTACTTTGAAAGTGGGCCAAGACCTCACAGTATTAGAACCAAAATATGATCCGACCGCACCTACAAAACATACACAGACTGTCACAATTTCTGAGTTGTATTTATTAATGGGCAAAGAACTTGTACCATTAGAAGAAATTCCCTCTGGTAATATTGCAGGTGTTGGTGGTCTTGCAGGTAAAATTTTGAAAAATGGTACTTTAATCCAGCCAGGTGTGACAGGCGTAAATCTGGCTGGTATTTCATTAGCTACTCCACCTATTGTCAGAGTTGCCTTGGAACCAGCTAATCCAACACAGATGGACAAATTAGAAAGAGGATTGGAGCTGTTAAACTTAGCAGATCCTTGTGTTCAGACCTTTTTGGAGGATAGTGGAGAGCATATCTTGGCTACTGCTGGTGAATTGCACTTGGAACGGTGTTTAAAGGATCTGAAAGAGAGATTTGCTGGTATTGATATCCAAGTGTCTGAACCAGTTATTCCATACAGAGAGACTTTTATCCATACGTCTGACATGAACGTACCAAAAAAGCCAGAATTAGGTAGAGGCGTGAGTGAGTTTGAACTTGGTGACGTCAAGGTCATGCTCAGAGCTGTTCCATTGCCTCAGAATGCAATTGATTTCCTGTTAGAAAATAGTAATTCCGTGAGAAGGTTTGTCAACAATGCTAATGTGACGACTGAATTAGAACCAGAAGAAGGAGATGGTCTCGAGACTGGTAAAAATGCAATTATGGATGGCTCTATATTCCAAAAGAAACTACAAGATATGTTGGACCAAGATGAAAAGAACAAAAACACATGGACTGGAATTGTTGAAAGGATCAGTGCATTTGGACCTAAGCGTGTTGGGCCAAACATCTTAGTTGATTCCGACCAGCAAAGTATCAGAAGGATCTTTTCTAAAAATGATGATTCGAGATCTCGATTTGAAAATAGTATAGTCAATGGTTTCCAACTCAGTACTCAAAATGGTCCTCTTGCGCATGAACCTGCTCAAGGTATGGCCGTCATTATCGAGAATGTCATTGAAAAGAGGGAAGAGGAGAACGACGAAGATGTTCCATCGGCTCCAAATTTGCTGGGTAGGCTAATTACAACTACTCGAGACCATATTCACCAGTGCTTCTTAGACTGGTCTCCTCGCATAATGCTTGCCACTTACATATGTGAAATTCAGGCATCAGCAGAAGTTCTTGGAAAAGTCTATGCAGTTGTACAGAGAAGACGTGGGCACATTATAAGCGAAGAAATGAAAGAGGGTACACCATTTTTCCAGATTATTGCTAAGCTCCCAGTTGTGGAAGCATTTGGTTTCTCCGAAGATATACGTAAAAGAACATCTGGTGCTGCCCAACCTCAGTTAGTATTCTCCGGTTTTGAAGCCATTGATGAGGATCCGTTCTGGGTGCCTACCACAGAGAAGGAATTGGAACATCAAGGTGAGTGGGCCGAGCGTGAGAACATTGCTAGGAAGTATATGAACTCGATCAGAAAAAGAAAGGGTTTGTTTATTGAGGAAAAGATGGTTCAAAATGCCGAGAAGCAGAGAACATTAAAGCGTAACTGAATTTCAGCTAATAACTAATTAAAATATAATGGCGTATAGTAAACCACTAGCATTTGAATCAATTTATTTGTTAATAGTAGGTGTTTCAATGGTCATCTGTAAAGAGTAATGCTGATGATAGTGGCGGGACTCCATTTTTCACGCTTGCGACCAATATTCTGCCGCAAAACACCATTTGAGCAAAATATTTCATGACACAAATATTGTGTGGTTGTGTTCAGTTGTTTGCGTTCTGCGAGAGATTTCCCAGAAGGCCACTGAATCTCTATTGCTGGTCGGAGGCACTTAAGACAATATTCTGGTGCACCTTCATCGCTCTTGGTTGGTTTTTAAGGGGCGATAGAAGCAAGAGGGCAGGATTAAATGCTGGCTGCTATTCAAGTGATTTAAGTGACCTGTGCTTTGTTAAGCTGTTTTGACCCAAACAAGCCGCCTTGTCTATGCCAACAGTTCGGCACTTTCGTTAGTGGCCTTGATCAAAAGGTTGGCCATCACAAGGAAATTTTGCTATTCGATATGCTGCTACCCAATAACTAGTTATGATATGATGGTTCAAAGATTACCAATGATGACTGCTCTACAGTAGCATAAGTAGAAGTTGGAGACAGACCTCATAGTTCGTAATTTGAATCGATCTCAGATCAACCACTGTATGATCCATCTCTGTAGCCACCAAGTATGATAGATGACGCTTCAGTAAATTTCACCCGTATCACCCCGGCCTGCAACACCCATTCAGCCTGCTGGTATATACGACAATGGCTGGTTAATGATTTGCGTTCTTAGTCCTAGAGAAGTCGTTCTACACAAAACAAGAACAAAAGATCTATCTGCTTATTGTGTAAGCGCGTCCCTGGGCGCGACTTGATGTCCGGGAATTACCCAGTTAAGTAAATATCGTGCATGTGGATGATTATGTAAGCAAGTAGCATTCCGCATTAAGAAATCTGATTAGCCCGCCACTCTAGATTTTCAAGAAGAACGCACAATCTGCCAACCTCTCTGCATATTTGTTGATATTTCATTTTGGAGTAAACAAGCCAACCACCCCATGACTGAATTCACTTCGATGAAGATAATTCTCAGCGCTTGTGATTGGCATGATTTGGGCAGGACATATCTGACGTATTACTGCGCATGAAATTTGCGCTGGCTGGCATCCCAGCGAGGTTTACATGTGGCTTTGGGTAGAATGTTTGTTTACGTATTTGCCTTCTTGAGAGTAACGATGACGATGGGTGGCTTGCCGTGGTGACAGGTATAAGATCACTGCAGATGCCCCATTTCCTTTGTTGTTGCTCTAAGGTTCGAAGCCCTCTATCCAGTTTATCTAATTAAGAAACACAGGTCTTCGATACCCCAAAAGTTAAAAGATTATCCCAATCCAACTTCAGTCACTCCTTTCGACAACAAGCTACACTACCCGGCACAATTTCCAACGACAGTCTTTCAGTATCTCACTTGATACGTATTAAACACTTTGCCCATTCATTCATTTAACACAATTTTCCAATACTTGCTGCTGCCTTACAACTTAGTCTTGACTCTTCACCAACTAATCAACTCAACCTAAAAATGCTATTCGTCAAGTCCCTCACCGCTTTCACCCTCATGGCTCTTGTTAAAGCTATTCCAGTCCCAGCTCCAGTTGCTGAAAATTCTGCCACTTTTAGCTATGATGTCGTTAATGTTGATGGTTCCAACCAACAGACCACCTCTTCCATTGCTCTTGCTTCTGATGGAAATGATTCCGTCACTGTTGGTGTTGCTGAGCCTACTAGTACTAACACCGTTATTGCCACTGTTGTTGAATCCAACACTATCTCTTCTACCACGACTGTTGCTGGTGTTGGTACAACTGAGACAGTTGCCTACACTGCTATGTCCTTGACTACTGTTCACCCAAAGTCCACTGTTTGGGTCACCGGTGCTGCCGCCTCATTATCCACTTCTTCTGATGCTTCTACCACATCTGCCCCTTCATCTTCTGATTCTTTCACTGTTGATGTTCTTAAGAAGGACGCCACATCTTCTTTACAGTCAAGAGTTTTGACTGTCATTGATGGTACCACCTATATTGTATCAAAGGTCATTTCTACCATCAGACCCGCCACTACTAAGGTTTTCACGTCTACCTTTACGTCTACTATCTCAGGTCAGGTTGTTACTGGCGTTGCAACTGAAATTACCACTATTCCAGAGACTACTATAAGTGCTTCCACATCTTCTGGTTCTTTGACCACGCCGTCTTCTACTGCTGAGGTTGCGTCATCTTCCGGCGCCCCATCTTCTACTGCTGAGGTTGCATCATCTTCCGGCGCCCCATCTTCTACTGCTGAGGTTGCATCATCTTCCGGCGCCCCATCTTCTACTACCTCGGTCTCACCGTCCTCCTCTACTTCTCAAGTTGCGTCTTCTGAAGTTCTGTCTTCCACCTCCACTGAAATCAGTTCCTCCTCTTTGAGCTCCTCTTATGCTTTATCCACGCTATCTTCCTTCCAGTCATCTACCATCTCTTCTTCCTCATCGATGATTACATCTACAGCTTCTTCCTCTTCTTCTACCATCACTGCTGCTCCAGTATATGCTTCCTCGTCAGATGACTATTGGTCTTCTTTAGAGTCGGCTTATACTACTGTGACATCTGACAGCGTATGTGAAGTATATTACGATGACGGCAATGATGAGATTGAGTACGTCAGTGGTTCCGATGCGATTAGTGCTTCGTCTACAACCACTATAACTAACATTGTTTATGTCACTGTTACTTCAAGCTAGACAATTTTAACTTTATACATGATGATGCCTATGAGACTTGATTTTTACTTGATTAACTATTTACTTGTTGTTGTTTCTTCTATTCTTTATTTTGGATTTTTCCCCTTTATCTGCAGATCTGACCATGTGTTGAGTCCTCCATTGGTTCTTGATGTCTATCTGAGGTGCTGCTTTAGAGACACTTTGTCCTGTATTTCATAATTCATAACTTTTTATATAGTATATTTGTAATGGTACAATGTAAAATTCAGTAAATACCTGTGTATAAAGTAAAAGCGATCGTTATGCTAACATAAGAAGCGTGAGGAACACTCAAGAAATGAATCCAAACATACATATTAAGAAAACATAGTTGTGTCATAGCTTTTGGAACTTCCCATATTCTTTCTCTGTTCTTCTAACAACATGGACATACAGGCAACAACCAAAGTACTTTCTGGCACATCAGTAACGCTATCTTTTGATTCACCAGTAAATACTTCAATAGCCTTCATATCAGCAGTTTGGTTCAAACCTCGTTTTGAAAGTGGTTTATGCTCCACAAATCTTGCTAGTGGAGGGATACTAGTGCTTTTCAAGCAGAAGTCAATATGCACTTTGGTATTTGGTAACGGGTTTGAGAGATCAATGTTGTCACAGAAGGAAGTGATATCATTATTTAAAACCAAGAGTTTAAACGACTTGACAGGTTCAGATAACGTGGAACCAATCCATCTTAACTTAGTGTCATTGTATATACAGTCATTAATAGGAGCATTGGTGCAAGAGAACATAATGACTTCAAAGCTGTTTTCATGATCATTTAGATTGCCATTGGGAGTGAACTTGAGGGTATATCTGATAACACCGTGCTCGTCCCTCATGTTCTTGGCAAACACACGACAATACGGGAAACTCTCCTTTGGCGCAGTGTATTTGTAAAATGACATTATTGGCTGTACCTTCTTGAAACCCAAGCTTGAGGATTGAACAGCCTTCAATAGTGGAATTGAAGTGGTCGATTTGACTGTGGTTGTATCATTCCTTTCGGACTTGTAGTGCAGCAAAGCATTCTCCGAGGGAAACACATATAAGCCTTTCTTAAATAGAGGAGAAACAACTGGCAGTGTTCTTATGTGATTAAACTCATTTATTGAGCTTCCAAACGCAGTTTCAGCCATCGTAGAAGAGTGTGAATGGAAGGTGTGGAGTTCATGAGATATGTCCCCTACCAACAGAGTTTCCTCTGACTGTTGACGTTCCAAAGGTGGCATAAGGGAGCTGTCTGCCAAGGTGCACACACTATCGACCTGGTCTGATTCTCTTGACATTATTTTTATTAACTCTGCCTTCAAGTTGTGAAAACAACATGAGCTTAAGCTGAAAAGGAATATATAAAAAAACAATGGCCGGCTCAAGACGGCATTTCAAACATTGGCTGTACACCGGTCTTAAATGCTGAACTCCGCCAGTTGCCGATCTCAATTATGTAATATAAACCCAGACACCTTTGTATATATGGCTTAGAAAAGGCGAACTCCATCTGTTGAGAAGCTAATGTCTGAATTTAATTGACGCCGAAATCTAATAACAGAACCCTCTTCAAGATGTCCTTTTCCAATGAGGGTCTGAGGGCAAAATTAGACGCTCTTCAAGAGACACAGGACTCAATTGTTTCCACGTCGACCTGGGTGCTTTTTCACTACCGCCACGCCAACCGGATTGCCTCTGAGTGGGAGAAGTATTTGTACACAGCATCTCCACACCGCAAGCTGGCAGTGATATACTTGGCAAATGATGTGGTCCAGCAAGCTCGAGCTCGTAAACGTATGGAGTTTATTGATGCCTTTTATAAGGTGCTGCCTGACTCGTTAGGGAACGCCTACAAAAAAGTACCTCCCTCAGTGCAACAAAGAATTGTCAAGTTGGTCACTGTCCTCAAAGAAAGAAAGATCTTCCCTAAACCATTTGATGTACCTAACGTTGATTCTCATAGTTCAAATAGTGGTTCTAACCGGTCATCTACCATTGGTGAGGCTGAGGACGAGAAGTTGAGGGCATTGGCATCTAGCGGTCAGAAGTTCCACCGTTTCTACCATGAATTATTGATCACTGCAAATGGTTCTTTCACCGAGGAGCAACTACCATATTTACAGCGCCTTAACCTAATGATAAAGGAGAACATTACACAATTACAAGACTTGGAAAACACAGTTGAAGGTGAGATTGAGAAAACGGGGGAACGCTCGAAGGCTGCTAAAGAAAGATTGGAGGAGTTAAAAGAGAAACAAGCACAGTTAGCGGAGAGAAAGAGAGCTGATGAGATAAAGATACAAGAAGAATTGAAAAGGAAAGAGGAGGAGGACCGTATACTTCCTACGTACGCCGCGGATTCAGATTCGGATTCGGACGATAGTGGCAGCGAGGGCGACAGCGATTATGAAAGTCACGGTGGTAACAGTCTGAAGAAAGAACAAGATGATGGCGAAAAGAATGAAGACATAGTCAACAGGGAGCCTGAAAAGCAGCACATAGTAGAGAATTCGGAGCCAACACAAGATCCAGAAAGGGAGACAGAAACAGAGCCAGGAAGGAGACCGCCAAAAAAGAAACTGCGCTTTGCCTAAGAATCTGAGAATCACACCACCTTAAATATGTTTGTAATTTTGTGTCATTTGTACTGTATAGAAATTGCAATTTAGTTTTGTGTGTGAACATAAGATGATATCAAGTGATGTATCGATTGGTTGTAAATACAATTTTCCGGACTCTTAATGATATACTCGCGCAAAAATTGTTCGATCTCATCTCTTCTTTTCCTGTCTATCTAGGCTAGATTCTAGCTCATACAGAAAGGGAAAGTGAAAAACAGACAGAAATGGCGGAACAAGAGGCAATATTTATTGGTGCTAACCGCCAACCTCATATTGCATCCATCCACCCTACGAAGAAAATTGTTGCTTTCGGTGCTTCATGTTCTATTGCTCTATGGGACCCCGTCGACAAGTCATCTCAAGGAGTTTATTCAACGCTAAAGGTACATGAGGGTGAGATCACATGCGTCAGATTCATAGAAGGAACTGATTATTTGATCAGTGCTGGAGAAGACTCCAAGGTTTGCGTATGGAAATTTAAAGATGGTAAGAGAGTGATGGAACTGGTTACCACCCTTGAAGGTCATAAGGAGTCTGTGGACTGTATCGGTGTCTTTGGAACTTTTTTCACAACTGGCGACACTTTGGGTAATGTTATTCTCTGGAAACTCGATGAATCAGGAAATGTAATCAAATTACAAACATTTGACTGTACTATTGGTGTGCTACCACTCTCGTTGGCCATTCAAGAAATCAACCAAGATCAATACGTTTTGGCTCTAGGAGGTACCAAGTTCCAAATTTTTATATATACATTCACGTATTCAGCAAACACCCTGAAGACTTTTTCATTGGCAACACAACTTGAGGGGCACGAAGACTGGGTTAAGGCCCTTGCATTTAAACCATTGGACAAGGGTGATTACCTTTTAGCTTCCGGTTCACAGGATCGGTACATCCGTCTCTGGAGGCTTAGAACGAATGATCGTATTGATAGATCAGATGAGGATGATACGAAATTGACACTGCTGAGTAACAAACAGTACAAGTTTAATATTGATTCTACCCAAGTTGCAATTAATTTTGAGGCTTTGATAATGGGCCACGATGACTGGATATCCTCTTTGACATGGCACGAGTCCAAGCTGAAATTGCTTGCTTCATCAGCTGATACTGCAATGATGATCTGGGAACCTGATGAAATTTCTGGAATTTGGGTATGCTCCACTAGATTAGGCGAGATTTCGAGTAAAGGTGCTAGTACCGCTACAGGCTCTTCTGGTGGATTTTGGGCTGCTATTTGGTTCACTGATAATGAAGGAGTTGAACATATTTTGACCAATGGTAAAACTGGTGCTTGGAGAAAATGGAGTTGTGCTGTTGTAAAGGGAGGCACAGTTTCTGATTGGAAACAGGACTTAGCCATAACAGGTCCAACAAGACAGTGTACGGACGTTTCATGGTCAATCAGTGGTGAGTATCTTTTGGCAACCTGTTTGGACCAAACAACCAGACTTTATGCTCGCTGGATGACGAATTATGATGGCAGTATTAGAGATCAAACTGTTTGGAAAGAGTTTGCTAGACCGCAAATTCACGGGTATGACATGGTCTGTATATCCTCACTGTCAGATACTAGATTCATTTCTTCTGGTGATGAGAAAATATTACGTTCCTTTGACCAACCACGTGGTGTTGCTAAGTTATTGAATAAGTTTTGTGGTATTGATATAGATTTGGAAAGGATGCCAGAATCTGCAGCATTACCGGCATTGGGATTATCCAATAAAGCTACTGCTGCTGAGGCAGAACCAGTGGAAACGGATCAAGATCGTCGTGAAACTGACGATACTAATAACATATCTTATGACATTTTAAGTACATTGGTGCAACCACCATTGGAAGACCACTTACAGAGACACACATTGTGGCCTGAGATTGAGAAGCTGTATGGGCATGGATATGAGATGGTCTCTGTGGACGCATCGCCAGATAGAAGATTAGTTGCTTCATCATGTCGCTCCAACACACAGCAACATGCTGTTGTTAGGTTATTCGATACCCACAATTGGCAGGAGTTGAAACCAAACTTGAAGTTACACAAGTTGACAGTAACGCGCCTTAAGTTTTGTCCAACGGGTGATTACCTATTAACAGTGTCGAGAGATCGCCAGTTTGGAGTATGGAAGAGAGGCATTGATAATGATCAATTTGAGTTGGCTTTCACTAATGAAAAGGCACACACTAGGATTATTTGGGATTGTTCTTGGTCGCCACGTGAATTTGGGCAGTTCTTTTTTACGGCTTCTAGAGACAAATCGGTGAAGGTGTGGAAGATGACCACACTTGATGATGGTAAATTGGATGTTCAGATGGTGGTACAAACAAAATTCAGTGGTGCTATAACATCCATTGATATCCATAAAAAGATATTTAAAAGAAAATGTTTAATTGCAGTTGGTCTTGAGTCCGGTAAAACTGCAATACTTTCCTTTGATGGAAAAGAAATGCTCGTTGTTCATGCCTTGAAGGATGAGATTACTCCTGGAGACCGTATCTCCCGTGTGAGTTGGTCGTTCATTGATGGGCCAAAGCTGTTGTTAGCAGTGGCTTCTCATGATCACTCCACAAGAATTTTCACTTTCGACAAGTCATTGTTAGACAAAAATTAATAGAATGAGTTTATTGTTTACACAAAGCACGAAGTCCAACACTTGGACTAGTCTAGTCTACCTACCCCAGTCTCTCTTGCTTAATTTTGAGACCCCATATTTCCCGCGGGTCTTATCTTTGACAGCAAAAAACAACTGGACACGCAAGTCTGTGAGCCATTTATTTCTTTATAACAACACACACACACACACACACACACACATATATATATATATTGTTCTGCTACATAATTGAACTCGCCTACAGCACTTTTTAAAGCTTATTTTTTGTACTGCTTGAAGAAGCAACAACCGCTCACAGTTTCAAAGAGCTCAAGTCCTCTACGTTACATATAAATACTCACAAAACAGATTGCGTCAACAAAGAACGTTGTATTCTCCACTTCATACCGCAAAACAATCAAAGAAAGCTCATAATTTGATGGAGATGATTCAATACTTTTTCGGTCACCGTTGGAAAAGGGTTCGCTTTCTTTCCGTGCTATGTATCACACTACTCTGTGTCTTCTACTACTCTTTCCTGAACGAAGCATATGAACTGAACCAACACTTGGACGAGGAGGAGCTACCACATGTTACTGGTGACGACGGCAAGCAACTTACCAAGGAACAACTTGACAGCATCAGCCTCTCAGACTGGGCCACTATTGTTGAGAAGAATAAGTATTTTCCATTGATAGGTCAAGGGGCAGGGGGTACCAAAGTTGGCTCTAGGCTTCCTGATGACTATTTCACCAACCAAAAGAAGATAACCGTGCGCAAGTCAAAAAAGAAGGAAAACTACCCAGTTGGTAAGGAGAACTATAAAAAGCTTCCACGTGTTAGTAAGGACTCAAATTACCCCTCAATTCAAGCTACAAAATTTGACGATGGTGGTAAGAAGAACCAGGATAAGCTTGATAGAATTAAAGGAGCCTTTCAGAAATCCTGGAAGATTTATAAGGATCACGCTTACGGACATGATGAAGTTACTCCACTTTCCCATAAGGCACTAGATTCATTTAATGGATGGTCGGCTACATTGGTGGATGCTTTAGACACTATGTGGTTAATGGGACTGGATGATGAATTGAAAGAAGGCATAGAATTCATTAAGAGTCAAGTAAACTTCAAACAAAGTTTCAGAGATCTCATTCCAATCTTTGAAAACACAATAAGAATTCTTGGTGGTTTGTTGTCAGCATACGACGTTTCTGGTAATAAAGCGCTACTTATTGCCAGCTCTGAACTTGGTGATTTGCTCTTGGAGTCATTCGACACACCTAACCGTATGCCGCAGATGTTCTATGAATGGACCTCTGAGGCTCACAACAGAATGGCCTCCAAGAAGACACACTTGTCAGAAATTGGTACTTTGTCATTGGAGTTCTCACGGCTGACACAATTGACGGGCGACCACAAATACTACGATGCCATTGACCGTATCACACAAATGTTCTACAAGTCCAAGAATCGATCAGTTATCAAGGGATTGTATGGCAATATAATCGATGCTTCGGGTTGCCGTATACTGGAAAATAAAGAAATCCAGGAGGGTATTCACTTGAAGAATAAGAATATTCAAAAGGTCATTGTAAATGACAAATATGCCTATTGTGAGATGGTAGATTATGTCAAGGGTTATGTTCCCCAAGAGGACTATTCCCTTGGTGGCCTTGGTGACTCATTCTACGAGTACTTGCCAAAGATGTATCATTTACTTCGTGGTCATGCCTCACATGGTGGTGTTTACAAGGAAATGTATTTGGATGCCGCTACCCAAATCAAAAATTACATGCTCTTTACGCCAAAGATTCCAGGCGGCGAAATCACATTATTTGTCACTAGTATCTCGGCGATTGAAGCAAAAGATGCTATTGAATTAACACCAAGAAATGAAATGCAGCACTTAGCATGTTTTGCTGGCGGTATGTTTGGCCTGGGTTCAAAGTTGTTTGGTGTCTCAGAAGACATGGATATTGCTAAGAAGTTAACATTAGGCTGTGTCAACATGTATACACAGATGGGTATCATGCCCGAACAAATTGAATGTGATCGTGCTGATGAAGGTGAGAAATATGACGAGACAGCACGACTCACTGTTTTACCAGGATACAAGGTGACAGATTACCAATCAAAGTTTTCAGAAGACAAACTCGCAGAAAGTGAAGATGCTGCTCAAGACTTAACTGAAGATGAGGACAATAATGCCGCTCTGTTAAGAGATGAATCAATGCCAAACTCAGAACTAGAGAAACGTGAAGTTATTAAACATATCACTCTTGTGGAGAAGGGTAAGCCAATTAACTTCAACATCATCAAACGCACTCGCTTTCCTCCGCTTGTTAAAGATCAAGATGGTGCGAGAAGATGGCCCGTCAGTTCTACATACGATCAGCCACTTTATCTGAATAGCATGGATCCGTCATTTATGCTTAGACCCGAGGCCATTGAATCAGTGTGGTATATGTACAGACTAACAGGTGATTCTCAATGGAGAGAATATGGTTGGAGGATGTGGGAGAATATTGAGAGATTATCACAAAATAACGGTGTCTTCACCTCCGTGATTGATGTTACACGTCCATTGAGTGATGCAAAGAGATATGATGACAGTATGGAGTCTTTCTGGTTTTCTGAAACGTTGAAGTATTTCTACTTGTTGTTCGAAGACACAAGTGTGCTGAGTTTAGATGAGTGGGTTTTCAACACTGAAGCCCACCCATTCAAATTGATTGATTGATCTGGCTATGTAGACTATTTCGGGAAGATTATTGTGTTTTTTTTTCTTCGTTTGCTTATTTAATTACTGTGCTACTTTTAACTTTTAAGGCAGAACAAAAGTACGCTCATTTCATTGTATCCTTTTCGAATCAAAACATCGTCACTCAGTATAGTATAAATACATTTCTTGCAATTTTGGGAATAACCTAATCGTTTGCAACCCTCCAAGTCTGGAGTAGTCTCAAACTCTTGAAGTCGTTGTGGTTGCCAGTCATACCTTCATGGAACCATCTGTAATGCCAGAATGTACCAATCAACAAGACAAAACACAATATGTAAACAGGGGCACCGATATACCACTTCTTACCATTCAGTACGACTTCAAGCATAAACCCAAGGACGTAAATTGCAAAAAACAAAGCAGGGACATAATGGTGAACATATGTAACTCTTCCCATGATGACAAACGGCAAGTAGTGCAGCACCCAACCGGCGAATGGATAAAACCCTTTCATCAAAATATTTGTAAACTGGCTGTAATTGAGATCGAGCAGCTGACGTTGGAACTTAAAAATTAATACGATAGTGTAAATAGTAAAGGAAAATGCGGCAAATGTGGTACCCCATGTGTTAAACACATTACCCATCAGGAAGTATCGGATGTCAGTGTAGGCCCAACCACACATTCTCAATCCAACGTGCAATGTCGGCCACTCCCACCACTTAGAAGCTAAATGATCAAACTTATCGGCATCTGGCACCAATGCGTTGTTAGTTGCAGCCATAGCAAAATTGATCAAAATGAAATCATTGAAAAACCCTGAACGTGGAGGTGTATAATGTTCGTCAATCTCAAGTTTCGGATTCATGTGGTCTTCAACATTCCACCAAGTGGACTTGTCCCAAGAGCTCCACGACTCTTTACAAACGACTTCAGACTGCTTGAAACCCCAAGCTGGATAAGCTTGCCCAGTCATCGCTAAATAACAACCCAAATCTGCATGTTTTAGCCTGAAGGTGGTCGACAATGGATGAATAATAGATTTGTTCTCTGATGCGTATGAAGTATTTGAAGACATTTTCTGGTTTACTATCTCAATATACCAATCATCCTTTGAATCTCCAACGGAATCAGACCCGTAGCCTGCAGCTTCATAATGCTGCTTAGAAACGTGGCCTGGTATTGGATGAGAGTGCAAATTGGCTTTTGTGAACTTGTGTTGTAATCTAATAATGTCACCGTGGAGGACTGGGTCGGTGGAGTTTGGACTAATAAGCCTACCAGAACGGCGAGAGTACTTCACAATCCAGTTGTTGTTACCGTCAGAATGACCGTAACCTGTGATTTGTTGTTGATTAGAACCCTCTGGATATATCTGAGAATGAGAATGAAGAAGATTTGGAGACTTTCCGTGGGATCTGATTGTTAACTCGGAGCCGTAGATCACATCACGTGGAGACTGTTTGATCTTTGTATTCTCCAAGTGAACCTGGAAGAGGGAGGAAGTAGATGCATCACCAGTACCAGATTTGTACAACAAGGCAAAATGGATCTTGAAGCAGATCAAATATACAACTGCTGGAATAATAATCAGAGCGCCTACACGAACGGCCCAATGTTTAAAGTACTTATTCCAGTTGAATTTCTTCTCTGTGCTGAGGATGAACTTTTCTGTAAGGTCCTGAATAGTATAAATACCAACTAGAACAGTCACAAACAAACCTACCCATTTCACTGAGCATACGCAGCCTATAGATAAACCCGTGAGAATCATCCAGGTGTACCATTCAGTACTAAACTCTTTGCCTTGTGTCTTCAGCTGGTGCACCTTAACAAACGTGAGGAAAGTCGTAGCAGTGAAAAACAGTAAAATAGAATCTAGAAGAATAAATTTTCCCAGACAGATAAATGTAGATTCTAGAGCAGTCATTAATGTGATTAAATGGATGGTGAACAAGTTGTAATCCAAACACTTACCAGCCCAGTAAGCCACTGGAACCACACCGGTCGAGAATGCAGCCTGAAAAACACGCATTACAATAAAGTTGCAACCTTCAGGAAACTTGGTTCCTGATTTGAACTCAAAATCACCATCAAATCCGGCAAGCCATTCGCTAAGACCAATGAGCATCTTGCCCAATGGTGGATGAACATCGTGATAAAACTCACCTTTGATATAGTAAGAACCAAATTTACCAAAATGTGCCTCATCCCAGACAACTTTTGGTGAACGATCAATCAAATGGAGTCTCCAGAATGCTCCAATAGCAGTGTATATCACAGGAGCCCAGAATGGTTCAAATCTCATAAACTGTTTCCATAGCGTACACACAAATGATGACTTCATTAGAGTCTTCGGTTTCTCTTCCTCTTGTTCCAAGTGTGAGGTGTCAAGCTCAACTGGGGCCCTTGAGGAGCGGAGAACGGCATTAAACTCATTAACTGCTGCACCAGATGACTTTGACATCTTCTTGGTGAGTGAATAGAGTAATGCTGGTTAGAGTAAACAAGTAGCCATTTATTAGATGGATGGACACGTCAGTTTGAACACGTAGAAAAAGGCGTGTCGCGAACTTTGGCATATGGATCAGGGTCACATAACCAGTAGTAAATTCTTGGTTTTATAGTAAATTGCAGAGGTAAAGGCATATTTTATGTGCTAATCTAAACTGAACTTTTACAAATGAGAATGCCTTATCACCTATCCTTGTAGTGCTTCAATAAACTGACTTCCTAGTACTGCAAGATAATCTCCCTTCAACGAGCCGATACATAACTTCCCTTTTGGTAACTCCAGCTCTGCAGAGAGTTTCTCAATCTTTTTCAGTGAGGTCCATTTGACACTTGGCAAAATACTAGGTGAGTGATGTTCAATGATCACCAAAAAGTTTTTGAAGTTTCCATGAAGAAAGACATTCACAGTCCTTATGACAAACTCACCGCCTCGTAGTTCATACCCATTACCGTTCTCACCTTTCAAGGTCTGACGAAGGAACCATAAATTCTGCATCTTCGTTTGTAAAATCTGGCCAAAGCTATCTGCTATTCCATTGGAACAACCTCCCTCCAACAGGGCAGGGGGAATTTCCGTTGCGGTGATGATTGAAGTCTTGTTGACAATAGTCACTGACTTCGTCGGTTCGTAATCAACCGATACATCATATAAGAACCCAGAATCGTCTGAGTGTGTAGCTTGATTGTTAGACTTGAATATTTTAAGATCAAATGACCAGCGTCCCAACATCCTTGGGATCTCATTTGCCAACTTGTCGTGGAGTGCTGTGATAGAGTTTGAAGAAGCCTCATCCACTAATATCACTCTAATTATAGAAGTTAGTGGTCTCATTGCGTTACTTCCCAGTATAAGTTTTACGCACGCTGTTGTAATCATTTTCAATGGAAAGATTTACCTTCTACTTGTATCTTTTTTGTCCTCTTTTTGTTCTATTACTTTCTGCACTTGTTGTGTGGTAGCAGGTCCTAAACTTCATACAACCAACACACTGTGTCTAAAATTCCGCGAACTCATTCTCTGTCCTTTTGAAGCCCTGTGATAGTCAGTTCGAAGACTACATGGGATGCACCCTGCTTTAAGCAGCACAGCCAATTGACTGTCGCATATATCTGAACTTGTCTTTTCATTAAACAATATCCATGCAAAATGTTTTTAAAACCAAGAAAATACCCAAAAATTTAGAATAAATAGGTTGATTAGGGATACAAAAACACAACCATAATCCTCATAAGTCATTCAATGACCATCATGATTAACAAATATAAAAAACAGCAAAACGAATCGAAATCATAGGTATTGCAAAGAAGCAACTTAGTTGTTCTCTGGACGCAACTTTCTGACCTCCTTACCAACTCTCCAGATCTCCATGTTTCTAATGGTGACCAACTCCTCCTCCAGCTTGGCTCTGTAGTCAGCCTGGGAGTTGAACTCCAAAGATCTCTTAGTCTCAGAACCGTTCTTAGTAGACTCATACAAGTCCTGGAAGACCGGCTTCAAAGCATCCTTGAAGATTGGATACCAGTCCAAAGCACCACGTCTGGCGGTAGTCGAACAAGCATCGTACATGTAGTCCATACCGTACTTACCAACCAATGGGTAAAGGGATTGAGTAGCCTCCTCAACAGTCTCGTTGAAAGCCTCAGATGGGGAGTGACCGTTCTCTCTCAAAACCTCGTACTGGGCAAGGAACATACCATGGATACCACCCATGAGACAACCTCTCTCACCGTACAAGTCAGAGTTAACCTCCTTCTCGAAGGTGGTCTGGTAAACGTAACCAGAACCAACGGCAACAGCAAGAGCCTGAGACTTCTCGTGAGCCTTACCAGTAACATCGTTCCAGACGGCGTAGGATGAGTTAATACCACGGCCCTCCTTGAAGAGAGATCTGACGGTACGGCCAGAACCCTTTGGAGCAACAAGAATAACATCGACGTTTGTTGGTGGCTCAACGTGGGTCAAGTCCTTGAAGACTGGGGAGAAACCGTGAGAGAAGTACAAGGTCTTACCCTCAGTGATCAATGGCTTGATGGAAGCCCAAGTCTCAGACTGGGCAGCATCAGAAAGCAAATTCATAACGTAGGTACCACGCTTAATGGCCTCCTCAACTGGGAACAAAGTCTCACCTGGAACCCAACCATCTTCAATGGCAGCCTTCCAGGAGGCACCGTTCTCACGGACACCAACAATAACGTTAAGGCCGTTGTCTCTCATGTTCAAACCTTGGCCGTAACCCTGGGAACCGTAACCAATCATAGCCATGGTGTCGTTCTTGAAGTACTCTAGCAGCTTCTCTCTTGGCCAGTCGGCACGCTCGTAGACGATCTCCTCATCAACACCGTTGAACTTGATTGTCTTGACACCTCTAACACTACCCACCTTGGTAGTCTGCTGGAGAGCTGGACGAGCAGCAGCGGAGAGAACAGACAAAGCTCTCTGTTGAGTCTGGGAGGCAGCACGGGCACCGGCAACACGGGCAATTCTGAGGGAAGCGTTTCTGAAGGACATCTTCGGCGGTTGTTCTGGATGAGTGGTTGGAAAAACTGAGTGCGTGGGTCTAGAAAAGGGAAGTTAACCTTTGGGTTTTTTATATACGTCCAACACGTGAAAAATTTTTGTGAGTCAACAACCTACATACAAAACTCCTGAATTGAGGGGTCAAACTCTAGGGCTTTCTATTTGCTTAAAAAATAATGGGACTACCACTTTCTTTTGTCCACTCAATTAACTACATATAATCCACTGTCTGTATAAACTTGGAAGCTTTCATGAGAAAATCCAATATGCCACATTAAGAGAGCAAACAAAGCATGCTTTCCAACATGATAGTTCTCTACCCGCTGAAACCGGATCAAGTCTTGGACAAGTGCGCAGTCCCTGAGCGCCCACCTTTTCAACCCGGACTATGAACCAACATAGGGCAACATTAAGATCTGGTCACTTCAACCCAGGAGAATTAGAAGATATTGTAGAGGGTTTTGTAATGCCATTATATCACTATATATATATCACTTTTTCCGCCCCCTTCCAATTATAGATTTGTTTTAAATAAATCCAGCTATTAGATAACTAGAGGATTAGGTAACAGAATACACCCAGACACCACGCTGAAATCATCCATGTCAAAGACCCCAGACACATCTGCCTTTTGGTATCTCTGTCACCTCTTTTCACCATGAGAAGTATCAATTAAACACCGAAAATGTCATTGATATCCAAGTGGGCAGATGACAGTGAGCTCGTTAAGAAGGCTGTGGAGCAAGACACAAAAAAGGTCATCACCGTAAAGAAAGGAGAGAAACTGGTGTCGAGATGGGCAACTACAAACACAGAAACGGGGGACGATAAGCTACCACCTATCAAGGCAGATGATAAGGAGAAGATGAAAGCTATAAGGGAAAGACAACTGGCAAAGAAAAGAGTGATGGGGGAGAAGAATTCTGCAGTTGAAAAGAGGTCAGATGAACCGAAGAAAACTACTGGATTGAGAACCAAAAAGGAAAAAGGACCAGGAGAACAGCAACAAAAGAATAACCACACAAATGAGCTGCTAGAACGGCTTGATCAATTGTCGCTCACACATTCAGATCCATATTCACACTCACATGCACATCCCAAGGAACACACCACTTCTCTAAAAAAGAATAAAAAAACTGTCCATAAAAATGAACGCTATCATGCTGTTGAAGATGAATGGGAAAGTGAAGCAGAGGAATCTGAAAGATCAGCTCCAACTGAAGAAGCACAAAGTTTGGCTTCACGGCTAGGAATCTCACTTGCAGTGCCTAAAAAAAACATAAATGAACCGAAGAGTCCGAGAAAGAAGAGAGAAATCAGAAAACAGCGAGACTTGGAGAGACAAAAGAATAGAGAGAGAAAAGAAAAGACCACCACAGAATGGGATCAAGGTAAACACGGAACTAAGGTCGATTATTCCAAGGTGTTTGATAATTCTGATACAAAAAAGTCCCCATACCCGAATAAGTCTCGTGATGATACTACAATGGCAGATGACCTGAAATTCTTGGATGATATTGCAAAGGGTGATCTTAAGATCGATTGGGCCGATTTTGATGATGACTTTTAAATGCCCGCATTTGCTCTCTTTGAGCCTGTAGTGCAAGCGCCGCATATATTCATTCAGTTCATGATATGTTTTATGTATAATTAATGAAAACTTAATCCTTTAATGATCCCATAGTCTCTCCCTCACCTTCTTTCCATCAATCGCTTGGATTAAATGAGCATTCAAAATCCTGGCCTGCTTCACGTGCTCAGAATCGAATATTCCCTTAAAAACAACGTCAGCAGTATTCTTGTTCCAACCTTCAATGGTAACAGTTCCTAAAAACCAGACGTCCTCATCTTTCAGCTTGTTAGAGTTCATGACAGGAATCTCAAACCTCTCTTCGCCACCCAAATTCTCCATTAACACATCGAAATCAGTTTTTACATTCACAGGTTTCTTGACATAACTCCACTTGAATCCTGGCTTCACTTCAATTCCTTTCACGCTGATGTTTTTCTCCTCGGTCCACACTTTAAAATCGTCATGTAATCTAGTCTTTAGGGGTAAGCGAAACCGTTGCTTGATACCATGATCCAAAGATAGTCGCTCCAAGATCTGCTCCTCCGCAACATGTCTCACATACTTTATGTCAACTTTATCACCTTCTGGTGTGTCTTTTGACTTAGACACCCAAAATGGCAGGAAACATGACCTTCCTTGCGATACAGTATATGTGACATAACATCCAACCGTACCAAGAGCAATGGCGCCTGATTGCAGTATAGTGCGTAGAGGTCTTGTTTTGGGCGTCAGCGGTGTAAATGTTGTAAAGGACCTATGTAATTGGACTGCTTTTGGAAACCGCAAACTTCTGGGAAACATATTTTATAGTGAAGTTTCTCTTCCAGTCCTATTGTATTGGTTAGACATCTGGGGGCAAACACAGAGAAATGGATTGTACATAATTGGTGTATGGGTGGAAGCAGGGCTCTTAACATGATATGGTTATGAAGCATTGAATAAATAGGAATATCTATTACTACCAAAAATACTCGAAAACCAAACCGCTGTATGCACTTTAATATGACAATATCTATCTAAACTTTTGAGGGATCTCTGTCAGATTCCCAGCATCTCAATATTAATTCAAAGACAGAATTTTACCCAATTTTTATAATAGAAGTGAGATGAATCAGAACACCCAGTCCATGACTCTAGTGAAAGCCGCCTTCTCAAGAGTTGGGCCCTTAGACTCAAGGCTCTCCAAGTATCTCAACTCATGCTCCTCAACCTCAGCCAAACCAGTTGTAAGATCTGCATCCTCAGGTCTCACAAACGTAGTGCCTTTAATGAGTTTCCAACTAATAAATAGAACAATGCTGATCAAAGCCATTAAGTAGTAAGTTAAGAAGTTCTCAGTGTTCCAATGGCCTGGCATAAACACAGTGTAACCCAGAGCGCCAACCATGCACCCGGTCATAATAAATCCAAATATTACGGTGTACGGCTGGAACCAAGAAGTATAAGCAAATGTGTGTCTGTTCAAGCCTTGGGCGTTACAAGCTCTCCAGAAGCAGAAGTATGTGATGCACATGAGGAAATAGTTTAACAACTGCGCACCAGTACACAGATTAACAATCCAAGATAATACCTTGGCAGTATTGTCTCCCAATTGCAACAAAGATAAGAGTGAAAACAAGAAAGAAACTCCAACACAGAAAACTGGAACACCAGATGTAGTACAATACTGGAATAATTGTGGTGCGTAACCTCTCTGGGAAATAGAGTACAAAGCACGCGATGCACAGTAGACGTAAGAGTTACCAGCAGAAAAGGCAGAAGCAACACATAAAGCGTTAACAATATGTGGGAAAACTTTGACACCCAAGTTGTTCATAGCAATAATGTACGGTGAATAAGCACCATTGGAAGTAGAGCCAGAATTGGCCAGATCTTGCAAAGTTGGATCGTTGTAAGGCAACAAAATACCAACGGAAAGAGCACCAACGACGTAAAACACAGTCAGTCTATAGAAGACAGTTCTGAATGTACCAGCTAAGACCCTTCTCGTTTCCTGGCCCGCTTCACCAGCAATCATAGACAAGTATTCTGGGCCAACAATCGTGAAACAGGCCTTATTTAGAGCAGCCATAAACCCATGGAATCTACCCATAGAGCCCGTAGTAATTGACATGGCCAAAGGACCCGGATTCTGCCAGTATCTGAAACCAAAAGCATCGTGTTGTGGGTTACCACCGACCATGGTGATGAAAGTGAAGAAAATCAATGCAATGGCCAAGAAAACCTTACCAATAGTCAGATAGAACTCAGACTCACCAAACCATTTGACCGCAAATAAATTCAAACAGGTGTAAATAAAAATCTGCAAACAGAAAGTGATAGCTGGGGAGTAGTCATCTCTCCAGAAATGAATCATTCCGTTAACCGCAGTGATCTCAAATGGAATATAGACAGCAGTCATAATAAAATAGTTGAAACCAACGATGACTTCAAAGGCCTCATCAACACAACGACCAGCCATCTGAATGAAAGGAGATGAAACAGGCAAGTAGCAAACCATTTCACCAATAGAAGCAGTAACGCAAAAAATAACACAGGTCCAAATAGAGAAGGCCAAAAAGAGACCAAGTGGACCACCATACAACAACCCCGTGGAAATGGTAACAAACAGACCAGTACCTATAGAACCACCCATGGCAATCAAATGTAGTGTACGAGCAGTGAGTGTACGCTTCGTGGTATGCTGTTTCTTAAGAGAGGTAGACGAGGACGATGAAGAGTCATTAGAGGCCTCGTAGTTATCGAGTTCTAAGTCCGTTTTTTCAGATTCCCGGTCAGAAACTGTGATCTTACTGCGAGTAAACATAGCCTGTGTATATAATTAAGGTGTAAAATATGTTTAATGAACGAATTAAGAAGAGCTTTCAATGGAAAACCTAAGAGAAGCTCAGTATGTGGTGATGAACTTAAGAAGGAAACAAAAAACAAAAAACAGATGATAAACTCTTAGTTGAACTAAATACAGGGTACTAAGTAGTCTATTTAAACTAAGAAACTTTCAAAAAGAAAGGAAAATTTTTAAAAGGAAGTAACCAAATTAGGAAGTTCATCAGGGGCATAGAGACAGAACAGCACAATACGCGTTGTGATGTAATACTACTGTAGTTCATACCACTTCTGCGGAAATAGCCAAATGGCTCTTTATTGAAGCATATGAGGATAAGAAACTTAGCTCTGATTCAAATAAAATAATTTTAAATATATATATACTCATTTCAAAACGCTGTGGTCCCCACTGAGTACGTCTTGTTGAGTTTTTATACCAGCTGTTAGGCATGCGTCCAGTTTGACACATTGTGTTTTCTCACCACTCACTGGAACACGAAAACTTTTCAGTGGGGCGGAGTAGTTAGCGACACACATATTCCGGTACTAAAATGCGCTTTGCTAGGGTCTATTTTCTTTCTTTTTTTTGAGGAGAGAAATTGCCGTGTCATAATGCTGCTATATTGGCTGGTCATGGTCAGTATGTTGTTCAAAGGATTGGAGGACCGTCTCTGTTAAATATGGCTACAAGGGAGCGAATCTACGAAAACTTGTTTCAGTCATGTCCTAAGTTTTTTGATGCCTTGAACTTTAGTTCATTTCAAAGCTAAAAAGATCGACCTTCAAGTTGAAAGGATCATATACATAATCCTGACTTCATAGCTCCTGGTAGTAGCATCCGAATTAACAGGAGTGATCTCACCGCGCAGCAAGTGACACAAAGTCACCGAGGGTACAGGATCTTTTAAATAAGTGTACATCTAAGGTCCCTCTAGAAATATATCTTCATACTATATTTAGTGTAATATGGATAGTGCAAACCAAGAAGAAAAGTAAGCATGATACCTCAAATAAAAAAAAATGAAACCCAATCTCAATCATTATTTGGATAATCATCATCATGAAAATGAGAAGTTAGTTTAGAAGGGTCAATCTCACCATGGACCTCCTCAGAGATCTGCTCAAGAGTCTTTCTCTTGGTCTCTGGGATCAACAATGTAGTGAAAATGCCGAGTAACATGAACAATGCAAAAATTTCCATAACGTGTGGAAGGAAACAGTTCTTGTCATCCTTAGCACAGCCGTGGTTGATCAACGTACCTAATGCAGTCTGAGCAATGATAGCACCGACCTTACCACAGGCAGCAGAAATACCATGGGCAGTAGATCTGTATCTGGTTGGGTAACACTCACCTGGAACAATGAAAGTTGTCATATTTGGACCGAAGTTCTGAAAAAACTGGAAGATAATATAAAGCGCAAGCAGACCATGCTCACCAACCTTGTGATAGGCAAATCCGATGATACAAAGCAAAATTGTAAGAATAATAAAACCCATCAACTGGATTGGCTTACGGCCAATGGTATCCAAGGTAACGACCGCAACCCAGTATCCAGGAATGGCGCCAGCACAAATTAACACCAAATTTCCAGCTGCTTGATTATACAACGAGTGGTAAACGTTTTTTGATGAAGCATACCCAATGGTAGTCAAGATTGTAGCAGAGTTCAAATTCAAACCATAGAAAGCAACGTCAAGCATAAACCAAGAACCTGCAGTACCGAGCAATACCTTCCCGTACCTCCACTGACCGAAGTGATGCCAAAAGTCATGTACAGAAGCCTTTGGTGCTGATATGGATGATAAATTATGTGATTCAGTGATTCTCAACATTTCCACGGCCGTTGTATCTGCGTTACCACGTTCTCCGGTGGCAAACTTGGCTGAATCTGCTGCTGCCTTCTCAATATCATATCTAACATCTAATGTGTATCTTGGAGACTCAGGAATAGTCAACCGGTAGTACAGTGAGATACAACCCGGAAGACAACCAAACCCAATTACAATTCTCCACATTTGGTCACATGCCTTTCTACAAGCTGGTCCGCACTCTGCTGCTGTATTAGCCTCGATCAAGTCGTCCTTGTAAGCCGCAACACACACTAAAGCAATAATACCAGCACTCAATTGTCCCCATCCTTGGTTAGCAAAAACTGCACCCATTATCGCACCTCTCCATTTAGTGGTAGCAAACTCAGAAGAGATAACAGAAGACATTGGATAGTCGCCACCAATACCAATACCCATAAATATTCTGCAAACTGTTAAAATTGCAGGGAAACTGATGGCATCTGAATGACCGGTGGTGCATTGGGCAATAGTAGCACAGATCATTATAACCAACTCTGTTCCATAGATTCTTTTACGTCCAAAATAGTCCGCTGCAAATCCAAACCCCAATTGTCCGAGAACTGTTCCAACAGATGTTGAAACCTTGATTAAAGTTGAGGTGGATGATGGTATATTACCATTCTCCCAGAAGACATAAGCCATCATGGAAAGACCCAAGTTGATTGCAAAGATATCATAAGCATCAGTCAAGAAACCAACACCAGCAACGGTAATGGCTCTAACGTGGTACCAACCGAAGGAGGCCTGGTCAATCTTCTCCAAAGCCAATCTTCTTCTCTCCAAGGGATCCTCAATGTGGGCAAAGTCATTGATGTAGTTATGAAAGGCCGAATTCCCACCAGTTGTTGTGAGGCCCACCTCACTATCTTTCTTCCCTTTACTTCTAGGCATCAAAGTAGATATAACATTAGTATAAGGGACTAAGTTTGAAAATCCAATGAGCTAGGGATGATTTGGTGGACATAAACCGCTTTATATAGACAGTTCGGGTTAGAACGATAGGCTAAGAACCCGAAAGGCGAAATACCAGACTGAATATAGTAGTTGCACCCAGTAAACCAATAATCACACTATAAACGGTACACGTGGTAATTGGTTGAGTGTTTTAGTGTCAAAGCCTTTAGGAAGGGCACAGTTGTGTGAAAGTCAGCCCTACAAACAATATTATTTGGGACTAACCCAGAAGAATAAGTTTAAACTCCACAGCCAATGAAAGAGGCGACAAGGGGAAAGGAGAACTGCGGGAAGTAGAAAAGTATAATGTTAACAGTGACAATGTAAAAGAATTATTCTGGTAATGAATCCTGTTGTCATTACTACGCTGAATGACGCTAGCGATTGCTCCCTCAGTGTATTACGTGCATGAAAGATACCATCACCAGATTCCGGTACTTCCAAAAATAATTTAACTTATAGAAATGGGATTAGTTATATAATGTCATAACTACAGAGTTCTTGTTTTTCACATTAAAATTAAACCAAATAAAAACTAAAACCTGTGTGGGATAGGGATAGGGATAGGTGATGCAATACCATCGTAGCCCGTTTTATGGAAACCGCAGGTCGAGAATGAAAGAACGAATATAAGATTATACTCAAACGTCATCAGAAGAGGCATCGTAACGCTGCTGAGCCGCGAGCTTAGATGGATCGATCTCACCATGAACCTCCTCAGAGATCTGCTCAAGAGTCTTTCTCTTGGTCTCTGGAATCAACAATGTAGTGAAAATGCCGAGTAACATGAACAATGCAAAAATTTCCATAACGTGTGGAAGGAAACAGTTCTTGTCATCCTTAGCACAGCCGTGGTTGATCAACGTACCTAATGCAGTCTGAGCAATGATAGCACCGACCTTACCACAGGCAGCAGAAATACCATGGGCAGTAGATCTGTATCTGGTTGGGTAACACTCACCTGGAACAATGAAAGTTGTGGAGTTTGGACCAAAGTTTTGGAAGAATTGCGCCAAAATGTACAAAGCAAGCAAACCGTGCTCACCGATCTTGTGGTAAGCAAAACCAATGATACAAAGCAAAATTGTAAGAATAATAAAACCCATCAACTGAATTGGCTTACGACCAATGGTGTCAACAGTAGCAACGGTGAACCAATATCCTGGAATGGAACCAGCACAAATCAAAATCAAGTTACCTGCAGCCTGGTTGTAAAGAGAGTGATAAATGTTTTTGGAAGAAGCGTAACCAATAGTAGTCAAGATAGTAGCAGTGTTCAAACCAAGACCGTAGTAAGCGATATCAAGCATAAACCAAGAACCTGCAGTACCGATCAAAACCTTTCCGTGCTTCCATTGGCCAAAGTGCTTACAGAAGTCAGAGAAGGAAGCCTTTGGTGGCTGAACAATCTCAGCTTTGATTCTCTCTGTAACTCTCAAGTGCTGAACGTCAGCATCCTCAGCGTTGCCGTGCTGACCAGTTACAAACTTAGCAGAGTCTGCAGCGGCCTTCTCAATGTCGTACTCAACATCCAAGGTGTATCTTGGAGATTCAGGGATAGTCAATCTGTAGTAAAGGGAAATACATCCTGGAACACAACCAAGACCAACGACAATTCTCCACATCTGGTCACAGGCCTTCTCACATTCAGGGCCACAAAGAGCAGCAGTCTCAGCAGTAATCAGTTGATCCTTGTAAGCAACAACACAAATCAAAGCAACAAGACCAGCAGATAACTGACCCCAACCCTGGTTAGCAAACACCGCACCCATAATGGCACCTCTCCACTTGGTAGTGGCAAACTCAGAAGAGATAACAGAAGACATTGGATAGTCACCACCAATACCAATACCCATGATGATTCTGAAGAATACTAAGATAGCGGTGAAGTTGACAGCAGCGGACTGGCCAATAACACACTGAGCAATAGTGGCACAAATCATAATGATCAATTCCATACCGTAAATTCTCTTACGACCAACATAGTCAGCAAGGAAACCAAAACCCAATTGACCAATAACAGTACCAACTGAAGTAGAAACTTTGATCAAGGTAGAGGTTGCAGCAGGAACGACACCATCTTTCCAAAATACGTGGGCCATCATAGCAAGACCCAAGTTGATAGCAAAGATATCATAAGCATCAGTCAAGAAACCAACACCAGCAACGGTAATGGCTCTAACGTGGTACCAACCGAAGGAGGCCTGGTCAATCTTCTCCAAAGCCAATCTTCTTCTCTCCAAAGGATCCTCAATGTGGGCAAAGTCATTGATGTAGTTGTGGAAAGCAGCATTACCACCGACTGTTTTCACACCGGCAACAGCTGGGTTCTTCTCTTCAGCTGCGGACATTATTAATACTTGATGAGTGCACTTGATTGTGGAGAGAAGGGAAATGAATGATGTAAAAGAATTAGGAAACAAGGGGGCCAAGAAACCTTTTATAAGTTTTCCAAGAGAAATTTTAGGAAATAACCAAGAGAAACCTTGGCTCTGTATGTGTGGGTGTACGGTCGTGAGACCTCTTTCCTAGCGCCAGCACCTCAAGCCGCTCAGGGTCCATGGTTACAGATTTACAGCTGCATGAAACGAGTCCGCTCAACTTTGACCTAAATGTACCCAACTAAATAGAAACACGTGCTTGTAACTTCTTGCTCTGGGCAACAAATGATCATAGCAGATTTTCGCAATTGTAAATTTCTGTCGAGCTTTTCCGCTGGCTGAAAGATTCTGGCGAAAACTGCGATGGCCCATGTGGGCTTTCCAACTCGTACTGGCTGTGTTGCGGAGTACGGTAGGTAGCACGGGGCTTCAAAGGAAACCGCCAACCTTCCACCTTACAAACCGACTTACTACACAGTTCTTATGATTCTATTATTTTTTTAACGAGACATGTACATTACCAAGAACCAAGACTAGTTTGAAGGGCTGGGCACATATGTCTTTTCTTCGTAATAGAGATATCTTGGGACCAAGAAAACTACAGACAACTCGGGGCTGCCCTTACGGCTTGGAATGCTTCGTGCACACGACCTATGGAATTGTGTAGTTAGGTAAGGATTTACACAGGGACTTCAGGGCTGTACGCAGGGTGGTTAGCATTATGTAATATTACCTATTCCTGCACGCAGTATTTCCCCCCACGAGGTGTCTTGATGGATACCGTATTCAATGCTGCAACTAGATTGATTGAGCAGTTGAGCACGTTTTCCCTATATACTACTCTATGAAACTATAGCAATATTTCGCTCTGTCAGGGTCCTCTCCAACGAGACAGATGACGTTTGTGTCTATGGATCAATACGCTAACAGTCTGTCTATTACTAACACTAAGGAAATGCTGTTTTCTGAAGAGAACCTGATCTCTTGGAAACCAGATTTCTAGATCTCTAGATCTCTATCTCTGAGTAGCCTAGCGAAAGATGGGCTCATGCCAGCGAAGCTAACTCGTGTATTGCATTTATTATTAACACAGCGGCTGACCTCGATACCTCTTGTGACCCCCGAAGCATCTAGACGGCTCGTGAAGTTGCACCAAATTAGGACTTGTTAGAAACTTGCTATACAAACTGTGGAGGAGAGCACATGCCTAACAATTTACTTATCACATGCAATAAAACTAGCCCATGCGTACTAATATTTCCCTAAAAACCTGTTCACCTTTGGCTCATTTACGATTGGGTCAGCTCTTTTGGCTTCTTTTATTACTATTTAAGATCAGCAAACAGCACACATCATCTATTGTGGGTCCCTCGTGTTTGGGGAGAGGATCGCAATACTACAGGGACGCGTTCTGCAAATCGGCGAAAAGCGCATCTTTTTCTTTTTTAGTTTTTTTTTTATTTTTCATGATCGAGCTGTTTGGCAAACTTAATATAGCCCACGTGTGTTTATAACTATGCTTGGCTCACAGGAACGAAAGCCCCATTGAGGCCAAAACTGGCATGGGTGGCTCAGTAGGTGCCATCAACCCCAAAGGTCGCTTCCAGCCAAAGGAGGAAGGTATCCTTGTGACCTGTTTGTATAGAATTACTGTGTGAATGCCAGCATTTAATGGGCGTATTTACTCACACATACCTATTCAAACAGCTCTGTTAACACATCTCCAACTTAGGTTCATGTAGCTAAATATTCGATGAAGATACAATTTCTACTCGCATAGATATATACCTGAGGCATGTCCCGGAAGAAGAACTTATCTTGGTTTTATATCCAAGAGTTACAGATGCGCATTGTGATTAATGTGAGAGTCTATAGCGGTCTGTATTAGTTCTTGTGATCTCCCCCGCACTTCAATCCCGTTCTCACATCACTTAGAAATGCTTTGTAAAACTACGTAGATTTGCGCGTCCTGATTATAAGATCTGGACATTAGGGTTGCCACATACGACAAATATAAACAATACTGCCTTTACAACATGGTATGTAACTGCTATATACTTTATACTTTTGCAGTGCTCCGCTGAAGTTTTCCTCCGGATTAGATGCTGGAAACACTAGGTCTGCGGGTGCTCTATCTCATTAACATTGGTTTCACATGATCTTCATATTAGAAAATATAATGAGTTATATATATTGAACGCTAAAAGAATATCAATGTTATATAGATCCAATTAATTTGTCCCGTATTAATCAAATTTATAATGTAAGTGATATTAAGTATAGAGTAGTTTAATAATTTGAGAAATGAATATTTTAACTGTTTTCATCTTATTGGATAAATGCCTAATTTCAGTGATCATTTTGGTAGTATTCAATAGTTCAATACCCCCTAAAACTATCTACATCTAACATTTATTTATTTCTGTAACGAAATGATATAAATTCCTCGTGTAAACAGCTCGACTCAATTTAATTAGAATATATATAATAATAATATATATATAATACAAATGGTGTCAGGGTGTTTTTGTTGATTACCCGGCTGAACGTTAGAGCCTCAAAGGATAAACAATATCCTTTGCCATATATGCTCAATGTAGAGATGGTTTAAGGTAGGCAACTACACGACAAAACGCCGCGTAAGACACACACAAAATCAGCTGGATCTGAAGAGAGTGGTTCTGAACGGTATACAGACCCCATTGTCTATTGAAATTACGTAGAATCCAGAGGTAATGGCATCCAACGGAGGGGGACCAGGTCAATCACTGGAGATCGATTTGGACATGGCAATGGCACCAGAGGTTTATCTCCCAACACGTCCTCGAACACCACAACAGCAGATCCAGAATTCGTTTCATTGTCCACCCGTTCAAATTAGCGATCAACAGTCTTTCCATTACCCTCCATCGCAACAGCAAGAGCCACAGCACTCTTTTGCTTCAAAAACAACAACGACACTTCCCCAACGAATTACACAACCTATGACATTCCGTTCAATTGAGATAGATCCACATGATCCACAGATGTTAAGTAATGGCTACCCACTAGATAATTCAGTGAATAGCCAAAGACAGCAACATGAACCTTCGATTCTTCAAGACCAAGAGAGACCTGCTGCTCCAGCAAGGCAGCTCACATCCAACAATGCTGCGCTTGAGGAGATTAGTGTCATTCGCAAGAAATTGGCTACCGAAACAAAGACACCCACAGAATATACACTACACATACTTTTCACACAGTTTGTTAGATATGCAGAAAGAAAACTCAACATGTGTTTGACATACCCGCTAGACACTGAGCCCCCAATTGTTGATCTGTTATCCGAAGGTATTGATCCAGCTTTTGACAAAATTATTGCATCATTGGGATACATTTCCAAGAACAACCCAAAACCAGTAATAGATTCTGTGATGTTTTGGAGAAAGTCAAAGTCAGAAGTTGCAGCCATGGCCGCAGACGCTGCAGAAAAGGCAATCCAAGCACTCAACACACACAAGGAGTCCTCAAGCTTTAGAAAGCATGCACATAGTTCAAGCACAGTCAGCAGACTGTCTCATAGAAGGAATAACTCATCAAAATCAATTATACAACCGGACTCAAAAATGCAGCATCTCGAAAATGCAGCTCAATCATCCCGTGAAACTGCTATACAGGGTGATAGAAAGTCATTAATCAGTATTTATATTTTGTGTCGTGTTTTGATCGAAGTCGTGAAACAGGTCAATTTTGATGACAATGTTGATGATTTGGGTGGAAAGCTCGAGGAGATTGTTTTTTCGCAGCTGCAAAGCACAGACCCTATTCTCATTTCATCAAGCATCATCAGATCTGCCAACTGGAACTTATTTGCGGAACTCCTGGGTTTCATGTCTAAGAAGAGATTCTTAAGTGTGAGCGACAGATTCATTGCTGACTTGGAAAAAATCCCTCCTGTTGTTCCAAAGGATATAGAACCATCTATTCATCTGTTGATTCATGGTATGAGATATCTGAAGCTCAGAAATTATCCCCTGGAGTTCTTTGAAGAAAGTGCAGACTTCCTCCAATCCATTGCAAAGTTCTTCAGCATAACAAGGAGTTACTCTATCAAGCTTGCATACTCTCAGGTACTTACAAAAATTCTTTTACCGCTGGCCGAATCGGTTACGGCTGAAGTGAACCATCCGACTTGGGTCGATGCTGTCAATACTATCTTTAATGCTTGCAGTAGCACAGACTTAAACGAAAAGAGTTGGATCACTGTACTAACACTTAAGTCTTCAGTGCTTTGTGTCTCACCAAGTGAACTATTTTTGAATCATTGGTATGATATTGTGGATTCTAATATTAAACAACTTAAATCAAAACATACAACTCTTGAGGAGAAGATTGTCATTTCCACATGCATATCTCGTTTAATTTGGGTATACATTTTCAGATGTACTGAGTCTTTAAACAATACTACAAGGAAAATTGACTCTATTATGAAATCTATGCTCATGACAAAGGGTAAGCAGACTTGGATATCTACTGACGCGGGCCTTATCTTACCATTGGTTCAGATTTTCAGATCTGTTGGATATGCTGCTTACAACCAAACAGTTGAGAACTTCATTATTCCTTTGATGAAGTCGGCTTTTAACGGTAACAGTATTGATAGTTTGCAACACGAGAAAATGATTCTAGCTATCAAGTCATACGTTTCCATGCTTGCTGATGAAGAGAGACCCGTATTCCCAGAGAATCCTGAGCACATTGAAAAACCAGATCTCAATTTGTCTTTAACAAGCAGTAATCACGAACAAATATGCCGCTATTCTGAATCACTTTTGAATCTTCTCGATTCTGTCATTGGTCCCCAGGTTGCATCGCAAGAGTCACCCACTGCTTCATCTCCCTTTTACTATCCAGGTAAAACGCCGTTTAGCGGATTCCGTTTTGGTACAGATGTTTCTGTTCAGTTGAACAAGAACCTGAATACAGAAACTCTTGCGGTCATGATCGAGTCCGCTCCCTGGATCACTTTTGGTGCTACGCGGAAGGTCGTTGAACTGCTCTCTAGAAATTACCTCCATAGTGACTTCTGTGTTGCAAATGCTGCTTCTAGTGCTTTGAGACTTTTGGCATCCAGAAAGAAACCGCATGGGTTGATCACAATATTTGCAAAATATGCTTTCAACTTTGATGAGAGATCAAATCAATCTACTGGGTATATTATCTCTAAGGACTTACTGAGATTGTATTTGGATCTGCTTGAACATTGGCTGAAATCGCTACAAGACCGTAAGAATGAAACAGAACCGAAAGATGATTTCATGCCGGGTTTCAAAGAGTCACACGAGGACCCGGTTGATGAGATTGAGTTGAAGAATACGATTACCGTTATAGAAGAAGTTGAAGGTCACGGTCTCTTCTTTCTAGCTTCACAGGATTTTGAGATTCGTAAACTAGGATTGTCTATTTTGAGAATTACTGAAAGTTTTGATGACGCTTTGTATGAGAAGACTACTAAAGCTAAACAGAAGTCGAAGCATGCACGTTCAAATTCGAAGTTCGCTGCAGACATTGGCACCAGGGTGCATTTCATATTACAAAGTGTTGATTTTTTCAAACTCATCGGGTCCCATAGACAACATATGAGTGTTGCTGAAAGATCACGACTCTCGAAGCTCTCACAGAAACAAAGACGTGATGTGCTCATTCGTCTTGCTGAGTCGGATTATGGTATTGATTCAGCATTATGGTTCCGAGTATTCCCTAAGTTGTTGACTACAATCTTTGAGAAGTGTCCAATGACCATGGCATTGTGTCGTTCTATTGTTTGTACACGTCTTGTCCAAATTCATGAAGCCATTTTAGAGATTTCTGACTCACCCCGCTCTACACAGATCCTTAATTATGGCCCCCCAGAAGTTCTTGTTGAGCAATGGAAACTCTATTTAATTGTGGCTTGTACGTCGTTGACTTCTACCAATGAACAAAGACTCCACATTCCTGAAGCTTCCAACGGTAAGAAAAAATCACAACAGCTTCTGACTATTCAACATAGCACTATCACAAGTGCCCGAAGTGTCTTCAGACTAACCTTGAACTTATTGAACGGATCAAATCAGTCGGTCAGAGATGCGATTATTTCAGGCTTGAGTTGCATGAATATCAATATATTCAAGACTTTTATTGAAGCTGTTGATCCGATCTTTGTTCAATGGGAGAAAGAGCTAGGCACCAAGTTTGTTTCCAAGGATAGCAGACTTAGAGTGGAACTAACTCATATTTTAAATATTGTTTCGAAGTTTATGGATGAAGCTGCTATTTTCCATGACGATTGGATTGTTGGAAAGTTGGTTGGCTTTATTAAGACCATTAAAGCCTTTCTGTCACAGCCAGAGATACAGCATAGCTTTGAATTTCAAAAGTTGCGCCGCTACTTCTGCGGTTTTTTGGAAAATTTCTTTACTGGTATCCAGAATAGAGATGATTCTGCTAGTTGGTTCCCATTTGAGGCAAGAGTTTCATGTTTCACATTTTTGGAAGAGTGGTGTGGTTACGGAAAATCATCTGTCATTGCAAAACAGAGATACAACCAAATGATCAAACATGTCACAAATACTCAAGAACTCACTGCATTAAATTCTGCCATTGAATTTGAGCGCCAGATTTTGTCGGTGTCTGCTACTAACACTATGGTTACATTGCTTAATGGAAGAATTCAAGAACTCCGTGGTCAGACTTTACTGAAGTTTGATCTTGCAGGTTTACTTTCATGGATTGATTTACTACTTGAATCTCCAAACGACGCGATACTCTCTCTTGCAAAAAAGGCGTTGCGGTGTCTGTTCAAATACAATGATGATGATTCACAGTTGTTCGATGAAGTGTTCAGGAAGTGTATTTTGGAGCAGAAATTGAACATGATCGAGGATTACTTTGTGGTGATTGCTGATGCTCTCACAAATAGCGAGAATTACCCAATTCAGGACTACCAAGTCCTTCTCTTGGCACTTTACGGTGTTGGATTTAACAATTACGAAATCCGTTCATCTGCTATCCGTCTGCTTATTCACGCCGAGAAGAATATATTCAACACAGAGTTTGCTTCTACATTTGAAGAGAGAGCTAAGAATAAGAACAAGACTATATACAAGAGAGCCCTGCTTGATATTTCTACTTATTTTGCTACTAGTCACAGTGAAATCAATATTTTGTTGATTTCGGAGTTGACAAAGCTTTTTTCTCTTGTCAACTTTGAGTCAAGAAAAGACTTTTTGACTATTTTAATCCCATGGCTTTCAACTGTTGAACTTCAAGTTGGAGATGATTATTTCATTGACATTAAATCATATATGGTTTTGAACAACTTATTTGAGGTTACAATTCGATTCTCAGAGTCCATTCCAAATGAAGTCGAAGCATTGTGGATATCTTTGGGAAATGGAGGCAACTACAACAATATCACTGCTATCATGAAGTTTGCCCTCTACACTAGTATGACAAAGAGAAACCCATTATTTGTGGAATTTGCCAGTAAAGTACTAGTATATTTGTCAGGGACTAGTCTGGCACTAGTTGATTCATTGATATCTTACATTAATCATAAAAACATGGTTCCACCACAGCCTGGAGAAATTGAAACGCCTGTGGACAGTATTGGATTACCATACATAGCTGATATTTGGCAGACCTTAAACCATAATGGCAAGGACTCAGTTTTCTCCATGGGACAACTGGCACTGATATTTCTTTCTGATTTGTTTGTTATTCCGAAAGATTCATTGAATTTGAAGATCCCACTATTACTGCATGCATCGTTTGTCCTGCTTGATCACTACTTCCCCGTTGTTCAAGAGTCCGCTGGTAAGTTAATAATCTACATCCTGAGCACAGCAGCACCCCACCCCAAAATGGAGCAAACTAAAAATCTGATTAGAAATAATCAGAAACTGTTATGGACTTACGATGATTTGAACAACGACAAGAATGGTTCTGGTGCTAGATCACCAAAAGATATGGATTTGCTAGTAAGAAATATCGTTGAGATATTGAGCGCTTTCAATCCAAACATCCAAGAAGAGTGGGGCCGCGTATCATTAGCCTGGGCTACAAATTGTGCTGTGAGACACATTGCTTGTCGTTCTTTCCAGGTGTTCCGATCATTGTTGTCTTTCTTGGATCAGACTATGCTAAGAGATATGCTCCATAGGCTTTCTAACACCGTTTCTGATGAGACTCCAGATATTCAAGGGTTTGCTATGCAGATTTTGATGACTTTGAATGCCATAACTTCAGAGTTGGATGCTGAGAAACTTATTGATTTCCCACAGCTATTCTGGGCCACCGTTGCATCTCTCAATACCATCAATGAACATGAGTACATTGAGCTTCTTTCTGTTCTAAACAAGTTCATCTCTAAAATTGACTTGGATTCCGAGGAGACAGTGCAGTGTTTAGTTTCCACGTTCCCATCAAATTGGGAGGGAAAATTTGAGGGACTTCAACCAATTATTATGATTGGTCTTAGATCGTCCGCTTCTTGGAAAGCTTCCTTACAGTTGTTAGACAAACTGAACACGTTGAAAGATAGTGATATCATTGCTGGTGACTCCAGACTATTGTTTGCACTTCTGGCAAATGTTCCAAGATACCTTAACGCTGTGGATAAAGGTGAGCTCTCTTCTGAGATTTTAGAATCTGCTGAGACCCTGTGCAAGATGGCACATCGAAAGGGTGAAACAAATCTGGCTCGAATCATTGATTCCTTCTCGAAGAGTAGATTCCGATCTAAGGAGGATTTCTTGAGACAAATGATCAACTACATCTTTGAACATTTTCTTCAGGAGTATAGTGGCCAGACTGCTATTTTCCTTCTAGGGTTACTTTCCAATAAGATTGATTGGGTAAAGATAGAAACAATGCGTGCATTGAAGTTGTTGTTCCCAAAAATTAATCTTTCAGAATCTCATTTTCAAGGCTGTGGTGCCGATTTAATTTCGCCACTATTAAGACTATTGCTTACTCCTCATGCCCAACAGGCACTTGAGGTTCTTGATGAGACAAATAGTATTTCAGGGTCAAGATTGGACAAGGATATCTTGCGAATGAGTTTAGGTAACAAAACCATTAAGAAGGACTATGAGAGAACGGCTACGTTGTTTGGTATCCCAGAGGAGAGTGGCTGGTCCATTCCTATGCCAGCTATTACTGCTGCAACTACAAGAAACAATGTGCATGCTGTATTTTCCACATGTGTTGCATTGGTTGAGTCCAATGAAACTGCTCCGGCTCAGCAAGAACAGATAAAATTCCATTTGGAGGATTACTATACTACTCCAAATACAGAAACAGTTTCTGTTGTAGAGGAGAATGAGGGGTCACTGAGTCACATGTGGGCTGAGCTTGATAATTTGGACTCATTCTTTACAAAAGATGCTGAGACCTTTTCTCAATACTCTGGTGCTACAAGCACGAATGACACAGGTCATCATTTTCGAAACACATCCATGGATACAAGATATAGCAACACTGATCAACTTGCACCATTTGAGTCTGCTCCGCAGATTTATGATAAGAAGGTATCTGTGATCTTGAACAGATCACTGGCAAGAACTCAATCGAACACTTCATTCAAGACATCACTTGCTGATTCATTTGCTAATAGCGACAGCCGTCATTTGAGCGGTATCAGTGCCCGTGAGAGTCTCAGGGCTCGTGTTGGTTCACCAACAAGATTGGGATCTTCCCCGACATCACCAGCTTCACCATTGTCACGTGAGGACATGTTTAGGTTTGATGACCTTTTAGGCCAGACTCAAGGTTCCAATGCTATTGTCACCAAGTTACCGAAAAAGAAGACCGGACGATTCTCTTCCCAAATGCCTGTTGAGTATTTGAATAAATGGTCAGCCCCGCACAAAGTCACCTCGCCAACTACATCAACTTTAAGTGTCAAGCAGTTAAGAGAGAAGTCATCTGGGTTTAGTCTTAACAGAGAAAAGAAGAACCAAGACAAGTAAAATGATCAACGTGTTATTATATAATGATTTGTTTTATTGCATTTAGAAGACATTTATGAATTCAGTTCTACAAAATTTATTATTGACATGCTTCGTTTGAAAAACAAACAAATTGAGGACGATGGTGTATATATTATGTACATGGATATACTCTCTAATTCTTTTGTTTTTGTTATGTAAGACTAGCCTGATATTGGAAGGGCATTGATCATCTTACCATCGTTACGATAAGTGAACTTACGGTCCTTCTTGTTATCACGGTTTGTAGTACCATAACGGAAACCCACTTGACCAACCTTGGCTTTGTGAAACTTGAAAACGTATCTGTCCGCATCTTCAGATTTGGCTGTATAGGTTTCTTTTTTATTTTTGTGTGTGTGGTTCTTTGTATTCACATGTCCTGTCTCAGCCAACTTTGACAGCGTCTCAGAGGCAGGCTCCAATCCAAACACTTTAGCGGCATCGACTGGGCCAAATGGCTCAGACTCAGCAATCGTGAGGAAGCGAGACTGAAGGGTCTTTACAGGCACTGGAATCTCTGAGAGATTATCAGAATGTCTTGGTCTTTCAAAGAGTGGGAACATTTTGTACATTGTGTTCGACATCTTATGGAGTTCTGGTGTGACCTTGTTTTTTGCTTCCCACTTCTTCTCAATTTCTTTGAGTCTGATAACAGCCTCCAGTCTTGGGATCTTGATACCAAAGTTGACTGCGACCTCTTGGATAGGTACTTTCTCCACCACAATTCGCTGATAAATTTCCTCCCTATCTTCTCTAGAGAGGTTGAGGCTTGTTTGACAGAATTCATTGTTTGGGAAGGGGGTGAGTCTGCGGAATGACCCCTTTGTGGGAGGGTTCTCGATGACGTTGCCTTGCAAGTCCACTGGCTTTCCTGTTTTGATTTCAACACGGGCGACACCACGTTCGATGTCTGGGGCAATGTAGTTTGGCTGGTGATTTTGAGGAGCGTTGAAGTACTTATTTTGGGGGTATTCACCTTTGTAGTTCTTCTTTCCAAGGAAAAGCTCCATCTGGTATCTCAACGTTGTTTTGTGATCCTTTTTCTCTGTTCTACCACGGGCAGGTGTCTGATAGAAAGGATAAGCAATTCGTCTTCTAGAAAAGTGACGCACTTGCTGTGTGGCTACCGGATTAAAAGGGAGCTGCTTGTATGACGAGATCATATTCGTATTATGGTCCGAACAAGGAATGAACTAGAAGCTAATACCACTGCCTTTATTGCAATCCCATTACTTCAGTCACATGAAGTGGCCTACTGGGCGCTTTTTCACCCTCTGCGTAACATGAAAAACATCCAAGCCCGGGTAACCTGTATGCATTTTCGAGGGCTCATAAGGATTCCGACCTCATCCTGATTCATCAGGTGTAAGGAGGTCATGTATATACACTTTTTAATTCTGCGAATTGGGGTTGCTGAAGTTGTTTAAAGCTCAATTTAATCTTGATTAATATTACTTCCAATTGTTTTCATTGAATAATTGATATTGCTTAGATATTTTAAAATCAGTGTTTCAATCTTTAAGCATATATATCAACATCTGGTAGCTACATTGGGTTTATTTTTTTTCCCCTGATGAATTCCGGATATTTCAGCGATGGTATACTTTCCAATATTGTTTTTGGATTGCTGTGCCAGAATGATTCCTCTAAAGACACTTAGTTCTATAGATTTAGCCAGGTAAATTACGTTCATCCCCGCGCTGATTGGCCGTTTTCCCCAGTTCTTCTCGAGGCACGCGCTGTGGCTGGTACCGAAAAAAAATTCAGCTGACTCACTCAAAGGGAAAGAACGCCTTTTTATTTGTGTATACTTCTGTGTATAATTGTCAGGACATCTATAAACAGTTATCAATCAACATGAGTATGCTATCCCATGCTGGTTCCAGAAGGGCTTTCTGTTCTGCTGCTAAATTGCACCAGAAGGTACTCAACAAGTACTCCTCTATCATCACACAGCCAAAGGACCAAGGTGCCTCCCAGGCGATGCTGTACGCCACAGGATTCAAGGGAGATGACTTCAAGAAGGCCCAGGTTGGTGTTGGTTCTGTTTGGTGGACAGGTAATCCATGTAACATGCATTTGCTTGACCTCAACTTCAGATGTTCGGAGTCGGTTTCTAAGGCTGGTCTGAGACCAATGCAGTTTAATTCCATTGGTGTGTCCGATGGTATCTCGATGGGTACTCAGGGTATGAGATATTCTCTCCAATCCCGTGAGATCATTGCAGACTCATTTGAGACCATTACCATGGCACAGCACTACGATGCCAACATTTCTATTCCTTCCTGTGACAAGAACATGCCAGGTGTTCTTATGGCCATGGGTAGACACAACAGACCATCTATTATGGTTTACGGTGGCTCCATTTTGCCAGGATCTTCTTGTGGAGGTGGCCCAAATGTCCCAAAGAAGCTTGATTTGGTCTCTGCTTTCCAGTCCTATGGCCAGTACATTTCTAAGCAGATCACTGAGGAGGAGAGACAGGATATTGTGTCTCATTCCTGTCCAGGACCAGGCTCTTGCGGTGGTATGTACACTGCAAACACTATGGCCTCTGCTGCTGAAGTTATGGGTATGACCATGCCAAACTCTTCTTCCTCCGTTGCGGTATCACAAGAGAAACTTCTTGAGTGTGACAACATTGGTGCTGCTATCAAGAATTTGATTGAGTTGGACATCAGACCAAGGGACATTATGACCAAGGAGGCTTTTAAGAACGCCATCACTTATATCATTGCTACTGGTGGTTCTACAAATGCTTGTTTGCATATGGTTGCAATTGCTCACTCTTGTGGTGTGAAGCTTACTTTGGATGAGTTCCAGGAAATTTCCAACAAGACACCATTACTCGGTGACTTCAAGCCATCCGGTAAGTATGTTATGGCTGAATTGGCACCAATTGGTGGTACTCAGGCTGTTATGAAGTACTTGTTGAATGAGGGTTTCCTTAACGGTGATGTGTTGTCTGTTACTGGTAAGACTATGGCTGAGAACTTGGAGGCTTCTGCTGGGTTGCCAGCTGGTCAGGAGATTATCAAGCCAGTTTCCAACCCATTGAAGCCAAGAGGTCACTTGCAGATTCTTTATGGCTCTCTTGCTCCAGGTGGTGCCGTTGGAAAGATTACTGGTAAGGAAGGTACCTACTTCAAGGGCTCTGCCAGAGTATTTGAGGATGAGAACTCTTTCATTCATGCTCTAGAGAACGGTGAAATCAAGAAGGGTGAGAAGACCGTCTGTGTGATCAGAAATGAAGGCCCAAAGGGTGGTCCAGGTATGCCAGAAATGTTAAAGCCATCTTCTGCCTTGATGGGTTATGGTTTGGGTAAAGATGTTGCACTTTTGACCGATGGTAGATTCTCTGGTGGTTCTCACGGTTTCCTCATTGGCCACATCGTTCCAGAGGCTGCTGAGGGTGGTCCAATTGGTCTTGTTAAGGATGGAGATCAAATTGTCATTGATTCTGACAACAACAAGCTTGATTTGCTCATTTCTGACGAAGAAATGGCTCAAAGAAAGAGTACTTGGGTTCGTCCAGCTCCAAGATACACAAGAGGTACTTTGTCCAAGTATGCCAAGCTCGTCTCCGACGCTTCCCATGGCTGTGTTCTTGATGCTGATGAGGTTTAAGGCCGCTAATACTACAAAATTTCCGGTAAGATTGGTATTGAACACACTGATCAACTTGAATGTTCACAATAACTTTTATCAATTCATTCTTACTAGATACAACAGAAATACTTTCACTTCCAACTTTCATGACATCTTTTTGTTTTATAAACTACACTGCATTTTCCTATCACTCTTCTTTTGTCTCTGTTTTTGGGTTATATTACGGGGTTTTCATTTTTACAAATCCTAATTGAAAGGATATATTACTTGAGATCATTATCCATACAATTTTTTCCGTACTTATGATCTATATATTTATTGTCTACTTTTGCAAACAATTTTGGTGGTTCAAACTGTGTCAAAGGCACGTTGCACCGGGGTATCGACGAGAGATTGAAACAACCTCTTTGTATAAAATAATATGGAAAGCTATGCCATATAGAATTGGCTACTTCTCTAAAACTCTTAGTAGTCTTTTATGTCTTTTCTTCATTCCCCATACTTTTGGCCAGATGCTGGGCTCAACTCACGATATTGTGACTGCAAGTTCTGTGATGTCCAGGTTTAGATGTGTACAAACCAAGTATGTGTCCTAACCATTTCAGTTTTATGCGCGAATACGTTTGATTCGCGAATATATCTTGGCTCCATTTCGCGCTTTTCCGGATGTTGTGCGCGTCGGTTTGCTGGAAAGGTGAAAAATTTTGAAGATAGCGAGTGTTGGCTTGGTACTTGTACATAGAAAGAGTGATTAAGTACATTAGACACATTACAAAATGGCTGTCGGTAAGAACAAAAGATTGTCTAAGGGAAAGAAGGGCTTGAAGAAGAGAGTGGTGGACCCATTCACCAGAAAGGAGTGGTTTGATATCAAGGCCCCATCCACTTTTGAGAACAGAAACGTTGGTAAGACTCTTGTCAATAAGTCCACCGGTCTGAAGAATGCTGCCGATGCTTTGAAGGGCCGCATTGTCGACATCTCTCTTGCTGACTTGCAAGGTTCCGAGGACTACTCTTTCAGACACATCAAGTTGAGAGTTGACGAGGTTCAGGGTAAGAACCTGCTCACTAACTTCCACGGTATGGACTTCACCTCCGACAAGATCAGATCCATTGTTAGAAAGTGGCAGAGTTTGATCGAGTGTAACGTCACTGCCAAGACTGCCGACGAGTATATTGTCAGAGTCTTTGGTCTTGCCTTCACCAAGAGACAGGCCAACCAAATTAAGAAGACCACCTATGCTCAATCCTCGCACATTAGAGCCATCAGAAAGCAGATGACAGAGATTATCCAGAGAGAAGTTTCCAACTCCACTTTGGCACAGCTTACCCAGAAGTTGATCCCAGAAGTCATTGGTCGTGAGATTGAAAAGGCTACCAAGGGTATCTTCCCATTGCAGAACGTCCACATCAGAAAGGTTAAGTTGCTCAAGCAGCCTAAGTTCGACTTGGGCTCCTTGTTGGCCCTTCACGGTGAGTCTTCTTCTGAGGAGAAGGGCAAGAAGGTTTCTGCTTTCAAGGACGAGGTTTTGGAGACTGTTTAAATTAATTGTCTTTTAGCATGAAATTGGTGTTTGCGATTCGTCAACTGTTGTATTGTGATGATCAACAATTATGATAGGTGAACCTAGAAGAGGTACTTCTAGTCCATGAGGTCGTAAGGCTCGATTGACATGACACTGTATTTTTGGGTATGATGATTTGGGTTTTTTACTTGTCACGTTTCTCTATATTTAACGTTACTGTTCCCACAATGGGTTAATGAAAAAAGTTTTAAAAAGATTATACACATGAGAATGTAGACAATCCAAGAACACCGAATGTGAAACTACACCACGCATAGTTTCTGTGCCGGAAATGGTAAAATTATGTTCAAGCATATTGCCATATTATACATGATTGTGCCACGATACCCACAGTGTCACCAGCCACAGCTCCGTGTATTTGCCAAACAAATTCCGTGTGGCGAGTGTGTGGCTTGATTGAGGATTTGCACAGTCACGTGAACTTACCAAAGTTGAAAGCTCAATTGCAAGAGACACGGGCTTTTGGTATTATAACAAAACGTCGACTCAAGGAACTATATAAAGCTGTGGGTTTTCCAGGGTGGCAATTCCTTATTGCTGTCAATTAAATTCATCTATTGATATATCACACCCCAAAATGTCCATTCCAAAACCAGCTGGTAACACTCTTCGTCTTGGATCTAAAGCTCCAAATTTTCAGGCCGACACTTCTAACGGTCCAATCGACTTCTACGACTATATCGGAGACAGCTGGACTGTCTTCTTCTCTCATCCAGATGACTTCACCCCTGTATGTACCACTGAGTTGGGTGCATTTGCTAAGTTGCAACCGGAGTTTGAGAAGAGAAATGCCAAGTTGATTGGTTTGTCTGCTAACGACTCTTCTTCCCACAAGGCCTGGATTAAGGATATTGATGAGATTACTGGTTCAAAGTTGTCCTTCCCAATTGTTGCTGATCCAAAGAGAGAGATTGCTGTCACTTATGACATGATTGACCACTTGGATGCCACCAACGTTGATGACAAAGGTGTTCAGTTCACCATTCGCTCCGTCTTTATTATTGACCCAAAGAAGACTATCCGTTTGATTATTTCATACCCTGCCTCTACTGGTAGAAACACTGCTGAAGTTTTGAGAGTTTTGGATTCCTTACAAACTGGTGACAAACACAGAATTACCACTCCAATTAACTGGATCCCAGGTGATGACGTTATTGTCCACCCATCTGTCTCTAATGACGAGGCTAAGACTTTGTTCCCAAAGTTCAGAATCATCAAACCATACTTGCGTTTGACTCCTTTGGAAGTGGAGCAAAAATAATTAAAATTATATGTTTATAACAATTAAATGGTAAGTGATGTTTTAATATTTTCCGTTAAAATGAAAAAGAAGACACCACTGAGATCCGCTGTATTAGAGAGGAGAGAAAAAATGACATGGCTGAACGCATTAGGCGGTCGAGCGTTGCTCGCTGTGTTTTAATGATGGTCTCGGCTATGGCTGCTGACTCGGAGATACTATTTATGAAATTTTTTGTTAACAGGGAAGTATTCTTCACCATTATATAGGGTGTAATGAGTATCATGGGGTTGTTCACGATGAACTTCTTCTCAGTTGTGTAGGACTTGTACAGGGGGCCAATCAATATCTTGCTTTCAAGCATAAATTCTCTTTCATAATTAGTTCTAACGGACTTCACCTTTCACTCTATCAGATATAGCATGGCTATCTCCATAGTAAATTTAGATAAAGCTAAAATGATGACAGCCTTTGAATGACAGCCTTTGAATAAGATTCCAAAGTATAAAATTAGGTAATTAATATTTTTTTTAAGTTAGTAGGTTATAATATCAGAATTAAAGCTAAATCCGACAGATCTGGGGTTCTGAAACAGACACAGGACTATCGATAAAAACCATAATTAAGGACAGTTATCTACGGCCATAGACTAAAAAAATTCTGATGAGCAAAAAATATGAGAACCACTCACAGCTGCAGGGTTACGAACGCAGTAGAAAGATGGATAGGGATAATGATCAAACAAGGGTTACAAAATGCACCTTCTTAACTCGACAACTACCGCCTGCTGAGTGTTCGATAAGATCACAGGGACGTGAAAAATGCAGCCACTAAAGCTAATCAACATCTGATTAATGGAACGTTATCACTGGAGCTATAGCAAAATACACAGCTCCTCGCTTTTCTATTTCAATACCATATTTCTTGACTTTTTAATGGTACTGTGTAGGAAGAAGTTAATAGTTGGACTGTCGGTAGTGAAGTTTCTTAATGCAGTGGGTGATAAGCTTCTTAGCGATCTACAGGTAAGCAGAAGTACCGAGAACGCTGGGATCACAGAGATCCATGAATATCCTGCAATGAAGAGAAGTGGTCAACTTTTAATTTATGGAAATCTGATACTTCATTTCAAATATTAAGTTTGTGCAAAAATCGTTTCAATATCTGGAAGTTCTAGTTAACCAATACTAAGAGACCAGCAAGGAATCTCAAGTGGCGTCGGGTGCCTTACAAAGATCCGAGGAGGATCAAAAATAGGTTCTCCATAGTCAGAACATCTACACTGGTCAGAGAGTGTCAACATGTTAACACAGAACCGACACAACAAAAGAGCATGATCTTATAATTAGCCAAGTTTTCCACCTGTGGGGTTTAGCACACAACTTCTGTTTAGATGCTTTTTTATTTACCGGGGGTTTGCGAGGTGATTCGCCTCAACTGCATAAAAGGAAATAACACAGTTGCATCAGGCCGATGTCCGAAAAGGACAAAGGGGAAAAAGAACAGGCGGCCGTAAAAATTCTTTATTTTATTTTATTTTTTTGGTCTTTTGCCAGTTAAATATTGGTATTTGCAACATCGAGTGTGATAGAACTGTTCTAGTATTTCCAATAGAGTTAGTTGTTGGAGTTAATGTGTACAATTAAATTCTTTTATGACGTCTAATTTCTTGTTCGACTGTAACCCAGGTTTCTTCCTCTACCTCAAAATCCATAAACTTACAAAATAATCTGCCAATGTATAAATCAATTACTTACCACAACGCTGTAGCTCTTCTTTATCTTGTTGAACAGAGGAGTGGAAAATAGCTTCGTAAAGAGTTGAGTAGTAAGCCATCTGAGCAAGAAACAAACTCCGGCCCTTTTTTCAAAACAGTCCCAAACAAACATCAACTCTATTTAAGGAAATTGTCACTTTTTTCTTTGTTCTCTTAATAATTATGGAGTTTTATACAGTCAATATTGCACTTGTTGATATTGTGTGTGTACTGAGGTATAGATAATCTGACAGTAACCATTAAACTGTAGGAGAGGTTTGGGGACAGCTTCTCTTGCTACAAATAAGACTTGGCCACCTTTGGAGTTTCAAGAATGGCACCATTTTAATATCCTGATGAAGACCCCACGATCAAAAAAAATGTTTTTAGACAACTTCTAATATCCAGAGCTGAAGGCTGATGGTTGGTCAAAGACGAATCAAGCGCGCGCATGTGAACAAATGGAAAATTATCCAACGCACGCCATTCCCAACACAACTCTAACCAAACAATCCAATCGTCTAGGTCTTGTGGGTTCTTGAGAGATGCAGGTCCTACCCCATTCACTTATCCTGTTGTGTCATCATGAAACACCCCCATACTTGAGGCGTTCTCCCCTTTTTTCTTTTTGATGCGCTTTTTAACACGCTTTGTCAGATGTGCATATGCGTCTGTAGATCAGCATCAGCTTGCATGCACAACAGACCAAGCATCTCTCTATCATGAATACAACTAATACCGCAAATCTTCAATCTGTACTGCAGTCTACTGCAGAATTAACATCGTATAACATCCAAACATATTTAAAACACACTCCAGTATCATGATGCTGGTTACGAGCGTTTGTAAACAATAGTGATAATTTTAATAGCAGAGATGTAAACCAAAGAAAACTTTGCTGATATCTGAAGTCCTAAAGGAAAAGAGGAATATATCCAGAGCCTAAACAATCTTGCTCAGAAAAGCAGTTTCCCTCCTCGAGTGAGCTGGATTTGAAAGACATCAACGCGAAATGAGGACAATGGCTGGGCTTAGTAGAACTGGTGTGCTGACAGTGATTTTGTTCTAAAACCCGCAAAAAAATCTATAGTGAAATTAAACTCATGAAGTAATACAGAATTATTAAAAGTAATGTAGAGAATCTTTTTTCCCTTGGATTTTTTGTGCGTAGCATTATTATGCTAGTTGATCCATTTGATTGAAACGTAATGGTTTTTGAGAGTTTTCTGACGATTTGATACAACGGAGACAACCACCGAGCGTAAGTATTGAAAAAGGTTATGAACAGTATATTAACTGAGTTTTGTTTAAAGGGTCCTTGTGTACTTATAGTTGAATTGGCAAGAACCTACATAACTATCATTGAAATTGAATATGACCATGCTTTGTTTGTTCTGCTTGATAGGATTCCCGTAGATTCTGTTTTTCCAAATCCACAATTCGTCTCTAATCGACCCCACATAACGTTCTCCTGATAGCTACAGCAGAAATATACTTGAATCACTGTCTTTCACTTTAGAATTAATCATGATACACATTAATAAATTTCTTTTGTCTCCAAATCAAATTTACTTTTCGACAAGTTTGCAACGAGAATGTTGAATTTTCTTTCAGGGCGGGTTTGCAGAAAGCAGAAGATGCAAACGCATAACGCTATTAGTTGTATACCTGGAATTCGATCGTATGTATCTTACCGTATATCATAGGGAATAGAATATAAACCAGATTTGTCATCTTTACGGTCGGCTAATCATCCGAATTCCTGTAAGGTTCGAAATCAGTGTGGTCAAGATGCTTCATCCTAGATGGTAGATTCTGCAATTCTTTACTCGTAGCCCACATGACATTGATTTTCTTAAAAGAAGATTCAACCGTAGATGAAGCACCAAAAGTGAATTTATGAGGTACGCCAGTAAAACTAATTCAAAATGGAGTTTTTGTCTGCAATATATTCATAATAGTGTGTCAGGAGCAGGAGCAGGAGCAACAGATCACATAACTCTTAGAAGTGATAGAAGCCATCACAATATGTAGATGAATGAAGTACCTGGTTTATCTAAAAATTAGCCCAGCATGTAACTGAGTTCCCAGAATTTACTTGAAATGGCGACATTCATATTAAATACATTTACACTAACCCGACAAGAATGTGGATATTACATGATTTGAATACATGGTTTAACACTGGGAGTACCCAACACTACTTAGTTAGTTGTCGTGAGTGTTTTTATATTGTGAAATTAGCGTTTCATTCAAGAATACTATTCTCCAACAAAAATGCAAACCTTCTAGTGTTCTTCAGGGTCTCGCGGTGATAGAAGCGAATCCCCTGAATGACCTTAAAAACCCGAAATTAGCATTTTTAATTGCCGTGTCAGGCCATTTTAGGATCTCTTTCTTAAAAAAATACTTGACCCAGAACTCTCTTAATACTAGATCTTTGAATATTGTTACCTGTTATGTTTTTGTTCCCTTCATGCAACAGTACAGATTATGCCTATTTCTCTGTGTTCTATGATCCCTTAAAGTTTCATTTCACATCAACTCCCACTGTCTGTCTACTTATGCACATCTTCTGCACAAATTTACATCCTCGTGTTACAGCCGATAAACTACTCCATGGTTATACAGGTACTTGCGGGGGTGGGGGCAACAGGACAGGCTGCTGTGGGTAGTTTTGAGTTTTTTTTAATCACTGCAGGTCTTTTCATCTAAGATCTCTTTGCCATCTAATACAACTTCAGGCGATTCTTTTCTTGTCATGACCTCCTCCCTCGTATATAAAGCCACAAGACCCCCTCCCGTTGTGCACTACCCATCTTCTGAAACAATTTTGAAGATGTTCTTTTACCATGTACATGGTAAGATATGATGCCAATTGTAGACCAAATCGAAACCTCAGTACAATTGAGTGACCCAATGGAGGGCCTACCATATGTGCATGACTCAATCCTTTCTAACAGTATTGGGGCAGAGACTGGCAACCAAACATTTGCACACTACATTGATATTGATCACTTTATGCAGCAATTGAATTCAAATATGGAAGAATGCTATTCTACTTCAGAGCCATCTGACATTCAATCACCTTTGCAATCACCTGTCTCAGGAAATATGCCTATTGTAACTTCTGGTAATAATGATGGTCCCTTTCACCAGCAGATAGAAGATAGTTCGACGCAAAGGAGTGATGTTATCAACACTTGTTTGGGGTCCCTGGAACCCAAGGTGACAGAGTGTTGGGATAATATATCTCGCCAAGGATGGGATACGCTGCTGACACCAACCGAGTTTGGTGAACCGCAGCATTTGCAGGTTGACGGGACATCATCTTCGAAACTTGGGCAGCAGAACCATCTTAGACCACATTTTCCCACGCCAACAAGTGCAACCGAAACACCAATGGTTTATGCTTCTACACAAGCAAAGCAACACGCACAATCAGTAACCCAGTTAGAAACCGCACACCCAGGCTCACACCAACAGACATATTTTCAGTTTGACCAACACAACCAGTATATTCAGTTCCATCTGAATCAATCACCAAAAAGGGCGTCAACTACCAGACAAGAAGACGGCACAATGTACACAGAGGGCAGTATACCACAGGAATCGGTTTCTAGGTTGGTAAGATATTTACAAAGAGTGAATGATGTCCATTTGGGTGATGAGGCTGGAGCATGTTGCTTTAGTGATGAAGGCAAAGGAGGCACAAAAAGGACCCCAGTAAAGACCAGAGCATCCAGTACATCTCAGACCGGTTACTTTTCTAAAGGTCTGGGTACTTCTACATTCAAGAGTCTTCATCTTGAGGAGAAAGACAAGGAGATGAAGAAAGGATCAATTGAGATGCCATATGTTTCTGTTGTGGAGATGCTGAGAAACAACTCTGTGCTCTGGGATAAGGTTCAGTGCACGAAGAAGAAGGGAATCTACAAGTGTTCGCACTGTCCGGGAGTTTTTAACTCTATGTTGGAGTTGGCTAAGCATTTGGACGAACATGAAGTAGTGAGACCCTATCGTTGTCCGTTCAGTAACTGTCCATGGTATGCTCTTGGCTTGCCACGCCGTGCCGAAGTGAGAAGACACTGTGCTGCACAGCACGCATATATTGTTCAGTTTGGTTGTGAGACGGATAAAGCCGACCCTGGCACCACTTCCGGGCTATCATCTAGTCTTGAGGCGTCAAAGTTTCAATGCTCCAGTCCCCTGTGTGGCAAGATGTTCAAGCGGAAGGATGCATGTCAACGCCACGTCAAATTGGTGCACATGAACGAGAACTCAAGGTTCAACAGAAGGGTTGGTAGTTTGAAGGAAAAGTACCGTACTGAGGATGTGGAAGAGTTGTTAAAGCTGATAAAGTCTACTAGTACACACAAATGATACTAGTGCACTATCAAACAACAAGGGCTTTTATTTTTCAGGTAATGTTACGGGTTCAAAAAGAAAGGAGATGGTAAATGGCTTATGCGCGTGTATAGTAAATACATTAGAGAGTTCGCTTGTGGACAGTGGTTCGCAGTCTGTAGCAACCGTTGGGTGGACCTAAATGTATTTGGCTTTGATAAAATTCGGCTGAAACTAAATTAATATAGTAGGGAACATGCATGGTCGCGGGGAAGGCCTTTGGTTTCATCTTAACACCGTAACAGCTATGAATGTGCGTGTGCGAGTTGTGTCATGGCTGGGGTGGGGGTGGAGAACTTTTCTTATATACAGGACAAGGCGGCCACTAGAAATGATCAGTTGTACGTCTATCTTATAAGCTCAAGCTGAGCCGATTTGGTTACATGTGACAGGGGTTTTTTCTGTAAGTGTAATTACGTTTTGTGAAGGCCAGGCGTGGTGGTCAAGGAGGCACGCCTTATAGCAAGTCTACATTTGGCACAAACACATGTCAGCCAATCTGCCTAGGAATGGCCACTTTGTACCACTAACAGCGGGACATACAGGGGAAGATGTGGTTAAACTCAGGCTACAGATCTTATGTTAATACAATGTTGTTATACCGAAAGCGTCAAGGGGAGGGTGGTGGGCAGGAAGGTCTATCTATCTAGCGAAAATCCAGTATGTATGCTCCAGGAGGACCACCTCATGATGGGCTGGTTATACAAACCACCTTACATGGTGTGCGAGTAGCGCAAGCTGTAACAGCAAAAGAGGGGAAAAACGACCGCGACAGATTGAAAGGCGTACCAACTTAAACCTTGCTGTGGAATTTTTTTTTGTGGTGAACAAGAGTTGGTATATGTATGCAACGGAGATCAATAGGTGATCTGGTAGGTAACAAAGCCAGACAGCCTGTTATATGTTTGGCGAAAGATAGCAATATTGCAAGTATGCAATTTTCGAGTGTTATTATTAGCAAAATGGAGACCCATATGGCCAGAACCGAATCAGGAATCAGTGGTGCGTCTTTGTGTGCTGGGCCAAGTTGTCAGATCTCGAGAACTTCTTGTCACACCATTTGCAGGGGTAAGGTCTGATGTTCGAATGGATCGATCTCACATGTCTTTTAAGATGCTCCTGTCTCCTGAAGGACTTTGTACAGCTCTCACATTTGAATGGCTTCTCCTCTTCTGTATAGGTATTGCGGCGTTTGGGTGTGGATCCAGATGGCGCAGATACTGGTAAGTCACTGGAAGAGTGAGCCGGTACACATAAACTTGATTCAGATTGTCTTCTTTTGATGTTCTGTGGCCCATAGGCAACAGGTACTGTAGCCACTGGTACGGTTTGTGCTGGAGGGTTAATAGCTTTCTTGAATCTGCGTTTTTCCGACTTCAATTCGTTCTTTTTGATCCAGAGAGCAATAGCATTGTTGATCTCATCATTCGTTCTCCAGTAGTAGCGGCGGGGAGTGGAGGAGATCATGTCTTCAGAAGAGGAAACATAAGAGGAAACAGAAGACAAACTATCATCATTTTCATTATCGTTATCAGTGCAAATCTTGTCCAGGTCTAAGCTGGGGGAGGAAGCCAGTGTCGAGCTGCTTGGGTGAGAGCTCAGCTGCCTTGGGTTGACTGTAGAGGCAGGTTCCTGGATAGGCCGAAAGCTTATTGGCGTGTTAGTGTCTATGTATGATGATTCCAAAGATTGCTGTTGATCATTAGTGTTGTTGTTGCTGGTGGTGTAATTGATCATATCGGAGGAGAGTGGGTACATTTGCGGAACTATAGCAGTGTGCCGAGGTTTTACTGAAGTGCTGTGCAACAAGAGATTGTACATCGATGATGGAAGAGTAGGAGGATCATTTGTGCCTGTATACGTAGTATTTTCCACTTTGCTGATGTCGAATGTGGCGTTGCTCGATGTTTCTTCTGAGAACAGTGGTCCGACAAGGGAATGCTCGAGGAAAGAAGTGATAAGCTCTGCTTCTGTTGTCATTGGATTTGCTGCTCTCTTGGGCTCTCAAAGGGTATAGAGTATGATGCGGGTGGAAATGCAGTTTCCTATGATCTATCAAATACTGGTAAATGGTGTAGTCGAGAATAATGCTTGTTTTTGTTTAATATGGTGCGTGTGTGATATCGATGGCGCTATTGTCTGCATTGTACAGCAAATTTAAACCGCGGTGGGTGGGGGAGAGGAAGCACTTGGGGTGATTCTACAATCACCAGGACAAGTTACTGTGTTTATAGAGAACAAAAGTATCTATTTATTCAATATACTATGTTTTTCTACTTTGCATAACGGAGACACTAAAGTCTATTCCATTCATTATCCGTTATATATCCGCATGGCACAGCACTATCATTGACTGCGTATATTACAACTACAGCTCCAGACAGCCATCTGCAATTCATAGTCTCAAGACATAGTTTCTCCAGATAACCCAGCTTTAGCCTAAACAACTATGCGTCTTTTATAGAGAAGCAAAGAGTTACTCCGCCCTAGATAAGACCAAATCCGTATATAATAGATAGATGGACACACATATATGCTGAGTATATATACAAAACAAGTCTTGACACCCTTGGTGATTGATTACATCACCTGTTATCCTAATTAGTCTGGTTAGGGCACACCTTCCATATTAGGTTAATTGGAGCAGCGCCCTACGCGCGGTACTGAAATGGGTAATAATCGCGCATGATATAATAGAATTATACTATAGCGGCGCGGTGTGTGCACGCACTTGTGAAATTTACACGGTTCTGTGCCCGAGAAGCTGGGAGCTTCTGCATAGCTTGGGAGCAACTTCTCTTTATGGCCCCCCTTTTTTTCCGTAGAAAATCACCACTTTTTTGAAATTGTTTTGAAGTTGTTTCAATTTACTTTTGGATAGCAGAGAACACATATTGCTTATCACAAATAACAGAGGAAATGTCCATCGTCAGCAATTCGGACCAGTACTCCACGAAGTCCAAGGTTTCCTCTGTCTACCAGACAAACGGTAAGCCCTTATCTAAAGAGGCCCTTTACAAGGCCAAACTCAAGTACGGAATCTATGACTCGCCTTCCACCAAGTCAATTGGTGTGCCAAACGGTGCCTCAGCCTCTGACACTGCAGCCCTGCTTGCAAACTCAACAGACCTCTCCATAGAGCCTTACAAGAGAAACGTTGCTGCTGATGCTCAGACTGCAGCTTTGCTCGCTAAGAAGGACACGGCCCCACAGCGCTGGACTAGAGGTGAAATTGCAGACGACGCTGCTTCAGCTGCTCTCCACGCAAAGTCACAGTCGTTGAAGACACCACCAGTTACTGCTGAAGAAGTTTCCGCCTCGTCTGCCAGTGCCGCATCCGCCTTGTACAGTAAGACTGGCAAATCCATTGGCTCCTTGGCCTCCTCCAACTTGGCCTCGCTTTATGAGTTTGATGCTGTAAGAAACGGCCAGAGAAAGTCCACTTTAGACATCTCAAAGATTTCACAGGTGTCGAAGGAGAGAGCATCTACAATGCTTTCCCAAAGAATGAATCCTGAGAGGAACTCTGCCAGATTTGGAATCCAGACTCAGTCAAAGCAAGATAAGGCCACCCTTGAGTCGTTTGCCGCCGTCGGTGCCCTAGCTTCTCAGAACTACAAACCACCAGTAGATGAGGACCTGGAGTCAAAGGCTATCTATAAGAACTCTCTCATTGACCCAAAGGTTCTTGCTGCGGCATCCTTGAATGCTTCGAAGACATTGCAAGGTATTGACAAACACTTGGGCGAAAAAGATCTTATGCTTAACCCAGAATTCAATAAGGCCGCTTTGGAAATTGCAATGAAACATCACGAAAAGCGTGCTACCTATACTGGAAAGGTCAATATCGGTGGCGGTTTGTACATGACGCAAGAGGAACTGGATGCTATTGCTGCCAAGTTTGTTAACCCAGTGTTGGAGCAGATTAATAAGACCGCATCTGCACAGCGTAAGAAGGATGCTGAACTTGCTAAGAAGAAAGCAGAGCAGAAACAAGCCCATGAAGAGTTCAAGGCTGCTCAGAAAGCGAAGAAACTGGAGGAACAGAAGCTCAAGTCTGATGCCAAGGCCAAGAGAAGGGCAGACATGAAGGAAGAGAAGAAGAAGGAGAAGGAGGCCAAATTAGCGTTGGAGAATGCCAAGAAAGAAGAATTGAAGAAGCACCAGGATATTTTGGCCTCTAAGCAGAAGGAGGAGACAAGAAAGAAGCAGGAGCTTCTCGAGAAGAAAACAGCTGAGAGCGAGCGTATAACTAAGGAGGCCACTGCAGCTGAGGCTTTGAGAAAGTCAGAGTTGGCTGCTGCCAAAAAGGAGCGTGATGAAAAGTTGGCTCCTATATTGGCTAACCTGAAGGTTGAGCAAGACAAGCTTGATGTTCTGAACGAGGAGAAGAAGGCGGTCCAAGAGATCACAAACACGCAATCTAAGAACACCGAAAATGCAGCTAACTTGCTCGAGGCTTCCAAGGTAGAGTTGACCAATGCCGAAGAGGTTTTGAAGCAGTTGCAGTTGGACATTGAGAATACCACTTCAGAGCAGGAGAAGTTGGCCAAGGAGAGCGAATTGAAGAAAGCTGAGGCCGAAGTGACCTTGAAGAAGACTAACGAGCTGGCGGCAGAAGCTGCTTTAAAACAGGCTGAAATTGATGAGGAGAAAGCTGTTGTTGAGAATGAAAGACTCAAAATTGAGTTGCAGTTGGAAAACGAGAAGATCGCTGCATTGGAAGAGGAGAAGAAGATTGCTGAGCTCTTGCCACCAGCTGTTGAGGAAGAGCCAGAAGAAGTTCCAGAGCCAGCTGTTGCCACTTCATCTGTTGCAGCTCCAGTTGTTACAGAGGAGACCAAGACGGAGGCGGCTGAGACTAAACCTTCAACTGATAATGTTCTTTCTAACTTAGCTACCAAGGCGAAGTCTAGAACTGCATCTTCGGGTTCCATTTCTGGTGGTACTCGTTACAGATCCATGGTCGATGACGCATTGAACTATGATCCACGTACTGACCCACGTAAGTCACTGACAAACAAGTCAGCAGCAGCAACTGAGGAAGTTGACGGCGGTGAGTTAAAGCAAACTTTCTCCGGCTTCTCCCAGGGCTCTGGAGATGACAAGGAGATCAATGACGAGTCTGTCGATTCCGTTACAAAGGAGGACAACCACAAGAGCATTTTCAAAGAAGAGTTTTGATTTGAGACCTTTGCGGATTTTCTAGGCTTCTTGTTCTTCACTTTATTTTCTTCACTCGAAGCAACGCACCTATACCTGGCTGGAGGGTTGATCCGTTCCACACGCACACACTTGTCGTTTTTTATTGTTCTGTAGCATTATATGTTTAGCTTTAAGCTTTTCTCAATTTTTTTTTAGTTCCGTCTTATTTTGTGTTTACAGAGGTGAAGTGTATTATAGTGAAAATATATGTTCTATTTGTTTTGACATTATCTTTATCTTAGTGATTGTATCCTTGTTGGTTTCACACACATCACGTGGATACATATAAGAAAGCGCGCGTACCTGTTTAAGAATCTCATATAGTTAGCTCCTTCTTCACCTTACTTTTACCCTCCTAAGATCAACGACCTTGAATTTTTTAGACCCTCTCAATTACACTATCATAATCTACTAATGGCTTCCACAAGACCTCACAGAGTGTCGAAGTTCAGTTACACAATTTACAGCTTATTCGGGCTCTCGGTCTGCTCTTGGGGGCTAGTGGGCGTTTTAGGCCGTCCGCTACCAGAGCAATTGAAAGAGGGTGGTCACTTCCAGTTCTTGACGAACTTGTCACTTTGCCTAACAATTTGTACGATTATTTTCAACATAACAGCAAATCTAGTGTTGTTTTTACCAATTCAGAAACTCAGTAGTGTTCTAACAGCTGCCTCATTGGTGGCAGAGACGCTCGTGGCGATTATATACTGGACTCTGAAATTATTCTTTCTTACATTGATTGTGCCACAGAACGTCGCAAGGGAGAACTTTATTCCACTTAGTGTTGACTTATCGATTCACCTATTCCCAGTACTTTTCTTGAGCATTGACTATTATCTGTTGCGTCGTGACAGCTTTGCTCTACCAATGGCGCTGGTTATTTCCATCGTAACGGCTCTCACCGTCAGCTACTGGTGTGTTTTGGAAACACTTGTGGTCCCACCAGCACACTACCCATATCCTTTCTTGAACGTTGATAAAACTGAAAGAATTAAGATCTTCGTCGCTGTTGCCATGACTGGAATGGTCCTCTACCATATCTATGAGTACTTTCACTCTGTGGTGGCACGCTTAGTGTTTGGTGTAGAGAAGAAGCTAAAAGCGCAATGAGAGATGTTTAGAGCCAAAAACTGGTAAATAATACAAAGATATCAACATAGTTCATTAACTCTCTTTAATTGAGTAACCTAATGAGAGAATTCTATATATATCTAGAGAAAAAAGAGAGAATTGAGATCACAGAACGCGCGAAAAACACTAGAACAAAGGCTTTGCGCAACGTCAAAAGCAAACAATCAGCAATACAGAGAGACATCGGATCCAATGCTTTTGATCTTAAGACCATATCTTCTGCACTTCAAATAGCTACTTAATTTATAAAACACAAGATGACAGAAATCAAAAAGGACCAGAGCACCGATGACCTCACACGCCCAGGACTTTATTCCATCTATGACAACTCCATCAACGAGAACGACAACTCCATATACGACGACCTCTCCTCCAATATCGCCAAACACCCACCAAGCCCTGTGTTGTCTGCCCCAGGGCCACGCAAAAGCTTCTCTATGCGTGTTATTCAACTTGTTCTCTCAACAGCAGTGCTCGGTGGTTTAGGAATTGTATTCAATCAGGTGGGTCAACACATCCATGACAACCACATTCTTGTACCAGAACTTGCATCCAAACCACTCAAGATTGGCTTTGACATCACACATGACCTTTTCTCCAATGCATTTGGTATGGAACTTCCTCGTTCTGCTGCGTATGCCGTTGAAGGTGTGTTCTTCGGCTCGATTGTGCCATTGGTGGATAGATATGTTTTCCGCCAAAAACAATCGAAGTTGATGAGCATCGACAACACCTCAATTGTGCGTGCTGGCGTGGCATTCCTGGGAGTAGCATTTGCCGTCAGAAAAGTTGAGTGGGCGTCATCTTTGCAAGCTGCCGTTGCATGGTTGTTGTTGAACCCGTGTTTATGGCTATTGCTCGACTCCACTATGTCTGGGTTCTTCTCCTCTTTAGTGATGGCATCACTTGCGTCACTCTCCGTCGTAATCATGGAGACTGGGGTACCAGAACAGTGGTGGACAAATGGTGAGTTTATTGCCACAATGCTGTGGTTAGGTAATTTTATCTTCTTCGGTCTGCTTGTCTTTGGAAACATTGGAAGATATCTATGGGCATGAACTCTTTAGAAATTGAACATTGTGAACTCAAAGGGTATATGAGATCTTGATCACTCGCTTTTTTAGACGTCTGTTTATATTAATATACCGTTGATTGGGTTGATTATTGACGGGAATATACTATTGATAGACCGTGTCAATATATAGGCGTCTCGTGGACGTCGTATACTACAAATCAACAAAGCAATGACGAAAACTTCGGCTCAAACAAATAAACACGCAACCAGTAATGACTGTTAAAACACCTATGCCAACCCCAACTCTCTGTTGTTTCTCTTTAAAATGGTCTCCTCATTTTCCCTCCTCTTTATCATCCAAGTTGGCTTCCTTCTCAAGTCCACTCTTTCCCACAGAGCTACTGCCGCTGACACTTTGCCTATTGATCCTCAATATCTGCTCGGGTGTCAAATGTCTATCACTCAAATTACTGCTGACATCCTTTACACCGGCTTGCTTTAAAGCATAATCACCAGAGTCAAAGTACTTCCGCTCCTGTAGTTTGTGACCCAGCACTTCATTGCGGGATGGTAGTTTTCCATACAACTTGTACAACTTCAACTCTTGTGGTGTGAGTTTCGATTCATCGATCTGTTCTGGCATATTGTTTGTGATATTTATCCTTCTTTTGGGCAAAGTGATTATTCGTTTTACACTCCCTAGAAAGCAGTTTCAGTATAGCAAGCTGCGGCTGCCTTCCCCATTCTATTTGGCAGTGTAGAAGTCTAAAAATTCGCGATGGTTGGGAACACATAACAATTGCCTCTAGTAGATATGTTGTCTATATCCAATTTATCATATGTACAAGTTCACATGCATTCGTTAAATTTAGGGTAATTAAGTGTTGGGTTATTTATTTGGAGAAAAAATGGCATCCATGCTGTAAATAAGACCGAACTGCTCGTGAATTCTTCTCATATGACCTTCGTCAGCGTCCATACCCTCCAATACGTCCATTACTTTTGCAAGAGCGACTCTCCAGAGTAACTCAGAATCTGGACTCTGCTGAGCATGTCGAACAGCGCTTCTTTTTATCTTTTGAATAACCTCATCCTCGTCATTTAATTGGCGATAAGGAGAGAATGGATCCAGAGACTTTTTTTGCTTGTTTACCAACTGCATTTTCTCCAGCTTCTTCATGTAACCCTGACTAACAACAGTAGGCCTCACCTTTCCAAGATTCTTTCTGTACCTGTATAGCTTTTCCACATGTCTTAGTAGCGCAGGTGTAGGTGTACACTTGTGAACTTTACCCATATACTGTAGAACGCAAGGTAATGGGTAAAGGTCCCCATTCAACACAAATGCTTTTACGACCATAGCATAGTCAGCTGGTGTTGGGACAACTCTGTCTTCAATCATTTTCAAAAAGACAACACGGTAGTCTGGATAGTCAACGTATATCTCCAACTTCGGATCTACTTTTCTCTCCGTTGCTAAATCTTTCAAGCAGCTCCAGATGGTAGAATATAGTCTTCTGTAATCACTCGATTCCGACTGTTTATGAACATCATCCATAATCACCAGATTTATCAGTCTCATAACATCCCGGTATTGTTTAGTCCGGTTGAACGTGTTCAACAATTGAGTCAACAATGCAGAGTTATAAATACCGTAGTTCTCATCAAATCTTTTCATAAACGTTTTCAATTCATCCAATCTTCTAGAACGTCCATAATGACTGGCGAATGGTATATAGTGATAGGAATTCACCTCTGGAATAACAAATTCTGTACTGCTCTCTGGTTCTTCCAATGCCCGAACATAGGACAATTCCAAATTGCCTAACACCTTATACGCTTCTTCTTCCCTGCCAGCTCTGAGCAATGCCACAATCAAATTGTAGAAATGTTTATCAGTAAGCTTGCCTTCGTTGGTGACAATTTCTTGCATCTCCTCTATAATACGCTCAAACCCACCAACATGTCCAAGTGTATTCAAGAAATCATCCATGATATCTGATTGTTCCGATTGCAAGGGAGTCATCGAACGGAACTGATCAAATACAGCAGTAATGTATTTTACCGCTTTTTTATCGTTAAGTTTTTCAAGAAGTGGCAAAATCATACTTTTGTAATGAAGTCTGAATTCCACTAATTTTAGTGCAATTTCATCGGAACAAGTTCCCGGTTGTTTCAAAAAAAAACTGACCAAATCAGCAGCACTCCCAATCAATTCTGGAAATTTTAAGTATGCAGCAATAACTTCTAGAAATTCCTCTTTTGTAGGTTGATGCTCTCGATTTAAATACTCCAAGGTACTTTCTTCCGTGGCACCAAGACCTGGTTCTTGCCTGACCCCAGTGAAAAACCCACCCTTATGCACAAGTTCCATCAACTGTGTAGTCCAATGGTCCGTCATCAAATCGTTTCTGGATCTGATATAACTGTTGATAAACAGAATATAGATTCTCGTATCCAAATATGGGCCATACTTCTGTCTAATGGTACTGACTATTTCCTCAGCTTTATCAAACCTTGTTTGGTCAATGTAATTGACAATGAGCAATTCATACCACCATCTTTGATCAATCTTCTCAGCACGTTTGAGAAGTAGCCATTCAGCCTCTTTATAAAAGTTGAACTCCATTAATGATCCTATATACAATGATTCATTAACCGGATCGAACTCAACACGGCGTGCGTCGTAGATCAGTTTGCCACTCAGATATCTAGCTTTGTGCTTGAGAGTATCATCTTCCAAGTATTGTGAAATCTCAAAAACCTTGGCTAAATTCTCCAATGGTAGTATCAAACCATTACCCGGTGTCTTTAAAAGATTTTCGAAGACTCTCAGCAAGACTTCGAATCTTTTATATCTTTCAGTCTGAACGTTCCAATAAGACATGGTACTCTGCCTCATCCCATGTTCAATATTCCTTTCCAAATCAGCAGTGTTGAGATCATTCTCATGCCCTATATCTAATTCATCCAGGTTGGGATAATTAAATACTTCCCTCTGAGCTTCACTTATCAAGAACATCACCAAAGAACGGGTCTTTTCATTTGGTGTTTGAAGCTTTAACATATGTTCCTTTTGGTTCCTGTAACGTTTGTCAGTCTTCGTACCCGGTTTCGAAATGTTTAGGTGATCAAGTAATATAATATCTGGTGAAGCCTGAATCTCAACAGATTCAGAAATAGAAAGCTCTTGTACAGCATCATCCAAGTCTGTGACAATTGTTGGTGACTGTTGCTTTGGTGTTGATGCAGGTGGTCGTGGGGTTGGTATGTTTCTCCTCGTTCTGGCACCTCTCGTAAGAGGAGGGATTTGATGCACAAGCCTCAAGCAAGGTCGCACCAAACTATATGACGGCCTCAGCATCTTGGAAAGCTCTTTAGGCTCTTAGGTCTATTAGGCTCTTAGGTCTATTTGATTTCTGTAATAAGTGACGTACGTAGTTTAAATGCCAATACTCATCGCTCTGAATAGTGGAATATTTTCAGGTGGTAGGGCCACACTGAAAACTACTGTATGGATGATTATAGAAGAAGAGAATTGGAAATTAAGAAATTATACAACAGAAAAGATGGTTAAATGCCTTTCAATAAACGGGTCACCTCATCAAGACCGCCGGTGCTGTTTCTAGCCTCCAAGAGCTTTTCTTGGACCTTCTCAACAACCTTACCAACCTGGATGAGCTCACCATTGTCATCTGCAAACTCAGGACCTAATCTCTTAACTCTGACATTACCCTCAGCGTACTCCTCTTTACCAAGGATGACGGCGACAGATGCACCAGACTTCTCGGCGGCATCGAATTGCTTACGAGGATTGGCCTTAGCCTTGTAAACATACTCTGACTCAATACCAGCGTCCCACAACTTCTTTGTGATAGCCATACGCTCTGGCAAATAACCCTTCCAATCTGGACCACCACCAAAGGCCATCACAAACACTTGTGTGGCAGTTGGCTTAATGTTTGATTCGGCTTGCTGGGATTCACGGGCCTTGATGAGGGAGAAAAGACGCTCGACACCAAATGAAATACCGACACATGGGATAGACACGGACTTCTTCCCTGTAGCAGAAGCAAACATGTTGACCAAATTGTCGTAACGGCCACCAGCAGCAATAGAACCAACACCTACATATTCGGAAGCATCTTCTTCGTTGGAGTTCTTCTTCTTAAGCTCTTCGGCGTTTTTTGGAGGAGCGGAGGCGGCCGTAACCACTTCGTAGATGAGGCCAGTGTAGTAGTCCAGTCCTCTGGCAAGAGAAAGGTCAAATGAGATATACTTGGTGATATCGAATGCCTCGAGGTATGTCAAGAGGGTAGACATGTCAGCTAAACCCTGCGCAGCGTCTGCATTGGCCATGAGCTCTTCTTTAGCCTTCAATGTGTCAATGATCTCCGACAGAGAGCCACTGAGCTTAACATACTCACCAATCTTATCGGCTGTCTCCTCAGTTTGACCCTTGTCAACAGTCATCTCCTTCTTAACAGCGTCCCATGGGAGCTTGTCAAGCTTGTCAACAGCAGAAGAGATCTTTCTAACGTCCTCATCGGCGACACCACATACACGGAAGATACCGTCAAGAATCTTTCTGTGGTTGAGCTTGATCTTAAAGTCTGTGATTCCCAAGCCGGTGAGACCCTCAATGGCAACAGAAAGACATTCAGCATCTGGGACCATGGAATCATAAGAGCCGGCAACATCAAAGTCACACTGGTAAAACTCTCTCATACGGCCCTTTGTCATGGCCGGCTGGTCACGTCTGTACACCTTTGCAATATGGAATCTCTTAATGCTCTGGATGTTGTTCATTGCGACGTAACGAGCAAATGGTACAGTAAGATCATATCTCAAGGACGTGAGCTCACCACCTTGGTCCTCGAGATTGTAAATGAGCTTGGAGTCCTCGCCGTACTTTCCTGCTAGAATCTCTCTCAACTCAAAAACAGGAGTGTCAATGGTGACACCACCGTGTCTTTTGAAAAGGGAAGAGAGGGAAGAAAAGATGGCCTCACGGATTACCATATCTTTGTCGGCCCAGTCCTTTGTACCCTTTGGTACCTTGAGCTGGAACTGCTTTTCCTTCTTTGCTTTGTTAGCAGTCTTTTGTGCGTGTTCTAGAGCTGTAGACATTCTGAGCAGGGTGGAGACGTTCTTAGGCTTCAAAATACGTAGATTGCGGGTGCTGAACATGCAATTCTCTATTCACATCAGGCTGTGGATTGCCAACCATTAACGGTTGTTTATGGCCGACATTTTTTTCGCTGTCATCGCGATCAGTCTGGCATACAACAATCAGTATTACACCAAGCACAATAGACCGACTATTGTATAAAACAGCTATCCACACTACGATGCACTTGCTATAGTACACATACTTTCTATTATACATTCATCAGTTGAACTTCTCATTAACACAGTCCTCACCGCGCTCTTTGTATTCTTCGTGCGCAACATAACCATCAAAGCTGTTCATGTTAGCGAGGATGCTGGCACCAAGCCACACGCTACGCTTACGCTCGACAGCCACTGGATTCGAGTAACTCTGGATGCTGTACTGTGGAAGGAAGCGTGCAAGGTCTGAGAGCACACGCTGCTCAATGCCTGGGACCAGTGAGCCACCGCCAGTGATCACAATGTTGGAAAGCAAAGCGTAGTACACCTCGTGACTGGCCTCGAGCTTCTTTAAGGAGAAAAGGATCAGGTCTGTGATGCCCGCTGGTGGTGGTGTCTGTGGCTTTTCTTGAGCTTGGGCGCTTCCTGGAAGTGTGTAGCTTGCTGGAAGGAACAGAGGCTCCGCCAGCAGGATCTGCTCTCTGCCAATGTCAAGTCTGCGGCCGTCCGGTAACTCGTAGTGCCTTGGCGTCACTTGGAACTCCACCGTGGAGTTAGGGATTGGGTACGTTGATGTTGAAAGAACAGAGCCCTTAAAGTCCTGGAGTATGCGCTGAGAGGAGCGAAGCCTCTTGTAAGACTCCGAGCCTTGGAAGAAGCTCTCAACGTCAATACCGCGGCCCTTTGCAAAGTACTCGTAGATGTGTGCGTTGATGTAGTCACCCGCATACTTCGAATGCACAGCACCCTTGTAGAGGATGGTTCCCTCCATGATGGGTGTGACACTTGTGGTGGCAGCGCCAATATCCACGACGACGCTGGTGGATCTGCCTACACCATACGACACCGCCAACGGCGACTTGAGAATAGCAAATGCTGGCACCTCGAGCTTGTCAAACGCAAGTTCGGCAAGTTTGGAGCGGTTCTTTTTGTTGTTCCAGATCTCCTCCGTGATTATCAGAGGCTGTTCCTTGGGGTCGACCCCCAGCTGTTCATAGACAAATCTCCAGTTGGCCTCGAGCGCGTCCCAGTTGTACACAACACCGTCGTTGAGAATCGTGTAGATATCCTCGTGTGGATGCTCAAAGATCTCGTTACCCACAACAATGTCACCCTGTGTTTTGCAGTAGAGCGAAGGGAATGCTAGCTGGGGAAGTTGGTCCGTAGAGAAGCCGGCACGCGTCTCGGAGGAGCCGTTCTCAATGATGACAGAGGTGATTTCCGGGGCGTCCATTTTCTTCGTGTAGTATTCTTCGTTGTGTTTCGAATAAATTCAATTCAAGCAGCGTGTGGTGAGCACAGACAAGGAATGGACAGCTGACCAAGCAAAAAAGAACACAAGAGGTTGGGTGTCTGAAATGTCCGCCTCTTGTGAGTGCGTACAAAGCACTGTTTAAGTTCGAACATTACCAAACTTGAGAAAGAAGAAGGTTCGCGAACACCTGGACACCCCAAGCTAAACAAAGGCTTTGAGTGTGTATTACAATGATATACACAAAGGGGGAGAACGGGAGACAAACCGATAGAGAGGCGAAACACACTGACAAGCAGGGGGAAAAAGCCAAGAAGACCTCATGTCGGACATCAAGGAATATGAGGTTCTCAAGAAGCAGCTTCAGGAAGCTATCCAGATGAAGAAAACATTGGACCGGGAACTGACGAACGTCGAAGAGGAGATCTACGCAAGAGAAACGACCTACTTGTCAGAGTCCAACGGTGGCAACATCGTACGAGGATTGGAGGCGCTAGCAAAGTCCCACACAATGGCTCCCAGTGCAGGTGGTACATCTCTGAAGAAGAAGCCTCTGTTTACGGATGAAGATAGAATCTTCTCTCTAAGCTCGTACACTTTTGTAAGACATCTGCAAAAGTCTAGCGAGAAAGACGAGGAGGAGGAGTCAACTGAAAGCACCCCTATCTCTGGACAGAATCAGAGAAAACGAAAGAGAGGAGACTGATGTTCTGATGTCCTGAAATTTTATGTCCAATCCATGAAAGGTAGCAACGGGCTCTGTATCTATGTTCACGACCCCATTAACGACACCCCCCCCCATTCCGACCCCACGCGTTTCCTTTTATTTTCTGTATTTTTATCTTGTTTACTTTTCCCATAGTTTTTGAATCTTAAATATGTTCCACCGTTCCCTATTTCCCCGCAGTTCTTATTCGCTAGATAACTTGCTAACATCCAGTCGTCGAATTAATACTCACTAATGGCTTCTTTTTGTAAAGGTTAAGTAGCCCTGGCATTCAAGATTCACGGGCGAGTCCGAAAGAAATATATATGGTTCTCCAAGCACCATTCATTTATCATATCAATTAAAACGTTGCGGCCCTAATACCACACGTTACAAAAAGGATGAGACCGCATACAAAATTGACTCAATTGGTTTCAGCAGCCAGACGACTACATGTCCAGGCAGCCTCGACTCGCTCTCCATTAGCATCTAAGAAGACTACCAACGACGTTCCACCACAGCAGTCCTCACCATTATATACAACGCTGGGCCAACCACCCTCTTTGCTTAAAGTATCCCTCACACCATCGCTAACAACGTATGTGAAACGTAATGCCATGATATCACTATCTCCATTGGCCAATGTCTACATCACGCCATATTGGCTTTCCCCAATAAAGAGGATGCTTCTGGGAGTGCACAATTGGAGATTCCACAGACTAGAATCAACAGTGCCAGCATCGGCATTGGTCAAGAGTGACAAAGGTAAATCATTGTACGTTTTATCAATGGACGGTAAAGAAGACTTTGCTGTGTTCCCACGCTCTGCAATCCTATCTTTTGCGGGGCCAGCATTAAGAGTCGAAATTCTCCGCGTGCCTTTAAAAGTGGAGAGGAAAGACCCTAGTAAGTGGCTTGGTACAAGTACAGAGTCTAAGGATTCTGGTTTACGCAGAAATTTGGGTTACTCATTGTTGCAAGGAAGAGGTGATGCAGTGTTACAAGGAGATGGTGAAATTTACAAGCTTGTGTTGGGTGCTGGAGAAGATGTACTCATCAAGCGGAATGCTCTCGTTGGTCTCAGTATCACCGGAAAATTGGATTGCACAGAAAGTTGGAATATGAAAGCACAAAGTGGCATTTCTGTGGCTGATACTATTACTTCTGAGCAAGTGGAAAGTTCAACAGAAATTATTCGAGTGTCAACATGGAACGAGATCAAGACTCAAATCACCAATGCATATATGATTACCCAGAATTTTGTTACTAGATTCTGGAACTGGATCTCACCTTCTGGCTCTGGATATGTCAAGATTTTGGGTCCACGCACAGTCCTTCTTCAATCAGGTACACAGATTTCTGCATTTGGCTCATTTTCGGAGGCCATCCGTTCAGGTGAGCCAATGAGTGTGACGGAACAAAAGATCCATAGAGAATCACAGCAGTACAGATCAGAAGATTTACTGAGCTATGCTGTTGTGAAGAACGGTAAAGTCACTTTCCACTCTACTCCTGATTTCAGCTCTACTGTTGAAAAATACGAAAAAGCTGGTGGAAAAAGAAATGCTTGATGATGCCTTGATATTCAAATATTAGATATTCATAAATTTCAACGTATATATGTATACATCTGTGTAGGCGCGGATACATATGTTATATCACGTTCTATGCCAACACCTCATCATGACCTGTTCGGTGTTTTTTCTTGAGGTCGTTAAACTCCACTATAAAGAAGTATTGAGACTTGTGTCCCTATGGATTCATTATATGCAGCATTGTTAAGCACGTATCGTACTGCCAAGGAAATAGCATGTTCCATGGCATGAGCTGATACGGAATTGTGAACAAACTCAGAATTCTATTCTCACATGCTATATTGTTTCACAGGCTATTGTAGAGACCCCAGAGTGGGTAAATGGCGGTATTGAGCTCCCCAGAGATTACCACATAGACGTATATGCAGGCCAGCCCTAGGGCCCTTGTTTTGAATCATCACGAGCTTATGACCGCTTATAGCCGGAGTATGCTATGCAATTATCAGCTCATTCTATCCGCGAAAGAACTGCCCTATTTAATTACAGTGTACACATGTTATCTTTATGATAAAGTTAACAATCCTTTTGCCCATAAGGTTAATGGACCAAATATATACAGTCTATAATTACATGGATGTTGTAAATGCAAGAAAATAAAAACAACATCTTGAAAACATTATATATGAAGAATTGAAGCAACGCCTGGTTAAAGAATACCAATATTTGGACTAATGATACATTGTCAAATTGTCCTAGTAAAAATATCAGTAGACCCAAAGTAAAGAAAATGGAGGATCACATATATCGGAACAAAAAGAATCAAATTCAATAATAAAAACTTGTTAATAGAAATCAAAGCGATATGATAAAAAGGAGAGAATTAATGAATGGAAAATGGAAAGGAAAAAAAATAGGAAAAAGAAAGCAAAACACCTTAGAAACATTAGTTTTAGAAACCAGTATAAATTCATCCGTCCCATGGTAAATATTAATATCACATCAAAGTGCAACTTATCATCTTCAAAGGAAATCACATATCCTCGCCACTGTTAGTGATACCGCTTTCGTGTGGAGAGAAGACACCCTGGTTTGAGCCATACGCCATCTGGACAAAACCTTGCTCAGATTTCACTGGTGTAGGCTGCATGGAGGGCGTGATTAAGTTGGAGCTGTGGGCAGGCGTCAATGGATCTACAATAGAGTTCTGGTGATAAGATCCACCTGCATAATGTCCCGTACTAGTTGGATAGTATGCCCCCGGAAAACTGTGCGTCGGTTGTAATGAGGGTGGAGGCTGAGGATGTTGTTGATTTTGTAGTTGCTCAGGCCCATGTGGAAAGTACTGATTGGACAAGTGCGGTGGTACTGATATATATTGCGAGTCATGGGAATATTGGTCTGGCATTACAATGGAATGTGGACCTGATGGTGGTGGTGGCGGAACGTGATGCTGTATCTGATTGGATGGTTCAATATATGGATCCACCGTGTACTTAGACAGTACCTTACACAATGCATCCTCAATAGAAGACCAATATAGAACTTTGACATCCTTTTCAATATGGCGTGGCTTAGGACAATCGTATTGCATGATCAAGTGAAAGAAGCTGTGGAAACGGTCATTCCCTTTTGTTATTGTTAATGGTTTCAAACTTTGCAAATTACGGCGAATTCTGTTCTTTTCCTCCACTGGGAATCGTGAGTGCACCAAGTGTTCCAGTAGCGTTATTAAGTCTACCGAAGTCACATAATACTTGTCTGTATCTTCCCAGTATATGCAACTTAATACTGGCATCCCTGATATGTAATCCTTATGAGCAATGGGTCTAAAACTCAGAGTCAAGTGTGAAAACTCTTGTGTCCATGTAATGAGCACTAATCTCCTTGCAGAGCGGCGTTCTTCTTCAGTCCAATTGGTGGTCATTGTTCCAATGTCACCGCGGAACCCTAACGTGACTTTCACATTCAGTACACGATTTTCAAACTGAGATGATCTTGGAGAGCTAGAGTGATGAGCTGCTTCTGTCTGTGCTAGGGTGGAAGCACGAGCTAAACGAGGCTGTACGACAAAATGAGGCTCAGAGGCTCGAGAATAAGGTCCAAAGTTTGGCGGTAAACCGACATAATGTCCAGCTTGTTGGCCCTGTGAAAAATTTTGCAGCTGATTCTGAGGTAGCTGCTGTAATTGTTGCTGCTGCTGCTGCTGTTGTTGTTGTTGTTGTTGTTGTTGTTGTTGTTGTTGTTGTTGTTGTTGTTGTTGTTGTTGTTGTTGTTGTTGTTGTTGTTGTTGCTGCTGCTGCTGTTGATCCATAAATATTGGAATTGCATATTGTGATTGGGCCAATGGATCTCCTTGAGGAGCAGTTATCATTTGATGCAAATTAGTATCATAAGCAGAACCAATACCGTTGAACGAAGAAGCTTTAAAACGTTGTGGCATCTGGTTCATAATCTGTTGTATGAAAGATTCTTTCGTGGCAAAGGAATGTGCCTCTGGAATTCGTGACAAAGGTGATCTCCCACAATGCTATGATTAGAAGGGAAAGATGACAACTGATGGCAGTAGTTGTGAGTTCTCTGGAGTCTGTGTATAGAGATGTCAAAATGTAAGGGCACGAAGCGTATTTCAAAAACTGCTTTGCGAGGTGTGTGTATGTACGGAAGGCGCTTAGTTAAAGATCTGTGGTAAACTAGAACAACGATGTGTGAATTCGAAACAATACACAGTTGAAGAGCTGTGTTCAGATGGAGTACGATCAGATATGAAAGAAAACCAAATACGATTGATAATAATGGGTATTGAGGAGATGAGGTAGGTGACGCACAATAAGATGAATATATCTGTCAAGCGACAGGTCCTTGCTTGAGTGTAGTCAGAGTGTGGGTGACGAGATGAGGGTGGAAATGGAAACTAATAATCTTGTTATGTAACTGATCAGGAGAGAAAACTCCTAATTTCTGTGGTATGGCAAAAAATAGCTGAGGCGCAAATCTGTGAGTGGGTAAGCCGGGGAGGGGGAGAAGGAGAGGATTTAAGAGGGAGATCCGGTGCCCTTTATGGGAGATGCAACGTAGTTTTCGAGAACGGTTTATTGTGTACAAGAGACAAGCGTGCGTACACCGGATATGTCGGTCCAAATATGTGTGTCAGGGGACGTTATGAAGGGGGGCCGAGACCTTGTGTCTTTGGAGGCAGGATCTTCTCTTTCGAAATTGTCTTTCGAAGAGATATATATTATCGAAGGTTGGGGAGAGAAAGACACTACGAGCTTCTTTTACATCTAGGGTAAGATCCTGGTGTTTTAAATACCCACAGCAGTTTTAAACGGTGTCATGAAGTGTTAGACATTATAGAACCTATATGTTTGAAGAGTTGTATTTGTGTGTGTGTGTAGAAGATACAGACACTTTCGAAGCACCTGCACCTAGCGTTGTCCGCATTGGCATGCAAGCCCACCTCAACGGTCACAAGTTTTCAATTAAGACAGCTTCCAACCGCAAAGCATATCGTATGGACATATGTAACGGTGGACTCATTAAAAAAATCAGTCTACATAATCCGCCCATAATATGATACTTTTGCAATACAAGAAATCAGGAGACCAAAGAAGGCAGTGGAGGAAGAAAGAACAAACCGAACTCCTTAAAAAAGAAAGAAAATTTTGAGAGAAGAAAAGGCCAACAACAACAACTGGAAATGCTAGATGCAGGCCCATGCTCTGTTGTGTATATTTATGCACCCATTGCATTGTCAACATCGTACGCTTGTCTTTACTCAGTCTGGGGTGTCTGCATGTGTTACTCAGTCATATGCACCAAGTTGCATCTATGCAATGTGAAGTCCACTCAAGTTCTTGGCTCCTGCAGGAAGCCGGTGAGCCGTCAATTCGGGAGTTCAAGCACAGGAGAGTTTGTGCTTTCTTGTCCTTCATGAGAGCTATTGTTCAATGTAATTCTAACAGCAGGATCATAATGCTATCAGTGTGCTTTTATCATAGTTACATATCTTGGTACGAAACCTATAACACCATGGGGGGTTTTTCTAGCTTTTGTGAATTTTGTTTTATTTGTATAATTCTTCCAAACAAAAACTGCCTTTGAGTCCATCTCTAGTGCTGAAAACTATCAAGCTTACTATTTCTATATATGAGAAATCGTTAGTAATGCCATCTAGACTGATGTTTAATAAACGTTAAACCCCTAGTAAATTGCACTAATTATATCAATAATATTGATTCTTGTCTTGTCTTGTCTTGTGTGTTATATCTTCAACTAACGAGACAGAGCAGAGATGACCAGGGTATAAAACTGATATAGGGATAGTGGTTTATTTATATATATGAATATATGCTTCCAATTTATATTCAATATTTTGAATTTCATAGTGATAATTTCATCAATTGCCTCTAACTATAACGACTCGATGTGCAATGCTTTGAACCGGAATGCAAATATAGTTTACCCTTTCTTGTCAGATAAACAGATAGTGCTATTTAAGGGTACATACATTGACCCATATTGCACATCTCAAGAACACCAAACTTCTAATAGCAGGATTGGTCAACTTTATGAAAACGTGCTCCGAATTCAGAGCAGTTAGTTGATGACGATACCGCAAATATTTGAGTCCTAGGCAGCTGTGGGATATTGTTTAATGTTCTGAAAATATTCATACAGACAAAAATTTATGTCAGGGGGGACAGATACATATTCAATCAAACTCCACTAACTATTTGGAGCATCACTCGTAATGAACTGATATATCTTTTGATACATTACTTACCATGTCTTTAAAACGACACTATGATATCTACTTTGGTGAACTCGAAGAAATGAAATCATATTGGTGTTAACCTACCTAAGTGCGGGAAAGCTGAATCCGTGCACATTTCTGACAATACCAAGGGCAATTGACCTATGTGTGATGGCTTGCAGAAACACCGACATAATGGGTCACTTTTAGGGTAAGATATAAGACAAACTAGGTAGCCTTTTGAGACATGCGGAGAGCAAATTCTCATGCTATAGCAACTAAGAAAAGTCGTTGTTGCAGGAATCCGATATATGTGGAACTATTATAAACAACCTTCATATTTCCTTCTAATAGTAAACAGGCGGTAAATAGTTCTTGCTTTTTAGGACACTAAGTGTCATGAGAGGCTAGATAGACGGAAAACTAAATCCGTAAGCTTGTTGGCGAGCGAAACTGCGGAGATGACATCTACAATGCCGCATCACGCTTTCAGCCTCATATGTGAAGCAAAACTATGAAATTATGGTGCCACCTAGAAATAATCAATAACAGTATAAGTTCCTTTTATTCATAAAGGGGATACAGCTTGGCTGATGTAAGTTATGTCACATACATTGCTCATCAACAGAGAACAGAACTTATGCTGGGTATAGTACACAGAACCAAAAGTGGTCGCGTAAAAGGTAGATTTGAAACAAATTGTCTAGAACTATTAATTTCGTACATTGTCTGGTTTATGATAACATTATTAACAAAGTATAACCAAGTCCTACTAGAAACTAACAAGCAAGACTGAGTAGGATAAAACATCATTCACTTTTTACCCCTCTGTAACATCGGGAAACGCGGAATAATATTCTTATACATCTAAATGGAACAACAAGATTCATTCACTCAGTACACTCTCATAAACTCGTTCTGATAAATTAATAACGTTTCATGTAGCATATATCCGGTAAAGATCTAGCAAAAGAAATAGATCATTTGATTTTTTTTCTTTGATATAAATATTGCATCGTACGTGATCTAATGAGCCGCTATGCCGATATGATGTATCTGTACATGAATATCACGTTAGGTTATAAAACACAGCCTATGAAGATATCGAAAAATAACCAAGAATTATTCCAAAACATGAAGTGGTTAGTTTGCTCAAAAATCTAACCAAGCTGATACCTGTCTGATTCTGTCATCAGAAGCGGGATGAAGAATAAAAAGAATGAAAAAAGTTTCTCGTAGTGCTGCTTGATGGAACATATTTTGACGCGCTGTGCGGCATCTGTTATATGCGTGGGGCAGCTATCCTGACATAACGTGTGCAGTTTGTTTTTATCTCCTCCTACCCCTCATGTCCTGCTCATATTTCACATAAATATGATCATCATTTAAAAAAAAAATAGAACTATATAACGCGTTCTAACCTAAAATTGAAACTCTGTGAACTATGAATCTGGTTATTATAAGAAGTAGGAAGAATGTGTCTACCACTATAGGCACGTACTGTCTTTTTGCATAATTATTGATGGTTAAAATATAATTATCAATAGTTTAAAGAAAAATACTCAATACAGAGCGAGTATTTATTTTAAGTTAAACACCAAGGCATTAGAAAATATGAGATGTATTGATTTGTTCTTTAATTTGATTCTTGGAACGCATATTTCCCGATATTCAATTTAGCATTTTTCCTATTTTAGAATACCTACATCTGGATCAGAATTCCTAGAAACTTAACATCATTTAGCATTTTTTTCTGCAAAGACGTTTTTGTGTATATTGTATCATAAAGATGTTTCAGTTATATGTCATCATAACTATCGGTAATTATATACATTGAAAGTTATCTGTTTAATGCAAATCAGGAAACCTGTTTTCCAAATCGTGCGGTCGGCCTGATTTCAAAAGTTGCCTAAAGTGTAGGTGGATTGAAAATCATTGTATTTTCGATCCTACCAGATCTAAAGAAGTTCAAATTCTTGTACTAATTAATTTGTGGAAACTTATCCAAGTATTGAAATTGTTAAATGTTTTTCAGCGTCATTTGCTGGAAGTATCTTCATCTCTTTTAACACAGTATCTTTCCTAGGTTTCAAGGAGCGGAGGTCTGTATTTTACTGTAAGAAGAAGCAAAAGAACATGGAGTCAATTATCGCTAATTAATTTGAATACATACATTACACACATCATTAACCTATGAATAATTCACATTATAGGTAGTTATCTATTATCGCAATTGGAACACAAATCAATTCTCCAAACTGTTGCTACTAGTATAAAAGGGAACCGGTATATAGATTTGCGGTTTTCTAGAACACTGATCCGTTATGCATAGAAAACACTCTATTGCATTAAATTTGGTATAACTCCGTTCTTAGACACAATATATATATTGTATACATACAAATATAGACATTCCATATTCCACATTTCATGATCGTATAATAGAATTGGGATGGTACCTTTCGCAAGATTACAGTTAGTATACCATGAGAACAGTTTGGCGGATCCGTACCGATTTCGGAAATTTTCTCTTGAGAGGACAGAAAAGAAATAATAATGCTTTCAAGCCCTATAGTACATACGCATACAAGCAGTACTATTAATCAAAACGCTGTACCCCTTATCATCGTGTCAGGTCTTGCCGCTTTGACTAGTGCTGGCAAGAGAATGTGTCACGGTTTAGCGCTCAAAGGGTGATACACCTATCGTATGAGGTATATCTTTTTTTATTTGTAAATTAGGGAAGTTTAGCAGATGACATAGAAACCTGGGATTGTTCAGATCTCCCTGCTATGTTCTCTCCTTGTATTGCTTAGATCTCAAAAAAATAGCCTAACTCCTTCCATTTGTTTAGTCTATGCAACTCACCCACCCCTGACTAGCTCATTCGGCTTACCCTTGTGTAGGGAGGGGTGTTCACAAAAGTGAGACATACACCAGGTGAGACACACACAGAGATCCGTAGTTATACATTAAACCAGGGTTCTTCATTTATCCAACGCAGCTTAAAAGACTGTTTTACCAGAATTAAAAAAAAACTGTTGCTGATGTAGAATAAAGCTATCATGCCGAGAATCTCCTGGTGTTGTTTCTGTATTGAAGGTACAAACTTGGATCTGCACAGTCTACACAAGCGCTAGGGCGAAAATAGGCGATCAATATATAACCAACTCCAAATATACCCTAGTGCTGACTGCAAGTCAATGTGCTCCGGCATATAAATAACATTTCGACTCAAGGCTTGTTGGTTTAGAAACCAGGACTAAGCCATCACTCCAAATTGTATTTGTTGACATATAGTCAAGCTCTCTATGATCGTTGGAAGTTATTTCTAAATAATCACAAAAGAATATGAAAATCAGAACATGTCTCGCTGTTAGTCCCTCCTGGATATGTGTACTCCTGAAGTGCATATTCTGAAACACTGTAAAGACCTAAATATCTTTAGAGCTTCTAGAACTTATAATTGACATTGTGTCCTTTAGGGGTATCACTATACGTCTTTAGACCCAACCCAACCCAACAAACAGCTGTAGTTGGTCATATCTCCTGAACGAAAAGGAAATTGGCTTTGGATTGTTGTACATGCTTGAACCAATTTGTTGGGCAATGATGAAATGGCCCATTCGTAGAGTACATCTCAATCATTTGTCTCTGTGGAGTACAACTCCCCTGTAAAAACTGGGTACGTGAACTATGGCAGAACCCACACAGAGGTGACTTGTGTAAATGTCTGAGATCCTTATTATGTATAGAATATATAAATCCTTAGTTAGTGACCACCTTAAGATGTTTTAAAAGTGACGTTTTTACGACCCAAGTCAAGCCAAAAGAGCAGACTGAATAGATACATCACACCCAAGTTATAAGGTTACCAAAAATATACGAGCAGTGCCACCATGTGTTCACGTACACAGATCAAGTACATTGATAATCAGGCAGACCTAGAAGTGTTTAGCAGCGGGATATTCTGTGATCTAATAGATTGTGAACACCATTTTCCAAGCACTATATTGCGGAAATTCTGTTTACAGTTTATGCCACAAAAGCGGGTATGAATGCACGTTCCTGCTCAGTACAGCGTAAATAAATGTAGCATGTGCAACCCCCGTTATGGTGCCATCTTTACTGACGTAAACAAATTGAGCGACCTTGTTAGCTGATCGAGATATATTCCCTATATTTTCGATTAAATTTCAACTATAATTTCACTTCAGATCAGGTTCTGTGCGTCACTGTCCATCTGTTTCGAGCAAAACAAACCGCAGTACTCCGAGAATCATCAGCTCAGAGACAAGAAGATATGACTTGTTCTGTAGACTCCTAAAAGGTATGAACCTATATCGGTCTGCTACATTTGTCTTGGCCTCTTAGGAGCATTACTGGAATGAACTGATGGGATAATGAAGGATAAAGGAGATCTTTAATGGTTTTCCTCGTAAGCACCAGAGCGGCATGAAGAATCATTGCTACTTCATGTTTCCTGCAAACAATCACAAAAGAATGAACATTCTAAGGGAGGGCTGCTTCTTCTGTGTATATTTTTGAAGCTATCAGATTGTTTTTCAAATCTATAATGAATGCGAAAAGTAATTAACAAAGGTGGGGAGGAGTGACTGTCGAAAGTTAATAAGACCTAATATCAGTATTATCGTTATTTACCTCCACATTCTCTCAAGAGCAAAATGCAGAAAATTTAAGATGCTCTATAGAAAAATCATTCAAAGAACATAGAATCCTGAGCCTGGGGATTTGATTTCACATTAAAGCTTAGTCAATTCATTGTTTGTTTGAATATTTGTTATTTTAACAAACCAAACCTCGCGAAAGAGCTCGGTGGCGTAGCAGGATACATCATCCTCATCATTATAAAGCTATTCGACTTGTAAGAGTAGTTGCTTTCCTTTTCCAGTTGGCTAAAGACCTACTCCAAAGAGCATATCTAAGCAATGACGCTTCCGCCAAAGTTCTACAAATCACATGCCTTCCCTGCGCCAGAGAAGATTACTGGCCCAGCCAATACTATTGACATTTTTTTGGATTACTCCTGTCCTTTCTCCGCTAAATTCTTCATCAATTGGTACGAGAACTTGTATCCAAAACTTTCTTTCGAATATGACAACCAAGTTCAGATTGTGTTTTGCAACTACGTCCAGCCATGGCACCCAACATCTTCCTTGTTACATGAATCGTCTCTCGCAGTAGCACAGTTGCATCCAGAATGGTTCTTGGATATGTCCTATCAGTTGATGAAACACATCAAGGAATTCATGGATACTGAAACATGTGATTTATCTAGAAATCAGATATACAGCAAAGTTTATGACCTTTGTATTGCTCCAAACAATACTGTTATCTCCAAGGAGGATTTCCTGAAGAAATTACTTATCAAGAAGACTGACACACCTTCTAACTCAGGTAATGCGACTAGCAATGACATGAAAGTATTTGCAAGGACAGGCAGACAAAATGGTATCCATGTAACTCCAACAGTGGTTATTAATGGTTACAAGGATAGCTCTATTGAGTCATCTACCTCCATTGACACTGTTAAGGCTAAGCTCAATGCCCTTCTATGAATAGAGCCACCGGGTCAATCTCTACTGTACACTTGTCCTATTACGTTACATGGTCCTTTACATATCATAATTCGTGATTCGTTATTACTCGTGAGACAGTAGTTAATAGCCAAATAAATGTCTGGTAAAATACATGATGAAGAGCCCAATAAGAGACAACAAGATCCATCTCTTTGTTATTTTCAATTTCTCATGTTGATCTCTGTACAACACTTCCGTAGTTTCGACAACATGCATCAACTCCTGTAGCTTCTTCTTATTCTCCAACATTTTTGCTCTAGAGCTTTCCATAATGGCTTCGTATTGGTCTAGTGTGGACAAGGTCTCGTACAAGTTGGAAATTTCTATTTCTAGTTTGTCATAATCTGCATCAACCACAAGAGATCTCTCTTTCAATAAGTTAATATATGATTCCAATTTACCTTTTAAGTGGTGTATATCGCTCTTAATTCCATCAAAATGCGTCTTGGTCTTTTGCATTTCTAATTCGCTCTCATCGACCCGATGCTTGACCGTTTCAATAACTGTGCTTTCCAGCCTTTTCACAGTTCTTTTCATAACGGACTTCATATTATCATCACCAACTTTGCCGACTTCCAAATTGTGACGATTAAATTCCGATTGTTGTTTTAAAAACTGAAATCTTGCAACACCATTCAGGTCCTCTGTGGTGTTTGATCGAGTGATATCTGGAGTCACACCAGACGCTCCCGGTTTCGGGGTCATCAGTCCGGGAACTCCAAGTTCGTAGAACTGGTCCACCAAACGTTTCTTGTCCTTAAAAGGACTTTCATTCGGCGAAACTGACTTCACACGAAGATCCTTGGATTTGGTGTGAAGCTCCGGAAGGTGAGAGAATCGTTTTGCTGATTGTAGCGGTGAGCGCATCTGGGGAATGCGCAATTGCTTAGTGGACTCCGTTAGCGGAGAGTGCACCGGCGCAGATTTAGGCAGTGGTGCCTGCGATTGTTCCTGCTGTGGTTCCATTTGTTCATGTGGAGATTTCTTGTTGGCTATGCATATAACTAACCGGTCAAAGTATCTGACTTGTTGTTGATCTAGTTTAAATATTGAAATTTCGCGGATATTCTTCCTCATACACAACACAATGCTATTACTGCCAATAAACAGTTCCAAATGTCACCAATGTGAGTGCCCTAGTGGTTTTTACATATCTTTGGGGAAATTTCTAACATTGCACTAATCTGAAGAACTTCATATGTGCAGATATCTCAAAATTCTGTCCTCCCATTGCGCATATTTATCAATCGCAAGGAAGTGAGCCGGATACTTAAGCAACGAACCATATTCGAAGCCGCTGTATCCTCTGCTAACACTCAAAACCACCGAGCACTTGTGCGTCTCAGGTCAACATCACCGATATACTTATCCAATTCCCAAATAAGCAGTTTATGTGAAGCTCTGAGAGAAAGATTGATCCATCTTCTACTGATTGATACCGTGGAAAGCTTGAAGCTAATGTCTATGTCTAAGAATAAGGAATTTATGAAAATAATAATTGAAGTTGGTGGGTGGAAAGTAAAGTTGGATACAACAATGGACTACATTTTAGGCATTAGGACTGGGAGTATTGATGATGCATCTTCACTGTTGATAAGAAAACCGATGGGTATGGTTGGTAATGATTCGCCAGATATCAGTAGAGTTGTATTAAATGAAGATGATACGGTTGGAATTCCAGATGACGGAGAGCTCATGATTCCACCTGATGAAAAAAGAATTCAAAAGTACGAATACAAACCCACTACAGTGTTAGGCCGAGGAGTTAGACTTGAAATACTCCAGATACCAAAGCACTGATGTATGCTCTACATAGAGGAAGAGCGGTTTGCGTAATATGAAGACTAAACAAAAAGAAAGGGATAGTACACTTTTAAGAGAAAACAAAATCAGTAAAACATAAAATAAACAAAGTTGGGTAAAAGCAATTTACGATCAGTTTAAGCGTGGACAGCCTGCTGACCTTCTTCGGCCCACTCCTGTTCCGCGTCGGCCAACTGCTGCTCCTCACCCACCAAGTCATCTTCATCGTAGACATCGTCTGTTCTTCTGATAGACAGAGTTGGTTTGACGACAGCTTGGTCCAAGGTCCAAGAAGCCAACGCATTTTCAGCATCAATGATAATCTGCTTAGAGGCCTCGTAACCATCGTAAGCAGCTCTAGTCTCACCTGGAGTAACTGGAGAGTCGTCAAGCAACTCTAGCAAAGCCTTACCGTAACCAGCAATCAGAGCAAGTTTCTCCGAATGCTCTCTCATGGAGTCAAACTGATAGTTGAAAGCAACTTTGAGCTTTTCTCTGGTGATGTTGGACAACTGGGCCTCAGCAACAAGGGACTCGGCCTCAGCACGCACCAATTCCTGTTCCAAAACAACAATCTTTGGGGACTGTGGGTCCTTGTACTTCAAGTAAGCAATCTTGTCGGTGATTCTCTGCTTACGGTCTCTAGAAGGCTGGACGGAGCCCTCAATGTCTCTGATAGACTTGATGGTAAGTCTGTACTGGTCATATCTGTCAATGTACTGGTCCTCCAACTCACCAACCTCGTAAATAAGCACACCCAGCTTGTCGGTAATGTCAGAGACATCGTCGTCGTTGTCCTCACCCCAGATAGACAATTGCTTGGCAACCTCTCTTCTTTCGTTGGCGACAACCTCCATAGCTCTCAAGACGTTCTTCTCAATCTTAACCAACTGAGAAAGCTTTCTGGAAAGCTCTGGGCCAAACTGGCCAGCAGTGTTTCTTCTGAGAGAAGAAACGATGCCGCCCTTACCAAAGAATCTACCGCTTCTGGTCGAGGATGGCGGAGGTGGAGGAGACTGCAACTGGGAGGCAGTTGGAGCTCTTGAGTTTCTCAAAGAGTAAGTTCTGTGCATTTTTTGAATTCTAGTGCTTGTTAGTTGATGTTCATTTACGTTTCAAAAAAAAATGGCAGCCCACGCCAACCCCTCTAGTCTCCTACTTGAGAAGGAAGGGGGGTTAGAAAGCGCATAAGAACGAGAGCGGGAGCCTGAGAAAACAATGCAACCATCATCGAGCTTAACGGAACAACACAAACGATTAGATGCACTTACTATTGTTTTTTGATTATTGAAGGAAAGTCTTGTCAAGAATAATTCTCGAAGAGGTGGGAAAAAAGGGGGAAAAGCGGTAGCAATTGCTATCTTTTTCAATTATCTCGAGAAGCTCTCAAACTCATAGAGACACAGGCATATGGAGGCGGAGGCGCGCGCGTCAGAAGCCTGAAACTGAAACGATAGCTGTGCTCCTACCGGTCACCTCTTTTCATTTTCTGGCATCTTCACCGCTCTCTCAGTATGGGTGTGACGATCAGTTGCGAGTAGATTACTACTCAATTGCTAAATTGGTGTATTGAGTTTAGCAATACGTTCTCACTTGCTCTTCCACCCTCGTCATCGCCGTCTAAAGATACACCTCCAAGGCCGATCAGTTTCTCCTAATGTAGTAAAAGGGCACTCACTCGGTGGTGCAGGTGATTACCTGTTGACGCGTCACTCATTCCTCTTGGCGCGCAACAGCAACGTGTAATGGAGCAAATTACGTAATTACGTATCTCCTAACTAGTAACAAATTAATCACTTCCTAATTAAGAAAAAAACCTGTTACAATAGGGTTCGGCAGTGGTAGGGCCACCAAACAGAGTGCTGGGTGCAATAAGGTGTGCGGGTGTGTGTGGGGTGTTGTTAGCCGGGATAGCGAGGAGACAGAGAGCTCTGTGTAAAGGCGAGAGGAATGAGAGCTCTAGGGCACCTACATAGTAAAATGGAGAGAAATTGTACTTATTAAACACACCTAATCGATCATAATGTTAATATATTTGTGTCACCTTTGCGAATGGAGAAAAGAGTTAGAAGTGCTCAAAATATATTGGTCAGAGTAGCGGTTCGTATTAGTTCAACATGGTATGGTTCTGTAGACATGCTATAACGAGATCATCTTTTGGTATATAAGAGTCCGGGGCACCTTCTTTAATTATCATTGCACATTTACTTACTTGTTGCGTCTTGTTTGTTCTTCGGCAAGTATAAAAACAAAAATCTAAACAAGTATAACTTCAGCGAAAGAGGATACTGAAGGTGTTTTGAAGACTATAACGTCCACAAATTCTATATTTTTTTTTTCACTCCGGGCAGTGGGAACCGCGTGTGCGCAATAGTAATTGGCAGCCTGTCTGCTAACAGGGCCACGATACGAGGGCTTGGATGTGTAACTCAGCTCCTTGGCAGTAGCCTAACAGTTTCTAATAAGCGGTGAGACTCACAACTAGTACACACTGTTTCCATAAATATAAAAATACTTATTAGAAGCCACCAGTGCCCCAACTACGCCCAACTCCCGTGCCAAAGCTTCGCATGATAAGCCTATATATATTACATAGGGCTCGCGAGCCATGTGGTCATTACCAGAATTCGCGACAGCCTTCAGGTTTCGAATTCGGGCGGCAAGTCAACAAGGTCAGCACTTGAACTGCCACTGCCAGAATCGCTCCATTCCACACACTGTACCAAGCTCCTAGTAATACAGCGCTGTGAAAGACTCCATCACACATCAGGCAGTTAAATTTCATCGTCAGACTTATTTCATCAAATTTGAACCGCGTGAAGGCTCTTTCTGCCAACGTCACACCCCTGTCTTCAAGGTTCTTTGTTTGTTTGTTTGTTTATCACACTGCACAACATAACCCACACCACACCCACACCCACACCACACCAACGGCCAACACCAACCTCTCAACAACTTACAACAAGGCGATTGATCATCACGCACACAAGCACATACTTCTGTTCATAACATCTATCCTGTATTTAAAAAGACCTGCCCAATATGATGAAAGGTTTCAAGCAGAGGGTATGTTTTGTATATTCCTTTTTTTCCTTCCCCCCTATTTTTTAGTCACCAATGTGGGCTTGTCGGCCCGACATCCAGCAGTAAGAGTTTGTACTAACAATACCTAACTCAAACAGCTCTCTAGAAAGGGTTCTCTCAGTACAAAGAAGAAGGACAAAGAAAACAATGAAGAAAAATCTAAAGATAAGTCCAAATCAACCTTGCCAAAGAACTCACCATCAAACTCGGCAAACTCCTCCCCTAGAAGCAGCCTATCCACATCTTCACCAACAAAATCAAAATCTTCTGTATCATCTCCAGCATTGACGTCAGCTGCTGGATCATCCTCCGTAAAAAAGGAAACAAGCTCCTCTGGTCTCCAAAATGAACATGTCTCGACTTCTCCACCGTCGTCGTCATCATCATCCGGCACAACAACACCTACAGCCAATAAGCAACAGATACACACACATCAATCATCTGCAGCAACCACACAATATAATGGTGTTCCAAATATCAATGTCACCCCACCACATGTTGGAACAGCCACGTACCAAGACGTCCCGATGAATGACACTGATGTCATTATTCCTCGTTCGTCTCACTCCTTTGAAAGATTGCCAGCCACACCAAAGATTGAGGACATTGAATTGATAAAGTCACCGCAAAGACACTCATCCTCCAGATTTGAACCTTCATCATACACAGAAATTACAAAACTTCCTGGATTTGAAGAAATACCACCGGAAAAAAGACTGGAATTGTTCTTGCTTAAAGTAGATCAATGTAACGCCATGTTCGACTTTAACGACCCCTCATTTGACATCAGAGGCAAAGAAATCAAGAGGGTTACATTGCAAGAACTAATTGAATTTATTTCTAGTAACAGGTTCACTTACTCCGATAATATGTACAAGCATGTGGTGGGTATGTTCAAAAAAAACCTATTTAGGCCTATCCCACCACCGGTCAACCCCGTTGGTGAGATATTTGATCCTGATGAAGATGAACCAATTAACGAGGTGTCATGGCCACATATGCAAGTGGTTTACGAGTTCTTTTTACGATTCTTGGAGAGTCCTGACTTCAATCACACAATTGCTAAACAGTATATTGATCACGACTTCATTCAAAGACTTTTGGCATTGTTTGACTCTGAAGACCCTAGAGAACGGGATTGTTTAAAGACAACTTTGCACAGAATCTATGGTAAGTTCCTCAGCTTGAGAAGCTATATCCGCCGATGCATTAGTAATATCTTCCTTCAATTTGTATACGAAACAGAGAGATTTAATGGTATCGCTGAGTTGTTGGAGATTTTGGGTTCGATCATTAATGGTTTTGCCTTGCCTTTAAAAGAGGAGCATAAGATCTTTTTGATTAGAGTCATGTTGCCATTGCATAAAGTGAGATCTATCTCACTATATCATCCACAACTAGCTTACTGTGTTGTCCAATTTTTGGAGAAAGACCCATTATTGACTGAAGAGGTCATTATGGGATTGTTAAGATTCTGGCCAAAGACAAATTCTACGAAAGAACTCATGTTCCTTAATGAGATTGAAGATATTTGCGAAGTAATTGAACCACTGGAATTTATCAAGATTGAAATCCCACTCTTCGTTCAATTAGCGAAGTGTATTTCTTCTCCTCACTTCCAAGTTGCAGAGAAAGTACTCGGATACTGGAATAACGAATATTTCCTCAATTTAGTTACTGAAAATGCTGAGACTATTCTCCCAATCATATTCTCTGCATTATATGAGATATCTTCTATGGACCAGAGCATGAAAGGAACCTACGAAGACGATTTGCAAAGCCTTTCGTCGTCTGTAAATTGGAATCGCACAATCCACTCTTTGGCTTACAATGCTCTAAAGATATTTATGGATTCAAATCCTATTCTTTATGATCATTGCGTCCTACTCTATCATCAGTCCCTAGAAGAAAACAAAAAGAGAGAAAATGAAAAGAAACAAAAGTGGGCACTGTTGGAGGAGCGTGTTAAGCTGATGAAAAACTCCACCACAGCTACCACAACTACCACTATATAATACCCCGCACCTACTTTTCGTTTCTTCTCTTTTCATTAATGTTCCCGTTTGCTCAATGTTTATATTCGAGTAAGATATTTCTCTGCCATGTGATCAGTTGTACTTAGACTATAAACGTTTTTGGTTCTTGTTTTAACATCATACTTGATATCTGGAGAATATTCTGTTTGCTGACCTCTTTATACTTTTCTCGGATTCTACATGTTTTATATCTTGTATGTCGTTTTTTGTAGCATTAACACTTTAGTCATTAATATTACTTCTGATCGTTCTTGGTATATTCTCTCAAAATGACTGGAACAGAAGATGGAGGAAGAGCACCAACTTCTGTAATAACCTTTTGAATATGGTTCGGAGGTGTAAGGTCATACATGATGTTGAGAATGTTCAGGTACTCAGAGTCCTTCCAATTTTGCAAAGGGAGTTCATCCTTGGAAATGGTAGATTCCTGTTGCTGGGGTTTACCCTTCTGCTTATTGTTTTGTGGGGCTGGAGTTGGCTCCACTGTATGTGTCTCAATGAATCTGCGTAGAGCAACACCAGACTTCTTTGTCTGCGTGTTCTGGTTCCAGTTGATGAGATCATCACAATCGCCAAGCTCATTAAACGTAACAGAGTCGAGCTGCACACGTTCACTGAACTTCAAAGACTCACAACAAACCAAAACTGGGATGTTGGCGTTCTTGGCCTTCATGGCAATTAAAGCAGTTCCAACACGAGAGTAAAGGAAGCCATTAGATAGCATAGCGTGGGCACCCAGGAATACTGTATCAACGTCTTGGAAAACAGATGTAAGAGCTGTAATAAGAGCATACTGCACCTTCAAGCCATAGTTAGTGAGTGTCTCGGCGAGTTTCTTTCCCTCAAACAGAGGTCTTGAATCGACAATAATCACTGTGAAACGTCTACCCAACTCACAATGGGCATGGAGGAACAACTCACGCAACACGCTAGAGTTACCAAATGTGAGCACTGTGGATCCATTTTGGATGTGCTTAACGGCGTGCTCAATGATGACACGGCCAGAGAGGTCAATTTTTTCCTTGATGAAAGTATCAATCTCTTCAATGAGTGTAGCCTTGGCATCTGCATCAGGAGTATCAATGGAAATTGCAGCAATCTGCTGCTTGAGCCAGCGAATAGCATTACCCATGATCATGGAAAGAGGGCGCGCAGTTTTGAGATGGTCAATCTGCATACCGATGTAACTTGTCAAGTTTCTGGAGAGAGTGGTGCCCTCTGGAGTCTGATAATCTTCAATGACACGCTGGAATGCCTGAAGCATTGCTTTGCAACGGGGCGTGGAACCAACAATTGCGTATGAGGAATACTTTAGGGTAAGGGACAAAATAGCTGGATGGACATGAGAGAGAGACTGTGATTGTGCAAGGGAAAGGGCATTACGTTGTTCCTTGTTTTCCAAATGGGAGAAAATGGCGACCTTCTTGAACTCCTTCTTCTTCTTTTGTACCGATTCTTTGTTTGCTGCGGCAACAGCAGCCTTCTCCTGTTGCTGGGCTTTCTTCTGCTTATTCATGGCGGCCTTCTCCTCTGCCTGATTAGGTATACCGGCCTTCTCTTTCTTTTGAGCACGTTCCCTCTGTTTTTGAAGCTTCTTTAACTCCTTGAGCTCTCTATTAGTGAGCTTCTTCTCTCCCTCTGCTGTCTCTTCCTGTGGCGCCTGTGGCACCTTTGCAGCCGGCTTTTCAGGTATCTTCTCCTTAGATTCGTTCATTGTACGGATCATACCCTTTACAACAAACGTTTATGGAGGTATCTGCTCTGACTGCGGTACTTTTATACGGCAAAGTTGGTACTGATGGTTCGAAAATTTTGTGTGTCATCGCTCACTAACGCGTTGTTCGCGAATACTGGATGCTCTTGATCACTCTCGATCAACACTCCCAATAGAATGAATATTGAGCGAGGTGTAATGACTCTATAAACTAGTCTGATAATGTTATGTACACGTGTATTCAAGTTCGTTATGTTCATTGTTCCTTTTCACCTGAAATCTCTTCAGCCAGTGCATCTGCCTGTGGCTTACCGAACACAGCTTTACGGACAAAAGCTTCAAAGGCATCCTCGTTCTGAAGCTGTTGTTGAATCTGTTGGTACTGCTCGACAAACTGCTTGATGAGGGTAACGTTGGTAGAATCCTTGATCAGGGGCTCATTACTGAGCTCCTTAGCAATCGGAGCTAAGCGAATGTACGTTTGTCTTTTCTCATTTAGCTGCTTCACCAGGGAACCAGTGGACTTGCTTGTTCTAAGGATTGGCAATGTGATGGTCTCTGCCTTAGTGATCTTAGATCTAAGCTCCTGTGGAATCTCAGTAGCAAGTTTGTGGTATATCGAGGCCCTAAGAAGGTCTGTAATGGCGTTGTAGTGACCAATCTGCGAAACTGCGATATCGGCCTTGGAGATGGCATCCACCACTGTCTTATTAGGGTTGATGTACAGGTATGTGAGAATAGTATTAGTGACGTTGGCGTCCAGAAGGTGTTTAAGATGCTTCTGGGAATAAACAAAGGTAACAGCATGTGGAAGCTTGTTTAACTCAGCAGATTTATTGATAAATGCAGAGATATGAAAGGATGTGGTGTACTTTGGTCTTCTTGCGAGCTGTACCATGAGCTCTCTGGCTTCGTACAGCTGCTCAGCAGACTCGGCAAAGCGAAAAAGGTTCTCGAGAGCGTGCTTTGAGGGGAGTTGTGGAGGATCTAATGGAACCATTCTCTTGTTGCTGGCGGAATCCCACAAATCACGGGACAAGAGTTCAGAAGCGTTACGCTTTCTATAGACAAGAGGTCTCAAGTCTTTTGGTGTCTTGAAGTATGCGAGGTATGACGCAATCTCCTCTTGGTATGCAGCGGCAGCTGAAGAATACTTAACAACCTGCTGAAGACATGAACGAGAATTATGAATAGCCCTGTTGAAATGAAGCATCGTGGTGGTGATGTTTATAGCAGAAGTCGCTGGACGTCGGCTTCAAGTTGATGCACTCTAAAACCTTTAATTTTTCAGTTTTCCCTCGAAACAATCCTAGATATCTGTTAGTGCTAATAATTACGCAACACCCTCCTATCAAACTATTACAATAACGCGTATATTTCAGCACTATCAAATTCGCAAATATCTCAAGAAAACATATTATAACTCTGTTTTCTCTATAACAACAAGACTTCTAAAAACAGAAATAGCGTAATTTGCCTTAATTCAGTCATGGACTATGAACCATTGGACTCTCTACCGTGTAAGCATCAGTCAAGAAACTAGATTTTCAGATTTTGCAGTTCCAAGTACTAACACTATGCGATCAGACATTGACAAAGACATAACAGATGAAGAGAGAGAACAAATAAATGAACTGATATACCAGGAGCTCGTGGCTTACAATACAACACGGATCCATCCCAAAGTGGATAGATTTTATCCATTGCCCGCAAAATCCAGACTTATCATAAACATCCCCGATGAACAACTACAGGAAGAGTATTTCACACTTGGTGGCATCGACCTTGAAAGGTACTCAAACCTGGAAGATCCGGAGATCTTACAGAAGTCTATTGCATACACATTTCTGCGAAACATCTGGTTGAAGCTTGACCTACAGCTGGGCAAAAACCAGTGGCTTATATCGAATGAGGAGACAGCCCAAGTCAACGGTATGATCAAGAACGAAGTGATCCGCAAGAAGAGACGCATCCAGGAGGTTAATTCAGAGCGCAAGCACATGCAGAACGAAATTAAACCAGTGGTGGACTATCTACAGGAAAGATGGGTACAAGGAGTTCAGAAAAATGTGGAACTCGGTGTTGAGATCTTAAAGCTTCAGTACAATGCTAAGTGAAACCGCGTGACAAAAATCTATATGTGCTTACCAGCAAAAGACAAAGAACAACAAACGCGCAACAAGATGACATCCGCTGGACAACCTATAAATGTTTACCAAATTAACGACTTGAAATGTAAACACAGAAGCCGTAGCAAGCAAACCTGCAACGTCAACACGCGGAGCCCCACGTTTATTCCCTCCAGGAATCAGCACAGATGGGCAGCCCACACCTCAACACCACACACATTTTCGCGGAAAGATTTGATAACTGTCAAGTGTGCACCTCAGCACGTTTTCCCTTTAAACTAAAAAATCCACACACTCTTTCACTAGCCCTCATAATCTGGAGATATACAACACTCGGCCTACCAAGCACCAAACCTCTACTACCTCTCTATCCCTATTTATACTATTGTACAGAGATTGGAATCACCCTGCTCATTTCCGCCTGTTTTGATTTTGCCGCCCTCCGCTAGTGCTGTTCCAGCCCCATTCATTCCTCATAAACAAACTCTTCACCTTGAGAGAGAAGCAAACAGCATTGCCATCACAGCGTCAAGCTCACAGCCCAGGCACTATTATATGCTGTATCACAATGGAAGAAACGCCTAAGAAAGAACACACGAACGGTTCTCCCCCAAATCTCACAGGGCGTAAAGCTGCCCGCTCGCTTCGCTTGTTCAGAAATGATAACAACAGTGCATCCGACCTCCTGGAGCCACTAGACCCAAGCAGAAGCCCTACAAACCAACGCCACAACACAGCGCATAATCCATCAGTCTCAATTCTCAAAAGAGCCAGTGTTTCTGGACTATCTTCCGACATCAAAGAGCTGAAGCTCTACGCACCAAAGCGACACGACTTCTCGCTTGAGGAAACAACATCCTCTGGCATTGCCGTATCACACCACACAAAGCAACGACATCACTCAGAATCACTTGCCCGTGGAGAGAATTGTTCAGTAATTATGCAGAAAGATCCAGAATTGTCTCTCCTTGAGCCGCTTTCATCTGCAACATACATTCCTAAAGGTCATGAAAACGAGCTGATCACACTAAAAGAAGATGTTGAACAATCTTTGGGTAATGCGCTCAGTGAGTCTGCCAGTGTTGGTACTGTCAACCCAAACACGTTGACTGTCGGTGAAACTAGCAGCCTAGGAAACGGTTCAACTGACGTCACTACTAATGTCACGTTTTCAAATAGCACGGACGTTGTTGAATTTGACAAGTACACGGATGAAAATATGCCTCAACATGGAGATGTTCTTGAGGACCTGCCCGATGAAAGTGAAGCTGAGAACAATTTTGCTCTTGCTGTAGAGTTGACGCCTTTTACTAACAAAGTCGGTGGTCACACAGCAATATTCCGTTTCTCGCACAGAGCGGTCTGTAAAGCTCTCGTCAACAGAGAAAACTTCTGGTATGAAACCATTGAAAAAAACCATGTCAGCATACTCAAATTCATGCCAAAGTACATTGGAGTATTGAATGTGAGATACACTACTCTTTCAGAAGAACCGGATGATATTACTTTGGATCTTTCTACGCCACCTGTTCTTAATCCTATTCATGAAGGCGAGATAATGGGCTCAGCACCCAACTCAATAAAACTTAAACCATCATCTTCCTACACTGAAGAGCTTCCTCCAGCAGTTGTTTTGGATGACAATAGGCACATTATTCCGGATTCAATGTGGGATCAATACTCAAGCTCTGCACCATCTCCAGCATCTTCCTTCTCCTACATGGGCCAGTCGCCAGCCATGTCACCAAACGTTTCACAGCAGACACACAATGCTGGGGTAACAAGCTCCCCGGGGCTTAGTTCGCTGGGATCCACAACAGTGAACTTAAAGTTACAAGAGCAAGTCCTTCAAGAGGTCTTCAGAACTAAACCCCGCCAAAGAAATCCTTTACTAAAGATGAAATCGGCCACATCTCCAAAGCTGCTGGCTCAACGTGCAGTATCCGGTAGCCTCATGCGTCCTCATAGGCTCAGCACATCATCCTCAGATCTTGAGAAGAGGCCAAATCTGAATGAAGGTTCTCTGAAGAAGAGCTACTCATCACTTGTGGATCTGCAGGGTATGGAGCGGGATAGCTATCAGAGAAACATCATCAGCGCACCTGTTCAGGAGAATTCTATGGAAAACGATGAGCCCAAATCTCCTAAGGTTAACCGTGTTCCAAAGATGGTTAGATCTGAGAGTGATTCGATATTCTTAATGGATGATGAAGAAGGCCAGAGTGCCCAGCAGGCAGAACAACAACCAGCAGATGAGGAATCGCTGTCTGACGCCATGTCTCCGCTGTGCATTCCAGCAGGTGCTGCCCAAAAGGTAACTCAAAGACTTGAAATGTTCATATTATTGGAAGATTTAACATCCGGTATCAACAAGCCGTCTGTTATTGACTTGAAGATGGGAACAAGACAATACGGTGTTGAGGCAACAGCCAAAAAGCAGAGCTCTCAGAGGCAGAAGTGTGCTAAGACTACATCTCGTCAATTAGGTGTACGTCTTTGTGGACTGCAGATCTGGGATAAGAAAACGAAGCAATACATTTCTAAAGATAAGTACTTTGGAAGAAATGTTAAGGCTGGTTTCCAATTTGCTGCATGCCTTGCCCGTTTCTTGTACGATGGTCTCAGTGCTTATTCCATCTTGGTGAAGATTCCAAAACTGGTTGATGATATTGATTCATTGAGCGAAGCCGTTGAGAAGCTCACTGGTTATAGACTCTACGGATCTTCATTGTTGTTGATGTATGATGGAGAGAATGTACCTTCTATCAATATGCATATCATTGACTTTGCTCAATGCATCACGCCAGAGACACAAACTGAGATTGGTTCAATAACATTCCCGCCAAAATATCCTTCAGAGCCTGATCGTGGCTACCTAAGAGGTTTGGAGTCAATCAAGTTTTACTTGAAAGCTATCTTTAAGACAATAACTGGTGTTGAATTCATTGATGGTCAAACCGCTAGGGTATATATGAATGAGAATGAGGAAAAATTCTCGCATACTGGAGTTAATTGGCTGGAAAACTTCAATGACATTGAACAAGCTCATCCTGAAAGTGATATATTCAACGAGGATCTAAATGAAATTCCTCCATTTGCATTGGATGACAGTGGGTACGTCTCTGAATGAAAATTCATCGAAGTAACCTTCTGCATTCCTCCCTTTTTAATTATGTTAATACTGTTTAATGCTCACGACTCATATTGTAATATATTCCTAGTAGATATCCACATTATATGAAAAGAGAGACATGGAGGGTACTACATTATCAAGAATGAAACCGTTATGACAACCAAAATTTATTTTTATACAAAATACAGCACCAAAACAAACTTATTTGTTCAAAACCTCAGCATCGTATTTCTGCTTGAACCAAGAGATGGTGTCCTCCTTGTTGGTCAAGTGAGCGTTACCAATAGTGGCCTGGGCTCTCTTTCTTCTGGTGATTCTGGCACCTGGTCTACCCATGACAACGTAAAAGTCCATACCATAGATACCAATGGATGGGTCGTACTTGATACCCAAGTCAATGTGCTCCTGGATACCGAAACCGAAGTTACCGGTCTGAGAGAAGTTTCTCTCTCTCAACTGGTACTCCTTGACCTTAAGACCTCTCTCCAAGATCTCCTCGGCCTTTGGACCTCTGATAGTAACGTGGACGGCAATCTTCTCGTTTCTTCTGATACCGAAAGTTCTGACGGTGTATCTGGCCTTAGACTGGACTGGGGTCTGACCAGACAACTGCTCAAGAACCTTAGAGGCTCTAGTCAATCTGTCACCGGACTCACCGACACAGATGTTGAGAACGAGCTTCTCAATCTTCAAGTCACGCATAACATTCTGGGTCTTGGAAGACTGTATGATTTTTGTTAGTATACTGAATCTCGGTAATAGTGGTAAAAATTTGATAATTGGACTTAGAGATGAGAAAGCACATGAGCAGTAGGACTGAGACTGTTCATTGCGTGAGACGAAAAATGTATCAACTGCTGTTCGTACATAAATATTTGAGTAGACTTCTTTGAACCCACAGTGGAAATAACGCTGAGTATATAACCTTTGAAAAGTGTAAATATGTCTTATAGCTGTGCAAGCTCTCTCTTCGTTCCATGCTATTGAGTTCCTTTGGTGTAGAAATCAACCTTATAAAACTTGAGTGTGACAGTTGCCGGCAGTCGTTCATCAGAATAGACATTACTTGTAACGAACGGTCATATGTTTTTGAATAATCTCATCTCTTTGTCATGGTCCATTTTCATTTTACGCTTTATGGTGTGACATACCATTTTGACTGATGTGTTTAGCTATCCCTTTAAACAGGTTCCTCTTGTGTGTGGGTTGTGAACTTGTTGAAAATTTAGAGTCCCCTTTGAAAAGTTTCGAGCGTCCCGCGCACTCACTCACACTGAAAGGGAACACAACCTGTCCGCTTGAGAACGGCGGTCCTCCAGTGCGCGAAACCTGTTGCGCTTAGGCAGGTGTGTATTTTTCAGAACTGAAAATGCTGCCTACATGCGTAATTTTCATACCAGTACTAGGAAGACATAACATAGATACCTGTGCGTGTATGTACCATATTTACCTTCCAGTCAGCTTAGTTCGCGCTTATAGCCAGCCTTTCACCCTGCCTGGCCTTCGGCAGCGGGGCGAGGTATGCTGGCGGCAGGGTGAACAAAAATAGTGCGCGTGGGTTAAGCACAAGAAAAGCGCGTCTGTATTAACAAATAGAAACAAAATGTGACTGCGTTTTCTTCTTTCACTTTACATCCATACACCATGGTTATAATACCCTGGCCTAGGAGTGCAGAATTATAGGCCTTGGCTCTTCACAGATAACATAACATATATGTAGAGATAAATTATGTGCGAACCTTATGATATCTACTTTTGTCTAATATTTCCTAGGATTAGACTTATATATCGTGTATATAGAGCACAAATTTGAAGGAATGCAAGTTTTCATGGCGAGTGTCATAAAGTTAATGGTGCATTAAACATAGTAGTGTCAGTAGCGTTTGTTTTGGCCTGGGGCCGGGTATCAAAATTCAGATATGTACGCAATAACATCATCCAAAGAAGCTCTATCCTGTAGGATCATCCTTATAAGCTTATAAATATCAATGTTTGCTTCAAGAATTTTCTGTGATTTGGGGGACAGGAGATCTAGAACCTTGTTCTTCTTAATCGACTCTCTCAAGTAAATCATGGAAGATGTTGATGTTGTAGATTGCATGACAAAAGAGTATGGTTCCTCACCAATTGCAGCTGATAATAACACAAGACCCATTGCATACAAATCCGTTGAATGTGATGGTGGTGATGGTGGGGCGTTGAGAAGTTCTGGGGCACAATACGAAGTTGTGAGATCAAAGAAGATTCCATTATTAATCTTGTCCTGGTACTCATTCTCAATGTCAAGCGTCAGAGCTGCACTTGTGAAGTCTGCAAGCTTGAACTCCTCATTTTCTTGGTCATAGAGAATATTTGCTGGCTTAAAGTCCATGTGAACCATGTTGCAATCACGAAGCACAATAAGCGTCATTGTCAGCTGTTTCGTCAAAACCCACCATTTCTCCAGGGATATATGTATAGCATTTTCCTCCTGCTTCACTGAAGTGGATATCAGTTGTTCCAGTGTGTGGGAGAAAAGTGGCACAACCAAGCATGGTACGGTCTCATTATGGCGCAGCTTGTTGTAATGTGACTTGTTCATAAACGTCAATCCATAAGCATTAAGTATTGGGAACTGTGCCCTGTCAAACCCATTCGTTGTAAGGTATCGTTGCAAAATACTATAGTTGAACATTTCTTTAAAGATGATTTTGCTTTTCTTCATTCCCATTGGGACCTTGACCGCAAAAGACACATTGCTTTCTGTTGAACATTGGAAAACGGTAGCAAATCCACCGTGGCCAAGAACCCTGTTCAGTTTGAAAATCAACTTATAACGGTCGTCCAAAATAGATTTGCTCAATTCCTGAAGCACTTCCTGGGGTGAATACGCTTCGGACAAAGGTAGATGATTTCTCAAGAGGAACGAGTCTAGGAGTGGTGAAGAATAAACTGGGGAAATGAGCTTGCCGCCATATATTTGATCGACAGGAGAAGTGGCCGGAGTGGACATTTCAGGAGAAGAAATAGAATCCTGCCCTGTTGAAAATATTGATGTGTCAAAAGTTGAGTTGATGGACAAATCGCTTGGCTTCTTTGTTGGTGTCATAATGGACGTAGACAGGTCTGTGTTTGGTGTAGATGTTGAGGCAAACGTTTGAACACTCATTGGGGTCTGTAGAGTCTTCTTCCACTGTGAGTGCTTGTCCTTTATGTCCATGGACGGCGTTGAGAACGACACCGCTGAGAACTGCGGCTCACCGTCCATCGGTGGTGTTTTGAGCATGGTTTGTAGATAGGCTCGAGAGCTTGTTATTGTGGTAGGTGGAAGAGAGCAGGCCTAGGTGTAGTCAAAAATAACGCGATGTTCTAATAGTGTGATGCAAAGTATGGTACCATCGATAAATCAGTCTCCGTAAGCCGCTCACCTGTGTACTAACCCTTGTCTTGGTTCTATGTGGATGTATTAAAAGATAAAATGGGAGAAATTGCGACAGGGAAGGATTTTTTGTTATCTCCGTAAACAACTACCTTGCGCAGCCTGTCGCTTTTGCTGCAAAGATTGCCAGGAGATGACTAAAAATCACACCCGGCCCCCAGCCATAGTGAAATTCTTCTGCAAAAGGGTGGCTAGGGCCTTCAGGTGTGCTGGGTTCTATTAAAAATCGTATACGATAATATACTTCGTGACTATCTATTCTTACTACGTGTCTACTCGTCTTTCTCGGCTGATCAATTGTTGCTAGCCTTTTTTCTATAACGTGTGATGCGATAGCGAATAGATATGTAAGTAGCATTCATCCATATTTCGTATTCCTCATGGCTTGGCCTCAGACTGTAAACGGCATTAAAAGGTGACCAGAGGTTTTAGGGGAATGAAGGAGTCTACTTGGGGGCTCTGAAGAGTTCTTGACATAAATTAATGAACTTTACGTTAAATTACCAACTACTGGTCTTGCCAATAAGCATCAATATTCTCCATTCACTGTATTATCATATGTTTATGAGGGAACACACCCCCACAAGGAAGCAGATTTATAAGCAATAGCGCGCATTTCCTCCAGCAAACAAAGATAAAAATTATCTCTCCTCCCTGTACACAATTAACAATTGACAACTGGTAGCTAGCACTATTGATAAACGATCAACCAAGATGTCCTGTGAATGGCAACGTTTGGGCTCATCGGGCCTCAAAGTTTCTAAAGTCATAATTGGATGCATGTCATATGGTAAAAAGTCCTGGGCTGACTGGGTCCTCGAAGACGAAGAGAAAATACTCTCTATTCTGAAGAAAGCTTATGACGCTGGTATTAGAACCTATGATACAGCTGACTTCTACTCAAATGGATACTCAGAAATTATCATTGGCAAATTTCTGCAAAGATACAACATCAAAAGAGACAAAGTTGTGATTTTGACCAAAGGTTTCTTCCCAATAGATGAAGACCTCGAAATATCTCACGCTGGCCCAGACAAGAGTGTCAACCCACTAGACCTGATAAACTCCCGTGGACTCAGCTCTAAACATCTCACTGATGCATTAGAGGGTTCCGTTAAAAGACTTGGGACATACGTCGACCTGTATCAGATTCATAGATATGACTATGACACTACCCCACAAGAAGTGATGAGAACCCTCAACACCCTCGTTGAAAGAGGACTCACAAGATACATTGGTGCATCGAGCATGTACACCTACCAATTTTCTGAGATGCAATACATTGCTGACAAGAATGGATGGCACAAATTCATTTCGATGCAGAACTATTACAATTTGCTGTATCGTGAAGAAGAACGTGAGATGATCCCATTTTGTAACAGGTCCGGTGTTGGTATGCTTCCGTGGTCCCCTAATGCTCGTGGGCTATTAACAAGACCTTTATCCCTGACATCTGACAGAATCAAATCAGATCCAACTTTCAAATCTCTTGGCCTCGATAAATTCTCGAAGGCTGATGCGGAGATTGTCAAACGAGTCGAAGAGATTGCAAAAAAGAGAAACACGTCAATGGCCGTTGTCTCCTCTGCTTGGGTAATAAGTAAAGGATGTACACCGATAATTGGTATGAACACTGAATCCAGAGTGGAGGAAGCGATATTATCAACTCAGTTCAAGTTGACTCAAGAAGACATTGACTACTTGGAAGGACCATATATCCCGAAGAAAATCGTTGGGCACAGTTAAATCTTACACATAACAATATCTGCTAATTTATTTCACGTGACTATAAAGAGAGCTCACAAACGTTTGGACTTTCTCTGATGTCCTGGCATCATCAACGTTGGTGGAATTATGTGACTCGTCTCTTCAATGGCTTGCATTGCCCAGACACAATAGAATGCAAGGATAGAACTCAAGAATGCAAAACACCCAGCTGCTTTCTGTAATGCCAGAATTCCCGTAAAGTAATAAATATCTAGGAAAAGTAAGTACAACACAATTAACCCAATGAGCACGAAAAACTCAATAGTTCCCTTCCAGGTTAAGATCCACATGATTGTTGCATAAATACACCAAGCAGCCAGCCACATACCCATCACGTTGTTGAATTCTTCCACTGTGGAGTATGAAGATACAATACCAAAGGCATCAATCAATATAACGGCATAACTCAAATAAAATCCCCCGAATGCCGTAAGAGCAGTGGCTGCGAATGTCATGTCATTAACGAAGCACCATAACCCACAGATCAATGTAACTAAACCAGAAAAAGTCAATGATGAAGAAATCAATAGTTTAGGGTTGCTAGCTCCACGAGCACCCATCAGCACTAATCCCAATGTGAAAGTTGAGACGCCGTAACCGACAAGGCCCAGTGGAATTGTGTTGCCCATTGGACGGAAGTTGGTCTGCTCAACCTTGACAACGGAGGCTGGTTGCTGTGGGAGCACCTTAGCCAGTTCATTTCTGTCAAAGGCCATTCCACCCAGATATATGGTCTCACCGTCTGCTGAAAGCGAACACATTGTCTTGTTAGTGTCTTTTGGTCTGATTCTGTTACGTTCCATCTCTTCGTCCATCTGAACGTTCTCCTGGAAGGAGAAGTTGCCCTTCTCGAGGTCTTCAAGTGAGTCTGACATTGTATGGTTATAACTGATGCATATACCAACTTAGACCTCTTAGGTCAAACCAATCTAGCTTCTTCTTTATATGTGTTTTTTGACTGTTTGAAGAGTGGAGTGTGGGGTCTAACTTTGTTAGTCTACGGTGATAACTATACTACACAGTATGAAACTGGCCGGAGTCCTACTTACCAAGCTTTCCCCTCCAATTTCCCCCTCCTCTTATAGACATAGGCCTATAACAAAGCAGCACACACAGTGTACATGCAGAGACAAAAATATACAAACTAACTAATTGGTTTTTAGAAAGGAACCAACGAGTGCGCACTTTAATGTTTTGTGACCGCGCGGGGAGAGATTGAACAGTGACTACAACTCCAGACTCTGCTAAGTTCAACACTTTTCGTTCTCCACACAGACGAACTAATAAGTTCATACTCCGGTTATCCGACTTGGTCGAAGTTTTGTCCACTTAACTGCTGAGAGTTTGTGGTTTACTTGGCCTCGACCTCAAGAATCATCGCCCCACACAATACAAATATATCCACAACAAAAAGAATGCATATATTTCCATACAAAAAACCCACAAAATAAGCCAAGAACCAAGTCATAAATATCTCACTTATCACAAGGAATAAACAAAAGAAAAGAATGTCACATGTTATAATTCATGAATCCAAACTGCTGATCAAAGTTTGCCAAATACTGATCATCAGATAAAATGTTGTTGAACAAACGATCAACAGCGTCATCCTTAAACTCAAAGAAATCAAAGTTAAAGTCATCCTGCTCGTAAACATAATTATTCGAATTGCTGGAATTGCTGGTAGACATGGATACCGGTGCTGATACTGTTTCCTGTGCTGGTAAGGGCAAAGCGACAGGTGCTGTTAGTGTTACTGGCGCTGCTGCATTTGTTGTAATGTTCACAGGTGTCATTGGAGAAGTATTACCAGTGCTTAAGCTCGGTACTGAAGTAATTCCGTTTGACATTGGACTTAAATGTTGCATAGTATCTGATGAGGCGCATGGCAAGGGTAAGCTTCTCACTGCACTCTCCAATGGTTGATTGTTCAATACCACATCCACCGGGCAAGTTTCTGTCACTTCCTCTTTAGTATAACGGACTGACGTCTGGATCATCTTTCTCTGTGCAACAGTATCACTTGGGATACGTTTTTCGACAAAGTTGTCATAAAATTTGTAACATGACACAATCTCAAAAAGACAGAAGTTAAAGTTGAATGACCGTGCTAATGATCTGGTCTGCAATTGGAGCAAATGCTTGCAAGCCAAAGCTAACAACCCTTGACCAAATGCGGGAGATCTCAACAGTCTCACCAACAATGAGGAATCATCAAATGGATTTAGCTCTTCCATCGTCTTAATATGGAACTTGAACGTCCCATCGCTATTATCGTCTGTAGGTAGTTCCAGAGCCCTCTCTGTGGGTGAAGTATTCAATTCCATGGTAAAAAGCGTCACATAAGCTCTAGCAAAAATAATCTTCGAAATATCAATTACTGCACTCATGATATCAACCAGCTTGTACAACTTCACCATGTCGCCAGATTCAGAAACAACATTGCACATATGATTGAACCTGTACAGTAACTCAATAAAATGAGTTATGCTCATAACGCTGTACTTCATAGCAGCAGTGGCACATGTTAATTTGAAAGGATCATCATTTGGCAGGCCATCACTTAAGGTTTCCCAGAGAACATGAAGCGTGTAAATCCCAAAAATTCTCCAGAGAATCGATGAAATTATGTCATAGTTTGCCAGTATATCATCGAAGTTCGTAAGGGACTTAATAGAATCAGAAACTTTCTTAATGGTACCGTCGTCAAAACTCTCAATTTTTTCTATTAGAGAAAATACTTCAGAAGTTGAAACTGGGGAAGATCTTGTAAAGATACGGGAGGCCTCTCTGATATACCGATCTAATCCAATTAGTACCTCATCTTCACTCCTTATAGGCTCAATGATATAATCATCCTCTATTGTCAATGGAAGTCCAATGAACAATGACAATAGCGAATCATGATGATACAGTAATCTCCAAATTCTCTTCATAACACCTCTCACCGACTCAGTCTCTTCAGCGTATAGCTCATCTATGTTTCTATGAAGACCCATAACGATGGCCATAGTCACTGCACATTTGAATGGCAAAGCAACACTGGAAGCATCTCCTCCATCTCCATCCATTGGATCAAGATTTTTTAACTGATGTTGCAATATCAATGTTTGCAAAGCGGGTAAAGTCGCTTTGGTGTCCATTCTGGAAAAATCCAAGAGTTTACGGGCGTAGTGTTTCAGCCGATCTTCTTGATCAAAATTTACGTTCTGAAGCGTGCTGTTCATGACCAACGCAATAACTCGGAATACAGTTATAATCAATGAAATTCTGGCGTAATCAATCAATTTGTTTTTGGTGATTATGTTGCACTTCCCTGTTATCCGATCCCTCATGAACAGCATCTGGAAATCCTGGGTCAGAGTTGTCTGATCCACAATTGGAAAGCTATAGGCCCAGAAGGATTGGAAATAAAGATTAAGATATTCCTGAATGACATCATAAGAAGGTAAATACTGGCCCAAATTGGTCAGGAGTAACCCCGGGTATGCGGTCTCTGTGCCATTGTGTTCATCATGTGGACTGTTTCTCAAATTCATCTTAATCTTCCACTCTTTTCTTGAGTTAGCTGCATGAGATATAAGTTTCTGCATGAGCTCCTGAGTATTCTTGTTCTTCTGTGGTACAGTTCTCCAGCATGTAGGACCCAAGAAGATAGTGCTATCCGACTGCAAACTGACAGCCTCCCATTTTTTCAACTGCTTCGGAGCCAGCGGGATACCATGAGAACACAGCAATGATGGAGCAAAGGACTCTGTTACTGCTCCAAATTTAGAGCTTCTGCTCAACTTCAGCATTTCAAGTTCCTCCTTCAGCTTTTTGTTCTCTCTCTGCAACAACAACACAGCATCGTGTACATTGCTGGCAGTCTCTGCTGTAGGGATAAACGGAGACTCTTTGTAAATACAAAGGTGGTCCGGTATAAAGTTCTTTCTGCAGGCAGTGCAAGGGGTGCCTCTGTCGCATTTAACCTTTCGGGCTTTGCAGTTAGTACAAGTAAGAGAGATTCTCTTTCTCTTGCGAGCAACTGTATCGTCTGGGCGCAAGTTTTTGAGGATGAGACGGCTCATTATTTGTGGGTCCAGCTAACGGTAAGAAGATCCGCAACTGACAGAGTAAGTTGTCACAACTAGTGGAAAGCAAAAAAGATGGCAGGTGATAAAAAATGGTAATAGTGCTCAAAGTAATAACAAATAAAATAAAATAAAACGGATAGCTCCACAAAATACCGGGGATTTCAGTTGAGAAATGTCTAAAAACTATGGAGACGCTAGGAGATGTGGGCCGGCATTACTCGGTGCTATCTATATTAGGAACTTGATGCGAGTATCGCCGAACCCGTGAAGAGGATTAACAAATCGCAGTTCACATGTGCTTAGGTAACCAATCAGTTTGTGGTGTCTAGGTGTTATGTTGTCCCGGAGAGGCCCCCACTGCGTCCTTGCGCGCTTGTGAGAGAGGAGTTGTTTGACCTCTTAAGGATAGTGAGGATAATAGAATTAATAAACAACGGAGAGTTAAGCTTTGATCTGTTCTGGAATTGTTTCAATTATTTGCTTTTTTGCTATATACTAATTGTTATATATCTTGACACTAAAAAAGTGAATATTTGTGAACAAACCTGAAAAGCTTCAGCGTGCTTTCGTACCATTTATTCTTATTGGTACCTTCCTTCTTTGGCTTTTTGGTACATATTTAACACTGTTTCCCGAATTGAATTCGCATATCTGAACTGCATCCATATTCAGAACTCATAAGAACAATGGCCAAAAAGAAGAATAACAAGAACACCCTTCCCAAACCGACTATCGAATCTACAACTGAGCCCCAGGAGCAGCACTCACCTGTGAACCATCCAGAAGATAATCAAGATATTCCTCCATCAACTGAGCCAACAATAATACCAAAAGCGCCTGCAACGCAATCTGAACAAGTAGCAATCAGTCAGACTGAAGAAAAAGTAGTGACTGCTCCAGTGTTTCCTCTGCAAATATCAGACCAACACGAGATCGCTGAACTTCCACCCTTGACTGTGCCAGTGCTAGAACAGGAAGAAGAGATCATTGAGAACACTGGTATCAGACAAGAGCCAGCTGCTGTAGATCCGGATAGCACACCATCATCAGTTCCAGCACCACCACCAAAGAAAAGGCTCACACTCCAGGAGAGGCTAGCTTTGGCTGCGAAGTCTAAAAAGTCAACAAAAAGAAGCACGTCTACACCAACAGCTTTCAATAATGCGGAGGCCTCAAGCAAAAATACATCACCAGAACCACAAGACACTCTTTCTAATCCATCTGGCACCTCCAACTTCTACATATCAACTCCTGTTTTAACACCTACTTCCATCAATGGATCTACAAATCCAACTCGCGAGGGATCGCTGGAAATCTCAAGACAAGAGTCAGTCGCCATCTTTCCTTCAAATTTCAAAGAGGTTTCCATTGACGAATTACATATTTTGATCACTAAGGCGCAGAATATGTTCATTGTAATGGAGTCCAAGAATAAGAGTCTCACGGAGGAGAAGCTATCCTTACAAGAGAAGGTCAAGAGTCTTATGTCCAGCGCGCCTAGAACACCAACACTCAGCAACTTTTTATCAACCGACCAGGTTTTGAAGGAGAAGGATGACAAAATTGCACAATTGATGAAAGAAGGTGAAGAGCTGTCGAAAAAGGAACTCAAATTTAACAATACCATTAAAAAGTTGAAAACCAGGGAGTCCGAATCTGAATATGAAATTCAAGAAGTAACAAAGAGGCTTTCCACTTTGGAGTTAGAGTCGAAGAAAAGCAAAGACTCCCTTAGGAAATCATTGGAGGCTGAACAGCAGGCTAGTGTCAAGTGCAAATCACTACAAAAACAATTAGACCATGCAAATGACGCACTGAGAGAAGAAATTAGCCGTAATGAGGAACTATCACTTAAGATTGAGGAAATCAGTCAAACTCTCGTTCATGAGAAAACCAGACTCTCTAAAGATATCAATGGTTTAAAGAGGCAGTTGGAGAAGGAGAAGTCCAAATATGTGGTGATCAAGGAAGAGCATGGTAGAGAAGTGACGAGGTTGGAAGGAAAGATTGAGCAATTGAGGTTCCAAGCAGAGAAGGCACAAACTGCTACATCTACTAATGATGAAAGCTATCTCAAGTTGTTGAAACAAAATGACACGCTGCAAACTCAATACACTTCTGCAACAGAGAACTGGCAAAGCATTGAAGCTTCCTTGATGGGGAAGATCAGTAGTTTTGAGGATGAGATTTCTACATTGTACACAAAGCTTGCTACATCAGAACAGAAATGTACCGTCTTGTCCAATGATCTTGCTGGTAAAATTTCTGAACTAGACACTGCAAACCATGATCTGAAGGCACTCAAGTCCGTGTACACTAAGCAGGAAGCAAAGCTTCACGCTGTCACCAAGTCTCTGGAGGAAATTGAGGACTCAGTTGAAACTAAGGAAATCAAATTCAACCAACAAAGAACAGCTTTGGAGTACAAGATCCAGAGCATGGAGAGACAGCTCAAAGATACTGTTCAACCACAACATCTTACAATTGACACCATTGGCTCAGGTCTTGGAATCAGTTCCTCACCAGGTTTCACCTCACCAGTCATTTCACGTATCCCATCCGCAGTATCATTCAAGCAGAGATTATGGGAAGGAAGAGATATCAGTCTTGGTGAGTCCTCAACAACACCGGTACAAAGCAGAAAGACATCAACTGCGTTCCCAGTGCAGCATGATTACTTTGAGGAGGGTAACGATCCACTGGGCGATTTCGGGGGTGATAATGATAGCATAGGTTCTCCCGTGGCCAATCATAATGGTCATAGACAAGATAGTTATGCTTCCACAACTGTTGGAGGTGGGGCTGGCGCATCTGTGCAGTTAATTGGTAAGATGAGCAGTCAGGTTCGTCGTCTGCAAACAGAAATATCTACCATGAGAGAAGATGTCGAAAAGTTAACCGAAGATAAGAAAGCAGCCAACCAGGAAATTGTGAGATTGATGAAGGACAACGAAGAAGTTGACAGTTTCAAAGCTAGAATTTCCGAATTAGAAGAGGTGGTCGAGAATTATTTGCAGAAGCATGATAAGATGTTGATCATCTTAGGTGAGAAGTCAGAACAAGTTGAGGAGCTGAAAGCAGACGTGGTGGACTTGAAAGATATGTTGAAACAACAAGTCCAGCAAATGATTGAATTACAGAACAAGTAATGCATTGAATAGATAGAGTATTCGTTAAATCATTTTTGTGAACTTACATTTTAAATGCTAATATAGAATTAATTTATATACTACATCAAACGGATGATTAAAGTCTAGCATTCCTTCAGCACGTTTTCTTCCTTCCAGGTACAAAGAAGCAAACCTACTCTGAACTTTTAATTTTTCTCTACCGGAGAAATTTGTATATTTATATGAATATATATGTATTGATCTAGATTTAATTTCATTTGAGGCATCTCAATGATATTTTAATGTGAATATTTTGAATATAACGTTAACATATAACAAAATGATTTAAGATTAGAAAATACATTTTACGGATAATACTTTCATTATTCAAACTCTCCAACCGACTTTACCAAAAATATAGTATATATACTCTAAAGGCATACCTTGAAAATGATGGAACTATAGCATGCTATATGAGAAAAATCTACCAGATTCTCACATTGTATATTTAATTTAAGTAATTGTAATCTGTTCTATATGGATTAATGATGGTGTCCAGGTGTGTAGATGTTCAGGTTTTATCCTTATCGCGGAGTTTGAGATTTTGCCGGACTTTTGGGAAACACCGACACTTCGAGAGCTTTTACAGCCATACAAATTCTCGCTGCTTTACTCACGCCGGTCTTGTCCTCATATAAGTGCCTTGTATGAACCTCTCGCAACAGAAGAAGAGGCAGCATCAGCAGGTAATGGCTTCTAAAACTCTCCAATATGCTAATGACTTTATCAGTTTTCTCAACTCATCCCCAACTCCGTATCATGCGGTCGACTCTTTGAAGAAGCGCCTTGTTACGCACGGTTTCAAGGAGCTTTCTGAACGTGTCAACTGGGCCGGAAAAGTCTCACAGGGTGGTAAATACTTTGTTACCAGAAATAACTCATCACTCATTGCTTTTGCTGTTGGTGGGCAATGGGCCCCAGGTAATGGTATTTCTATTGTCGGAGCACACACCGACTCACCATGCCTCAAGATAAAACCAATCTCTAGGAAATCTGCTGAGGGTTTCATCCAGGTTGGAGTTGAGTTGTACGGCGGTGGTATTTGGCATTCTTGGTTTGACTCCGATCTTTCTCTTGCTGGCCGTGTGATGGTCAAGGAGCAGGATAAGTACATTTCCAAGCTTGTTAACATCCACAGACCACTTCTTAAGATCCCAACGCTGGCTATCCATCTAGACAGAGATGTCAATACCAAATTTGAGTTTAACAAGGAATCCCAGCTTTTGCCAATTGCTGGTCTCACCAATGCGACTCCAAAGACCACCGCTGGCTGTTGCGGTGATGAGAACTCCAAACTGACTACTGAGGAGTTCCAGTCGTTGACTTCGGTTATTCAGAGACACAACGAAGAGCTGGTTCAATTGATTGCTAAGGAGGCGTGTGTTGAGGCTCAAAATATTGAGGATTTTGAATTGGTATTGTATGACCATAAAGAGTCCTGTATTGGCGGTTTGCATGACGAGTTCATTTTCAGTGCTCGTTTGGACAACTTGACCTCCTGTTTCACTGGAGTTGAGGGTCTTGTCCTCTCTACTTCTGAAGAGTCTTTGGTTTCTGAAACTGGTATCCGTTTGATTTCATGCTTTGACCACGAAGAAATTGGCTCCTCTTCTGCTCAAGGTGCCGACTCAAACTTTTTGCCAAACATTTTGGATAGACTTACTGGCCTCACTGCTATTCCAGAAGAAGATTCCAAGCACTCTGTTCATCCTTCAAGAATTTTGGAATCATCTGCGAAATCATTCTTTCTATCTTCTGATGTTGCTCATGGAATCCATCCAAATTATGTCAACAAATATGATTCAAACCACAAGCCGAAACTTGGCGAAGGTCCAGTAGTCAAGATCAACGCTAACCAGCGTTACATGACCAACTCACCCGGTATTGTGCTTATGAAGGAATGTGCCAAGCGTGCCAGCGTTCCGCTACAGCTCTTTGTAGTTGCAAATGGCTCCCCATGTGGCTCTACTATTGGCCCAATCCTTGCTTCCAAGACAGGTATTAGAACCTTGGACTTGGGTAACCCAATTTTGAGTATGCATTCTATCAGGGAAACAGGAAGTTCTCACGATGTTGAGAAGGCCATTAGACTCTTCCAATCTTTCTTTGAGAACTTCTCGAGCATCGAGCCAACCATTGTTGTTGACGGAGAGTAAATAAATCTACAGTTTTATATTAAATGCAACTTTTATGCTTTATAGATGACTATGTCTGCGGAACAAAAATCAATTACGACTCTTGCGCTTTTGTTGCTTGGCCTTCAGCTTTTCAATTCTTTTCTTGAGATCCTCTTGGTCTTGATCATCTTCATTGCTTTCTTCCAAGACACCATTTACCTCTTCATCACTGTAGCCCTCTTCTTGATCAAACTGGTCATTATCATCCAAGTCTTGTTGTGTGATCTGGTCTTCATCGTCATCGTCATCGCCACTATCATCTAAACTCATGTAACCATCTTCTCCGTCATTTTGGTAGTCTTGTTCACCATCATCAACGAGTTCATCGTCATCATCATCCAGCTCCTCAACATATTCAATGTCGGAATCTTCTTCGTCGTCATTGTACTCATCTTCAACTTGCTCATTTTTAATTTTATTCAACTCTTGTTGTGTGGAGAAAACCTCCAATCTGCCCTGTAACTCCAACAGTCTTGGCAGAGTGTTGGCTCTTCTGCTTAGAGTAGAATGCAGTGAAGCTAATGACTTGGCCAGATTTGGGACATTAATTAAGTAGCCACCATGAACAATCATAACCCATTTAACCCAAATATTTAATTGTCCTTGACGGTTGGTGTGACGAGCGATACGTTCAGCCAATCTCTCCAGTAAATTAACAGCTAGTGTAGTATCCAGACGCTCAACAGTGGCTTTAGTGACACGCTCATCCCTGTTGGACAGTACTGTCTCAAGCAATGAGTGATCGTTGGATCTCAAAGCTTGCGTGAGAACCACAGCAAGAGATCCAGTGATAGCACGACCAGCCTTTCTTTTTGGTGCCGAGGCAGTCTCGACGTTCAATGCTTCAAATTTTTCAGCAAAGGAAGGACCATCCTGTTCCTCGTCCTCTGATATTTTTTCCTCTTCAGCGTTGTTTAAGAAATGTAAGTTATCACCACTTGTTACAACAGCATGTGATTCGTTGTATGTCTTTGGAGCAGAAATGTCCTTTCCAAATAGGCTGCTATCCTTAGCTGTGACCAGAGGTTTATCTTTTGTGATGATGAGCTTCTCCTGAATGTCTCCAATTTGGATTCTTTCAAAGTATGGAACACTTCCAGATTCTAACCAGGATATTGTGATCAACCCTTTACCTACAAAAGAGTCCTCAATGTTGATTTTTGTTCCCTCTGAACGCTGAAGTATGATTGTAGCGTTTGGTTGCCTGGATTGGTTTCCTTTTTTTTTTGTAACCACCTTAGCGAGAACGTTGTAGAACACTTCAACAACACCATCTTCAGTTAATGCAGTTACTGTCTCACCATCCAATGAAACAGATATGACACCACTTTGTGCCACAAGAACATGCGATGTTCCTGTAAGAGAGTAAATGTTGATAAATCTATCGCCTTGAGCGGCCGTGACAAAGTTATCTTTGTCCAAAGAGAGGACTGAGTGGATAGGGGAGATATGGCCAGGGAAGGTCTTCACAACATCCTTTGTAGATATATCAAGGATTTGGATAGTGTGAGAAGCAAGAAGCAAGTGTGCTTTACCTTGGTACTCCAGTGTTCTAATGGTACTGATGGTTTCAGAGAACTTGAATTGTGTCTTTGGTTTGTGGAGGATTAAGTCCCATTCTATCACGTTATTGGAGACATCCACAGACCATCCAGAGTTTGTGAGAACAGAGAAGTGAAAATCAGCGATTGAGGATGCATTTGGGTTATCCAGTTTTCCCACCACTTCGTTTGATAGCGGGGAATAAAGAAGAACTGTGCCCTTGTTAAGACCGATGGATATGAGTTGGTTTTCGATGTTGAAGCTGTTTGAGAGTCTTCTCTTCTTGGCTTTGGAGTACCCTGCGGAAGGCAATTTTCCCCAGGAAACACATGTGAGCTTTGTACCCTTATATAGAGAGAATGCATTGGCAAGCAGGGAATTGGATGTTGTGGATTGGACTCTGATCTTGTGCGTGTCAAGCGCTGTGACAGCAGAGGCATAGAACTGGCCCGATGGATCAAAGTTGGAGCTTGCGAGGAGCGACATGAATGCAGAGGGGTAAATATTCAGGCAAGCAATGTATTAATGAGTGTACAACACAATCCTTCGAACAATCAAGTACCTCTTAAACGAGAAAACACCCGTCTAAATAGTTTATATGAAGGAAAACCTCATAATTATAGGTTTCTGCTTTAGGCTCTGGGCCAAAAATTTTCCCATCCCGAAGTGCGTTTACCAGAATTCGCGGCGATGAGGTTACCCGCATGTCTTGGTGGGCCTGAAGAGCAGCTGGCGGCCTTTTTTTAACTATATAAGCGCACTGCTTTCCCTTTTAAAGCTGCTTAGTGTAAACAAAGGGATTTCTGGGGTGAGGGAACTGACATACGTCAATCGACACACACATATAAATTACATCAATGTCAGACCATTTGGGACCAAGTAACGAGGATCTTACATTACCTAAGGGTATGTCATATATTATCTTTTGTTGTTCCTTTCTGTTTACTTTAGTGCATGAATACTAACAATTGCGCCTCCAGCCACTGTTCAGAAGATCATTTCGGAGGTTCTTCCGAGCGAGCTGACTTTCTCCAAGGAGGCCCGTGATGTTGTCATTGAGTGCTGTATTGAGTTTATTATGATTCTTTCTGACCAGTCCAACGAGATTGCAGAACAGGAGGCTAAGAAGACAATTGCATCGGACCATGTCATCAAAGCTCTCACAGAACTCGGTTTCACCGAATACATTGCGCCAATTGAGAAGGTGGTATTGGAGCACAAGGAACTCCAGAAGGGACGGGAAAAAAAGAATAACAAGTTCCAGAACTCGGGATTTACGGAGGAAGAGTTACTGAAACAACAAGAAGAGCTTTTCCGTCAATCGAGATCGAGGTTGCAGAATCAGGCTGATACTAAACTTAAATCGGAAGACTAATACCTTTGGCTTTCTGATATAATTCGGGAAATATTTTGTACAATATAATATGGAGATCGTCAACTCACGATCCAGGCGTATGGGTTTTATTAATTAATGTATACTATGCAAAAAGTGCACATCATTTATGACTTCACTTAATCGGACAATTGTATACTCATCTGTACACATACACTACATTAAACTTCTAACTGTTATGTGTATACTTTTATATGGAAAACAACGTTATTATCTTTATGGGAGAAGAATGCAGACCATCAGTTTCATACCAGCCACAAATATTCTTTAAGAGGTCTGACTGTCAAGGTAGTTCATGAGTTTTTGAATCATTTCCAATCTTTCAACAGGCATTCCACTAAAGATCTGTTGATATCTATCGGGAATGGTGCTTTGAATGTTGGTTATCTTGCTTTTGAACACAACAAAAGCGTTCAAGTCATCAAGCGGGGTGGCCTTAAACACGTCCTCATCGGCCTCATACTCTTGTTCGTTGTCTTCTCCCGACGTGTAATAATCAGCCTTCAACTGATTCTGTCTTTTCTGAATTGCAGTTGGGAGGCGTTCAACACATGTCACCAACTTATTAGCCAAAAGAGAGACATAGTCCTTCAGAACTTCTGGAATTTGTGGCAAGGAGAACAGTGATAACAACGCGAGAATCTGCAATTTCAATCCATACACACTTTCAAACGAGGTAGACAGGTTGAACCAGACTTCAAGAAGCCTTAAAGTGTCATTAAATGCATCAGTAGTCTGGAAGGTACGTGATGGGTCCACGTACATGGAGGCCATGACAACTCTGATAACGGCATGCGGGGCTAGCTCATCTTCCCTAAACTTTTTCAAGATCAAAGGCACATCGTCACTGAATTGACCAAATGTTAATGTCATGTACTCAATAAGTTCAAAAGAACCAATATTGTCATAGTCAACTGGTGATTCAATTAGCTCATGTAAAACAGCTCTGAGGGAAGAAACTTGTGGTGAGTCTGCAGAAATATCTTTGAAACCATAAATGATAACAGCCTCAAAGAATGGGAGGTAGTTTTCAAAGAATTCAGCAGCATATGTTTGGAAGGAATCAATAACCATATCAAAGATTGACCAGGCTTTCTGTGTAACCTTTCGGGAAGCGGTGATCAGGCTCTCAAGCAACTCCATGGCCTCTGTCAGGAATGCAATGGCAGCATTTTGAATAACAAACTCTACAGCTGGCATGAAAACGCCTTCCAAATCAACTTTGGTCATCGACATGGTCATAGTGGTCATAGTGTTGATGAATCCAATTGCTTGATACTCTTTATCTTCAGCAGATCCAGCAGAAGGATTGTTTTGGATTTCTATCATCTCAGTGGCAGTTTGGATAAACTGAGTACACAAACTGTTACCCATATCAACGGCAAATGGCTGTAATTCTTCTGAAAATGTCTCCACAAAGGCCTCCATGATTTCGGCAAGCATATCAAGTTCATAAACCTTGGATAATTGCAACAGATTTTGCACAATGAGAGGAACATGTGATCTGATGGCATCAATGACCAATGAGTCTGTGATCAACACTTTTAAGGCATCAGCTGCTTCAATCTTAATAGGCATACACGAATCATTGTTAAAGTTCTCGTAAACACCCTGGTAGACTCTGGACAAGACTTCCTTGTCTTTGAATGTGTGAGCAAAGATGGAGATGGTTTCACATGCCCGCGCCTTGAGGAAGTTATATTGACCAGTGAGGAATGGGACAATAAAACTGTCAATCATTTGCTCCACTTGATCCACAACTGGTGACTCTGGTTTCGTCAAGGAGAAGGAAATGGAACTGAGAATCCTGAGACCACCCTCCACTTTCAAGGCATTTGACAAACTTGGGTCTTGTCTGAAGTTTGTAAAGATATCATTCAAAAGGGCCAAAACACCAGATATCTGTTCAAACCGGTGGTGTGCAGTAACGAAAAGCATATCAACTGCAGCAATATCAGCAGTGTTAGACTCTCTGTTGATGTCAAAGTATCTTCTGATGTACTCCTCTGGATCATCTTCAAACAATTCCAAGTCTTGTTGGCAAAGACAGGGGAAGATCAGGTGTCTCAAAATCGCATCGTAGTGGGGCTCAATCAATGGCCAAGCATCTGTCATGGTACACTTCTCAAAGAAAGAAATCAAGTTATACAAAGATGCATCACTGAGCCATGAACCACTTCCCCAGTTTTCAACAATGGTGAAGTAGGTCTGTAATATACGAGGAACGTATGTCTTGTTGAAGTATTCAATAAACTGAGGGCTGGAGTTTTTGCTTGATGGGGTACAGTATCTCTGGTAAAATCTTTGCAAGTTTCCAAACCCCCATTTCTGGCATTTGACTCTCTTGTCCAGAACTCTGTCTGATGGGTCAAGGTCCGAAATTTCGGCAGAAAGGGGCTTTTGGGTCAAGGCCAGGTGAAGAGAGACCCATGTCTCTAAGTTTGTAACTTGATGGAAGTAGTGTGGAAGGCCAACTAGTGTAGCATATTTGAAGATTTTGAGGATGTAGTACATCATCTCACCAGACTTGTAATCGGTCTGCTGGATCAATTCAGATGCACATTTCTCGAGGATAGGGAAAGTTTGATTGACATAATTATTCAAAGGAACCCTGTCATCTTCAGTATAACTGTATTTCAATGATTTTGTGATCTCCAAAAGAAGCAGTAAACCTGTATAAACATAAGCAGGATCTGAGTTATTGGTAAGAAGGTGGTATACTGGTTCGTTCAACACCCAATTGCTACGGTTCAAGACGTGTTTGACGGCGACAGTGAGTTGTGGTCTGATGTGATTGTCATTGTAAGTCTTCACGAGGGCTTCAATCAGCTTCTCCTTTATCTGCTGCTGCTCCTCACTGTTGATTCCACGTTCAGATTTCTCATTCCAAAAAGCATAGACCCTGTTTTTGAAGAATACTGCTGCAGAGCTTCTTTGGGAAAGTGGGACTGAGGAATCAGTGGCCAGTTCGAGACAGTAGGAAGTAAAGCCCGGCTGCTTCTCAAACTCAACGAGCTGGGCCTCAGCTTGCTTTCTGGCTTGTGGAAATGGATCAAGCGTACCAGAAAGGGCTGTGAGAATAATTTCCCGTTCCATTGCGAATGAGTCGTTACCGTTGTTGTTCCAGTACTGTTGTTGCTGTTAATGTCGATGCTAATGTTAGTGCTAGGGCTTTTGTTTTGTATACACGATGTTTTTTTTTCTCCGTTAACAAGGGCCACATAACCAAGTGTAAGAGCTTCCTCGTAGGCTTGTAGTGTGTACACCACTTTCACTTTTATATTGCAATAATTTGAACAAAACACAGTTATCAGTTTTCTATTAATCAATAAAGGGAAAGAATAAAAATGGTTGATTGGAGGAATCTTCATTACATCAGCTTCCTTCTGGTGCTATTCTTTGCTCTGGAGCCTTCATACATCCATCCAGATGAGCACTTCCAGAGTATCGAAGTCCTTACAAGTATGTTTCATCGGTGCAGTTGTCTCTTTCACAACTTGAAACTAACACCATTAATCCCCCCAGAAAAGTTTTATAATTATGCTGTCAACACAAAGTGGGAGTTTGAAGATACACCGAGTCGCAGCTATACCGTACTCTATATAATATATGGGCCGGTTCTATGGATCAACCAGCATGTGTTACACCTCACATCTCTTCCTTTGATGTATTTGTGCAGACTTCAACTGATTTTTTCTTATTTTGTTGTTGCAAAAGCCTCTTTTCACATTTTATGTAACACCAGACAGGAGAACACAAAGTCTATGTTTTTTCTTTACACTTCATATATTACATGGACTTACCAGTCACACACGTTCTCCAACTCTATTGAAACCCAGTTTCTTCTCATAGTTTTGGCGTTACTGCATCTATTAAGAACTTCCAAACAGGAAAAGCCTTCATTACAAGCATCAGTTGTTATTGGGATTCTTATCAGTGTTGGTGTATTTAACAGAATTACATTCATTGCTTTCTTAGTATTCCCTTCCATTACTGTTATGAGACGTTATCTGAAGTATCCATCATCTTTTTTTGCTTTAATCACATCTTTCATATTAACTTCTTTCATTGTTGTTTACTTTGACACGAAGATATTTGGTTCAGAAGAGTACGTGATAACCCCACTGAATAACCTCATTTACAACTCATCCACAGAGAACTTGGCAAAGCATGGAATTCACCCACGCTACACCCATCTCTTTATCAACATACCACAGATTCTAGGACCAGCTATTGTCCCATTTATTTTCAGAAATCACTATAAAGGAAGTATCCCTTACTTGTCGATCTTTTCCGGACTTATTTTCCTTTCACTCATCCCACATCAGGAGTTGAGATTCTTGACCCCACTACTCCCTCTCTTGTGTATCTGTATTGATTTTACGAATTTCGAGAGTCCGGATAAAGCTGAACTGATAATGAAGCTGTGGTGTGTTTTCAATCTAATATTTGGTATTATAATGGGGTCTGGCCATCAAAGAGGGGTGTTGGAGGCCTTGGATTATTTGCACAAGGAAGGCTATGAAGGACCACAGATCTGGTGGAAGACCTATTCTCCGCCAACATGGATATTGGGTTACAGTGAACTTACGGTTGCTAGTGGAGTACCGGAAGCATATTCTAACAACTTAGTTATCGATCTCATGGGTGCTGATAATGACCAAGTGGTTGAAGCTGTGCAGAAGTTGGGTGAAACGCTGCTTATCACTCCTCGTTCATCTGTACCTCTGCTGGAGACTTTGAATGGCACTACATTAGCACTGAAGAAATTGTGGAGTTACAGTTGGCATATTGATATGGATCATTTCGATTTCACAGATATTCGAACCTTTTATCCAGGAATTGATATCTACAAAGCTACTTCTTTGCTCTGATTTATAGAATCATCATTTTACGAAGTCTTATGGAGATCAATACAGTGAATCTGCCAGATCACTTGTAGAACTCAAACTTGTCAACCTCGCTGTCAGTCTTGACCTGTGAACTGTAAGCCTCCTCCAAATCACTCTGCAAAATGACGTATCTGTTCTTTCTAACAGCTCTAAGACCAGCCTCCTGCATAATGGCCGCAATAATAGCGCCCGACAATGGATCATTTCTGATGATAAGAGAATCAAGGTCAACCTCAGGAGATAAAGACATCTTAGATGCAATGGTGGAGAAGATCAAACGACGTTCTCTTCTGTCTCTCAATGATGGGAACTCGATTTTTCTATCCAAACGGCCAGGTCTGAGTAAAGCTGGATCCAAGGTGTCGGCTCTGTTTGTGGCCATGATGACCTTGACACTTGATGTCTGGTCAAAACCATCCATCTGGTTTAACAATTCAAGTAAAATACGCTGGACCTCACGATCAGCACCTGTCTGAGCATCAAAACGCTTAGTAGCGATAGCGTCGATTTCATCAATGAAAATTATGGATGGCGAGTTTTCTCTGGCTAGTCTGAAAACGTCACGCACCATACGCGGACCCTCACCAAGATACTTTTGCACAAATTCAGAACCATTGACTCTGATGAATGAAGCCGTGGAGTGATTAGCAACGGCCTTCACCAACATAGTCTTACCAGTACCAGGGGGTCCATAAAGCAAGACACCTCTTGGTGGATCGATACCAATTTGTTTGTACAAATCTGCCTGTGTTAATGGGAGTTCAACAGCTTCTCTGATCTCCTGTTTCTGCATATCTAAACCACCAACATCTGCGTAAGTCACGTCTGGTTTCTCGCCATCACCTAGGATAGCAATGCTGGAATCAGCCTCTGGTGGCAAGATGTCAACGAGAGCATTTGAGTGGCGATGGAGGGCAACGGAGGCGGAGGCTTTCAACAGTTCTCTGTCCAAGGTGGAGAGGATTCGGACCACGTAGTTTGATCCAGTGGTGGATGAAACAATTCCAACGTTCTGATCGATTGGTTCTAGGAACTGGCCGATTACCAAGGGCACCGACTGGATTCTTTTCACTTCTTCTTGTGCTCTCACCAGCTCGCGTTTCAGGTGGCGTTGTTCATCTTTGATATACTCCTCTTGCAAGGACAGAAGTTCATACTCCTTTTCTAGCTTTTTGAGCTTGAGGTATATGTCTGTAGATTGCGTGGCACTGTGTGTTGAAGTGGAAACGAAAAGCGAGTCGAACTTCGACTTGTCTACCAAAGGGACAGCTGTTGGATGAATTCCAAGTTCTTCCATTTGGGTTCAAATAGCTAGGAGAGAAAATCAAAGGGTCAGTTGTTCAATTGGTTTTTATTATCTTCTCCTCTGGTGGCGTTGCGCCCTAGTTTCTGTTTGTTTTACGTTGACGGTTTCGATCGTTGCCGCTGGGATCACGGGGTGTGCGGGTGTTGTTACAACAAGGGCTGCATAACCACTAATCCTTTTTATTGCACTATACTTTACGAGAAGCCAGAAAGGTACATTATTGTTAATGTTATTATTAATGCTATTATCAACATGGTAGAGATCTATTCAAACCAAAATCTATCAACATCCAGTATTGTTCGGTGAACACTTGGGTTCATGAAATCCACGTCTTCAATCATATCATATGTGCAATTGTTGCTTATTGTGTACATCAGCTCCTTTAAGACAGGCAAATAGTCTGATTTGAACGAGTACATGATTCCACCAACAAAAATCGATTCCAGCTGTGGGACTCTTGTTGTTGTCAATATATCTGTAGGGGAGCGGATGATAAGGGATTTCAACTTGGGGAACCCTCTCACCTTGGCTCTTGTAAGTTTGTTCTGGGTCTTGATGGTAATTGATAGTAGCTCCGGAGCGTAAAGCGAGATAGATACTTTGCGGAACGTCCCACAAAGATTCATCTCATTTAATTGGGGCATCATTGCTCTCTTATCAGATAAGATTTCTAAAGATTCAGGAAGAAACAATCTAAGAGATTTCAATTCATAAGCTTGTTGTGACAAGTATGTGTTTATCTTAGTCTTCAAGTTTTCACTCATTGGAACTTGCACATCAAGACTAAGTCTTCTGAGTGGCTGAAATTGACTCAATGAGTTTGTAAAACTGTCAAGTAGAACTTTGTTGGCAGAAGGCAACACCGTCAAAGCAAACTGACGTACTTCAGGGGCGTCAATGACGGGGAGTGGTCCGGTGTATGGGGGTAAAATCGTTACTGCAAGTCGTTTTAGAGAAGGAAACGTTTGGCGTAGATATAGTGGCCTGACAAGTTCTACTGCCATGGACTGCAAATGATCAAAGCTTGGACATTGTAACAATGGAGCATCAAATATGCTGATCTCAATGCTTACAAGGGTTTGGAGATATGAGAAGTCGGAGTCAAGACTGTCCATATATGGCAAATCGTCCAAGTCCAGATCACGTGGACTTCTGCTCAGAATAGAAACGTGTTTCAGTCTTGGAGCAAATATGTTCTTAATCAATGGAAACACTGAATGAAAGAAGAATGCACAATTTTCAACGTTTGGTGCTATGATGTTCTCAAACCGCGAGGGGCAAGGCTTCCGAATGTTGGGGTTGTCGGCCAAGTGTGGGTGTGATACTAGCGTGATGTCTCTGCCCGTGAATGTGACGTTGCTTATAGTTTTTATGCCTTCAAACGTGGCCGATTGTGATGCAATGGTAGTATTATTGATAGTGAGAGGCTCAACAGAGTCCAGAAATAAGCTGTTTGAGACGGAATCAGCAAAGTTGTAGTTTTCCAAATACCTGCTAGAATATGATTCGATGGAGAGGTTGTGTACATTTTCAAATTTGATGGCCTGCGTACTAGGCTGAGAGTCCGGCGCATGAATATAGACGTCTTTGGAATTTGAAATAGTTAGATATTGGGGAACAATCACATCTCTCTCATTAATCGAAATACCTGCAACAAGACCTTGTAATAGGATATGCGATTTATGGAGGAAGTTACGAAGAAAGATGTTGATGTTATCATAGCGATCCATACAGTCCAGCTCATCAGCAGTGCCATTTAGTGTAACAACTATGACGTTGAATTTGCTGGAAAAGGCATCAGTGAGTTGATCTAAATTGAGCGAAGTCCAGTTTGTAATCTCAATCAAGTTTATGGAACCGTATCTGTGTGGGTCATAGGAGGTGAGTGGCTGTGGGTAAAGCCCATGGAGGCCGGAGAAGTAGGCAGAACGAGAGTCAGAGAACAGACTGAATAGGTGAACAAATCGTGATCCAGTAGCACGCAGTAAGTTTCTAAGGTCTGTGGGGCCCAGGTGACTGAGTACTAGCGGCTGTATTTCGAGGGGAAGCGACTCTAGCATGTACTGTTATTCTTTGGCAAAGAAAGTAGTATATGTTATGATATGAGTTAATTGCATAAAAGAAGGCGAAGGAAAAAGCAGAAAACAGGCGGACCGTAGGTGCTTTTTGTTTAAGCTGTTCACAGTGTGGTGATATGGACAAGGAAGTGGGGAAGATTAAAGAAACCGAGAGAGAGAAGAAGCATACAGAAGACCGATGCAGGTAGACTATCTGCACGAGGTTACAGAAACCCGGGGGTAACAGCAGTAGAAGCAGCAGAAGCATTGTTTTTTGACGCACAGTTATAAAAAAGGTTTTTCGGCTAGACGTGATGTCACCCTAGAAATGAGTGAGATCACAGCAATAAGAAAACACAAATCCGTATGATAGATTTTTAATTGTGGCCGTGAGCTGGATGGGTGGCAAGATTTACAAAACACGGACGTGCGTTGACGGTTTGGGCATTTTGGTCCCTAGGTGGCATGCAAAAAAAAGAAAAGTCTGAAGGATCACCTGTCTCGGAGAAACTCATAGGGAGAAACCCTTGTATGACTGAATATGAGTGTTGGAAGTTGATCGAGGTCTAGTAAAATGTTTATAGGAAAGTTATATGTGGATGTCACTGTAAGAGGTATACTGCGTGACTCTATACGAATAGCAGCAAGATATTGTACAACTCCGTATTGTACAACTCCCTTGCAGTTGCTTATGTCACATTCTATCTTCTTGACAGATACCGGGGCAATGCTTTCATATCCTTGGGCTCATCCCCAGAATAGGGATATTCCGCAATACATGACTGTAGTTGCTTCGGCTTTAGAACTATTCTCTCTCTCCCTAAAAAGTTCCATTTTTATTCTTTACATGTTCTTTTGACAGGGCGGTGTTCTCCCCTCCCGGTGGGCTGACCTTAAACAACCGCTGGGTTCGCAAGAAAACGTAGTGCTGTGATTACGAAAATCCTGAGTGATGACTTGAAGTAGCTGGGGGTCACGAATCTTGCATATGGGAAGCGCAGAACCTCGGTATTATTGCTTTGTCGGACGCGCCTGTAGGGGTTCACACTCTGCACTAGATATGACTATCTAGTGTAAGGAGTGACGTTGCAAAGGTGGGCCATATGTGGCAAATAAGGGAACAAGTTACGACAACGAAGGTACCTGGCGGGGTGTGAAAGGCGGGTGGAAGGGGACCGCGGGCTATGTATGCATGGGCGCATTCGTAGAACAACAGTTTATCCGAATTCCTCACAGAGGGGTGTGCCTACAAAAACATTTCACGTTTTGAGTTCAATCTTCTAGTAAGCATATAGATCTAGACCATTAAAGAGATCTCCATGAAGAGGGGTCAACCAGGTAAATGCTTGCATTCATAACGACCGCTGAAATTTATAAGGTTTTAACTTCAGGATCAAATCCCCGCGACTATACATTGCGCTAGCAAGCAGATGTTACTTGGAGATTGGAATTGTGGTTCATTTTCAAATCACACTGTAATAAAAGGCAATATAGATTTTTTTGAAAGCAGATTGAAGGGAAAATTACTCATACCATTAAAATCAAGGATACTGCCTTGTCAATGTTCATTGGGTTGTCGAGGTTTCTATCCGTTGCTCAATTGAGCCCACATCTCCATCTCAAAATGTTCATCTGACATACAGTTTGACACTTACCAATCATCTAGAACCTAATTGTGATCCGCGAAAATACATGTTTGTTAATCTCATCAAAAAAGTGCAGACATCGGCAGGGTACTCTGGCTTTTACACACTAGGGCAAGTAGGGGGTGATATGGTCAAGTGGCCTAGATATAGCCAGACCCATCAGATAAGGGCTCACCGCTCATGTAGACACTAAAAATCAGTTCATTCTAATTCATCTCGCATGCATTGTTTAAGTGATCTAGATCTGTAAAGTTGAAGAGAAATGTAAGCACATCTTTAGTTGTAACCCTGAGCGATAGCCCTCTCAGTGTGGTCTTCAATGTCCTCAGCATCCCATGGGTAGCAGAACCAATTGTCTGGAAGAGTTCTGGCAGCATAGTAACGGTCTTCAATGATCTCAGCTGGAAGTTCAGCCTTCTTTGGCTTATCCTTGTTGTGGAGAACAAAAATACCGAATTTGGTAACCTCGTCTGTTCTCCCAAGCTTTTCAGCCTGATCTTTCACGTCCTTCTGCAACTCCGAAACAGCATAGTGAAGAGTAGTTCTGGTGTCATCAACTTCGTCAACAATAAGAATGTTCTTACCGATGAGGGAGTCAAAGTGCTCCGAGATGGCACCAAAGTCCAACCACTGGGTACGTACAACCTCCTTACCGATCTGGGTATCGTCGTTCTCACCACCAAGAGATTCGTAAAGAGAAAGTCCAATGACTTGGATTGGAATGTTCTTGTGGCCCTTTTGCTTCAAGAAGGTTCTGAGAATTCTGGATGGGATATTACCGCCACCACCAATGGAGATGATGATGTCGGCGTTGAAACCCTTAATGATCTCTGCCTGTTCTTTACAAAGCTTGTGAATGTGATTGTATGAGAAATAAAGCTTCTCTGGAGCAGACATCTTTTTAAGCAAATGAAGTACCTTTACGGTTTGATGATATAGAATAACATAGAGAAGTTCGATATCTCATCGCTTCGAAACTTTTTTTTCTTTGTTGCCTGTGCTCCCATCGGTTGTTGCCCCAATTAGGCTTAATGCGGCACTTACCATTTTTATTTTAGGAAATATTACAGAGCTCTATTTTCAAATAGTATATATGTGTATATAAAAGATGCAATTTTATTCGAAAACAGTTCTAGATACTGCTCTTCTCATATTATTCCCCATCCTCCGCCATAGTTTTATCTTCATTTCCGTTAACATCATTTTGCTCCTCTTCGTCTTCATCGTCATCTTTTTCATCATCTTCTTCATGGTCAAGAGTTCTGCTAGCTTCATCGTTCTCACCGTTAACGTAAATAATGCCTTCTTCAGCTTGAGTAATCGCAAGATTAGTACCTTCTGTCACTTCATCTTTTGCAAGTTGGCTTCTCAATGCCAACTGTGATTGCAACAGCTCGAGTCTTCCTTGCAGGGCAAGTAGATCTGGCAGCTGCTTGAGGGAGTTTTTAATGGTGGATTTCAATGGTCTAAAACTGTTGAGGGACTGGATTTCAGCAGGATGTGAGATTACAACCCACTTAAGCCAATTGTTCAATGTGGATGATTCTGTTGGATCAGTTACAATGCGTGTCTGGAGGGCTCTATAAACCTTGAGGGCCGTTTGGTCATCAATCTGGGCAACTGCGCTTTTAATCTTAGACTCTTCGGGATTTGAAACAAGCACTGTGAGCAATTCAACATGTTTATCAGCTTTCACACCAATGAGAGCAGCAAGCTCAATGTCTCGCACTTGATATTGCTCCTTTGATTCCAATTCTTGAACTGTCTGCTCCATTGTTCTTGTAATTTTCTTTGAGGCTCCCTTACCCTGATGGTTCACATCAACTTTAATACTCTTCTCTGTAGTGTCAATATTAACAGCCTCAAACTTCGGTTCCAAGTCTACCCATGAAACCAACATATTATTATCTTTAAGACTGGTGCTTACAAATTTGACCTCCTTGCTATTTGGGCGAAGCGTAAGCACCTTAAGCTTCTCAAAGACGTTCTTGTAGATCTGAATCTGACCAGTAGCCAGAACAGAGGCCGCACTAGTAGAAGAGGCAGGATACAATGATTCAACAGCACCTTTTGCATGGATCATATGAATCTGTTTCAATTGAGGCAGAGTGTAGACACGGATCTGTTCCTCTTTGGTTGTGAAAAGAGCACCGTTAATGCATGTTGTACTTTCAACGGTGTCTTCAATGGAGGTAGAATTGACAAACTTACCAGTGGCCAGTTCGTGAACAACAATCTTATTTCCAACAAGAACTATGTAGTCTTTTCCAGCACTGGTGGAAAAGTTGATCTGTGTAACGTTCTTCAAGTCTTTTGGATATTTGACCGTGTTCTTGCTAGTAGAGCCGTTGACCTCGTACTCCACAGCCTCTGTAGGACCAGAGACCCAGAGACTTCCTTTTCCAGGGGTGATTGAACGTATGATTGGCAATGATTTGATCTCTTTCACAGAATCTTTCTGGAATGGAGAAAAGATAGTGATTGTACCGTTCTTAAAAGCACAACAGATGTAGCTTAGTGTTTTGGTGATGGTCTTTGAAACGGCATTTGATTGGCGCCTTTTAGATCTTTTTCCGTTGGAAACATCATCTTTACTAACCCACTCAATGGAAACAAGCGGTGACTCTGTATCAAGTTCAAATGAGGAATTCAAGGTGGATGAAGTTTTGATTACTCCGTCCTCATTTTGTAAAGGATGGATTTGCAACTCTCTCTTGCCTGGTCTATCTACGACGCAGGCATAGTAAGTACCTGTGACGTCAAATTTTCCTAGTACCGTGGTCATATTTTCTTTAAAAGATGCCAGTGATGGAAGTATGAATGACACTGAAATATCTAATAGGGTAATTAGAGTAAGTGTCGGTTTTATCTTGAGACATCTGGTCAGCCATTTTTGATGTGTCTCTTTTGGTCAGAAAATTTTCGACCACAATATTTCAGCGCGATGAGGCGGTACGTACCACAGGGATATACACTACTGATCGGATTATTTCAAACTCACTAACTTTTTGTTTTTTGGTCTTTGATATCGAGTCGTTTTATTTACACAATTTTAGACCAATTATAACTCCATTACGTTTTGCAGTGTTTCCTTCTCGTCCTCAGACAGATTACCGAAAATACTCTGGTATTTCTGCGCATCAGAAGTCTGACACATTAATATGACGTCCTTGCATACAGTGAACACATTGACTCCATCAAGGATAGTGTTAGATAATGGATCTTCTTGCAGCTCCTCATCATCGTCACTATCATAGAAGCCACTCTGTTTTAGCTTCTCAGCTTCTTTGTTCAGGAATTCGAGGTAGTCGTCAGTCTCATCAACTCCATCATCATCTTCATCATCAGTCCATGCAGCAGCACCATCAAACTGGCCTTCATCGTCGCCATCTGCAATAGCATCAAATTCTTTTCTTCTCTTTTCCAGTTTCTGCATAGCAGTAGGAAGCTTGTCCATAAGTTTGGCAAGCTTTTGACCGATCTGTGGAGCTAGGGTGGTGATCTGCAAAGCAGCAATATCAGCAGATGACAAGTTTACAAGGCTGAACAGACCAAGGGAAGAAAGCTTCAAATCGTAAACTCTAGTCATTTTAGAAACATAAGAGAACCACAGGTTAAAGAACGGTAAAATAAAGTTACCGTTCGCTAACGTAGTAAGTGTGATCTTGGTCTGGTAAACTAAACCAGCAACGACAACGTTGATCATGCTGATCGAGAAACTGGAAGTGAACTCATTAGCGTTGACAATTGTATTAATGACAACGGTCAACATTTTCTCAAGAATGGACTCACAGGAAGGGCCCAAAGCCAAAATTAACTTCTGACCAATCTCAGCGCCCTGAGCATATTCGTCGTTGGTTGCATCCTCAGAGGCAAAGACATGATCAAAGAGACCAATAAATGCAGTAGCAAGCTCCGGGTTAGCTTGGATGTCTTCATAACCATACACCAAGTAGTTGTTCAATGCTGGCATCAGATCTTCCAAATACAAAATGGCAATTCCTCTAGACATTGCAGACGCCAATAGGCCGAACAGTCTCCAAGCAGTAGGAGAAACACGTCTAACAAGGAAAGTGGAGTTCTCAACTAGCTCACCAACTTCACGGAAAAAGTCTTCCATGTCGTTAACTAAGACGTATTCCACCACAGGAGAATAACACTCCTCCAACTTGTAAACAATGTCAGCAGAGCTCTCGAAGGACAACAGAACCGTAATGATAGTGTTCAAGAGACCAAGGGCTGCCATTTGCTTATCGGTCAAGTCTTCCATATTTTCTCCATCGACATCGTCAACATCGGTGTTAGCAGCCTCATGCAAATCTCTGACTAGCTTCATGAACTGTTGAACAAGGTTGGACATCAGGTCAATACCAAAAGGCTGCAATTGTTCACTGTACACTTCAACAAGCTCTTGCATAACTGCAGAGATGGCCTCCGCTTCGATAGTGTTGGACAGAGTTAATAGTTTTTGCATAGTCGGAAGTACAACTGAACTTAAGGCCTCTTGGAACTGTGGAACCTTAACAAAGGACTGGAGAGCCAAAGCCGCTTCCAACTGCACAGGCAAGTTGGTGTCTTCAATAGCAGACAGAATACCACGGTAAAGCAGTCCAATGTTGTTTGGATCTTGGATTGGAATGTCGGAGAACTTGGATGCAATTTCACAAGCTCTGGCCTTGATGAATGGGTACGGGGACTCAAAGTGGGGCAGAATGAATTGGGCGAGGCATGATTCCATTTGAGTATGGTATGGTGACTTGCTGCTTGCGTAGTTACCAAAGAGAGAACCAATTAAACGCATGGCACCTTCCAGTTTCTTTGCATCATCAAGAGACAGTGTAGTCGGGTTTGTATATTGAGAGAGAAGACCCAATGTAAATTGAGAAATTGGATCGAGGGTTGTTTTCTTCTTCTTTCCAGTCAAAGTCATCAACAATGATATAGCAGCCAAATCTGGGGCATTGTTATCATCGTATATATCAAGTTTTGTGTGGATATAGTCTTCTGGGTCATCTTCGAACTGTTCCAAGGTCGCATCTGAAGGACAAAGAAGTGGGAAAATAAAGTGAGAAACAAGTAGTTCAAAGTGTGGCTTCACAAGAGGCCATGTCAGCTTCTGTGTGATACAATTATCCAAGAAATTAATAATATGGAACAAGCACTCATCAGAGATCCACAGCTGCTTGGAGCACCATTGATCCACTTGCTGGAGGTATAGATGCAAGAGCTGTGGGATGAAGTTCTCACTAAAGAAGTTGAGAAACTGTGTATACTCAAATCTTCTTGAGAGAGACTGTGAGGCATATCTGCTGAATAGACGGTACAAGTTGGCGTACGCCCATTTCTTAGCTTTAACCCATGGATGTAATCTTCTCTCACTTTCATCAAGGTCCATGACAGCTTTTGGAAGTGGTCTTTGGATCACATCAACATGAAGTTTACCCCAGTTAGCAATACTTTGCTGAGTTTGAAGAGGTTCTGGAAGGTCATGGTATGTGACGTACTTGTAGCACTTTAAGAGCAAGACGGCCATTTCGCCGGCCTCAGCTGATTCTTCGTTTAGAAGAGATTCGGCAACCTGGAGTAATGTAGAGAAGTGCGTGTTAATTATTGGCGTAAGTTCTGGTCTTTCCTCGTTGGACAACCATCTGTAAGAAGAGCACACCTGAGCAAAACAAAGGAGGCCTGTGTAAGCCGAATCCAGGTTTTGTGCATAGAGTAACTGTAATGCATTGTCGAGGAGGTTTGACCACTGCTTTGGATAGTCAGCTCTAATAATACAGGATAGCACTGGAACCAGTTGCTTTCTTAGGTGGTGGTGTGCGCCGACTAGCGCTGGGAGAAGACGGTCTCTTATAATTGGCTTCTCGTCGTTGTCGACTGGAGAGTCATCCTGTCCACTGTAAGGCTCCCAGTGGCGGACGATCCGGTTCTTGAAGAAGACAGCAGCAGCAGTTTTGACACCTGGTTGAACTTCCCCACTGGAAAGAATATCAAGACAGGCTCCAAGAAAGCCTAATGAGCGCTCGGCCTGGCGCAACTGCGTCTCGGCCTGGCGTCTGGTGTTCTGGTCTGCATTGAGAGTAGCAGCAAAGCACTGGTGGAGAAAATGTGGGTCCATAAAGACAGATTTTATCGATTGAGGTAGAAATTAAAACGACAGTGACCGTCGTTTGCTGATATATCAACTGTTACGGTCCAAACGTTAATCAACACCAGTGATTCGAGAGAAATCAGAGAAAGGCTTTGTTTCTAGCGCTTTGTTCGGGTTCAAGCGATGGCTCTTTAGAATTTTTTTTTAATGTGTGAATAATGTGGTGTTTGGATGTAATTATAGTGGAGCTGGAATGTAGCATGGGCTGGCATTTGCACTTGAAGGGTAAATCACACCCGAGAACCATAAGTTTGTTTGTTTTAGGATGACCAAGAGCGACATTCACATTTTAGATCTCTTGCATGTTTATTGTCCTTATACTCTTTCCCTCTCTAGCCTCAACGGTTGAGCTTACCCACACAGAAGTCAATGAATCTCGGAAAGCGAACTCCGCAGGCTAATTAAGGCGAAGAGTGCGCACTGTTAACAGTCAAATTCATTTTTTGCAAGACATGCGCATTGTCTTATCTTTGGTTGCTTATCCGATGGTATATTAAGGGGTAGTTAAAGATGCTCAGAGAACAATTGCTTGTTCTCAATCCTTCAACCAGCCTGTAATGGCCTGCAACGCTACACTATCAAGTATGACCAAAAACTGGCAGGATATCGCAATGGCCAAGAGGGAGGCTGTTTTCAACAAGATCCCTAAAGACTGGATCATTGAGGTGCCTCCCGTTGACCAAGAACCTGATCCTGGTACTTATTTGGATTGTGTATTACCAGAATCAGAGAACTCCATAACAAGTTCATCCATGATTCAATTGCTGGATAAGTTGAAGGCGGGAGAGTTAAGGGCCATTGATGTCACAAATGCTTTTTGCCATAGAGCCGCATTGGCACATCAGATTATTAACTGCTGCTCTGAAATATTTTTCGAAAGAGCAGTTGCTAGAGCAAATGAATTAGATAAGTACTTTGAGAAAACTGGTGAGCTAATTGGTCCATTACATGGTATTCCTGTTTCTTTCAAGGATCAAGTGAACCTCGAGGGACTGGACTCTGCTATTGGATTCTTGTCAAAAGTCAATGCACCAAAGACGAAAGAAGAGGAGTCAGTCATTGCACAGATTTTGTACAATGCTGGGGCAGTATTTTATGTAAAGACTACAACCCCGATGGCTATGATGTCTGGCGAGACTTTTTCCAACATCTATGGTCAGACCTACAACGGGCGGAATAGAAGATTGTCGCCTGGTGGTTCCAGCGGTGGTGAATCAGCCTTGATCGCGGCAAAGGGTTCGCTGATTGGATTATCAACAGACCTAGGTGGAAGTATCCGCATTCCTGCCGCATTTAATGGACTCTTCGCTATAAGACCATCTTGGGGAAGATTACCTTACTGTAAAGTGGAGAACTCCATGGCTCACCAACCAATAGCACCTTCTGTCATTGGGCCATCCGCTAGGTTCCATGAGGACATTGTCTACTTCGTCAAAACGATTATTGACTCGAAGCCATGGCTTGTAGATCCAAAGACTCCACCAATTCCATGGAGACCATATGAAATTCCTGAGAAACTTGTGTTTGGGTTCTATAAGACGAACAAAATCACCACCCCACATCCACCAGTGATGCGTGCTATGGATCTAGTAAAAGAAAAATTGGTTAATGCTGGACATGAGGTTATTGAATGGGATCCACCAATATCTCATAAGTTCATAAAGGAAAGATTAAGAGAGATCTTTGTTGCCGAGAACTACAGCGAAATTACTAGAGAGTGTGTGAAGACCGGAGAACCAAAGATCCCCCAATTGGTCGAAGCATGGGGATTAAGAGGCGAGTTGACCGTTTCCGAGCACTGGGAGCAAGCACGAATTCAGTACGAAACCCAACAGGAGTACTTCAAGTACTGGATGGAAACACAGGCGGTTACCAGCAGTGGGCGTCCTGTGGATGCCTGGTTGACCCCCGCCTGGGAGACCATCTCCTTCCCAGCCGGAAATCCGCGTTATGACCTTGTAAGTAGCTACACTTATGCTACCAACTATTTGAACCTTACATCAGTAATTGTACCAATTACCACGGTTGACATGGTTGTTGACGTGCCTCTTGAAGGCTTCAAAGGGATTGACGAATCTGACAGGGAGTTGCAAAAGATGTACGATAGTAAGCTGTGTGATGGGATGCCAGTAACAATTCAGGTCGTATGTCAGAGATACGAAGAGGAAATGGCTCTGACACTTGGAGGTCTTGTCCACAAACTCACCCATTAGGCAAATTAAGTTCTAAATATTTTGAATCTACGATAGACTCCTTATTTCTTTTTTCTTCATTGTAATACAATACAGTATATGAATGTGTGGCCGAACCGCCTCATCTCCTCGCGCTATTTTTTTTTGAAAACTGTTAGCAAGCAACAAGGAAAAAAAAATATTACAAAACCTTTAACTTGTAGAAATGCACTTCTACGGAGAAACGCTAAATATACTCATCCGAAATGTCGTGGAACCCTGATCCCACCGCTCTGTCACAGCTGGAGCATATTCTTGCCGGGACGCTGTCCTCGAATGCTTCAGAGCGTCAACAGACGACAGATGCCCTTACACAGGCCAAAAAACAACCGGATTTTAACAACTACCTCGTGTATCTTCTTGTCTCGGACAATCATACTACAGAGTCTCAAATCAGAGCTTCGTCCGGGCTCACACTCAAGAACAACGTTCAGAAGGATTTCCACATTGGCGATAATACGTACCTTCTCTCCATGATCCTCCACGGCCTAGTTTCTACGGATAGCTTGGTGCGCAATATCACAGGTACTGTAGTGACTACCCTTTTTGCCCAATTAGGTGTGAGGGGATGGCGGGCAGTTCTACCAGAGCTTCTAAACCTCGCTGAAACAGGTCCTCAGGTGAGCAGAGAAGGTGCAACTGGTGCCCTTTCAAAGATTTGTGAGGATTCTGGCCACATTCTCAATGCAGAGTATGACGGTACAAGACCATTGGATGTCATGGTCCCAAAGTTTTTGGAATTTTTGGGTAATATGGAAAGTGCTAAAGTTCGTGCTAACTCATTGAATGCTCTTAATCAGATCATTGAGCTGAGAACTCAGAGTTTCTACGCACATATTGAGACATTTTTGCAACGCTTGTTTATTCTGGCATCCGACCAAGACAAGGCAGTGCATCGTAACGTCTGTGCTGCATTTATTGCCATATTGGATACTAGGCCAGACACCTTGGCACCACATCTTGAAGGAGTCATCCAATATGTGATTCACTCGATCACTAATGAGACTGATGAAGAAGTGCAGTTGGAAGCATGTGAGTTCCTCTTTACACTTGCAGGATCTGAAGAGGTTCCATCTTCATTGATTGAACCACATTTGTCTGCTATTGTTCCAGTTCTGCTGCAATCAATGGTATATTCAGAGATGGAATTGTTCCTGTTGGATACGCGCGATGATGCTGACGAAGAGGACCGTGAAGAGGATATCAGACCAACCAATGCAAAGGGGAAGGCAGCCCATTCTTCTAAAAGCCACAAGCAGACGGATGATGATGACAACGATGACGATGACGAGGGCGATGAGAGTGAAGATGAGGATGGCGATGGGTTTGGCACTGAGTGGTCTTTAAGAAAGTGTGCTGCTGCTACGTTGGACATGTTGACGACTTCTCTCGCCGCACAAGTGATGGTAATTTCACTTCCTGTACTGAAAGAGAAAATTACCTCTGAGCTATGGCCATTAAGAGAGGCTGCAATATTGGCATTTGGTGCTATTGCTGAAGGTGGAATGGAGTTTGCTGCTCAGCAATTACCAGAACTGGTCCCGTTCCTTGTGGACAGGCTTAGCGATGCTGAACCAGCAGTGAGAAGGATCACATGTTGGACCCTAAGTAGATACTCATCTTGGATTTGCTCAGAGGCACACAGTGGTGGTTCTTACGCCGGCTATTTCACACCTACGTTTGGTTCAATTTTACAGTGTTGTGTCGACAAGACAAAAACTGTCCAGGAGAGTGCATGCTCGGCGGTAGCACAGTTTATTGACAATGCAGATGCGGAGCTCATCAGTCCCGTCGCCACACAGTTGATTGAGGCTTTCAACGCGTGTTTTGGAATGTATAAGAAGAAGAACATGGTGGTGCTGTATGATGCTATCCAGACCTTGGTTGAGCGTGTTGAGTTGACGGATTTCCAGATTTCGCAGCTGTTGCCTGCGCTGGTTCACAAGTGGGAGTCGTTGCTGGATGATGATGTTGAGATGTGGTCCTTGATGGAGTGTTTCTCGTCTGTCGCTGCCTGTATGGGAGAGAAGTTTGCGCCATTTGCGTTGCAAGTGTACCAGCGTGCTACGCGTATCTTGGCTGAGTGCATTGAGCTTGATAGAAGAGCAGTGACGGACCCATCGATCCACACGAGGGAGAAGGACTTTATAATTACTTCACTAGACTTGATTGATGGCCTGTGTCAGGGCTTAGCCGAGCACAGCGGCGAGGTGATTGATGCTACGATGGTTGCGCTTATGATCGAGACGTTCAAGGACGTTAACAACGATGTTCGCCAGAGCGCGTTTGCATTGCTGGGAGACTTGGCCATCTACGTTCCACACAAGCTGGCGCCGCGTTTGGAGGAGCTGATGAGTGCTATTGTACAGGAGATTGTGACAAGGACCTTTGCCTCCTTCTCGGCGTGCAACAACTCGTGCTGGGCGCTCGGAGAGATGGCACTGCGTCTCGACATGTCCCCGTACTGCGAGCGCGTTGTGCCTGTGTTGATTGATTTGCTCAACTCTCAGGGCATGGGCGACACCGTTCTGGAGAATGCTGCTGTCGCGATGGGCCGTATAGGCATCAGATGCCCCGAGTTCCTTGCCCCGCACCTCGAGGAGTTTGCGATGCCTTGGGCCGCCAACGTAATGTACATGGAGGAGAACGAGGAGAAGGAGACGGCCTGCCAGGGCACGTGCAACGTTGTGATGACCGACCCACACGCGCTGTTGCGCTCTGGGGACGGCCAGACCCTGGTGACGTTTGTGGATGTCATCTCCATGTATGCCACGCCAGGCCAGCAGCTGGCGAGCGCCTTCCAGAAGGTGCTACTAGGCTACAAGGAGATGCTGGGTGAGCAGTGGGTGCCGTTCCTCAACAGAGTGAGCGGGGCCGACGAGCTAGTCCAGCGCTACGCCCTGTGAATGTCACAGGCTGCAGAGCTGCTCCCTAAAATAGCACGCCCCTCAGGGCAGAGCTGGTGTAAAAGGAGGCGTGTGTGTGGGTTTATAGATTTCTTAATTGCATGATATACAAAGACAAGTGGAGGCGGAAGCACCGCCTAAACTTTGAAGCTGTCAAGGGAAGGAGAGAGCGCGCTTTGCGCCCCGCGGTCGGCTTTACTGCCTCGGCGTTCTCCGTTAGTGATTTCATCCCAAAGGAGATATCTCCGAGTGAGCGGCTGTTATCTCTAGAGGAAGGGAGGAAAAAAAGAAGAGGCACAGTAGATAATCCACTTTTATACTGGGCAGATCTGCTGGTGCTTGACGCCAGCTTTTCTCCACACAAATATCCGGGCTACCCGCTCGAAGCTGTGTGTTTTTCTTTTTAATTTTTCAGTCTCTCTCTCTCCCTATACTTCGTCGTCTTCGCCCTGGTAACGGCCTCTAGTTGTCCCGCACCACCCCAGTACTATGTCCAGAGCCTTATCTTCGACCCATGTTGTCTTCGGCGACCAAATCGGGCCTGCTACACTCATCTTCTCTGTTGAGTCCGGGCGCATCCTCGAGGTTGTCCAAGAGGTGCTGTCTGAGGCTGACCCTCTGCTGGCACTGTACGACGTCAAGCCAGCCGACTACCGTAACGTTTCGCCGTTTGTGGTTATGCCCGGCCTTGTTGACGCTCACGTCCACCTCAACGAGCCCGGCCGCACCGAGTGGGAAGGGTTCGCCACAGGAACAAAGGCCGCTGCCGCCGGTGGTGTTACCACAGTTGTTGATATGCCCCTCAACGCCATCCCTCCTACAACAAGCATCAAGAACTTCAACATCAAGCTTGAGGCTGCAAAGGGCCAGTGCTGGACCGACGTTGCCTTCTGGGGCGGTCTCGTCCCAGACAACCTCAACGACTTGGTCCCACTCATCAACGCGGGTGTCAGGGGATTTAAGGGCTTCATGATCGACTCCGGTGTTGATGAGTTTCCAGCCATCGATTCCTTGTACATCGACAAGGCTCTCAAGATTGTCGAGGGCCACGATACCTTGGTGATGTTCCACGCTGAGATGCAACCTGCAGATCACGATCATGGCCACTCCGCTGGCGCACAGATTGGTGATTCTGATATCTGGATACCACAGGAAGAGGATGAGATCGAAGAGCTTGACATGGGATTTGGATTTGCGTCAACATTGTCTCCACAGGTCTCAAACAGCATCAAATCAACACTCAAGTCTTCAAAGCAGTTGATCCGCGAGTCGCTCACAGTCAACCAGGCAAACGCACTTGCGCTGTCTCCAACATTGGCACCGGTCGACCCAAGATCAGGTATTCCTTCCGACCTCGTTCACCACGACCACCACATCAGCTCGCCGCTCTTGGAAGCTTCAAAGGCCAATCAAGATCTCGCTTCCGTTGATCCAACCGCATATTCTGCATACTTGGCCTCTCGTCCAGATTCTTTTGAGGTCACGGCCATCCGCACATTAATTGCATGTGCAAAGAAAACTCCAAATGTCCCACTCCACATTGTCCATTTGGCATCTCAAGACGCCATCCCAATCCTTTATCAAGCCCAGAAGGAGGGACTTAAGATCACAGCAGAGACATGCTTCCATTACCTTTCGCTCGCAGCTGAGAATATTCCAAACTGCTCCACTTATTACAAGTGTTGCCCACCAATCCGTACAGAAAAGAATCGTCTTGCACTCTGGAATGCGCTAAGAAACAATATAATTACCACAGTTGTCTCGGACCATTCCCCATGCACACCGGAACTCAAAGGACTCGCGAAGGGTGATTTCTTTGCTGCATGGGGTGGTATTGCCTCTGTTGGACTCGGGTTGCCAATTCTTTACACAGAGGGCCAAAAGCTCAACCCTCCTGTGTCATTGATCGACATTGTCCGCTGGACTTGTAAGAACACTGCTAAACAAACGGGGCTGCAGCACAGAAAAGGCGACCTGCGTGTTGGTATGGATGCTGATATTATTATCTTTGATCCATACAAACCGCAGACAATTAGTAATGCTGCTGTCCATTTCAAGAACAAATTGACTGCTTATGACGGTATGAAATTGCAAGGTAGAGTCATGGAGACTATCCTCAGAGGTGTCTCTGTGTTCGCTATTAACAAGGGCCACTCCGAGATTGCAATGGGTAAGCCACTCTTGGAGAAGAGATCAAAGATTGCACAGCTTGCTTACTGATTTTAATTCATTCCACTAGATGTCACGACTATTATACCATCATTCATTTAATACAGCGGATATACGATTTTTAATTTTAACTATAATGAAAACTAATTCTTGGAAGAAGCTACAAAACTCCACAAAGATGTAGATGTTCGGATGATACATGTGTAGGTGTCATTAACATAGTGCTTTCATTTCTTTTCAACTATTCATTATGCTAAGTTCATACCAACTGCTTTCTAGAGCTCTTGAAATAGATGTGAACGACTGTGACTTGCAGTACAGCCATTCCAACACATAATAGTACTTCATAGACGGAAAAGTAAAATATTCTTGATTCAGTCGACTTGACAGTGGCTTGGTTCCTGTGGTTTCTGGTTTTATAATACTGTAAACTCTTCTGGATGCCGTTCAATTGCCCAGAAATCTTCTCCACACTGTTAACGATTCCATCAACACGGAAGTGTTCAGCTTCACCGACTGGTAACGAAGCACTAAACTCATTGTCCAATGCGATCTCAAAGTCCACAACCTTATGTGCGTATGTAGACATTTTGTTGGAGAAGCAGAACTCGTACTCTCCAACGGTTTCAGCATTGAAGGTCCAGTCTCCTTGTCTCTGTTTGTGCTCGTCTGCAATCACTTTGTTTCCTGGTCCTGTAATGGTGTAATCAATGTCGAACGAACCACCAGACTGTACTGCGAAGTAGTAGTCGATACTCTGCTTTGGGGTTTCAGTGAGAACGTAGTAACACAATTCCTCATCTGGATTGAGCTCAAATGTAATAGTAGATCCGAGCACCACAGATAAGAAGAGTGTGAAGAGTGTGAGTGAGCGTGTCAGCATTGTCGTGTGGGCGCCTTATGGGGCTGTGTCTAAAAAAAGAAAACTAAATTGACCTCTTGAATGGCTTGAATGTGTGGAGATGACGGGCCCTCTGAATGATTGATCAAATAAACAAATACTCGTTGTATAAACTGGAAGGTCAAACGATCTGAGTTGTGGTATATGACGCCCTATAGTGGATGAGGCGAACATCAAGATAGTTGGAGAGGCAGGGAAGAGTATGCAACAGGTAAACACAAAGCCCATATTTCGCGCGCTCCCCCTCATCATAGTAAACGAGAGCATGCAAAAACCTATCTACGGTAGTTATTCTATTTGAGACTGTTGATACTGTTTATGTTCTAGTGAACAGTTTGTGCATTCAACTATCCAGTGTGGGCGTGGTATATAGCCTCTCCATCAAGTTCATATGCATTTATTGTATTTTTGTTCGTTAGTTCCCCCCAAGCTTTCCCTCTATTATGTCATAAATGCTTAGATATCCTCACCAGCTCTCTCAGGGACGTGCTGCGCACTTCAGCTCTAGGGACATCCATTCAGCCAACCCACACAACGATGGCATTCTTGAGCACTAGCACGACCAAGCATCAAACGCAAACGACCGACTATTTACGCACTTTGGAGGAAGCGTGTGTTCTCAGTGTAAAACGCGTCTTTGTCTTTTGTTGGAGCACGCGTGAAGTCGCGAAAGCAAAAAGGTAAACAAAACTAAAGGGAAAAATAGGGCGCTTGGAACTGTCAGCACCTTTCAGTAGTAGGAGGGAGGACGAAGAATAAGGAGGACGCAACAACGGTGGGGAAAAACCTGAGCTAACAGAGGAAAAAAAGGCGGCAGAAAAGAATCTACTAACACTAGAGATAAAGCAGAGTGTACCATTATTAATATTTTTTTAACCGCCCAAGATGGATCTCCTCCGCAGCGCAGAGAGCAGCGATGATAAGTTTCACAAACCAACTACAGACGCGCCGCTCTCTACCAAGACACAGCGCCAGCCAATACAGTTCGGCGACTCTCTGAGCATAAAAACCGGTGTTCTGCACGAGATCCAAAACATCCAGACACAGACGAAACTCTCTAAATCGAGACTCTTGCCGAACCCTTTTGTTGACCCTGACAACTCTGGCGCTAAGAAGAAGCTGAAAATCGATTCACCTTTCAACAGAGAGCGCATCGCTAACACAGACCCAAAGAAGAGCATCGCTGCTGGAAGTGCTACAAAGACGCGGCTCAAACTGATCTCCGCACAGGACCATCTTAATACCCCACAGGAGCAAGAGCAGCAAGAGCAGCACCAACATCAACATGTTCAGCTGCAGCAACTTGATGTCCAACAGCAGTTACAACCCCAGTTCTCAGACTATGATATCCCCCCAGAAGTACGCGATGAGATTGCAAATATTGAGAGTGCATTCCCGCTTTTGAGATCCAAGTACAGACTTATAGACCGTATAGGCGAAGGAACTTTTTCCACTGTTTACAAGGCCGAGCCACTGTCAAGTGAATTCTTGTATCTGATGGGCGAGAGTGTCTACAGTTCGCCAGAAATAAAGAACAGGAAAACACATAGAGCTCCAAAAAAGCATTACGTTGCTCTTAAACGTATCTACGTCACTTCATCTCCCCAGAGAATTTTGAATGAATTGAAACTTCTTTTCTTACTTTCTGGATCGCCATATGTTGCACCATTACTCGATGCCATTCGAGAAGACGACCAAATAATTGCGGTGCTCCCATACTATGAGCATATTGATTTCCGTGAGTTTTACCGTGACTTGCCATTGGAGGGAGTCAAGGCCTACATGTTTGAGTTGCTTGAGGCGTTGAACTACTGCCATGCCAAAAAAGTCATTCATAGAGACATCAAACCAACCAATTTCCTTTATGATCCTTTTAAGAAAAGAGGTGTATTGGTTGACTTTGGTCTAGCAGAGATGATGAAAGAAACAGATAGGGAACCATCTGACAAGTCAGCAGTTTGCCCATGTAAGCAAGGGAAAAGGTTCTCTTTGGCGCCAACCGTCCAAAAGAATGGTATGAAGAAGAATGACACAAGAGCTGGAAGAAGAGCCAACAGAGCCGGGACAAGAGGCTTTAGAGCACCAGAAGTATTGTTCAAGTGTCCTCATCAATCAACTAAGATCGACATTTGGTCTGCTGGTATCATCCTGTTGACCTTCCTCTCAAGACGTTTTCCATTTTTCAACTCTAGAGATGATATCGATGCATTGGTTGAGCTCACCACAATATTTGGTGCCAGTGACATGAAGAAAACAGCACATTTACACGGTCTTGGCCTTGAGACTACATTAGATACACTGCAAGAAAAGTACACTCTCAGCCAAGTAGTCCACATGTGTTTGTCATTGGAGGCTGAGAAGGAGACAATCCCGGATGATTCTGTTTGTTGGGAAACGTTAAGCGTCTTTGATAGCGATGGCCGTATCCGCTGTAGAGAGGAGGATTCTAATGAGCTCCGACAAAAGAAGCAGAACCATATTGATTACTTTGATGTCATGGAGCTTTGTTTGAGATTAGACCCAAAGGAAAGAGGATCTGCTTCCCAAGTATTGTCTATGCCATTCTTCAGGAAAGACGATGACGATGATGATGAGATGATTCTGTTGGATTGACTTCTTCATCTTATTTTAGCATTTTTACATTCAACCATTTATGACAGCTTCATCACACGAAATATTTGCATTACTATAGTTCACTTGAAATCCTGTAGGAACAACACTGTGATCTCACGAAGGAGTCGCGCAAGGTACCGAACCCGACCACACATTGTGACTTATTCGATTCACAACCCACACAAAGATTCCTGAAGTGCACCACACATTCGAAACTAGATGAAAATACTCCGAACAAATGTCACGATCGTGTGTATTGTTTTTTTTATCTTTAGAACAAGCGAGTTCCATGGAACCCTCGATCAAGGCTTTTAATAGCAGTCATTATTAACACATACCGAAGTGTACTCTCTATCAGACCTTATTTAACGACAACATCGAAGTTTGTTGAGGAAGAAGGATTCGAACCAGGCGAGTACCCTCTTCAGGCTGTGTGCAACGCCAAAATACTGTAAGTCTGACTATTGCTTCAGTAGTTTTTTGTTTTCAAACACTAACTCCACTCAATAGCGTCCTCGGAGCTGGTGGTCTTGGATGTGAGATTCTCAAAAACCTTGCCACCACAGGGTTTAAGGACATACATCTAATCGATATGGATACAATTGATGTCTCCAATCTGAACAGACAATTTTTATTCAGGCCATCAGATGTGGGCAAATCTAAGGCAATCGCCGCTGCTGAGTTTGTAATGAAGCGGTTTAAGGATGTCAAGATTACTCCGTATTTTGGTAAGCTTCAGGACAAAGACGACGACTATTACATGCAATTCTCCTTAATAATTTCAGGATTAGACTCCATCGAAGCCCGCAGATGGATGAATGCAAAGTTAGTGCAAATGGTGCAACCTGATAACTTTGATTCTGTGAAACCACTGATCGATGGTGGAACAGAGGGGTTCAAAGGTCAGTGCAAAGTAATTTTTCCAACCTTTTCTGCTTGTTATGAGTGCTCCGTTGATACCATAAGCGGACAGACGACATATCCAATGTGTACGATTGCCAATAATCCGCGGCTACCTGAACACTGTATTGAGTATGCCAGTGAAGTTCTTTGGAAGAGAGAGAGAGAGGAGACGCTGGATATGGATGACCCAGAACATGTTTCATGGATCATTAGAAAGAGCTTGGAAAGGGCTAATGAGTTCAATATCAAAGGAGTTACAAGAAGTCTAGTTCTGGGTGTTGTAAAGAATATTATCCCTGCCATTGCTTCCACAAATGCTATTGTTGCTGCTGCTTGTTGTAACGAGGCATTTAAGATCATCACCAGTTCAGTGCCCGTTTTAGATAATTTCATGATGTATTCGGGTTCTGACTCCATATTTACTTACTGTTACTCACACGAGCGAAAGAGTAATTGTCTTGTTTGTGGTAGTCGCTAAACCTTTGACATTTTACCCTCTTAGCTCTCTCGAAGTTTATATTTACGAATGATATGATCTCCGTTACAATTGAAATACAGCTGCAGCATAAGTAATTTCATTATTTTTGGTTTCATAAAGCAGTAAAAAATATACAAGAAATCAACAGAAAAGCGTAAAAATATCTCAAACAAACACAGATAATAGAAAAGAATAACAGTCACAAACCCATACCTGAAGAACCAAACAGATCAGCAGACCCACTAAACATTGAGTACGCAACCTGCATTGCCAATTCTTGCTCTGACAACTCTTCTTGTCCCATAGCTGTACCAGGTGTAAACACCTTATTAGTTTCAATAGAATCATGCGGTTGTTTCAAAGATTGAGCATCACTTGAAATTGTTTTTGGAGAGATGTCGTCTGTTGCAGAGCCGTTGGGATCTGTAGAGCTGCTGAAGCTTCCAAAGGAGAAGGTCCCATGATTTCCATACTCTAAGATACTGTTCAAATCATCAAAGGTTGAATTCTCTCCAATAGGCATCATGTTGTCATAGAATGGTTCACCAAAGTTTTCAAATCTGTTAATATCCGCCACCAGATAGTCAAACTTGGATTGGTTACTGGCATCGACCAGTTCTTGGAACACTTCTGCAGCACCGGAGTTCGCATTTCCTTCATTTTGAACAGTTTCATTGACACCTTTAACATCAAGATCAATTTGATTGGATTTGTCATTCGAATTGTGCTCTTGAACCTTTTGATGGATTTCATCAAATTTACCAGGGAATTGTAAGTCAATATACTCTTCGAACGTCTTATTGATAAATACTAGTCTCCAGCAAACGAAGTATCTGTTAGACATTCTAGAACAAGCTTGGACATACTCTTGAATGCGAACAATTCCCTGGTCAGCCATGGTCATTGTGTTGCTAAATGGTGTTAACCAAGAACTAAGACCTTGAGAGTCCTTGAGTGTGAAGCCAGAAATAATCTTCGGAAGATTAAATAAACCAGATAAGTCACGGAAACAGAAAGAAATAATCTGTTGAAGAGAACGCTTCGAAAGTTCAAATACTATGGCGGACAAGAATATTTCAGAGTTTAGCCCCTTCATATAACGATGTGGACCTTTCGAGTAGTCATGACATACTCTGAATATGATAAATGCAGATTCAGCAGCACGTGTAGTGTACTTCTGGAGGAGGAACAACTCGTCGGTATCGCAAGTCAACATTAAGATATAATAGAATACCGAGTACATATTGTAGAGTACCAATTTCAAGGAGAGTTCTTGAACTCTTGCAATTCTGGACAAGAAAGATTCGGTTGGATTGTACGTGGCTGTCAGTTCCTCCAGCGAGCGGTACTTCATTAAAACATACTCAACATCTCTTAAAGAATTTTCGATATCAGATCTCTTTGGATGGGATGTTATGCTGGATGATTCCCGAACAAGAGACTTCATCAAACGGGTTGCCTCGTTCATTTTAAGCAGAAATTCAATGCACCTTTTCTCCAAAGGAGACGACGATGAGTTTGGGAGGGGAAGTTCCGTGTCATATTCGTCATCAATAAGCAATGGACAACCAAACATTAAAGCCTGAGATGCATCCAAGAACATCAACTGGACCCACATTTTTCTCCAAAGGTTAGCCGTTGCAGTATCTCTGACAGCAGGGAACCTCGAAGGGTCACGATGCATACCGTGCATTTTAGCCATTTGTACAATCAAAGCCAGAAATATTGTAGAGTCGGAACTTTCATCACCGTCCTCTGGGGCGTAGAATCGGTAAAGTCTTAAAAGCAAGAGCGCTTGGATATGTTTCAAAGTTGGTTTTCTCAAAGTTGAAGCATTGGCTATACATGCTTTTGCCAATTCGACGTACTGTGGGGGGACTTGAACATTTGAATTAAGTATTTTCTGGATACCATGGTTATGTGGTTGATGTGCCCTCTTCATTGGTAAGGAAAGAAAAGAAAATCTAAGTACTGTGAGCATTGTAGCAACTGTAACCAACTGTGAGATGGATGTCACCACCAAAGAAGCTTTTCCAGACGGCTCGCTGGACACTAGTGAGTCCAAGTTCATTCTAAACGATTCTTCATCCACATATGGTATAAATGCGTACGCTTCAGTAAAGAAATGGTCCACAAGGGCAAAAAGGATTTCTTTATCTGGAAGAGCCTCGTTGATCTGTTTCACAAGCACTTGATGGTTCTTGTTGAGGTCAGGCTCAAAAATGCTCCTTTGTGTTGATGGTGCTAGAGTTCCACAGCTGCTGTTGTTGAGCGGCATGATCCCTTGGTCATAGAGGAAGTACTTTTCTAAGTTGACTCCCCACGCATGGGCATTGAGGAATTTCTTGAAGATGTTTCTAAGTACTGGGTCTTGAGACACAACAGCCATATAACTGGAGCTTCCATAATGTGACATCTTGTTTTCCTTTAGCATCAGCAAGTCGAAGCTCTTTGTGAGCTCGAGCACCGGGTCGTTGGAGGGCACATCGGGCAGAATAAGCCCCGTGTTGCTGCTTGTCTGTACGCTGCTACCATGATCGTTTAAAAGCTTTTTAAGTTCATTATTCTGCTGCTGAAGCTGAATGACCTGTTCCTTGAGTTTCTGGACTTCGTTGTCTGCTGCCCACGGTTGCTCCTCATAGTGGCAGAGGTGGGTAGTTCTATTCTTGACACATGAGACACAATGTGGGCGCTGCTTGTCACACTTGATCTTTCTGCGACGGCATACAGTACAGACAGTGGGTACTCTGTATCGAGTCTTTTTATTCTTGATATCCTCTGCAGACTCCATCGTGGCTTTGCTGCTACTGTTGTTGTAGCGTAGTGTTTTATGTTTCTGGTGAAACAGCTATTGTGTATCAGTGAAGGATGAGAAGGGTGGCAAAATAATATTTCACATACATTAAGAGCGTTCCAGTGTACTCGAACGCGTGCTTATAGCGCGACAACCTCATTTTGCCTACATCTGTAATGGTTCTAACTATAAATTGCTTTGCTCGATGTATGAACATGTTTATTGGGGTAAGAGCGCAAGCAAGGCTGCAGAGAAGAGCGATCTCGACCAAGGCAGTGGAATTGGTTGCCCTACTGGATGCTCTCTTAACTTCAGAAAAAGAAAAAAAACTATTATCAATTAGTTCTACATTGGCACCTACAACCATCCTCTATTCAGTTGATGCATAACGGGCGCCCTAGGGCCAGGAACGACTCCAGGATGAAGTGCTCATTATATGGTATCCTATTTGCCCTTAGCGGCTTTAATGGCGTTAAGATGTTCCTTTGGGACTCTATTAATCTGCGAGCAGAGCTTTGCAGGGCTCCATAACCAATATATTTTACTCGCGAATTATGTTTTCTTTTGTTTTCGCGGGGTTGGGTGGTGTATCTGCCAAGAGGGTCACGGGTCAATAGCGTATACCTAATGGTGTAGGGGTGAAGAGTATGGTATATGATATGTGTAGACTTGTTTGTTACCTTTCTACCTCAAACGGACTCATAGCTCTCCCCACAAACAGTGTGCTACCGAACCATTTGTACAGGAAGCACTAAAGATGGCGATGCGTTCAAGGGATCTCACCCTTGACCTTGATGAGAGACGACTCACAATCCTGACCTGGAGCTCGAATCCCGCCTACACCGTGTCCAATAAGCTCATCCGCACGACACTTGACAACACAGTGCAGGATCTCAAAGAGGTGATCAGCGAGCGCTCTTATAATGAAGGTGGTTCGATTAACCCACTCTCACTAGAACTTTCGTACCGCTTTGGCAAGTTGAGGAACTCTGACCCATTGTTAACAGTATTTGAGAATGAGCTTGGCCAGTTGACAGCAACATCGGACCCCATCAGAGTCAGGGTAGAGTTGGATATGTCAAAGCTGCTGCCCAACAAGATTAGGCAATGTACTTTAAATGTCAACTTAAGAACAAGTAGTGGCAAGGTTTTGAGATTGGCCAAGCATATGCACACGACTGTTGAATCTTTGAAATACACCTTGGTTGATGATTTACACTTGGAGAATGGCCTCTCAGATGTCACAGGATTGGAATACAATGGTGGAATTGATACTGCCTTTCAAAATACATCCACGATATCAGACCTCCTTGAACTGGACACAGTCCCATTTGGAGAGCTCAATTTCTTTGTCACCTTAGCCACTGATACTAGGATCAGATTATCGTCGCCGATGGAGAGAATACTTCGGACTAACTACATGTCGGTGAACCTAGACACCACCATTTTCACTGTTAAAAAGTTTATTTTGGATCAGTACTCTGGCAAAAATCCTAATATCACAACTGATAATATCACAGTGATTTACTTTGGTCGTGCGCTCACTAATGACATTAGAATTAGAAACATCACCTCTCCATCCACAGCAGGAAATATGATGGTATTTCACTTCTCTCTAAAGGAACCTGAAAGTGCTGGAACTTCTAAAGGGTTTTGGAACGACCTGAAAAATGGGAAAGCCTTCGAATTCTATCCAAAGGAGCCAAATCCATACTTCGTAACTGAATCACAGAGAATCGAAAGATTGAGAGAACAATTTAGAAACTCGGGCCAGGCTCATGAACCTACTACCATGGACAGATCACAAGGGGTGTTTGTGCAGGAATATATACCAGTTACAACAGGCCGCACTGAATCGTTAGAACATGATCCATCAAGAGCTGTACGTGATACGACAGAAGAAGAACAGAGACCAACTACACCAGAACCGGTAGTTACACAAGTGGGTGTGGTTCCAATAAGAACAACAAATGAGCAAACTGTACCACACGTTGGGCCTCCACCAGAACATTTGATTCCACCAATGGCTCATAGCATACCGAATTCCACTGATTGGATACCGGACCAGCAATTGAGACCAAACATTGCAGAGGCTGATCGCCGCACTCTTGAGGATTTCCTCAAAACGCACAGGCTCCCTAATGGCTCACAGCGGACTGGAACATCCTATGATGCTATCGAAAAGAATGGTCAAACGTTTTTAGTTGATCAGTTAGAAACGCATGAGACTGTTTACAGAATCACAGTTCAGACAATCAATGGACCACGTGAAGTCATGTTATCCTCCTCTCAAGCTATGATTAATGACACTATACCTTCCAAACCATATTTAATGGTAAGCAATGCTGGTTACGCTAAATTGCAGCAGCTAGGCGTTGAAGTTGAGCCACCGGAGTGCCAAAGACAGCGACTACCCACAGTTCAACAAGTGCCACTTGCACCAGTGGTCCCCATTCAAGAACACCAAGGTGATAATAACGAGGCTGCTGGCCAGCAATTGGCCCAAGCAGATCGCCAAGCTGCTGCTGCTCAACGCCGAAATGAATTCCGTGTTGAATTTCGTATGAACTTGAATGGATTTGATATTGCATCGTTAATGAATATTATGCTTTTTGGTATTCGATATTATGTGACTTACTTGATGTTCATTGCTCCTTCATTTACAGGTTACTCTCACCATGCTGTTGTGGTTGCTCTTATAGCCTGGGCAGTGCTATCATACATCTCAGGTAACGCTGCAGCGTTGATTTACAGAGGCATTCTTTCGGTTTTCAATAATGCTTTTGTAAACCAGTTCAATCTTGAGAATCTTACTAGAGGTTTTGCTAAGAATTTCTTGGCCTTTGGTACACGTACTGTTGGACTTGGACCTGTTCAGCGGGCACTTCGCAGCGCACTTATGGACATTGTTTTATTCTTTACAAGCACTTCACCAGCATTGCACAATATGTTCGTAAGTGTGCTAAGGGAGTTGTTGGATGAGCGCATAAACGAGAGAGATGCTCTTCTTGCTCGCTTGCAGGAGCTTGATGCTGCTCTCCAGGATGAAAATGAACCACGACCAGAGCTGATGCCAGAGCTCGATGTTAACGGAACAGGGGCAAATATCCACCATGATCATTAAATATGCGAACAAATAATTCAAATGAAAGGTTCATTAATACAGGCAAAAAATAGAGATGTATGCTTCTTATTACTGTTGTAGAAGGTGCACTAAAGACCAAAGGAGCCCCTGTCATGTGGCGCGAACCGGTCCCTTTTGCTTTAGGTATCAACGTGGAAAAGCACACGTCGATAAGTGAAATCTCACTTGAGCTAGCGATCAGCTCCCATCCACTAAACAGGAAATTCACAGCCTGTGCGCATAGAGAGCTGAGTTTGATTTGCCAGTTTGCAGCACAAACGAAACTAGCAGAATGTCCAGCTTGTTTCTTGCAGCTGGTAAGTTTCTTATAAAGCGAGCAATAACCGATGACGATGACGTACCCGATGTAACCATTCCAGATGATGGTGATCTCGAGGGTTCCAATCCCGTTACGGAGGAAATATTTTCTTCCTGGGCACTGTTTATTTTAATGTTGCTACTGATAATGGCTCTTTGGTCCTCTTATTATTTGCAGCAGCGGAGAATCCAGGCAGTCCACGAAACAGTTCTGTCTATATTCTATGGTATGATTGTCGGACTGGTTATCAGAATATCTCCTGGCCATTATATCCAGGACACAGTAACGTTCAATTCATCATATTTCTTTAACGTGTTATTACCACCGATCATTCTAAATAGTGGTTATGAGTTACATCAAGCTAATTTTTTCCGAAATATTGGTACGATTCTTATATTTGCTATTCCAGGTACTTTTATTAGTGCTTGTGTTCTTGGAATCATCCTCTACATATGGACAGCACTGGGACTTGAGAGTATCAACATATCGTTTGTGGATGCATTGTCAGTTGGCGCTACGCTTTCAGCCACTGACCCAGTCACAATTCTTTCCATCTTCAATGCTTACAAGGTCGACCCAAAGCTTTACACTATCATTTTTGGTGAATCGTTGTTGAACGACGCCATCTCCATTGTGATGTTTGAAACATGTCAACAGTTCCACGATAGGGAGGCACACATCGGCTCTTTCTTTGAAGGTATTGGCTTGTTCTTGATGACATTTACAATCTCTCTGTTGATAGGTGTTGTTATTGGTATAATCGTGGCATTGATATTAAAACACACACATATTAGAAGATATCCACAGATTGAGAGTTGCTTGGTATTGCTCATTGCTTATGAGTCCTACTTCTTTTCTAATGGTTGTCATATGTCTGGTATCGTATCTTTGCTGTTCTGTGGTATCACACTCAAGCATTATGCTTATTACAATATGTCGAGAAGAACACAGATATCCACGAAGTACATTTTCCAGCTCCTCGCAAGACTCTCAGAGAATTTTATTTTTGTCTATTTGGGACTTGCTCTATTCACTGAAGTAGAACTGGTATACAAGCCAATGTTGATCATCGTGACTACAATATCAATTTGTTTGGCACGTTGGGCTGCTGTCTTCCCTCTATCAAGAATTATCAACTGGGTGAATGCTCGCCGTCAAAAGAATCAGAGCGTCCCTGATGAAATTCCATACCAGTACCAAATGATGATTTTCTGGGCTGGTCTTAGAGGTGCCGTTGGTGTAGCGTTGGCTATGGGTATTCAGGGTGAGTTCAAATCTACTTTGCTTGCTACGGTCCTTGTTGTTGTTGTCTTGACTGTCATCCTCTTCGGTGGTACTACTGCTGGTATGCTTGAAGTCCTCAATATTAAAACTGGTTGTGTTACAGAGGATGAGAGTGATGATGAGTTTGATATCGAGGCACCAAAAGCTATTTCAACAAACAACATTCTTTCATCGAGAAGACAAAATGCTTACTCTGACTCTGCTCCAAGTGGCACAAGATCTCGCCAGAGTCCAAATATGAGTGCTCAGGAAGACTTACTCAGAGACGACGATGTTGTAGATGTTGATGGTATTCCTCCATTGGTAACTGCTCAAGGGTCATCCACTGCGGGGGGTATTGTCCAGGATATCTTACAGATGGACGACAGAGTCAAATGGTTCCAGCACTTTGATGACAAGATTCTCAAGCCAGTGTTCCTTGATAATGACTTGGCTTCTTCGAGGAGAAACAGTAAAGATGGTGGCAGTAATATCTGAACGTATAAACTATACATACATACATACATATATATATATGTATATATATATATATATATACATTTTTTGGTAGTTGATAAATCTTACTTTTCTACTATAGTTTCACAGTTGAGTTATAAAAAAAAACTAGTAAACAGGATAATCATATGAAAATTGAACTCTAACAAAACTAAATTAACTGTGCCTTATATCCTAAATTCATTTTTGGGTGTGTGTATATGCTCTCTGAAAAGTAGTATCAAGTTAACAATGGTAAGAATATTAACCTGTGATCCAATTAGATGAAAGCATCTTCGTCATCATCATCATAGTATTCGTCATCGGAGCCATCAGTCAGCTGTTCAAAGTTCAATGGATAACGCAAGATGGCACCAATACCACCGAAACCGGTAACAAACTGAGCACCCTCGGATGATTTGTCAGTGACGAATTCCAAGCTGGAACCGAAGTTTTTGTAGTTCTCAGCTAACCATTCGAGCAGTGGCATCTCAGAAATCAATTCCATTTCCGAGCCGGTGTCCTTGTCAAGAGACAATGTCTTATCCTCCTTACCTGGTTCTTGGAAGAGGACAACTTCTCTCTCCTCAGAGTCCTTGTAAACGTAACGAGTGAACTCCAAATTCTCATAAACAATGACAGTCTCACAGGAACCAGCCTCCAAGGCCTTCAGGGTGTCAGAAAGACCGTAACAGAACTTACCAGTGTCCTGAGAAATCTCGTCAAAGAACTGCGTAATGAGCTTCTTCTCTTGAATGAACTTAACATTGGCCAAGGCCTCAGCAGAGAGCTCAATGGCCTGGTTGAAACCATTCTCACCACCATAGGAAATATCAACAATTTTAACAATCTTCTGCTGTAATCTTAAGTCGAACAAATCGGACTTGGAGAGTTCATTCTTGAAGTCAGCAGAACCACCGAGAACGAGACCATTGACGTTCACCTTATCGTTTGTAATGAAACATTGCACAGCTACCTCGGCAACTTTTCTGATATAATTGTGTCTCTTCTCGTCTCTCAAACGTGCAAAACGAAGAGCAGATTGACCACCTCTTCCGTGCTTCTTTGGAAGGTCGACAGTGAATTTAGTGATGACGTTTCTTGTGTTACCAGACAGGACACCAAAGAGAGATCCAGAACCATCCATAATGATGAAACCATAGTTGTCATCTGCCTCAAGCAGCTCTGAAAGGGCCTCTGTATGGAACTTATTATCACACATGTAGAGCTTGGTATTGATAGGCTTGAAAGGCTCAAAGTCAATGTTGAGCTTCTTCTCCTTACCTTCCTCGGTGATGACATCACCACAGTAGATCACGAGACCGTTTGGAGGCACCTTGGAGTAAAGTTTAAGCTTCTGCTGTGTGGATGTAATTGCAGAGAGTACAGACTGTCTGTTGACACGTGACTTAATGTTTGAAGCGGTACCGTACTCGTCAGTAAGCATCTTAGTATAGAAGGACACCTGGGACTTTGGAGGGATGATGAGCGAAATCATGGAAGTACCATTACCTCTGGCCAGCTCAAGCGCCTTGATAAGCTTCTTGACCTTCCAGATCTCAATGTTCTTTTGGGCTTCGTCTTCTTCCATTGTTATCTGTGGTATGAGCAGTGGAACCGGGGAAAACCCTTGCGTTGCTTCTCTCTATGTAAAGATTTCATCTGTGTGCTTTTTTCGGTGTTGACATAAATTTTTCGGATCGGTACTACATATACGCAGTATTGACCCTTAAATATAGTGACAAGCGTAAATTTGGGTATTATGTAAATATATTCGCGAATTACTAGGGGATCGCGGGTTGCGGTTGTCTGTCTTGGAACCGTGTTTGATTGATTTATACAGGCTCGCCTGCTATCAAGCTGCGTTTACTTGAGCTTACAGGGAAAAAACAGGTGAAACAATGGCACTCAAGGCACGTAACATATTTAAACGTAACGAGCGAGAGGAGAACCACGAGTCGGAGTCGGACTCAGTGAGTGAGGATGAGATTGATATTAAGAAGGAGAACAACAGAAGACCGAAGGAGAACAACTTTACACAACAACAGTTGAAGGCTGTACACCCTATCATTACACCAAAGTATGTGATTCCTCTCTTTTTAGGGCTTGCTGTTTTCCTCATTCCGCTTGGTGCTGGTTTGCTTTACGGATCCTATCAAGTGGAAGACATAACAATCTTTTATGAAAAGTGCCAAACACTCGCTAGCCAGAGCTACTACACAGACATACCATCCAAGTATTTTACTGCAAACTTCCACAGCAACCTAACGATAACCCCAAAGTGGAAATATTCTCTTAATGAATCGGAAAGTGATGCAGATGAGCAGGGCCTTTGTGAGATCCAATTCCAAATTCCAAACGACATTGGCCCAGCTGTGTACTTAATGTACCATGTTGAAAACTTTCACGCTAACCATCGTCGTTTTGCTAGATCATACAGTGAGGACCAGATTCAGGGTGATGCTGCTTCTTTGAAAGATATTAAGGATACTGTTGGTCAAAACTGTGAACCATTATCTCAGAATGCTGATGGTATTAGATATTACCCATGTGGACTCATTGCCAACTCTATGTTCAATGATACATTCACTTCACTCTCAGGTATCAATGATACTTCTTCAGACTATGACATGACCACGGATGGTATTGCATGGGCCACAAACTCTAACAGATTCAAAAAGACTAAGTACACTCCATCAGAAGTTACCCCACCTCCAAACTGGGTCAAGAAGTTCCCAAATGGTTACACTGAAGACAATATGCCTGATATTTCTACTTGGTCTGATTTCCAGAACTGGATGCAGACACCAGGATTACCTAAGTTCTCTAAACTCTCGAGAAGAAATGACAATGACGTGCTCAGTGCTGGTACTTATTCCATCACTGTCGGTCTCCATTGGCCTGTCACCGAGTTTGACGGTAAGAAAGCAGTTTACCTCACTACAAGATCTATCATTGGCGGAAGAAACCCATTCCTCGGTATCTGCTGGATCGTCGTTGGTGGTATCTGTCTGGTCCTTGGCGTGGCCTTCCTGATAATCCATCTTATTGTTCCAAGAAAGATGGGTGATGTTTCCAGACTCAGCTGGAACATGGAGAAGGAGAATATGATGCAGTAAGTAGTAAATAGTTTTATATATTAATTTTTTTTCACTCCGAGCTACATTTAGTAGGATAGTTGTGGTAGAAGCATTAATTAGCATGCCAATTGATATTCGCGAACTCGTTTGTTTGTTTTGATTTCACAACTCAATTAAAGCCCAGGATAATAACATCAGAAACCCCTGTCATTTTACACATAATAGGCACAAACTCTGCGATAAACAAGTTTAGCACAGCGGTCATAGATTTTGTTTTGGTATTCATCAGGTGCCATTTACTTTCTTTTGCTGGCCACTTACGTCCTCCCTCAGTAATTTCACACAAAACACAACAGCGAGCCATTCTCATCACTATCGCACTTGTACCTCCTCAAACTTGTCGTAATGGACCCCAATATCACCAAGTTTGAACTGCTTGATAGGTTTAAGGAGGACGAAGAAGGAATTGAGGAACTCTCAAGGATAGAAGAGTCAGAGCTCTTACAATCACCTAGATTCAAACGCCTCCAGTCATCATCACCACCGCGTTCTAGTTCGTCCTCTCCTTCGAAATCATCGCAAAGCAATGACCACAATTCATTTGATGCAATACCAAAATTGGAGTACAAAAAGAGTTGTCCGCTTCTCAGAACACCCACGAAGCCTAAAACACCAAAGATTCCTTTACAACCACACAATGCCACTCGTCCGCAGTCGGCTAGGTTCCTGCCAATATCACCGTCCAAGTCACACCATCAAACAAGGCTCCCAGATATGAGAGTCTCGCTCACACCGGCACAAAGAATGGAAAAGAGACCAGGAAGGCTGCTTAACACCAAAGACATACTTTCGCAGTATGAGTTCAAAGAGACAATTGGACGGGGTGCATTTGCTAATGTCTACAGGGCAATCAATAGGCACACAGGAAACGAAGTTGCTGTCAAGGAGATCATCATTGAAGACGACGACAATATCTTGGAATTGATGTCAGAAATTGACCTATTGAAAGTCTTGAAACATAAAAACATTGTGAAGTACCATGGATTTCTACGAAATGACAAGAAGTTGTTTATTTTTCTTGAATACTGCTCGGGCGGCTCTCTCAGGAATTTGTACAAAAAGTCAGGCCCTCTATCAGAAGAGCAAGTAGCGAACTATATGATTGAAGTCTTGGAAGGTTTGCTCTATCTTCATGCTCAGGGCGTGGTCCACAGAGATATTAAGGCAGCAAATATTCTCCTAACCAGCAAAGGAAACATCAAATTGACGGATTTTGGAGTCTCCACTAAAGTCACTACAAAAACGATCAAGACATATTCTATTGCAGGAACACCGAATTGGATGGCGCCTGAGATTATCTCAATGGATGGCACCTCCACTGCATCGGATATTTGGTCATTAGGTGCTACCGTTGTTGAACTTATTGCTGGTGAACCCCTTTATGCACACTTGAATGAGATGGCGGCGCTCCATGCGATTGTAACAGACGAATATCCACCTATTCCACAGTTCATTACACCTTTATGCAAAGACTTCTTGATGAAGTGTTTTGAGAAGCAGCCCCAGAAAAGAGTCTCAGCCAGAGAGCTTCGTGAACACGGTTGGCTCAAGGCACTTAAGTCAGTTCGACCACACACTATTGTTGACTCCATCAAGCTACATCACAAAAAGTCAAAATCAAATCAGAACATCAATGAAAATGACTTTAATTCAATCAAGAGACACAATACCAAAAAGTTTTTGCCAATGGATATCACCACATTTAAGCATTCAAATATGGATCTGAGTCTCCTCATTGATAACGAATTGGCAGATGAATTCAACGATTTAGACATCAAAAAAGCAGATCTAGAATACAGTACTAACGTATTTGATCCAGTCATACCCAACCCAGCTGGTTCTAAACTAGACAGTATCAAGCAATCACTTCTTGATTCACCTTACGAAGAGGCCATTATCCAGAATGAAATCATTCTACTCAAGTCTGATACCGAAGCTGTCACTACGTTTGGTGCCACACACATATATTGTATCATCGAATCGGTGGAGAATGGAGGCGCTGAGACCATTGGCTCATGTCGATCACTATTAGAGCTTTTGCATACCCTTTTAACGTCATCCAGGAGACTATCTGAGTTATTCGTCAACATTGGTGGCATTCCGTTCTTAACCACTTTGACTGGTAGAAATACTGATCGGGAAATGAAAGGGAAGGCAGTGAAGATTTTGTGGATATTGTTAGATTCTGATGTAAATAATCTCACGTTGTTTATCAAATCTGGCTGTTTAAAAAGAAGTTTGAGACTTCTTGAAGAAGATTGCATTCAAGAGCCTGACTTGCTAAGATTCATTACCCATGTGATCCACACCGCATTTAAAGAGCGCATTGTTGCACAAGAGATATTACAGTTAATTACTTTGGGATTTTCTCACTTTCTTGATTGGATAGCAGTTTTGATGTTGCACTTTGTTAACCACTCTGATCCTGAGTTTGTCGAGGTCTGTATCTCCATTATCATTTACAGCCGAGGATCAGCATTGCTGAAACCGAAGCCAATACTTCTCAACTCCATTTACAAGATTCATGACAAGCTCACAAAAAGGCAACAAATTCGTCTTCTTAAATTTATTAAGTCATTTAACACGAATAACCTCCCGGATAGTTCCATTCTTGTGAAATTTCTTGTCAACACTTTAAAACGGACATCTACCTCCAAGCCATTGGACAACGAAATCCTCAATTTGGCATGCTCTATGTTATTCAATGTCTGTCATTTGAACCATGTGAGGCAAGTGGATTTGATTAAACACGGAGGGTTGCCTATTTTGCAAAAGTTATTGAGCACTACCTTGCCATGTACTGAATTTATTATACCGTTGTTATGTGGGTTATCGTTCAATGAAGCGTTGACCTCTAAATTTATGAAGACTAATACTGGTATTTTGGAGGAGTATTTGGAGTTGTTAATTGATCCAGTATGGCAAGCGAATGCCATGGATTCTTTGGTTACGTTGTATGATCGCGTTGGAAGTGATAGGATCCCACGATTATTGCTTTCTAACCACTGTCAGTTCTTGATCAAGGGAATACTGATGGAAAACACCTTGAACTCTGAACTTTTCATCAACCGGCTGGTTAAGTTCTTAATGTTCTATTCCAAATCTATGGTTATCAATCAGATTAGATTGCTGTTGTTTAACCACAATGAAATTGTGAGCTCTGTTTTTCACAAGATTGAAAAGCATAGATCGGAGCATGTTATCAGAGTAGATCTTTTCAAGTTGTTGAAGATATTGTCAGTTAACAACCATGGAAGTGAAAACTTTGATAAAATTGTTACATTTGTTAAGAAGTTCAACGCTAATAAAGTGTTAATGATTGACCAATTGGTTCAAGAGATTCTCAACAATGAAACTAATAAGGAAAACAACATGATGAAACCACCTTCGTTTAATATCTCGGGTGTACTATCACACAGTGTTGTTGAGTGAACCATGCATCCACTCATATATATATATATATATAGATAATGACTAACTATTGCATATGAATATCACTATTTTTGTACCTAATGGTGGTAATGAGCCAATCATTTCACCCAACTCCTTGTTGTAACTTGGGTTACTCAATTCAATCTTTTTTACTCCTCGTAGTTTAAAGGCTCTGATTGCATTATGCACCGCAAGATTGCTAGCAAACTGTGAGCCTAGCTCTGAGTAACTTCTGAAATACTCAACCATGTTATTTCTTACATTCTCTACCTTTGGGTCCTGAAGTGCTTGAGCTCGACAGAAGAGTTTTAAAATAAACTCCATTGCCTTTACATGATGATTTTCAAAGTTGCGATTATGCTTATGCTCTAATTCTTGAATTATCACCAATCTAGCAGAAAATGATAGGTATATCTTGATTTGCGCCAAACAATCAAGGTTCTATTGATGCCATGTCTTCTATTTTATCTTTCTTCTTCGGAAGATGAGGATCTCTCCTGTTAATAGCTACAAAGAAGCAGTTACACACAACACTTTCCACTTCATTTGGTGATATCCAACGACTTGCAGTACCTTTCTGCAAATACCTCGAATCTATGAAAGCATACAGTTTCGTGAATTGATCTATAGTCATTGTCACCAAGGTATTTTTACTGTAAATATCAAAATATTCCGTTCTAGAAAATTCACGATGGAACATAGGATAACTGATACTTCCCAAAATTGTGAATTCGGTCACTTCGGAGCATTGAAACGTTAACTTTTCACAGCAGAACAGTCTCTGATCTCTTCCAAAGATGAGACCTCTCTAAGCTGTTTACTTAAGTAGGGTGGGATATCACCAATGAGACCGCGCGAGATTCTTTTGGCCGCACGAAGGAATTCCTTACGAGGTCTTTTTCGATCAATGTCCAATTGCTTCCTTATTGGGATTATCAAGGTAGGTAAATGCCGTTTTTGTGTTGTATTTTCTGTTATAAAATAAATGAGGTAGATCGAGGAGAAATCAGATTGTGTCAACCCGCGGATCAGTGCAGTTGAACATACTTTCACCAGAAGTAGAAGTTATCGTGAAACATTCTTCCGCGAATGCATCGTATATCCAAAACCACCCTTGATGAAAATGTACGTAATAGGAAAGGCGGAGCAACAAGAGCTCATCTAGACAAAACACTAAAGTATAGGAAATATTCCATTATTTTACTTTGAATTCAGCATATAGTAAGAACTTCTGAAATTTGATGAATCATTACGTCTGGTGTAGTGAAATTGAGTAAATTGCTGAAATTTGTTAGCTCAATCAGCCTCGTACTTAAGAACTTGCTTACAACTCTTCGAAGAAGGAGCTGCTCCCCTCTCTTCTTTTACCCCCCCAATCCAACCCCTCGATCGTCTAGATTAACTGGAATAAGCAACTTGAAGTCATTACACTTACTACAGTAAACAATTGAATTATAGATACTACCTATTAGAGAACTAAGGCCTTCTCCTAAACCCCTAATCTCTGCTATGCTTACCAACCCATTTAGATAACCCCATCACCGGCCAGAGCCCTCCGACTTTTGTCAGCGGTGCTCTGTCTCGACCCGCCGCGTTGCCAACTGCCGCTTCGCGCCCACCGTTGCTTGCAACATATAAAAAGCCACCCTTTTCTCCCGTTTCAACTCCTTTATCTTTTATTTCCTCTAGAATATCCCTACACTTCAATCAATTCGCACAATGGTCGCCCAAGTTCAAAAGCCAGCTCCAAAGTTCACCAAGACCGCCGTCGTTGACGGTTTGTTCGAGGAGGTTTCCCTCGATGCTTACCTTGCCCAAGGTAAGTGGGTTGTCCTCGCCTTTATCCCATTGGCTTTCACTTTCGTCTGCCCAACTGAGATCATTGCTTACTCTGAGGCAGCTAAAAAGTTCTCCGAGAAGGGTGCCCAGGTGCTCTTTGCCTCAACCGACTCAGAGTACTCGTTGCTGGCCTGGACCAACGTTGCTAGAAAGGATGGTGGTCTTGGCCCAGTTGACATCCCACTTATTGCCGACACAAACCACACCCTTTCTAAGGACTACGGCGTTTTGATTGAGGAGGAGGGTGTCTCTCTTAGAGGTATCTTCATCATTGATCCAAAGGGTAACGTCAGACAGGTCACCATCAACGACTTGCCAGTCGGCAGAAACGTTGAGGAGACCTACAGATTGCTCGAGGCCTTCCAGTGGACTGAGGAGCACGGTGAGGTCTTGCCATGCAACTGGACACCAGGTTCTCTAACCATCAAGCCAGAGGTTGATGCTTCCAAGGAGTACTTTGGTAAGGCTAACTAAAAGGCTATTTGATCTCAATCCTTTAACCGGATTAGCCCTCATGTATGATTTGCATTTGGCACCTTGATGGTGACAATTGGGTAATTTATATCGACAGGAGGAAGGGAATGGTTCTGCTTTTTCTGTTTATATTTGACTTATTTCCTTTTTTATAAATGACTGATATTATTGTTAAAATGGCAATTAATCTTTGTGGATTACATAAACGAGCGGCATTCAACAAACCTGCTACACGTTCAATTGGAAGATCAGAGATGCACGTTAGTTGGATTTCAATGCAAATTGTTGCGCCATTTTTACCCCTTTCGGGATAATCCGCTTCAATTTCCTTCTAAAGTAATTTCCATACTAGAAGATTTTAAGGCCATTCGCGCAACCCCTCTATGATCACTGATTGTTGGTGCTCAAAACTAAGAGATCATCTATCTTTGTTGTACCAGTATAGTCTTACTATTCATGTTCTCTATCTCATATGAATAAAATGACCCAGCAGGTGTTCAAATTTTCCAAATTCGTTGTGAATGACCAGGTAGGTTGTGAATACCTGATAGCCAGAAAAGAATAAACCAAATAATACTAACAGTTAATCACAGGTTTTCTATGTATGTTAAGACTAATACAGTTCATCTCGTGTCAGTATACTCACAACGCCAAAGAAATCCAAATTCACTTATGCATTGGTGAACCTTAAACCAATTGTCCCAGGGCATGTACGTGCGCATTATCCTTCTTCTATATTTCTTCCTGAAGTCTTGTTAACTAACAATGCAAACTCCAAAAGGTTCTTGTAGTCCCTCTTCGAAATGTGCAAAGACTAAAAGAACTCACGGATGAAGAGTCCATGGACTACATAATGTCCATCCAAAAAGTTCATAAATTTATTGAAAGCATTTACAGCGCAGATTCACTGAATATTGCTATCCAAGATGGTCCAGAAGCCGGGCAATCGATTCCACATCTTCATACACACTTAATTCCAAGGCACAAGATTAACAATATGGGAAATAAGGTATATGAACTAATGGATTCCCAGGAGTATGATATTGAAGAAAGCTTGAAAGAATTCTATCTCAGAAAGGAAGCCAAGAATAACGAAAATTATACTGTCAAGCCGGATTCTGAGAGATTTCCAAGGACCCCAAATGAGATGAAGGAAGAGGCAAAATGGCTAACAAAAGAGTACTTGAAACACTCTGGTGAACAGGCCTCGTTCTAAGATATAGTAATTACTTCTTTTTTGCTGTTTGTCCTCATTATTTATTAGAGTACTACATACCTACTTGGTTGTAGTTATACGTTTCATCGATGACATTAAAATTGTATACACAGGTTAAGTTGATCTATAAAAGATTGCTAATTCAGTTGGAATCCTCATGAGCATATCTCTCAGCACGCTTCTCAGCGTTCAGTTTAGCGACCCTTTCATTTCTCAAACGTTCACTACCATAGTATGACTTTTTACCTGGTCTGTGCTCTCTAAGTGGTTCGCCTTGTCTAAACTTCTCCACCTGGTTCAAAATGTATTTCCTGTCAGCAGTCTCAATACCTTTCTCCTTCATACCTTTACCAGTGCTTTGGAATAGTTCCTTCCATTCTGTGAACTTGTCCTCATGCTCTGAACACTTGCGCCCAATCTTCGACAGAAAGGTCTTTACATCAGGTATCTCCTTCGTTGGCTTAGGAACAGCACTGGTAGAATATGAAGCCCTTTGTATCAGCAAAGTAAATGCTCTTCTTGCAAACATATCTGCCGACTGAGTCTTATTGGTTATCCTTCTTTAATGCCTATATGTAAAAGTCCTTGATGTTCCTTTCGCCAAGGCATCAGCCATTTTTTCACCACTCCTGTGATTATGTCATCACCCAAATCTTTTTTCGCGAACTCTAGCGTATACAAAAAATTTGAGATCCAGAAGTGTAAACAAAGGAAACGCCGTAACTTCTCTTGTTGTTTGTCGCTAAGTTCATTTATTTCATAAAAAATTGGCGTATTTCTCTGGTAAGTGAGATTTATCCCGTTAAATTGGTAATTTAAACATCCAGTTTTGCGATTTAAGTCCTTCCGGGGCTATTTCAACTCTGCACCACCCAAGTTAAACATCACATTACACACCGACCTTCAGAGTAAGACTCCAAAAAGCACAATGAGCTCATATCCAATTCGGACAACAACCACATCTATATCAGCGTACCACTATCACTCTATTTTTAGTGACGTCTGCTCAGCTCGGTTTGGAAAACTTGGACGCTTTCTTGCCATTGCCTCTTGGGCAATAACACTCATCACATCACTAGGATCTAGTAAGTCATGGTGGAGCACAATACTTCCTGTGTGGTCAACCCCAAATTTTATTGGCTTTTTCCTTCTAGCATGCCTAAGGAAAAATAACTTGCATGTCGACTTCTTAGGCTACAAGACATTATCGAACCAATTTATTGGCCAGCTGTTGAACAAGAAGTTTGCCATAGCCATAGTGTTCAACACAATTTCTGCCTTGATCTTCTTTGGCCTCCTACACTCACAGCTTGGCCTCACTATTACAGCCATTGCTAAAAAGCACCAATATCCACCATTGAATGACCAATTTGTTTTTTATTACTATATCTCCTTCTATATCTCATTATTTTACTCAGTGCAGCATGCAGTGTTTGACAAGGATAGATTGGTGTTCACGTATGGTAAATTTCACGCTCATCCTAAGCAGGCAATTATTAATAAGATTCCAATTATGTTTTCTACTACAATTCTTTTGAGCATCTCCTCAATAACCAGTGGATCCTTCCTTTACTTTTTCGTTCGTTACTGGATATATGATTTTGTGTTTGTGACATTAGGATTGGTCTACTCCTTGAATCAGAACTATCCTTCATACAATGTATCATTCTTCTTCTGGGTAGAGGTCTCAATGGTTGCTTCACTCATGATCTTCAGTTGGGAGATTGTGGATGCCGCTTTTAATGCATATATGTCAGTTGGTTGTCTACACCGTGGCCACACTTTGTCAGAGCTTTCCACAGATCCATTGGACACGCTACTAACAGGTCTGAGATCTGAGAAGTTATTCACCAAATTGACAGCATTCCAAGAGTTAGCTTTCATTGCTAAAATTGATGATAGTGAACGCAGAACGGCCATTTATAACAGAAATAACAGAAGAGAGTTTGCATGGGGTGAAATCCTCCAAGAATGTGAAAAGGTCATTATGACAAACAACGCTAATATTATTCGCTCGTTGTCTCAAACAGCAGCGCCATCACCAACGAAGCTGATCCACAAACGTGACACGAGAGATCAGCAGATATTTGGCCGTGATTATTACTCACTTGAACGAGAGAGCAGAGACGACGAGATGTTCAGCAGAGCTAAAGTTATACCAATAACTGATTCGCAAACATTCTTTGATTCAAGCGTAATCCCGATGGTTGTCACTAACATCAAGGAGATCATCACTTTGACCAAAGCTTACTATCTCAAGTTTGTGACTTCTGAATTCGGGATGCCATTCAGACACACTGCCACCAGAGAGGCTGAGTTCCTATGTCCTACGGCTGTCATTGTAGGTAATGCAATTATCGCAGTTTCCTTGCTCGGTACGCATGCTTACAATGAGGACAAGAAAGGTACAGTTTCTTCTACAATTACAGAGATCTTGGAGATCTTAGAGAAGTCTGTTTCTGTGTGTGGTAGGTTTGTGCAGAACCCACCAGCACACCTCGTAGAGACTGGTGAGGATAACCTTATAACTTTGTTGCACGAACTGTCTATGAATGCCTTCTTTGAGTTGACCGTCCAGTACAACAGTGTGCTAAAAGACCTTGTACTATCTCCGGACGTATACCGTCTTGTGAACTGGACATTCGAAACTCTCAGCCATGATGATTCTATGGAGTGATTGATTCAGTTCAAAGAGTCTAGATAATTTAAGAAGTTTACTGCCGTATGCTTATGTGTAGAAGTATTACTGATACTTGAGTATAGACACATCTCTATTCCCTGTAGGTGTCGAGCAGGAGAGCATTTCGCGGTCTCTCAATATTGGGGTGCATGGTACGGGCACCCGTATGGTCATTTGACCTCCTCCGAAACCCGGGCCGAGAAATGGATGGTTCGCGTGCCAATCAGCGCCAACCCGAAAACAATCATCCATGTAGTTTTCTCTTCCCTTCTCTCTTCTCTCTCCACACTTTTCTCCGAAGAGTTCAATAGACAAGAATCATCCACAAACAGAGTCAATGATGTTCTCCCTTACAAAGGTTGGTCTCCAGTCCCTCAGAACTGTCAGCAGACAGAGCACTCTCAAAAGCATCTCTGCCACTGCTTTCCACACCTCCACCATTAGCAAGTTTGATATCCCATTCTTGAAGCAGATCCCACAACCACCAGGCTACATCGTTGGCACTGTTAATGACGCTTACGTTGGCCCAAAGGCCTCTAAATCCCACGGTTCCTTGCACTGGACTGCTGAAAGAATTATCTCCATTGGTCTTGTCCCACTTGCTACTGTTCCATTTGTAACTGGCTCATTTGCGCCAGTGCTCGATGCAACTTTTGCTGGTCTTATACTAGCACACTCCTTTATTGGTTTCCAGTCATGCATTATTGACTATATTCCATTGAGAGTCTATGGTAAGCAGCATGACTATGCCATGTGGCTTTTGTCTTTGGGTACAGCCGTTGCTGCCTATGGTATTTACTTGATTGAATCTGAAGATGTGGGTTTGACTGGCTTGATGAAGAAATTATGGGTTAAGCCAGAGGAAAAGAAGTAAAGACGATGTTGTTCAAATATCTGTAAACGCATATACCTGTCTAACACATGCATAAAACCATAAGTCTGTTCCCGTTTCTGTTCTTGACCTTTAGCTCTGTTGCGGTAACACCAAAGGATCACAGCAAAGTCAATTCTGGGGGGGGGGGAAACAAAGTGCTACGTGCTTCTTCCGATATTGATAAACTATGCTTTTTCTTTTGTTGGTTCCATATATTTAATTCTGGTTGGGTTCTTTTTGATTCTAAATATTCACATCTATTGTATTTCTTGAAAAAAAAGTAGTTGACTTCTTCCTCTTGCATTACATTTCTGACCGATATTTGCTGTTAAAAATGTCATGTATATAAGCTGTTTTACAACATGAAAGTATCAGGTATGACAATGATTGGTGCAAAAGATATATCCAGAAATAACAATCAATTAACCAATTTTCCTCTTGCGAAATGGTGGATCATCTTCTGCAGTCTTACTTTCAGCGATGCTCTCATCCGTAATCTCAACAGCATCATTGGCCTCACCGTCATCAGCCTGAATATCGGACACTTCATCTTCTTCTTCATCGCTGGCATCCTGGCTGTCACCGGAAGGCATGCATTCCACTTCAGCTGTGTTACGAAGCACTCCTATGGCGTGCCTTTCATTACTATCACTCTGTGCAACGCCGGACAGCTGTAAAATATATTCATAAGCATCGTCAACTCTCCTGCTAAACCTTTGTAGATCTGATACAAGATCACTAACTGTCTTAGCACCATACCTCTTGGATAAGTCTTCCTTATTCGACTCCGAGCCAAGAAGAACGTCACGACCACGAGATGATTTTACTTTAACAACTTCCTCTTGGCCTAATAGCGTGGCATCAATAACTTTCAATGTAATAGATTCAGCAAGAAAGACTTCTAAGTCAATTTTAGAAGTGAATTCCAATTTTTTTTGCAAATATGAGTATTGAAGTCTCTGGGTTTCAAGAGAGATTAGTATTCAGCTCCGTCGCAAAAGTGGCGGGCAGCATAAAAGAAATAACTCACATTACTCTTGAGTGCCTCGCTGGCAAGACTCAATTGTTTAAGTTTGAAGATAGCCCTTGGAGTGAGTTCCATAAACAAATCCGTATTCTTTATGTAGTATGTGTAGTCCCCAAAGCAAAACAGCTCCACTGTGTTCTTAACCTTGGCGTCCTGGAAAAGCTCAGTTGCTCTGATGTCAAAGCGCAGCTCATTGTATCCAAATGTCGATTCATCTTCTAATAATGGCAGTATGCTATCCTCTGTCTTCATCTTTAGGTGTAGGAGTTTCAACTCTTTATAGTGTTTTGTTTAATAAACAGTTAATTAATTTCGTATATATGAGAACCGATTGTCTCAACGCGGGGTTTCGAGCCTACTGTGGACATCCGAACATCACCACCAAATGTAAACACAACCTGTTTAACAAACATATTTAATCAGTATGACACTCAGTTCCTTATTTTCACAGACATCTGCTAAAGGGATAGGTAATCCACACAATGAGTACAGAGAGGGTACGGCTTCCCCGACAGAGGATCGTCAATCTCCGTGGCTACAACACCAAATCTGCTGGTAAGCGCTCCCCAGCAGGGGCCCCACTAAGGCCATCTACACCAGCTAGCGCAATCGCTACTCGCAACACAGCATCCACACAAGAGACGTCCCAAAAGTCGGCAGTACCTCCGTTAGTAAAGGATACCCCAGATTATATTCAGCATTTGGTCAAAAAGCTATTTTATCCAAACCTGGAGTGTTCCAATTACCGGGATGTCCTACCGTCTCTTACATCCTCAAGCGCTGTCGATATTCAATTATATGCCCTCATCGGGTTATTATTCAAGGCTTTCATACACAAGTGGTACAAGAACATCACAGATGACACTGAATTTACTTTGGAGCTTGTTTCTGTGGTTGCTCAAATGACACGAAAATTGGAATCAAGAGTGACCGGAATGGATATCATGGAACTATTATTAGATGACATACCATTCATTTTGGATCAACACCTCAAAGCATACCGTAAGGTGCTGAAGGAATTGGGATCATCATTTCTACCGTTTGATACAATAGATACTGGTTATGACTACCTCTCAAGTCATAGGGCCTTTGGGAAGAAGCCTGAGGATAAAGATCTATATTTAAAGATGCTCTCTAATATTGTACTGGAGAAGCTACTCCCCCCTGATGAACAAAAGTCGGAATTGGTTAACAAGTTCGTTAGCGCAGTGGTTGGTGATATGCTTTTAAAGATCATCACTACCAAGATCTCACAACCGTACCAGATCTTTGAGATTATTACACTTGTTTGCAAAGTATTGGTCAGCGATGACGGGAAGACACAAGGTGAAGAAAAGAACGGCGATAAGAAAGAGGAAATCCTGAAAGCAAGAACACGGTCTAATAAGATTACAAGTACAATTTCTTCGCTCAGTCATTTTATTGCTGACACTACCTCATCAAACCGCACAAGTTCAAGACCTCGAAAGAAGAAGGTTGCCTCTCTCCATATATTCTCCTTTCTCAATAACCTTTTTTTAGTGGATGCTCACAGACCTGTCCTTTTTGCCATATTTAAATCAACAGTCCCAATTCTCAAACAAGAGAAACTCAACCACATTCTTTATAACCTTATCCAAAACAAGCTTATCACTCCAATCTGCTCAGAATCCCTTATTGCGACCGTTGTCAAGGCTGGAAGGAACAACTTATTCCCTATTGATGAAGGCATGGGACCCCCACGCATCGAGCCAGACTTGGAAGAGTTTGAACAAATAAGACAAACCACCAAAAACTACCTAGTTAGAGTATGCAAGAAATTCCACCCAATGGCTTATATACTATTGGCCACTACAGATGAGGAATTGGATGATGTTATTGATGACTTTTTGACAAGTTTTGAACATCCAAGAGTTAATGAACATTTAGTTGTCAAGTTGATCGATTTGCTTATATTGAGGCTATTCCCCGAATTAAGCGAGAGTCCTCGTAATGACTGATGGTTATATTGTTAATACAAATGTAGTTTGTTAAATGATGAGAAGTGTACATACAATCATATTGTCCTCTGACCAAACCTTTCGTTGAAGTTTTTAAGCAAGTCGGTTACTTCTTCATTAAAATACCCGGCACTATCAACAAAACCATCCCATAGATCAGTAGAATAATGGATAGGAACAAGTTGTTTGTGCTCCTCAAATCCAACTTTTAAAGAAACATATGCGGAGTGAAGGCCAATGGCTTCATGGTGAGTGTCTTCATCGCCATAGCGAGTATCATTGAATAGCGGTTGCTGTAGAAGTTGTCCAAAATGACGTCTGATCTGGTGTTTGCGCCCAGTTAAAAGTTGAACAACAGCAAGTTGATATTTCAGACGCCTTTCTTTTGTTATTATAAACTGGGTCTGTTCGATTGCTCCTTTTTCGTTTGTCGTTTCAATCGTTCCAGTAGTCTTTTCCTTGTCCAAAAATTTGATAGCCTTGGAATTGGATGTTCTCGTCGAAGTGTTAATCAGAGCAACATATCTCCGGGTAAAGCGATACCCAAAATTGCCACCCATTCGTAAGTTTCTCGAAATCATGCTAGCAGTCCTTGAGTCCTTGGCAAATACTACTGCTCCCGTGACATTCTTATCCAATCTATGCACAGTTCTAATCTGCGGGTCAACTTCAGTCAATAAGTTTGCAACCCCTTTTGTCCAGCGGGAGGGTATCATATGTTTTGAGTCATCCTGTATACCAATCCCAGAGTTCTTGTTTACTATGATAAACTTGGGGTGATCAAAGACAAGCTGAAAATATTTTTGATAGGTTTTGAGTCTAAGGGCTATGCAATTATTGGATATGATATGACAAGCTGAATTGGGACCACTGGAATACAACCGGTGACTATGTGTGCCTAATGTATTACAAAAGACTTTAGTAAACCTCTGCGATCGATGTAGCATTGAACTCTTGCTCTTTTCAGCGAATTGATCGAAGTTGTAGTTGAGATGGATTTAAAGTGGGTCCCTCATCGACTTCCTGTGGGTCTCTCCCTCCGCGCCTTGTAGCTAGCTCCAAAACACAGCACGCGCCTCTTCCTCCTTAATCACGCAAACAAGTACTGTACCACACACGCCCAAACTGCCAACACAAGATACAGCGGGCGGTTAGCCAGAGGAAGAAGTGGATAATATGAAAAAAGACGATAGGCTGAAGTTACCCCAAAATCTGGCAGAAGCGCTGGTGGGAACACCACTGACGTATCTAGTACCCACCCAGAGCTGTAAGTTAGACCCCATCTCACTGATCTCCATCATTAAGCCAACTATTAACACCTGACTATCAGTGGTGAAGCAAGTCCAACCTCTGAAAATTGAACTAGAGATGCCAGAAGAAGATATTACAAATGATTTTGAGAGCTACCTGGCTTTCATCAACGAACTGAAGACCAGCGATACCGAAAAACAATTTGTGAATTCCCTCGCCATTGAACAAGAGATGGAAAAGACACATATTCACTTTGGAACACTCCCCAACGCCTTTTCAGAATCAGTACCACACTCTATAGACAGTTCAAACTCCTTGTTTGATGGCCTTCCCGAGATTGCCGGACATATAGTTCAGAATGTTGCGTTGGTTGATGACGCTGAGCTCCTATCACGAAGCACGGTGAACCCACCAATAGCCAACATCAGCACTACAACAGCTGGTACATTTGTCGAACATCAGTCCATTAACACTGCTTTAAATTCTCATTCTGAATCACATTCAATCTTACAGTCATCTCCAATATCGAGTCAACATGACGCATGTGAGAAAGAACCCCACATAAAAGAAAAACCTGAGATGTCACAACCAGTAGAGCATGATATCCAGATTAAAAAAAGGAAGACTGACCTTAGCATCCAACATATGCAGATTGAGAAAATGGCTCTTCACCAATTGATTGATTTAGTGCAAAACAAGATTGGACTCACAGATGAGCAGGCGGAATTTGAGTCAAGTGACATCTGGTTTGAGCTTCCCAGCACAAATCACATCCTCTCTACCTCTACTATAAGTGATATGGATTCTCTCTTATTGAAAGTACATGGGACTTCTCTGGTGGATGCAATACCATTTGAAATTCTCGAACGTATTCAACAATTAATGATGAAGTCTATTCGCTGTGCACCAGAAACTGAGTGGTCTGTTACTAACACTGAAGCAGATCCAACCCACAAAATCGCTCTTAATATTTTAATTGCAATATCGACATTACTCCGAGTCTTCAACTTGCAAAGAAAGGAAAAGAAGTTATATCTTGATGACTATCTTGGTGATGCTCTAACATTTCTTTACAGTTTCGTTGAAGACTATATGATCAAGTTGTCCACGACAGAAGAGCTTAAAAGACTGGGTTCCCTCTCGATCATCAGACAAATCCTCGATCAATTATGCCTCTACCTTTCTTTGAATCACACGAATGAAACCCTGATCACCAAGCTAGAGTACATGACCATGATGATCTTTTTCCATCAAGCAGACAGATACTTTTTGCCTTTTAAATGGTCCAGCATGAAACTTCTAATTACCATATTTGAACATGTCCCAGATCAGAGATCATTCATCACAGAAGAAATCATCACCAATATGGACGGACTTCCAACCCACAAAGTAACTTCCAGACAGGCCACATTTAAAGATGGAATAGCAGTACAACTTGTCACTGTATTGATCTTGAATATGATTAACTGCATGAATCTTAAGAACGTCACATATTCTAATGAACTTGTTAATCCTAATAAGCAATTACATACACATGAGAAAGCTGAAAGATTGAAAGAGGACCAAAGATTTTTTGAAGCGGCCAAACAAGTAAAACTGAAAAGAGAACAATTATGTGGTTCCATTGCCTCGTCTCTTATAACCAGACTTATCAACAATTCCAATTCTAACTCAAAGGCCTTGTTTGAGTTATTTTTACAGGATTTGCTTAACATTGTGGTTCTTCCAGAGTATACTTCTGCTGAGTCCCTTCTCTTTGAGATGACAAAATACTTGATGTATAGCTCTGAAAACCATACTGCTTTAGTAGAAACACACTTGATTGAGATGATCGGTTTGGTGGGTTCCAAAATGCTTGAAATCAAAGGACCGGATGATCCACCACATCAAAGTGTTCTTGACAGGACTCCACAAATGGCCGTCATCTTTCAAGGTCTTGTATCCCAAAGAACTGAAACGGTTGCTAAATATTGCTCAGATCTTTTTTTGTCTAAATGGGTTGACTGTCTTCTGGCAGATAGTCATCTCACCGATGTCTTCTTGGATGAGAAGACTATGACTGTCCTCAACCAAATCCTTGTTGCTTACTTTAATGGAAAAAAAACAAATCTGTTTGATTCTATCGATCCCCTATCAAATTCTATGAGCCTAAAGGAGGTATATGGGCAATTCCTTCTTCATAGTGATTTCATTTCCCTCTACCATAATTTCTTGAACCACTTGCTAACATCGGTGGAACACACGAAGATTAAGTCTAGAACCAGGGCTTTGAAGAACTTAGCGCAGATTATTTCTCAAGACGATAGATTTATTAACGTTCCACAAGTAAAGAGTGCACTTTCCAACAGAATTAATGATCCTTCTGCGCTTGTAAGACTTGCAGTTCTTGAGATATTCCAACAGTGTATCAAAAAGAGGCCATACACAGTTGCTGACTTCTACCAAACGATCTTATTAACCAACGATAAGTCATTAGCTGTGAGGAAGAAATCATTAGAGCTTGCCAAAGAGATCATTGATCAAAGTAGGGATTCTGATGTTCAGGTGTATTCCCTTGAGAAGATCCTAAGACGACTCGAAGATGATGAAGAGAGTGTATTAGACCTCACAAGAAGCATTTTGGTCAGCATGTTTGTTATTGACCCTTTATTCTTCCGATATGATGACCTCAATAACCTAAAGTCTGTTTCGGGTTTGTGTACACTCCTTATTAGATTGGTCAATAGATCCTCTAAGAATTGGGAACTATTTGAATCTTTTCTATTTGAGTCAGTAATCAGACCTACTGATGAAAACAAGCTCACTCATGAAAGGTTGTTCCTGGTATGCCAAACAATTGTCAGCGTATTATTTACCATTGTTATTAATAACATTGATACACAATCAGCAAAGAACATGGTTGAAGAAGCTTTAGGTCTCTTGTCAATCTTTTCGAAGTCAGAGAAACCGCTTGTAAGTCAAGAACAGCTCATGTCGCTTCAACCATACTTAGAATCGGAGACCAATGGAATTTCTACTACATTCTACTCTTTGGTGATCTTGAGAAACACCTTAGCACATACAAAAGCCCTAAGAGGACAATTTCTTATGAGTGCTCAATCATCATTGTTGAGGCGTTTGACCAAATTCAATACTAAGGAACTAGATCAAGCAATGCCTTCTGTATGGATTCTTTCTGAAATGAGAGGTGATACAACGAAAATTTCCAATGCAGCTGCTTCTTGTTTGCTTCTAATCAGGCCGTACTTAGATCAAGCACTTCATGATCAATTGTCGGACACTAGCCCCAAGATTTTGAGATTGTTGTACTTGATCGGAAGTTTTGGTAGATACTGCAATTTGGAACTAAACAGAGAGGTATTCATGAAGCAAAAGAAGTTAGCATTGAAAGAAAAAGAAACGATTCTCAGTTTGATCACAAAGACCATTCTAATTTTCACTATGCCAAAGGTTAATCGACAGATCAGAAGAGTTGCTGTGAGAAATTTAATTCATGTTGCTATTTCTCATTCGAAGTTGTTCATGAGTGAACCCGTGTTGCAGGTTATGGATAATGAATTTACTGGTGATCACTCAGATTTCAAGATAATCATGATCCAAGGCTTGCTAGAGTTCTTAGAGAAAGAGGAGAAAGATTCCCAAAGGAAAGCCCGTGCTAAAAAGGAATTTAATGGTGCTGACGTCCACATCTTTCACGATGATTCAAAGACGTTTGAGAATGACGGTATATGTGCTTCTCTTGTTCAAAGATACATGGAACCTGTTCTTGAATTATGTCTTGACAGTAATACTGATAACTCTTACCTTGCAGTGAGATATTTGAGATTTATTGTGAATTTGGGTTTTGCTAATCCAAGGATTTGTATTCCCACCGTCATTGCATTACAGGCATCTCAAATTCCATATATTCGGATGGTTGGTATTGAATTACACAAAGAGCTTCATGAACGCTATGAAAGTTTGATTGACTCCAGTTATATACATGGACTCAAAGAAGCTGTCAGGTATAGATCGAAATTGTCTAGGGATACAAAAGCTGGTGGTCATGAATTCTTTAAGAAGTTTTATGCTGTCATTGAAGAATCCAAGACCTCTAAAAAGAGATTTATCAACCAACTTGTCAAGTCTTTCAACTTCAATATGGAGAACATCAGTATCGATGATGCCGTGTTCTTGAACGAGTACCTGAGTTTCTTATGTCCCAGTATTCTTGAATATGAATTTGCTTCATATGATGAGTTATTCTTACTCATTGAAGGCGTTGAATTCCTTTTACTTTCTCATGATAATTCCATCAAGCTTGGTATTCAACAAATGCGAACAACTTCCTCTTCAATCGAAAAAATTGACAAAATTGGCATTCTTTCTAATGTGCTACTTACTCTTCATCAATTTGTCAAGTGTCTTCGCACAAGCTATAAAATTTTACATGGTCTCGAGAGATCATTAATGAAGTCTCAACGTGTCAAATTGTATGAGAGATCCTATATGGAAGTATTATCTTACGCCAATGGTGATGGTGTGACATCTCCAGTATTTGAGAAGTTATTGCAGGAAATCCTCTAACTCTTGCTATAATATTTTAAAGTGAAAACAATATGATGCTTATGACCCTCTACATGGAATACTTGTAAATCTAAAGTATCAGCGTTTTTTCAATGATGCATATACTTCAATTTCGCTTTTCTAGACTCCTTCTTCTAGCATCATCTCTTGCCTGCTGTAGAGATGATGTAAATGGGACGGGCTGTGGCATCATCATTGGTTGGTAAGAGAAAGAACTTCCTGTTACTGATTGTTGTGCTTGTTGTTGTGTCTGTTGTTGTGCTTGTTGTTGTGCTTGTTGTTGTGCTTGTTGTTGTGCTTGTTGTTGTGCTTGTTGTTGTGCGTGTTGTTGTGCTTGTTGTTGTGCGTGTTGTTGTGATAATGGTATTGGTGGCAGAAGATGATACAAATATGGCGCTGTCTGCTGTGGTGAATACATCAACCCTGAAGACTGTTGATAAGCAATTAGTTGCTGTGGAGCAGGAGGGACGTAAGATGAAACAAATTGGTGGTGATGTGGATGTGGGTGTTGATAATGATGTGGGTACACCTGGTGTTGAATTCCATGTGGTGGTGGGTGTAACTCATAGTGTCGTTGTAAGTCATGCTGATACGGAGTCGATGTTGATGTCGGAGTTGATGTTGAGGTTGATGTTGATGTTGTGTTGGTAGACATTGAACGTGGATACATTGGGACTAATGTATTCAATTTTTGCAGTTTGCTCTTTTCCGAATAGCTATCACCTTTCGAATCCTCTCTTGTCCTCAACACTGGCGAAGCTGATAAACTTTTATCTTCATGATCAGTATCCTGATGTTTGCTCTCGCCATGATCATGATGTCTCTTAGATGTGATTCTCTTTCTCTGTCTAATTCTTGCACCACGTCTGTATAAGAAGCATGTTAATGGGGAAGAAGGTGTTGATCCTGGAAACTTTTTCGGGGTGTAAATCTGGATGTCATTGGAGTAGACCTCATTTCTCCAATAAACCTTTCCGTTGTAAACTTCAAACAAGTCAAACTTCAGTTTAAACACGCCAACTTTCCGTACTGAAAGATCTGGGAATACAAACACAATTCCATAATTGTTTGCTCTCAGTTTCTCCATTGGTAATAGGTGATTAAGCTGTTTATTGGATGACGAGGAATTGATCTTCAATGAAAGAGGCATTCCAGATGCCACATTTGTACCAATAAGGAAATCGTCCACTGACTGAGTGTGTTGGTTGTGAAATAACAATTTCTCAGACTGGCCCTTTGCACAACGGAGCCTAGCAGTGACAAAAAAGGTTGAGTAGTGAGCCCAGGGTGCAACTCTATTCTCTCTCATCTTTTTAATTACTTCAAGTTCTTGGATACGCTCCATTGACTTGTTTCCATGGGATTTTTTGATCTTAACAATGAGATCGTCTGTGAGTGCCACGTCATGTTTTGGATGAAAGTCCTCAATCTTGAGCTGAAGCACCGGGGGTGGATGGATAGGTCTGTGCTCACTGAATGGAGGGAAGACTCTTCCCAAGGCCCTTGTAGATACCTTTGCATTCTTAGGTTGTTGTATGATCTCCAGCGAAAGTTTAGGGTTCTTCGGGCGCCTAATAAAACGTTTCTTCTGTTTTATTGGAGCCGATGAGGTTCTTGGTACAACCACAAATATCTCATCTCTATCATTACTGTCCCTGGTGTCTTTGGAGTCCCATCCATGTATTCCTTCACCAATGCCTTTAGAGTCTTCGGAATCTTTGGAGTCTTCGGACTCTTTGGAATCTTTGGAATCTTTAGAAGATTTGGAGTCTTTCGAGTCTGCTAGGAGGAAATCAATGCTGGACTTATTCGGCACCATTAGGATTTATTTAGAACTGACCGCTTTTATTCAACTTTGTTCGAGTGTGAATATATCTTATACGATGAATTGTTGAAGAGTGTGTGTGTAATTTGCTAGTGTTGTTATTAAATATGCCTCCTGAATTTGTAGATGTTGTTGGTTTGGTTGGAACCCGTTGCTTCCATCCTCCCCTCAGATAACAAGGATAAATTATTTATACACCGAAAAGACATTCAAAAAAAGACTTTTCTGAGAATCGAATTATGTAATTGCTGAATTATTGATTTGTAAGCTGATTTTGCGCCCCCCCCCCCACACACAAACATCCAAACACTACGTTCACACTTTATGCACGTAATTTGGAGTAAATACACAAATTTCAGTTGCGCATTAAACAATAGTTTGCTTTTTTGCTCTGTCTCGATTTCACAATAATATATAAACCCACGCGTTTGTATCTTGTGTTTACTATTCAATTTTAATCACTGCCCACAGATTAACTGATTCAATCATGCCTGTCATAGCTTCACGAATTACCGAACACCTAGATAAGAGATACTGCTCGTCTTACAATGCCTATGGATACTGCACATCAACATACAATCGTCCGTGGTATCTCTTCTTCCTGTTCTTCATCCCGGTTTTGGTCTTACTCCTGTGCTGCTGTAGAAGACAGAACATGACTAGAAGAAGGCAAGGGCAGCAACCAATCCCATATACTGGTTGGACAAGCTATCAGTTTAACGGTAACCAACAACAGCAGCAAATGTACCAACAACCATCATTCTACAGCAAACCTGAAAACACAGATGGGAACTCTGGTAATGATTATACCGCTCCTCCAGCCTATGGTGCAGGCCAAAACTATGAAAGACCAGCCGGCCCTCCACCCACAAACAACAACCAGTACAACAATGGGGAAAACACAAATAGTTTCCCATACCAGTCTCCACAGGCTCCTTCAAATGCCTATTACAGATCATACTAACCCGTGGTTGTAATATACAGAAGGATTTATCTACCCATAAGAAGGCGTGTATTTCTGCTATTTAACATTAAAATGGCCGTTCTGTTTCCATTGTTCTGCTCATTCCACCATATGCCTACCACTAGATGCCAACTGTGGGATCAATAACTGCAATTTCTAAGATGTTATTTCGAATACATTTAAAGTTGACATTATTAACTCACTGTAATATGTTTTCTGGCGATCTATATGATACGTTAAAATACGTTTGGTGATACTTCTGTTAATTAATTGCAGTTACGTTTTAAGCATATCTGTAGAATGTTACACAAAGATGTCCAATCCTGTAACCAACTTTCCTGATCTCATTACACAATCAACTCTTATCTTGTCCATGCGATGTGCCAAATAACATGGAAAAACGAACGGTCTTTGGAACTTCGCATTTTCATAAACCAACCACATCAACACGTCATCATCATTATTATCCTCCCATTCAATGAGCACCTCGTTGTCATCGATGGCAGTCTTCTTCACTTTTTGAACACCCTGAAATACTTTCTTCGTAGATTCGCAGCCTTCAATCAGAAAATCACCAATAAATAATTCGTGTTCCACATTAGGATCACACTCACTCGGTACTATGATCCATGATTGCCCAATATCATTCATAGCATCAGTGGCATCTGTCCACTTTATACAAACACAATCCAACACGAAGTGTTCTTTCTCTTGGAGCTTTGGTATAGGAAATTTCGTCTCAACTTGTTTCCAATTATGACTCGGTCTTAATGGTATTATATATTTCCCGTCTCTAATACGAGCAATTTTTCTGAATCGCCGCTCAATGTAGTATTTCACCTCCAAGTGATAACAGTAGTCTGGAAGCAGTCCAGACAACTGTTTGAAACTGATTGATATGTTTATGTCATTAGACTTCACATCGGTGTTAAACTTAAACAGCTCAATACCGTGTGTCATTGTAGAACCCTTGTGCTGAACTTTCAAAGAAGCACCTCCATTGAAAGAATGTTGTTTAGAGATCGAAAGTGTTCTACCATCCAATGGTCCAGGAGTCGGCATTTGTAATGACAAGTTAACCCAAGGAGAATCAAATACTGTCTTACCCATAACCCTAAAACAGTTTCCTTGGCCTTGGCTGAAGTTTGTATAAAAAGTACAACCTCCATCACTGGCTCTGATATGCATGGGGCTGAAACTGTGCGTAATGTAGCTTCCCACACTCCCACTTGGGTAGGAATCACACATATCCCCAATCCAAAACTTTCGGTCTTGATCAATAAATTCATCTGGTTCAAAATCCTCGTATGTCCAAGCAGGAGCAAAAAGTGCAACATTTGCGGAATATACCCTCAATAAATTTATTGCAAGCCCGGTGTCAAACCCACCTTTACCAACTTTTGAACCTCTTCCCCAAACATCAATTCCGACGAACAATTTCCTCTTGGTTCCCTGCAGTCCAATATTCAATATATTTGCCTTCAAAGTGTTCTGATCCCACCAATAGTTCGTAAAAAACGAATCTGAGGCATCAAAGTGATCATAGTTCAGCTCATTAACACCATTTTGGTAAATTACCCTATTTTCCTTTGCAATGAATGCATCGTACCAAATGACTTGTGATCCCTTGATCTTCTTGTGTATTTCTGTTCGTAACACATCTGTGAAAAGCACAATTTCTATAGCGATAGACGACCTAGTGAATGTTGTCTCAACGTTGATGAGCCACCCATCAAACATATAATGCTGTGCTAGTTGTACAAGGATCTTAACGTAGATAAACTCACCTTCTTCATCTCGATCAACAATCTTATCTAAATCATGATTATCTTCCCCTTCTAATATAATTGTCCCAAGACAGGGAATTCCCTGTCTGTGTAGCATGTTTACCCATGGTGCTGGTGGAATCGTGACTCTGTGATGAGAAAAATATATGAATGTATCAATCAACGACGGAAATTGTAAGAAGTAATGTTCACCGCTTGGATGTGGGAAGTACCCTGCCGGTGATTCATCCTCATTAATATTATACCCACCCATAAAATCATGGCAGACTAATACCTTAGGGTCGGTCTCTCCCGTTGTGTTGCGTGTGCGTGTAGATGTGTATGCCAGCGACTCTCGTGGGATCCTAAACTTATCAAACAATGGGCGAGGCATTTCATCATACCACTCGTTAAGCTCTTGTAGGCTAGAAAATCGTATACTCTCTGATCGATTCCAGTTGATTCCCATCTTGTTCCAGATTTCCTTCTTCACTTGCCGCATTGATGTGCCCCCCTTCTTCTTAACTCTGCGTGTGTTGATACTGTAGTGCTCACTCTGTGATTCCGGTGAGAACGCAGTATTAAGCGGAGCAGCAAAGAAGAAGTTTGGAGCTCTGCAAAAGTCGTAGGTCTCGTGAATTTCAACTGTACTGGCTTGGTTATTTGCCAATTGAATTGGTGATTACTCTGATATTCAATGACAAGCAATTCAGCTCGCTTGACACCTTTTTCAAGATGTGCGTGTACCGTGGCCAGCTTCGGTCTGGGCTTGCCTATCTCATCTCGCTAAGTAGACTAACTATAAATTCTAAAATGAATAATTATAATAAGTAGTATACAACTGGAAAGGTGTATCTCCTTTCAATCTGTATAAATCAAAAATGCAAAGTGGATTGAGTAATGCTTGATATAATTTTTCGTCCACTACATCTCTTGAAGCCGCTTGTTCCAAAGACATCTCCAGGCAAGAAGCAACATCAGGGCACTGAATGTGAACCCCACAGATGTGACCCAGAATACCGGACTGATACATGTAATAAGAACAGTCTCAACAGCTATGCATCCAGAATCATAGACTACACCGTACAGCATACCAAAACTTGAAGATCCAATGGCAGGTGAAAGCATGTAAAACCCGTAGGCGGATCCAAAGAGTTCAGCGCCCCAGATGGAAAGCACAATCGTTGGAAATACAGTGAATAATCCACCATATACAAACCCGGAAAGTGCTGAAATAACATAGTAGTCTTCTCCTGTGAATGATACAGTAGCAATGGTCACTTGTGTCAGGGCACCAAGCACCATGATAACCAGAAGTAACCAGATTCTGGACACGCTGTATTTGTTCACCAAAAAATCAGAGAGTGCACCTAATGAAAGTCTAGCCATTGTGGAAAATACTGCGTGTACTGAAACCTGGTTTGAGATGGAAGACCCGGGTGATGTAGTCTCGATGATAGAACCCATGTTGGTAATATACATCTCACATGGGCCGATGGTAAACAAAAAGCACACCAAAAGTATGTATGCTGATATATCTGATAGAAAATGTTTAAACTTCGCCTTGTGGTTTTGTACCAGGTCATGTGAATCATCCATCTCGCTGATGAGGAGTGGAGAGTCCTCTGCTTGTGCCGAGTTTGTTGTCTTGCACAACAGGACATCTCTCTCGATGGTCACAACACACGAACTGACAAAGTTAAAAATACCCAAGAATAAATAGAGGATGCTAAAGAATCTAAATGTGGTGAACAAGTCCAGTTCTCCCGAGTGTCCTTTGAGGAAGCTTGCCTTCAACAGCTGGGCCCCGATCAAGGAGGATAATCCGTAACAAGTCACTGGAGCAGAGATGGTGAGTCCTTTATTCTTTGGGTATATCTTAGCACAACTGAGCAAGCAGGCAAAGTAGAAAGCAGATGTTGCACATCCCACAAATCCAAAGCTTATAGCCAATACCCAGTAATTCCAACGCTTTGCAATTGTGAGTGCAGCGATGGTGTAGCCTGGGGCAAAGAAGACGACAGCGATGACAGACAGCAACGCCGGCCCATGGCAATCAGCAAGATATCCCAAAACGGGAAGAAAGAGGTACATTCCTAACGATGTGAAGCTACCAACAATGTTGATCTCAAACTGCGTGTAGCCGAATTCTGTGTGGAGCACCGGAGTAAACAGCGGGAAGAGCAGCACTGAGCCGGCAGAGAGACATGAGATCAAGGAAATCGTGAAAGTGAACCGCTTGAGAACTTCGGTGGGATATTGCTCAAGTATAACCCTCACATGTTTTGTGAGACTCGTCTCAAGCTTGGAGAGAGCCATCTTGTGTTTGGTATTATCGAGGCTTAATCGTTGGTGCCAGCAGTTAATATCTGGGAGATCAACTGGTAGTCATAGTCAAGGAGCGAGCGTCGGTGATTCAAATACCAAATTTGGTAATTACCGAATTAGGTTTTTGCATATACACATTAGATTACGAAGACAGTTCCCAAGCTAGTATACAGTATATTCAATAGGCATCATGACGGTTCGTAGAAGATATATATATATACGGTTCTCTCCTAAGTCACTGGAGGGTCTTGAGGAATTTGTCAACCTCGCCAGTGGAACCAAGCCAGATACCAGATCTATCGTGGATCGCTTTAGGTGTCATGTCAAGGATACGCTCACCCTTGTCGTTGACGGCCTTACCACCCGCCTGCTCCATCAAAAATGCCATTGGGAAACACTCGTACAATATTCTGAGCTTACCGGTCTTGGACTTAGAATCAGCTGGGTATGCAAATAGACCACCATACAACAACGTTCTGTGAACATCAGCAACCATGGAGCCAATGTATCTGGCACTGTATGGCTTACCATTTTCTTGAGGCTTCTTGAGTCCTGCAAAGAATTGCTGAACGTTCTCTGGCCAGTATGCAGTGTTACCCTCGTTGACAGAGTAAATGGCCTTCTCATCCTTAATAGTGAGGTTTGGGTGGGTAAGGATGAACTCACCAAGGGAGGTATCGAGGGTAAAGCCATTGACACCTTGACCCGTTGTGAGCATGAGGTGGTTGGAAGCACCGTACATTGTGTATCCAGCAGCGACCATCTCAACTCCGGGTCTCAAAACATCCTTGATGGATCCCTTGGAGCCTGGAAGTAACTTGTAGACACCAAAAATCGTACCGACGGAGACACCGGCATCTAGATTGGAAGACCCATCAATTGGGTCACAAACAACCGCATAGTTTCCTGGTCCGTCAAAGACAATGAGATCTTCCTGTTCTTCAGAGACAAGCACTTTAACGTTACGGGATGCCTTCATGGCGTTGATAAAGATCTCGTCGCCAATAACGTCCAATTTCTTCTGGTCGTCACCCGTAGCGTTCGAGGCACCCGCGAGACCAATAAGGTTGATGAGCTCGGCCTTACGGATGTTGTGTGCGATAAACTTAAAGGCAAACTGAAGAGCGTTCAAGAGGAGCGTGAGCTCTCCCGTAGCATTTTCAGCAACCTGTTTCTGGGAGGTGAGAATGAATCTGGAGAGAGTGATGACGTCGGTGTCAACGTTGTGTTCGTCGGAGGCCTTGTGGGACATTGTGTCGATTAATCTTCGTTTCGTTCCGTGAAGTGTGTATGTAGGCATTTCAAAAGAGGAAGGGTGGATGAAAGAACAGAATCGGGGCGGTCGCACAGCCTTTTATAGTCCGTGGGGGAAAACAGCTTATACAAATTCCTTGCCGTCCCACACCAAAACGCAAACAAAAAATCCCCCACAGTTCAGTTGTTTACCGTTTTTTTTCCTACTATTGCACTGGTTCGGCTACCCGTGGCGTTTTGGCGCTGACGCGTCTGTTTCCCCGGGGCTCCCTCCACAAAACTCGCAGGTCGGAGGGCCGCCAGATTGTCTATCCCGGGGCAAGTGTCCCTGATAAAGGGAGGGTCGGACCGGGTCGGGTATGGAAGTGCTATGAGAGGGAAGGGCAACGAGGAAAGGATAACCATCAGCACACCCTCCACCCAGCCACCGGCTCACAGCTGACCAATATGTGTATATATTGGGATGTCCTTCCAATTGTGAAACCTTTGACCAAATGAGATGGTTTGATCATACCAACGCCTATAATACCCATACGACAAAGCGCCACTAGTGCTCCGCCCGTTCCCCTTAAATCGCCGGGTCGCTTATATCAGCAAAACTGGGGGGTAAGGCTTCGGAGCCTACAGACGCTTTTATGCTAAATATATAGCTGGCTAGAAGTTTGGCGATCAAAGTAGTATTATATGTCAATTAATTGGGAAGTTCTCCGCCTCGATTTCTGAGACCGTATCATCACACTCTTTACATATCATTCCCACCCAACAAAAAGTACATGATCATTTATCACTTGACTCACGCCCGCAAATTCCAAGCCGGAGAATCTGTGAGCCCGGAGATCTACATGTACAACATGTATATTACCCGCCTCTCTACATGGAGAAGCAGGCTTTAAACAGCAGGAACAATTGATGTGATCTCACATCCACTTGTATTTATATATAGACGTGCTCACTTCCTTCAATTTCTTATGCTTTTTGCCAATGTGAGGAGCACGACATCTTGTGTCTTTTCCTGGCCCCTCTTCGTACTGGAGGACTTGGTCGCCCAGTCTGATCCAGACTGCTGAAACTTTTCAGCTTTTGTGAACTGTTTCATTCTCTGCTCCAGGAAACTATATATCTGCTCCCTATTAAATCCATTCACAGGAATATGCAGTTGCTTATTGTTCTTTGTCTCTCTATTTGGAGAAGGTGACTTCTTTGAACGTGTATCACTCCTCTTCACAAAAGTAGGTTGAGATATGGTCTGTGTCTTTTCCTTCTTTGATGATTCCACCGTGTTGATAGTAGTACTGGTACTAGAACTACTACCACTCTTAACTCCCTTTGAGGTTGCGTCCTTTGAAACTGCACTAGCTGCCATAGCTGCCCAGCCAGTGGGATTTGAACTTGCAGCGGTAGTTGGTTCTCGTTTCTGGTTTGATGGAGTTCCCTGAGCACCATGTGACCCATTAGCCCCTGTTCTCTGTGTGCTCTTTCTGCTCTTCGACGTCATTATCAATCACGGGATTATGGAATAAATAGAAGGGTGGAATCAACGGACTGATGAATTTAACGAATGGATCGATTAACGAGTCAATGAATGATTGTAATGGAATAATTCAATATCTTGTTCGACCGGTATTACTCTCTTTTGTAACACAGTTTTTTTCAAAACCAAAAGAGGAGTCAGAATCACTTGCAGTTGTCTAAATCAATCACCAGTTGGATTGAATTTCTAATCTGTCATTCTCCTTCTCTCTTAGATGTATAGGAAAAGTATGGAGAAAGATCTGAAAATGGGCGCTGCCACGCCCCCCCCCCCCCATCCGGCTTTAAAACGGTAGGGTAACAGGAAGGCATCTATAGAAATTATATTCTAAATAGACCATTAAACAAAAGTTGTTTTAAAAGCTTAAGATTCTCTTCACTTTTTGCGGCACTAATGAATTTGAGCTATGATTTTCTAGATACTATAAATCAAATTCAAGCGTATAATCACTACTGGTGTTTAACTAGAGTGGCGTACAAAAACACCAGTAAAAAAGAAAAAGACCAGTGGGTCTACTCCAAACATTTCTAACCATGATAAACACAGACCCAAATAAAAGAAATTAACACAAATACCAAAACAATGATGAACTGGTATGATGACCTTATAGTGCCTCCCAAATGCAGACCAGCAGACCACATCTTTGCTCCCCAAGGTTTCCAAGAACAATTGAAGAGCAGAAACACGCCGACAACGACCCGCCCTGATCAGAAACAAATCGATGCCCTCAAAGTATCTAAAGCATGGGAGATCGCTACAGGTCCAGCTAAGCAAATTCCAATGAACCTCTTCATGAGTTATATGTCAGGTAACTCGCTCCAAATCATTCCAATTACAATGACACTTATGCTCTTCTCGAACACCTTTGCCGCCATTTTGTCTGTCAACACCGCCTTCACGGGACTGCAATCAGAAAAGAGCTCAATCGATATCAAACTCGCTAAGCTCACATATCTCTCCTTCCAGCTATGCATCATCGGAGTAGGGCTTTGGAAATTAAATAGTATGGGATTAATCCCAAACAGAAAGGGAGACTGGCTCTCCTGGGAGGAACCTACTGTATACCTGCAACATGTGTTATGATTCGATTAAATTAAAGGATATCAATCAATTCTATTATACACTAATAAACATGCTATGTATCTTTTTTGACTCGTAAATCACTCTGGTTTTGACTTTTCTGGCGCAGGAGTTGACTCGCTGTCTTCGACTTTCTTCGTAGCACCTGAAACATTGACCCTAGACTCAAAGTTCTCCTCGTTGGCAGTCTGCTTCTCAAAGATCTGCTGCAAATTATACTTTTCGTATCTGTTATAGTCATCGACTACAGACATTCCAATGTTGTTCTTGAAGCATTCGACCATGATCAGTTTGTCAAACTTCTTCAGGTCAACTTTGTGTCCATTCTCATTTCCAACACACTGGGCAACCTTCTGAATAATCTCACCCTTCTGCAATGTGCTGAAGTTTCTTCTTGATACATCAATCGCAAAGGTATATGGAGCTTGACCCTCGCTTTTATGGAAGTGTGGCGCAAGTACCTTCTTAGCCAACTTCTCTAACTCCTCCATCGAAGCACTAACACTGTAAGTCACAGGGGTTAATTTCTGTGTGAATCTTGTATTTTTAGACTTGGTTTCAGATGCATCTTTGCAAATCTTGTGTACAATAGCCTCTGGTTCAATCGGTTTCCTTGTCTTTATAAAGACAACACACATACAACCTAAATCAATGCGCTTCATTGGTGACTTCTTGCTTGTCGCCTTCTTCTTAAGATCCGCTAACTCTTTCTTCAAGGACTCTTCGATACTCAAGCCAACATCATCACCATCTTCTTCTTCTTCTTCTTCTTCATTACTGCTGTGAGCTCCAGCACTGGTTTCTTCTCGAAGCGCATCACCGTAGAGATCTTCGGCAGTTTCTTCAAGAAGTTGTTGAAGTTCACTAGCACACTGCTTTTCCTTTCCCTTGTGGCAGGTGGCGTATATACCCGAAGTGGATGGGTCTAGCATAGCATTGTTAAGTTTATACTTTTTTTTCCCACCAGCTTGGCCAGTATTGTTCTTCCGCTTTTCTCCCATTGTGTTTGTATCTTCGATACTTTCACTAGGTCACAACGGCGATGAACAACATTATGGAAATGCCTGCAGAAAATTATATGTTGTATCCCGCGAAGAACACCCCAACCCACATAGGGATGCTGATCATCACGCTTAATCCTAAATAAAATCGTTCATTAGTTTTCTAGTCACGTAACTTTTTGACCAAATTAACAGCTTCTTCTGGTCTAATCTGGTCGAATTGTCTCATTCTGGTTGCCTGGTCACTATAATCGTCCAAGTGACCAGTCTTGAGCAGGTTAATCCGCTGCCTTAACTGAAGGAACATAGATTGTAATGAATCTCTAGATGTTCCTTGTCTGTCCAACTTTGATGGATTCAAGTCTTTGGTAACATTCTCAATATACGAAATGTCCTTGTCAAAGTTTAAGACAGCCGCCTTAGTTATTGAGACCTGAGCATTCAAGTTGTCAGTGAATGCGCCAGCGAGTAAGTCAAATACTCTGTAGAGTAACAGAGTCTTCACTGAGTAAGGAAGTTTTGACAACGCAGAGTTGAACAAGTTTTGAAGGAATTCACCCATATCCCGAATGAAGAACGTTGGTTCACTGTTAATTACCTTTGAATTCCAGTCCCAGTCGATCAAATCAAGCAAATCAAACATATTGTTGTCAATTACCTCAAACAATTTCTCCTCCGTTTCTTTTCTTGTCTTAGAAAATGCCTCCACGGCACCAAGAATAATTGTCACCTCATAACTCGATGACAAATGGTTTGAAATCTCCTTAGACATGATTAGGAAGTACTCCAGATTGATCAAATTTTGAGCCAGCTCCTCTCTTGACACTGAATCCTTCAACTTCATCTGGTAATGATTGTCTATAGAATCCAAGAGAACTTTTTCAACACAATCAATAATTATCTTGTGTAACTTGTTTAAATCAAATTTGTAATAGTCTTGAATGAACTCCGTTAACTGAGCAATAAAATTACGTGTTTGTGCACACGCCATTGGGTAAACAGAACTGAATGGTAAAGTTAGTGGAAATGACAATTCGTTCTCCGATTTGCTATCACTGTACCAGCACACATTAGAGATTTTCTTATACAGCTTGATATCATATATGGCCATTGGCATGGCATCATCATCATCAGCTGTATTTTGAAATTCTCTGTTGTATAGATGCATGGAAATCTGCGAAAACTTTTCAAATGCCCGTACCAAAACGTCATACATGTGCTCGGTATTCAACTGCAAATGCTCAAGAATAAGATAAAAATTACCAATCAGTTGCTTCACCTCCGTGACTCTTCGAAGTTCCAAGATCTCATTCATGACAAGGTTTTTTAAGTGCGGGTAGATCTTTGCAGAAAGATTCTCCCAGAGATCACTTGTCTTCATGATAATGACGTCTGGTAGTGTTTCGCATATAGATTTGTGGGAAAGAAGATAACCTATGAGTCTGTTCAAGAAGGATTCCAAATTTTCTGTCGATCTGATAAACAGTCCAAACTGTTCGTTCTTGTTATCACTACTGATAAATGGATAGAAGATCTTATCTCGTCTCATGTTGAGCTCCTTGTTAAGCTCTACTCTGAGGAAATCAGTTTGGCCAAGCGTCTTGAAAATCAAGAGGGTATCATATATGAACCCATTGTGGATGAATTCATTCAGAACTGGTAAATCATCTTGTAAATACATATCTCTCAAACTCACTTCCACCGGGGAGTTGATTTTGAAATCGTTTAGGTCCTTATTTTTGGATTTGAAGGCACTAAACTGAAGTACCATACTAGCAAACTTGTCGCAGTAAGCAGCCCCCAATGGCTCAAACTTTGTTTCTGTGGAACCAAGGTTTCTCTTGAGTAAGCTGAGAGATTCATCTCTTATCAAATTCTTCAATATTGGCACAGACGCATTGATATTATTCAAGAAAATAAATTCTCTGTCAAAATCTTTGTTGAGCGAGTTCAAGTCATTGAGACTCTTTAATGCCTGAAAAAACTTGTTGTTTTTTATTAAATCATGTGTCTTGTCCGTGAGCTCCAAAACCTGTAGGATTTTGTTAATGAGAATCTCGGACTCGTGAATCTTGTTGATGTTCTTCTTCAATCCAAGCAGCTGGAACTTCTTCTCGAATGTCAAGTTGGAAGTCTTCGACAAGTGATCGCTAATGTCCAGTATCTGCTCGTTCATTTCAGCAGCATTACGGGATATCTCTGCAATATCATGAGCTGAAAGTGCAATGCGCTCTTCATTGTCGTTGACTGTCTGTGCAAGGTCTTCATCTCGCTTAATCCCCTCGGTACGGAGCACCTCCAAGAGCTCGTTCACTGTGTTGTTCTTTAAATGGGTCTTAAGCACGGGCACAAGTTGGTCCAAGTAATTGCTAGAGTTGAGCAGCCCAACAGTGTCGCTATCATTGAGAAACGCCATCTGTTTAAGGCCTCCGCCATTCATCTCCGCTATGTTCAAGGGCATTCGAATGCTTACCGCCGGTTCGTGTTCTCTGTATACAAAGGTATTCCAGCGTCTTGTTGTTGATCCGCGGGCGGCTATTCCGATATATGGTGTTCGGGTGTTTGTTGTGCGTGCTGAGTTTACACCAAAACTGACCAGTTAATACCCAAGCACATATATATTGTTCTACAATTGTGGTTTCAAAATACCTAAATTTATAAAAATTGCGAAAAAAAACCAATATACACAGTCAAATTTTTCACTCCTTTGACAAAACAGCAGAAAGACCAACCTTAGTGACGCTGGTGACCTCGGCCTCCTCGCCCCTCCAGGAGACTTGGGCACTGATAACAGCCTGCAACCCTGCATCTTTGTCAAGAGGAGTACCGCTGATGTAGCCAGGATCAATCTTGTTATCCGTATCACGGAGAGACATAATGTACTCTTGTTTGATCTTCTCCTCCTTGATGAGTCTCTCCTTCTCCATAACAATGTGCAAGTCCTTGTACAAGTATAAGAAAATGAGGGCAGACAAAACACCAGCAACAGCACAGGCAACAAATGGCCAAATTAAATGTGGGTCAGTCAAAGCAGAGGTACAAGCCTCAGAAATAGCAGCCGCAATTGACTGGGTAAACAACTGCAAAGCCATAACAAGACCCTTCATGGAGTCTGGAGCTCTAGTATAGGCAATCTCATAAGCAGCAGTGTTGGCGAAACATTCGGAAGCAGCCTGCATCACGTACAACACACACTCGATCCAAACGGTCATTGAGGAAACACCAGTACCAATGGTACAGTCGGTGGCATGGTAACCACATGGAGATGTCTGGTAAATGTAGTACTGAATAACCGCACCTGCAACCTGGGATAACGCGGCCAACATGAAACCAAAAAAGATACGGTACACTGGAGTGAAGTTAATGTTCCACTTTCTCATCAATGGATAGATAGCATAGTCCAAAATTGGAATTAAAACAATAATAGTCAATGGGTTGAAGTTAGAAATCAAATCGTTTGGAACACCATTAGTGGTCATTGCAATAGACTGAGAGTTCTGAAGAGAACCAATACCACCATCATTAATGTTGTAAATGATAAAGAAGACAAATATCTTACAAGCGTCAATGGTGATTCTGACATCCTCAACGAACTGGTCAGTCCAAGACACCTTCTTGATTCTTTTTTCATCGAGCTCATCGACAGATGAGATCTCGCCTCTCTTAACCATCTCAGATGGTCTTGGGTAAACCCAAAACATATTCTCCTTGGATCTCTTGATAAAGTTACCTCTAAAAGCGTACTTCATTGTCTTGATAAACTCACCAATAACAGAGACACCAGATGGTATCTCCTTCTTCATCTTAGGAGCCAAAATAATCAACACTGGAACCATGAGGAAGTAAATAATACCTGGAACAAGGAAAGCCAACCAGAAACCAACTCTCTTAGCACTGTAGGAAGTGCCAACGGACAAGAAAGAACCAACGTTGATGGACCAGTAGAAGACCAAAGTCATTCTTTCCAAAGAAGCCTCTCTAACAAGAATCACTCTGGATCCATCCTCTCTAGTCTGGACAACATCACGCTTATGTGGGTACTGGTCAAACAACAATGGCATCAAGTTTGGTTTAATCAAACCAGAACCAAAGGCCAAAGTCAAAATAGAGATAATGGTTGGAGCAAGTGCATGACCACCCTTAATAACAGATGGGATAGATGCAACGATTAAGATTATGTGTGAAAGAGCACCAACCCAGACACCCCACCAAATGGTTCTCAATCTACCCCACCTCTTATCGGAAATGTAACCACCCCACAATGGAGTCAAGTAAGCCATAAAGGTCAACAACAAGGTCACAGCGTTAGCAACTTGCAAACCAAGGCCAAGGGCACCTGCATTCTGCTGAGTACCAGAAGGGGGGGCACCTGCACCGTTTCCACCTTCTGGTAAAGGCAGCTGGATAAAGTTGGAGAGACGGTCTCGAACACCATAATAAGAAGCTCTCTCAGCGAACTCAATAAGACAAATACAGTAGGTAGCAAATGGTGCATAACCTAAAGTTTTTGGTAATGTAGCATACTCCTCCTGTGTTGGCTCTGGGAATCTCTCGTTGTACTCCTCAAGAGCCTCATATGTGAGCTGTGGCTGTAGAGATGGATCGACATCGACCTCGCCTTTCTCTGTCGAGGATGTGTGTGTGCCTTGGGCAGTAAATCTATCCGTAAAGTTCTTCAGGGCTGTTTGTAAGTGTGTTAGCATACGTGGAGATTAAATAGAGATAAGATTTCTTGACTTTGTCAGTAAGAAGTGTCTATCGAGACATAAAAATAAGATGTGATGAGGGTCTCCAAACACGGTTGCCAAGCCATAGGCCGTGTAGAAGTAGGAGAACTTACCCATTGTTCAGAACATTTGATGGTCAGCACGTTTCTTCAAACAGAAGTTAGCTCGGTTAGTCTGTACTGTACCCTTGTGGTATACTTATTTAATTATATCTAAGCATACATGATATATATATATATATATATATTTCTGGAACGGGTGATCGGAGTGGAGCCAGACAGTTTTGGTGCAAGTGGGCAGTACATGGCAGCGCAATCTGCAAACCCACAGAACTGATAACACACCAATCCCCCTCTTTGAGAGGAGAAGATCAGCGAAAAGTTTCCTCTCATGAGGCACGGCGATTTTTAAAATAGTCCGCATACACACTCACGCACAGTGTATTTTAACTAACAGTTGGAACTAGTCACCATAACCAGACATGTAAAAGATATATGAGGTGCCGTACGACTTTTTGTGTATGCACTCACTATGATGTGCTTCACTCCCCCCCCCGACCGTTTCTTGCTGTACGTCAACGGACTTTCGGGAAGCGGGCTGAGTCCCAGGGACTAGCGCCGCCGGCATTTAAGATTGAAGTTCCAAGTCCTACATGTAAAGAGAATGGCTCGAAGGGGTCCTGCGATGGTAAATACCAACCAAGTTTTATAGGGATTAATGTTCCACTTATCTATCATCCTCCAACTAAACTACAGGTTTATAGAACATTTGAGAGCTTTAACATTAGTGCTGGCTCTATAATTTGTATACTCCCATATTGTTCAACCGCTTTTAGCCGTATACAAGTCCGACTGCCCCCTCTCACCCCAGGCACAGAGCTGTCATGTCAAAGAGTATCTGTGGAAGAAAGGTTGAACTGAACGGCACCAAAGCCACAGTCAATCCTACAATGGCGGTGGTAAAAATTATCTAACGTTAGTGGAGTATGCACATCTGCACGTTGCACAATCCAAAGCTATAATTGTCGTCAGTATCAAGAAAAATTGAGCAATTAAGCATCTAATCATTAGTAAGGGGCAGAAACCGCTCCAACCGTAACTGCTAAAAATGCGGAGAACGGGATAGGAAGCATCTTTCCAACCTTGCTCTCTGAACCCCATATCACAGCGGAACATTAAGGCCTCAAGTCTCTTCGATGAATGCGACTCCCAAGCAAGACTAGAGAACGTCGCTCAGATTAGCATTTCCATCATACGTCAATTATAACACCGACCGACATGTTACACATATCGGTCTAAGATAACAGCCTATTGAGTACTTGGCCATCTATCTGACGATTGATACAGATAACCATGTACGCAGGTATTTAAAATAGCCGCAAAGGAAATAATTCAACCTTAACCAATATTCATTCACAATTTCAATATACCTACCATCAGGTAGTACCTGCCTCGATTTAAAGATCTAATAAAATCTCTTGAATTCGTATAAAATTCTCTAAAATAACACACAGTAAAACTATCAGAGTCTAAATGTTGCCTATCATCTTTTGTTGATAGATAAGGCACTCTCAACAGCCTGCACAGCCGTGAGCTCAGTATTCGCAATCATCTTCTCGCTGACAACAGAAAAGAGTTCTGCACCAGTAGCTACAACCTCACCACCTTGCTTTTCGGCAATGTAGGCAAGATAATTTTCCTTGAGCTTCTCCTCCTTCTGGAGTCGCTCAACCTCCATAATTTTGTGCAAATTGCGGAATTTCCATAGGAACCAAACGGCAGTGATAACACCAGCAATACAGCAAGCAACGAATGGCCAAATCAAGTGTGGATCGATTAGCGCAGAGATGCAGGCCTGGGAGATTGCAGCGGATAGGGATTGTGTGAACAACTGCAAAGCCATAACAAGACCCTTCATGGAGTCTGGAGCTCTAGTGTAAGCAATTTCATAAGCAGCAGTGTTGGCAAAACACTCCGAAGAAGCCTGAAGAACATACAAAACACACTCAATCCAGACACTCAGTGGAGATACGCCAGTTCCTTCCGTGCAGTCAGTAGCATGGTAACCGCATGGTGATGTCTCATAGACTCTCCATTGGATAAGCGCCCCGCACATCATAGAAATCGCAGCCAAAAGGAAACCAAAGGCAATACGCTGAACTGGTCTGAACTCGATGTTCCATTTTCTGAACAATGGATACACCACATTATTCAAGATAGGAATCAAAATAATAATAGTCAATGGGTTGAAGTTATCAATCAAATCATTTGGAACACCGTTTGTGGTCATAGAAGCGGCCTGGGAATTCTGAATACCACCAATACCACCGTCATTAATGTTGTAAATAACAAAGAACAAAAAGATCTTGCAAGCATCAACAGTAACTCTAACGTCGTCAACGAACTGGTCAGACCAGCTCAAAACTTTTGTACCCTTTTTGTTAGTAGACTGTAAAGACGCAACATCACCTCGAGCAACAATATTGCTTGGCTTTGGGTATTCCCAGAAGGTTCCATCTTTTCTTCTCTTCAAAAAATCACCCTTCAAGGTCCACTTAAGCACTTTGAAGAATTCTTCAATAATGGACAACCCATTTGGAACTTCTTTTTTTAATTTTGGAGCAAGTATTAACAACACTGGGACCATAACAAAATAAATTATACCGGGGATCAAATATGCCAACCAAAATCCAATTCTCTTAGCGCAGTACGAAGTGGCAAGAGATAAGAATGCACCAACATTAATTGACCAGTAAAACACCAATGTCATTCTTTCCAGTGTGTCGGCTCTGCTGATGATTACTCTAGTTCCGTCTTCTCTAGTATGAACAACATCACGCTTGTGCTCGTATTGATCAAACAACAATGGCAACAAGTTTGGTTTGATCATACCAGTACCCAGGGCCAAAGACAAGATGGCAATGACTGTTGGAGCAAGGGCCTTACCAGAGGAAATAACGGATGGGATGGCTGCGACAATAAGAATAACGTGCGAAACAGCACCAATCCAAACACCATACCAAATGGTCTTAACTCTACCCCACTTTTTATCTGAGATATAACCACCCCATAATGGAGTCAAATACGCTAAGAAAGTCAACAAAAGTGTAAAGGCTGAAGCGACTTGCAAACCAAGGCCAAGGGCACCTGCATTCTGCTGAGTACCAGAAGGGGGGGCACCTGCACCATTACCACCTTCCGGTAAAGGCAGTTGAATAAAGTTATTCAATCTGTTCTTAACACCGTAATACGATGCTCTTTCAGCAAACTCAATGAGACAAATAAGGTATGTGGCGTAAGGAGCATGACCAATTACAGTTGGGAGAGTGGAGTATTCTTCCTCAGTAGGCTCAGGGTACTTTTCATTGTACTCTGTGAGCTCATCAAACTTCTGAGTAAGGTCTTCCTGGTTTTCCAACTTTGCAGACTCTGTGTCAGAGTTTACTGAAGCCGCCGAAGACCTGAACTTATTCTTAAGTGTGTCAGAAATAGCTGGTGAATGTGTTAGTAGATGCTGGTAGTATATTAATAGAGATATGCTTAATACTAACCCATATCTTATCTTTCTTTAAAGGTATAAGGCGAGAGAGAAACCCTGGGAACCTCGATGAAAAGGAGTGAAAATCATATGCAATTGATGGGATATCAGCCCCATTATATAGAGAAAACAGAGGAATACCCGTTTTTCTTCATCTTGTGGGAAGAGAAAGATTAGCGATGTGTGTTTGAAGAAGGTCACCAAAGATAACGCAACAGGGTCCGATGCTGTCTTGGAATCTGTAAAAAAAATGTCTTGGCCCTTTCTCAATGTGGCCGAAAAATCTTCAGCTAGAAAGACTCCTTCACCTGAAAATCTCAATAAACTCAACCCTGTTAATGATTTTTGATGTACTATTTAGAATGTTTACTTATTATATGTAATTGTGGCTTTCTAGTTTATACGCGCCATTGTCTGTCAGGGTCCCTAGTAAACTCAATTAGAAAAGAAACGTTATACCTAAGATTTGCTACCACATATATCCACGCATATTCATACAACCCTTCCATTTACTGTCTGGTATTTCTCGTAAACTGCCAAGAATCGTGAATTTATGGATTACCATAACTATAGTACTGTTTCATATACGATGTGGGGTCAATTGGTAGTATTCTACAGCACTATGTAGTAATTTTTGGAGTAGTGTGATTCAGTAACGTTCTGTAGCGGTGTGCGGTGGTGGTTCGTTGTGGCTTTTAGCATTAGTGTTCGCAGCATGGAAGTACCCTCAGAAGAAATGAGCCACACCATGAACCTCTACTCATTGATCCACCCGCACATCATAAACTCATACACAGCTGACTAAATTTAGTGGAGTGATGGATTTAAATCTCTCCTGGTGGTCTTTCCTTAATCCTACTCCTCCAATATTTTAGTGCCATCCCACCACTTTAGTAATCTCCTATCTTTTAACCGAGGGTAGCTCGACCAGCTGACTCCATTCCGAAGGTCGCCCTGAGAGGTGGGTATCATAAGCCCGCCCATTTCACTGATGTAATAAAAATCAACGGCACCAATTTGTGATAAGAACCGCCACAAACTCCATATTTGGGACTATGCATTTTCAACTGTAAAGTTCAGGAATATACCTCGCCACAACCGAGTTTTTTAGAGGCTTGAGTCTGTTTCTATGTAGTAATCTTGCTCATAGACTTCTTTATTCTTCTTTTCCCTTTCCACCCAAATAGGCTGTCAAATATATATATAAGACCCACGGACAAAAGTACTGAGTAGGCAGGCGTGGTGGCTCAAGTGCTTGGCTAAATGCCGACACAAAGGCCAGTCTTACCACAACTGTCGGCCCCTCTTTGCGGACGAGTAAAAAAAATTTCTATACTCCACGGAGACTAAAATTCTTAGTCTGTAGTCTCTTCCAGATAGGTTTTAAATAGCTACTATCTGGATATTGTACCTACTGCTTCTACTGCTACTGGATATCAAAGTAATATATTAATTAGCGAGATGTATAGTCTGGAATCATTATACTATGTAGTGTAATCTCTATGTCTTTTAAAATAGTGTGTATGTTTATAGATGACCTTAGTATGATTGATAACGCTATTTTAAAATTTTACGATAAAGTTTTAAATAATTTTTCCGATATTCCGTTTTTCTGACTTCAAATATTATTTTCCACAAAGCTATTATAATGCGAATTCAACTATACGGACTATTAATAAACCAATACATTAGTTAGTATTAATTAGATTATTATTTCGTCTTCAAAAAGCATAATTATATACGCTAGAACTAGTTGATTGTATTTTACTCCCCGAAGTTATTCCTGATGGTGTCTGGATGTAACATTATGTGATGTACAGGTGTATAATCACACATTTTCAACTGTGTACTACTCTTTTGGTATGTGATAGCTAATTAATTGGTATGATACCCTGCCAGATAAGGCTTTAAAATATACGTTTCTAATATATAAAAGAAGAACAACAACAGGAAAAAAGGGATGGAATTGGGGTGATCATACAGAAAGAGAGGTCCAGCTTTTCATTTAAAGCAATGCCTGCACAAGATGCATTAGTCAAAACTCGATGTCTGTTATGATCGGTCTGTGATCAGATAAATGGAACTGAGTATCATAGAAGGTTTCACTAACTCTATATCTCTTGACCTTGTATGACTTTTTCTGAGCAGAGTCGCTGTTTTCTTGACCACCGAATTGGAAATCGATTCTACCGTCTAATGCGGATTGGTCACCCCATGCATAGAAACCATCCCAGGTGCTCCAATGTCCAGATCTGGAAATCTCTGGAACTTCGCCAAGTAAATCAGACCAGGTAAATGTGTCTTCAATATCGGAGCTGTACTCGCTGGTGAATGTGGAGTTCATTGAAACCTTGTCATTAACACCCGTGGCGATCAAGTACGCACCATCGGAAGAACCACATGCGTGTGAGTTGAAATCACCCACCAGGAAAACAGGTCCTTCAGAATGAGTATATTCGTAAGCGCCCAATTGTCTAAGCATAGAAGCACCAAGCCTTCTTTGAGCGTCAGACTGGTCATCCAAATGGGCATTGATGACTGTGAACTTCGTTCCGTCTGAGCGCTTCATGTGGGCAATAGTGGCAGTTCTGTATGAACCAGCACCGGGGTACTTATTTGGTACATCAAACACATTTGACAACCAGACAGTGTACCAGCTTTGAACCGACATTGTACTCTTTTTGTAGAATATGGCTTCATACTCACCGCTGGATTTACCGTCATCACGGCCAACACCAACCCACCCCCACTGGCTGTCATCGTACTCATTTAGCAATGTGGAGAGGTCACTTACCTGTCTCTTCAAGGCTTCATTGACACAAAAAATATCATCCTTGTTGAATATCACTTCATTGGCAACACCAATACGTCTTTTGGACCATGTTTCTTCGGCGTAGTTGGAATAATATTTGAAGTTAGTTTCGTCTGGGATGGTTTTATTCTGGAGACTGTCGATGGTGGACTGGAGAGAAACACCATCTGCTTTAGAGTCATAACGCAGATTCCAGTTCTGGATACGAATTGAGTTTGCAGAAGCAAGTGAAACCACCAATAAAGAGAGAACACAATTTGAGAGATGCATTGTTTAGATTCTATTTTTTATATGGTGTCGATGTATTATACCGAAGAACTAGTAATGCCCGGTGGGAAACCTCATTATATATATGGGACCTCAAATAGGCACGCCTCTTGTTTAGGAACACATGGGCAAGAGTAGGAATACAGATCTGGGAACATGTATGATCTCATGCACAGATGAGCCACATGTCAATGCTTTAAACGATGTGTCCCTTGCATATACTTTGTGACCCTACGTATGAGGGATTGCTTCTGACAGTAAGAGAAGCAAATAAAATGAAGCTCTCTAGGGATTGGCAGCTCTAAGGTGGTTTCGAACGCACACGTGGGTATTAGAAAGAATAGCATGTGAAAGGTTTAATTCTGGGTATAGATATATGATGAGTAAATCGTTTAAAGCGCAGCTAATTAGGCCGTCCTGCTTGGAGTTTAGCGGGGACTGGATAGGGCTATATGGGCCTTTCAGGGGAAGTCACAAATGGGTTGTCGGGAAACAAATAAGTCAATTGACAAGTATATCAGTAGGAAAATAGATCAATTGACGACGTATCAGTACTCCAAAGCTCATATATCCTAGTGTCTTAGTTAAATTAATAACTATATGCCATGGATCAAGGTCCAAGAGTAAAGCTGAAGATCTACCTCACCCATGTGGGCTCGTTTTTTCCCACATGTATGTGAATATTTCTGGTAAGACGCTTTTATGGAGTCAGAGAGAAACAGACAGGCCAAATGGCGGATCAGAAACGGTCTGAGTATTCGGGAAGTTATTAATTACACCCAACTAGAACTGGTGATTAATCGCCGCAGAGTTTCTAGACCTCTAGGTTGATGATTTTCTCATCGTTTCTATACTCATTGATCCCCCACTCAAAAGAGGTTTGGAGTGCGTCTGCTTTTGTGTCACAATTTTCCGAAAAACGTGGGGGGGGGGCAGAGTGCAATCACTTAAAAAGCTTCACCGCCTGGGTTTTCCTGTTTAAGAGAAACAGAAACTCGCTTAGCTTAAACAAATGAACAGCAATGAATACTCCAAACCACAGATCAAAGGAAACAGTTTATGTGCCATTTTCCCGATTTTGTACAGTCATACGCAAGCAACAGCGTAGGCGCAGTAGCCAAAGCACGTAGGCACCAATAGAACGGCGTATATACACCAATTGTTTTCACGGAATACAGAGAGCCTCTTTTCCAACCATACCAGACTTGAACACACACTTATTGAAGAAAGCCAGACCCAGGTGCTTGACCCTCTGGCTCCTTTCCTCCCCCACTACTACACATGTGTGCGGCACAGTGCAAAAGGCGCGATGCTTGAAGCCGCGAAGGTCATCTTCTCATGACCGCTGCCTTTCTCTCCTCCTTGTCACGCGCACTTTATTTATATTAGCAACACTATAAAAACAGGCTGTTGTCCCCTTTACATAATTGGCACCTGGATTGCTACACAAATACACAAATACACAAATACACAACTTATACACAATGAAAGTAACAGTCTGCGGTGCTGCCGGTGGTATTGGACAACCTCTCTCGCTCCTCCTCAAGCTATCCCCGTATGTTACAGAGCTCTCCCTATACGATGTCGTTAACGCTCCTGGTGTTGCCTCCGACTTGAGCCATATTGACACAGACGCCCGTATCACATCATACCTCCCAGCTGATAATGGTCTCCAGCACGCACTCACGGGATCAGATCTTGTTGTTATTCCAGCGGGTGTCCCAAGAAAGCCAGGGATGACAAGAGATGATCTCTTTGCTATCAATGCTGGTATCGTCCGCGACCTTGCTCAGGGCGTGGCCGCTTATGCGCCAAAGGCCTATGTACTCGTCATATCAAACCCTGTGAACTCAACAGTGCCTATCTTTGCAGAGGTGCTCAAGAAGCAGGGTGCATTTAACGCTAGACGCCTTTTTGGTGTTACAACGCTTGACCTTGTAAGAGCAAACACATTTATCTCACAGCTCTCACAGGGAAAGCTTGATGCCTCCAAGATGGACATTCCCGTAATTGGCGGACACTCTGGCGAAACAATTGTCCCTATCTTTTCCGCGGGTGCACCAGAGGACTTTTATGGCGCCTTATCAGACGAGCAACGTGATGCACTTGTGCACAGAGTCCAATATGGTGGTGATGAGGTTGTGCAGGCTAAAAAGGGCGCTGGTTCTGCTACATTATCTATGGCCTACTCTGGATACAAACTCGCTGAGAAGATCATGAAGGCGTTGGCTGGTGAGACCGTAGATGCTAAGTTTTCATCAAGTTTTGTCTACTTGGACGAGACAATTCCAGGAGCGTCGGACGCTATCAAGTTTATCAACAATAGCAAAGTTCGTTTTATTTCGTTGCCAGTGATACTCGGTGAGAATGGTATCAAGGAGATCGATTCATCTATCTTGTCCAAAATGAACGCACATGAGAATCTTCTCTTTGCAAAGTGCCTTTCAACACTTGAGGGTTCAATTGACAAGGGTATTTCTTTCATAAAAGGTTAAAGTTACGGAAAACTATTATTATGTATTTATTTAAGCATGATATAATTTTAAGATTGAGGTTCATGCTTTGGGGAAACACAGATCGATCGTATGTAAGCAGATCATAACATTTTCATTATTATATAGCAATTTGAAAGTCTTAGACTATCAGAATTCACTGACAGCAGATTCCGCTTTTTATTACAAGGGAGTAAACGTAAATACCGTTACGTTTTTAATCACTTTAGAACAAGAGGAAGGAGAGCATAGCGATACCAGAAACAAGAAGACCTGCCTTCTTACCGGCAGCACCACCCTCAAATGTTGAAATATCACTAGAGGTAGAGTCAACGGAAGATGAGGTGACAACTGTGCTGGAAACAACTGGAGCCTCAGTGGAGGTTAATGGGCAGTATGTGGTGTACTGAGTGATAACACCCTCATAGGTTTCAGTGATAACAGTGACACCGGTGGTAACAGGAACCTCTGAACAAGCATCATTTTCACAAGAAGTAACCGTGATAACAGTAGTAGACTCCTCCTCGGTGGTAGTGGAGGTCTCATCACTCAATGGACAGTAGGTTGTGTACTCGGTGACCACGCCCTCGGAGGTCTCAGTGATAACAGTGACACCAGTGGTGATGGTCTCTGGAACACAAGTCAAGTTTCCACAAGAAGTGATGGTTAAGACTGTGGTGGAGATATCGTCATCAATGTAAGTGGATGTGAGCAACTCGGAAAAGGAAGCTTCAGACGAAGGCCCAGAGGAGATCTCAGAAGAGGAAGCTTCCTCAGAAGAAGCTAGCTCGGAAGGCGAAAACTCAGAAGAAGCCTCGGATGAAGCCTCGGAAGAAGAAGCCTCGGAAGAAGAAGCCTCAGTGGAAGCCGCAGAAGAAGAAACTTCGGTGGAAGAAAGCTCAGAGGAGATCTCAGAAGAGGAAACTGGCTCGGAAGAAGAGGAAGCTGGATCGGAAGAGAACGAAGTCTCAGAAGCTGAGGAAGCAGGCTCAGATGAAGAGGAAGTCTCAGAAGAGGAAACAGCAGCAGAAGAGGAAGAAGAGGAAACTTCAGAAGAGGAAGAAGAGGAAGAAGAGGAAGAAGAGGAAGAAGAGGAAGAAGAGGAAGAAGAGGAAGAAGAGGAAGAAGAGGAAGAAGAGGAAGAGGTAGTAGAAGTAGAGGAAGCGTTTTCAGTGATGGTGTTATCGAAGTCAAAGGTCAAATCTCTTTTTGCGACAGCGTCATCAGCAAGAGCTGGGACAACAGCAGCCTGAACAGCCTGGTACTGAACAAGAGAAGAGGCGATGAGGAGAGCAGCGGAGGAAGTAAATCTCATTGTGATATGTATGTGAATGCTAAAGGCAAGATTCGAGATTTAGGATAGTTATGAAAGAGCAGGAGAAACTTTCAGAAAGGGGTACCCCACTGACTATATGGATGTCATAAGTGGGTCATTGTGCTATATATAATTCTCGCTGCACTTGTGTCTCCATGCACCACGACAGAAGCAGCTCGTTGACTTCTTTCGAGGATATACATTGAAAACTGGAATTCCCTTCTCGGGAGGAGAGTGCGCTGACACCTGCATCAAGATCCGCATAGTCTCAGGGCGGGGGAGGGGAGCTCTTCATACGACTCTTCATACGACTTACTCTTTTTACATACGGTGCAGTGAGCAATGATGATACTCAAAGTAAGAAACCAGAGTTTCAGAAACTGCTAGAAAAGAATTCTGAAATTGCCGTTAGCATTGTGTCACTGGTCAAGATCTTCCAGATAAGCTCTGGCGAGCAGTGAGTTCTTTTAGCCGAGACAGATCGGAAGTTGTGAGCTCTCGCATTGAAAGACTAAAACAGGACGCTCTAACTGTAAGCCTATTTTAGCGAATTTCAAACATTGTACATCGAAGAAAGCTGATGACCCTTGTAATGTACAAAAAAGGTACACTGTATATCTTTTTTGGGGAGGATTGGAACCGAAGATCACTGCTTTAGTCAAGTGCCATGTCAAGGTGTGGAGAATTAGATATTTATAGTTTATGGAATGTGGGAACTCCGAATATGAACTTGTTAGAGGAGTAAGATCCTCCCCTAATTGTCTGTTGTATATTTCGTTTTTGAAGTAGAGCGCAAGATTTAATGAGCCGTTCCTAGCTTGTTCTAGGTTTGAGCACAGTTGTTTGAGATTTATATATAGAAAAAAATGGCTTCATTCAATAGTTGTCTTACGATCAAGCAATGCACAGAAACTGCCCCTACGTATTAAGCGCCAGAGGCGCTGTGTATTACTCAATCTCACCTTTAGACAGTTATAGAGGTCTGATTACTCACATATAAGTCCAAACCAAAAGTAAAAGAAAAAACAAAATCAATTTATTGGTCCCCGTGTATGCTAGCCATGACAAATGATGTTAATAGATTGTTTCCAGATCTAGGTTTGCTTATAATAGGGTCGGGTGGGAGCGATTACTATTTTAACCTAGAAATCCATGTCGTATAGAGGGAGGTTGCTTTAGGCATGCACACCGGGCCCATAAGAGCAGAGAACAATGAGAATAGTCATTGCAATAACAATATTAGAGCCTACATAATTATTGTTCCGTCATCCTTGGGGATAAAGATTCAGTAAATCTACCTCCCGTACACTCTCCATTAACAATGGGATTCATAAGAAACAGGACTGGAACAGTAGTATATTGGTTTTACATCCTTAACTCATTGAAAATATCTGTACAGTTAACGTAATAGAAATAGCTTGGCACGAACAAGTACCGAAGAAGTTCTCGGTAAAACACAAGGCCTATTTACAGAAACACGGAAACATAAAGTGTGCTTAGGCGACATGCGCATATATGGTCTATAAGGACCGAGTATGGGGACCTAAGATTTGAGGGATGTGTTATCCCACGGTTTTCTAGGAATAAGCTTAGGCACAACGTACGAAAGGGATATCGAATGTAGAACTACAATGAACTTGAAGATATCATGGGATGTTACAAAGTAGGACAACAAGTATATAAACAGGTACTTTTGGTTTTGTGTGGAAAACAAGAGCTCTCTTTAATTAAACACAAACGGGAAACTGAAAATGCTGTGGACATTTAACCGTTGAGTCTAGACACAGCACAAACACAAACTTTTGTTGTGTTGCAATAAGGGCTGAGAGCATGGCAATTTCTCTTCCATAATTAGAGCCCTCATCTGTTTTCTCATATATAGATCCTCATTTATGTCTTTTAGCTGGGATGCATTGAGAGAGGATTTCAATTTCAAAATCCATGCTGAATATGTTTGATGTATGCTGTCGATCTCTGGCTAGTTTGTAGTCCCAATTGTCGCGACGTCTTATATGCTTGCAATGCAAAATGCACAGGCTTGTATCTTGTTCACAAGAGAGGCCCTTTCATGTAATATATTGGTGTGTAGATTACTCTTATTGCCATACCATTGCCATATCAACCTGTTTTCTATTTTAAAAGTGAACAAAGGTCGTCCTGGTCCTTCATATGGATGCATATATATTTCTAAAATATAGGTTCATGGTGCTTAACTATTGATCTACAATTTAGCTTTTTTTACTTTTCCGGATTAAACATCTTTTATACAATTAAAGCCCTGAGATAAACACCCTTTTTCATGCGATCAAATGTAACCAATCTTGTTAGCGATGTCCAAAGCGTCGTGGTCAGCGGTCAATCTAACGTAAGCCTTCTTGGTACCGTTTGGTCTGATCAAAGTGTTAACAGCAAGAACATCAACCTCGTAAAGCTCCTTAACGGCCTGCTTGATCTGGTGCTTGTTGGACTTGATGTCAACCTGGAAAACCAAGGTGTTACCGTCCTCAACCTTCTTCATAGCGGTCTCAGAGGCAATTGGGGCAACGATGATCTTGTGGTTGTCCAATCTCTGGTAGTGTGGAACAGACTTTCTGGCGTACTTTGGAGCTCTGGTCAACTTCAAGGTCTTTGGGAGTCTGAAGGAGGCAGAGGTTCTGACCTTCAAGGACTTCTTACCGTTAGAACCCTTGACGACAGCCTTCTTAGCAGCAGCAGCTTTAGCTAAAGTATAAGTTGTTAGTACTGGTTCCTTTTATGTGAACAAAAATTAAAGCAAAGTGTAAACATATAACCCTTGTTGAGAAGACTTTCAAAAACGCAAGTGTCACAGATATAGAAACTTGATGAGTGATAGGAAATTGAGATTTAAGGGAAAAAGCGTCAAACACATTTGGCTGTATCAGCCATTTGCGTAAGCAACTAGAAATCTTCATAATGAAAAATAGCTCAGTCCATGTGATACATCATATATCCTACATGAATATAACTTGATTGCTGTCAAAGAGATACTGTGTCAGAGGTGAGATCGTAGCGTGTTGTGTTTTTGGGTCTTTGTGTAGATGTTCTTCCTTGATATCTTAAAACTTTTGTCACTGGCCATTTTGTGCTTGTTGGTATTTCAAAATAGCATGGAATATATCTGGATATCCGCTTATTTCAGTCCTTCAACATGATGATATACGTCGTGTACTGCTTCATCTATTCATCTCACTTACTGGATGGAGCCATTTTGATCTGTTGTGGTTGTTCGTGAGACCCCCTTCTCTACTGTGTTGAAGAAAGACTCTTAAATTTCAACACTTTTGTTTTCAGCGCGCGGCTCGCTCCTCTCATCCCATCCAAAAAATTTTCGCAGTCCTGGACGCGATCTTGGAGGAGGCCTAGGGGGAGACTCCTTGGGAGCTAGGCAGAAACTCTTCGCGAAATAGGTAAAATACGGTATACGCACGCACAGGGTAGATTTTCTTAAGCTTGGAATCTAGAGTCAGTTGATTCTCGTATTTTAACCCGAACACCAAAACGTTATGGAAGAGCAGAATCAACAATAGGGTTAGATATGATCACGTGAAACATATAGGGCATCACATATATTACTTTCTACATACAGGTACGTATTGTGTGTAGTTTTCTGAGAACCATTTTCCATTACCGCGGACTACCTCAGATGATTTCCATATTTACACGTATATGTTGGGGGGGGGTCATTATAAGATATGCTCTAGGGATGTAGTTATTTACACAAGTAATTCATAAGGGCCAGAAGCACGAAATTTTAGAGACGACGGACCTTTGGAGATCTGGTACCACCAAACTTGAGTGTTGTATTGTCGCTGAGTCTTGTAATTTTTGGTCTGACATTATTACCTTCTTTACCCTTGATAGCATCAACAAAGGCTTCTCTACCCTTACCAAAGTTCTTGACAACAATCTCGACGTTCTTATCCAAAAAGCCTCTCTGCTCCATGAGTGTGAACATCTTTGCGGCGGTCTGGAAACCAGCTTCGTATTCGCCTCTAGCACTCTTTCTAAAACCGAGCTGACCAGAAGATACTGAAAGTTTCACCTTCTGAGGAAGTCTGTAGTAGTATAAGACTTTTTCGTTATAAGAGAGATCTGGGTTCTTTTGAAGGTAGTGAGTGTCCTCAGTGAGAGCAGTGAGAGTCAAATGAGTGTTGTTCTTGCCAAAGTTGCAGTAGAGGATGTACTTGTGGATGATGTCAGTGACTCTGGATGTTGGGGAGACAACATTGGAAACACGCTGTGCAGACTCGTTAGCAATTTGGTCTATGAGATCCGCTGCCTTTTCCTGTCTTCTAATAATGGATGTGGAGAAGTCTAATCGGTACGTTAGTAATGTGTTGATGGTGGAAGAAGTTCATAATGAATGCAAGGCTTAACACGTACTTCTTGGAGAAAAAACGGAGGCTCTGACACCGGTGCTCAGCAGACGAGAGGGAAAGAGTCTTGCAAACATTATCAAAAGTGATCTACAACAGGGAATCTGAGATACCAGGAAAAGCTCTTATTCAGTTTCATTCGCTTAATCAAACACTGTGATGTATTCACTTGCGTTGATTGAAAAATTCAAAGAGCGAGCGCGCGAACCGCTGGCTACTGAGGGCCTGGCCGTGCCTTTGGCTGGCTAAAGGCGAGATCTAGTACAGTTACTCCGGATGTTGTGATATCTTGAATCTGGAGGTGGTTTAGGGATAACATACATGGAGGTCTAGAAAATTGAAGAGATACCTGTGAGAAACTGTTAAGTACTTTTCCAAATCTCCGGCGATTTTTAAATGTATACGGTTTCATTTATTTAGTATACACAATTGGAAGAACCTGTCAAATGAGGTTACGAGCCCTGTGTTAACAAATACACAATATTCTTTGATTTTGGTCATAGGCGCCAGCACAAAGACCACACACACTCAAACACGTCACCACACCACACGCCACACACAGAGATAGCCAGCAACCGCCACACACACAAGGATACAGAAGAACGTTATTCCCTTCTCCGATTACAAGCTCTTTTGAAACCAGCAGCAGAGAAATTGATACTTGAATTTCATTTTGTTGCACCGCCACGCGTCCAGTCCGTTTGTTTTAAAGCGCTTGTTTATATATAGCTCGGTCTCCAATACGACGACGCTGTTACCTCCTTGAATATACAGTCACATTTGGTTATAAGTGGTTATTCAATTTTTCACACTTGACATCACCACTGCATTAACTATTGCTGCTGTTCATTCAACACCCACCTGCTTTTTTCATTTTGTTTTGACTCGGGGGTATCCTTTTATTCGCCATCCTTGTGTATCATCACAGTATCCCATACTATCGCCAAAATACACTGCCCATAATACGCGCTGAATCCCGCAGTTCACTCCACTATAATGTCTTCAGGTAAGTTATTCATTTCCACAGACATGTCATTCTTATGGATAGATAACGGTGACGGTAATCTTGGTCAAGATTATCATCATCATCGATAAATAACCGTTTACTAACACGTCCTTATTTCAGCATCGGAGTTTCTCGCTAACGATGTGACGTCAAATAGGTCTGGCGTCATCAAGCAGATGCTTGTCAAGCAGTACAAGAAGATTGGTGAGGGTGCCTTTGGTACTGTGTCACAAGCTAAGCTCCTCGATGGAGAAACATGGATCGGACCATATGCCATTAAGAAAGTGCCTGCGCAGACCGAGTACAAAAGTAGAGAATTGGAGATCTTAAGACTGACAAACCACCCAAATATCATCAACTTGGAATATTTCTTTACACACCAATCACCGGACGACGGAAAAGCATATCAGCATTTGGCCATGGAATGCTTACCAGAGACTCTTCAATTAGAGATCCGCCGCTACTACATGTCCAAACTTGAACTCCCACTGAAGCACATCAAACTTTATACATACCAACTTGCCAGAGCAATGCTTTACCTTCATGCATTGGGTATATGCCATAGAGATATCAAGCCATCAAATATCCTTGTTGACCCAACAACTGGTATTCTTAAGGTCTGCGATTTTGGATCTGCTAAGAGACTTGAGCCAAAGCAGCCTTCCGTATCATACATCTGTTCTCGTTATTACAGAGCCCCAGAATTGATTATTGGCTGTCAGTACTACTCTACTCAGATTGACATCTGGGGTCTTGGATGTGTTCTTGCTGAGATGTTGATTGGTAAGGCAATATTCCAGGGAGAAGACCCTCTGCTGCAATTGAGAGAGATCTCAAAGCTATTAGGTCCACCAGACAAGAGATTTATTTTCAACTCCAATCCTAAGTACAATGGTCCGTTGTTCTCCAAGCCTTTGTTCAACGGAAGAGTCTCTTCACGATTTACAAAAGTTCTTGGTAATGCCGGTGATAAGGGCGTGGATTTATTGATGAAGGTCTTGGTGTATGAGCCTGAAAAGAGATTGAGCCCGAGAAGAATATTGGCACATGGTTTCTTTGATGATTTGAGAGCCGATGGACAATTTGTCCCTAGAGGTTCTTCGGGTCCATCTCCATTGCCAAAATTATTCAACTTTAGTAGCTTTGAACTGGACGTTATTGGAGAATTAAGAGATAAAATTGTTGTATGACCCTAACGGTGAACTATTTTTCTTACACACCCCACGACCATAACGAATAATTTCAACATCTCCACTCTATCTTTCTTTCTTTCTTCCTTCTTATTTTTCTCGTCTCTTCCCTTTATTCTTGATCAATTTTATTTTGATTTTTATGTTATATCTATATTAAGATGAGCTAATATCCGCATATATATGGCGCACATCAGATAATACAATTGCTTATTTGAATTGTTCACCAATTGGGCTTTTTCTATATATCATCTATCCCCCAGAATATGCTGAATCGTCATTTTGTATCTAGTTCTTTATAGTTTACGGCTTTAGATAGGATAATGCACAATTACAAGAAGTATATGTCATAAAAATATTCATTTCCATTGGAATTATTTATAGAGAAGTGAGTGGGTTGTCGTATCATCAAAACTAGAGTGCCAGGGAGTATGAGTACTCGTCCTCAATATTCTGGGAAATCCACAAAACAATGCAACTGAGCATCACACAGGAGTTTCCAACAACGTTACCAATACCCATTCCCAAGGTTGGGAAAGTGTAGTGTTTAACGAGGTACTTCAAAATCAACACAACGATAGAACCTGCTAATCCACCAGCGAGGAGAGCAAATCCAAGGAACAAGATGACACGTGCAGCCCATGTTGTTGAAGAACTACCTCCAAACCCAGCACCGTTACCAAGGGCGTCATTGAGGAGTCTACTCTTTTCAATTGAGTTAACAACGAGCATCCCTAGGCAGGAACAAATAATCGGGATCCAATCAACAAACGTGACGTGTACATCGGAGGCATTAACAGTCTTGCTATAGATTACAGTGTCAATAAAAAACCAAGTACCAACAGCAAACTTTTCTGTTCGTTAGTAAACGAGCTTGGTGCTTCATAAACTATAACTTACCAGTGTGCCACTGACATAAACACCAATTGATCTGAGTGCCATGGAATTTGGCAGCTTGAATGGCTGGAATCTGAAAAGTCTCTCTTGGTCCATGTCGTGTGTACTTATATCTGTGTCTGTGTACTTGACCAAACGCAGCGGTTTGAGCATGAAATTACCAGGTAAATAAATGGTCTAAATTGAGGCGCCTCCCATTTAAGCAGGCTTTGTAAAGGATGCTCCGATAACACAGGGGTAGGCGCGGGTGTTTGGGTGTTCTGGTTTCCGGTTGCCCTCGTGTGGGAGGTGTATATTTTCGTTATATCTAGCTATAATCAGTTATTCTGTAGTAATTATATATGAATGCAAGTTCGCTTTTTATATGGTTCATACAGGAGGGTTAAAGTCTCTCAATCTGCTCGTCAAAAGTATCAATGACGTGGATTTGGTTCTTGTCAACGGTGAACCAGACCGGCAAGTAAGCATCGATCGAGATGGCACCGTTAAACACCAAGGTACCAAACACCAGGAAAACGAATCCCACAAGCTGCAAGAAGACAAATGTTTCCCAGCCTAAATAAAGAGATACAATCCATACAAGAAGTGTTCTGCATGTATCAATTGTGCTTCTAGCAGTGGCGCTAAGCACACTGGTCAACGTGATTCCGATGAAGTTGAACATGCCAATGGACATCATAATACCGAGGGAGGTCAAGACAATGTTCTGGTTGCTTGTAAAGTCACTCCAAGAGTTTGGCAAGTCAAATGGACCCTTAGTTCCGTGTCCAAAGCTGATGTAGCCAATTATCATAGACAGAAGTGTGAGTACACATCCGAACGAACCCTCATAACCGACCAAGGACAACGGCTCAATTGTCCATCTTCCAACAATGTGCTCCTCAACAACGAATTGAGTTGCTGTAAATATCTGAGCCAGCAGAATCAAGAAGATACCAAGAATAACAGTTGTGCCAGATTCTTTATCCTGTTGATCCTCAGAACCAGCATTGGACTTCCCGCTTAGCCCAACAATGGTGATACCGAGCACAACAATAAAGAGCGATAGCCACTCAATACGCGAGATTGTGCGTTTAAGGAAAAAGATACTGAAAAGAGCCACAAATAAAATCAAAGAGCCTCTAGTCATCTGATAGATTGAAACTGGACAGTACATAAGTCCTAGGTTCATGAGTGTAGTTCCCAATAGGTCACATAAAGATGGGATGGCCAAAATGAGGCTCATAGATTTTGGGAGTGCTGGTTTAGAAGTACTTGGTAACTGTGTATACTCTGAGTTTGAAGCGACAAATGCTTTCTTTTTGTTGATGTACACAAAGATAAATGCACATGCCTCACCGACAAACATCTGGAGCGTCTGGAGAACTGGCTGCTCAAATTTTCTGCCAGGCTCGACAAACTGATTGTCCTGGTACTTGGAGAAGATGGAGTTGAGACACCCGGTCACAATAAGCGACAGGGCAAGAGAAACAATGAGGCTTCTCATGCTGGTAGCTGTGAATTGCTCGCTTTTTGGAGAAGAAATAAGTATAAAGATATTCTCTCTCGCTATACGATGGCCCCTCCGTTCAAGAATGCATGATGCTCTTTGTTCTGTATCCTCCAGCGATAATAATTGTAATCGCTACAGTCGCACTTTTCTTCTGGTATGTAGCCCTGGGAAGTCTTCAGGGGTTACGGAGCCCTCGAACCTTTGTAGTGATCACACGCATTCCTGCAACTAAAAAAAGCAATTCTATGTGTCACTCATTTCCAATTAGTTCAACCACTTTCTCTTTATAAACATAAACTCACCGGTTTTTGAACTGCTTTTACGGAGATAGAGTCATAACAGCATATATACAGTCACAATCAGTCAGCTAGGATGCCGGTTGCCGTATCGAAGCACGCTCCTCGGAGGCGTTCCTCGTTATCAAACGACTCTACGCACACAACTCGTCAGACACCCACTCGTGACTGCACCTTTCTACGCAAATTATGTTTCCGCTGTGAGAGGAAGAACCAAACTTTCCATGTTCCAGGCATGATTTATCAATACACATCAAGATCACTGCTAGGGTCAATGCAGGAGTCCTTGCTCCAAGGTATGACATCGGGGGTGCCTTCTTGTCCTCACAAGTTCAGCGCAGTAATAGCAACAAGCTTTTTATCACCGAAGTTTACTGTGCAATTTGAGGCTAAGTTTTACACATGGCAAGACGGATCATTTTCACCGTTTGTTGGAATAATCGATATGAGTGCACCAGAACTTGTAAAGACACCATTCCCGGGTGTTAAAGTGAAAGAACAGGGGAGAATTCAGATGATCATTTGCAATGCTGAGAACTCGTTAGTAAGACTTATCATGATGAGATTCAATCTCAAGAAGTTGAAGGAGGGCCACAAGGTCTTCATTCGGCAAAGTACAAATGATTATACACTACATGTTAACTTTATGCGTGCTCATGGGGAACTGTACATCTACGGAGACATGAAGGTCATATTTCATAATCACTCCCTCTTGGAAAATGAAGGGGAAGAAAAGAAGGTTATGGGGAATCCAACAAAAGTGGATCTCGCTCATTTCTTAGCCGGCTGCTACCTATGCAACGAACAAGCAATTAATGATGATCTAGAAGATCAACTAGAGAAACAGATCGGACAATTGGGAATCAATATACCGATACTATCAGATGGGGAGTTTAGCACTGTTACTGATCACTGCATTGCAAACACGATTTATGAAGGAAAAGGAACAAAAGAATTGCTTTAATCATATTAAAGGAAAGGATAATCTCATGAATGTAATAATAATCGTTAATATATATAGTCTGTTAGGAGTATTATGATCATTAGTCGTAAAATAAAGAAGGTTTATGTTTCCAGCTCTTCATAAGAAGAGCTCAACAAACTTCTTTTTGCCCTTCAGGTGTTCCTGGCATTCAGCTGCAACGCACTGTAGTGGCGCAAATATGAATGGATTGTTGATATCTTGTGCTGATCTTTTCATCTTTTTCTTTTTCAGTTCAGGTAATCTGGACTTGATGCTGAAAATGGCATTTACACATCTACCACAGTAGGTGTGACCACATGCACAAGCAAAAATTCTTTTTGATAAATCCCTGTCAGCAGTCGTAAGATATGTGACTGCTTGATATGGCGCTTGTGAATTATACATCTCTTGAAGCGCACCAAACGGTCTTTCACCAGCACCGGGTCTGAAGTCTTCAGGGATACCTTCACCGAGAGTGACACCGCAGAGAACACAAACGTACTCTTCATCTTCATCAATTGCAGATGTATATGGAACAACTAATGAATCTAGCTGATCTTTTATTTTCTCACTCATTGCCCTAGTGACTTCCAAGTTCTCTTTTCTCTTTTCATCAAAGAGCGCATTTTCAGAAGCTTCAATCTGTTGAAGGATATGTGGTGGGATTGCATCCGACGTCATTGGTCTAAAGTGTATATGAGTTCTTGAGTCCTCTGCAAATATTTCGTCATATCGTCTATTTCTCCCTTCCGAGAATGCTGGTTGTGAGATTCGTTGCCTTCCAAATACTTGCGAAAGGAGATGTCGATAGTAATCACGAGTGCTACCGGCACCTCCAAAGACATATGAGTCCTCTGGAATATCCATTCCATACTCATAGTCTAAATCGTCATTCTCGTTATAGTTAGGGTCATTGTATTCGTCATTGTCATCATAGAATAATGTATTGGGGGGGACAGGGCGGCGACGTACTGCGTTCTGTCTGAACACGTATCGCCGAGCGGAACGGGCATCAGGTCTCATTTCTTGTTCTTGCTCTACAGCTCGTTGTTGGTGAGCTTGTACTCTTGGTCTCAGTTGACGTTGTGTTCTTGTGTGAGTAGCTAGCTGGCGAACCATCCTTTCTTCATTATCGCGTTGAAATGAAGCTCTCTCTGGCGCCCTGGGTGCTTCTCCCTGAAGTTGTAATACTCTGTCAGGTAAATATATCGCTGCACCTTCAGATTGGCCTCTGACTCGGGGAACTACTTCATCAACTATCTGAATTTCGTCGTCATATTCCACTGGTCTTGGGTGCCGCTGCGCTGGCGGCACAGAGTTGGATATACGATTTTCTCCCACAATAAGGACTTCATCTTCTTCTGGATCCGAATCGATGGAAATCACCTCCTGATGTGGCATAGTATCGCAAGACGTGACAGAAAAGCAAGCAACAAGTAATATCCCGGCTCGAATAAGCAACCGCTATGATTCTCAGTAGTCCTAAAAAGTGTATTGTTTCTCTATCAGTAGCTTAATACTTTATAATGGCAAACAGTTCACAGAGCGCGAATACCACAAGGACCAAAATTCACGTAACAAAATGACAGAATATCTTAGTAGCCTGGTAAAAACAAGAGCGACTTTTTGGTCAGCCAATTACGTCTAGCACCTCAATCCTATAAAATGGCGTACAGAACAGATGAGTTAATTAAACAAATTTTCTTTATAATAAAAGTGATAAAAAGTTAACTATTAATGTACATGCTCCTTGTTCTTTTCATTTGAAGCAGAAGAGTTGGAGAAAAATATGGTGATGGAAGTTTTTTTGATGTAGGTGGAAAATTAAGACCATGATCTTAATTATCTGTGTGGGGGAGGGGGAATGGGTAATAAAACATTCAAATGATGATCATTTATGTGTCATGAGGTGAATAAAATGCTGTATGAAGGTGTCAGGTGGAAGTCATAGTGCGATTGGAGAAAAGCGTGGTGTTTGTATAAAAAGTCATAAGTTAAAGTAAATGCAAGAAAGGTTAGACTCGCTTACAAACCACTTCTCATGTATCTACCAATGACGATACAGTGGTCTCTCTCATATGGCTCCAATGTCAACTGCTCAAGTGGTTTGATCTTCTCCTCACGGAGCTTTTGAACCTCTCTAGCGAAGACGGTCTCGGCATCGACAGTGGAGTCGATACAGTTGGCCTTGATAGAAATCACAACACCACCCTGGTCCTTAAGGAACAAGTGGGAGTTCAATGCAATGATACGAGCCTGATCTGGCTGAGCAACATCGGCAAAGACAGCGTCAACCATACCAATGAGCATTCTGTACTTCTGTGGGTGTCTAGCATCCTCAATGATTGGAATGACGTTTGGTCTCTTCTTGGCCATACCAATCAACTCTCTACCTGGTCTGTGAGAGAACTCAACGGCGTACACCAAACCTTCTGGACCAACAACGTCAGCAACGTGGGAAACGGAGGTACCGGAAGCAGCACCCAAATAGAGAACCTTTTTACCTGGAGCGATAAACAACTCATCGAGACCACCCATGATACCAGCAGCCAGCTTAGATCTGAAAGGATTCCAGACACGGTACTCAGTCTTGGAAGCTGGAGCACCCTCCTCCTTAGCAGGCTCCTCAATGGAGATTCTCTTCTCACCGTAGACAGACTCACCTGGTGCAATGTTCTTTGTCACAAGCAAATCCTCTTTACCTCTGGCGATGAAGACACCAGCATGTCTGTGTGGCTCAATAACGACCTTAGCACCGCCTCTAGCACCGCCTCTAGCACCACCACGGCCACCTCTACCACCACGAGCACCACCTCTGGCACCACCTCTAGCACCACCACGAGCACCACCGAAGCCACCACGGCCGCCACGGGCGCCACCTCTGCCACCTCTTGGAGCACCGCCAAAGCCGCCTCTGCCACCTCTTGGAGCACCGCCGAAGCCGCCTCTGCCACCTCTAGAACCACCTCTGCCACCTGGAGTGAAAGCCATCTTTTATGGTTTTTATTAAAACGTGAGAAATTGATTAATTGGAAGATGAATTCCTAGTGATGAGTCCTTCTTATAAGAGGGGCCTTGTCTATTAAGGTCAAGTGGGCCACTCAGAAAATTTTTTATGGCCCATCGCGAAGAGCTCTTCAAAAAGCGCGAATTTGAGGAAAAAAAATTTAAAAAAAGAAAAAAAAAACCAATAATATTAAACCCCCCGAGATAATGAAATCAGGAATTTTGCAGTCGGAATTGGAAACTCAAGATCATGATATTTCCGAGGGCAAAGGGTTATAGTGCTACCGGAACTTGCCATTTCAGGCCTATCTCTTTCTTGTCTCCCTTGAGCGGGCTAATCTCCTCACAGAGGAGCGCAGAACACCGAGGCATTTGCCCGGGACTGTTGAACGCTCCCCTCCCCATTGCCTCTGTGGAGGGGCGGGGAGTTATTTATATATTCCAATCCGTTCTTCTTCCTGAGTGTAATTGATTCAATCCAATCAACAGATCTACAAGACCTACAAGAATGGGCAAACAGTCACAGGCGCAAACGCTTGCTATCAAGTATGTGATTGCACTACAGAAACACCCATTACTCACCAAGTGCCTCACAGGGGGTGTTTTGGCTGTTCTAAACGAGATTATAGCGACTACGGTGTCTGGTCAATTGAACACGGCCTATATCAGCAGTCAGAAAGTAAAGCACCCATTCAGCTGGAAGCTCGTGCTGTTTGCATTGTACTCATTCTTGGTTGCCACGCCTATCTCCCACTATGGATATAAATGGCTTAACAAGCTGTTTAAGGCACCATTGTCAACGAAGCAGAAGTTGTTACAGATTTTGGCATCTATGGCGACTATCACACCTGTAGCTGGTAGTTTGTTTGTTGGTTTTGTTGCTGTGATGAACATGAAGCCAGCACTTCAATCTCTATCAAAGGAAGAGTTTAAGAGGGTTACAAAGACTGTCAAGGATGCATGGAATAAGTCCCTGCTGACTGTATTGAAGTCATCCTGGATTACTGGTCCTATTGCTATTGCCATCTGTCAGAAGTTCATTGCACCAGAATTTTGGACTGTGTTTACCTCAGTGTGTTATTTCATTCTCGGTACAGCACAAAATACGCTGCTCAAGATTAGAACGAAGAAAGCACAGACGGATGAGTACCAAAAGAAGAGAGATGAGGTTGTCGATGAAGTGGAAAAGAGCTCTCTAAGTGGCGATGATGCTCCTTCTGAGGTGTTGAAACAGTCCACATCTACAGGTTTTGAAGCTAGACCATAATGGGAAGATGTGCTTGGTATATATGTCCTTTGTTCTCCAACTTCTCGGATAACCTTTGCTATATATATGATTTTAGGCTATACGATTATTCCGGTATATATCGTACCTTTTGTACCTGAAATTTCTTCTTGACGCGGTTTAATCAGCAAGCGAATGTGAAATCGTGTGCATCCAAAGGATCTTACAGGATGTTAGAAGAACACCGCGTAATGTACGCGTAGCAGTGAGAAAAACAACGCGTCCCTGCGCGCGCTGCTGGGTGAAAGGGGAAAAAAGCACGATCTCTGGAAATTATCACTTCAGACATTTTGTTGAAGACAACGGACCTCGAAAGACAAACGAGGAACCACAGACAAGGATACTTTAAGCATCCCCTTTCGAGATAAGGCGGAAAGGGAGGGCATCTTCTTAGCACAATACGCACCATCTTTTGCTTTTCAACATTTCACCTCTCCCCCTGTTATCTACCTACCTGCCTACCCCAAGGCTGAAACAGAAACTTGAACATATAATAGACACGCACAAACACCAAAATTAACATTCACCCACCCACCCACACAACGTTTCATCACAGATCAACCACATGTCAGAGACGAAGCTCAAGAGTCTTCTTAGTGGCGTTGGTGGAAAGCTCCTTGGGGATAACTCCCTAACTGAAAAGAGACGTGTTCCATCAACTGGTTCTTCAGCAGCGAGCGAGTCTAGCAGTGTAATCATCACAAAAAGCAAGACACCAACTTCTGCTACCCCTCCACTATCAGCAACACGTATATCAATTGGAGAAGATGATACAGTACAGTCTCAGAATCTACGAATCAGAACTAAAAACCTAGATAGTGCCTCTTCGCAAGGTCTAGAAGAAGATGATGATGATTTCAATGACTACGTGATTGAATCTCCATTACCACCCCCGAAGGAACTGCACCCCGGGAAACTATATGCTCTTTATGAGTTTAGCGGTGATGACCCATCTCATTGTGAATTAAGCAGAGATGATGCTGTCGTGCTCTTGAATGATCAGGACAGCTATTGGTGGCTTGTTCGTAAAGAGATGGATAATAAAATTGGATTTGCACCTGCAGAATGCTTGGAGACATACCAAGAGCGTCTTGCGAGATTGAATTGTTGGAAAAATGAAGAGTTAGAGAAAAACTCCAAAGAAAATCTTGAACAGTTCCCAAAGAAAACACGGTCAGATACCAAGTTGAATAAGTCTGTTGCATTCTCTACCCAAATTACTGCGACAGGTCCATATTCAAATAAAGAGGAAGAAGCAGAAGAAGAAGAAGGAGAAGGAGAAGAAAGCGAAGAAGAAATCCACGAAGACCACAAGAAAACGAATGAATATGCTGCGCACTACTATAATAATGACAAGTGCCTACAACGAGACGACCAGGGAGAAGAGAGTGAAGAGATCTTACCCGACTATGAGACAAACAGTGACGCGTTCAGTGACAACTACCCAGTAACACCACTCATACTCAAGAAGAACAAGAAAGCTCCCAAACCAGCAGTACGAGTAGCACTTGGTATAATGGAATCAGACATTGAAGAAAGTCCGTTGATACAACCGTCGGCGTTCTTTTCAAATCAAAATAACTCTGGATCGATTGGAACGTATTCGCCAAGTTCTTCAGAGTTTGATTCTCCTGGAAACACACCTCCACTGGATCAATATAAGAAAAGGTCGGCAAATGGTCATGAAGGGTTCAAAGGATTAGCTGCTGATTTGGACTTTCCAGAAAATAAGGGCAATATTCCACAGTCCAAGGGGACAAGGGACATTGCTAATAGTATGAAAATGCTGGATGATTTGATCAATGACGAGTTAAACACGGCCTCCATATTACACGAAGGAGAGCTCGAAGAAGAGAACGACGATGAAGATACAGAAGAAGGTGAAAATGATGTTACATTGACATTTGAAGATGGCCGAGACTCAGAGGATGCCCTGCAATCTCCCATCATTCTGGAAGAACCAAACTGCACGAACTCGTCGAACGTCACCAACTCGATGTACACCAACTCTAACACATCTTTGCATTTGACATCAATATCTACAACTACGTCAGTTGACCAGTACGAAGATGAATATAAGACCAGCGGAGAGAAGAACATTGCTACTGATAACCCAAGAGGTGAAGAGAAACTACACCCAGAAATTCTTTTAATGTTCCAGGAATCACTCAGTAAAATGGATGAGCTTCAAGAGAGGCTGCGGCAGCTCAACAGCCAGTTTGCATAAGAAATGAAGATTAACATATTTTGATGACATTATTAGGATGTAGTCTGCCATGTATAGATAGATAATCTCCTTATCCATGCCAAATGTGCGAAGTGCGAACCGCCAAAATATTTGTAGTGAGTGATTCTTTTAGCATTCATCTTCATTAGTTCAGCAAATATCATTCGATTGAGAGTGTATATATTACGGAATGTCAGGGATCGAACCATCATCAAGAAGAAGTTCTATCTTTGGAACTTTCAAGGACTCACAAAAACTGGATATCAGGGGTACGTCGTAGTTGTATCTTCCACCACATCACCAATACTAACATAAACAGCACAACAACGAACGTATGACGGAGCGTACACACGAGCATCTATTGCCATCATGGTATTCGGTATGTAGGGATTCTTCCAAAATTTATTTGCAAGTTATTAACGACATTCTAGCGGTCATGGTCACCAAGCTCTTTTCAAAAGAGTTCCTGCCCATTGCTACCGTCTTTATCATCTACGGCTCGCTTATCTTCCTTGTGTCTGTACAGCGCACCAGTGATATGAAGGAGTACTATGAACCAACAAATGAAACATTGTACTATAAAACCTCTGGACACATTGTACTGCGAATCACAGTGATTTCCGTGCTGTCGTATATTGCGCTGCTCGTGCTGATACTAAGGATGTAGGCCTTGGGTATGGTGTAAAAAGGTAAAATTAACGTATAATTACAATTTTAATAGCAGATGCATATAAGCAGAAGTCGTAATAGTCGTATTCTTTGTTCTTGGGGAGGACTTTCTCTTCTCTCTTGAATGGGAGATGATCATTCATACATCTTGTCTCTCAAAGGTGTCAATAGCTCAGAACTGCTCGTGTCAACATCTGCGGTGAACGGTTCTGAGTAGACAATCTCCTCTGTGACACTTCCGACTGTTGTTTCTGCAGTCGCCACCTGGTGCGCTGTCAGGAAAGATGCTGATTTTTTGTACATCAATTTCTTTGATGGTGAATACTCTGCAGATGTTGGTGCCATCGACAGTTTTGAAGGTGTGTAAGGACGTGGTTCTTCATTTAGTTTTGACAGGCTTTTATCTAGTACGCGCTCTTCTCTTTCAAATGAATCTTCAGGGCTGATTGATCTTGGGCTTACAGATGACAATAGAGATCCTCTAGATGGTGGTGGAGTGTCACCGGAGAGTAATGACGTTGTTGCTATTTCCTGTGTGAGGAAACTTTTGATAGGCTCATGCGGTTTAGGGTGTTCCAGCTTGGTTGCCTTGACTGACAGTGGAGAACCAAGTTCTGTGGTAGTGTATTGTGGTGTCTGCTGTCTTGGTGTTGAACCGTCAAGCAGACTTAGGTCGTTTAGATAACCGCTCTTTTCAAGGTATCCATTTGTGAATCCTGCCGACATAGGGTCAGCATTTCTCTTTCTGAGCTCATTGAGAATGACGCTGTTATCCATCTGTTTATAGCTCTCCCATACAAGCTCTTCTTCAACCTCTGCCTTACCGACACACATCGGGATAGTCTCAAACTCTGTGTATTGTTTCAAAGCTGTCCGGTTTATTGTGGCCTCTCCCTCCTCTCCCTCATCCGCAAAGTCAGGGGATCCAAAGATCAGTGTGATGGCGGATATGACCATTTTGCAAACCAACAGCAAAGCGACGATCAACAGGGTATTGTTGACGAGGGTTTCGTGTTCTTTATAGACCCTGTAACTTGAGTGCGACTGCCAGTACGAGAATGACGTGTTTACATAGAGCACCACTGGCTGCGGTACGTACTGGTTGTACATGTCAACAACATGTTGCTTGACCTGCTGCTTGTTCTGCTGTACAAGGGTTTCAAAGTCCTGGAGCAAGTCGATGCGGTCTACAATTGGCTCTGTGTTGATGAGCGTGGGCGGTGCAATAATCTCTGGCTTTGGCGGGCCGTGTATGAAGAGTTCTGTTTTGAATTCCATGTGTTAGCATCACGGGGGTATCGATAATCACTGAGAATGCTTACTTATCTGATCTGACATGAGCTGGGGTATATTGTCAAGCACTGGAATCACGCCTGTGAAAAAGGGCATCAGCACGGTGACGACCACCAAGCTGATAATGCTTAGGAGCAGCATCTCTTATGTGTAGCGGGCGTGTGGTAGAGAGTCCTAATGCTTTTTAAGGCGTGTTGGAAGAAAGCGGTGTGCCTGTTTGTCTTTGTCTTTGTTTACTGTTGCAAATACGCGCCCACACTAGAGATTGTCTCCCTAAATCCGCCCTAATGGAGGCTGCAGCAAAGAAGAAGAGGCGTGAATGGTTCTCGCAGCCAGGCACACCCAGTTCGCGAAAGCACACACAAGGATTGGCCATTCCGGGGCTCACTACGGGGTGGCGGGTCCATGTTATGCGGCCCTGGCTCTATAATGGACACCCGGACATTTTACGAGTTTCCGTTTTCTCTATTCCCTTCCCCAGTGGGGAAGGGACCTTCTACTAGCTACAAACATAGACACACGTACACAAACTGCGAAGAGGGTGGGCGCATGTTGCAGCCGTGTGTCTTCTCCCCGTTTAAGGCGCCGGGGCATTCAGTGAGGGAGAAAGCGGTAGCATTTACATCTTCCAAAACAGTGCTGGGGAGGAGGGAGCGCCCCGTGTAGACAGAGCACAGTGCTTTTGCGTGTATGTAGCCTTTCTGGTAGCAACCCGTTCTGGCAATACCGCCATAACCCTAAATAAACGCTGTGGCGTATTACACTCCCCAAAAGAGAGAAAACAATATCTCGTCGCATCAGCGCGTGTGTGACCTGGTGTGTTCGCGGTGCAGCGGGAGGTGTGTGTGCGCTTGCGAAAAATGTACACAGAGCGGGGTAAGAGGGCGGTTCTCAGAAGAGCAATGCTAAGAGCAACAAGACTGGGGAACACCCTACATGCCAAGTTGCTCGTTTAATCACTGATGCATATCGTGGATTATTTCTGGACGTAGAAATCTTGGTATTGGAGTATCTTGGTGTGGTTCTTGCTCCCTAATACCGCCTCACACGCATAGGAGACCTAATAGAATACGAGCACAAGAACCGGAGAACGAAACTGACAGAAGAAGAGCCCTCTGCTGCCCTCTGCTGCCCTTCAATCCCTTCTCTCCGACGTGCAGCCTGGCCAGACAGTAGATCTCCTCTACATGGGCCTCACGTCCACTGATGACTCTTGAATCATAAGCCTCACTGTGCTGTCCCGTTATTCTCCTGCAGAAGGGGAATAAATACTCGCTGCTCTCCGCCGTTGCTTGTTCAAGCTGTGTCTGTATCCGAGGCTTTCTTCTAACGTCTCTCTCATTCTACGATCACACAGAACAATGGGGTTTAGAACATTCTCCTCCACAGAGTGCAAGGACTACCTTGTGACCCGCTTCACTACCCTCCTCCCTACAAAAGAAACATGGGCCCATGAGAAGAAAAACATCAACCCGCTTCCAGGCTTGCGTCAAATGCCCTGGAGAGTCTGGCAGTTCTTCATTATTGGATTCATCTCCTGGACTTGGGACGCATTTGACTTCTTTGCAATGTCCCTCAATGTCTCAAACATGTCAGAGTCGTTCAATAGACCCGTTAAGGATATCACTTGGGGTATCACACTTGTTCTGATGCTCAGATCTGTCGGTGCCATCATCTTTGGTTACTTTGGTGATAGATATGGAAGAAAATGGCCTTTGATCATCAACTTGGCCTGCCTGGTATTAATCCAGATTGGGACAGGTTTTGTCAACACTTACAGCGCATTCCTAGGTGTTAGAGCTCTGTTTGGTATCTTCATGGGTTCAATGTACGGTTTGGCATCTGCAACAGCATTGGAAGGCGTCCCAACTGAGGCTAGATCCTTCCTCTCTGGATTTTTCCAACAGGGTTACGCATTTGGTTACTTACTCGTTGTAATCTTCCAGAGAGCTATTGTGGACAATTCTCCAAAGGGTTGGAGATCTATTTTCTGGTTCTCTGCCGGACCACCAGTTCTCTTCATCCTCTGGAGAGCCATCCTCCCAGAAACCGACCAGTTTCTCCAGCAGAAACTCCACTTACAGTCAAAGAAATCGTCTTTCCTTAGAGATGCCAAGAAGGCCTTCCAAAAGGAATGGCTCAAAATGACTTACATGGTGTTCATGATGGCGGGCTTTAATTTTATGTCACACGGATCCCAAGACCTCTACCCAACTCTGCTCACAAAACAACTTAACTTTGGTGCTGACCGTTCAACTGTCACAAACTCTGTCGCTAACTTGGGTGCATTGACAGGTGGTATCGTGGTGGGTCACTTTTCGGGTTTCCTCGGCCGTCGTCTCTCCATCATTCTTTGTTGTATAGGTGGTGGTGCTTTGATCTACCCATGGGCTTTTATCAAGGGACCGGCTATTAATGCAGGTGCCTTCTTCTTACAGTTCATGGTCCAAGGTGCTTGGGGTGTTGCTCCAATTCACTTGTCAGAGCTGTCTCCTCCAGAATTTAGAGCATTTGTGGTTGGTGTCGCTTACCAGCTGGGTAATTTGGCATCTTCTGCATCCTCTACCATTGAGACCACTATTGGTGAGAGATTCCCAATTTACAATGAAAATGGAACTCAGAAAGAAGGTATTTACGATTACGGAAAGGTCATGGCTATCTTTGTTGGTGCAGTCTTTGCATACGTCCTGGTCATTGTGCTCTTTGGTCCAGAAAACAGACATGCAAATATTAACTATGTAATTTCTGAAGAAGAGAGATTAGAACTAGTAGAGGAAGGTAAGATTATGACACATAGAGGCCAGGATCTTCAGATGAGTGCTATGTCTGATGACGAGAAGGCGATTGTCTCTCATCATGACAACACAACGGGGAAGCAGGACAACACTGGAAAGTCGACTGCGTAACTATTGTATATGCAGTTATTTTCTTTGTTTATGAGTTTGGTTTATTCATTTGATTATATGATTTTTTAGTTAATAACGATCGCAAAATACAAAAGTCACGTGGTCATAACATACATTAACTTTTTTTCTTATATACAAGGCAATCAATCAAGCAATAGCTCCGAGGGACATTAACAGCAATTGAATGAACAACTGTAACGACCAAAATCCAACTCTCTTGATTCTGAGTGTACGAACTTCTTCATTAGCCACATAGTTGGCAAATGCATCGTATACTTCAATAGAAATATCATCCATAAGTAACGAGTCATACACAGTCCATGAACCTTCAAAATCCTCTACCTTCTTCACAATCCGACACTTGATTGGGATATATGTTTTTCTCGAGTTGATGTATCCAACAATTGGTCTTATGAGAGCATTATTAACATAGGACAGGTCGTCATTAAAGATAGGTACTGCTGCCTTAGGGTTCTTTAAGTTCAACTGGAAGTCCATAACAAAATACTTTGAGGGGTCTTTTTTTTCTTCATCTAAAGCTTGTTTCTTTTCAGCTGTGTTTTTAGGTTTGTATGAAGATATTATTTTAGCTCTATGGGCCTCTTTAGCGATAGAGTCTGCAATTGAATGAAGGATCTCTGTAACACCGGCGCCTTCGTCCTCCGGGACCATAATATCTCCAATCATGTCAACTTCACCAGAAGTTATCCAACCGAACGGACCATCCATACCAGTGTTGAAATGATCTACATTCAAAGAGTCAATTCGACATCTTGTGACTCTCTTCCAAGGAGAATGGCCCGTACCGCCATCATTCATATTGTCATTGAAGTCGTTGATTCTTTGTCTCTTGTGAATAGTGAAGAGGGCATCGTCATATGAACCTGATATATTTGTAGCATTTAACAGATCATAATATAACCAGTGCTTTCTTAAAATGGGCAATTCACAGTTGTAAATACTCACATTAAAAGGCCTAAACTCATTTGGTTGTGCAAGTGTAAATAGCACATCTGACATCTTTAAGTTTTCGATCTCAAAGTCACCAGGCTTATGGATGTTGAGATAGTTTCTGGCATCATCATCAGGGTCCCAATGAACATGTGTACGGTCCACTATGCCTCTCAAGCCGTGAATCTCCATCTCCTTGATAATTCCCTTACCATTAAGGAATTTGCTTATTGATAATGATACTGCAACCTGTTCAATAGTTAAATCGTACTGTGTATAATTGCCATCATCTTCGTACTCATCTTCCTCCGCAGCGACCGTCTCACTGCCATTAGCATTGGCCGCCTGTGCAATGGCTACTGCCTGTGAACCCTTCTCAAACCCTGTTTTGAATTTATTTTTCTTTCTTGGTCTTTTTGAGACAAAGCATTTGTTAAATGTGAGCTTTCCATCACCCCAAGCAGGTACAATAGCACTCTCAAAAACAACAGTCAAACCAGAATTCTTGGTAATCAGGTTTCCCAGTGTCTTCGCAACAAGCTCTTGAGCAAACACCGTGTTTACCAGGTATACCACAAGAGAAGCAAAAGTTGTTGTGCCAAGCACAATCAGTAATACATTACCCATGACAATCCAAGAGAAGAAAGCACTAAAGTCGTCCACATTGAAAGGTCTCATTGACTTTTTGAGGAGCCATTTAGCGCGGACCCGAAGCCTTTCGTTAAATGAAGTAGTACGAGCAAGCCACTCCTCCTTCGTTCGAGGGACGCGAGGCTCTTCTTTAGGGACCTGAGAAGGCTCTTGTGGCGGAGGGTTCCCTTGTGGCTTTTGTGGTGTGGTGTAATGTCTCAGCTGGTGGCGGCTCTCCATGAGCAATGAACGGTGATGAGACAGCTGAGGCACGAAGAAGGGACGTATCGCAGCTTTAAAAAAGCTGTTTCTGGAGGGGAAAAGATGTAAAGTCCTTGCACCTCTCCAGGAACCCCTCAGCACCGACATTTTGGTCTGTATAGTAGCTATATCTGAACTCTCTGGGGTACTCAGACTACTTACTCGGCTAAGTGGATGTACGAGTGGGACTTTTTCTATTCGCGGTATCGCTCTTGCGGGGGCCTCCGGCTATAATTGCATAAAATCTACTACTGACCACACACATCTAAAACACCAACATGGACATTATTGATTTTTTATTATACATATACGACAAATCTCAGATTTCCTTGTACCCTCTAGCAAGTAATGCCCTTTCCATCGAGTCCCAAAAAGCGTTGAGAACTACAGCATCCTTGAAACGTTTGTACTTGTCGAGGCCGACTCTTTCCACATTCCAGTCCTTAATCGTAGCGGGAATCGGGTCTTTGTCAAAGTGGAAATAGTAACCCTTAATATGCTGAAAAAGCTCTGATGGGGTATTCCATTTATAACTCTTGAACTGCCACGTCTGACCTGTTGTAAACACCGCAACAGTACGTTCCCAGTGCTCTTGCTTACTGAACTTGTCGGTTTTGTCCACCACCATAAAAGTTACTTTACCCAAGCGTGGGAAGACATGTGACACATTAGTAAGATCTGAGTTGTTTAGGTTCTCGAGCTCTATGGAGTCGTGTGTGTTTGGATCGATATATTTGCCCTGCTGCAGGAAGGCCTTAATGTTAGCCATTGTTAATATTGCAGATGCAGAAGGCGAGATCAGAATAATAGGTGTGGCCGTTTTTCTGGACTTGTGGCCAGCTGCTGCTGCTCCAGAAGATACAGGATCGGTAGCAGATCTCTTAGACCCCTTCTTTGATTCTTGGAGATAAACTCTCTTACATAGTTCTGCTGCTGTACTGAAGTTGACACCTTTGGCCCCGCGCAGCGAGGTGTTGTGGTCCACAATGTTACGCTCCTGAGACAGCACGGCCTTGAGGAAAGGATTCACGGGCTTCACATCAGATTCCCCTATTTTGACGTCTTCATCCTCTTTCTGGTCCTTACCAGAGGAAAACTCAAATTCTCCTTTGGTGCCATCAAGCCATTGCACGATATCTGTCTTGTGCAGCACACCAAGAGGATCAACCCTCTTTGCATCACAGGCCTCCAAATAATCAGAGCGTGACAAATCCTTGCTGAGCCACGCAAAGGTAATTACCCTCAGCGTCACAAAAACACCATCAACAGCATATATCGTCTTGTCGTCCAATGAGAAGGTTTTGTTTAATTTGGTGAGTTTTAATGTTGTTGCAGCGCTGATGTCCTCAGTGGACTCACTGGTCTCGGTAATCAGCTGGAGTTGGCCAGAACGTGCAAGCTCCTTTTGCAATAACAACAATACATTAGACATCCTTATGGTAAACGAATAATATGAATGACTCCACGAATGACGACTAGGTCAATTGAGTCTTTGTTTTCGTTACAAGCTTTCGAACTCACTTTGTTTCGTTTCGATGGTTAGATTTGTTCTTCGAGTTTGACAAGATTTGGTGTTCAGGTGTTCGCGAAATCGTTCGTGTAGGCCTTCGAGTTTCCTCGCATCCTGCACTTTATTATGGCGCACTCGCTGGACAATAACCATTGAAGCCTCTTAGATCATAACCGAGACATCCTTCAAGAAATCAAAGAACAGAGGATGTGTATTTCGGTGATGAAGAGGACTTTATTGCGTGGAATTCTTCAATACTCCTCTAAAGCAGAATCTACAGCTGTAACGAACCTCTCCATCGCCACAAGACAGCAGCTCTACATGATTGACCCTGTAACTCCAGGATCTGTATTTTTTCTGCCACACGGCACACGTATCTTCAACAAGCTAATATCATTCATGAAGGCACGCCAGAGGAAGTTCGGTTTTGAAGAGGTCATTACACCGCTGATCTATAAAAGGTCACTGTGGGAGAAGTCTGGTCATTGGGAGAATTATCATGAGGATATGTTCCGTGTTGAAGGTTCAGATTTGGAAAAGGAAGAGTATGGCCTCAAACCCATGAATTGTCCAGGACATTGTGTGATCTTTGGGAGGTTTGACAGATCACACCATGAACTGCCTATCAGGTTCTCAGATTTCTCGGCACTTCATAGAAACGAATCTAGTGGCTCGCTTTCAGGACTTACAAGAGTTCGAAGATTTCACCAAGATGATGGCCACATATTTTGCACACAAGATCAAATCCGTGAAGAGATTCAAAGGTCGTTGCAAATGGTAGACGAAGTCTACAACATTTTTAACATTCCAAATTACAAGCTCCTACTTTCGACTCGCCCCAAGGAATACATCGGAGAACTTTCCGAATGGAATATTGCTGAGAGATCACTCAAAGAAGTTCTTAAAGCCTCTGGAAAGCCGTGGACTGTTAATGAGGGAGATGGTGCTTTTTATGGACCAAAGATCGACGTTATCCTATCAGATCACACAGGAAAGGAACACCAGGCAGCCACCATACAATTAGATTTCCAATTGCCACAACGCTTCAAACTACAGTATCGCACACACGAGAGCGGTATCTCCAGGCAGCCAATAATGGTACACCGTGCTGTCTTTGGTTCATTGGAAAGGTTTCTGGCAATCCTTATTGATCACTATAATGGTAAGTGGCCATTCTGGTTGTCTCCGCGCCAAGTGCTCATTGTCCCAGTGAGTGACAAGCATATCATCTACGCCCAAGAGGTTGCAAAGAAAATTAACGGTGAATATGACGCTGATGACTCATCCTCAAGGCTTGCTCACCAGTCTTTCCACATTGATATTGACTGCAGAAAAGAAACTGTTGGTAACAGAATCAAGGAAGGAAGCAAGAAGGGCTATACGTATGTTGCAATGATTGGTGATAAAGAGTTGGAGAAGGGTACAATTGCTATTAGGCCAGCAATAGAAAGAAAACCAATGGAAATGACACCGGAAGATGTCAGAATGATGTTTATCCAGTTGGAGAATGACTACAAATAGAAATACAAATATAGGAAACCGCATATGTATATATATTTATTCGTTTCAACGTAATACTTTCCTTGCGAGGTCTACCGTACCATTACTCACCACAGGAACATCATTCAACGAAATACTCAAATTGTATAAAGGGCTGTCATTACCGAAGCCCCTCCATAGATCACTCGGGAGAAAGGATCCGTGATTCCTCATAAAGCTCTCTCTATGGCGATAATCATCCTCTTGCATCGATTGCAATTTATTCTGTGTCTCTTCAATAACTTTGTGCATCGCATCTTGTGTGTATCTTCTTCTCTCAAGTTCTAGGATCAGAGAATAATAAGACTTTCTGAATTGGTGATAGTGAGAGACGAGGTCCATCGCTTCGTCACAACGTTCGTTGGTTTCACGAGCAGCCAGTTGAAATTTCAGCTCGAGTTTTTCCGTCTTTTGTATAGCTGATGTCAATACCTTATCACCATATATTTTCAGTTCCATCGAGAGTTGCTTCAACTCATTGTAAAGTTGTGTCTGTCCATCAAGATGTTCCTCAACCTTAGTACATCTCTGTTGTATGTCGCCCAATGCCTCCTCCAAGTCACTAAGAACTTCTGGAACTTCATGAACATCTTTTTCTAAAACAGCATATAACTCACGCTTTTCGTCCTCTCTGATATCAGTGACATTTCCTTCCGCCACTTGAACTCCTCTCAGGCACTGATCGTAGTGCGCCGTAATTGATTCAAGAAGAGCAGCAAACTCCTCTTCAAGAATTCTTATCTCATCCAGTGTATCAGGAACATGTGATTGTTCAACTTCACTGGTCTTTGTCACTTGCTTCTCTAAAGAATCTAGGACCTGAGTGTAGTGCATGGACTTTTGAATCATAAGTCTCTCTTGCTCATCAATCTCCAACTCCAGCCCGTTGTATGCCTCATGCAACGCAATTTGGCATTGTTTTAACACGTCAAGTATTTCATCTGAAACAAAGTCGTATAGCGTTAACGTCCTCATACGCCCTCTTTCATCTTGCAATGATCGGTCAAGCGTAATGTCTTTCAACGTTAGAAAAATAGACTCTACCTCCTCTACTGAATTCTCCACTGCACTTGTCAATACCTGAAAGCTATGTCCTCTATCGCTCCTTATACTTTGTAATGACTGCTTTATTATATTGTGAAGATTCAATTGGCCTTGAACAGCGTCCAACACAAACACTGAGCGGTCGAGCTGTTCATTGCCCTTTGACATGGCATTTCGAGTTTGGAGAAGAAGCAGGTTTGCGTGCTCACCTGCCCTTTCTGCTGTGTGTAATTTTTCAGTAGCATCAGCAGCCCATATATGAGCCTGTTGTAAAATTGACGAAATCATTATGCTTTTCACTCGTACGGTTAATCTCTTTGTTGTGTTTATTTACAACGTATTTATGCTGGTGTGAATTGAACTGAAACCATGAAGTGCGACTTTGACACAATGAAAACATCAACATCAATATTTACCAGCACAGTTATCAAAAGAACAAACAACACAAATAACCATCACCAAAACACCCGAAAGCAAATGACAGAAGAGGATGCTCCGAGAAAACGAAAACTCAATGTATTCGACTTCTTAAAAGGAAAAACGGAGACACTGCCCACAACGATTATCGACCTAGGGTCAACAGCAGAGCACAATGTCAAGAGAACACGGCAGAACTCTTACATCACTGACACTGACCAGAACTATGAAAAGGAACCATCCGAATTTGATGATGATACCAAAAATTTTGCACTTAAAAGTGTTGGATTCACTATGAATACACCATTGAGCTTTACAAGGGCCTCATCTACACCCATCGTGACTGAAGAGGATGAGGATGAGGTACCCACATCTCCAACGGACGGCCCCAAACTCACATACAGCGAAGCTGAAAGGCTTTCTAATACGAATATCACACGAAAAGGATTTAACAACTTTAAAGGGAAGAAGTATGGTCTTGGGGCTTCTCTTCTAGAGAAGATGGGTTGGGTTCCTGGAAAAGGTCTTGGAGCAAACCTTCAGGGTATCACAGAGCCGATCGAAATGGGCACACATCGACAAGGTTCAGGTATCGGTGCCACTCTAGAAAGAGAGAGAATAAAGCAGAGAAATAAATACCAAGGCAAAATTTCCACAGAGTATCTCAGTGATGAAGAAAGCTCCGATGAAGAATATTACAAAGAAGTTCCAAAAAAATCATTGTACCAACTCATCGTGGAAATTGAGTCTCTTGGTATAGTAAAAGTTCCAAAATCCATTAAAGAGCTCTCAAACGACCACACGTTGAAGGCTAAGAAGACTTTTATTGAGTTGAAGAAAGAAGGAGGTAATGAGGAAATTGAGCGCATCACTACTGCGCTGGACCAACTTTATAATGATCTAGCAAACATTGTTGCCTCAAGGAAGATGACTGAATTTGAACAAGAAGAGTTATTGAAAAGACAAGAACGAAACCTCAAAATATCTAAGCTTTACAACTCTTTACAGCAACGTCTTGTGTCAATAGAATCAATTACCTCCGACGAAAAGCTATTACCCCTAGAAAAATCATCACTATTGAGAGCGGAGATCAATAAGCATCAAGGATTTTACACACAAATCTCGCTGGAATTGACGGAGCATGATATTAAGAAAACACTGACCCTTTCTTTCAAACATGTACTTTCCCATCTTTTCGCACAATGGGATCCTCTTGACATCGCTAATACCTCACTAATCGAAGAACTTGTATTATGGAAGAACACACTTCCACCATTACCTGAATGTTATGGAGAGCTGAACTATTTTCAGTCGCTCCTTTACTCATTGTGGTATCCGAAGACTACCAATGCGTTTGCTGAATGGCCCGTATCTCAACCAAATTTAACTCTAACTCTTTTGTTAGATTGGGAAACTGTTTTGGATCCATCAATCATTGAACACTTCATTACCCAACAGATTGTTCCAAAAATTCAAAAATCGATTGATGAATGGCAACCGATGCGTTTCACGGATAATCCACCTTATGATTGGATTTTGGAATGGCTACCTTTCATTCACAACACAGAAGAGATTCAGAGGCAATTCTCTTCGAAGTATGACGCACTCTTTAGCGAGTGGACTGTGGATCTTGGTGAAGTACCAGGCATAAGAAGTTATAAGGAAATCGTTGGTGAATATCGTTTCCAAAACTCGCTGAACAAAAAATTACTCCCTAATTTGATTATCTCATTGCCCAAGACAGAGTCTCTGTTGCACGATAACAGCTTATTTCATGATTTGCAAAGCGTGGCGTCCTGGTCGAAGCACTTCAATAATGAAATATTTATGAAACTGTTAAAGTATACCCTGTTTAATGATTGGTTAAGGTGTCTTTATGAGTTGTTGAAAAAATGCCAAAAGAATAGTTCGGGATTTGCGTCAATTACAGATTCTATCCAGCTTTATAGTAACAGCTGCATTGCATCATTTCCATCTTTCATTGATCTTGTTAAAGAATCAATTATACTGGGTCTCGATATGATTAATAACTTTATTGATACTGGAGTTCTCAACAGTGTTCACACATCACACACAAAAGAGCAGGTCCTGGATTTAATCCTGAATTCTTCAACTTCCACTTCTCAAAACAATGAGGCTCTGAAACCGGCAGGAATTCCTGTACATAAACTACATGTTTCCTTCAGAGAGGTTGTTGAAGAGTACTGCTCCACGCATAACTTGTTTCTGTTTTCTCAAAAAAGTGATTTGTCTACTGGTAAATCTTTATTGAAAATATCGAGGAACGTTAATGGCAAAGGTGGGTTAAATGGATTCATCGAGGAGGATGTCTTGTTTATTAGTGCTCAGGAGGGCAAATTTAATCCTATTTCTTTAGATGACCTTCTAAGTGCTGTTCCATAATAATAAGCCTATAATTGAAAGCATTTAGATCAGGGACGTGTTACTAGTTAATTGTAAAAATATATGCTTTGTTTTATTTATGAATTATGTACAAGTTTTATTCTTGGTGTTTGATAAATATAAAAATATATGAATGCACTTAGGCAGTGGAATCTGGTATAGTCTCAGTGGCCGGGACAACATCCTCTTTAACGACCTCAACAACAGCAGCACCTGGAGCCTCTGTCTCAGCCTTCTCAACCTTCTCATCCACAACAACGATTTCAACGTTTTCTGGAACATCCTCAAGTTTCAAATCATCAGCTGGTCCATCCTCACCTCTGATTTCCTCTGAGTAAACTTCTGGATATCTTCTGAAGCAGTTCTGCATGTTTTGGAACTTCTCAATACAGTCAAAACCCTTTGGTTCAGCTTCAGAGTAGATAAAACACGAGAAAGCTTCCTTAAACTCCTCACCACATGGACCATTGGCCATACCACCAAGACAGGGGCAGTCCCAGTTGATTTCGCCGGTCTCTGGGTTGTAAGCTGAGGCCTGCTCTTGAATCTCTTCGCCGTCCTTCTCCTTTTTTTCTTCATCCTTCTTCTCGATCTCATTAGATGGGGCGAGAACGGCAGTGTCCTCATGCTTCTTGGTGTCCTTGACTTCCTTCTGTATAGCAACTGGCTTCTTTGCGTCCAGGGCGACGGGCTGTGTTAAGAAATAAGTGGCAAGACCAGAAGCGATGATGGAAGAAGGGATAATCCATCTCGTTGAGCTCTGTTTAGCTTTAGTAGATGTGGAAAGAGCTCTGCGAGTAGCAAAACGGGAAGATGCAACAGCACGGGCAAATAGTGTTCTCTGCATAATATTACAATTGTTTGAATAGCACTCAAGCAGGCGGTCTTACCTTGAATTCAGTTCTTCACTGTCATCTTTGCAGAGATGACAAATTTCGACCTTTACAGAGAAAGTGGTAAGCGCACTCTAGAAACTGTGGTTAAAAAAGAAATCAAAACATTGTACAAACTTAACATTGAAAGTTGCGATTATCACAAAGCTATCTGTGCTGAACAACACAACACCTCTAAACAAACTAATACAATGAAGATTTACTACATTGGTGTTCTGAAAAATGCAGAAGGCGGTAAGGCTGTGGAGCTATCCTCTGCCTCAGATCTCTCTGACTTCTCCTTCTTTGAGCGTGGCGGTGTTGCTCAGTTCATGACTTTCTTCTCAGAGACAATTGCACAAAGAACCAACGCCGGTAAGAGACAAAGCGTAGAGGAGGGAAACTATGTTGGCCATGCCTTTGCACGTTCCGAAGGAATTGCAGGTATTATCATTACAGATAAGGACTACCCTGTCAGACCTGCCTATACACTTCTCAACAAGGTGCTCGACGAGTACATCTCCGTCCACCCACCAATACAGTGGAAGAATGTCACTCAGACCTCTTCTGATCTGTCAATGCCAGAGTTGAGCACCTATATCAAAAAGTATCAGGATCCATCTCAGGCAGACTCCATCATGCGTGTCCAACAAGAATTGGACGAAACCAAGGTTGTGTTACACAAGACTATTGAATCTGTCTTGGAAAGAGGTGAAAAGTTGGATTCCTTGGTCGATAAGAGTGAGGCCTTATCTTCCTCTTCGAAGATGTTCTACAAGCAAGCAAAGAAGACAAACTCTTGTTGTGCACTTATGTGATATGAGCTCTTTTTTTTGCTTCCTGCCGCCTCGGGTCAGGATGGAATGTTGCATCATTATTTGACATCTAATCATTTCAAGCTTAATTATCTTTTTTTTTTGATTCTTTATTTGTTTTTCTTTTCTTGAATTATATATGTTGATCGTGTGTTCCTCTTCAATTCTAGACTACAGCTTTGTCTCCCAATTTTTAAGCAATTGTTGTATTTTCAAGCATGTTCAATCTCGATATGATAAAGAGCCTATCAACTACAGGCCAGATCATGATGTTGTAGCACTTACATTTTCAAAACATTGTTCTTTTGACTAGTCTAAAGAAACTCCAATACAACTTCAGTCCCTTATACTAATTCTAACCACTTCTTCCGCTCCTTCTTCTTCATAAGGACCTCAAAAGCGATAAAGAGCAAAAAATATAGCGACCTCGGTGAGGGTCGAACTCACGATCTCGCGATTAACAGTCGCGCGCCTTAACCAACTTGGCCACGAAGTCGAATTCGAAATCGTGGGTAATCATTTTCTTACACACTGTACCATTTTCTTCCATATTCAACAGCCGCGCATTGTGGCACATTCAGTACGAATTTATGAATATCTGACGTTTAAAACAAACAGTGTATATCAGATTCTGATTAGAATTGTTTTCGAGAAGCACTCTGTTTACTGTAAAAGTCAATCATCTTATGATCATGTCATATGATCCGCTTGTTTCTGAATCGGAGTCAAGTAGTGGCGCTGCTTCGCCCTTACATCAAGCACAGTCAATATCACAAACAGTGCTATCAGACATCTCACCACTACCTGTTAATTCAACCACAAACGCTAACAAACAAACACCCCTCTTGTCGTCCATTGAAAGGACTGCCTCTAATCAAGCCTCCAGTTCGTTCCCCTCTTCAAGAGAAGAGACTCCTAATATTCAAAATGAAGATATCCTTCCTACCAAGGTGACGCTCTCGGCGTCTGTTGTTCTTTCAAAGCTTCCACCAGAGGCATCACGTCTTTTATCTATAGTCTCTAAACCAAATAATGTGAAGATCACTGTGCGATGTCAACCAATCGGTTCTGCTCCGGAACTTGCACCGAACGTATTCAAGATATCATACAATCAACCGTTTGCTACATTGATTAAGTTCATTACAAGAAAGCTCAAAAAGAAACTGCAGAACAAAAATGATATAATATATCTTTATGTCAACAATTCATTTGCACCAAGTCCCGATGAAACTATTGGTCATTTACATAGTCATTTTGCTGCTAATGGAGAACTTATTGTGAGCTATTGCACTATTGTTGCATTTGGTTAATTCATATACAATACAAGATGTAAAACGTTCTATTGTTACTATATCATTTAGGCCGCACCTCCAGTTGGGATTTCTGGTCTTCTTTCACCTTTCTTGACATACTCCACTTCAACCCGTACTTCATTGGCACCAATAAAAAAACCGTGGACATGACACCAAGACCGGCCATTACACTGAATGTTCCCCCTACTGTCAATGCATTGTTCATACTAGTTAAAACAGCAACAAACAACGCGCCAGTAAGACATCTTGTTAAGTTCACCGATGAAGATGCAGCCGAACTCTTACTAGGATACAAGTCTATTAATAATACCATATTGATTCCAATCATGGCAATGCATCCCATACAAACGAAAAACTCACTCACCAACACCATAGCAATATGAACCTTCTTGGATAGGCACCAACCAAACATGATTGTAAATCCATCTGTGATGACTGTGTATGGAAAGATCACAAGCACGCGAGCTTGAATAATGTTGAATGGAGTCGAAATGGATATCGAACCACTGGCCTTCTTAGCTTCATATGCTGCAAAGCGGCGCCTGTATACCCAATCCAAAATTCTTCCACAGAGCATGGATCCGATTAATCCACCAATACCAGCTGGTAAATAACACAAACCAATTGTCATCACCTTGTAATCATATATAGTAGAAAGCTCATTGGTTAATGATGTGAGAAGCATTGTCCAAATACCAAAATGTATGGCACCATTAAGAAGACAAACTGCAATTTCTGGAACAACTATTATCTTAAATGGAGCAAGATAGTCTGGTTCATTCCTTAGTTCTAGTGTTGATAGATCCGGTGAATCAAGATGCCACTTTCTCCGCACTGTTGAAATGGAAAGCAAGGGAGCCCTGTTTGCAAGCTTAGGTGGAACTATTGATCCATTTCCAACCATAGCTCTCTTAGTCTCAGGTAGAAAGAATGATATTAAAACAAGTGTGGCCCCTCCACCAATAGCTAGAAACCAAAAGATGGCCCTCCAATCTAATCCTACAATAAGACCAGCTCCGATAAGAGCACCAAATGCCTGGCCAAGTAAGGTAAGACCGGACTGGATACCAATAAATCCACCACGCTCAAATCTCTGTGTGAAATCACCCACCATTCCTGAACATACTGCAACTGTTGGCGCAACTCCTGATGCTTGAATTATTCTGAACACCAGCAAAAGAGCATAACTCTTGGTGACTGCAATTACAATCGATGAAGCAATGAAAATAGCAAGACAAATTATCAAAACTGGCCTTCTACCGTATTGGTCAGCAAGGCCTCCGAATACTGTTGGTGAGATGCCTTGAAATGCGAGGTACACGACCACTGAAATGTTCACGAGCTCCTCGCTAATTCTGAACTGCTTTTTGAGGACTTGAAGTGCGGGGTAGTATATTGGAGCACCAAATGACGACCATATTGATATTGAGGCTGAGAACACTACCAGTAAGTACTTCTCGTGTTCGCTAAGAACCGTGAAAGGCGGTTTCTGGGATGATAAGGATTGTTCCCCTGAGCCATGAGCTGAAGGTAACTGCACCTTGATCTCTCTGAGGCTATGGTTATCCTTCTTATGTGCCACCTCCATTCTGGTTGTTCTTCTTATTTGCTGATCACACGGGCGGCTTTTGTCAAAAGAAGGTTCTTTATAGGAAAACCTTACTCTTAGAAATTTTTAAATGGCACAAGAGATACGCTCACCTCTCCTCTTTTTTATGTTAGTTAGAGATCCTGTCGCGGCTGCATACTTCCGGAAGTTCTTGGCTCACGAGATGACACAAACCCTTTCATCCTACTCTTCGATACGTAATAGTCCAGTTAATTAGAAAATATATAGCTAAACTATTGGTTCCTTTTTGACTCTCTGGAAGCCTTCCACTGTGATACATATTTTACTGGAAGTAACAACGAAACAGCACATATCATTCCCAATCCTGCAAGAAATGTCATTGTTCCCGCAACTGTCATGGCATTGTTCATGTATGTAAGTATCCCCACAAACAAAGCACCGCTAAGACATCTCGTCAGGTTAACACAGGACGCAGCAGCCGCTGACTGAGATGGGAATAGGTCAACCATCAAAGTCATATTAGAATTGACAACAGAAAGGCAGCCAAAAGAGACAAAGAAAGTGCTTATGCAAATGGCTGAAATATGCACATGTTTGTAAAGGCACCATCCATACATGATAGTGAATACTTCTGCAATAACAACAAATGGGAATATAACCACAACACGGGCCCTGAGGATATTGAATTTTGCTTCAAGTGCGATACTACCATTCTCTTTCTGCTCAAGGAATTGGCCGTGAAGGCGACGATACACCAAGTCCAGCATTCTACCACAGAGCACCGCACCGGAAAGACCACCAACACCAGCAGCAATGTAACAAAGACCTATAGTAAGAACACTATAATCGTATCTTTTGGAAAGCTCCGTCGTTAGGCAGGTTAGTGACACGACCCATGAAGTATAGTGAATAGCACCGTTCAGTAAGCAAATGGCTACCTCTGGAACTGCCAGCATCTTGAAAGGAGCTAAGAAGTCACGTTTCACATGTGGTTCCAATGTCGATAAATCTGGGGTATCCAGTTTCCATTTCTTACGATAATAGGGGAACAAAATAATTGGTGCAGTGTTAGCAAACTTGGGCCTGACTGAACCATTTCCAACAAAATCTCTCTTTGTTTCTGGAAGAAAGAAAAAGTTCATAACCAAGGAGACACCGCCACCTATTGCTAGAAACCAAAATATTGACCGCCAGTTGAACCCAGCCACTAATCCAGCGCCAATCAAGGGTCCAAATGCTTGTCCGAGTAGTGAAAGGCCTGCTTGTATCCCGATGAATCCACCTCTTTCATGTCTCTGTGTATAATCGCCCACAACACTAGTGCACACCACAACTGTCGGGCTGATGCCTGCTGACTGGATGCAACGCAAAATGAGAAGCACATTGTAGCTTTGAATCATGGCAATTCCGATAGATGCGCCTATGAAGACGCAAAGTGACAAAATGATAACCGGCCTTCTGCCGTTAATGTCAGCTACACCTCCAACAAACGACGGAAAAACGCCCTGACATAGCAGGTAAACTACAACAGATATATTGACGAGCTCCTCAGAAACGTTAAACTGCTTCTCGATGGTTCCAAGTGCCGGATAATATATTGGAGACCCAATGGATGACCAGATGCAAACAGAAGCAGACAATGTCACAACGATGTACTTCTCCCGCTGTGAGAGTACGGTAAATGGTTGCTCATTTTCTGAGTCCGGTTTCTGTTCCGTGGCTGAGATGTTCAGTTCTTCACTCGTCGGCAATGCGGCTTCCTTCTTACTGGGCACGCTTATTATATGCTGGTCTTGGCTATCAGGTATCGGTTGCATCGATCGTAAAGTTCAGTAGCTCAGGTCAAACAGGAAATAAAGGATCTCGTACACTTCTTAATTCATGAAAGAATCAAAACTGGCGTTATATCTCTTTTTCGACTACTTAAAAGATGGTTAAATATATAGCTATAAATAAAATCTTCCGGTATTTGTTGGTTCCCATCAATTTCCATGTTAAATCCGCTTTAGGCCGCTTCTGCTCCGGTTTCACCGACCTCCGCGACTCTGTCTTCCGAGGTGTCACTGAAGTCCAGTCAGTTGCGATCCAGCGTCTAAAACGTAAACAAAAGGCACTCTAGTGGACTTCCGGTTAAAATAACGGTGGACTAAGATTTGTGACTTCCAGAATTTGTGAATCGGTTTTGGTCGAAATGACCTCACAATCGAATATTGTGCTTACACCGGGACTGTCGCCAGACAAGATTGTTTTGTTAGCGCTGATTGCAGCGTACTGTGCTGGCATTCTACCCAAAAAGACACACAGACCGTTGCTCTCCACAGTGGTTCGTTACATCGAGGGGCCGCCCATCTATGACAATAACATGAGCTCTGTCAGTGTGCCAACGCTTGAGGAGATGCTCAGAAGCATCAGAGCTGCTTGCATTAAAGCAGACTCCGATAGCGGCTCCCAGTACGCAGATGACATTGATCTTCGAGTTCTCCATGCGTTATGGACAATCCAGTCTCTAGACTCCCTCCACACATTTATCACACGTTCAGAAGCACTACTCGTGAAAAACTTAGAAGAAGGAAAAAAACTCATAGCTAACAGCTCAAAAAACTCAATTCCGTCGTACTTGCTTACTCACGAGAGTTTTTTGGGCCGTTTTGTTAGCAATTGTCTGGAGTCATTCAAGTCGCTCGAATTCGATAAAGCGGACCTCCTATGGCATGCGTTCGTTAATTTCAGAAAAGCAAGTAAACCCTTGTGGAACAATCTCAGTGACTTGGATGGCCAGCTACCTGTCAGTGATCACTTTGGATCTTCAACTCCAGACGATGATCCTACACTCTTCAAGCAACTGATGCAACGTTTGAATCCACACACCGAGGAAAAGACCACTGTAAACAACATCACACTTATCTCCCAAGATGATCTTTCAAGTCTTGTCAATTATCAAGTGCACATATTTGAAACCTATGGAACTCCCACACACCCTGACCTCAAGAACATCTTGACACAAATGTCACAAGCAGAGATGGGCAAGATTCCCTCAACACACTATATCAAATACCTTGAATGCCTTCATGACTCAGATTTTGAAGGTGCATTCAACTCATTGCACAGATACTTTGACTACATGATGAGCAATAAACACACCGTTTTTTACCACTATGCATTATTATCCCTTGCATCCCTCTATGCTGAATTCAACTGTGAAGGAGAAGCTATTAGAGCTATTGAGGAGTCCATCTCCGTTGCAAGAGAAAATAAGGATATGGCATGTTTGAACTTCTTACTCTCCTGGGTGTTCAATTTCTTAAAAGACAGACCAAAGTTAAATCACAGATTTTACGTTTCCAACGATCAACTACTCCAATTTTTGAAATCGAAAGCTGGCGAATCATCAACTGCGCTTCACTCTACTGCATATCAATCAGACGCCACACAACTCATACTAGAAGGTGGTTCATTAAGTAGTATTCTGGAATCTTTGACAAAAGCGCTTTATATCTCCCTCAGCGCTACCAGTAAATCCATCACTTTTATCAAGTACTGCGAGTTGGCTTCTCCCTTCTGGCTACGCACTGGAAACTTCGACTTAGCTGAGGTTTACACCGATATTGCACTCGATATTACTACATTTATGTCACAGAAGGTTGACATAATGATCCGTAAGGCCCATTTAGACTTCATGGCGGGTAACATTGAGAGTTGTTTCCACATTTTAGATGAACAGAAGGCTTTGGTTTCGGGAGACGTACGTCTCACTAGAGGACTCGTTGGCCATAGGCTCATCTTGCAAGCAAAACAGAGCATCAGATTATCAAGGTTTCATATCGCTGAAGTTTATTTATCGAGACTTAGTGCTCAACAGCATGTGAATATCGACATCCAAGGCGAGTTGCTTTACCTTACTGCGCTGCTTCATCTCAAAATTGGCAACCTCACAAAGGCATACCAAATTGTAACGGAGCAGATTGATGAATTCGCCCACAGATCAACAAACAAATTTTGGTTTACGATGTTCAGTTTATTGAAGTGCAAGATCATTTCCCAAGGTTCTGCTCCAACTCGTGCTCTTTCTATGTCGATCCAATGTCTTAACACTGCAGCTGCCAGCGGATTCACTATTTTAGTTCTTCATGCAATCCTCCAGCTCTGTGATCTCCATATTCGCTTAAAACAGTGCGCTGATGCTAGAGATCTTCTTGTTGATTCTCTTCCCAGGTTTGAACAAGCTGGTGATCTTGAGCTAAGGTCATTGGCTTATCAACAGCTTGCACATGTCATGATCAAGTTGTACAAGCAAGATGCATATGATAATACCAAAAGAGTTGGAATCATCACAAAAATCGTGGAGTGTTTAGAGACTGCTATTGATGGATTGAAGAAGATTTCTTACTTCGAGGAAATAAAGAACTCGTTGCTATTACAATTGGAGATTGGTGAGTTTATCGAACATGAGGATATCACCACACATGCAAAGACATCCTTGACGACAATTGATGAAAAAATTGAAGAAGAGCTCACCGCTGTAAACTAATTCGATGAGATATTCGATAATTTAGCATATTCTCTATTTAATGACTTGCATACAACATAATCGTGACATAATCTCAATAAAATATAAGGTCGCTAAAAACTACATCATCAAGCATTATTACATAAAGAACTTTTGTACACTAAACAACCAAGATATAAAATTAATTTAAATGAAGGTCTCATAAGCGACTGGAGCCAAAGTCTGTGGAACGTTACCCTGAGTAGAGACAATTCTGAACTCTCTTGGCTTAACTGGCTGTCTCTTCAACTGGACGGCCTCACCCTTAGCCTTAGCCTCGGATCTCTTAACCTCGTTAGCCTTAACACGGTCCAAGAACTCCTGACGACACTTGGAGTGCTTAACGTGCTCAACTCTCAAGTTGACACGCTTCTCAATGTAACGGTGACCAACCATCTTGTTGATGATAACACCAACGGAGGTCTTGGTAACGTTGTAGACGATACCGGTCTTACCGTGGTAGTACTTGTGTGGCATACCCTTCTGGATGGAACCGTTGGCCTTAATGTCAACAATGTCACCAACCTTGTAGATCTTCAAGTAGGTAGAGAGAGGGATGGTACCTCTCTTCTTGAAGTCACGCTGGAAAGCGTAACGAGTACCAGATCTGTAACCACGACTAGAAGGATAAATGTTAGTTTCATGTTTATAAAATGTAGAAAAATAAAGGAGATTTCTATGAGTTCTTCGAATGAGAGTATATCAGGATTCCTTAGCGTATTGCACCTTTTGTCTCAGTACTATCCTATACGTTGGTTCTGAAGTGTGAAATCTGAGGAGGCACAACCTGTGTACAGCAGTGATGACAGCTCCAATGCCTCTGAAACTTGAATATAACAAAAGTAAATGTTTATGATGATCTGTTGTACTCTCATGTATAAATAGTGTCCTGCTTTGATGCCTCTATACTTTTTTTCACCACTACTATGCTTTCAATGCTGATGATTTGATGTGCATGAAGTCCGTGTGTTCTCGTTTCTCCGTACTCTACTCATCAAGTAGAACTCTTTGAATCACTCCTTGTAGTTGTATATCACGTACGATTTACCCATTTTAGCTGTGTATTGTTGGTGAACTACCTCTTCTGTTGAGCGTGGGATGGAAACCTTCACCAAATTAAATTTCAACTTTTTCGTCGCACACACCAAACTGCCAAACTGCGCGCCGAAAATTTTGTTTGTAGGGGCTTGACAGTGTATATAATATCACGTGCTAACCCTAGCTGTTAAGCGCCGCATTTCCACACAAAATGAATTCTTAGGTGTCCAGGTGTTTAGGGCAACCACTATTAGTAAACAGTCACAGTTACAACACTATACCAGCCTCGCGAATTCAGAATTCAGGGCCAACTGCTAAAGTGGTGTCTGATTGTGTCACTTTAATGTTATTGTTTGGTGATGAGCGGGGATTCATTAATGTGTATACCGAAATCACTGTCCTTTGAGATACAACTCTACCACGTCTGCATATGATGCATTAGCTCGTTAAACTAAGTCCATTATAAATAATTATATGTCACTTGAATTGTTCTGCCAAGTCACAAAGAGGGACAATTGATGGTCTGCCATGTGCACATTGAAAGGGTTGTTTGCATTGCGCCAAATCCCTAACAAGCAGCTCACACTCCGAGCGTGACAAATGATCACCAAACATGATGGAAGAACGGCAAGCCTTGCTGTTAAGAAGTTGGACCAAGATCTGAGGCATTGCCTGGATAGATAGCCACCAGTCCTTAGGAACGTATTTAAGTTTGACGTTTTTTTCAAGGTCATGAAGGTATTGGACAACGCATTTACCGATAAAGGTGTTGTCACCATCTACTTTGACATGCATGATCTCAGGCAAGTGTGTCAAATGAACACAGTTAGAATCATTTATAGTGAACTTAATTCCCCAAGTGGAAAGCTGTGATTGAAATTGATGAAGGAGGGGGAGAGTTGTAGAATCGATGTCCAATATAATAGGCTCTCCATTTTTGGGTACCGCCAAATCCCTTGATGATGCAACAGCTTTCTCATGGAAAGACTTCAAAAGTAATTCAACTTGGATCCTCTCATCGCAAGCGTGTTGATCAATCAAGTACAACGATCCGGCATTGGCGTCAGATTTCAAGAGAATGAACTTGGTATCCACTTGTGAAATCACTGTGCAGTGTGATAATAAATCTCTCTGGATGTTGACCCTTAATTGATCCAATGTCAGCTCATTGTGATCATGTTCAAGGAGACACGAGTGCGCTGTTAGCTCTGGTATCAAACGTCTTGTCTTGATAATATTCTGAATTTTCTCAACATTTGACTTAGTGTCTTGACATTTCTTAGTATTAGGTGCTGAATGCAAAATCAAGCCTTTCAATTCTTTTTCTTTCAACGCTCCAAGTCTCATCTGCGAATTCACAATAAACTTTGAAGCATTATTATTAATGTTCCTGTAAGGTTGAATGGAATCTTCCGGTATTTTGGTAAGACACTTCGGAAGCAAAGTTTGAGATGGTTGGTCTTGAAGTTGGAGCATAAAATTATGTAGCCAAATTGAAACCTGTATCTTTACGGAATCGTTCCCACTAAGGGAAAATCCACTCTCAAAAATTCTTCTGTTCGTGAGGGATCCAGGTACGTTGAACCTTACAATAAAAACAGCGTGTTTTCCAATTGTATTTCCAACAACTGTAGCTGTTCTTGTTGGGTTTTTACCTTTCTTCGGTGATGTGTCTGAGTTTGACATTGACGAGGCCAAAACCACCTCATTATTTTTACCAAACCCAGCACGATCAAGTTCGGAGTTGATAAGGCTCTTCATGTGAATATCGTTTACAATCGGCCCATTCAATGATATAAACTGATAGCCCTTTGTCATAACAGGCAGAGTTCCCACAAGACAAGTCATTTTAACATCATCATATATCGTTTTTGTGTAATGTGCTCTTCCATCTAAAGTAATTCCATAAATGGAATTGAGTGCCTTTCTCCATGAGCATTCTGTATCTGAAGCTCCGGTTATATTGGCAATAAGCTGGGTGGAAGTACCACCATCACTGGTCTTATAGGCAACGATATTAATTCTTGGGCTTACTATTACACATTCAAGAAGGCATTCTCGTACATCATTCAAGACCTTATAGAGTGGCAACTTACGGACCTGTTCCATCCTAGCCGGCAAATTATGAAATAACTGTTGAATCTTGATTGTAGTACCATGCAGGCCTTGAATTCTGCATAGATCGCTATCATCCTCTGAAGCCTCCCTTGGATCAGTAGTGCACTTTGCGTTGTGAAATCTTGCATAGAAGGAGCCACTGTATCCTTCAATCTTGGTGACAACAGAGGTGTTCGACACCGCTGTGATTGCAGCAAGTGACCGGCCTCTGTAGCCCAGCGACCGATCGTCTCCCTCTTTTGAAGTATAGCCTGATCTTCCAATTAAATCCAAATCATCTGGGTGTATGCCACATCCGTCATCACAGACAACCATACTCAGAGCACCTAAATCAATTTTAATGCTGATTCTCTTAGCACAAGCATCAAGAGAGTTGTGGAGAACCTCTCTAAGCGCATCAGTCAACGTAGTGATCGTTACATGTGCTGTGAGCTCCCTTGAAACACAATCCTTGAGTGGTCTAATCCGCTTCATCCCACGTTTTTCTTCGTGTTTCATTATGTCATTCTCGGGTAGAATAGCCTTTGGTATTAAGAACAACCATTCATGTTGATTTAGAGATGACGTGAGCGGGTTGCTTTGTTGACACTTTTTTGGCAGCGCGAAGAGAAAACACAAGTGAGCTTGTGCTGATCAAATTGCTAACACTGAGGAACAGGCTCCGAAACAATAGTTAAACAGACAAGCATGTCTCTTCCAGGTCTTGCCAATATAGAAGAAAAAGTATGTTGAAACCTCTGAAGTAATGATTTATTTGTTCTTATGAGAACTAACCTGAATAGGTCCCACAACACAACGCCACCGCTGGAGAAGTGGTGAAAATAGAAGCACAGTCAGAATGGAGAATCGAGGTAGCGTTTGAGGAGACAGTGGCGGTTAAGGTGAGTAACTCTTCTCATTTTCATATAGTGGTATTAGGTTCTATCTACTAACAGCCCATCTAGGTAACTGAAGGAATTGCGGAAATCTTTGGTACAGAGCTCTCCAACGACGTAGAGTATACGTTCACAGGCCAGAAACTCGCTATCTATTCACATCAAGGCGCCACCCTAGAGTACTCTGGATCTTTGAGCTCTGAGTATACTTCTGAGGAGACACAAATGTCTGCTTATATGAACTTGCACTTTTCCTTAGCCAAGATCCGTTCAAAAGAAAAACGAGGTCCAAGAGTCCTCGTCCTCGGTGCCAAAGATTCAGGAAAGACAACTTTAACCAAAATACTCGCAAGTTATGCTAACCGTATGGATTCTGAACCAATGGTAGTAAATTTGAATCCTGCAGATGGTCTTTTTGCACTTCCTGGGTCTCTATCCGCTGCTCCAATCAGTGATATTCTTGATGTTGAGAACGGATGGGGTCACTCATACACAACTGGTGTTACAGCATTACACCCAAAGCAACCTAACGTACGCTACTACGGTTATGATAACATTCATCAAAATACTAAATTCTTTAAACATAACGTGTCGAGACTCGGTGTTACGGTATGTTCTAGAATGCAAGAGGATTCATTCATTCAAAAGAGTGGATGCATTGTCGATACTCCACCACTGACAATCAAAGATATTAATGTTATTGAGGACATAATCTCAGATTTTGAAATCAACATCATCGTCACTGTTGGTAATGAAAGGCTATTTGTTGATATGCGTAAGAAGTTTAGCGCAAAACACACTGTTGTTAAAGTCCCAAAATCTGACGGTTGTGTTGAGAGAGATGACACCTTCATGAGGCAAATCCAACAGAGATCTATTAGAGAATACTTCTACGGTCCTACAAGTGCTCCTTTGAATCCATACACTGCCCATGTTGACTTCAGCGTCGTGAGGGTCTTCAAGCCGTTCATGGAGAGTGTTAACGTTATGGAATCATCTGTGTTACCAATTGGCGAATACGGTGATGAAGAGGAAGAAGTGAAACCAAAGCTCCTTGAGACAGTACAGCCCTCATCATCCACTCTGCAACATTGTGTTGTTGCAATCCTCCAAGCAGATAAAAAGGACGACGAGGATGATATTCTTCGAAGCAGTGTTCTGGGATACGCCGTCATTACAAGTATCGATGATACCAAAACCAACCTTGGAATTTTAATTCCAGTGCATGGAAGACTTCCCGACAAAGCAATGATTCTGGGATCTTTCCGTTATGTTGAATAAATTAATTGAAACATATTCTTTGAAAATAGATTAATAGTCCCTGTGGTTTAACTCCCTTATGTAGATTAGTCCCCGCGATCACCACCCCACGAATCTGCGAGCTAGCGCGCGCACGCGTGCGGCAGTAAGATAATAAGATCGAACGATCAGCAGAACACCCATTTTCGGTCCCTATCCAACCCACCAGATCCTCTAAAACACCAATAAGGTTCTGTGGAAATACAGAGCTCAGGTAATCCTTTAATTGCTTTGAAATAGGACTCCTTTACGACTTCAAATGTCCAAACGAGCCATCCGATTGCTGACTCCCGTTGGCTACAGAGGGATGCTCTCATCTACCCGCTCGGAAGCCCGTATCCTCGCCATCGACGGGTCTTGGTACATGCCCAATAATCCCCGAAACCCTCTCACAGAATTCAAAAAGGAAAGGCTTCCAAACTCCCGATTCTTTGATGTTGATGGTATCAAGGATGGAGACTCGTCATATCCCCACATGCTCCCATCTCTGTCTCAGTTCAATGAGGCGATTAGTAAGTTAGGTATCCAGAAGCAAGACAAACTTATCGTTTACGACAAGATTGGAAATTTCTCTGCTCCAAGAGTGGCATGGACTTTTCAGACATTTGGACATGATAATGTCTACTTGTTGGATAACTATCCACAATATCTCAAGTACGCATATCCCCTTGAACACTCACAGGAATCAGCTGAGTCATTTGAACCAACCGTCTACGAATCCAGAGAGTTCGACTCCAATGCAGTTATTTCATTTGAGCAGCTTGTGGACATTGTATCTAAAAAGGATAAACGTGATGGCTACACAATCATTGATGCAAGATCCTACGGGAGATTCACTGGTGAAGACCCAGAACCAAGAGCTGGTCTCTCCAGCGGACATGCACCAGGTGCTAAATCCCTCCCCTTCACTAAAGTTCTCGATGAGCACAATTGCTTCCTATCCACGAAACACATGGAGCACACACTCAAATCTGCTTGTATTGGACCAGAGAAACCAATAATTGTGATGTGTGGCACTGGCGTTACAGCATGCGTTCTCAAAGCTGCCCTTGACAGTGTTGGGTACAACAAGAGGGGCATTCAAGTCTACGATGGAAGTTGGACTGAGTATTCTCAGCGCGCTGGTCCAGACCTCATAGTAAAGGGGAAAAACTAAGAAATTCTAAAATAGCTGATGTGTGTACAAGTGACTCAGCGCCGGATTAGAAGAAAGCTTTCAAACTTAAAGAATTTTCTATTGTCCATATATCAACAACACAGAGATGTTATCGTTTTCACACGTTGATACATGGCTTGTCTGTGGTATCCTTGAAGTAGCTTATTGACCATTCTTGATAAGTCCTGTAGAATTTGGAAGAATGGTCATCAAACAGTCTCTTAGCTTCTATAGCGGAGCGAATATCGTAATAATGAATACAAACGGCCAACTTTCTTGATATCAAAGGACAAACTTCAATTATGTCTCCAAATTGACTGAAATTCATTTTTATATTGTCAATGTTCAAGCTAGAATATTTGGTTTTTGAATCTGAAGATAATCCTTCATTTGAGTTTGAGCATGAAACCTTCATTCCCCTGTGAGGAACCCTCCGCATAGCAAGACAACGACTTGCGCCTTGACGCTTAATCTCCAGTTCAATGTCAGCTTCAACCTTCTCATGGAACAAATCCTGATCACCAACATTATAAGGATCATGTGGAGGGGCCCATTCAGGAGTGAAATGGAACCCATTCACAATGAATAACCCGCTCTTACTGTATTGATAAAACTCGAGGGCCAGTTGTGGCTTGATGAACCAAAGCTCAAGAACACAATTCCTTAGAAGTATTTTTGTGTTCATATCCAGTGGATGTTCAAAAGGCAATTCTTTATCTGCCCTGTAAATAACAATCTTTTGCAAAGCACCGCCAGAAACCTGGTTCAATACGGCCTTGAGGCCAATCATCGAAGGCAAGTTTCGAATATGAAGCACTCTCTTGGAAAACATAAGTGATTGGTTCTTCACGTATGAATCTAGGTACTTTATGGAATTAGTATTCCTTGTGGTTTTGAGTTCAGATAATGTCCTCTTTCCTATCTGTGCGTTTCCTGAAGTGATTCCCCTGCCATCTTTGGAAAGCGGTATAGATTCGTTATATGCAATTTGCCGTTGATTCCTGTCTCCTGAGTCAAAATAGGATCTCAAAATATTTGAGTCCTGGTTCAAGTAATGGAAGTTGTTATCTGGATCGATCTTGGTACTTTCCTGTGTAACAAAGGCCAGTGCGTTATTAGGGGATATAGGCCCACACTCTGAAGTCTCATCTGAGTTCACCGTGGTGGTTGGTATAGCACTCTTCTTCGGAATTTTTCCACTCACTTCATTCCAGAAAGATTTTGCTAACCTTCTAAACCCCATGATTTCACTCCTGTGGTGGAGAGCTATAGTGTCCTGCTCGTAAGCCTCGAGGGGTATGAGGCCTGAAAGGGATGGCTGACGATACCGACAGGAACGAGTGGTGTCACTGAGAGCAACTTCCATCCTGTGAGTCATTTCAAGTATAAAGATACAAATTGAATATGATTTTCTTTAGTCTTGTTCAAGTCGGTGGCTCTATAAAGTAACCCAGAATGTAAAAAAAGATATGTTGATGCAAATGATAAGTAGCGATTGCCAGTTACAATATCTGGTCGAAATAGCAAATTATGAGCGTAAACACCTGGTTAATTCTTAATTAAATGTTATGAAACTGCAGCTCTGTCTTAAATTGAAGATATTTGGTAATGTTTAAGGTAACTCTCAGACCCCTGTAACTTGTAATTACTGGAGAGACGGAGATCAAAGATGCGCTTTTGTGTCACCTTGGAAAATCTCTGAGCCAAACTTCATGTGCCGTCGCAAACTCAATTAGAAAAAAGAAATTACAGATCTATATCCATACAGCCAATTAAATGTGATTTCATCTAGTTCTTCATATTCCCATCTAGTCCTAGTCTCTATGAGCTACCCACCCGACCCTCTGTTTCTTTTATGAGCCTCCAGAAACAACACATCTTCAATGACAGAAAATCGTGTCAATAGATGTACTACCATTTTAAACAATAGCAGCATCCATATAACGGACTACAAACCCCTACTGTATAGAGGACTCTTGAGAAATAACGAACGTAACTATACTAATGCCATCTAAGAAAGTTGTTTATCTGCGTATTCCTGTTGAGCGAAATGGATTTGTTGACCCACCAGCTGTGAGTCTCAGTTGCCTACTACTCCTCTGCCATGGTAACTAACACATTACCAGATCAACTGGAGCAACACTAAGGAGGAGAGACTTTGGGCTCACCTATCTAAATCAAAGAAGACGGATGTGAATTGTGAGCAATTTTACTAAAACCGGTTCAAGTGACCGTTACTAACATCACCCAAGGGTCCGCATTGTAAGTGATCACTATTTAAATTCATCTAACAGCAAAAAAAAGAAGGCTAACATAGCTCACCAGAAGTACACAGTTTGGAGTTCCCACCAAGTTTCTTCAGCAACAAGCTTACTGGTTATATGAAAAGGAGCTTGAGCAGCTACGCACCAAGATTCAAAAGGACCCTTTTCTTTCCTCAGACACGATATCAAACCCCGATGTATCCTCACAACACACTATTGCAACAAGCAGCAGGCAAATTAACATGTTTCACTTCACAACAACTACAAATCAGCAGCCATTAATGTCTCTGGGCCCTATGCATGAACTTTCACATGGCTCGAGTCATTCACAATTCCATTATCAAAAAGCAACTGACTCAGATCCCGGAAGCAGCTCTTCGTTGTCTTCATCATCATTGGAAGCTGGCTCTATTCTTCTCCAACGCTCTAAAATTCTATCCAAAGCACCACCAAAATTTCACGATATCGATGATGATGATGATGGTAATGGTGATGATAATGATAATGATGATAATGATGAGTTTGATAATAAGAAAATTGCCTTTGGATGCTTTTCTTCTCATGTAAACAGCAACAGATATGGTTCTTTGCACCCTCATGGTGGTATATCCAAAACGAAAACTACAACTGTGGAATCATCTATATCTAACCTCTCATGCAAGTATATTATTTGGTTCTATTTAAAATATCGGTGCCAATTGTTACTAATACTTCAATCTATAGCTGATAGTATAAGCAAATCTGCTTTAGAGGAAGCGATGCTTGACAACCATCACTTCTCTTGATCCTCAATACAACGGTCGCATTTACAATAGAAGAACCAATTACTGGCCAGTGCTTGCTGTCTTTCTTTGTAACTCTCTTGAGACAACTGAAAGTAGTCAATACACAACTGTTCACCGGTAGAAATGTCCTTAGTGGTCTTGAAAACCATGTGATTTTTGATTCTCTCCTTCAATAAATTTGGACGACAGGAGTGGTTGAAGAAAGATGCTTCAGGGGACATCATGTAGCCTAAAAACTCCAGATCTAGATCGGATGACTCCACTGCTATCTGCCTGATACCAAAGGAATTACCGTACTCTCTCCCAAATATAAGTCTGAGATTCTCGGCTGTTAGTAGAGGCTGTAATGCCTCGGGTAGTGAAATCTTCAGAAACTTATACACACTAGTCTGCGATTTGAGCAATACCGGGTACTTGCAGATCTTCTCTAGCTCATTACTTTGAAGTTCTCCAAATATCTGTGCTGATGGATGATCTTTGTAAATATTATAAAGAGCAAGAGCAGCAAACCTAGCAGAAACATACTCTTCTTCATTAAGTGGCGGAAGGTGGTTTGCATGTTTAGACTTCTTCATCTTGTGAAACTTAAACTCCCATTCCTCAACATCTTTCCAATTTTGTGATATCACGTCCTTTGAAATCACAACTTCATTTGCTCTTCTATCGGCCTCTTCTGATGTTTTTTTAGCTTTCAGATGATAATTTGTGAGCATGGTCTCATATGCGCTTGTAAGGATTTGGTCTTCATCGTGAGCCATCCAAAGACCCATACACTCTTCTGAACAAAACCACACACCAGCGCCATTAAATTTTCCCTTCCAGTTTTTTGGTTTTGTCAACTTCACTCTGGCATATGTTCCATACTCGTAGTGGAAACAAGTAGCACAGACTTCTTTCCTAAATTCATAGAGTATCGCTGCACTGAGGCCTGAATTAGTAACCAGTACAGCTGTTCCTTCTAAAATTGGCTGAGTAGCAAAACAAGCTCTTCCATATTGAGTCTGGTATACTTCTATGAAGTCAGATACCTTGATCCCAGTGGGTATCCCTTCAACTGTCATGATCGGTCTTAGGAACTTGTGCGCTCAACGATAAAGGAACGTGGGACAAACGAGATAAATTCTAGAAATGCGGGGAATGTCGTTTTCTTTGCCGATTTCAAGATAAATAAAAGACTTAATGGTATTTAAGACTCGATATTCGAGTCGTGTCACTTTTTTCTGTTTCTATTCAATATTTTGACCTGATATATTTGAACTACTGGGAGAATCATCTCATCGCCAACCTGCAGATTTTCGGCCCTCCGTGCTTGACATGGGAATTTCCTGTTAAGGCTATTATTCCCTGTTTTTCCAACTGTAAATAAACCTTTGCACGCGTTGCAATACCGCTTTATCTCCGTTGTATCTATTTCTGGTAATACATTAACTGAATTGAATCATGTATTGGGTATGAAATTTTAAAGAATCATCATCTTTTTCTAATTGCTGGACTATTTAGCTGTCTTCTGAACATTCATAATTGGTTCCGGAATACCGAGTTACTACTTCGTAGCATAGATATTCACATTCCCCAAAGTCTTAGTGTTCTGCAAGCCTACTTGAATCTCCATAAGATTGGAAATTATACTACATGAAGCGGGAAAAGCACTGTTCTTTTCTTTGAATGTCCATATATACAATAGTATAGTGAAAACTTATAATGATTGAGTACAATGAAGGGGATAAGTTGAGTCACCAGGAGAAAAAGCCCATGGTCTGCTTCTTAACCATCTCCAACTCAATTAATCTCTTCTTCTGACGGACCCTAGCAAAATATACCGGGCAATCATAAGATTTGCAATATACAGACACCTTATCACAGCAAGAACGACAAACAGAAGTAATATCTCTCCAACGTTCTTGTGCCAACTTGATGTCCTGTTTCAATTTGAATAAAGTCTGTAACTCTTCATGTTTGCAATCAGTGCACAGCGTGTCCTTTGACTTTAATCCACAACCAACACACCTTACACTATAAATAGAGTTATTTGCAGTTTGTCTCGTAATACCTGAATACCACTGCTTAACATCAACCCCCACAAGGGTGAAAATTCTGTCTAGTGGTGGAATCAAAGTCTTAGTAATGTAATACTCGGCATCTAACCTTAAATTGTCACGGATGAAGTCCTCTGGTGCTCTTGCACGCTCTCTCAAAATAGTATTAGGTTTCTCAATAATAACATAAGGAACTCTTTCCTTATACTGGGGCTCAGCTCTTGCATCCTCTGCCATTTTCTTTTCACTAACAACAGCACCAGGAGGTGGATTTTTATACTTTCCAACCTTGACAGCACGAGCAAAACAAAAGTCCTGGATGGAAACTTCATTGTTAATAATTTTGCTAAATTGATCTTGAACATAAGACTTAATCTCAGTAATGTTACTCGTTTCAAACAGAGTTCTTAAACAATTCTCCACAATATGTTGTTGTGCTGGATGACCATCACGTCTCACCGTTTCAATTCCCTTAGCATCAAACCTTGCTGGAGATCCTAATTGTTCATATGAGTATCCAACATATCTCTTTTTGGTCATTAAAAGAGCCGGATGGTACACTTTTTCAAATTTCAAAGTTACAGGGTTTGGGTTGGCCTTGGTCACAACATCAGCCATCTCCTTACCAAGTTTAAATGCCTCTTCACGACTTCTACCTGGCAAATAGACAAATAAGCTATCTGTATCCCCATAAACGACTTTTGCGCCCCATGATTTCTCATTTGCAATCATATCAATGGCTCTCTCCAGTGTCTCCCGTCCTGTCTGAACAATTGCATCGGCAAGATCTGAACACGGCATGCGTCCGGAAAATGAGGCAGAAGTGTATCCGTAAGTCACATTGGCAATCAGTTTAAGAGCCAATTGCTTGTTATTATACAACTGTTTCATATGTGGATCCAAATATTGCATCGTATTCTTCACCATAAACCTAGTATCAAGGATGTCTTCCAAAATCTTGGATAATAAAGACTTCCGAATAGTGGACTTGGCAAATATTAGCCCATTGGGGGATAATGTGATATCATTTTCAAGTAACTTCAAGAGTCCAGCAGGATGAGTCAGAACACCTACTCCTATTTTGTTACTAGTTTCTGAATAGTTCTTCAAGCGCCCCAGCAATGTGGAGTAACAGTAGTTATAAGCAATAATTATAGATGGATACAACGACTGAAAATCAAGAACCAGTAGAGGAGAGCTGTAAAACTGTGAAATTGGTTCCATAACCATAGCAATACACTCCAAAGGTTTCTGGTTCCTCACTTGCTTCTTACTGGGACTCAACATCATAAAATTTTCAGCCTTAGCAATTCTCATCATCAAGGATTCGACCTTGTATTGTGATCCTCTATAAAAGACATCGTTGAAGTCAATACCAATCAGTTTTGCTTGTTCAGTTGCCTTGGGAATTATCTCCGCAGCAGTGATGAGTTTGGCATCAATCTCGGTGTGTTTCCTCAGATATTTGACCACGCTATTAAAATCTGTATTGGACATTTCAGTCAAAGTCCTATGAGTAAAATGTGGAACTCTCATGTGTAACAAGTGATATGCCACGTATTCCATTCCATTTTTCGCCAAATTCAGTTCTCTCAAACATCTCCATATGTTCAATGTGTGTCTACCACAAACCTGAATAGAAGAAGTGTGAGTGTAACCCCAACGATCGCCCATCTTGTTGTGACTTTTGAACGACACACGGGAAATATCAGACAAGAAATCATACTCATACGCAGCCTTGGATCTGTCAATGATGTAACCCCAAGATGAAGAATGAACCTCATACCCAGAAATAATATCAGGATCAAACCCGCAAACGATAGAGGCAAACTGCTCTAACATAACTGCTTCCTCATCGAAATGCATCGTCTCTAAATTTGCAATTTTCATCTGTGTGTAAGATGTCTTCAAGCAAAGCATACCTTCCCGATACTCTCCCCCGTTCATTGTTCTCCATAAAATTGAAACAATTTTGTCATTCTGTGGATCAGGTTTCAAATCACCTCTTGTAGGAACAAATATCTCTGCAATGATAAGGGTGAGATTGTTAGAACCATCAGCACAGCGTTCGACATTCCGTTTAGGGAACTTAAATGATCTTTTAACATCAATCTGCGAGGACGGTCGTTCCATTCGGTAGTCATGGTTTAATACTTCAGTAAAAGAAGGAGGTGAAATCATGTACTTCCATATCTTGGGTTTAGATTCTGGTGTTAAGGAAGTTTTTGTCAAGCAGTTTGGCATAGATTCGCTGTTGATAGAGACTGGTGGAAGGTACTCAAGAAGTTTAGAATTCAATTGAAACCTCTTTCCAGCATGGATAAAAGGCTTTGGTGGTGGTTCCATGTAAAAAGGGTCTGTGTATTGAATCCTTGGGAGCCCTTCCTCTTCAAAATCCAAACTTGTAGGCGGAACATTCTTGTATATATATCTATATCTGCTTGGCTCCAGGTATCCCAATATTGGTTGCGTAAAGTGCTCCTCAAAGGCCTCATAGAATTTCCTCTTAGAAAGTGAAATCTTTTTGATCCAGTGAGAATCGGACGTAACGTTTTCCACCTCATTTTGTTCCTTTTGATCATTTAGACTGGAAACCATAGGTATTGAAATCTCGGTCTCATATTCCACGTCTTTCTCTTCTCCTGCCTCCATTACTTCTCCATCATTAAGATGGTATTTCATGTTTTCAAGAGCTTGGATTTCTTCATTATAATCATCATTGATATCAAACAGACCCCGGAGTGGATCTTCGTCTTCCACTATTTCGCCGTGTGTAGTGTCTTCTTCACTTTCATCTTCAAATTTAGGCTCATAGAACAACTCTGATACCGACTCAAAAGCAGTAGGAATTTCTTCTAATGATGGATTATATTTAATGAAAGTTTTGAAGCTAATATTATCTGGTTGAAATCCAATTTCCTTAACATAATCAAACAGCATGTGGTTCTCTTCTGACTCAACCCATTCGGTAGATGGGTCCCTTTGGTTCTGTGTTGGAGTTGAATAAGTATTTTCTCCTTTTAATTTCCTTTGGAGTTGTCCATCTTTCCAAATATCCCTGGTGCTCTGGATGTAAACGAAGTCAGACATATTTGCTTTCTCCAGCTTTTCATTGAAATCATCATGTAAGTTTCTCTCTTTCAAATCGTTCCTGTTGAGAATAAACTGAACACTTGTATCAATTTCTAGTGCACTTCTTCCAATTCTTGGTATGTTGGTAGTATCAAACCCCATCATGTATTCTGCTAATGCATCTGTCTTTACATCAACATCATCATTATACAATATGGGAGTCCGGATGAAAAGGTCATGGAGACGGAGGCATCCGCATCCAAACAAATTGTAATCAGTAAGGAACTGGAGGCCATAAGAAATATGTGATTCAAACACATCAACCTTCTTACCCAATGCATTTCCTTCTCTCAGAAGATTTGCAATTCTATTGGTGTACGAAGGGTTGAGAAGGTAGATCTTGAAGAAGGGACGATATCCAATATGATATCCATAGAATGGCACACCTTTGCAAATAGAAACGTGGGATATATACTTAAAGGTCTTTGCATCATTTACTTTGTGTTTATATTCATCGTCATCATCACTATTATCACCATCTTTTCCCTTCTTTCTCTGCAAAGAAAAAACGACAGCACTTTCAAGCTTTAGTTGCAGCTGAAAACAATCCTCCTTTTCCCATGGGATGTAAATGTAGGGGTAAGCACCGTGGATGTGAACAATAATATTGTGACCAGTGGGCAAAGATCCAAAAACTCGAACAACAGGGACATGATGGAATGTGTATCCCTCACCTTTTGGTGCCAGTGGTGGCTCTGATCTGTCAAATGGGGTTGGTGAGCTTTGATAACAGTCATAAGTATTTATCTGAACGGAAAAAGAGTCGTGCTCTGAGCTAGCGTGAGTTGCCAAAAGCTCTTCTCTGTTCTTGTGTTCCATTGCATGTTTCTTCCTAATTATCTTCTCACCCGGAGTTGTATGTTGCTTGTTGGTGTTGAGAGAAGTGGCAAATCCGCATTATAGTAAACTCATCGCGGCTGATCAGCAAGCAATATTGTTTTGGGGTTCGCGCAATGTACAGAACGAAACTTAACTGTATCTCTTTGTACTCACAACATCCTCTCTTGAGCTACACCCAACTGATCCATCATATTTCAAAAAATGATGTCCAGCCGGAGCAAAGTTTATTCCCAATCTTCATTTTTCCGTCACTCCTCAACATTGATCAAAAGTTCTGCTCTCACATCCCAAAAGGCATTTGAGTCCCACATCTCATCAAACTATATCCTTAACAAGCTTTGGACTGACCGGCACACCGCAGTCAAGCCTGAGGAAGATGAAATCAACGCTACGTCGACTCTTCCCATAGTTCTTCGTTCCAAAGATGCGGTTTTTCATGATGTGGCAAAAGATTGTGAAAACGAAACAGGCTTCGTTCTCAAAATGAAGCAATTCACCACCTACTTCAAGTCTGTCATACGCTTTTACAGAGTGGGTATCCAAAACGTCTGGCACAACAGAACTGCATCCAACGAGATAAAGAATAAATATCACATTGAAACTGTTGCTAAAAGAGGTGAAGTTGTTCAACGCAAGCTGAACAACGGTAAGGACCTAGTCCAAATCCTCTCTGCATTGGAATCTATGGAGAAGTTTGAACAAGAAGCGCTTAAGAAATTTAATCCTACTACCATACTCAACATTACCAGAAAAGAGTTTCAAACCATTTTGAGAACTGAGAGAGACTTCTTCAAAATCCCAATGTTTGCTGTTATTCTCCTAATCTTTGCAGAAATGACACCAATTGTTTGCACTCTCATCCCGGAAATCACTCCAAGTACATGCGTCTTTCCCGGGCTCATCAAAAAAATGCATAAGTCTTCCATGAAAGCACAATACCAGCTCAACAAAATTCGACTATCACGTTATTCTGACTCTTATTATCAGGGAATTATTCCATCTCAGAGTGTCATGAGGTTGCCCAAAGATGAACTTCAGTTGCTTGCACAGGCCATGAGTTTGACATCAAGATATATTCCAGTAGCGCTTTATCCTTCCAACATCCTTCAGTCACGTTTGGTAGGAAAATATAACGAAATTAAAGTTGACAACCACTTTTTGATCTATGGCAAGCAAACGCTGTGGGATCTGAATAAGAACGAGTTAATAAGATGTTGTGTCGATCGTGGACTTATTGATTTCACTCATGAGGATCTTTCCAAAATTGGGTCACATGAACTCCAATGCAGGTTATTCTTTTTTATTGGATTGATGGAGAATGACAAATCTGCTGCAAATTTAGGGATCTTTGGTGTGAACCATTTGCAATTGGATGAGTACATTCAATTCAAGTCTTTAGATGAAAAAACGGGATATGACCTTCATTCATGGTGGGTGCACAAGCACAAAACTGATGGAAATGAAGAGTCCTAATTTATACACAGGTCAGCCAAGCTAATGAATATATATGTATTCCTGTATATATATTTGTATAATAATTGTGCTTTGAAGTGTTTCATATTCGTCTATCATTGTTCAATTAAAACTTCGTGAGTCGTATAGCATCTGAGGGTATGTATCCTGCAACCAAAAAAAAAGCTGCAAGATTAGAGAGAATGTATACATGTGTGTATATGTATGTATTATCGGAACTTCATAATCATTACTTCATATTTGATCTTTTAAATGAAAAAAAAAAAAAATTAACTTCTGCGTCTCTCTTTCTCTTTATAAGTTTCCAAATGAGCATCTTCCTCCTTAATGTCAGTATGAGAGTGTCCTGGTCCTCGAATAAGCTTATTCTTGATAACAGTACATTGAGATATTCCCCTGAACCATTCATCTTGGAACATGTCTTCAATGGATGCTCTATCACGAGGTTCAAGAGCAAGCATACGTGATAAAAGTGGTCTAGCTGCATGTGGAAGGAGACGCATGAGACGGTATGGTCCATGGATAGTATGGGGGTGTGGTTGAGGTCGGTTTTGAGACTGGTACCGGGACTGTTGTCTCTGATTTTGGGGCTTCTGTGCTGATTGTTGCGATGGGTCTTGGACCTTAGGTGATGAAAGACTTTCAGCAGAATCTTCCCTATCTTGCTGTGGGGATCGATTGTTCTCTTCTCCACCATCAATACATGTAGCTTCCAGCACCTCAGTAATCTTTTCGACATTCAGTTGTTCCTTTGACTTCTCTTCCCCTTCTCTTTTGAGTCTTTCTTCTTTACGTCTGCGAATCAGCTCAGAGTGAATCTTTGCGGCCTGGGCGTAGTCATGTGGTTTGTCGTCTGGCATACAGTATAGTCTAAAGGATGGATCTGATGGTTTCGGAACTTTCCAAGGGAATCTTTTGAGTGTCATACAACAATAAATGATTGCAATAGACCAAATATCAACTGGTCGAGGATCGTACTTCACATAATTCAGCACTTCTGGTGCAAGATAAGGGTCTGAACCACAAACTCCGTGCGCCTTTACAAAAGCATCCTCGTAGGGGTATTTGAATACGACAGCAGATCCAAAGTCAATAAGTTTGACAATACCATCCTTAGAAATAACACAGTTATCCAACTTCAAATCTCTGTGAGCGATTCCCATTTTATGTAAGTATGAAACACCCTCAGTAATCTGTTTAAAGCAACAGTTGATTTCAGATCTTGTCATACGACCTGACATCACAACAGCAAAGAAATCAACTGGACAGTATTCCATGACCTCGTAGTAATGGTCGCCTTCATGAGCGATGTCCAATGTTTCGATGATGTTTGGGTGGTGAAGTGTAGAGCCAATACAAAACTCTGCTGTGCACTTCTTTGCGTACTCCTTCATCTGCTCACCTGACCGTCTTGGTCTAAACTCTTTGACGGCAAAAGTAACACCATCTGATGGTCTTGTTAAGAGACGGACTGATCCACCGGCACCAGATCCAAGGACCTTGCCCATTCTTCCATACTTCTGGGCAAGCACACCATCCGCGTCAAAGGGATCGTTGGTGTGCTTAGACAGATTCAGCGTTGAGATAGATGCTGCTGCAGAGGAAGGGTTGCTGCGGGAGGAGCTTGAATTCTTACGTAACGATGGGCGGAAGAAACGTTTGAGGGGCTGCATGGAGTGATGTGACTCCTTATCTGGGGACTCCGACGGCGTGTCTGGAGGGGAGTGGTGATCTATATCTGAGTGGGCATCGCTATCGTTGTGTGAGTCTTGGGGGGTAGACCTCAGGTTGGGTGATGTGCTGTCCGAGTCTGAAGTGTCACTAGCGCCCAGCGACAGCCCAAAAAACGACTTCTTGGATCCGGACGCTATGAACGAGTTATTGTGTAGCGTGAAGTGCATTTACTGGGTTTGCAGTGTGTAAAAAGTGCACGGGTGTAGGAGTATGGGTTGCGGTTTGCCCAGTGTGTAAGGGAAGCGCGCTCTGTATTAGTGATTCAGCAAGGCGAGATCACTTGTAGCTTTTGATATGGGGAGCAGCGGGGGATATGTCTTGAGCTGGGGATGGCGTGCAGCACGGCAAATATGGATGAATATATATGTGTGTGTGTGTGTCTATATATATATATTGAATTTGTGCCGCCGTAATGAACCAACTTCTCCTTCTTCGATCTGTTCGGGCTCGCAAATTGTGTGGGGAGGCAAAGACAAGCTTCTAGGGAAAAACAACGACCTGCGTATTTGCGGTGTCTCTGGTCTGCGTATTCCGTGTGTGTAAGGGACAAAAAGAGAGACCCCCTTATGTTGCACTTTTTAGTTCAAAAACTTCCACGGAGCTCACGCAAAAGTGTATATAGAAAGTGATGTAGCTTAGGAGATGGTAGAAGGGAAAGTGTCTCTCTGTGTATGTTTTTTTTTGGCCCTTCAAGTAAAATTGTTGTGCACAGAGCTTCAGCCTTTTCTAGAGGCCTTTTGCTGCTTATTGTGCTAAAAAGTGCGCTGCCGGTCCACAGATCCCGGGCAGAGGCCACAAACGGCCGCTTCGTTCCGGTTCGCAGAGGCTTTTTTTCTGGTGCTTGTGATTTTCCCTTGCAATGCACAAATTATGGGGGCACAAAGGGACCCAAAAGGACACATTATAGCGTGTGAACGGGAGGAATGCTCCGGACCCTGGCGGATTTGCTCCGTGCTGAGGCACCTTTTGCGTGTGGCTTTTTGTCTTGATGGACGTTTTGTCTGGTGGACGTCTTCCATGGCCTCAGCCATGTGAAGGTTGATCTGGCGCCGACTCACACACACACACACTTGCGAAAGCGCCTTTCCTCCCTTCTCGTGTAGTGGTACGTGTGCTATCAGTTGACACCACAGGCTATTGTTCATGTGGTGGCGTCTCCTTACTCTTCCTTGTAAGCGCTGAGCTTCGCTCACGACACGCGCTCTCACTACGTGCCGATCCCCTGAGGTAAGCGATGCCGGAAGAAGAAGAAAAGGGAGAGCCACACACACACACACACACACCCCTTGGAAGTGTTCCGATTATAAAACAACACCCTTAGTTCTAGGATTCTATAATATACACAGGCCCAGAAATTTGCCAATAACATGGTATCACATGCTGGCATGCCCATCAGCATCAATGGAATTGAGAGCTCTCCGGTGGTGTGGCATCGCTGACACCCAGTGACATTAGATATCACACGCACACTATCTCCCGTACACACACCCAATCCACCACCCACTCAATAGCCATGTATAGGTACAGGCTGCAAACAGCCTCCCGTTTCTCCTATTATTAGTCGTGATGTATGCGGTGGTCTGGCCACTCTAAAAGTGTATTATTATCAAGCAGTTGAAAGCCGGGCCGGGCTGTCTTGATTAACCCAGACACCGCATTTTGACACACCTAGACACCTCAGGAAACGCACTGTAGACTTTAAATTCTTGTATCAGGGTATGGAAACTTTGTTGGTGATGATTAGTGGGAATTTTAACCTTATGTATGTATTATTTCTTCAAGCTGCCCTTTTCAGCTCAGTATAAGAGACACCTATCAAAAAAGCATAGTATTTCCCCGAATTGAAAACATGTATAAAGAAAATTCCTTTTCATTATAGTACGCAATTTTTTTCAAAATTGAAATTCTATCATTTGTGTATTTCATGGCCTGAAATACATGTTTCACGTAATGATTTAGAACAAAGCTTCCTCTATAGCATTCACCGCTCTTAGACCCCGTAAAGCATTACATGTGAATTTATTTCCACCCTTCATCCTTCCTTCAGTCCCACCTAAATGAGGGCGCGGATATCAGGACTTCCGGTTGGTAGGCAAGAAGGGGGGGGGGGTAGATTGAGGAATTCCGCGCCTGGCTGGGTGTTTGGGTTTCTTTTCTGGTATTGAGAACTTCTAGAGACGGTACACATACAAGATTTGTATACATGTAATACGCTTTTCCATATACAGAAGAGGGATACATCGCCGCTATAGCGCCTTGATTTCTTTGCAATTTTTTCAGCTTAAAAAGGTGATCCCCTCTCGACTGAGACACTCACTGTAAGCACCCGCCCTACCACACTCCGACAAAAGACGTCATACAATAGATTTTCTGCTATTATCTAGCGAGAGATGTCATTCCTCTCAGAAAGACAGAGGTCGGAGCTCCACAACTCGATTCTCAACTACTTGCAACCACAGCTCTCAGAACAAACACTTGCTACAATACAGGATGAGTTAAAAGTACCATCCATCAGAGACGATAACGATCTTCTCCCGAAAAAATGGACGGCAATTCTCCGCCTACAAAAGAAAATCACAGATTTAGAATCTCAGGTCGAACAACTCTCAAGAAACTCAAACAGCATTGCAACGGTCGGTAGCGGGGATTCACAATTCAAAAAGCTTAACTGGGTGCCTTCAAAAGTGAAAAAGACATTGAACAACAATGCAGCAATCACGGCGGTTGCCATCCACCCAAAATTGCCACAGCTCGTCAGTGCAGCTGCAGACGGATCCTTTTCTCTATGGAACATCTTGGACCTTGTTCAGCCATTAAATACAGTACAGGCGGCTCACACGAGATCAGTCAATGCCATTGCAATTTCACCTACCAAATTGGAGTTTAACAACAATAGCCACGTAATTGTCACTTGTGGCTCCGATTTATACGTCAAAGTGTGGGATCTACAATCAATGAGATTAATTAGAACATTGACTGGCCATGAACATGTTGTTTCATCTGTTGTGTTCAAAAATGACAACGTAATTTTTACATGCTCAAGAGACACAACGATAAAGATATGGGATATCAAGTCAGGCTGGTGCTTGAAATCGTTTGTTGGCCACTCTGATTGGGTTAGAACATTGGATATCACGGCGGCAGAGTACATCCTTTCAGGATCAAGCGATCAGAGTGTCAGATTGTCACATGGTGATTCAGGTACTGGGTTAGGACTTATGATTGGTCACAACCAAGTGGTGGAGACCGTAAAATTTGTGCCGATGATATCTAACAAGTACGTTGACAAGATGAATACATCGGAGTATGGCGATGAGGAGACATATAAGAAACTCGGATTCAAATACGCTGTGACAGGTGGAAGAGATGATACAATAAAGATTTGGTTATTGCCTATTCCAATTCTTAGACCGCATAATCATCCATTGCCATCTTCGAACCCCCATGGTACTTTGGTCAAGACTTTTGTGGGGCATAAATCCTGGGTCAAAGATCTTGCTTTCCATCCAAATGGAAGAATATTACTTAGTTGTTCAGATGATAAGTCAATTAAGCTTTGGGACTTGGAGACCGGTGACTGCGTGAGAACGCTAACGGGCCACGATGGATTCATTAACAGCATTACATGGGCTCCATCAATTTATGAGAGCGAGGTTGATGCCTTCACAGATGACGAGACAATGATTGACGACAATATGAGATGCGTTTTTGCTTCAGGTGGTACCGACCAACTGGTCAAGATTTGGGACTAATTTTCTTACTTCTATCCTTCTATTTTAATATTCCACTAACAAGATTGTATTAATTAATTAAATGCATAAAAACAAAGCTTTAATTGTAAGTATTTTTTTTAAAAAATCTTTTCTGTTGTTGTTGTGAAAATCTATAAAGCTTGAGCCTTGTTTTCAGTGTTTTCGATGATCATTGAGATCATCATGCTCAGGGAGGTTCTGATCCATTGAAATGAGAAAAAAAAAGAACGATATATGAATCTGAAGAGTGCTGAAGAGTGCTGAACTATCAAAGTTCATCAATAGCTAAGACCTCCTTGAAGCTGAATGGTTCATATGGTCTACCACCACCAACAAAGAACTTAGACATAGACTCAACCCAATGCAAACGCAGGGAGTGCAACATAGCAGAAGTACCCTCCATTACAACCAAAATAAGGACGGTGAGAACGAACCACATGGCAAAGAGACAGACAGTGGTAATAACACCACCAAGACCAGAAGTGCCAAAAGCATTCTGGATGGTCATGGTCCACAAGACGGTAGATAACTGAGCATGAGCAAGGGAAAGAGCCCACAATCTCAAGTAGGAAGCTGTGTGAGAAACAGAATTCAAACAGAACTCAATCGTGTGAATAACTTGGTGGATCATAATGTCACCAAACTCGTGACCCTCGTGCTCTTCATCGTCATCATCATGAGCGACAACTTCATCAGGACCAGCCTCAATTTCTTCAATAGCTTGGTATTGAGCAGCCTCTTTGTCCATCTGGTGTTTCAAGTACAATGGCTTAAGGAGCAAGAGCCATGGAACGCATACCAAGGCGGCAATAAGGAGCACAATCTGAACCTTCTCCTGGTGTGGGTACAAACGCTCAGTGACGGTACCCGGTGAAAGGAACATAGAAATCAGCATGTTCAACAAACCTGGAGCAGGTTTGCCAATTGCTACCCAGTCAACAGTCCATTTGTAAATGATACAGATGGAAAGGTAACCAAAGATGGATTGCATGAAAATCAAACCAGGGATAAAGTTACCAACAACATCAATAACAGACTTAAAATGAACATAGTTGACAAGAGAGAAGAAGTAAGAGTATGTCATGTGTGTAAAACCCATTAAGATAGAGAGCTTCATCTTGTAGGAGTTAGAGAACAACAAAGCGTTCTCAGTACCGTGCCAAGCAGGGTCCAAACCGATTGGGTAGATACCAACCTTCTTGGCAAAGATGGTCTCACCAACTTGATGCTCTGGCCATTCCCAACCAGACCTGAAAATGCTCATGGACTTGGAGAAAATATCGTTGTAGAAGAAACCGGTGACCATTGAGAAGATACCCATCAACAAAAGGATGTATCTTCCAGAATAAGCCATGTCGAAAATCTCATCTCTCTGGAGTCTGGAAATTTTCTTCTCGTGAATGACAAGCATAGCAGCTGCTAGAGCCAACAAGAATCCATGACCGACATCACCAAACATGATAGCAAACATAAATGGGAAAGTGACAATGGTCGGTAAACCTGGGTTGACCTCCTTATACTCGGCAACACCGTAGGCATCACAGATAGCTTGAAAGGCAGCTGTAAACTTATTGGTCTTGTGGAAAGTTGGTGGTGTTCTCGTAGTTTGCATGATATTGACAATTGATTGTAATCCGGCAGAGTTCGTTTGGAGGATTTCCTTGACACTGTTCAACTCAACAGATGGAACCCAACCTTCCGCGACCAGTGTCTTTCTCTTGACATCGTAGTCAAACAAGTTGAGGGTCTCGTAGACAGACTTTTCTTTAGCAATAATTTGTCCCCATACTGCAAGCTCTGAAGCAATTGCAATCAACTCGGTATCCAAGGTTCTGGTAGTGGTTTCCAAGACTGTGTAGAGGTCTGCCATTGTAATGTTGAGCTCCTTGAGTTTCTCCTCTCTGAGTGTAGAGTCTTCATCAACAGAGTAGATCTCAGCATCTAATGACTCAGCAATCTTCTTGATTCTAGACATAATCTGGGCACCGTGGGAGAAGACAATGAATACATCCTTATCAATTGAAGTCTTGGACTTTGGGTCATAGACTGGCTCAGAAATTTCAACCGTGTCCAAGAGCAGGTTACCTCTAAGGGCTCTCCAAAGGATCTTCTCCAAGACACTCTTCTTAGATCTTGGGATAACACCTGTTACAAAGTTGGCATCCAAGCGTGGTGCGTTGTAGCTAGCTTCGGTGTCATCACCATCGACGCTGACCAACTTCTGCGACTCGGCCTTTTTGAAGAAATCCGAGGCACCGCTGAGAACAAAACGGTGTTGAAGAAGGTCCTTCTTTCTAAGCTCCAAAGAGACTGCAGCTTCAACAAGTTGTCCAAGTCTTTCTTCAAGCAATTGAGCACCTTCGACCTTGTCATCGATATCACTTGGCTTGACAGGTAGCGAAAAACGGCTTCTGGCCTCTTCGTCATCAAGGAATGGTGCTGGGATCATTTCAATGCCACGAACCTCTAGTTCTGACTTGAAATATCTGTACTGTCTCTGGACATTATCCAAACGTCTGATTTCCTTGACAAATGATCTCTGGAAGGCGTTAACCTTTGCATTCATGTCCCTGAACTGGATAGTACCGGACTCTCCCAGGGCGTAGACAGCGTCACGACTAATCTCAGATGGGATGTAGAGCTGCACGAGGGTCATATCCGCAGCGCCTGTTTCATACTTTGTTAGTGATTTGATCGTTAGAGCGGTGTATGGGTGTTAGCTGCCGGTCCGCCTAAGCATTCTTCGCATCCAACAGAGTGGTCTCAAAGCGGTCAGAGGAGAGAAGGCAGCCATGAAAAGAGTGGGCTCCCGTTTCAGGGGAAACTAGCACCTAGCAGAGCGGCATCTGTAATGGCAATTGCGTTGTACTTACGGAAGATGGACTCCTCGGTAGCAGACGACATGGTTAGCGAGTTCAGTAGCAGCTTTGCAGTGACTTGTACGTGCTGCTGGGAAATTGCCTCACCGTGTGTTTGTCTCCCATTTGTTTAATTTCTGAGTTCTGAACCAGACAGATAAAGGGCAAAAGCGCGAAAACGCACGCATCCACCAGGCAGCCATATTGTCACGGGAGCAATACCGGGTAACAATGTGGTGTTTACCAATACCCGCGAACTCGTTCGATGGTTAGATGTTCCCCCAAGCTTGTGCGGTTGATCAGTTGTATTTGTATTGATCATATTTATATTTTCTGTAGATAATCAATATAAAAGGAAGTTTCAAGGTATGTCATACTTCAAGCCTGTGAGAAGGATCGTCACGGAGGATGACCTGAACAAGTGGAAAAAGGGCCAAACACATGCTGACATTGAGCAGTTCGTTGCAGGACTGGCCAAGTCTGTCGTGGGGAAGACCAATGATGCCGAGTGCCATGTGTCTGAGTCCATTCAGGGGCTTGAGAACCTGCTTAATGCTGTCATAGAGGTGATAGAGAGACACCCTGTTAAGGACAAAACATCTTCTAGGTTTGGTAAGTCTGAATTTAAGGACGTCTACGACGAGATCACTGATACTTCCTCACAGATGTTGACGTCGCACATCCCATCACTTCAAAAGGACGCCACCGTCGAATTGTGTGTCTACTTTAACGAATCATGGGGAAACAGAACAAGAATAGATTATGGGTCAGGTCACGAGTTGAATTTCCTATCATTCCTCCTGTTCCTCAAAAAATTGGATATTATTGCTGAGCAGGATTATACTGCGATAGTGCTTAAAGTATTCAACAAGTACATCACAGTTATGAGACACTTACAGAAGGAGTATTGGCTGGAGCCTGCTGGATCGCATGGTGTATGGGGTCTTGATGACTACCATTTTCTGCCCTTTCTATTTGGCGCAGCACAACTATCTACACACAAACATCTGCGCCCTATATCCATTCATGATGCCGATATGGTGGAGATGTTCCATAAGAAGTACATGTACTTTGCATGTATTCACTTTATCAACTCATTAAAGACGGCTTCACTCAGGTGGCATTCTCCTATGTTGGATGATATTAGTGGCGTTAAGACATGGTCTAAGGTTTCTGAAGGTATGCAGAAGATGTACAAAGCAGAGGTTCTTGGTAAATTACCCATCATTCAACACTTTTTCTTTGGTTCGATCTTGGCGGTTCCAGAAGGCTGTACTCTCCCAAGACAAGCACATACACATGATGATGATGATCACATGAATCATCATGATAACGATTCAGAGGAAGATTTGCCAGTGCATCAACACACTTGGGGTGACTGTTGTGGGATCAAAGTGCCGAGTGCTATTGCAGCCAGTGAGATGAACAATATGCCCAAACCATTGCCATTTGATTGAGAGCAACAGATACACTGATAAACAAAAGTATATCTGTTCATATCTACTACTAAAAAAGTAAATTCATAAAGTCATTAAATTATGGTGTAACAAAAAAATTCCTGTAAGCCCAGTACCAACTCTCCAAAAGGCAACTAACAACGCATCACCAACCGAATCTCAACTGCGCAGCAGTAAATACTGGTGGTTTCCAAATTAACAAATCAGCATTGATGGTATGTTTCTTCTTACTCTTAAGCTTCTTATATTGTTCCACTACTTGATCACTCAAGTAGATGACGTGTTGTCCCTTGAAATATTTCAAAATTGAAAGTGTCTGTGCAGTGTGAAGAATATCAGTTGTAGTCATGGCGGTTCTTTGGGAGATCTCATCGATTGTAACATAGTCGCTATCGTTTTCAACAAGCAGGTTGATCAAAGTTTCAGACCAATAAGCTCTATAGGATAAGAGACCCAAATCTGACAAAGGCTTTTCTGGCGAACCAACCTTACCTTCCTTCTTAGACAACTCGTATGAGAACTCAATCAACAAACGACCATAACCCTTTCTTTGATATTGTGGCAGTGTTAAGATACATGCAAGGTTATAACCCTCAGCGGATTCCTTCTCCTTTGAGAAATATCCAACCAAGTGGTGTCCTTGTTCATCCCTAGACGTCATACAGTAGAACAAGAATGGGTCAACGTCGTAGTAAAGTGTTTTATGATCAAGGAACATTTTAGAGAATAGACAAACATTACGACACCATGATCTCTGCTTGCGTCCATCAATTTCAAAGAAAGAAACGTAATCATCTCTGTAGATCTCATTACCTGGTGGATGTCTTAATGTACATTTTTCCCTGAATCTTTCAAATTGTTTCTTGGAACCAAAGAACTGAAGGGTAAAGTCATCAATGTAGATAATGTCTTCCTCAGTGAGCTCTACTGGATATGGGGAAAAGTACCATGGCTCAATCTCAAATTTTCCCATAACAACCTTCGTGATATTACGGACACGAGCAACTTCGGAGTTATTTTGTGTCATAGAACCGGAGGTTCTGAGCTTCTCGATCTCATCTTCTCTGGAAATATCTTTGCTCTTGATACCTTGAACGTTCAAGTTATCTAGGTCCATTACATCATCTACTTTAATACCTGGTGTTGCACTGGACTCCTTCTGGCTCTTTTTGGACACCTTCTTCGCCGGTGCCTTCTTGTTCTCCTTTTTTGCTGGTTCTGGTTTGGGGAAAGTGACTGGTTGTGTCAAATCTATCCTATCCAGCTCGATCCACTCGTCTAAACGCTTGTTGAATTCAACGTAGTGAACATAGAACACCTGTCTGCCCTTCTTGAGCCTCAAGGACAAAAGTTCAGCAACTCGAAGCTCGCCATCCTTCTCAACTTGGCACTTGCAACCGAGCACCAACTGGTCAGCGGTAACAATCTTGGTCTCGCCCTTCTCTTCTGGACTGTCCTTCGAGTTTTGATCTCCACTCATGTTCGGAATCCTTTGGCAGAACCGCGCTGGATTTCACGTTGTCTTGCGTGCTGAAAGAAGATTTGTTGATGTTAATGTTCGCTGTTTGGGCCCCCTACGCGCTCATTGCCACACCGAGGATTTTTTAAAGAAGATACACACCCGGACATTAATATATGCTAGGAACTCCTCTTATACAAATCAACACACGTTTATCCTTTATGTGTTTGGCGTAACCTAAAACTGCAAGATCGATCAGTTGGTGAAACATATACAGGAAATAATCAATTTTATTACCGGAAATTGATTAAAATCAGAACATAAAATGTATTAATCAAAGACACAACAAATTCAGTTGACCTGTGGCTTCTGTGTAGTGGAGTCGTACTCAAAGTTGTTATTTTTTGGATGCAAAAACTGGACATCAAACTCATGAATCAGTTTCAGGTAAACCTCCCCAAGACCCTGATCTTCTTCGATGATTTTGACGTAGTCTTTCAGTAGTCTTAGCTCTTTGGCCGATCTTGGATTAATCTTTCTCTGAAGTCTTTTCTTACCTTGCGACTCTTTGTACAACTGCGCATCGAGCTCATCAATCTTAATCTCAAAGAACTTGTGGAATGTCTTTGTGGTTTGCATTGGCAATTTCAGGTTGCAAAGATAGTTTTCGAACATAGTTGCAGTTTCCGGCGAATCAAGGTACAGAATAAGCAGATAGTTGTACTCGGAATTGAACAAGGAAACACTCTGTGTCAGATGGGTGTTTACAACCTTGACGTGTGTCAATTCATCTCTGTACAAGCCATTGAATGGAAAATGTTTGAGGATGTCCTTGTTATGACCTGTGCTAGTCAATTTGAGCTTATCTGGTCTCTGTGAAGATCCCTCGTCAATCTCTTCTGTGCTTGGATAGTGTTGCTCAAAGGCGAAACGTGCAACATAGAGATGCTCATCTTCATAAGACGTGAAGAGTTTAACACCGTAATCGTTGAGGTTGTAAAGTTGGAAGGCAACAACTGGGAAGGACATTTTGCTATAAGGCTATGAATATATGTACTTGTGTTAAAGTCTACTGAAGTTTCCAAGAACACTTTAGCAGTTGCTGCACAAAGTACTTACGGACTTCGTACGGCGCTACTCGTTACAGACATCCATCCGCCCCAAGGCCCTCCCATTCGTATGGGCCACCAATTCCCCAGACACAGGGCCCGTAACCGATAATATAAGGAAAGTTTTGCTAAGCTCGCGAATCCGTTTGATATCTTTTCTTTATACGTGGCTGTACCGTGCCAACAGCGAATGAGAGCCGTTTGTTTTCCAGCGTTTTCCGTTGCCCGCACGCAAAGTGGCCTTTTTTTTTCCTTTCGACTAAGGCTAAAAAGCTCCATCAACAACACACTCTCAATTTGCTACCCACCCACCCTACCAACTGCAAAAACAATAACAAGTACAATGCTCCGCACCACCACCGCCAGAAACTTTGCTAGAGCCGCCACCAGATCCCAGGTCAGATTTGCTTCTACCCACCCGGTCTCCAACGCCTCAATCGCTGAGTTGGAGAAGAGATGGGAGGCCCTTCCATCTGCTGACCAGCAAGAGCTTGTTTCTCAGCTCGCTGAGCGTCAGAAGCTCCCATGGGGTCAGATGACTGAGGCCGAGAAGAAGGCTGCTTGGTACATCTCCTACGGTGCTTGGGGTCCACGTCGTCCTATTCACCCAAAGGGTGAGGCCGGTAAGATTGCCACAGGCGTTTTCATTGGTTTGTTTATCTCCTTCTCCATCTTCTTCACCATCAGAGCCAACGCCCCAGAGGCTCCAAAGACTATGTCCCGTGAGTGGCAGGAGCAGTCTGACGACTACCTCAAGTCCAAGAACGCCAACCCATGGTCTACATACTCTCAGGTTCAGAGCAAATAATCTGTTAGATGAGCCAGCATCGAGGGGACGTACACACAAGGAAGAATGTTTATACACACATGACAGGTTATTGATGATATGACGCAGAAAGAGACAATATGTTGGGGAGGGGAGAGGAGATTGAGAATTAGAAACTCGTTCGAGTTTGCGTTCTTTGTCGAACGCACCGCAACTCACAACACAACATACACACATTTATTCAAAGAGATACACAATCTTATTTATTACGAAGGAATTTACAGATTTCAATTCACTCTGCTGAAGGATCTTCTCGCCTCTTTTCGTCATATTCGATTATATTCATTAAAGTCTTTTTCGTTGGGTCTTAATCGCTTTTTTTATTATTTTGTTTGGTTTTTTACTACAGCTGCATTAAGGGGGGAGAAGAAAATGAGTTTAGTATTGGGGATACATTTTGTATATTCTAATTCAAACTCTTGAATTGATTTGATATTGATACTATATTTCCGTAGAACGTCTTCGATGTTTTCAAGATTTCGAATCACTTGTATTAGAGGACCGGGCTTTGGTGAGGGGCGGTGAAAAAGGCCGGTGAGTGCGCGCTTCTGGTTGAAAAAATTTAACCGTGCGATGAGGTGAGTGGAATATGGGACAGGGCTGTAGATTGCAAACATAACTAGAAGCACATAATATCCACATAAATTCGGGTGAATCAAGTTTTCATCAAATTAAATTAGTCTCTTATAATATTTTCATGTCTTTCTCTTTTGGTTTTTCAGCAGATAGCGATGATGAATTCGTTGGTGACGGCACTGTCACTCAGACAAAGCCATTCACAAACCCATTAAACACTACTAATCCAGAGTCTCGTCAACCAATACTCGAAGATTTTAAAACATTGTTGATGACACTGAGGAATGTGAGGGTCACATTTGAAGAATATACCACGCCGAAAGGCAATATTGTTTTTAGACGTGAGTTGTTTGATGTTAAACATCAATTGATGATAGAGGAAAATGATGAGGAGGAAAGTGATGAATTTAAGATCCTAATTGGAAACGATGCCACTGATTTGAAAAAGAATGTTTATGAAGGTGGATTGAAGAGTTGGGAATGCTCTGTTGATACCGTGGATAGGCTCTCTGCAATGAGTGATGATGAGATCCTATCAAGTGACATTGCGGAGTTAGGCTGTGGCACCTCGTTGCCATCTACATATCTGTTCAACAGAGCATTGTCACAGAGAAACAGACAGCATGAAATAAGATTTGTGCTTTCTGATTATAACAGTACCGTCTTGAGATTGGTCACATTACCAAACTTGATTATTACATGGGCATCTACAATGTTGAGCGAAGATGAGAGTATTGCATTGCAAAGGTGGGAAGATGAGTCTGTTCCAATCGTTGCTGATGAATTACAATTGACTGAGCAGCTTTTGACCAAATTCTATGAGTCGTTGAGCTCACATAAGATTAGCATTAGCCTCATTTCTGGAGCATGGGGTCGTGAGTTTGTTCAACTTGTGGACAAATGTTCCTCCAACCTAAGCCTCATCATCACTTCGGAGACAATCTACTCCCCAGAGACGCTTCCTGTCATTGGTGAGCTTGTCGTTGAACTTCTTCAGAGAAACAGTGGCTCTCTAGCACTTGTTGCGGCTAAAGACATTTACTTTGGCGTTGGTGGTAGCCTTGTAGAGTTTGAACAGTACTTAGAACAGAGGCAGCAGCAGGGCGTGTCTATCTCCTTCAAGGTGGAAAAAGTGAACGCTGGACTCAAGAGATCACTTATGATTATTAAATGAAGATCTCTACTAATGCATACTACCAATGGTAATAAAAAATTGTAGAAATTTTGGGAAATGTTGGGACTGGCCACATGTGTTTACATCTTCACTGTTAGAGGTGTGTGACATAAAATCCGGACACCAGAAGCTGGCAGCAACCTTGGAACGGAGTAGGAAAGAGTTATTTTTCGTCACCAGTTCTATTTTTACAAGAGAACCACAGTCGCAAAATTCAGGACTTACTTCAAGATAAGGTTATCCCAATATTTGGAATGATTTGAAGGCCTGAATTCCTATTACAGTATACTACATTTACTCTTACACAAAACACATTGGCTATTTGACGCCCTAGTACACTGACTCACACGCATTGAGTGTGCACAATGCTCAGCCACATGTGGCACTTACCGGTCTTTATGTAGATGGCGCCATGACACAGAGCGGCGTTGTCTCAAATGATAGGTCAATTCTGGAGCAAAACTGGCATCTGATTACGTCAACAAGGCCTTATTCGGTACCAGAAGATAGCCGTAATATTGACGGTCATTCTACCATAGGATTCCTGGTGGTTAATGTCAGTGCACACTGGTAATGCGAGAGCGATGAGCTCTTATGCATGCCCACGTAGAGAGAGCGGCAGTACAGGCCTGGACCTGGAGGCTTCACAAGACAGCCATCAGGGCGAGAATGCTGTTCACATATACCACCCATCTTTCTATAGAGACCGAACAAAGTATTTATAATATATATTAACATATAGTAAACATGTTTATTAACTCGTAAAAGATACCCGCCTGTTGTAACGGCGCAGGTTGGTCAAGTACGTTGCAACCGATATATACTCGTGTGCAACATCCTGGCTTCCTTCTAAAAAACGTATCTACATAACGCTACTAAAAGAACATTGTTATAGCAAGCAAAGTTGCATTATATTAGTTATTAGTTATTATTTGTATAAATGGAGAATATCAAACGTTGTCATTCATCAACAAACCAGCAAAAGGAGATGACCATCCATAGTCACCTCCACCAAGCAGCGGCACGACAAAAGACGTGCGTTCAAAAAGAGCATAAAGGCATCAACAAAAAGAAAAACAGTGGCATAACACAGTCCCACTAATAGCGCCTAGATGGTGTTTACCTTAAGCCTAGTACCATAGAAGAATGCAGCCGTAGTGTTTTAGAAAAAGAGGGGTCATAGAAAAGAGAAAGCAATTACAAAACAAAAAAAGACATGGGTGGCAAACGCGCTTAATTGACGCTCTTAACAAGGCCCTTAAGCTTGTTAATGAGCTTCTTGAAGACATTGACTTTAGCGGTGGTGGTGTCAGCCTTGGCCAACTCTTCCTTAGCCTCAGTAGCAGCCTCAACAACTTGCTCCTTCACACCAGTACCCTCAGTGGCGGCACCCTCAGTAGTCTCCTTAGCCTCTTCGACGGCGTCGGTGGCCTTGGTCTCAGTGGCCTCAACGGTTGGAGCGACGGTCTCCTCGATCTTGTTCTCAGTGTTCTCGACAGCGGACATTGTGTGTATAATAAGTGTAGATATAGTATTGATTCACAAGGAACAAAAAGAAAACAGTGGCGGAAGGCACGGAGAAAGCAAGAGGTGGGAAATCCTGGCGTATTTATAGCCTGAGGAGCGAGAGGGTGGGCCCGCCCTTCACGCCGCCTGCTCTGATGATCTGCCAAAACATGACGGGCGCCGATCCACAGCGTGCAGGAGCTGCACGCATTCGGCCGCTGCTGAACAAGGTGCCTCACCAATAACTTGACAGGGTGGCCCATAGAACATTCTGGCAACACTATGTGTAGGGTAAACACAGAGCCGAGGTTAAGTACTTCTGCCCTGTACAAGGACCGTCTGAGTGTTATATTCCACTATACAGGCTAAATATATATGCTTATCTCTCACTCCAAAGATCCTCAAACACCGCACACAAGCGCTGATCACAATATATTATTGGAATTGTGTTTTTTTTTGCCAGTAGCCCTCACCAGGGTTTTCAGGTCCACAGCACGCACATCACTGCGTACTACCAAGCAGGGTCAACTCAAAGGTTAAAAAAAAAAGGAAGGCCTTCACAGCTTTAGCTTTCAGGGCTTATGGGTGGGGGAAGGAGCTAAAACAAGCCCCCTTGGGCTATCTAGTAGGTCAGTATAGTGAAATTCTCTAACGCACATATGGTATTCCCTCATTCCCCAACTCTAAAACATCTAGGCAAGTTTTTTAAAAAAAAGCAAATTCTTTATATCACACCACAGCGCTACACATTCCGCAGTTATTGTTGTTGTTGTTGTTGTTTGAGAGACCTCGCATTGTATTGCCTTCTTTTTAGCCTTGAGTTATTGCCCTCCACAAATACACGTTATAGGCAGCGCATTCCCGCTCTCCTGTTACTATAGAGATCGCTCACCCACACACAAATATACATGCGCAAGAACTCTATATATCTGAATTCCATCTCAATTCTTCCTCAAAATTTCGAATTTCGAAATTCGCAGAGCTCCGATATGAAGCACATACAGTTATTTTACCATTATTAGAAAGCCCTTGTCGGTTTATAAAAAGGTCCGGCGCATATACAACTAAAAAAATGCGCTTATAGTTTAGTAATTTTGGAACAAAGTGTTTCAACCTCTATCTCGGCGATTCCACTGTGCGACCGTATCTCCATCTGCCCATTTATATATCATATAAATTAAGAGCCCTGTGCCTTTGCAGTTGCAAAATTGTTCACGGATACGTACTGTTTGCAGTATAAAGTTGACACAAACTTCCTACAGCCATGTACTATGGATTCAGTCTCGCATTCAACGGCCGAATTGGGAAAGGCAGTAGCGAACAGAGAGTGGGAGAGAAAAAAACATAACATTCTCAGTATGCAACTAAGAGAACCCCAATGTAAATGCAAAATTCTCCAACGCCATTAGCTTTTTCCGTATTTTTGGCTGTTTGTAGTTTGCAGTCATACACAAGTAGCATATTAAGCGTTTTAATTCTCTTGATAGGAGCGTTCTGTCTGTCATTGGATTGTGCATATTAATAAGAAACTACTGGTCTCAATTGGATTCTGCCTGCCGCTTACAAGAAAATTTCGCGTTGATAAAGTCACATGATGTTGCACGTGATATGCATTGGAGCTTCCAATGGAAAGCCCACTAGGCGCGACCGTCGTCGACTGGGAAAAAACAGAAGGAAGGGGAAGCCAGAGATCCTACTGTTTGGTAACGAGTTGGGGGTGAAACACAGCTCAAGTACACACCATCAGAATAAGCACAAACTCTTTCAGACACGCATTCAATTGCCGCATGCACTGCTTCTGACCGTCTCTAATACACACGTACACACATAACCTTAGAGCAGCCGTGAAATACTCAGTGGAGCTTTTTCAAACAGGAGGGCGTTGCTATCATTCACGCACACCAAAGACAGCGAGAGAGACATCAATCTAACCAAGAACGCAACACCAGTCATGTATCAACAGCGCCCAGTGTATCTTGATAATAACAACCAACAGAGAGCTGTTTCTCAGCCTACACAGGCCAACGGTATGGGTGCCATAGGTATGTCTGGGATGCAACAACAGTTTCCGCCTTATAACCAGCAGGGCATGCAATCAAATACACAGATGGCTCCTCCTCCTTCAGCACCTTCACAGCTGATTTCCAATCCGCTCTCACAGCAGCAACAACAGCAATCACATGCTCTTTCTCAGCCGTTATCACAGATGCCTCCTACACTACAGCAAACGCAAACTTCACAAGGCATGGGTCCTGGTCCAACTCCTGGTTCTCGTTCTTTAGATGACGAAAAGGTTTACCAGTGGATTATTGAGCTTACTTATGGTCCAAATCGTGAACAAGCGTTGTTGGAGTTGGGAAAGAAAAGAGAACAATACGAGGATTTACCACTCGTGTTATGGAATTCGTTCGGTGTTATGACCTCACTTTTAGACGAAATCATCTCTGTTTACCCATTATTGTCCCCACCAAGCTTGTCATCCTCTGCATCTAACAGAGTATGTAACGCACTAGCTCTTTTGCAGTGCCTTGCTGCACACCCAGAGACCAGAACCATGTTCTTGAACGCTCACATCCCACTTTTCCTTTATCCTTTCTTGAATACAAACTCGAAGCAACGTCCTTTCGAGTACTTGAGACTCACCAGTTTAGGTGTCATTGGCGCTCTTGTCAAGAATGATACACCAGAGGTGATCTCTTTTTTGCTGACCACGGAGATCATACCACTTTGTCTTAGAATTATGGAGTCCTCTTCAGAATTGTCCAAGACGGTTGCTATCTTCATTGTCCAAAAGATTCTAGTTGATGATCATGGTTTGGCATATGTGTGTCAAACATATGAAAGATTCTCTGCCGTTGCAAATGTGCTCAAGACTATGGTTGAACAATTGATCTCAAATCAAGCCTCAAGATTGTTGAAACACGTTGTTAGATGCTACTTGAGACTCAGCGACAATCCTGATGCCCGTAAGGCTCTCAGACAATGTCTTCCAGAGTCTCTTAAAGATGGCACTTTCCATATGGCACTCAAGGATGACCAGGCCTCCAAAAAGTGCTTGGCCCAGCTTTTGTTAAACTTGGGTGACTACGAAGGTCAGCAGGCACAAGTGCCACAAATGGGAAGCGGTGTTCTACTCCAACAGACTCAGGCTCCTCCACATATGCAATCTAGAGTCTAGTCATTCCCGTCAATATTTTGATTTTTGCAATCTCACCATTGTTTTGCCGCATCACACATCAGCATCCGTTTATTTACTTTCTTCTTTTCTTCCTTTTTTCACTGTTATTTCACTGATCATCACATAATGGACTTACGGGGTTATACATCTTCATAATACTGGGCACAAATGGTTTCTGCTTATAAGTAACACATTGATATATTACCTTTTTGTATCTCTTTAAACCTCTTTTTCTTTACACTATACTTTCCTGCACAGTATAAGATGCCCTCCCTTACACCAAAAAATGACCACACGAAGTATGACTATATGATATATCTGCTTTTTACACTCAGCATTCTCCAATTCTAACTTCTACTGTTTTATATATGGCTTCTCCGGGTCCTGGAGAAATAAAAAGAATACATTTTCGATTAATCTATGTATACTATCACGATGCTATTAAATGGTTTTTTTGAAGGATTTTCACCTAATATTAAGTGGTCTATTTTGTAGCTATACGTAGTGCCCTTATTCATTATACACACTTCGTTCAGAATCTAATTTGGGTTACCCGCCCGGAGTTGTCGATCGTTGGTTGGAAAACACGCGAAAGGACAACAGCGAAACCTGAAACCGCCCTGTTACCCATAAATAACAGTTTTGTATTCATCGCAATTGTCCAACTGCCATCTGGTTTGTTGCTTTTTTATATTTCTATCGTCTAATATCTTCTGCCAGCTGTCTTGGTCTTTAACTCTGTGTCACAGATCGCCACCCGCATACACTTGTGGGAAGACCAGCCAAATCAGAATCAGCATACGTGTTTTGATTCACCGAAAACAACAAAGACGGCACAACAACTATGTCTACACACACGTACAAAAAGTACGAGGATGGTGAATCCAACAGCCCTCCTGACAAGATGAATGTCTTTCAGGAGTGTCAGAGAGCATTCAATGCCACGCCGGTGAATGCTAAGAAGTGCCGTTTCTTGCTCTCTAGACTTCTCAGACTGCTTTACACCGGTGAGACCTTCCCAAGGCAAGAAGCCACCACCCTCTTCTTCTCCATCTCAAAGTTATTTCAGCACAAGGACTCATCGTTGAGACAGATTGTTTATTTGGCAATCAAAGAGCTCTGTAAGATGTCTGATGATATCCTTATGGTCACCTCCTCCATCATGAAGGATGTGCAGAATGGTGATATCATATATAAGCCAAATGCTATCAGAACTCTTGCTAGGGTTTTGGATGGTACCACTGTTCATGCTGCAGAAAGACTTCTCAAGAGTGCCATTGTTGACAAACATCCAACTGTCTCCTCCGCTGCTTTGGTTAGTTCATACCACTTGCTTTCGGTCTCCAAAGACGTGGTAAAGAGATGGACCAACGAGACGCAAGAGGCCGTTTTGGCTGATAAACCGTATCCAAATCCACCAGGTGCCTTTATCAACAACTCCTTGATTTCGCAGTATCATGCTCTTGGTTTGCTTTATGAGCTTAGAAACCATGATAAGATGGCTCTAAGAAAACTGATCCAACAATTCTCCAAGAACTTGAGTAATCCATTAGCTATTTGCCAGCTGATCCGCTACCTGAACGAGATTATGCACAACGACACATCTCTGATTCCAACTTTGTTCCCATTGCTCCGTGACAGATTATATGGAGACAATGGTGTTGGCTTAGAGGCGGCTAAGGCAATCGTTTCTTTGCCAGTCACAAACGAACAGTTCGCTACTGCAGTTGACAGTTTGCGTGGCATGCTTACTTCTTCAAAGGCTGTTTCCAGATTTGCCGCTGTCAGAATCTTAAATAGAATCTCCATGAAGAATCCAGAAAAAATTGTCAGCTGCAACAATGAGTTGGAATCATTGATCAATGACTCTAACAGATCAATTGCCACGTATGCTATCACAACTTTACTCAAGACCGGATCTTCTGACAGTATTGAAAGGCTCATCAAGGTGATGTCTAAGTTTATTAACGAGATCTCTGATGAGTTCAAGATCATCATTATTGATGCTGTAAAGACTTTGTCCTTGAAGTTCCCACAGAACTACCAGGCAATGCTGAACTTTTTGGTTGACATGCTAAACGATGAAGGTGGGTTCGAATTCAAGAATGCCATTATTGAAGCCATGTTTGATTTGATTCACTTTGTTCCAGAGTCTCGTGATTTGGCCTTGGAGAACCTTTGTGAATTCATTGAGGACTGTGAATACTCTGAGCTAGCAGTCAGAGTTTTGAACCTTTTGGGCAACGAAGGTCCAAAAACAACAAACCCAACACTATATATCAGACACATTTACAACAGAGTTGTTCTTGAAAACTCTATTGTCAGATCTGCCGCTGTTGTGGCCTTGTCTAAGTTTGCTTTGATTGATGCGAAGATCAACAAATCTGTCAAGATTCTTTTGAAGAGAATTGTGAGCGATGTGGATGATGAGGTGAGAGATCGTGCTATTATCTCTTTAAGATTCTTGGAGAGTTTAGATCAATCTAATTCCACTAAGGAACAGATTGCTGAGCTGACAAAACCATCTTATACTTACGACTTGGGTCTTCTGGAGAACAGGCTACAGACTTACCTCTCCGGTGATGTATCTAGCTTTGTTACACCATTTGACATCTCTTCTATTCCTAAGATGTCTGAAGATGAGTTCAGAGCCTTTGAATTGCAGAGGAAGACTACCAAGTTTGAGAACAAGCAAGACGCTGCTGAAGAAAGACTACCAGCTGCTGATGAAGCTGCTCAAAATGCTGAGCTTGCTCAACAACACTACATTCAAGAGTTGTCTCAGGTCTCATCGTTTGCTTCATATGGTGTACTGTTGCACTCTTCTTCTGTACTCCCACTGACTGAGAAAGATAATGAGTTTGTTGTTGAGGTTGTCAAGCATATCTTTGCTAAGCACATTGTCTTACAGTACACTATTGAGAGTACCTTGGAGGGAACTATCTTGGAGAATGTATCTGTTGAGGTTGAAGCTGAGGAGGACATCGGTACTGCTGAGGTGATCTCCATTGACTCTTTAATTCCTCATGCCAAGGGCACTGCCTACTTTGCATTTGCTAGACCTGATGACGTTGCTGTGTTCACTACCACTCTTGCTACTACTTTGACTTTCACTGCTAAGGAATGTGATTTGACAATGGTTCCACTTGATGATGGCTTTGAAGACCAATATGAGGTCGAGAATGTTTCTATTGTTGCTGGTGACTATATCGTTCCGTCATTCATTGGTAACTTTGATGTTGCCTTTGATGAACTGACCACTGAGGCGGTCGGTACTTTCCAAACGGAAGCTGAGAATATCCAGGAAGTTGTTGATCAGATTATTTCCAACACATCTATGTACCCAGTTGAAGGTAAGGACGTATTCATTGAAACTTCTCACACCTTGAAACTCTTTGGTAAGTCTCTTACTAGTGAAAGAGTTGGTGCTATTGTCAAGTTTGTTAAGAGCTCTAGCAAGCCTGTTGCCATGAAGGTTGTTGTGAAGTGTGACAATGAAGAGTTTTCTGAAGCCGTTTTGGAAGGTGTTGCCGCCTGAAGTAGAAAGGCTTTTTTTATGTTTTGTTTGATTACATGAATACTAGAAGTTAAGAAAAATGAATGAATTAATTTGAATTGATACTGATTTTACCTATATAACTGATAGAACTACAACTGCTGATCAGACTTTTTATAGACACATTCATTCATAGATCTTTCGTATTGATCATAATCACAATTCGTCACAAAACATTAACAGTATATCTCATTATAAAAGAAATAAGAGGAAAGGCGGGAATGCCATCCAAAAATGTGTTAAAAAACACAACTAGAAGTGAAAACAAAAGAAAAGGGAAAGTAATAATAAAACTTTTCAAAAGTGAAACCAAAACGGAAGGAGAGAGAAAAAAGAACACATAAACCACATACCAGCATGGCTCTCTAGAAACAATAAACATCAAATGTGGGGTAGTCGGGTCATCATATCACATCTTGTTGAACATAGACATCAGGAATTGGTCATTATCGTCAACTCCCATTGCCTTGTCCAGGCTTTCCAATTCCTCAATAGAGTAACGAGAGTTTGTAGAACTGAGCAGGTACATTAAAGGGTCTTCCTCCTCCATACTCTGGCTAATAACATTGAGATGGGATGAAAGTTTGAAGGCGTTAACAGTCTCCATTGAAGTTGTATTTGCAACGGAATTGAGTTTCGAATACAAGTCGTCCTGAACTTGGGAGTTTGAATTCAAATCGAACATCTTGTCTGATGATACCATCTGCGTAGATATCAGATCTTCTGTGTGTGTACCAAAATTGTTTAGGTCAGCGTAATCCAGATGATTGTTCTCAATGGATTCCAACGCTCCCCCCGTAAGCTGAAGCCCGCTGTTCCCTTCCTGTACACCGATGTGACTGAAGTCTGGAATCTCCTCTGGTATGCTCATATTGAGGTTCAGGTTGTCCAAAGGGTCAATCTCATGGGATAATGGGGACTCATAGGAGAATCTTGTTCTCTTTGCTGCTCCTCTCATGTCGAAGTCATACTCCATATGTTCTGATGCCGGTGTGAAAGTTGATGCCGGGCTGTTGATCATGGACATAACTGGGGAAGTTGTAGAGGCCGGGGTATAAGCCCAACTCCGCTTGTGAGAATTAATAGTAGAAGGCGTTGTGGTAACAGAAGTTGGTGTTGAGGTTGCGGAGTGGTGTCCAAAATGGTCACCAAAGTTTGAGCAAAGAGCCATATTATGCTCTCCCTTAATAATGTTGACAGCCCAAGTCTTGTTCTTGACAGAGTATGACACTCTAAGTCTGAATGGGCATGAGTCTTCTGGCAAGGTTCTGATTCTCTTTGTAACAGTCTTACCATTCTCGAGTTTGGTAGTGGAGGAGCGAGGCGTTGATGACTTTCTGCGAATATTCTTGCACTTGAAGACGACCTTGGAAGCATCCGATCTCTCAATCACTAGCTGAATACCCCTCGAATCAAGTCTTTCGTGGAGCCATGGCTTGATATCATCACGGTTCTCAAAATCTGGGACTGGATAAAGGACATCCATTAGCTCCTCATTATTAGAGATCTTGTAATTCTTGTCCAATGGCATTGCGTTCGGAAGCGTATATAAACTATTGTGTTGTGGTGTTAAAAGACCGAAAAGAGGCAGCTAAGGAGAAACGGTTCCGAGTTATTTCACTCCTGATGCTTTGTGTATGGAGTGTACAGTAACTATTGCGGGTAACAGGATGCCCACAATTCTGATAAAGCTTTAGCCTTTTTTTACCCGTCTTGTTTTGTTGAAGGTAGAGAATTTGTTGTATTTTTTCTTTGAGCGTAAACGAATGAGGAAGATATAATTGCGTTGGTGGGCTGAGAGATGGAAAAGATAAAATATATAAGGTAAAAAAAAGACCCACTTGTCCGTGCTCGTTCCCGAACTCCACACAAAAAAGGAGAGAAAATTTTTATCTTAACCATCAGCAGCCAATGATATCTGTGTTTTGGTGGACAAATGGGACAAATGGAACAAAAAGTAAGTACGCGCACGCAAGACACTGAAGACATGAGTAAGACCCTCTCCCATCTCAAAACACGGGAAGAGGGATTGAGTGACTATGGTCTTTTTTTTCGTTCTTGGTGGTAATTGCCTGTGACATTGTTCAAAGCATTGTAATAAGCACTAAATCTCTAGATAAAATGAAGACACATCGACCGCCTTCCACTAGTTGCTCCCCTGTTTTTCTCTCTGAACCCCCAACTATGCCCCGGGGACAGATGGTTAAGATTAGATGGCAGCAGATAAATCGCTGGGCTATCCAATTTTTTAGTAAACTCAGGCGCCGCCTCAGTCTAGGCTTCATAGAGCTTCGCAGTCCTGGGACAAATTCTAATGAGTTCTATGACTATTCCTGTATGGCTCTTAATATGGAGGCCTTAGTGGCAGTCAAGCAAATGAGGGCAGTATAAGATTTTAGCTTTCCCGCTTGCTGCGACCCGCCCTGGCGATGCCGTTATACCTGTTTTGTTGTATTGTTTGTCTGTATAAGAACGGTGGCATGCGTACACACTATTCCACTGCACAATATAAAAATAAAGAAATAATTGTTTCGCCTATAAAGATATGACACTTCTCCTCTTTCATAAAATCAATGATATATTCTTATTGAACGATTAGTTATCTGATACTTAGTTCCCCTTCCTTTTTTCTTTCGGTCTCATGTACCGCTTCTATCTGGACGACAGCCAACCCATCCACCGCACTAGAATTCATTGACCTTGGCAAAAAGGACAAATATGTCTTTTTGCATCGTTAGAGTTTACCACCTTCTCGGTCGATCCGCATGTCCATATTCATACATGTTCCTTCCAATACTTGTATATAGTTAAAGGATCGCCACTGGCTGAATTCTTTTATTCCACTTCTTTCTTTTCTACTGATTTAGGAGTAGTACGTGAATACATCTACTATAGCAGTCTAGACAACTATTTTGAAGGCGGAAGAACAGGGAAGCACCTAGCTGTATGTCTCTCACAGCCATCTCCGTTTCGAACAGGGAATTCTCGTGTCCCATATACTCCATAGAGACTGGCTGGAGAGTTGCAAATATTCAAATATAGCAGTATGTTGCCATTAGAAATTCCCGTAGCTTACTGACTCCTCGACCAACAAGGTTATTTTTTCCTTTTGTTCACTGATCGTTTAGATAACTTTGATCATTTTCTGTGTCGCCACCCGATCTCACTGAGGACAGTAGTAGTGAGCTCTGGGACAAATTGGACAAAGTTGGAAAAGAAAAGAGAGAAAAAAAGATGACCAACAAATTTCTTTCCGACGCCGGAGAACCAAAGAAGCCGTGGAACCCGCGCGCAGCAAAAGCTATATGCTGAAGGGAAGAGCGCGAACGTCGCGGTGATTGGCTCTGTTCTACACATGGCTTGTTGGTTGGTACGCATATGAGGCCTACAGTGTTGTATTTGTTGTTGGCACTTTACAACGAATTTATTACTGCATTGTAACTAACCATATATATATATATATATTTGTGTATTCACTATCACTAATATGTTTAAATATAGTAATTGTTTATTCCTTCAAATACTAGAGATACGCGCTCCACGCTTATATCCTAATCAAGGAATTTCGTCCATTTCAAAATGCGTCCATTCTAATGCAATCTCTTAATACCATACATATATGCTTCTTTTGTGGGTATATACGCGTCACTACATTCACACTAGAGAATTAGAGAGTTGGAGATATAGAATATTAACTGTGGTACTGGAGAGATGGGTTGCACTCATCGCCTTACTGTTAGAGAAATCCAGGTCCTGTGTAACTGATCATCCCAAGCACTTGGGCATCTCCTTCGTAGTCAATGCCATTACAGGTATCTAACGGCAACATATTTATCTCATTGCTTCTATATCCCTGTAGTTCCCCGTAATGATATACGCTATATCTACCCATCCCTCGCGTGTGACCCACCCTGCTCCCTTTATACTGACCCTAACCTTTCTTGTGCTCAGCGCGCTTTCACACACACGCACGCGCTCACGTCGGTCATAGGAAACCAAGGTTAGCGCGTCTGAAAAGTAAACAAACGCGTACTCAAAACAATTGTCAAAGTGCGAAAAAAAGAGTTGAGGTTGTAATCTCTTTCTTTCACAAGAACCTAGTACTTCTACTAAGAAGAGGAAAGGAGAGATAGCAAGGCCGTTCACTCATAAACACAGACGTGTCCGCTATTCTTGCAGCAAAGCACCTTTTCTTTCTCATTATTGGATTCTCACTCATACTCACACTCACTAACCTCTTATTCATACTAGCCGCCAGTCCGAATCGTTCACGCGCCTAGTCACAATCATCAACAACACGCATATAGACATACAACACAGATAAATAAAAACAAAAATGAGAGCTTATCATATGCCCTCCCTCCCTGAGATCCCGCACGACCAGTTTCATTCAGATGGTATCACCGACCTCATCCAGATGAAACTCAAAGTGCTATACGCAGTCGACAACCAAACAAACTTCCTCGCAAGATCGCCGCACACAGTCAAGGTTAAAACAGTGAGAATACCGATCCCAGGCCAGAACGATATCATGACGTTAGGCGTAGTTCCATTAAAAGAAGTGATCTACCCAGTCATGCAATCCAGCCCAGAACTCTTCAACGATCACACCTGTGATTACTCTGTCTACGTCAAGGATATTTCAGAAGAAGACGAACCATTTGTTGGTCAAGGTTTCGTATCTGCTATCCTTAACAAAGGTGCCCTGGATGATGAGATTCTTGTACCAGGAAGAGTCTGCTCGAGCTTTTCCTCCTTCTTGAACAAAGGTCCCTCCGAAATCTTGGAAATACGGCTAAGGTTGTCACGAGTCAACAAAGCACCAACACATCTGGTACCACAACCACCACATACACAGGTACAACAACAACAACAACAACAACAACAACAACAACAACAACAACAGCAGCAGCAGCAAGTTCAGCATCAACCACGGTCATACCAACAAAAACGGTCACAGCACTACAGTCACCGTTCTTGTCTTTCCACAGTTCAACCAGCACAGAACAATAAGAGAACACACGACGACTCTATTGACACCGAGGATGAAGAGGATGACAACAACAAGTTTGCTTGTCCAAAGCCAATCCAGAAAAAACCAACAAGAATGGTTAACCCAGCTCCAGCTCCCAAAGCTGTTCGTACACAGTCTCTCCCAACCTTTGATATCATTCCTCCAATTGCAAGACTACCACCACAATCCATTGCTCGTCGTATCTACATGGCCGATAAAAACAATGAGAGGACAATTAGCAACAATATCAACAACACTAATACTTATGCTTATTCTATGGAACAACAACCAAAAAGCTCGCCGGTCGATGCTCTCAATGACGTTTCCAAGAGATTTGCTCCTGACTTCATCACAAAGACTCCTGACTTTATCAAAAAGAAACCAACAGGCACAACAAAGAAGCCAGTCGGAAACAAAATTGAGAAGGCGGACAGCACACAATCAGTTTTCCAAGATGACAACTCCCAACCTCCAATTTGTTTCCACTGTAAGACCAGTGAATCCAAAAGCTGGAGGTGGAACAACAGTGAAGACGAGTGTAAGCGTGGTATGATGTGCTACCAGTGTTATCAGTATATGGCTACCAAGGGAATTATGAGACCAAAAAGACTAATTACAAAACAGAATCAAACAAAGAAGAGAAGAGCTCAAGCTTTATCATCGCCTATAAGTTCAGGTAATGATACCGCTCCAACGACGACGCCAAACTTGAACAATGACAAAGGCGTGCTACCTCCACAGTTTTACAATAATTCGTCTGATCCATTGAATGACATTGATGACATGATTACAAGCGATTTGGAATTTAACCTGGGCCCAATGACTGACATTGACCCATTTCCACAACCATCAATGATTAACCAGTTCTCAGATGATAAGGAGAATGTTCCACCACCGCCGCTGTCAACCGCCCAAGCACAAAAACAGCAACATAATATGGAATCTTCTCGTCCGATCCCTGTGAAAAGAGCTTCTAAGCAGACTTCTTTTGAAAAGATGTTAGCTAAAAGCTTTAGTGGTGTTCCACCTACATCGGGTCAAACTACAATGACACCAAGTGACTGGATGGTCGATCTTTTCAACAACTCAGAGCCTACCCCAAAGGATGGTGAAAACAATAACGCTACACCAAGAGATGTTGACAACACGCCGAGAGATATCACCACTTGTAACACTCTACCATGTAATGAGGACTCACCGGAAGATCCAAAAACCACGAGTTCTATCATCAACAACAGCAACAGCACCACTACAAACAGCAGCAACAGCTTAAGAAACATGAAGGCTACTGCAATGCCATCTTCCCCAATGGTTGATGAAACAGGTGTTAACACGTCACCAAACTCCATGAACAATGATTGGCACCAGAGCGATAGTACACATCTCAGCTCCCAAGGCCATGAGCTCCCTCCAAAGGCGCATTTCCAGCACGATCCTTCCCTTGGTGTCAATTACAGTACTAAACAGTGAACTACGCACTCTCCATACAGCTAATATCATAAATTTGTACTATATACTTCTAATTGGCATCTAATCATAATGGCTCTCTATGTAGTTGGCACTCATCGGCCAGCCACACGCCCGCACTCTTGACTGATCGCGCCGGACCACGTAAATTGCAGATCGCCCGAACACCAACAACGTGTTGTTTTAAACGTCAACAAACAAAAAAAGTTTGGCACAAGACCAGTTTGTTATATGGAAGCGCCTCCTTCTTTCTCTACAAGAGCAGATACAGTTTGATTTCTAACTCACTGTTTTGCAATCACGAACGTGTTTATTTGAAAGGTGTGCCATAATGGACTCTGTAACAATCACTTCTTATGTCGCCGGTGTGCTGGCCACGCTCTTCGCTTTGGTAGGTTAAAGCTCATTTCACCATTTATGCTTTTAATAGCGTTTTTGTACGTTGTTTAGACAGCAAATGACTAACGCAATCAAGCTTTATTCCACTCTGATTCTATTTTCACATACACCACGTGCTCCGGTAGATTCTGAAAAGACATTCCTCACAACAACAACAAAGGGCATCGACTCCGAATTGAAGATGCTACCTGAGCGTGGACTACTCGAACCAGTGGAAGACATCGAGCTTTCTGTGGTGATCCCATGTTACAATGAGACATCAAGACTCAAAATCGGCCTTGATGATGCTGTGAAACACTTAAAGATGACCTATAAGGACGCTTGGGAGATTCTCATCGTTGATGATGGTTCGAAAGATGGTACTACAGAGTATGCACTAAACCTTGCTGCTAACGAATACAAACTTAAGCCGGGCCAGATGAGAGTCGTTCAATTGGTAAAGAACAGAGGTAAAGGAGGGGCTGTTACTCACGGGATGCAACACATTAGAGGTAAATACGGAATCTTTGCAGATGCTGATGGCGCTTCCAAGTTCAGTGATATTGCCAAGTTGGTCCAGTCCATTGAACAGTACGGACACAAACCTGCTGTGGCTATTGGATCACGAGCACATATGGTCCAGTCAGATGCCGTTGTGAAAAGATCATTTATTAGAAACTTTTTGATGTATAGTTTACATACATTGGTGTTTGTCTTTGGAATCAGGGATATTAAAGACACACAATGTGGCTTCAAGCTTTTTAACAGAAGTGCAATTGCTCAGATCTTCCCATACATGCACACAGAGAGATGGATTTTTGACGTGGAAATCCTTATTATTGCTATCAGAAAGCAAATACCTATCAAGGAAATCCCGATCTCATGGCATGAAGTTGATGGCTCCAAAGTGGATTTGGCTAGAGATAGTATCAACATGGCTATCGACTTAGTTGTTACTAGAATGGCTTACATATTTGGTATTTACAAGGACAGTTGATTAATATATTCATCTGTCCAGTTAAACTGGTATCTATCTATCTAACAGGCAGTAATTCATATTCTTCATTTCGGCACTGGCTTGATCAATTCTCTGTTAATAACTCTAGCATTATCAACAAGTGTCTCTGTCAGTTCCTCAAAAGTAAACTGATCGGTGTCCAAGTTCTCAAATGCATCAAGAAGCTTAGCCATGTCAATCTCGAGCTCCAATTCATGGGATTCGGATTCACGGACATTTTTACCCTTCTGTCTCCCGATCACATCTGTCATGTCGATTCTGGTTGCCGTCTTAGCATGGAAGAAGGATGTTCTCTTCTTATGTCTCTCACTCTCTGGTGTGTGATTCTCTAGCCTCTCTGGGTTGTCGTGGTTTGGCAATTCAACACTCATTGTAAATCTATAGTCAAACAGCAAGTCAGGAGAATGGATGAACAAACTTCCCATTTTGATTTTCTGGATATTGGCCACAATTCTGTTAGTGCTCTTATCCGTTGTCAATCTAACAAATTTCGGCATCTGTCCACCAGCAACCTCTCTGTAGGTTCTATCAATCTGGTCCGTTCTCAACGTCTTAAAGTTGTCCTTATGTAACCTTGTCAATCCAGTAATATACTTCTTTACACGCTCAAAATGTTCTTTTTCCATACCAGGCCTATAGAAACAATCCATCATATAACTGTCATCAATGATACACTCATTAGTAACTGGAACCATGATTCTTCTGTCAGTTCTTTTGTGCCAGATACGGCCAAACTTGACTTCCAACTCCAAGAATTGGCGTTGGTCTTTAGGAATATTAGCAATCTGAGCATAGACCCAATTGGTGATTCTTCTTGTTAAATCATTGTATGGCTTCACAGTGGTGATAGAAACATCACTCTGAACTTTACCCATTCTCTTGACGCGACCACCGGTTTGAACACCAACTCTTCCATGTGGTACCCACTTCTGAGCCCAGATAGGAGGTTTTGGATAGCGTCTTGGCTTATTTACATTTGGCTTATTCTGAGAAGGAACGTCACCTTTCTCAATGATCTCAAGTTGACTGATCTCTTCGTCAATGTTCTTTGGCTCTGTATGCCGTTTCTCCTTTTTGGGGGTAGTTAAAGCATTGCTTTTATTTTTCTTGTTATTCTCTGTTAACTTATTCTTTGTCTCTTGTTCAGTTGGCTTGGGAGGTTCCTCCTTCACCAAATCTTCTCTCGTTGACTTCGACTGTTTCTTAGCGCTATTGCCATCCTCAGAATACACTGGCTCTTCGAAATCGATTGGCACATCCACATTGATCATGTCCTGGAGGGACGGTGCCCTCGTTATGGTCTTCTTGGAAACCACTGGTGAGTTGGATTCACTAGCACTGATCTCATAGGACAAACGACGAGCAATGCTCGGTGTTTCCTTGCCATCGACATCGACATCTGTCTCATTAGTCAAACTCGAAATAGAGTTTCTGACCTTGATGTCCTCTGATTTGTGTGTAGATGGTGTCTGTGTCACAGAGGCGGCAGAAATAGTAGTCTTATTGAGCGCAGGTGAATTCATCTGGTGTGCCAATGGCGAGGACGAGTGTACCTGTGTATCTTCATTGTTGACGAGGTCACTGATCGACGAGTAACGTTTTCTCAGCTCGGGTTTGGAGTCTGTTTCGTGTGGTGACTGTGGAGCACTTTCATCTGCCTTTTTGTCTGGCTGAGCCAATAAGTTCTTCAAATCCATTAGATTGTCTTTGTGTTTGTTGTTGTTTGCACTTTTGCGATGGTCTGTTCGTTAGTTTTCAGGTCCAATCTTTCCATTTATTTTTCATCCACTTGTTAGTAAGATATTTGCTAGCTCACCAAAGAGCTTAGTTCGCCACAAAATCGCTAAAACGTGTCTTGAGTGCTTCAGAACAAAAACATCAGTGAATGCACAGATTGAGGACCTAACTGTGAATATAATCACCAGCTAAACAATGGAAATATAGAATAGGAGTTTAGTGGACTTCCATGGTCATACTAAAGCAGGGTGATTCGCGAACAACTCAAAACTTCCCCAGAAGAGATACATTGAACAGAAATTTATATATATTCATACAGTAATCCATTAAAATCTAAACAAAAGAATAGTATAAAGACAGTTGATTTCTCTCAGTTCCTTGAAATACTCTCATGATTTTGATATGTGGAAAAAGCAGTATCTTATGTAGTTATATGTCTTCTCTCAAAGAAGACGTATATATATCAACACTCAACCAAGCCACCTCCGCTCAACATTATTTGACGTATCAAGATAAAGTTTCTGTGTGGTCGGCCTTCCTGTAAAAGAATTTGAAGTGATGAATAACATGGAGAATTGGACAAAGTGTCTCTAGGGACAATAAGAGGGAAAAAAGCAGAAGTAATATAATAGTAAAATGGATCTTCGTAATAAACGTTAAAGGATTGGGTATAGTGGTCACAGCAAATATATCAAATGGTCTTCTTCTCATCTGACTTCATTTGTATGGGTTCGGGGACCCAACTCTCATTCCAGTAGCAGGATTGACAATTTCCAGAACCTTCTTTGCCCTAGGTGTCACACCTCTAGGTGATGCCTGCTCAATAGGCTCTTTTTTTGGCAGCGGAGACGTTGTTAAAGCATTCTGCGAGGTTGGGGAAACCGTTGGCGAGAAGGTAGAAGAAGTGTATGGATTGAATTTGTGGTGTGTGAAATTATTTGTGTATCCCTGTGGGATCTCTGGGCAAAATTCAAGGTCGTCCTCAATGTCAAAGCCCTTCTGGGCATTCAAGCGGGCTCTGTTTGAGTACAACGACGCAAAGTTGAGGTTTGGTGAAACATTACTTCTTGGTGTTGGGTAGGCACCGTTCATGTTCTGTTGTTGCTGTGCTCTGTTGCTCAAATTCAAGTTGTTGTAAGCCTGTTGCTGCTGCTGTTGTTGTTGTTGTTGTTGTTGTTGTTGTTGTTGTTGTTGTTGTTGTTGTTGTTGTTGTTGTTGTTGTTGTTGTTGTTGTTGTTGCTGCTGGTTCAGCATGGCGTTGGTGCCGAGTGGTGAATTGGCGTAAACGTAGCCGTTACCCAGCTTCTGCTGTGATTGTGGCTGTTGTTGATGCTGGCTGGGATATACCTGGTTCGCTAGAGGGGAGTAGTCGTAGCCCATAGGCTGGGGTTGCTGAGACGGTAACATGGTAGCGGCGTGGACGTTTCAGATATCAGCTCACACAATTCAGTCGGTGGGTAGAAGGGTAAGCGAAGCTAAAAGGGTGTGAGTATATACTGTGATTGTCGTTGTCGTAAGCTTCTTATGGTGTATTCGTAGGTCTAGTCTGCGAAGAAAGGAGGCGGAAACGGTATAAGGAAGAAGATGGGTGTATGTGGCAAGACTTTCTCGTAGGATGCGTGAGGCTCTGTTGCTTAGGCAATACACTCTGTTTATGTAAACAAATGGCGTGAGGGTCACTGCTATAAAGAATCCTGCTCTCTCGGTATCCTTCTTGAATTTGGCTTCTCGAACTTTATCGTTGTGAGTTTGTGGATCTCGTCTCTTTTTTTGTTTTTTGCCCTGGTTTGCTATGAACTGTGATTTCAGGCTGGAGAGCCAGCACTAAACAGTTTCCCTGGCAGCTATCAAAGCTCTCTTTTATTTAATACGACAGGCCACTTAAATTCGCGGGCACACCACCAGCCACAGGGTTCTGATGTCCTGATGTATATGCCTTCAGGTGAAACATAAAAAGGATTTTTTTGTGGTCTGTTGACTTCCTAATATAGAAAGTTAATTAATATATATGTATATGTAGTCGGCTTTGTAGGAGGGTAACGGGCTAATAGTGAAGGCAGGAACTACAAATTAGCAAGACGATGGACTTTTTTATAAGATATCCCAAACCAAACCATAAGATAATACAAAACGCATATATATATGTATATGTGGATATAAAACAACACTGTGTGCTTACCTGTATCCGTGTGTGAGTGTGTGTATCCATATATGTCATACAAGCAAGAAATATGAAGAAATCATAAGAGAAGGGTATAATATAACGGCCATTCAGCGCAAATGACTGAACAACAAAAAAACGAAGGGAACAAAAGAGAGATACACACATAAAGACACAAAAGCAAGAAATAAAATAAATAAAAAGAGAGGAAACACGAACCAAGAGCTACCTCCAGAGAGAGAAAATGTTATGAACAAGGAACAAAAAAGTACTGCAATAAGACAAGTAAAAGATGCAAACATCAATGGTAAAACGAAACATTAAAGAATAATGTAACCAATATCATATAAAGCAAAAAGGGAGAAAAAACGAATAGAAAGAAAGAATAGAGAGACATAGAGAGAGTATCCCAAATATGAACAAATACTAAATGTTTTTCAGATGCCAAGCTTATCCACAGGTGGAAGTTTTACTTTATCAGAGGTTTCACCAACAGAGGTAGCACCAGCACCAGTGCTAACAACAGAACTGGTAGGACCTCCAGTCGTACCACTGTTCAACAAATTTTCAATCCTTAATTTCTTATCGATATTCTCATTCTCCTTATTCTGAGATAGGAAGTGGTTATTTGGAGAAGGGATAGAGATCGAGGAAGCGGGCGATGTACTCGAGTCGTAGTTGCTGTTCAGCACATTGTTGAGCCAACTCCTTCTATTTGCGCTATTGCCAATGCTGTAGCCTGTACTATCACGAAGATGGTCGCTGTGCATCGAAGATCTATAGTCAGTCGTCGTACTTCCAAACGTAGTGTTGGTCGGTGTCGTCAGAGAGTCAAACTGAGATGCAGTTGGTGTGTTGCTTGCAGATGGAACAGAAGAGAAGCTTGAGTTGTACGGGCTCACCATCGAATCATGCTTTGAGCCACCGCCGTTTGTCAAAAACTGTACACCTGGTAAAGCTGCTGAGGCCGGAGGGATCTGATGAACACCATTCTGATGAGAAACAGGACTTAAAACAAAATAGCTTGACCCAGCAGAACGCGGGGTTGGCGCTGTGAACGGTGTATCATTGTATACGGGCTTTCTTGAAGTCGGCAAATCTAGCGGACTTGGACGATGTTTGGATCTGAACTGGGACGGTCTGTTAAGTGTCTGCGCAGCCGGTAAGTTCTGTCCTTGTTGTTGTATAATCTCATCTGTAGGTGGTGGTGGCAGTGGCTTTGTCAATAAATGTTGTGCGTATTCCTGCTCCATCTGCTGTTGCTGCTGCTGCTGCTGCTGCTGTTGTTGCGGTTGTGGGTACTGTTGTTGTTGAGGTGGTGGGTGGTGGCGGTGATGTTGTTGGTGATGCTGCTGAGTTTGAGAATAATCCTGACTGATGCGCACCATTTGACGAGAGAATGAGCCATTCAGTGGACTTTGTGGTAAAGGTTTCATAACTCCATTAGCTGAGTCTTGGGTGTTGGTTGATGCTGAAGAGGATGGGTCGTGGGCGTGAACAGTTTGCTTGTGCTGTCTCAGGTTGTCGAGACGGGAAAACTTTCTTGCACACTGGACACATTCAAACGGCCTTTCACCAGTGTGTTTTCTAATGTGTCTTGCCAAATGTTCAGATCTTGTAAAAGTCATATTACAATCTGGGTAGCCTGAGCATTGGAATGTTCTACCTTTTGGCTTCTTTCTAGAAGGCTTTGAAGTGGCAGTGCTCATCATGAGATATGTGGACAAAAAGAGGTCAGAAAAAGGACAGTTGATTACTGTGGTGTTCCTATCTATGCTTGTCGTATCCTTCCCACTAGCGGCGCCTAAATGTGAGAGTGTGTATATATATAAGGTGGAAGGACTGTCACAAGCGCTGTGTTGGGGGGTTATTAGTGTGGTTGTCTGTGTGAATAGTGTAACAAAAGACCTGATAATAAACCAAAAAAATAAAGTATATCCCACTCTTTCTTAGCTTGGTTCTTAAAAAAGAAAGGCAACCAGTCTGGCGTTGGTGGTAGGTGTTGGTGTGCAACAACGAGTTGTCTGCTGGGCAACTACTGGAGTCACCGACCGTGCTTGTCTGTTTGTCTGTGGAATGGAGACAGTGAGAGTGAAACAAAACAACACAAGCTCTCAGAAAATTACCCACCTGTGCACGGTATAATGACTGGGCTATGTGAGAGATGAAAGGAAGAGAGGAGGAGGACTAAGGGAGGAGATGTATTAACCAGGTTGTTGTGGTGCCTGTCACGTATGGTGTGTGTGTATTAATAAATGAAAATAAAATGTATGCGTTTTTTTGGGGGGTCTGGTTGTTGGTGGGTCTTTAAAGGAGTTTTGGGCGTACGCGCATCTTCTCGTGTTCTGCCCCTTCTGGGCCCCCTTCCCCCTCTCTGCCTCTGCCTACGCTGTGTCCCCCTGGGAAGTAGGCAATGGGCAATGGCTCGTTCCTCATGCGGCCGAGCCTACGCCCGCATCGGAACTTGCTCTGCTATCTGCCTCTGCTGCTCGCTGTGTTATACCCACGTCCGGCTGGCTGGCTGGGCGGGCCTGGATTAAAAGAAAGAAGGGAAAAAGGGGGTCAACATCACCAGGAACACAGGAACAGAACTTAAGGGGCACATCACACTGCTCGCATGTAATTGTAACAATTGGCAGATGGAGCTTCAAGATTTGAAGAAGCCCGTTAATGTTCCCCATTCCCAATCCCGCATTCCTCTAGACACACAAACATATATACACACACGATGTCACCCCCTCTATGTGCTTCTATCCCTTTAATGTAGCAAATATAAGGGTCGTATTAAAAGTCCATCGAGGCACAACAGGATAGTTGGGGGAGAGTGAATTGACACACGATATACAATCCTATGGACGTTGAGTTTTTGTAATTCTTTTTTTGACTTGCACAACAAGGTCTATATGTTGTGTCTGGGTCATCAACCTGTCTTTACGGTAAATGAGGATTGAGTTTTAAAAAAATTTGGTGAGGCGGGCGAATCTCATGGGGCGTTGAAGGCTTCTATTTGAATGTGTGTAGGACTATCTTATGTCTGTAATGGAGGGACCACTACCGGAATACCAATTAGAGGAATCAACATCAACACGGGTCCTGTAAGCGTTGCATCTCCATTCCAATTCCATCCCGCACCCATATTGCCTGGTCAATAGCAGCTCAAGGGTGGGTATATATCTTGAAACGCCACTACGGACAGACACTAAGCGCAGACGAACTACACAAAAAAAATGTTGTGTGGAAAATCTGCAATCTTCACTAGGTTGAACAAAAATCGCGTGTCACCAAGCGTATCCTGCATATACACACAGAATTCAAAACGGTTGGTATGTATATACCTTGTTGTTGCATATATATTCTGCAAGCTGTGTGATAAGAAAGATGGAGCAGATGGTGGGAGAAAGACATGTATGGTGATGTGAATTATATAGCAATACTTGGAAACACAGAGGAAGGAAATTAGAACGCAAGTGTAAACGGGTGAATCAAACAAAGCAAAGGAAGAAGAAAAAATCGTAAAGATTGGCATCCTACTCACACAAGAATTCTCAGCGTCTCACCACCATCACCATACAATGGTCGAAAAAAAAAAAAACATTATACACGCACACACCCAAACTTTCAGATGTGCTAGTTCTTTTTACGCTCTGTGTAACGGATATGTAGCCCATGGCTATCTACTCGATCCTCCTTTCGATCTACAATAGGCATTTGCCCATTGCTATGCCTACACGTACTCACATACACCTCCTCCCCACAACGCACTCAACCACCTCCGCAACTCCGCTTCTTTTTTCTTGAAGAAACAACCTAATTCTCGCATTACCAAACATTCCCTAGACACAAAAATTAGCGGAGAACAAATGAAAGAAAACACCTAAAGAAGCAAAAGAACACTCAAAGAAGCAAAAGAAAACACAACAAGCCTACTTTAACGCAAGGAGCAGGACAGAGAGAGAAAAATCCGGAATTGTGGGCCTCCCAAACGCTTCCTGCAACACACCCTTCTTGAGCTTTTGCAGTGCGTCCGCCTCCTTGTCAACGGCCAACTCCCCTTTTTTTTATTCACAGCACGAAATTCTTCACTTGCAGATAAAAGCGATCCTGGTCAGGCACAATTTTGTGGTGGGATTATGGTATGGGGTATTTTAAATTGTGGTATTATATGTTTTAATGTCTTGGATAAAAGGCTATTAATTTCTTAGTGAAGATCTATTAGTTCTAGACCATCACGATAGTATGGCTTTAATGCATATATCGATAATAACTTAAACTTTCTTCTCTTTTAAGATTCTTTCTTTTTTCTAAATTTCTTCAATACTTTAAAAATTTCCTACAGTCAAATAAAACTTTATATAATAATTAATTAGAAGATTGTAGCAATAATGAATGCTTTACATATTAGAAAACACTTATTTATACAATGTAAAGATTTCTGTTTCTTTTGCAAACAATGAGATTAATAAAATCTAAGAATTCTTAATGGGGCGTAGAAAGATAGTGGTGTCTGGCTGAAGTTTGGGTAATGTTTGGGTGATGTTTGGGTTTTATAATTAAGTGTGAACTACAAAAACAGCGTAGTTTTTGAAAGCAATCAAATGGTTTCGTGGTCTAGTTGGTTATGGCATCTGCTTAACACGCAGAACGTCCCCAGTTCGATCCTGGGCGAAATCATTATTTTTGTTTTCTATCTATGGTTTTTTGAACTGCTATATTTAAATATCATTTGAATATATTCTTGTTTCCACTTATTTACCATTTGCAATTTGATAATAACTACAAATAGATATATTAAGAAGGAGTTATGAATTAGATGAGGACATTAAATGGACATAGACCGGCTAGAGTTTAAGGGCCTGGAAGTGGATATGCTTAAATGCATGGTGTTTAGTAATATCACATGTTGAGCGTGAATGATCTCGAAAGTTTCTCTCTGATGAGACCTGATGGTTGGATAGTTTGGTCATTGACTGGATTAGATGGTGATATAGGTAAATTGGCCAATGAAGATGGCTCTTTTGGAAATTTGAATGCGAAGTTGAGACTAGCTGGAGGCTTACCTTCATCTGCTATGGAGATCTTCTCTAACGATTTTGAAGAGATAAGCTCGACCGATGAACGAGAGAAATCCAAAGTATGGCTCTTGAGACTTGATCTTCTGGCAAAGGTGATGCCAGTGGATGTGGCAGTTCTTCTGTGAAGGCCTCTTGTGTTGGAACTAGAGCTGATAGAGGCAGTGTATGACAAGCTGTTGAAGGAAGAGGCTCTTTTTAGATCTCTTCTGAATCTGTCCATTTCCTTTTCACAAACGTTCTTATGTTTATCATCGTTCATCTCAACATACTTCTGTGGGTAGCAACGGTTTGGTTGACGGTCAAAGAACGACTTGTAGCCACCTTCAAGGATCAAGATATCTGGATAATCTAGATGCGGATAGTTGTCTTGGTTGATGTTTCTGTCACAGGTTCTCAAATGACTGGCCATCAATGGACCTCTGTAAGAACTGAATTCACAATGAAAGACAATAAGTGATTTTTTCTTGCCTTGCTGGAAGTTATTATTTGTACTTCTCTTTTGAAGGAATCTCTCTTCCAATTCTTGCTGTGACGAGACATTGTGTGCACCATCAATGTGTCCACCTTTGTATTCATATTCAAAACGACAATCAATCACATTGACCTCACTGAAGAACTCACTGTAGGTTCCATCCAATATTTTGCACAATGTATTAACAGTGATTCTTGGAATGGAATCATTTTTGACATGAAAGAATTCAATCTTAGACTTTTCTAACAGAGAGTTAGATAAGCAAGAACCAGGCTCTTCAATATGTGATAGATCATTAGCTTTTGGAGAGCCCATCAGATTACCAAACATATTTGTTGTGTCTGTGATTTCCTTCTTTGAGTAGAACATTGAGTGGATACGACGGACTTTGGATCTGATAGGTTTTTTTTGTAATGGAGAACCGCAGTCTCTTTTGTTAAGTCCCGATAGGGCCTCTCTTGCGTCAGATACATCTTCAAAGCTTCTCTCTGGAATTGGTGAAGGAACACATAGTTTATCTAGGTCATTGTCATCATTTGGGAAATCATCAAGGTCATCAAGGTCGTTAAGGTTCATTTGTATCGATTTGCTCAATTTAGAAGCCATATCATCACTGGAGTTGTCATCATCGTCATCGTCATCGTCATAGTCTTCATCACTTGTAGCAAATTTGTTTGTCCTTGACAGATCAAGAGTCGATGTGGAAAGAGAGTGAAATAGACGAGATGTCCCTGCAACAGATGTCTTCGCTCTTCTCAAAGTTTTGCGTGCCTTTGGAAAAGTTGGAGGGATAGCGGAAGGACATAGTGTATCCTCGACGCTTGAAATGGATGTAATGGAAGAAATTGATGACATCGATGCATGAGAAGTTGTTCGGGATGAGTCTCTTGAATTAGAGGATTCATGTTGGATTAATGACGGTCTTATTATTGGTTGTCTCAACGGCATTTGTCTGTTGATAAGCGGAGACTGTTCATTGGGGCTTGAAATATCGTAGCTCATGTTGATACCTTCGAGCAATTGATTCTGGTTAAATACCAATGATCTCTTTGGAGTTGGTACAGTGTTGACAGATCTATTTTTGCATGCGTTAGTAAACGGTATTTTTTTTGGAAGTAAATACAGCCAAGCAATGAGATGAGTGAGTACAAGGTAGAAGCCCTGTGAATGAAAGTACACGACCAAAAAAATTCAACTATGTGACATTCCAGCACAAGATGTGCGGAGGAGGGGGTGAGATGTATCGCTGCAGGTTTTTGGCGCATATGTAGCAGTGAAGAAAAGGTAAGAACAAGGTAATGATAACTTGCACGAACGGCGTAAAAAGAGAGCAAGAAACGGCCAATTACGGAAGGAAGAGATGTATGATATCAGAAGCCAGAAGTTACTTCTACTCAGACACTGCAATGCTGTCGCTGTCCACGGAAAAATAAGGGCTAACGGGCAAAAATATACTCACTGTTCTTGGATTTGGAAGTTCTCGCTGAGATCGGCGGCCAGCGTCGTTGTAGGGGAATCGTAGTTGCTTGTTGTTAGAACGGTATTGAGGGATCTGTTGCTGAGGGGAGGCTGTTTTGACCTTGATGAGAGTCTTTTCAACGATTTCGTAGCCGCCTTGGGGAGGAACGAGGGCGAGTCTGGTGATCCTGAACCAAAGAAGTTTTCCAGGTTTTTGCGGAGGTCTGAAGGGGACTCGAAGTTCATGGTTTCGGGCTGGAATTGGTGGATCAGTCAAAAATGTGTGTGTGGGGTGAGATAAAGAGTTAGAGAGTTGGAGACGCTTTGAAGATCAGACGGTGATATTTTAAGACGAATAAGGGAGAGTGTATGGAAGGGTAATGAAGAGGTGTGGCAAATAGGGGGTTGGGACAGCGTTCAGTCTGTGGCGGCTCGGCTTTTTGTGGTGAGAAGAGCAAGCGCCAGATGCCTCTATTTTTTTTTTCTATGTGTTGAGGGGGAAACCACGCGGACCTGCTGTGAGGATGGGCGTGTGTATGTGAGAGAGAGACAGAGGAGAGAAGAAGTGAATGACTATTCCACCCTAGATATTGTGCTTCAGTGCTTCACGTATACAAATACCAGACCAATTGAACATACAGTTGATACATCAACCGGCGGCGACCTTCCCATGTTTATATGGAATATCCCCCTGGTCCCCCACCTTCACCGCTGTCGCCTGTCAAGTGCGATATTTGTGAGGAGCCCATGTCGACCGAAACAGGATTGTTTACACGTTTCCTGATCTGTGCGGTAGGAGCCACATCATGCAAGAGAAGCACGGCACAGAGCATCACCGCGCACAGAGGTCCCCATGTCTCCAAGTTCATATGCTCCTCCCCCATTGCTTTAGCTATAATAATTGTGTAAATACAAGAGCGGATGTGTGTGATGTGTATACACACAATACGGGAGCGGAGGTGTGTGCTCTTAATGTTAACGAGTAATGAATAAATCCCAGGGTTCTGTGCGTGGGACACCGCCGAATCTACAACTGATGGATTCGGCCATTTTCAAATTAGACACCGCCCCATCGATGGTTAAGTGTTCGGATTCAACAGCATGAAATGTCTTTCATACTATAAATCCCTCCTCTCTACCGGCTATCCCTGCCAATGTTTCACGATATGCTCTCGCAAGTTTTTCGTACAGTAAGTGGTTCATGCTTTTTCTGTTTGTCTCACTCTATATCATTACACACACCACTTGAAACGGAGTTCTCTTTTTACAGTATGTGCTTGATTTGGGGAGTTATCAAGAAGATGAGTTATATGGAGTTTGTATAAGCCCGAAACGCACTCTTACATATCCCATCGAATATACACAGACATACAGATATATACATATACCTAGCAGATACATATAGATGATTGAACACCTGAGCTTTGATCAGCTGTAATTGAAGTCTTGTTTTATTTTAAATCTTTAATATATAGACCACTAGAGTTGTTTTTTATTTGTTTCTTGTTTAGACTTCATATTTTTATATGAATAGTTGATTGAGATTATCTGTTTGAGTGTCTCAGAGTGATGTGAATTAAGCACAAATAGTCATATATTGTACATCTAAATAGAAACATGTCATGGGATGCATTCCTTACAAAACAGACATATACATTTACTCTTTTGGAGCAACATAGATGTTTCCTATACACATCTAGGGTAATGGATTATATACAGAAAAAGAAACATAAAAGGGGAAGAAAAGCCGTGGATCGGGGTCGATCTTCCTTACACACACGCACATATAATCCGAATATTGTTTACCGCTCTGACACATGCCACTAAAAAAAGAAAAGAGTTACGCCATACAAATATGTGGAAGTGTTAGTGTAATATATGTAGCATCGTTGTGGAGGTGGGGATATAGAACGAGATGGAGAGTGATCTAATGGCCGCATGAATCGGATATGTCTCGATAGAGCAATCTCATAAAGATCTCTAAGGCAATACAGTTGAAAAAAAGCACTTGAATGGGTTTCTTAGCAAATATTGTGTAACATTGCTTTGTATATTAAGATCAAACAATCTCAAAAAGAAAAGCTGGTTGGTACTGTGCCACAAGGGGTTCTTGGCCGCAACTTCCAGAATTCCTAGAACGCCGTATGGGCAAGGTATACACACCCTTTCCATAGAGCATATGTGCACTCAATCGTTGCAGGGAAGCTTTTTAGACATTCTTCTTCAGATAATTGATAGAGATATTCTACGTAGGTAGACACAAATGAAGCTACGGATCATGTAAACTTAGAGACAACTCTGGTGGACGCTGGAGGTGGGAGAATGCATATGTTTGTTTGTTTACATAGCACGCACACGCATGTGGCCGAATAAGGATAAGAGCCGATCTCTGGTGCGACGTCCGTAAGTGGTCGCTGTGTGGGTGCTTATTTCACACACAGTACACACAGTCAGTTATATAGGGTAGACCCACCGTATTTGTATAGTTTAATAACCAGAATATGAGAGTCAATGAGTTGAGGCAAAATTCAGGGTCGCTAATATTCAATTTTTTTTTCATTTTTCTATACTCTTTACGAGTGTGTCTGCTTGTTCCAGATCGTAAGAAATCAGGTTCAACGGACCATACCTTGCAAACGAACACACCCCTTAAAACAAGTCTTAGATTTAAGAAGTTACACTATTAGCACTCCACTACACTGGCCCACACCCTGTAAAGAATATATGCTCGTCATTTGCAGAGACATATCGGACAACCTATATGTGTGCCCACACAGAAAGCTCTCGCGCCGTTTCATAGACTCCTTAAATACTGTGTAAATACATATTTGGTCCAGAGTATACTCCGATATGAAGCTTCTAGTGTCATGCATCTTTAAATCCAGGATAGTTGTGTCTATGAATTGTGTCCTAACACTGATACTACCTGTCATCTCAAATTACACTGAATACTGTACTATAATTAATTGTTCCGCGGATGGAATGTTGAGGCGCTGGAAGATAGCTTGTTCCATAATTAAAAGGGCTCTACATTGTTACATCCGCGGTTAAAAGGTGACTACAACTGCACCACCAATTTTCCAATTTATCATTCCAAGTAGTTTATAATTTACTTTATTACTGTGGCATTTATGGTGTATAGATATATTTCTCTCTAGATATACAAGTAGATTTCCCGATACGGTTAAAGCCTTTCCAAATCCGGACATTGTGACCTGTCGGGAGATGCAACTTCTCGCAAAACATTGCCATCGAAGTAGTTTGGAGATTGATACCACGTCTACAGGGTGAAATGTGTAGCTGCGTGAAGTGAGAGTTGTGATCTTCATGCTACGTATAATTTGTCTGCTAGAGAACTAGGTTCATAATTATGCGGGGACGAGGGAGTGAATCTTTGTACATCTGTTATCTTCATGATTTCTATTTTGATTACCTTGTAGATCTTTTGAGATATACTCTGTGGCCATGGGGGGGGGGGCGGGGAAGATAGAGCTCTATTAATGGTGGACTACTTCTCGTGAAGTCCTAGAACTTGTCAACACTTCAAGTAAACGCATATATGATGACACGGCGATATGTTACCTATTCAAAATACACGACAGCATTTAACCCTTTTCAATTAATATGCCATTATAACTAATTAAACCCAAAACATAAACCAATCTCTATAAATCCAAATAGTCATGCATGGTCTTCATAGCTAAAGAGCTATTTGCCCTTTTTGGACCAATCCTGAAACTTAAAGTATCTTCCTTATCGTTGTAAAGGCCACCCCCATCGCTATCCTCACCGGAGTCGTCACTGCTCGATCCATCAGAGTCCATGCTTTGGAAATACGTAGAGTCATCTAAGTAGTTTGGGACATCCTTTTTTGATTTCAAAAGGTTGTTTAAATTAAGGGAGTTGGAGGACGAGGCTAGAGTATTTCTCAGTGGAGGACGTACCATCGACATGGCAGATTCTGACGATACTGCAATGAGTGGTGGTGTTGGTGGCGAGCTGTGTACTTCAAGGATCACGGGTGTTGTCATTGTGTTTGTTTTCTCATTATCAGGGAGTGATGAGGTGGATGCCAAAGTGAAAATGGGACGTTCTTTTGTAGATTCTGATGATGATTTCCGTCTGCTGAAGATAGATTTAAATTTGCAATGAATGGATGTCGCTCTTTGGAAGTTATCCTTTCGTTCAAACAAGTACCTCTCATTAAATTTCATAAATTGGGTCTGATTTTCTGGTGTCAAGTCATTAGTGAGAAATCTGTGCTGCTTGATATCAGCAATGGTGATTCTGTGCTTTGGATCTTTGGTTAACATTTTTTTTAGTAAATCAACTAATAGTAACTCCTCCTTATCGTCTGAGGTCAATGGATATGCAATGTCGGTATAAATGATCTCATTAAAAAGTTCATATTCATTTTTACCATGGAATGGAAGCTTTTTGTAAAAGAGGCAATAGAGCGTGATACCCAATGCCCAGAGATCGATTGTTGCTTCCGTCTTGTTTGGGCCCTGTTTAGCAGATGTCGAAATGTTACAAAGTTCCGGGGCAAGGAATGCTGGTGTACCGAAGCTCGAGATGTGCTGCGCCTCATTAAACTTGTCGACACTAATACCGAAATCACTGATCTTCACAAAGTTTTCTGAGTCCATTAACAAGTTTGAAGGTTTGATGTCACGATGGATGATGCCTATGCCGTGGATATACTCCAACCCAAGGACTACATCTCTCACGATCATCTTGAGTTCTGTGAGAGTATAGTTGTGCATAGCCCCAAATTTGAGCTCTCCTCGGGAACAGTATTCTAGCACGAGGAAGATCTTGTTGAATTTAGCATCATCAAGCACCTCATGAAGACGGAGAACCTTTGGATGTTGTATGATGTGCTTCATGATATAAATTTCATTATTGATCTTGTGGATTTGCGTATTGGGATCCTTGTTGGTGATGCTGAGTTTTGTAATCTTCGTAATCTCCTTGATAGCGTACTGTTTGCCGCTGGGCACGTCCTGCGCCAGGTACACCTTACCATTTGTACCTGTCCCGAGCTTGGAGATTAGCTTGTAGTTGTTGAGGAACTTCTCGCCTGTGGAGATATCCTTAGTGAGGTTGACATCTCGTACAGTGGGTATGGACCGATCTACCACCATATTGTGTGTAGAGATGTGTGTATGAGTCAGAAAAGGAGCTAACACGAAAGGGTGAAGGGACAGTGTGCTCTATATATAAAACGAGTGACGTGGGCGGGATAACGGGTTAGAAGAGAAGAAAAAAGGGGCAAGGCAAGTGGAAGAGAGGAGGTGTGCGGTGTTATACTGAGGTGTGCCTGTGTGTATATGTGGTGTGCTAGCCGCCCTGGAAGTGGATTACCGTGATATCCAGAGTTTGTACTGTTTTTGACAGTCGTGTGAAGAAAGAATAGCAGAGCCGACCGCCTATCCTCTCCTATAACAATTTCTGGCCCGCGATTCTTGAGCTTCCAAGAAGATTTTTTGGTCATCAGCTGAAGTTTTGTGCACATATGAAATGGCGGGTGGAGGCCGGTGTTTGTGGTGGATAGTGGTAGGGGGAGCGGACAATGGAAACGCTCTTTAACAATGAAACTTGTAGCATTATTGTGGGAGAATTAATTCTTTTTAGAGAGAGCTTAAACCATAGATCTCGTTGGCCAGCTCCATAAAGCGGATTTCGGCCTTGAGGTATTAAGCGTAGATTTGTGTGGGTGTACGGGTGCAACGGGGTAAACATCCTGCGAGTGGGTGTACCATTATATTTTCTCACACACTCAGATGCAAGCCAAAGAGGGCCATATATAGACTGCCTGATTGTGTATACAAACACTGAGAAAGTATAGCAAACATCTTGGTGCTAATTATCTCAGAATATGGATACAATTTTGAGGCACTCGGAGAAACTCTGCCTACGGGTAAACCGGTGCTGTTGGTTATTAGTATCACAAAGGTGTATGACACTTTCCAGAAACGTCTCTTCATCAATATCTCTACACAACCAGCATAATGCACAGTCTCCGCCTAATGGTGGTAGACCCCATACCCAAAACTGCAATCCCTTTCTATCCATTGGATATCCGGAACCATTTGACTTTGAAGATCTTAATTACTCCGTCCAGGACTTGAGGAAAATCATCACGTCGTTAAAGGCACACGACATCCAGTCCAATAACACCATCAATCTCGACTACACTATATCTATGCCTGAGAGAAATCCCAAAGCTACACGCACATCTTATCAGAACTCTTATAGAATGTCTACGGCATCAGATTATATGTGGGCTCTCCGACAAAACTTGGATCAATCAAGTCTACAAAGTGAGAACGCTCTCAAGAGATTTGAATATCTCGAAAATTCAATACATTTGGTCAATGACCATCAAAGACCTATCGTTTCCTGTGACCTGAAAATAGTACGTGGGTCTTTTAGAGAGATAGGTATTGCCATATACGACCCTAAACTCAATGTGAATTCGTTATTACCCAATATCAAGCGTGTCCATGTCATTGCTCAAGAGTTTTTTGGTATTCTCTCTACAAATACATACCACGGTCAATCCATGATTATGCCACAGAAGGAAATGGTCAAGTTTACACGATCACTGCTTCAGCATTATTTTAGACCGAAGAAGAGTTTCCCAACTGCAGTACTTGCGGGGTTTAATATTCCACAAAAATCGGAAACGCTGAAAGAGGTCTGCTCTCATATACCATCGGATATCACCTCGCTGTTGGACGCTTACTATATCTATATCACCCCTTCTCTTTTTAGAAATGATATCCTTGCTAGTGGAATTATGAACAGCACTTCACTACAAATTATTTTGGATAGATTTTCTTTCCCACACAGTGAATTGTCAAACGTTGGTAATAGGGCATATTTCTCCTTGATCGCCCTGTTAAAACTCTTGAATCCTTATGACCGTCTAAGGTTAAAGCTTGATGATCCAGTGGAGAACTTGAGGTTCCAGGAGAAGCGTATGATTACCAATATGACGAGAGGCGGACCAAGACATAGAGAGAGATCTGCAGGGATTGAAACTGGGTTCAACAGACCGAACACTCCAATTGTCACTGTTTCTAACTTTAAGGAAGCTATAGACAAGTTGTTTAATTGAATTGACACAGTGACAAAGCATCCATTAACCATGCATTAGTTTTTTATAGATAAAAGTATTTGTGTGAGAATAAAAAGAGCAGAATCAATCGGCTTTTGTTGAAATAGGAAAAACGCTTTATTGAAGTACCCGATCTGAATGAGGTCAGCCGATATTCTTCTTTTGAAGAACTACAAAATCAAAAAATATACGTGTTTGCTCCTGTCAAAATATGAACATTTCATAGCTTCTTTGTGGGTTATCGTTATACTAGCCTGGAAAAGTTACTCAGCTATTTTTAGGGAGGGTATGGAGGTAGCCCAAGATACAGAAAGCGCCATCTGAAATATTTGATTTATATGAAGTGTTTATGTAGATCTAATAAATGGTTGACATTGGGAACTGTTTCAACTGAATGCTTACACATATGTGCTATTAATTTTAGCTACGCCATGGTCACCACAAGCCTTTAAGCATTAGTTCATGTAGTATAATAAAATCTATGAAGTACAATTAGTACACACAGGCAATTAAAAAATCAAATAGTACAACACCTCAACTCAATTAGACCAGTAAGTTGTTCGTCTTCTCAAAAGAAGATGTATCATCACCGTTCTCAATATGAGAGGTTTCAGCCTTTGCTTTCAGGTGGTTAATATCAACGTCGTTGATAGACTCACCAAAGACCTCAGCAACCTCTTCAAGAGTACGACCCGATGTTTCAACAAAAGTCAGGTAACAGACCAACAACTCAACAACTAAGATACAACAGTAGACAATGTAATATCTCCATTCAATTGCATCCATAGCAATAGGGTTGACGAAACCATTGTAAATCTGCATAATCTGCTGAACCAAAACACAGAGGTTGATACCCTTCGCTCTGATGGTGAATGGAAGAATTTCAGTCAAGTATAAGTATGGAAGACCGTTCAAACCCAAGTTGTAAGCAACGTAGTAGAAGAAAATCATGGCCATAACACCCTTACCAAGACCTTTGTCTTCAAAGTTTCTCTTCTGGTTAATAGCAGACAAGACGGTCCAGATCACATAGATGACTAACATGGAACCAATTGAGGCGACAAAAGTAGTTCTTCTCTTACTGTTCTGGAACGCAAATAGATTAATGATGATTGAGATACCGTAGTTGAAAATCATAAGACCACCATTGAATACCAGCTGCTGAGAGGTGGAAGTGACACCAATGGAGTTAAGAACCTTAGACAAGTAGTACGAAACCAAACCGTTACCAGAAAGCTGCATAAAGATACCAATACAAGTGAGCAGGAATAATCTCTTTCTGTTACCCGGAGTCTCAAGGAACGACTTGTAGGAGAACTTGTCAGCAAGTTTCTCCTGTTCAATAGCGAGCTCAATCTCAGACATCTCAAAGTCAACAAGAGCACCACCAAGTTCCTCGTTGTTACCAGCGTGATATTTCAACAAGATAGATCTAGCCTCCTCGTTTCTACCCTTCGAAACCAAGTAACGTGGGGATTCTGGTACAAAGTAAATGAGGAAGGCTTGGACCAATGGGAAGAAGCCCTGGATAATGGATGGGATTCTCCAGGACCAGTTAGAACCCATGTTTCTGGTACCAAAGGAAACCCAACCAGAGATGATGGCGCCCAAGTACCAGTTAGAGTTAAAGAAAGCAGTAACAGCCTGTCTGTGGGATGGGTAAGATAACTCAGAAATCAATGGTGGAGAAGCAACAGTGGAAATACCGTTACCAACACCTAAGATGATACGAGCAACCAAGAACATACCATATGCCCTCATATCTTTTTTGGCGTGTTCTTTTGCAACAGTAGTCCAGACACCAGCACAGGATTGAATAATAGTACCTATAATCATGATGACGTTACCAATGGAAATAGCGTGTCTTCTACCAAATTTATCAGAGATTGAGGAAGCGACAAAGAAAGAGATGGTGACTCCAAAGACGACACCGTTGGCGATTGCACCGAGGATGGCACCTGATGGTTCGCCAACGACGGCCATCCAGTCAGGCATGGACTGGAAAGCGTTCAGCAGAGACCCATCGTAACCAGTGTTTGTGGATGTGAGGGAGATAATAAGAATAAGCAAATTGAGACGTACCAAGTGTGGAACCTTGACCCATGATTTTCCGTAGTTTGGCAAGTAGTTTTTGAGGTTCTCATTAGCGTCGTGGACTTGATTATTGGCTTCAGTTTCAAACTCAGACTTCTCAGATACCTGTTTCTTTTTGAAGAATTTAACTTCGTCAGCAATGAAACCGACCATTGTGATGTATGTTTCGAATTAATATTGTTAAAGTCTTTGACACAGGGAGTAACCGTATCACAGGAATATAGCAGTTCAGTCAAATGGAGCGGGAGCCACTACTTATATATATATATTTTGGTATGTGGGGCTGGATATAGGGGTGTGACGGGTGACTCCGTTTGCGGTGCCTTTCTCTCTCCACTGACCCCAGTTTTCCTCTCTCACTTTTCATGCTGATGACTATGGGGGACTGGGAGACTCATGCATGTCTCCGGAGGTGGAAGAACTTCGGACAAATTTGACGCTTGTAGTGGGGGGACAATTTCTTGATATGGTACGGGAAGCAACCCCAGTGTTGAACCTTCTTTTCTAGATCTCAAAAATCAGTCCTAGGTTCTATTTAAAGGGAATGAATCTCAATACTACAGTGTATATACTCTTTATATGGTGACTATATTCTACGTTCCCTTTTCTAAGGAGCAACACACCAAGAGCGTGTGAATTATATCCCTGCGTGCTGGTTGTTTTTGTTTTCTTTTTTCTACAGTACAGTTGTGGGACCGAAGTTCTATGCTATATATGATTCTGTACCCGGAAGAGACGCACTCAGACCACCTACGTCATCCGATGGATCGGATGTTAGGTTTGCAAAGTCTTATAACGCTATTTCTTGGGAATCGTTTAGCTGGGTGGTACTTGCTAGCGGCAAGGGTGGTTTGGAGATTTTCACACACGTGTGAAGTGCTTTCTCGTTAGAAGTCGTACACTTTTACGGTATGTTAGAGTTCCGATTCATCTTGTTGTGTTTAGTCTGGTGGATGGTCTGGGGGACAGAATTATACATTCTGTAGTAAGTGAATTAAATATCTTTAAAATTTAAATCAGCTTGTTTGTATCTGTAGCTGACCGCTTCTAATGTCTCTTGTCCTGGTGCCCGGAATGGAATTTCCGAGACAAATCTCATAATGATTCATTTCTACTCCCACCCCGGATTCTGGCCTGCATAAACTTCGGGATTTCTTCTTGTATTGTTCTAACCCTCCACATAACATGCATTGTGTCAGATATAGATGGAAACGTCAAAAGGACGGCATAACAAGTGTTGGTACCATAGCAAGGGACGACATGAAAAAAACATTAAAGTATCAGAAAAAGACAATCAAGAAACGGTAGATTCAAGGATTTTAAAGCTCTTTTGAGAACATGGTAGAGAATTATGAAGAAAACGTAAGCTCCCGGCTTTCTCCAATGTACAGTCATCAGTGCCCCTAATAAGCTTAGCCAGCCGTCTTCTCATGCGCCGCGTGTCCGAATTGCTACATAGAGTGGATACTGTGCGAGGTGATCCCTGGTTCTCTTTCCTTGTATTTCAACACACAAAATTAACGTACTTAGAATTATTGATTTTATTGTCGGTTAAATTTGTGTCGTGCGGAGAAACCTTTTATTATTATAGGCTGAGTGTACTCTTAAAACTTGGCTAAGCTTGGCTTCGGAGAAACATAGTTCCGGATCTTTATTTCTCCTCATTACTTTAGTTGCGTGTAAGGCTCCCTATACCAAGAACTTACTCATCAAAGGTTCTGTATCGCTACCAGTGTGTACTTCTCCGCTTGAAATAAAGAGAATATTTATGTTCCAGTTTCGCAGGTATCTGGTATGCACCATTCCTTTGAGTTATTCTCAATAACCCAATACAGTTTATCACTATGATTAACTAAATATGAGGAAAAAGTGCCAAGGGCTTATTCTTTTGTAGACGATATAAAGTTCTTAGCAAATAGTTCTGCAATGTTGAAGAGACATGGCCGTTCAGCAAGAACTCTAGATCTATAAACTATGAATACGAGGTGGGCCTATAATATCGCTGATAAAACAACTGAAGCTCTCTGAAGTAATAGTTTAAGGTTCTCAAGATTTACCGATACGGCATTCACCTTCTCCCCTCTCCTTAGAAACAAATGACTTAATAATAGAAGGGTATGGACAAACGTAGCGGGATATTTCCGTATTGGGGTCCAGTGGTTCTTAGGTGCCAGGCTTCATCTCCTGAGCGCAAACGTGCCACTGAGTCATACATGTATGTTAGATGTATTACTACCTACAGTAGTAAAATTATTGTGTCATTAGATACCTCTTCACGCCCTCTTGGTAGTACCACTGATGATTCTTCTACGGTTCTCTAAGAGTCTTTTAAACAGGGACATGTCTCACCATACATTACTCGAACTCAGAGACAAAAATTTTCCGGGGTGCATGTATTCTGCCGTTCTAGACAATCATGTCCTCGTTCCATCTGTCCTAGATGTCAACATAAGAATACCACGATTTTGGACCAATTGGTAAACTGGACATTTCATATGCACCAGCATGAAATGTGTACGTGGGGTTTGAAAAGTCCAAGCTGAAAACATTGAGGGGTAGGACTTCTGGGGGAAGACGTATAGCTTATCCATCAAGTACTTGAGATGGGAGTATACCACAGTAAACTCCTTACACAGGTATACAGGCGATATTTGTTGTAGGAAACGCTAGTTTTATTTCTCTTGTGGCGGCAACAAAAGGTGGAGCTACGGCAGTCATGATAACCAACAAAAGTGCTTAAGCTGTATCATTCAGTTAAGTCCGTATTTGAATTCTTGCATAGGCTCTTTGTCCATAAAGTCAATCGGCATGTCCAAGCCTTGAGACTGTTGCTGTTGTTTACCCTTTCCCCCCTTCCCCTGCCCCAGGAACCGCAGTCACCCGGGCTGCCAGGCGTCAGCCGGCATTCTCGCTGAAATCAACAGTATATGTCCCTTCTCCGTGTAGTGTGTTTGGTGGAGGGGATTAACGCTGAACACCAAGCTTTAGTATATTGTTGCTCTATTGATCAGGGGATTGATAAGGATGGAGACATTTGCCCCTATGATGGTATATCCAAGGCTTAGCATTACATTACCAAGAGTAAGAGATGGCCATACAGTGAAGTCGATATAATAAGGGCTCTGGATCAGGTGGAAAAATAATCCCCATAAAACCGAACATTTGTGGATGCGGCTGTTATTCCAGAGACAAAAAGACAGTAGGACATAGGCTATAAGTCTCCAAAGCTCCGTGGTCCCACAGATATGCGTTGAGATATACCGAGCCTGTAGAGCAGTGTTCGTTTACTGGATCGATGACGTTTGTGCTGGTGTGTGTGTGTTTGATTTCATACGCCAATCACGGAAGAGAAGTTGTCCATTTCTTCCATTAAACTACATGAGTCCTATGTGAAAGATACGGTCATTAATTTGAAAATATCGGTTTTAGCAGGATTTTTTGTTAGATCTTAGAGCTCATCAATGATTCTCCCCAAAGCTTCATCAAATTCGTCATTGGTTTCTTCACCAAGCAATTCAGTCAAGGTTCTTGAGATCTTTTCAATATCAGTAGTAGCACTATGAGCAATAGTACTCGTTATAGATTCTTCTGTGCACTTCAATTCTAAGGAACTTTCCATGCCAAGCTTGGGAGTACCAGTAAAGTTCTCGCTAATGAAATCAACGTCTTTACTACTACCAAGTACTTTTCTGAGAATAGAAAACATCACCATCACCGGATAATACAAGAAAAGTTTCACTGGGTAGCGAAGCAGTCTTGACCACCATACCCATGCAACACATGCAACAAAGAAAACCAAAGCACCTTTCATGATACGTCTATCTCTCTCAGCACTCAGCTTGATATCACGGACAAACTCATCAGATTTTTCTAAAAGACCTCCAACAAAAGTATACTTATCAGATAGTTTTGATAGGTCATCATCTTGAATCTCTAAGTCTTCCAAATTCAACTGGGATTGCATCAATGACGCTTGTAAGATTTGACTTGATTGTGTAAGTCTAGATGTTATTTTCTTTGTTGTGCTTATCACCTTAGCATCCGTGGACATATTTTGTAGTCCTTCGGCATCTGTTCGGCCGTTCTCCAATTCAGCAACATTGTCTAGATCCTCTGCATTAGAGAGATCATCAAGACAGAATTTGGTACGCTTTTGTTCCTCGAATCCCAATAAATCTGATGATTTGATTTGCAACTGTTTAGACACTATGTTGACTTTCAAATTGGCAAGGAAATCAACCAGCTCAGAATACTCAACCACAGAATCCTCCACCTCTTTATTGTTGGTATTCAATGTTTCATTTAACTGTATGCCATATTCGAATTCAATTTCTGACTTGAGAAAGCTTAGCGACTCGCTGAAATCAATGAGCTGAGCAAATATCATGGCCTTCGTGGCATCATCTCGGAGGTCCTTGAAGTTGTACAGGTTTCGAAGTAGCTGGTCTTTGGAAGTTTGAAGCCGCGTAAACTCAGTTTGGATACCTGATCCCATACTCATGGTAGAGCACTATCTATTATGTTTTGCTGATGGATCATATTGGTATTCCTTGTGTAGAGTCGATCCTATCATAAGTCACTTTCCGCGATATTCCTTTCCTCCGCGGGTGATGCCTCTTAATGTTTTATTAATGACACAGCGGTGAAAACTTTGGAAAAAAAAAAGCTCTTCAGGAGACAATTCATACTAATTACGAATGTTTTTAAATAAATTTGAACACAAATACTTTTCTCCTAGGTTCTCAGCTGTCAAGGCCTGTTACTCGCTATTTACAAGACCCTGCTAGAAGTCACGTGTACGACGGGTAACCCGCGAAAAATATGCGTCGGCCAGCGATGAAAAATTCAGTAGGAGGCGAATAAAGAAGCTGAAGGTCATCAGTTACTAAGTGCAACTTTATTTGTTTCCTTTTGTTGTTGTTGAAGATCACTCTTTTTTCTCGATCTGTTCTGTTGTTACGACTACCGACAAGCCTGCTGTACAGAACCCGCTCTAACGCCAAATCATTATTCACAGCTGATTCTCTTAGCCGAAGGCCACAAGTACATCCCCACTCTGAACAGTTGAGGTCTACACTTTCTGCCCTACATATAGATATATACATCCACACACAAAATGTCCTGGCTGTTTGGATCCTCTAAGAAGGAAGAGACTACCCCGGTGCCACAGGTTACATCAGGAATAGATCCTGAGCTTGGTTTTGACCCATCCACCATTTCAGACGTTTCCAATATTATATCTACTCCAGGTGTCCTCGATTCATCAAGACTCCATCCTCTCGCAGGCTTGGATAAGGGCGTTGAATACTTGGACTTGGAGGACGAGGCTCTCACTCAGATGGAGGGCTCTAAGGGTTTGTTGCCTTCTAGAGGTTGGACTGATGATCTTTGTTATGGTACTGGTGCTGTTTACTTGCTTGGTCTTGGAGCTGGTGGTTCCTACGGTTTCTTTGAAGGTCTGAAGAATATTCCAGCTGGTGCCCCAGGTAAGTTGAGATTGAATACCATTTTGAACCACGTCACCAGAAGAGGCCCATTTATTGGTAACAATGTCGGTGTTCTCGCCATCACCTACAACCTCTTTGACGGCACTCTCGATGCTGTTAGAGGAAAGCACGATACTTCCAACTCCATCATCGCTGGTGTGCTGACCGGTGCTTTGTTCAAGTCCACCAAGGGCTTGAAACCAATGGCTTACGCCTCCGGTATGATGGCAGGTGCTGCTGGTGTCTGGTGTGGATTGAAAGCTGTCTTGGTCGGTTAACTTTTCTACTTCTGCCATCTCCATCTCTATATACTTTTTCCTTTACCAACAGCCCTCAATTCACTTCTTACACGATTGTTATGACCTGCTTTGCCACATATCCTCTCTTGCATGCCGAGGAAGGTGACTTCTTTATACTCTTTACGTCGATGGTTTTAAGTCCCCGCATGTACATATCTATACACTACAAATACCTATTCTGGTATCCGTGTCTTTACAGCTTGTTAATCATTTCTTCTATTTGGGTTGTAGTATTTGCAATTTCTTTCTGCATTGAATTACTCTTATAAACCCTTCAGACAGCAACCGGTTCTGTCTGTTGCTTTTTTGCGTATGCTTGGTCATTATTATCAGTTTTACGTTTCTTCTTATTATTTTCTTGGTTATTGTCATCCTTTGTCTTTGCTTCCTTTTCCTCTTCCTCTTTCTCAGTGCCATCTTCATTCAGCTTTTTCAACACTTTATCAATGTCAGTGTATGTTTTTGATTTTGCAATGTACTGGTAAAAGATAGATTTTCCAGGTGTCATCCTTGTAAGCATATATTTTGTGTTGCCAATGAAGTTGTCAACACTCTTGGCAATTTCCACGTACTCTTTAAGCAGTGGGACCCATGATAGTGGTGTTAAATTGAAGACTGTTGGATTCTCTTCAGCTTTTTCTGCAATCATCCCACCGATGTCTTTGCCGTAAAGTTCCTGTAATTTCTGGAATTCCTTACGACCAGTTAATGCACCATTGATGATAAATGTCACACCATGGTCTACACAGATCTCTTTGATCTTTTCAACAGAATCACGTACCGGAGCCTCTCTGTTTCTCATCATCTGTGTACGACAATGAAGAGTTAAGTTTGTAATTCCTGTTTTGACAAGCCTTGTTACAAGAACAAGTGTATCTTCTTCCTCTGGAAGAAGTCTGATCTTAACACTAATTGGTTTGTTGTTTGGCTTACCAACTTGTTCAACGAGGTCAGTCAATATTTGGCAAAGTAAATCTGGAGTTTTGAGCAGAGCGGCGCCCATACCAGCATGGATGGAGAAGTGCTTGGGACAGCCTGCGTTGATATCAATACCACAAACATCGTCAATGATCATCTTTGCGGCCTGAACAGCGATATCCGCATTGGCAGTACCCATTTGAAAGATTATTCTTCCTGCTTCAAGTTTAGGGTGGGTACGAAAGACCAAGTTTGTGACGCCTGGAATTTTCGTTTGGCCCTTTGAGAGGTAATCTATGGTGCCAAGGTTTTTGTTGACGATACGATCACAAGTAATGATCTTTTTGTCGATGATTTCAGGACCTGTAAAGTGTTAGTACCATACGAATTTCTTGGTCTATTATTCACCATTAATAGTAATATTAAGACATACTCCAGACGAGGTCTGCGCCGTAGCGGAGTGAGAGGAGGCGAGTTGGAAGCTCCCCGGCTCTGACCATTGGAGCCAACACAAGCGCGCCTTTGTACTCAACCATTTTCTCAGAATCAGTGAGTGTGAAAGAGATAAGAAGTCACAAATGCAGGGAAAGGAGAGAGGGGGAAACAGACAGAGCTCATCGCATCAAGAAATTAGTGTGACGCTTGTTTTTTTTCTTTTTATTTTATTTTTCAAAGAAAAATATTCAGAAAAGCCCGAAATAAGAAAACACCCTATTTAGAACCATACAGAGATAGACAGTAGTTGTAGGTCCCCAGTACAAAGCCGGTGAGAGGAAAACCAGTTAACAAACCAGAGTTAACATGGTTGATTATTGAATTGTAGAATTAATTTTCAATGAAGACTCCAGAGAGATCGTTATGGTGAAATATCTATCTTCCAAAGATTTCAAAGGTGTGTTAGACGCACCTAGGTAAGGCTTTAGTAGAACCAACCAAGTGTTATAGCGCCAATATAGTACACAACTTTTGTTTGCTGTTCTCTAGCTAGTTTTAGCATCTGGGGAGATAAGGGAGATACGGGAAGTTGCCTCGTGGTGCGTATAGGTCTTAGTCTAGGTTCATATTCACAGGCGTGGAAACAGTGGTATGACATACGTGCTGATCATCAGTTAGGGCATCGCGATGTCTTCATGAAAAGTGGCTTTTTGGTTCTAGACCCTTGGGGATATATATACCTCATCCATGGTGCAGCGGCTAACAAGAGAGAGACCTTTGGAGCTGAGACAACAGGTGTCAAATCGAACATGATATGTCAACTGATAGCATACAGAATGCGCCTACTATTTGTTTTCAGTTCTAATTCACCGCCGAGCGTGCTGTTCTCCTTCCATCTTGTAGCCAGGGGGTGTGTAGTAAACCTGCCCGCGCCAATACAAACTACCCCTTCTTCTTTTTCCCCTTGCGCGAAGCCAGGCACCAGGAACGGTGATTCTCCGCAGACATAGACAACAATCTCGGTTAGTGGACAGCGGTACAAAACACGCTATTGCTTCTCCCCCGATACCACAAGGGTGTGGGAAGAGACCCCCAGTTTGGGTGTGAGGCGGGAAATGATTGAGTTGGACATATGGGTGCTGCTGGCTGTCACTCGACACAGACAATGTTGTCTGCAGTGTTTTATAAATAGGGATACGTGCTGCCTGCTGAGTGCCAATTGGCCCAGCAACACATGCACAGAAGCTTGTATTGTGTTGTTGCCCTTGACCTGTTTGTTGTTGTTTCAACGTAGCACGCGTCGTTTTTATGAAGAAATACCAACAGGCGCGTGCGTTTACCAGTGTGTGCAACAGGAATGTATAGCTTTCTTTTTTCCCAGCTTTATAAAACAAACACAAAACAGCAGTAAAACAAAACAAAAAGATTGAAAACAAAAACACATCTTTTGCCCCTTACCAGTGATATAAAGATTTTAAGAGCTGCACACTTTTGAGAGCAGAAAGTGGAGAGAAAACAGAAGAACAAAGAAGAAAGTAGATACACTCTTTTTGATACCCCCACCCACACTCGTTTGACCCTTAAAGAAACTCGCCATGTCGCAGTCCAACCTTCTTCATTTGGAGACCACTGCGGAGAAGTCTATCGGCAAGGAGATCAACCTCGTCAATAAGAAGGACTTGAATCATCTGGATCTGATCATCGAGGCCAAGAACAACAGACTCAAATCAGAGTTCTTTTATATTTACGATTACGAAAAGTTTAACGACTGTTCCCTCCTGAAGCCAAACTTTGATATCCTGGTCGCCAGGGACATCAACCATACCTCTGCCCGCTATGTTGTTCACTATCTCACAAAAGAGCTTAAAAGCAGACTAAAAGAGATTGACCGGAAGACAGCTACAAAGCAGGAGCTCAATGCTTTTTATGACATCTTCAAGCCAAGCTTGGGTCAGTTTGACGAAGAGGACATTGCACATGCAAATAACTTTATTAGATCTATGTTTCCTTATGAAGGCTGTTCGTACACCGGAGATAGATTGGAGGCCATCATAACAAAGGCGAACTGGATTACCATAATTTTGTCCTTGAGAATCATCTGGTCATTGCTTCCTCAAGCCATCGTTCCTTGGGAATCTTTCCGAAAGTTCACCCAGTATGAGAAGTCGACAAATTACACCCACATTCAATCCTTCTACCAAAGAATACCTTTGTATTTACCTTCCCACAACCACTGTTGTGTCCTCTTTGAGTTCTTGGAAATCTTCATCGCAATTTTTGAAGAAGATTATTTGCTTGATTTGAAAACAGCCTTGGATCTCGTCTTCACTGCGGGACAGATTTGCTTCAGCAGAGACGAGTTTACGGAGGCTAACAAGAACAACGATGACGACCTCCACGAATTACAAAACTTTTACTACAAGAGAGGCTACTCCTTCCACCAGATCTTTGTTGCTTATTTGAGATCGCTCTCAAAGGAGCCTGCTTTTGAACACCAGTCCATCTTAGACACATTCAAGATCAATGAATACCCACCAGCTCCATATAAGCCTGTTGTGCAAAAGGCACTCACTCTCACTGTTCCTTCTGATGATGAATTGAAGACAACCAACTACTTCAAGCTCATATCAATGGCTGCTAATGCGACATCAAGAATATATTCTTCAAACCACACATTCACAAAGTTTGAGAACAAATTCCTTGATAAATTTGAAGTAAACCCATATAAGATTATTGAGCACTTTTTTTCGAAGTCTTCGAAAAATTACCTTTTAAAGTTTGATAAAACTTTAGACTTTGACAACTTTAAAGTCAATGACGGTGTCTCAGAGCTGAGAAAGAACTTGAAAGACGGTACAATCTTCGAGAACAAGGAGTTTGTCTCTACTTTTATCAACGAGTTCAGCCGTTACGGATTTGAGTCACAGCGTGAAAATGGTAACAATGCTTCAACTTTCCTTGCTGATACAATTAACTTCAACTTCAACTCAAAGTTGCAGAACATAGACTCATTGCCTGTGCGCGTCTCCAAATTGGATATTTCTGAATGGTTCATCAATGCTTGGAAGTATGAAACATTCTTAGGTTATCTCCAGAACACTGTTGTTCTCAAGCTTACAAAGACTATTGGTGACTGTGACTGGCTTATCGTTACTTCTCATGAAAAGGTCTCTGCTACTAACCGCTACTTGACTCCTCCAACTTCTGCCCAGGATGCTATTGATACAGGTAAGGATGCAGAGCTCGGTGGTTCCTTAAAAGATGAACAAGAAATTATAGAAAACAGGAGAAAGAGTCTTCTTCCTGCATTTCAGGGCAAGGACACATCCCCAAAGGATAGTAAGAAGGACTCTGCCAACCCGCATGGCCATCCACATGCTTCTCCGTTGCAGGTCAAAAGATCTCCAAAACCTGACTTGAAGAGGATCTCTTTCCCGTCTGCTCCAAAAGACATTGCTGTTTTCGAGACTGAAGTCCAGAATAACATGTCACCATCACAGCCTGAGGAAAAAAAGGAGTCCAAAAAGTCATCGAAGTCCCATAGGTCTAAGAAGGATCACCACAAGAAAAAACTAGCTGCTTCAGAGACAAACAAACCACTGCCACCACCAATAATGCCAAATCAGAGAATCACTACACCAACCCAACAAGTCGTTCAAACGATGCCAACCCCACCTCCAATGCTACAGGATGCAAATAACGGCGATTCTTTGCTTTCCCATGGTTCAAATTTCCTTGCTGGCACAGGCCTGGAAATTGCTACCCCGATGACCGCCAGAGATATGAGGAAGTCTCCAAAGTTGATAAAACCTTGCACTCCAGCCGTTGCTAGTGATTTTATATCCCCGATTACCAAACACACCGAGGGACCAGTGACTCCAAGGGCTAATGCAATACTCCCATCCACTCCAGAACAGCCCGTTGTTGTGAAGGAAAGTCCTATGATTGACAGCGAGTTGGTTCCGGCCGAGAAGAGAGCTCAGTATGGTCTTGCTTCACCTGCCGTTCCAGAACCAACCCAGAAGGCCGGACCACTTTATGACCAGAACACTATTCAGTTACAGAAGCACAGTGTTGTTTCGGATGCCCCATCCTCTCCGGTTATGGCAAACTTGGCCAGAGCTCCATCTCCACTACAGCCGGTTGAAGAGTCAAATGCTAAGAGCTCTCATCCATACAAAGCTTTAAGACAGTGTCCACCACTCAAGGATTCTGCTGCTTTTGAATTTCAACCAGAAGACCCTGATACGACTGCTCGCCCTTCAAGCATGATGACCCCACCGGTTCTGACAGAGAAACGTCCAGCGATGACCCCACCAACTATCTCCACTGAAAGATTCCAGACTTCTCCTATTTCTCCACCGGCTCAGGCAACAAAGACAAACCGTTTGTCTCAGCTGATTGTGAACACTAACAACACTGTCAAGGCTAAGATTACATCTCCATCATCTTCCCCAATTACACAGGTGTTGCCAAAGTTTTTTACTAGAAAGTCTAGCCAAGAATTCAACCACAAAATGTCTACTTCCGAGTCTTCTGGATCATTGTCCCATATCAATGATGGGTCTGGCACGGATATGAAGAAGTCGTCTTTATTGGTTAACAATCCAGAGTTGAAGATCAGTGCTGATTCTATTCCAGAGATCCCATATACCCCTCGGGCAATGCGTGAGTCCAGAGTTCCATCTATATCTGACCAATCCACTAATTCCTCTAACAACAATGGTTCTGAGATTTCCAGGGTCATTAGCAACAACAGGGGTAGTTTTATTGGAAACTCGAGCACACAATCCAGAGACTCGAACGGTTGTTTCGATACTGAGAGTGAGATCACCCAAGATACTACCAAGTCCACATCTATTCACGCTGATAAGGTCTCTGATCATTTGGACGGTTTACTCGAGGAGATTAAGGAGAGTTTGGACAACGAGAAGTTTTTCAGTGTTGATGATCTTTCCAAAGAAAGCTCTGCCAAGGATTCTGACCAGCAAACTGTTGTTGCATCTGTCTAATAAACCCCATTTATCTTACTCTTTTTGCCTTTGTTTACGTTTTGCTTCAATCTATTTTGATATGATTGTTTGGTTTTTTTCATGACTTGCTTTTTAGGACTTTTATTATGTTTTGTTTTGCTACCAAGAGAACTTTTGAAGTGCTGGATACTTTCTCATTGGTTTAATATTGCTTTTAATTAATACTCTAACTACTTGTATAATAGTGTATCTTTATAACACAGATTGACTAAATAGTCGAATGCTTTACAGTAGAGACTCAGAGTTCATCATGGATAGGCTCGGTCTCTTTTTCTTCTTTTTCTTTTACCACATCATATTCCTCTTCCTCTTCTTCATCTGAACGGTCTTCTTCCAAAGGGTCTTCTTCGGAAGGGTCTTCTTCTTCATCTGAAAGGTCTTCTCCTTCTGAAGGGTCTTCTTCATCTGAAAGATCTTCTCCTTCCAAAGGGTCTTCTTCGGAAGGGTCTTCTTCTTCATCTGAAAGGTCTTCTCCTTCTGAAGGGTCTTCTTCATCTGAAAGATCTTCTCCTTCCAAAGGGTCTTCTTCGGAAGGGTCTTCTTCTTCATCTGAAAGGTCTTCTCCTTCTGAAGGGTCTTCTTCATCTGAAAGATCTTCTCCTTCGGAAGGGTCTTCTTCTTCATCTGAAAGATCTTCTCCTTCCGAAGGGTCTTCTTCTTCATCTGAAAGATCTTCTCCTTCCGAAGGGTCTTCTTCTTCATCTGAAAGATCTTCTTGTTCCAAAGTGTCTTCCTGTTCATCAGGACCGGTCTCTTCTTCGGAAGACATTTCATTCACATCAGTTTCTTCATTTACATTAGACCGTCTTTCATGATAAAAGTCGTCTTCAGAAACAAGGGTCTTCGGTTCAACAGGTGTTGGGTCAGTAAATTCCTCCTTAGTAGAAGACTCAAAGCTTTTGTTTTCCGATCTTGCAACGATTGCTTTAGTGGAATCATTAGTGATGGGGGTTTCTTGTTTGGTAACTTCCACACCGGAATCTCCTTCATTGGTATTGCCATCAACCGATTCATTTTCAGCAGCTTCATTTTCAACTGATTCACTTTCAATATACTGTTCAGTATATTCATCTTCAGTAGATTCATCTTCAGTGGATTCTTCTTCAGTAGATTCATCCTTAGCAAATTTTTCTTCATTCGTGTATACTTCTTGATTTTCTATATTCAATTCAGCTGGTACGAGACCAATTACAGTAGACTCAACCTTTGTAGATGCTGCCTCTATAAACTTGCTGGTCTTAGTCTGGGCAACAGTGTCTTCTTCAGAATTGCTCTTAATGGAAGAGTACTCTTCATCAGAAATATCCTCAGCTCCGAAATCTGAGTCGGATTGCACATTATCTCCTGGAACCGCCTTCATATTCTTGACAGAATTACTTAAGACATTGAAAGGTATTGATTCACCATCTTCGTCAGATTCACTATCGGCTTCATAGCCACTGTCATCGGAGTTAGAATTACTTTCAGAAGAGACCTGGGTAGCCTGCTCAATGGTTGTAGGCTGGAGAGATTCGACAGTGGACTGTGGTTGATCAACACCATGAGAAGAGACAAAATCTAGAGGAGTCAGATCTTCTGGAATTATATTGCAACTGGCTTTCAGAGGTGTCTCTGGGATCTGATCCAATTCTGGCTCAGGGGAAGCAGCTAGTTTAGCAGACGTTTCATCGAAAAGCTCTGCAGTATCACAGGCATCTGCCGAAGTAGTTGAGTTACCAATTGATGCCAAACCGTTCTTCTCATTGGGTCCCTGGACAACCTTTTCAACGACTTCAATGACGTCTTCTGGTGCGTCAGCATCAATAGAAATCTTCTGGAGATCACGCAAGAGATCTTGTTCCTCGTCTTGTTTAACATCAAGAGCCCCAACAAGTCTATCCGCAAATGGTCCAATAGCAGTGGAATATTTAACAGGAACAGCAGTAGTTGAAGAATTGTGTTCAAGAGCCACTGATACCCTAGTCGACCCGTTCAGCATGGAAGTGATTTCAGATTCTAGTTGCTGTGCCTTTTCCAGAACTGCGGAGGAAGACTCAGATATGGTTTCCGCACTGTGTGATTCTTGAAGGTTAACTGATGTCAGAGAAGTGGATGTGGTATAAGAGTTCAAAACAGATCTTCTGGAAAGTGAATGTAGATTTTTATTGACTTGAGTCGAAACAGACAGCCTTTCAAGTTCAGAAGACCCCCTCATAGACTCCAATGAAGGTTGATTAGTCAAAGTGAAGACAGAACCACCTTCTTCTGGATCAACCATCGATTTATATTCTATGGTGGATTTCGCCAATGTAATGAAGTCCTCTGAGACAGTAGTTTCAGTTTCAGATTCAGATTTATCTGAAACTGTTAGCAAAGGTCTCTTAGATTTTTTATTCTTCTTTTTTGTAGCAGCCTTGGTCTTCTTAGACTTTCTCTTCTTTTTGGAAGCAGCAGATTTGGCTGAGGCAGTGGTGGATGCAACACTTTCAGGATATGCAAGTTCAGCAGTCAGAAGAGTTATCGAAGTAGATGATGCCTGTGATGGGGCCCTCAGAGTGATTGATCTCTTTGATATCAGATTAGCAGTAGTCTCAGTGCATGCAGCCGATATTGCGGTTGCTTCTAATATAGAACTTATCTCTGAAATTCTAGAGGAATCATCAGTTGTGAAAACATTTGTAAGAGTAGAATCAACCTGAGATTCTACTTCAATGGGCTTCACTGTAGAAGGATCCCTGGTCTCTGGTTCAAAAACTTCATCTTCAGTATTGCTAACATCAGTATTATTAGAAGCATCAGAGCGGGTAGCAATGACAGAGGAAGTAGAAATTGTAGATTCAAATTGACGTTGTAGAATTTGAGGTTGGAGAACCGTTTTAGCTGGTTCAGATGCGCTTGTTGTAGTATCATCAGCAGCGGCAACGGTTGAGATTGGCCCGTCTCCTATAGTTTGTGTTTTTTGCACCAAGGTGAAGTAATCCGAGATATCTGGCAGTTGTTGGGATTCTCTATATTGATAAACAAACCAGACTACTCCACAGAGGATAACTAAAATGATGAACTGGAGTACCTTGACAAAGAAGTTATAAACTCTGTGAGTCTCCACACCCAATGCCTTCGGAATCTCAATGACATTGATAGATTTCGCAGCTGAAACAGAGACAAGGTGTTGTCCATCTGGCGAGAAGGCCACTTTGGTAATGTTCAATAAGTGAAGGTTGTTGAATGTCTTAATAAGTTTTAAACTGCTCAGTTTAAGTAAAGTGACGGAGTTGTCACTTCCCGCGATTGCAACGACTGCGTTCTTGACATTGATGTCAATTGAAGCAATGTCCTTGATTTTTTTTGATACCAGAGACGTCTTTATTATGTTAAGCTTTTTGGAAATGCTGAGCCCAATAACTGCAATACCACCTTGATTCTTCAGGTTGGCAGCAATGAGAACATTGTCATTGTCCTGGAACAAAACTTTCGACAAGGAGCTTTTGAAGTCTGTTTTGCGCATGATTGATTTTCCGGTAACCACAGATATTATCTCCAGAGTGTTCTGTGTAATGTAAGTGAGAAGTTTGCCGTCTGGAGAGATATCAAGGTCTTTGACCTCATTGTTTGTGGTGATCTCATACTTCTCAAACAACTTGATAGCATCAAGAATGTGAATAACGGTTGGGAGTTTGGATGTAGCGATGGCTGCAATGGTACCATCGTGAGAAAGTCTAATAAGTTTTTGGTACTGCAAAGGAACAGCAATATTCTCAAGAGAGACAGATTGGTGGTACTTTAAGTGGTTATTGACATAGACATACTTTTGCAAGCTGTGGTTGTGGCCAGCTCTGATGGCCTGGGAACCTTCATTACAACCAACCAAAATAAGATTATTCTCGGCATCCATTACGGTAGGAGGATCATCTTGGTCATTAAGTTTTAATTCACGAAACTTCTTAACCACTTTGCGCTTCTCAAAGTTGATTGTCAGTGCGGTAAGTCTGTTGATGTTTGGTGTTCCTTGAGAAGGCTCGCCTTGGCCACCGCCCGTGACTAAAAGCGTTTTATCGTTTAGGAACTTGGCGTCATAGATTGGATAGCCAATGTCATAACCAGCTGTTCGGAGCTTCATTGTGTTAACTACCGAGGTGGTGAGTCAGGTAGATAGAAAGAAAGAGAAGGAATGACAGAGAATGGGAACTTACCTTCGAGAGAAGAGAAAGAGATCCATCAATTACGGGGAAACATAGCCCTCGGGTTTTACGAATTCCGAGACAGAACAGAAATACTATACACAAAAATAATTAATATTACCGGAAGAGGAAATCAACAGTTTGGCACATATGATTCGGGCATAGAGCTTCGCTTGTGTGCTGCCGTTTGCACTGTGCCCCGTGTTTCAGCGGGGATACGCAAGGTTAACAAAGGTTTACCCTCTCCAAATAAATTAATAGGGAATGGCATTTGAGTAGCGCAACTAATATTGCGGAAGAACGGGGGTGGTACTATTTTTCATCAACCGTACACACACAACACACAAACCCAAGCTTGAAGAGCCACAGAGCCATAGGACAACTAACAGAGGAGGAAAGAATCGGAATAAGGTCTATAACGGCACGAGGTGCGTCAAGAGATTACCATGATGCTGCAACGACTGGAGCACACGTACAAGGACAAGGACACGAAGGGCCTATACAGAGTGGTGCGGAATACAAACCGACAGCGTGTTGTCGTTGTAATAGTGGGGATTCTACTGTTTGTAGTCTACTCCATCTATTCACTGGAGTCCAGAGCAACTGACTTGAAGATGTTGCCACACAAGATGGTGTCACTAGAACAAGCTGACCCAAATGCTATGGCAATAAGCTCTACATATCACGATGCTGATGTTGATTACTCAAAACATAATCTAGGGTCAAAAATTGGTATTAATGGTGGAATTAAGATTGACGGTGCTGATGAATCTAACATTGACCGTAACCTGGATAGCCTGGTTATTGGGTCGATTGTGAAAGGTAGTGGTTCGGCAGAGATTGAACGTAAGGGGAACAAACATCGGAATACGGATGTTGAGGCTAGTGCCAGCGATGAAGCTTTGAAAGACAGTCTTGCAAATTTGGAACGAGACAGTAACGAAATAGGACAAGCAAATAGAGAGACAATTGAGGAGGACACATCTTCCACACATAATCGTAACCTGAGAAACAAAGATCCAAGACAGAATAAAATTCTGGTTGAGCAATTTGAGAATGGAGGTGTTAGAGTCTTGGACAGAATTAACATGGCTTCTTGAAACTTTCTATTCAGCAGGTGTATCCTACACATATCAAAAATTATTCAGAAGTTCATTAAAGCAACTGTTATTCCCCAAATTATATCTATGTAGCAATATGTATGTAATCCATCAAAACTAAAACAAGTCTTCGTTAAAATGCAACCCTGATGGTGCTGTGGATGGAAACAATTCTTTATGATAATCCTGATATGGGCCCACCATTCTGTTCCCTTCAATAACCTTCTTTTCAAACCTGATAGCAACACTGCCGCGACGATGGTGGTGCCTGTAGCATTTCGATTCTGTTTCCGTTTCCAAACCTGTCCCCGTGTCTTTATCCCTCTCCAGATCAGATATACTACAAACAGATGGTTCCTGGGAGGAGTGTGTACAGTTGCTCACCAACGAACTCTTTCTTGAATGGCGCTGCGAAATAGAACCTCTTTCACGAGTATACTTGTTTTGCTCTTGTAGCATGGGCATGGATATAGATCTTTGTAGCTCTCTGTGTATATTTGGAATGCCAGAAGTCTTTGAAGCGTTCACTAAAGAAGAACACATAACATCCGTATCTTGGGAATGCAGTGTGCTCTCATTTGGAAAAACCATCCGTGACTGTATTGGGGATGAAGGCAACGACCCTGAACGGTGTTGGCAAAACTGGTGTAAACGGGCATTGATTGGTCTGTTAGGCCTATAAGAATTCTGGTCGTACTGTAGCTCAAAGCGATACGGTTTGCTGCACATATCATCCGTCGGGTTGTAGCTATATTGGATATTCATATTAATCAGCAAATCAATCCATCAGTTGTCTTAGTATCAGTAGCAATACTAGTTACAGGGGAACGTTTTGTGTTCGGATCAGTAGTAGTGCTGGATACCCCAGAGTTCTTATACGATGCACAAACCTGGGGAAGAGAACTCGGAGCTACAGATTAATTATGCATCGAGTGGAGTGATACATAGGGCTTAAGGAAAATATATAAACGCCTTTGGATAGGAACAGGACACACACAGCACAGGCCAAACTTTTGCTGTAGTTTGGTGGCGTGTGTATATAGTGTGGTGGGGGCACACATATTCCACACCGCAGTTATATCGGTAACACCTGGATTAAACTTACTACCTAATTATGAAGTGCTCCAATATAATAGATAGATATTTCCTATCTATGTAAGCTTTACAATTTGTTTCTCTTGAACCATAGAGAAACCTCATTTTACCAGTTTAGGAACCTTCACATATATAAGGTTAACTCACCCCCTCCACGCCCTTCATCTCCCCACTCTCTTAATCTCTCGTTTGCTCTTCCCCTTTATTGACAGATTCACGCATATGGATTTGCAGTATTGTAGGCATCTGTATAAAGTGTGGTGCACAGTGCATCGGGTGGCTTATGGACCAGAGGATTGGCAGTAGCAAATACTCGTAGAACGCAATTGAAACTTTATATTTAAGTCATGCTTCTGATTTGCTTGCTTGTAGATGAATATATTATCATAATCGGGTAACGTCATTATAACATAGCGGAACGTTTATAGCATGTTACCAATTTGCTTTAGTTAACAGCGGAAAGAATTACCCTTTATAACCATTGAAGCACCGAATACACAACACAGAGAGTTCTACTTGAGAGCTTAATACTACACTAACACAAGTGAATTTCCATAACTCCATTAAATTTGATGACTATAGAAATGTAATTGGAACTATCGGCGCATAGCAGCAGCTCTGGCTGGATGCACATTGCCAAGATCCGCTGGGTCGACCTTGGCTTTTTCCTTGTCCTTTTTGGCCTTGTCTTCTCTTTTCTTCTTGAAGTCTTCTTTTCTTTCACCGTCCAAAGTTTCATTCTTGGTCTTGATCTTTTCCAGTCTGTTTTGTGAATTACCACCACCACCTACGGTCAATTCCACATTGATCTTTCTCTGTCTCAAAGTAGAATGATGCATCTTCAATGCCACTCCCATTTTGTGTTGAATATCACCACCCGATCCATCAAACTCCAAAAAAGCAATGCCTTTGGCGGTTCTGATTCTGATTTTGTCAGGGGAAGCTGCAGCGAAATGTGTAACTAGCTCAGTTTGTGTAATGTCATAAGGTAAGTTACCAACAAAGAGTAGGAATCTTGGGCTTGACCCAGAGTTAGAACCTTTGCCTTTCTTACCTCTTCTTGTCTTTCTCTTCTTCTTTGTTTCACCTTCAGCAGTTATTGATACAGCATCCTTTACCGTTTCTTCCTCATCTCTTTTCCTCTTCTTATTCTCTTCTGTCTTCTCTTCCAGCTTTTCTTCCTTCTCCACCTTCTCCGCTATCTTCAGCTCCTTGGCCTTACGGAACTCCAGAGCTTTCCTCTCCTTCTTCGTAAGCTTCTTTTCAACCTCAGGCATCTTATATCAATATTTTTGGTGTATTACACGGCGGAGAAAGAAAGCTCATCGCTAGTTGTGTCTGATAAAAGAAATAAAAAAAATCCGCGCAAAAATTTAATGGTTATATAGCCCTGCTATTGATATATTTTACATGACTCTACGACCCATTTGATGTAACACCACCTTATCCAAATACATTAGCTTGTAGTCAATTGCAAAACAAATGGAATAAGAATCATAAAATGGTCGGAAGAGAACGAGAGCCATGCAGAGACACCAAACTACACAACAGACCAGAAAAAAGTCCGACGAGGACAACTTCTATTAGCGTCACGCACCAGCATTACAGAGACCGTTCGAGAGATAGGATTAACACAATCCAGAGTAGATCTACAGTGCTTAACAGTGACAAGAGGGCACATCTGAGCAATGCAACTATTATAGATCATGAGAAGTCGAAGCGTGAAGAGGAGCCGGAAGAAAGAGGCCGCTCAACAACAAGATCATCGAACAACACAATTAACAACATTAATAATGACGTTGTTGATGGTGACGAAGCTCTTAATGAAGACTCACATCAATCAATTGCTGATATGAACAATCAAGAAATGATGATGAAGATGATGGGATTTGGCTCGTTTGACTCAACAAAGGGAAAGCATGTTGATGGTACTGGGTCAAGTGTCGCAAGGAAGAATAAATCTACAAAATACAGACAGTACATGAATAGAGAAAAGGGTTTCAATAGAGCCCTGTCGCCCGGGAGAAATGCTTGATATATGTGTCTATAATATAGTGAATGGATTCAGTTAATGTTTCGTTTGGCAGCAGGAAAGTTGTCATTCATGTTAGATTATTTTAGGAGTATATTGCGTTTCTCAATGAATACGTATTAATGTACATCTTATTTTTGAACAGACAAATAAGTTACTGCTTATCTAATAATGCAACATGCTCAGAGTACAATTCCTCATACATAGCTCTAAGGTCGGTGTATGCATTAGTCACCGTCTCCAACTGTTGTTGCACTTCTTTAACTTTTACAGAGTCATCTGTAGAGGAGGAATCCTTCATGATCACCTCAGAGTTCACATTAGTAAAATTCTCAAAGAACATCGCTTCATTAGAGAGTCTTTCCAAGTGAGCATCAATGTTAAATAATTTGGAATCCTTTGGAGCACTGATTTGATACAACACATCTTGCTCTTTTGGTTCATTTGTGGTAATGACCCTTTTAAACACAGGAATGGACCTAGTATTTTTCTCAATAGGCTGATTCAACGATGACTGATCAATATAGGTATTTAGTACCTTCACTGTTGTAATACTATTTGCCAACTCTTTTAATTCTTTCACAACCTGCTTTGAGACAACATCCGTCACAGCAACACGACCCTTCGCATCACCGGAAATCAAAAGAGAGCCATCCAATGAGAGGCACAACTGTGTTACCGGATAACCAGCATGATATGTAATTGTGTGTTTGAATTCATGGTCCGGTTGTAATGTTAATACCTTACCAGAACCACCACGAGCTTCTAGAATATTTGAAGTCGGATTTGGATGATACAAATTAATCTGTCTGATGTGACCATCTGCAAGACCGACATAGATGGCTCTATCAGCTGAATCAACAACAACGGATTCTATATGACCGTTGATAATAAATGTGGAAAGTAGCTGAAAGTTCGACATTGAGTAAACTCTGATTGTCGAATCTTTTGAAACGGTATAAAGCCTAGAATCCTGGTGGACGTTATTACTCACGAACAAGTCTTTAACTTCCAACGTATGATCCGACAACACATGAACAGGTTTGACAATTTTATGATCATCCTTAATAAACCCTACGAGGTCAATTATCTTCCAAACAAGAACACGGGCATCCTTACCAGCGGTCACGAGATATGAACCATCACTAGAGACTCGCATAGATGTTTGCATTTGGTAATGTGCCTCCTTCACGTTCAGCAATAAGCCAGAGTTCAGTTCCCAAACATAAAGCTTACCGCTGATACCACCAGCAATAAGTAAGTATGGTAACCTGAATTTTGGAAGTCTGGTTTCCTCTTCGGTCTCAGACGCGTAGTCGTCTGCTGAAGTGTACTGCTCCAAGGTGTTTGGACACAGTGTTAGGCATGCCAGTTGCTCTGGAACAGGGATTCTCTGGTCCGGAGATTCCTTGCCCCAGCTGTAAATGTTGATAAGTGCTTTACCTTTAGCGGCAACAATGACTTTGTCGCCAGACTTTGTGCCAGTGATCACAGCACCGTTTGGGTAAGAAGCGGCCTGTCTGAAGGCAACAGTTTGTGATTGGGAGTGCAATGTGGTGGCTATAGCAAGAGAAAGGGCGCCCTGTCTATCATCAGGAGCACCTTCTGAGCAATAAAACACGATCTCTTCCATTTCTGTAGTGTGACTATGAACTTTATATAGAATATATAGATTTGGAGGGGAGAAAGCTCATCTCACTTCAGTATAATTTTTTTCCAGCGCACACGAGCCCTGGTCATATCACACTCTACGGAAAATTCACTGACAGTGTGACACGTCTTTAGAAATTAGATCATCATAGAGATATAAAAGCGAACTATTTGATATTAGACCTCCATAGGAAGTTACTAGACGAGTTTAGCAAAAATGCCGTTGAATATTATTGGATCAATGATCATGGAGGGTCCCGATGTCCTTCCTGGGTGGGAACATATTGTAAAGTATGCCCCTCCGCTTGCCGCTCTGGGAGCTACAAAGTACTACTTCCGTGGTCGTACTAACACATGGGAGAGAGACCTACACGGAAAAGTATATTTGATTACTGGTGGCACCTCTGGACTTGGTGCTGCTGTGGTAGGTGAGCTTGCAGCACGTGGAGCACAGTTGATTCTGCTTGTACGAAAAACGGATGATCTGTGGACCACGGAATACGTTAATGATCTGAGGGACAAACACTCGAATTTCTTGATATATGCTGAAGAGTGTGATTTATCATCGTTGAACTCTGTCAGAAAGTTTGCTACCAAGTGGTTAGATAGCATGCCACCAAGAAGAATTGATGGTGTTGTATGCTGCGCTGCTGAAAATTTGCCTTATGGTAAAGAGCGTGAGAATTCCCAGGATGGAATTGAGATCCAGACTGCCGTTAATTACATAGGCCATTTCCACCTGTTAACGCTCTTGTCACCTTCCTTAAGAGCACAGCTGGCTGATCGAGACGTGAGGGTGGTGCTGACGACTTGCATGTCACAGGCTATGGGAAACATTGTTGTTGATGATCCATTGTTTCAGAACCAAAGGTACACTAAGAGTGCTCCGTGGAGGGTCTTTGGTACGTCCAAGTTACAATTGGGCATGTTTGCTCGTGAATTCCAAAGGAGATTGCTGGAAGCTCCAAGAAAAGATGGGGAGCCTTGCATGGTTCGTGTTAATGTTGTGAATCCAGGGCTTATGAGATCTCCTGGTACAAAAAGAGTTTTGACATTTGGTACTTTGTGGGGTCTCTTGCTTTACATAATCACTTTGCCTATTTGGTGGGTTTTCTTAAAATCGTCATCTCGTGGAGCTCAATCTGTGTTTTACGCACTGATGTGCCCTGATTTTGAGGTTAGGGCTGGAGGAAACTTCATCTCTGATTGCGAGATCTACACTCCAGCTAGAGGCGAATTGGAGGATGCCGAATTGCAGAAGCAATTATATGATAACACCGAAGCCACAATTGCACATGTGGAAAAGGAGTCTGCTATTAGACGAAAGAGGGAAGAACAGAAGGCTGATAGTAAGAGTAAGATTGAGGAAATCAAGGATGCAGGGGTTGGTATCTCTACAAACCAGACCAAAGATGAGCCACCATTGTTTCCAGGGATGGAAAGCTTGAAGAGTAAGTTTGTCACGAAGGGAGACAGTGCTAGGGTCAAATCGAAGAGCAAGAAAAACAAGAAGAAGAAAACTTGAGTTGCGCCTCAGCATATTCTGCATTGTATCGCTAAAGATTCAACATATTCAATGATATCTGGAAACACGTGATATATCAGGTGGAAAAGCCATGTTATTAGTACGAGTTCAAAAAGTTCCGCGAATCCCGCACGTAGTCTTCGCGTGTGCTTTTTCCTTATCGGCCAATGGGCGAAGCGGCCATCGCAACACACAAACTGTGAGAGAGACACAGTTGGGATATTACAAGGGGAGTCTCCCAGCAGCGTGGATCAAAAGCTGGGAGAGATAAATTTGCAAGAGGAAGCCTTTGTAGATTTCTAATTTTTTACACACTGAAGATCTACTGTTTTTTATCGTCACAGTTGGAGGTAGGTCATCGATTTGTTGCATTCTTTTATACCGGGAAGGCTGTCTAATCAGCCAGAGTCAGCGAGTACTTATCAGCCGAGCATCACATCAACAACTAAAATTCTTTCCGCCGCACACAACTGCACCAAAACATTTACAAGCAAAAAAAAGGGGGTAGAGAGAGGCAAACATCCATCCAAGCAGCACTTCACTTTAGAGTCCTTAGAATACTGCAGTTATCACCAGAACAGCTATAAATACCTAGAATCAGGATGACTTCCTCGCCAGTGTCGTCTCTTACGAAGCTTCTCCAGCAGAAGCAGAACGAGCGCAAGGCCCCAGGGTCCACCGTCCGCTTGTCGGGTCTCAGCAATCTCAAGTCGAACGCCGAAGATGGCCTATCAAGCATTGTCTCTATCGAGGGTGTCGAAGTGCCTTCCTCCTACACAGAACAGACCCATGCCCAGGATCAGTTGGAGTACGGCGACGAGCCTGGATCACCTCTCGAGTTTGGTAATGCTCACCACTCGTCCTATAATCAGAGAAGTCCCATCACAATCGCCTCTTCATCATATTCGTCTACGGCTGCTCCTCCTATTAGAGCACCAATGTCAACATCCATCCATAGACAACCATCTACTTCTAACGGTTTCCACTACAACAATTCGTACTCGGCCGGAAGTATGCTCTCGTCGAGCATCCCTTATTCAGTGCCAAACCATAATGGTGCTGCAAACAGTAATTCGAACAACAATACCAACAGCTCCAATAACAACGCCAACGGTGATTACTTTAATTCTCCTCGTCACTCAGTCTCTGGATTGCCTTCAAATATTACCATGATTGAGTCCACAAACATTATCTCCCCAACTGTTAACACGGCCGACATTGAGCCCCGTTTCGTTATCACAAAGCAGAAGGTGCAACAAGTACGTGAATCAAGCTCATCCTTCTCTAGATCTGTTTCTTCTTCGTCTGGCTTCTTTTCGAGATCTAGAAAGGGTTCCCAGATGGACCTTGGAAGCTTCTATAATAACCCAACCCCAGTGATGACACCACAACAGTTTCAGCAGGCGCCACTCAATCCACAGGAGTCTTCTATCTCTGTATCTCCATCGTCCGTGTCCAGCATGGAGTCAGCACTTTCTAAAAGCAAGCAGCCACATGGATCCATGGTGGATCTGAAGAGATTCTTTAAAAAACCACCATCACAGTCTCCAATTAACATTTCCGCATCATCATTTGCCATGTCCCCAGTATCATCCTCCTTCTCAAGAGAACGCTCGGGAAGTGTTAGCTCCTCTTATAATAACAACGTTTCGGCCTACACTACACCACAACAGCTCCCATTTTCCAAGCGCTATGGTAAGTTTGGTGAGAACCTTGGTGCGGGTGCAGGAGGCTCCGTGAGGTTGATCAAGAGACTCAGCGACTCGGTGGTGTTTGCAGTCAAGGAGTTTAGACAACGCTCAAGTACCGAAACTCGCCGTGAATATGCAAAGAAGATCACTGGTGAATACTGTATTGGTTCTACATTGCGTCATCCAAACATCATTGAGACTATTGAAATCGCTTATGAGAATGACCGTATCATGCAGGTTATGGAGTACTGTGATTACGATTTATTTGCTATTGTTATGTCTAATAAAATGTGTACAGAGGAGGTAGACTGCTGCTTCAGACAGATTCTTACTGGTATCCAGTACCTCCACCACATGGGTCTTGCTCATCGTGATCTGAAGTTGGATAACTGTGTCATCAGCTCCCGAGGAATCGTAAAAATTATTGATTTTGGTTCCGCAGTGGTATTTTCTTATCCATTCTCACAGACTTTGATCGAGGCATCTGGTATTGTTGGTTCTGATCCATACTTGTCTCCAGAGACATTGGTCTTTTCTAAGTACGATCCAAGACCAGTGGACATTTGGTCAGCTGCGATGATATACTGTTGTATGGTTTTGAAGAAGTTCCCTTGGAAGGTCCCCAAACTTGCAGACAACAGTTTTAAACTTTTCTGTACAGGACGTGATAGTGATTCCCTCAGTGCATTGCTGACGAGAGCACCACCACCAAAGCCTGTCGTCTCAAAGCCTGTGGGAAAGCCAAGTGGTCTTTCAAACTTGACCAAGGCTTTTTCCAAGCCATTATCTGATATTGAATCATCCCAGGAAGATTTGGCCTCCGAGTCATCTCAAGCAGTAGCTGAAAAGACAACAGCTACGCCAACATCAGAGACAATGGTGTCTGAGAAGTCCCCAATTCCATCTATGAATTCGTACGATTCTCGCCAGCAAATAAGCACGCAGTCCACAACACCGGCCGAACAGAGTGTTCAGTCACCAGAAACACCAGAAACACCTGCAACGCCCGCAACGCCAGCAGCACCAGCAGCACCAGCAGCACCAGCAGCACCAGCAGAAACACCCCAAGCATCACACACCTCCAACTTAATCGGTGAAGCTCGTCTTTTGCAAGCCCTTCCAGTACACACGCGTACTGTAATTGGTCGTATGGTTGATTTGGCGCCTGCTTGTCGTGCCACGATTGACGAGGTTATGTCAGATTCATGGATCCAAAGCCTGCAGATGTGTACGGTAGAGGAGAGGCTCGATGGCAATGGTATATCCAAGCACATATACCACCAGGCAAAGAACCATACCCATACACAGGTTGATCAGAGCGAAGCTCACATTGCATCGTTGGAGAAGAAGAAGAAGCAGCAAAAGTAGACTATTCTTGTTTTTATACATTAAGGCTTGATGTCTGATATATTCAGTTCGTTCTTGATATAATACCTTTTATTTTATAAATGCCCATGAAGATTTCGATAGAATATAACTTACTGAGGCGTAGCTGATCATGGGAGATTGTATGTATAATGAAGAAAGAAGAAAAGGTAATTATATAGGACAAAAATATATACAATCATGAGATAGATTGCAAAAAAGAAATTAAGAAGTAGAATCAGAAGCAAACAGAAGGGAAAGCAAAAAATATAAGGGCAATACACTTTAAACTCCATATTCTTTGTTCTTTTAGAAGAAACAGCACAAGCAACCAAACGAGTAACAAAGGAATAGTAAAACCAAAAAAACACACTAAAGTGACATCATAGGAGAGTGAAATAAAGATACATACACCAGCTATCAGAGGATTGTACACTTGTTTGATTTCTTTCTTCTTTTGATCATACCTGAGCCGCCAGTGGCAGCTGTTTTACCGTGTGTGGCAGGGACTGGAGCAGTTGGGTGGACTGGAGCAGTCTGAGCGGCAAGGATTTCCTTTTCAGCTGCAATAACAGACTTAATTGCTGTGTCAAAGACAGACTCGACACCAGCCTGAGTAGCAGCTGAGCATTCCACATAGTTGTAAAGACCAAGATCCTTTGTAAGCTTTTTGGCCTCTGCCTGGGAGATCGGCTCATTACCTGACTCCTCAAGTCTGTCCAGAGTGTGAGGATCGTCTCTAAGATCCGCTTTTGTACCCACAAGAATAATTTTAATGTCATCTGAAGAGTGATGTCTGATTTCTGGGATCCACTTATTCTTTACATTCTTAAAAGAGGATGGCTCCACGATCGAGAAACACACCAAAAAGATATCTGTCTGTGGATAAGATAATGGTCTGAGTCTGTCATAGTCTTCTTGACCGGCGGTATCCCAAAGCTCAAGCTTGTAGTGGGCACCCTCGTACAGCGTGTTCTTTGTGTAGTTGTCAAAAACAGTTGGAATGTAGTCTTGGGGGAAGGTGTTCGAGGTGTACGAGATAAGAAGACACGTCTTACCAACGGCACTGAAGTTAATGAATGTTAGAATGAGCTTTATCTGAGTAATATGACTTCGAGATGCTGTGTGTGAGAGATTTGGAGAGTGATGTCTTGCGACATTACTCCCCCAAACGGTATGTTACATACAACACCACGGGAAAAGTCAAAGAACAAGGAACTTACCCGTCACCGACAACAACGACTTTGAAGGATCTCATTGTGGGTAGTAAAAGTAATACAATCCAGGTGAATGAAGAGGGTATACGGAGGTAAAAAGTAAATAAAGTAGAAAAGAAGAAACCCTGCTGCTTCCTTGTGTGTAAATTTTGTTGTTCAGTGCCTAAGCTTTTTTTTCTTTTTTAATATGGAGCGAAATGCGGGCATACGTACCGTACGGTTAATTTCGAATTATATCCCTGTGTATTTAAAGCACATAGAAGACCGGAATGTTAAAGTAGATAGGGGATAGCTAATTCGTTATAATTCCATGTGACCTTGCCGTGATCGTCTCAATTGTCTTGTCAAACATCATCTTTATGGCTTTTATACTGATTAGCGTTTAGCACATTCTCTCCCTGTTTGAGCATTCTCTCTCTATATCGCAAGGCTTTATTGGTAAGTGCCACACAGTATGAAAAAAAGTGGTCTAGCGCTTAGAGCTCATCTCATCATGGAAGATAAACATCTTGCATATAGCTAAGGTCTATGATTAAAAGGGTGGTTTGTATACACTTGTTCCCGCAAACCATATCTAGGAGTACCACCATGTCATCAACACTTCCACAAATCGATGCCGAGGACTTACAGCTCTCAGAATCTCTCTCCAAGATTCAATTACAAGGACAGGACAAGACTCAGGTTAACGATGGGCAGGTTCTTGTCAGTAAAGGCTCTGGTAAGACGAAGGTACGCAAGGGTCAGACGGAAGAAGAGTATATGGAGCAGAGGAGACAATTTGAGCAAGAAGGCCCAGTGCTTAACACGCTCACTTGGCTTGAGGAACTTGATTTGTCAATAGTGGATAAGAGTAAGAAGAGCGATAGACTCAAGTTGGAGAATCTGGCGCAGAGATTATACTACCAGAGGGAATACAACAAATGTAAAGAGGTGGTTGACCTAGGGCTCACATTATTTGAGGACATCGAGCGGAAAAGGATCCAGACTGAATGGTTGGAGCTGCAGTACCTAAGAGATCAATGTACAAAGAAGTTAAAGCAGTAACAATGTGATAGCATTTTAACGACTGTCTACGAACAAATATAACATCACTAATTAATCATTATTCATTGTATAACCGTAGATCTGTAAATCTTAACCTCAACGCTGCTGACTTTTCGTTTCCTCAGCACACTATCATCATCTCCTTGCACAAATTCATCCAACACTTGTACGCTCTTTGTTCCTACTTCAGTCCTGTTCCCGAGCTTCTCAAAGTGCAACCCGAGACTGACAACTTTGGGGATTGCAGCACCCATACCCTTTACAGTCACGTAGGTGAATTTGGGCTGTTTTTTACTTAGCTGCTGAAGCAGCTTGTCGATGCGCTTCACACCACTGATGAAGGGTGTGGTGTTGTGAACATGAATGACAGTCTCCAAATCCGAATGCTTAAAGCGCCGAGATGGAGCGTGCTTGATCATTTTACCCTTCATCTTTGGGAGTTTACTCATGATTTTGGAGTGTTATATCTTTGGAGTATTTCTTATATATATTATATTACCATATTGAAGATGTCTCTAAAAGGATTTTATAGCACGCGCGAAAAGATCCCAAACAACCCTTCATGTACCAAGAGGATTGTTTTACACGTTGAGTGCTCCACTAAATGATGATAAAAGTTAGCGTTTGTACTAGTATTTCAGTTACCAATTGGATTTTAAAGATTCTATTATATATTAAGGGTGAATTTTATTCAATGAAGTTCACTTGTGTATGAATTTAAACCTATATACCAACAGGGTAATCGAGCAGTCTACTACAAACTGCATCGAACTACGAGAAATGCATCTATTTCCATTAATTCATATTCTTTCATTCATTCTTTCACTTTTAAATTTTTTATAAAAGGGAACCCAATCATACAAATGCTTGTGTTATCTTACCCAAATAGTTAGGAACTTACAACAATGCAAGTGGGGCGGCCAAGACGAAGGCCAATGGAATGGCCATACCAGCGGCAGCTGCAGTAGAGGAGGAAGATACTGAGGATGAAGTGGTGTTGGAAGCAGCAGCAGAAGAAGATGGAGCGGCAGAGGAAGCGGCAGAAGAAGACTCAGCGGCAGAGGAAGCGGCAGAAGACTTAGCAGAAGACTCAGCGGAAGACGACTCAGAGGACTCAGAGGACTCAGCGGAAGGCTCAGCAGCGGAAGGCTCAGCAGCAGAAGACGACTCGGCAGACGACGACTCCGCAGCAGAAGAGGCCTCAGAGGATCCTGAAGCAGCACCAGAAACAGCGGCAAGAGCAGATGAGATAGATGGCTCAAGACGGGTAGAGTACCATGGTAAACCGGTGATGTAAGAGGAGACATCTCCCATGTCAACGTTGGAGAGCAACGTGGTGTAAGAGTCATCAGTGTAGGTCTGAACCTGCTGGTAGAGGGACAAGAGAGCAGCTGGTGGAGAGTTACCGTTGGATATCTGGCCAAGGTAGTCGTTCAAATTGGCATTGATGTCACCGAGGATGGCAGAGAGCTCTGCCTGAGTAGCAGCAGCTGACTGAGCAGTAGCATAGGAAGCGAGAGCAAGGACAAGGGCAAAAGAGTACTGCATTTTGGGATGAATAATGGCTAAGTTACAACAGAAGGATCCTATTCGTGTATCTTTAATACGTGTGTTAGAGGAGAGGGGTGGGAGTGTATTTATACCCATACGCAGAAAGAGGCCACCTGACGTGGGGAGAGGGGAGAGGGGTTACTTTGCACGCAGACATAACTCCACTCACAAACTCATTTCAAATATCACATCATACACTTCTGTTCCATCCTCGATGCACGTGTGCAGGAAAAAGAAATAGTCACCTTTATGCGAAGAATAAACCATGAATAACAGGAGAGAAGTCGAGGCAAAAAGTGAGGGGTTCGGTGTTCGGACGAACTGCATATATTGCGATGACCTTTCGAAACGAAGCTGGCCACTGGCAGCTAACAAACCATTGGCGACTCACAAATAAGAAGTGAATGAAGGGAGTTATACTGTAACGCGATTTACTAGTAAATTGATATAATAGATATATTTAGACTAAAAAAAAACGGATATAGTTCCCCCACACCCAGAAACTCAGAGTGTAACTTAGTACTGGTCCATCACTCTCCCCCGCACACATACCCGCACTTTTGGAAACCCTTGAAAAATTCCCTTTCACATCGATATACTCTACCATATAAGCTTTCTTATCATGAACAACCATCAAAAAAGTGGGGTTACTGATCTTTAGCTCACTGTGGAGAGTGAATTGTACATTAATTGTGTTGTTAAGTGATACTTGAAATAAGAAAGAAACTAACCTGTTCTCCTTGCCATATACGGCTCTTTTTTAGTCCTATACAGACGAAAAATTCACACCAGGACGCAATTATGAGCAAAGGCGGCCAGACAACAAAGTTTTTGCAGTATGCTATAGAAGGGGACATACAGCGAGATCGGGAAAATCCAGAAACTCATAAGGTCTCCGAAGACACAAAAGTTGACAAAACTCCGTGAACTGCCCAGGCCTACCAATAATTATACGGTACAATGTGTACATACAGATGGTGGCCGAAAGCAGAGCAAGCTAGCCAAGAATATACGGCATAAAAGAGCCCCTACAAGTTCAGATATAGACAGCTACACCTTTATCACCATCTGAATAGTACCACTATACAAGGGCATTATATCGCAATGAATTAGAACGCACGGATAATCTCGAAAGACTCCCTGGCCTAGAGTCTCACCCAACAAGCTATGCGGTGCCCGGCAACCGAAAAGAAAGCATGCGTCTGCGGCGTGAAGTATGCATATATACCTGTAATAGGGAAACTGCATGAGTAGGGCACCTTCAAAAAGTGTTAGTGAAGCGTTACCATACAACTCTTCTGATACATATATATATGTATGTATATATATACTGGGCTAGCTACTGATATATTAAGCGTAGTACGATGTACAAGAATATGTTCCAACCATTCCCAAGGGAATGATGGGAAAGCCAGTGCTCATATACGATAAACTAGACTCGTACATGAGGCTCTAATGTCGTAAGAGACAATTATAAAGAGAATTGCTTTTTGCTATATATATTAAGAAAGAGCTTGTGGTACAATATGAATGAATGAATAGGTTATTAATCTTGTGTGTCTATCCATTATTATGAGAATAATTGATGAATCTCATTTTGGGAGTTGCTCTACAACGTTTGCCATCCACCATCCATCACTCACCCTGCCTTTTAAGTTATCGAAAGTGATACATGTAGCCTCAAAAATTCCGTCAATGTTAAGCACAATGTTTTAAGATACATACGTAGTATCATTGTTGAAAAACCTCCGAAAAGCATCATCAGTTGATTCTGGTGTCAATCTAGGATGTAAATCAAAACATCAGAATACGAGGAATGTTGAATTTGATGTATTGCTCATGGGCCACTACTAATTAACTAGTGAACTTGACTGTTCAGTATATGATTGTCTTGCAATCAAACTAGTACTCTTTCAGTTACGCAAGAATAATTGTAATGTTTTAGAGACCCAAAGACAAGCCTTTATAAGAAATTGCTTTGTGCGAATGACACTTTCTGAAAGTCTTCTTCTTAATTAAAACAATCAACATGTAATATTTATCAATTTTCTTAAATGGAGTAATCGAACAATGTTGTATTTAATTAGAAGATTTTGATTGCAATTGAAGTACCCTGTTCATAAACTTAAGATCGGCTCCCATACTCTTGATATCTGCTATTTTAACACGGGTAAATAGTGATCTCAAAAGTGCCCATATCAATTATAAAAAATTTTGGAGTGTGGAAAATCTTCACAAGGAAATGAGTGTGGAGCTCATCTCTCTTATTTGATAAATCGGAAAAGCCATTAAGAGGAAGTTAAACTAAGATGGGTGTAGCTATTAGAGGTACCAAACGTTCTGGTCCAAGTGCTGCTCAGGCTGCGAAGAAGGCCAAACTCTCGGCAAGCAAGGGGAAAGCGGTCTCTGAGTCTGAGTCTGAGTCCGATGAGGATGATGATGAGATGACCCCTTCAGAATCAGAATCAGAGGATGAACTTGATGATGAAAGTTCAGGTGATGACTTGGACCAGATATCTGATTTAGAGGATGAAATAGATCAGGGTAAAATCAAATTAACAAATGACAAAGAAGAGCCCCAGGCATCAGAAGATGAAGAAAGTGACAGAGACCCAAATAAGAAGTCATCGGCAGAACAACACGCAGAGCAAAGAAAGTTGCTTACCGAGAGAAAACTTCAGAGAAAATCTGGTGTTGAAGTGCAACATATCAAATCTGTCTGGGAACGTCTTAGAGTCAAATCTCCAAAACCACCAAAAGAAGTTCGTGACAAGCTTTGTGATGAGATTTGGAAATACTCCCAGAATGTCATCAAAGACTTAGTCATGAAACACGATGCATCCCGAGTTGTTCAGACCTTAGTTAAATACTCTACTAAAGGCAGAAGAGATCGCATCACAGAGTCCCTGAAAGGAAACTTCTACGAGTTGGCTACAAGTTCTTACGGTAAGTATTTGCTCGTCAAACTTCTCCATTATGGCTCCAAAGAATCTAGAGAGCTCATCTTGAATGAATTGCACGGAAAGCTTAGAAAGTTGATGAGACACAGGGAAGGTGCTTATGTTGTGGAAGATTTATATACTCTCTACTCCAGTGCTGAACAGAAAAAGCAGATGATCAGAGAGTTCTGGGGTGCTGAATACGCTGTGTTCAAAGAGTCAGGCAAAGGCAAGAATATTATTGAGGTAACTGAGGAGAGTGTTGAGAAGAGAACAACTATTGCCAAAAATTTGGAAGGTACTATCACAGCCTCCGTGGAAAAGGGTTCCACGGGATTCCAAATTTTGCATGCTGCTATGAAGGAATATGTTCAGATCATCAATGACGAAGAGGCTCGCACAATGATTGATTTACTCCAAGACCAGTTTGCTGAGCTCATCCATACACCTGAAGGTTGTGAAGTTGCATGCACATTGATCGCAAAGGCCACGGCAAAAGAAAGAAAGCAAATCGTTAAATCATTGAAAGAGCACGCTCTCAGTTTGATAAAGAATGAGTACGGTAATTTGGTAGTTACAACGTTGTTCATGACAGTTGATGATACCGTTATGGTTGCTAAGGCTTTCCAGTCTGAATTCTCTGAGAACATTGGTGAGCTTGTCGCCGATAAATGGGCCAGAAGACCATTCTTATACTTGCTGAATGGGTTAGATGGAAGATTTTTTGCCCCAAACATTAAGAAAGAGTTACAGGGATATGTTGACATGTCACAGAAGACTTCTAAGAAACCAAATGAACAGAGAAGAACAGAATTACTGGAGAAGTTTTCTCCATTGTTTTACAAGGGTGTGCAAGAGAATGCTACTGAGATCCTTTCCGAAAACATTGGTGCTCAATTTATCTCTGAAGTGTTCCTGAACAATGCCCCAGTTGAGGATGAAAAGAGGGTAGAGGCCATTGATGCTTTAATTGAAGCTTACAAGGGCGACATTGACGATGATGATCACTTGATCAACAAGCCATTCTCTGTCAGAATGCTCAAGGCATTGATCCAGTGTGGTAAATGGGATGGTAAAAATAAGAAGCTTATTAAGTTAGATATTAGAGGACTTGGTGCTGAGTTTGGTCAGAAGTTTTACAAGGAGGTTATTGGTGACGAGTTGCTCAAGTGGATCTCCAACAAGAATACCTCGTTTGTTGTTGTTTCCTTGTATGAGAGTTTGGATGAAAAGACACAACTCCATAAAAACTTGAAGAAGATGAAAAAGGATACTAAAAAAGCTGCTGTTGAAGAGAACAAGGGTGCTCAGCTTTTAATCAAGTTATCAGGCCTTTAATGCATCTATATTGACGTCGGAGACCTCAAGATCATACACACACACACACACACACCTTTAGATCTGTGATGAGTTTAAAGTATAATAGCATTTTAATGTAACATATCATATGGGTACTTATTCGTAAAAGCTATTTTCAAGTATAGGCAAGATTGAAATATCGGATTTCTTAGCGTTAACTCCGATCATAATGTTTAGTATCCCGGTCTTATTAGGGCTTTATGGTTAGAAAGTATTTCTATTATGATCAATTAGACTATCAAGTTTTCAATTTTCGAAGAAGCCATTATAGTATAGTGGTTAGTACAGTTCGTTGTGGCCGAGCAAACCCAGGTTCGATTCCAGGTAATGGCACTTCTTTTTTTGAATTTTCATTGAACCAATATTTTTTTCTATTTTGAATGAAAATTTGTTGATTAAAAGAACGAGTGAGAATGCTCTACCGTGATTTCTGCTCAACATAAACCTGTTTTATCTTTGTTAAGTTCCAAGTGTTGGAGAGCTAGAAGATTGTAGGCGGGGTTGTTTCTCTCTCCGCGCACCAATGTTAACCGCGCTTGCTTTATCTGGAAATCTTAGCGACAAAGATTGCGTTTTGAAGAGGGGATGATCTGTTTGTCACATATAAATATTTCTCAAGTCATTTGTAATTCTGCAAATAGATTATTTGTGGATATACAATTTTATCGATCGTATCATCGGTCTTTATCAGCGAACCAGTTGTGATACACAATGGCTTCTTCTACTACTGCTACTTCGACTCGTTTGGAACCACAGGCAATCTTGAAACTCAGAAACAACCCATTAGACACAGAGAAAACCTTGCTCATCGAAGAGCTCTCTCAGAAAATTCAAGCCGGTGCTGGTTCGTATGGCGACTGGAGAGATGATTTATTACGTGACGGATACGTTGTTGTCAAGGGCGCATTCCCTAGGGAAAAAGCTGATGGTTATAGATCCAGGATGCTAAAATGGTTGAAACAGGTCGCCCCAGAGATTGACCTAGAGGACAAGTCAACTTGGCATAACGATAAAATGCCAGACCACGCAGGATACAATGTAATTAGCAGATATGGTGTTCCTCATGAGAAATTCTTTTGGGATTTAAGACAAGAGCCAGGGATCATTGATGTATTCTCCAAACTGTACGGCACTGATGAGCTGCTTGTTTCTTTTGATGCAGTGAATATCTCAATTCCTGGCATGAAGGTTGGAAAACGTCCACTGAAGAAACAAGGATGGCAACATATTGACCAAAGCCCTTATCGTAATGGTCTATGCTGTGTTCAAGGAATTGCGCAATTATCTATCTCTGGTCCAAAGGATGGTTCCCTTGTCGTTTTTAGAGGGTCTCAAAATTTGACTGAGCGTTTTTTCAATGAAGTTTACCCCAGAGATAAGTGGCCAACTCGTGACTGGTGTCAGTTGAGTGAAGAACAATTACAATGGTTTGTCGATAATGGTGCCGAATATCATAAGGTTCAGGCAGAACCAGGTGATTTCATCTTGTGGGACTCAAGAACTATTCATTGGGGAGCAGCACCGGAAGATGACGCACATAATATCAGAACCATTGCCTATGTCTGTTATACGCCGGCTGAGTGGGCTACGAAGGACCAATTGGAGAAGAAGAGACTTGCCTTTGAATCGTATAGCAGCACCACACACTGGCCCCATGATAACATCAATACTAGAGTCGGTAAAGGTAAACTGCCAAATGGCGTGGATGATCCGAAGGACACCGGAAAGCCTAGGGAAATGCCAGATGTGAATGACACTGTCTTAAAACTTGCCGGCATTATGCCATACTGATTTATTTTCATTTTTCTAGTTATATTACCCTACGAAATCCATGTGTATATGGATGAATACACCCAGATATGCTACGCCTTTGTAAAACCCGTAAAATTTTGATCGAATATTTCATAAAACATCTTAATGTTAAACATTTGTTTCTTCTAAGGTCGTTTCCATCTCCTTATGAGTTGCAAAGAAAAGAAAAGATTGATATGTAACAAATAGTGAAGACCATTATACGGAACCAACTGTCAAAGCCAGATCTCACGTATTTAATCAACGTATTTTTAACATTCAAAGGGAGAGAGCCTCTTATAATTGATTTTTTTGTCTTCATCTTTTCCTCTAATTCTCTAATTGATGGTGGATATGTGTATGTGTGTAGTAATATAAGTTATCTTGTCATTATCATCAGTAACAAAACAGCTCTAACCTTACTTGGCAATAGCCTGGATAGCCTCCAAGACCTCAACCTCAATGGCAGCAGTGGCAGCAACAGCCTCATCAGCAGAGGTAACGTTCTTCTGAGCCTCAGCCAACTGAGTCTTCACAGTCTCTGCAGAGAATGAGGATGGGTCAAAGGCCTCAATGGCAGTGATGGACAAGGTAGAACCTGGCTGCACTGTGGCAAAACCACCGGAGACGAAGAACTCCTTAACGGTACCATTAGACTCGGTGATCTGAACGACACCTGGCTTCAACTGCTCAATGATTGGAACGTGGTTTGCCAAGATACCAAACTCACCGTTGACACCTGGGACGTTAACCTGGGTAACAGTCTCAGAAGCAAAGATGGTCTGGTGTGGAAGAGCGAGGGAGAGCTTGAGAACGTCAGAGGAGGCAACGTCGGCGTAGCCTCTTCTGGCAACAATAGTAGCCTGGCGGGCAACAGTTCTTAGGGAGGAAAGTCTAAACATCTTCAAGGGCTGGATGACAATGTCAATTGGGTAATTGCTGATGTGAGTGTTCGGTAGTGTTTGTGTTCTCTCGGGTGGCCTTTAACTCAAAGGATTTTTTTGGCGGTTGGTTTCGCGGATCTCTTTCATTGGACGTATTTTTGGGTGTGCACAAATGCGCTGGCTGCGGGTGTGACGGTTGTGCACACATTCTAGCGCGCACCTGCTCACTCATAAGATGGCTAGTTCTCTTCTTCTCCACAATGTTAATAGCTCAATTTATGTCTACAGAATAAGACACGATGAGTACTCAGATTGAAAATGTGGTGGTATCTTTCAATGTATGTACAGACTATAACTTAAAGGCGAAATGGATGCATTTTTGGTTTGGTTTTGTAATTGTTATTTCTGATTTTGGGCAAACCACTAACCACAGATGGACTGACAGGAAGTGCTACTGAGTACAAGCAACATTTTTGATAGCTTGTTTCGAGAGAAGAGTACAAATTTAGTACTTCCGAACCAAGTACGCCATACGCGAGCACTCAGCGAGGCTATAATCAATTTCAACAAGTCACTGGACTCTTTGGTAATACAGCTGAACGATGTTGATATCTTTAGTTTCAAGATTGAGCAGCAAGCTGAGGAGCGTGCTAAGCAGAAGCAGAGGGAACTTGAGTTATCTCAGCAGCAACAACAACAACAGGCTGAACTTCAGAGTAAGCAACAACAGTTAGATTTACAACAGAAAAAACAAGAGGAAGAACGCCAGCAGCAGCAACAGCAACAGCCACATGCATCTTCAATGGATGATAGTTTCAATGGGCAATCGAATAATATTTTGGATGATATCAATGACTTTTTGTCAACTGTTCCTGACACGGGGGATATGGCAATGTCTGGTGACTTTAATGATAATATTCAGCAATTGCTGATGGAAAACAGTGGAGATTATGGTAATGACGGTGGTATTAACATGGCTGATTTCGGGATTGACCCAAGTAATGATTTCAATGGGAATACTACGAATACCACCAACACAACTAATATGAACACTGGAAACGGTGGTGATGAAGATGTGGGCTTTGATGACAATATCTTCAGTGAAATTGACTCTATGTTGAATATATGAATACACGACTCTTCATGATCTACAAAGTTTTAACGAAATAAGGATCGAACAAAATATTTTACACTAAAAGAAAACAACCATCACTGTGACATTATCCGTTGTCAGCCTACCCAGTGCGTGATCCACAAGGGCTCTTGCCGCTAACTTTGCATCGGTAAAATGTGTAATCAAGTCACACGCCTCCTGGTCAGAAACGACATCCCACAGACCATCGCATGCAATGATGAGGAAGCGATCAGAAGCCATGTCCAACTCTACCGCAGTAGTATATGGAGACCCAATTACAAGTTCCTTGAAGAATTGATCGCCCAACGAGCGAGTCACTGCAAGCATACCATTGACACGAGCCTTCATAACGACTCCGCCAGCGCGTTCCACACGACGTGCCTCGTGGGAATCTGAGGCCTTGTGGTCGTATGTCAGTCTCAAGGCCTTACCAGAGCGGCAAAGCACGATTCTTGTGTCACCAACGTTGGCCGTGTAGAGCATCCGTTTGTATTTGGTGAGATCAAGCTCTGTTGAGACATTCGTAGATTTCGTTGAAGAGGAAGAAGATAAAAGCTCCTTGTCTGTAGGGGTTGGCAGCTGCTCGGGGAGCTCCCAGCGTAGAAGAGCAACAGCTGCAGTGCACCCACTGGCGCCCTTTACATTCTTGAGCAATTGGGCGTCAGCTTCCAGGAAAGATTCGTTGAGGATGTTTCTCACGTCCTCGTCTTCCCGTGCGACAAGTTTACGCTCAACGATGCTATGAAGGTATTGGCCACACCATTTGGCTGCCTGCTTGCCAGCATGGCCATCAAAAATGGCAAAGTACCCCCAGTCTAGTCTCTCGGCAAAGTTCTCCACATATGTATGCACATCTTCCATCGTTGGCCTGTATTTAATATTGGTGTTCTCGGCAACACCCACAGAATAGCTGAGGTCATACTTGCGCTCTTCGCATGTGCCATCTCCTGCTAAATCTATACTGGTAGTACTCGCAGTGCTAGCATTATGTAAAGCCTCTGCTCCCATCTTGATCTTTCCCATGAGCCGGGAGAGTGATAATCGCTTGTTGGTCTGCTTCTTCTCTCCCGAGAGTTTTACTGAGCTGTGGCGCAACTGCCGGTATGAAGAGGTCGGGGCCAATGGAACTGGTTCTGGTTCTGTTACTACTGCTGCTGCTGCTGATGCTACAGCTTTGTCCAAGTCCAAGTCCAAGTTGCCCTGAGCGCCGGCCGTGGCTGTGGGGGTGTTCGGTGCGGGTGACAGTGTGGAACGGTTGGTAATATAGTGTGCGGAGGCGGAGATGAGAGGTCAAAAGGAGTAAAACTGTCTTCTGTTTTCTTATCTCTTTCTGAATTCTTCACCAGCTCAATTCAATCGAAATGTCCAAATGCCAAATCTATTGTGTAATTTCTTAAACAGTAAGAGCTCCTCTGATGTTTATACATAAGCTTAAAAGCCTTGTATATATGAAAAAAGGGCCCGGTCCGCTTTGTCTGCGCGGCTGTGGATGTTTTTTCAAAAAAGCTATATGGAAATAGCGGTGTCCGGGTTTTATCTTCATTCATTTTGAAATATTTATCAATATGTGCTACTGCAAACTATTATCAAGTACATTCGTTCAATTCACAGGTACAGGCCCTCTAAAGACTCATCCACCTTGGTCTTCATCACGTTCTCCTTGGCCTTTACAAAGTCTGAGTTCGTCACTTGCATTCTTCTCTCCCTCAAGGCAATGAGTCCAGCCTCCGTTGTGATGGCTTTCACTTCAGCCCCTGAAAGCTCATCCTTTGAAGAAATAATGTTGTCCACATCAATGTCTTCCGAGAGTGTCATCTTTCTTGTGTGAATCTCAAAGATCTTTTTCAGGTTCTCAGAATCTGGAGGAGGGAAGTGAATCTTACGGTCAATACGGCCAGGTCTGATCAGTGCCGGGTCTAATGACTCAATTGCATTCGTGGCCATAATCACCTTAATGTCACCACGGTCGTCAAACCCATCTAGCTGGTTCAACAACTCTAACATGGTACGTTGGATCTCCTTCTCTCCGGAAGACTGCGAGTCGTATCTCTTTGTACCAACAGCATCAATCTCATCAATGAAAACAATAGATGGCGCATTATCAGCAGCAAGCTTGAACAAAGATCTCACAAGCTTAGGTCCCTCACCAGCATACTTCTGAATTAGCTCGGAACCAACCATTCTAATGAAAGTAGCAGATGTCGAGTTGGCTACAGCTTTGGCCAATAAAGTCTTACCAGTACCTGGGGCACCGTATAAAATAACCCCCTTTGGCGGCTGAATACCCATCTCGCTGTACAATTCTGGGTGTGTTAATGGCAACTCTACAGCTTCTTTCACCTCCTTGATCTGCGACTCTAAACCACCAATATCAGCATAGGTCTCCGTAGGTGCGACAGCAACTTTCATCACGTTCACTAGTGGATCAGCATCATCGTCCAATACACCGACAACAGAAACAGATTTGTTATGAAGAAGCACGGAGCATCCAGGCTCTAAAAGCTCCTTATCAACAAATGACAAGATCGAAACATAGTATTCTGGACCAGAGCTTGAACTCACAATAGCATGGTCATCATCAATTATCTCCTCTAAAGTACCAATTGTCATAGGTGTGCCTCTCATCTCTTCCACCTTTTCTCTCTCTTCATTCTGCTTCTTCTCAAATGGCTTCAGATTCTCCATTGAAGCGACGTATTCCTGCTCCAAAAGCAAATGATCATGGATACGCTGTGTCTTGAGTAATTTAAGCTTGGACCGGTTACGTGGAAACACATCTGGCAGTTTTTCTGCTGTGGATGGACCACCTTTCCGCTTTTTGCGGCCAATCTTCGTCTTTACCGGAGGCTCATATTTCGCCTTCTTGGACTTGTCCTTCTTTTTTGGGGGTCCGCCACCTGGGAAGCCGGATTGGTTTTGACCCTAACAACGGTTAGTCTAACTTCGTCTCTAAATCAATTGTAGTGCAATTATTAGTGACTTACCATTTTAATTGAGTTCTTTATGTGTATCTTTTGCTGTGTTTTCCAGTGTTTTGTTTGTGCTGAAAGTTCAGTGGCGTTCGATTTTTGGTGATCAAATGTAGCAGCTTAGGTGTTCGCGAACTATGGTAGCGGGCACACTGCAATACCCTCTGCTTGCTGCTATCGTTTAAATGTCTACGCAAGCAGTGAAGTCATAAAGTCATAATATTCTCACAGTGTAATGCAAAAGTTGTTCATAGATGGTCCATCGTGCAATTTTTTCTTTGGGAAATGTCTTTTTGTCTTCTTCCCATTCCACTTAAGCACTAGATACACAAGCTTTTTTGCCTCACGGTAATGTGTCACTTCGAATCCAAGTGAGTTACAAATTTGAGTAAAGTGCTCCTTGTCACAGTACCGGGAGTTTGATAAGCAGCTCAGAGGCAGAACAATAAAGACCATACCAATTCCACTCTTTTTGTTCAAGAATTCTTCAAACCTGCGCATCATAGCTCCACGCCCATCTGCGGTGGGCACAAAGTTGAGCACTAACGAGCAGGAGATCAAATCAAATCTTTCTTCTCCTGAGGAAGGTAAAGGACGTTCCATAAAGTCCTGTTTAATAATACCTGGTTCATTGGAATTCAGGTCAATACCCGTGGTCTTTGCATACTTTCGAATAATGTTCTTTGTAGAGAGGCATCCAATCTCCAATGCAGACATCTTTCCCTTACGCTCTTTCAACGCTGGCACATTGTCAAAAAGCCATTTGGAAGAGTCAGATCCTCGCTTACTTTCCTGTCCATCTAAAGAGGCAATCTGGTATTTAGCAAGTCCACCACTTTCTACAACTTCGAACTCGATTTTCTTGAGAATGTCGTACATCCTTGTAACATCGGTCTCATTACTCACGCTCAGTAGTTCGGCCTCAGTTGGTTTCTCTGTACCTTTCTTCAAACTGTTAAACTCTGAAATATTCTCGTCATTGATCACAAGTTTGTGGTAGCTGCTCAATTTCCTGTAGATCAAGTCCTTCTTGTTGATGATGAGATGATACCGGCGAATAATCTTCCTTGTGTTTTGCGGCTTAATTGAGGGCTTTGTGTACGTTTTCCCGGTGATGGACCTCGACTTTCTTAGAAACTTTGATCCTCTCATTTTCATATTCGTTGATATATCTGTAAAAGAATCAGTGTGACCAATATTAATATATTTATGAACAGCGGCAAGATGGATTATTCATGAAAGTTTAGGCAATTCATATCCTGCCCCCGCCCCACCCACCAAAATTTTCCGCGATGAGCTCAAAATATTTTAAAAAAATTACAGGAGATCAATTAACTGATCAAAAGAACCGCACAAAGCTATTTATTCCCACAGCCATACTACAAGTAATCCAGAAATGGTTGAGAAAAACCTCAAGAAGCTCATACATGCGCGTGAGAAGGCTGCTCGTAAAGGGCGTATCGAGAAACCTGTCAAGAAAGGCAAGAAGAAAGCAGGTACCAAATCATCATCTACAACGGCTGCCGATATACCACAACTTATAGAGTCAAATGGTCTTCAATGGAAGGCTGTGGAAATTCCTGACACTTTAGATGACTTTGGTGGCTTCTATGGTTTGGAAGAAATTGAAGGTGTTGGTGTTGAGTACGTCAATGGTAAGCCACAATTCATTGTGAAGGACGAGTCGAAGCTGGTCAAGGAGACTGAAGAAATGAAAGAACAAGACAACGATGAGCCGATGAAAGATTCAGATGAATCTCAGGAGCTTCAGAATAAGTCGAATGAAGGCAAAGTGGAAGAAAGTTGGGATACAGGTGAGAAACTTAAAAACAGGAAATCTAAGACAGTTGAAGATGAAGAGAAGCTTCTCAAAGAAGGCATCCCGCAAGGCCTTAACTTTACAAACATTGACCTTCCAGAGGATGATGCTGATCTTCCAGAATGGTCGGACATTAATTTATCTCCGTATACATTACAGGGCCTAAACAATCTTGGATTTTCCAAACCAACACCTATTCAAAAGAAGACTATCCCATTGTGTCTTGAGGGAAGCGACATTATTGGCAAAGCTTCCACCGGTTCTGGTAAAACACTGGCTTATGGCATCCCGATTTTAGAGAAACTTGTTGCAGACCCCAAAACGAAGTCTCCAGTCGGTGTCATCTTCACTCCAACTAGAGAATTAGCTCATCAAGTGGTTGATCACTTCAACAAGATATCAAAGTACTTCCCTTTCACACAGAGTTCTATCCTGAGTTTAACGGGTGGTCTTTCCATCCAGAAGCAAGAAAGACTACTTAGATACCCGGGATCGGGACAAATTGTTGTTGCTACACCGGGTAGATTCCTTGAGCTTATTCAGAAGAATAAGGACTTGGCAAAGAGATTTGGTAACTTGGATATACTTGTTTTAGATGAGGCCGATAGACTTTTACAGGATGGTCATTTCGATGAATTTGAGCAGATTCTAAAGCTACTTTCTGCTGCTAGAACAAAGCAGGATAGATGGCAATCACTGATCTTCTCTGCAACTTTTGCGAGAGAATTATTCTCCAAACTGGCTAATAAAGGCTTCAGACCAAACAAGAAGGAAGAGTCCCCAGAAGAGGAAAACAAAGAGGTCATGAAGTTGTTGAACGAAAAGCTTCGTTTCAAATCGAAGCCTCAATTTATTGACCTTAATCCAAACGGTAAATTATCATCCGATATTACAGAGGCCCTTGTTGAATGTCTTCCAGCAGAGAGGGACTTATTTCTTTATTACTTCCTCTTGATGTATCCAGGAACAACTTTGGTGTTTACAAATGCTATTGACTCTGTTAAGAGACTGGTACCTTTCTTGAATTCTTTAAAAATTGAAACATTTGCTATTCATTCCAATATGATACAGAAGCAACGTCTCAAATCTATCGAGCGTTTTAAAGAAGCTTCTGTTAAGAACTTGGGTGTTGATAAATCGACCGTTCTGATTGCATCTGATGTTGCTGCTAGAGGTTTAGACATCACCGGCATCGAACACGTTGTCCACTATCATTTGCCAAGATCTGCAGATGTTTACATTCATAGATCTGGTAGAACTGCCAGAAGTGGCAACGAAGGTGTCTCTGTAATGATTTGTTCACCTCAGGAAGCTTCTGGTCCACTGAGAAACTTGCGCAAAGCTCTTGCAAGCGATAAGACCAAGTTCAGGGGTAAGTCTACAAAGAAATGGACCAAAGATGTCCAGAGGCTTCCAATTGAATCTGATATCTTATCGCAATTGAGGGAGAGGGCTGCATTGGCTGGTGAGTTAGCTGATAATGAAATCAGTACCAAGTCACTCACCAAGGAGGATATGTGGATGAAACAAGCGGCTGATGACTTAGGTATTGATCTCAGTGACTCTGAGGACCGTGTTGATATCTTCCTCCAAAAAAACCGCAACAAAAAAGAGAACAAACAGTTAGACAAAAGCGAGGCTGCTGGTAAGAAGTGGCAATTAAGCCAACTTTTGCAGAAGCCGATCAGAAAAGACTTAAGAAGAAGTTACTTAACTGGTGGTCTCCAGAACTTAGCTGACTCGATTATTAAAGGCGTTGGTCATGGAAATATTATTGGACACGACAAAGTTAATGCACTGCAACAGCTAAGGAAGAAGAGTAAAAAGGCTGCTGCTGAAGAGGGTGCCAAAGAGGCCGAAGAGGCCGCTCTGGCTGCTGAGGGCTTTTGAAGATACAGCTCTGGCTGCTGAGGGCTTTTGAAGATACAGCTCTACATAAATTATTATAAATCTATTGCATTATCATTAAGAAGTTGTAATCATGAAATTATTAGTTGAGCGTAAGATCTGAAAGCATTGCATCTAGTTCCTGTTCTTCTCTTCGCAGCATTTGTTCCAGCTCTTCCTGATAAGGATCATCATAAAGATTATCCATCTCATCAGGTATTGGCGCAATCAGCGCAGCTTCTTTCTCAAGTCTCTGCTTCTCCTCCTTTTCGTGCTGTTTTACTACAAATATTTCCATCTCTTCAGAACCACCCCGTCTCTGGCTCTGGTTCTTGTCCCTTCTTTTCTCTCTTTCTTTCTGGTAAAATGGAATATAGTTACGCGTCCTCATGGTATACTTCTCACCAAGAGCCCTTGAGTGGACCGGACTCTCCTTTTTAAGTCGTCTTACTGGTGACGACATAGGTCGCCTCATATTCTGATTTCTTTTTTGCGATATTTTGTTTACTTTGTTTACCAAGTCTGAGTCGTAGTTATCATCCTCCGAATCTGAGGAGAAGTAACGCCTTGAGTGACCGTTCAGTCTTCTGTAACCGCTTGAGGACGAATAGCAAGGAAGTTTGTGTTTCAAAGGCGGAATCCTTAGAGATCCATGAACAGTTTTGGAAATACCAGGTTCAGTAGTTTCCATTTCACATTAGTTGTAAGTTGACTCTCATGAGCTTTAGAAACAAGTGTGTTTCCCTGTTGTGTTTTTATTTCCTTGGAGTTCTGCTATAGAAACGCGGAAGCGCATCAGTGCATCACTAGGTAATTGCTCGCTATGATGAAGAACAAAGCAGAGTTCGAAGCATTTGTGAATATCATAAGCCTGTCATTAGTTATATATAGGTCATTCAGTGTAAATATATGTACGTTCATCTAAAAATGTTACCAGAACTCTTGATCATCTCGTCAATAGCATTTAAGGCGTCCATGTCAATCTCTGGTAGCGTGAAGTTAGTGAAGTCAAAATCCATTTTGTTTTTATCAATCCAGTCACAACCAGTATCGCTTTGTGGACTCATAGGCTCCTCAGCTGAGGATATTTGGTCGCTAGACCTCAAAGATGGTATGTTGTAGGACATTCTCATGGAGATTGGATCATCTACTGTGCCAGCAGTAATAGAGCCCGATGCAGTGGATCCTATAGAAGAGTCTGTACGTTCCACCGGCCTAGAAAAAGATGCTGGTGATCTTGATATGTTTGAAGGAGTGCTGTTATTGGTGAAATGCTTAAAGTTTGCAGAAATTTTGTTATGCAATGATGGTAAAAGTTTGGCAACTGTTTCCATTAAGTAGTTAGCAATTTTGGAACTCAAATAGAAATGCATCGAAATTTGATAAATTCCGGAAAGCTCCAACTTCATATATTCTTCATAGATGTTCAAATCATTTGTACTATATGTGTGTTGGTTTTCAGTACTTTGTGAAATTTGTGTCGACCAAAGGTAAGCAGACAAATGCACTAATCCAGCAAATGCCAAAGAACACGCACTCAAGGGTGTTCTCTTTAAGATATCCAATGGATTGGTATCAATTAATGTCTTGGCAATCAAGTTGGCAGCATCAATAGTTTTTCTTGTTTCTATGATCTTTCTGGAATTAATCATATCCTTTTCACTTGGTAAATCCTGACAATTGTCGTCGTCTTTGTTCAATTGATCACTTAAGAACTCAACACACTTCAAGTTTCTTGGTACGTCAGATCTCCAGAGGAACGAAAGTGGTCTATGCGTAAAAATTTTTGCATAATTCAACATAATGATACCTTGATGGATACCTTCATTTACCACGCCATTCTCATCAATAAGATAAGGAATCTTATAAAAATCTGGGTTAGAAAACTTTAACTCCCAATTTGACAAGGAAGCAGTAAGTTTCGTGTACTGTTGGCCAATGGACATGTTGGAGAATATGTAGTTGTTTAATCTCACAGCCTCATCGACCAGTTTTGAAGTTCGTGATCTCGTTTCGTAATCAAATTGTCTTTTGGACGGTGTAGATGGGAAGTTGATAAAGCATTTGGATTGAGCAAGGGTAGATAATGTTTTACCATCAGCACACCCAATGATAATATCAAGAAAGAAAACCTCCCAAAAGCAACGTCTGGCAGATTCTTTTAATGTGAATTCGCTCAAGTTCCTCACTCGGCTGGTGTTGAAAAAGTTGATGTTGATTTCATCCGTAGCAGAACCTGATGGCGTCAGACCTGATGTCGATATAGATGATAAATTCTGAGAACTGTTTCCTTTAATATAATTACCATTAATATCTTCACCAGCAAATGTATCGATGTCAAGATTGTTGATATCCAGTTTAAATGCAAGCTCAATTGCTTCTTTTCTCAACGTAGTACTAAGATCATGCAGTGCAGAAATGTGGCAAACCAACGAAAGCAGAATTAAAGTCTGAAGTGAAACAACATCTTTCGTTGAGTGGCGAACATGATCGGAGATCTCTACTGCAGCATCAAACACTGCGTTGATGTTCTTAGAATATTTAGAAGAACTGTAGCCGTCACCAATTACTTTCATAACACCAAGGAGCTCTTTCGGGTCTTCTGTTGCGTCAAGGAAATTGTGTATCTGATCCAATGGTGGTAAAATCGGGTGAGAATTGTGAAACTTACTATAATAGTTGTGAACTATTACCTGAGGATTCAACGATTGTGTGAGGATCTTTTGAGAGGTTTGTGATGAATGTTGTTGCTCCACGCTGACCGGTGCCCTAGCAGAATCACGGGCTCCAGTTTTTGTGCATGGAAGGGAAGTAAGAGAACCATCATTGAGAAATCCACAAGTGGACTTATCATGACCGTTTGGACAAGCGCCTATTTTACCATCGCTGGAGGAGCAAGGGAGATTTGATGACTCGATATCACTGGAGTGTAGAGTAAGTGAAGTGGCAACCATGGAAGCAGAAGACGCTGGGGTAGGTCTGGCCTTCTTTACACCCTTTTTCCTGGACCCACCTCTATTACTTTTCACGTAAGAACAGTCGCTGCTGTTTTTTATGCATCTGTTACACTTCGGTAAGGTTCCATCACATTTAAGATGACGCTGGCGACACTGGAGACAAGCACGTGAAACATGTTTCGAGTTTGGTTTTGCGGTGGACAAATCCGCTTTGGATGAAGGCGGTGGCATACTACTTTCCATGCTATACTGGGAGATCTCTTAGAGCAGTTTTAGTATAGCACTTAGTGTAGTACTCTGCAATATGCTATTAGCGGCGTCCTTCAGAATGTGTATGTATGGGACAAAGAATAGATCAACTCGTGACCAATAATAAAGGGAAGTTCACAAACAAATGGAGCGAGCCTCAAGATTCAATAGAAGTTGTACAAAGTAGACAGAGTAACGTAAATGACTTATAAGGAGCACCCAGTTTTGCTGTTTAGTTACTCACAAAGATATAACAGGGGAGCTAAAGGAATCATGTGTCTACAAATTTCAAACCCCGAGGTTTATTGGTAGAGGCAGCACACAATGGCCAAACTCGCGCTAAAAAAATAAAAAGAGATCTTCCCCGCCAGGACTCGAACCTGGAATCTTCTGGTATCAGAAGTAACTACTTAACTCGTAGCCAGACGCCGTGACCATTGGGCCACGAGGAACAGATTTCGCGTTAAATTGACTAGTAACAACTATGTTGTACAATGCTAATGTATTGTATTCCGCTGAAGGATCTTAAGAGCTTTTTGATGTCTTTGCTTCTTGATGTATAATTACACATGAACTATTGGTGGTCAGGTCAGAATCACCGAATGTCAGATATTATATTGTCAAAGAATTTGTAAAATTGAAATAAGTCTCTCCCTTTACGACTCTTTAAATGTCTCTAAAAAGGAAATTCGTTCCCCTCACTTGATGCTCGCTCAACAAATATTCGCGTACACAGATCTGCTCGTTTAGTAAAGAGGAGAAGGAACAAGGAGTTATATGTAAAGAACGAGATGAGGGGAGCGATCTTTATAAAAGGAGACCCTGCTATCCTTTTGATAGATTTTCTCAAACTTTGGTGGATAACTTTATACAATCACTAAAGATAGACGCGGCCATCCGTGCCTTTTGGATACACAGAAGTCGATTGCTGTTGGTCTTATCGTATATTGCGTACAATCCGCTTCTCACAGAGCTACACTACAAACGCGTTGTCTCCCACTTAATCCCTGCCAGTACTACTGCCATTGCCAGTGAAACAGTCCTCTGTGCTAAGTTATTTTCCGAAATAATGTTACACTTAAACAAGTTCATTTCTAACACAATTGATCTTATCAACCCAGATGTCGGATCCCTTTGTGACTCGCCAATACCATCCACAAACACACCATTCGAGCTAATACCACTGATGCCCGGTCTATCTGACCTTATTACTGTCCAATCACCAGACCAGACCACGAATACGGAATACAAAGACTACACACAAACGGCACTACACAATACGGCGAAGAAAGACCAATCCTGGTTGTTGATGATGATTAATGATGCTTAGGATCTGTCATCAGATCAGACACACACACACACACACACACACACACACACACACACATTTTAACATCTCATTTTGGTGTGTTTTCTGGTGGATTGTTCATTTTTATTCTGCGGGAAGGATGACGGGATTCTCATAGACGGCACATATACCAATGCTACTACTACACACATGATGACCTTTAACTTTAATACTTCTTTCTTATCGTCATTTTAATAATCAGGCTATGCTTGTGAACGCTGGTTGTTCTTTTTGCACTTATTTTCTTTATCCAGTCAACATTGTCGTAGAATTGTAGTCCTGGGGATCATCTGTGTTGAAATATACTCCATCCAGGTGCCTTTGTGTAACCATTTCTGATAGATAAAATTCCACAAAATCAGTCACTCTAATAGAATAAGTCTAGTGAATATTTCCATGGGAGTGTCCAGTAAGATCTATAATACAAAGACATTCATATTCAAACACATATACAGATACATTGATAATGACTAGTGGTGATACTGCTCTTCTGCCGCCACTACCTTGCTCCACCACTCCCTACCTTCCGCAGATGTACGAGTCACACGTGATGCTGAGCCGTGTTCATACACTTCATGATCAGCTATCAAAAAAAAAAGAAGATAAATTAAACCGTTTGAAGTCTTGGTGGTATGACGTTAATCTGCTACCAAACATCAGTAACTCTTTACCTCCTTTTCTCAGCGTTAACTTCATGCTGCTGTTGGCTCAACACAGTAAACTTATAGATACGGAGTACTACGAGGTCCTTATCACTTCCAGAATATGGGAATTCTTCTTAATGTTTGGGAGTGTTTCTTTCATTATTTTGGTTCTGTTGTTTGATATGTACTCTGCTACGTTGATTAGTGCTACAGTAACGATGACGATGTTTCATCTGCTACACGTATCTCCAAATGTGCTCGGACTCACATTAGTATCTCTTATCCAGACGCAAATCCTCCTTGTCATACTTGCTCCCATTAATAAGAGTAATATGGGTTCTCTTCATAGTCGGTGGGCAAAGCTGTATACACTAGAGCAGCAGGCACCTCTCAGATATCCAATTGGCAAAACTTTTACATGCTCAGTCCTGATCCCCCTTGTCTTTGTTGTCAATTGCCTCTTACTATTCATTCACATTCTCGATAGAGGAAAAATCAAGCAAAGACAAGTGATTTCCACCTTGCACATGATGATGAGAGATTGTGATGTTCACCATAAAAGCATCTGGCTTGGGTCTACCTCAAATACGGAATACAGTAGTAGTACACTTCTCAGACGGTCTCCACCACCTGCTTATAATAGCGATGATAATAGCGTTTAAGTAAAAGGAAGTCCAAATATTTCTTAAAAGTTAATTCCACTCGAATTGTATTACTATTCCATCTGTCGGTATTGCTGTAGTCTTTCTGCCCTTTTCTCTTTGTATACATATATTTGTACTCCAGACTCCGCACTACAAGATCTCGGATATCTGCATCCGGTTTTGTGTCACATAAAAATCAAATCTTTGTCTCAGACCTCTACAGGTCTGATATTATCCGGGGTATTTGAAGGCTACCTTAGAACAAGATGCAATATATAAAGGTGTATATTGAAATTAATTCATTCGAAAAGATGATTCACCCATATACTCCGATCCAGGGAACCATGGGAGACCTTGATATTGAGGCTTTGAAGAGCAATGATAAAATCAGCGCTGCATCTTCCCAAAAGCTCCCTGCCCTAAAATTATTAAATGGAGAACTTATAACTGAGAATGTTAACCTAATGTGGCAGAATGTTGAGAAAAGTCTCACTTTCTGGTATCTTGTTGTCTTTATTCTCTCTACCAATTATTTAATGTCCAATGATTTGACGAATGCTTGCACTGTGTCTCTCTTTTTGTCCAATTTCATCTTCATGGGATATTTGACTGTTCAAGATACCTTTGATCAAGTAATTGTTGCCTGTTTCAATGCAGAGCTTCTTTCTGTTTTAAATGTTTGCAGTCTTGTTAAAGCAAGAAGAGCAATTTTAGCTTTGCTCGGCTCCGATTCCCCACCTCACAAACCCTATGAGTTGGCGTTGAATAACAAGTTGAAAGACATTAACTTTCTCCTCTGGTGTCGTATTTTTGGCATTGCTTTAATGCTGTTGAATGTTGGATTTCTGATTTTTTATGAAAGCCAGCACAGTAAAAGAACAAAAGTAACGATGTTCTTCAATAAAATGATCTCAAAGTCCAGCATGGTAAACGATGCTATAACAGCGAATGGTGATACAATGAGTGATTCTTTATGTTATGAGATTAATACAGAACACCCACCAGACTATGTGGACAGCATTGAGAGTAACTCCTACTATGTTACGGAAAAAAGACTTGATGGCTTGGAAACTTGTTCTAGGGCATAAATGAACGTAGATGAATATGTGACACAACTTCAGATGGCTTGTGTTGGACAATGCTCTTCCTCTCCCACCCCAACAAAAAACATGAACTATCTACTATCAATTGGCGTATGACTATTTGTGAACTGTTGTTGTAGGTCATTGTAGGTCGTGTGTTGCTTTTGGTTTTTGTAGATTAGAAACCTTTGGCCGGGACAACTACTAATGATTAAGCTGCACTTGGTTTTTCGGATATTTCACTGAACGCTCCTCAAGACTCTTCACACAAAGCTCACTTCTGCTCCATTTTTATCAAACTGATAAGAGGATACACCTTCCTACAATATTGCACGATAGCTGTGTAACAGTAAATATTGAAAAATATTGGTATTTACTTATATATTATGCGATCCCCAAGGAAGATGCACCGATACAGCCGATTGTGTTTAGAAAAATACCAGAGATAAGGCGCTACCTGTTGTTTTACCAAAACGGAAGTTAATCCGAAACTGTGGGGCGAACAAACCAGGAGAAGTGAGGTGTGATAAGGAAAGGAGCCTGATCCCCTAATAGACGTGAATTCTGTGTTTGACTTCTTGAGTGTTCAATCTGTGATTGATCTTATATGTGACGGTGTTTCATTATCACCATCATGCCAGTAGACATGAATATATCTGGAAAGAAACGAAGCATTACCCGAAGTTGGGGAACTTCTTTTGTTAAACCCGACACAGCGTGCGGCGTTTGGTTGCATTTAAATGAATCAACTAGCGGTGCTTCCTACAATAGAAATAGAGGACAGAGGTGCCCCCTCAGCGCGTTAAGATTATAAATAGGAAGAGTAGCGCCCCTTTTTACTTTTTAAGAGATTGATACACATTCTTAGTTCGAACTATACAATACTGTCGAGATGGACTTCATGTTTCCAAAGGCCAAGGCATATGAGCCTACGTACAGCTCTGTGGTCGCTGACAGATCAAAAAACCGCAAGTTCGCCACATTCATCGACCTCAACTTGCCGAAGGAGATTGAGAAACACCCGAACCCGATCCCACTCGGCGGTGGATGTCCAGATGAAGGATTCTTCCCAATTGAATCCATTCATATGAATCTCATCAACGAGCCATTCCAGCACTTGAACTACAAGCACCGTGCTCCAGGAACCAATGACGTTGACGTCAATGTCAAAGAACAGCTCCACCAACTTACTGATGCTGATACCGTGCACACTTACCGTTATCCGATGGGTGAAAAGCAAGTGTCTATCCATCAGGGTTTCCAGTACGCTGGACCAAACGGATTTTCACCTTTGGTCGACTTCTCCAAGGAACTGATTACAAGACTGCACAGCCCTGCATATGATGATTATGACATTTTGATGACAAATGGTTCTGGAGACTCGTTATTCAAGGTTTGTGACCTACTCTGTGAAGACGGTGGTTCTATCCTTGTTGAAGAGTTCACATTTACTGTGTTTAACACAACTGCCACTAACTACAACTGTACCAGTGTCCCAGTCAAGTTAAACATTAGAGAGGGCGAAGAGCCAGGTATTGATCCAGAGTACTTGGATGACTTACTCACAAACTGGTCCACTGGTCCGTACAAAAGCTTGAAGAGACCTACTGCGCTCTACACTATTCCAACTGGTCAGAACCCAACTGGTTTAACGCAATCTTTAGTCCTTAGAAAAAAGATCTATGCTCTGGCTGAAAAGCACAACTTTGTTATCATTGAGGATGATCCGTACGGCTATCTGGTTCTTCCAAAGTATGGTACTGAAAACGTTTATCAATCCCCAGACTTCACGATCGAGCAATATGCAAAGTCTCTTGCCCCATCCTATCTGACAATTGACACATCTGGTAGAGTTATCAGACTCGACACATACTCCAAACTGTTCTCCCCTGGTCTGAGATTAGGCTTCGTCACTGTAAACCCGTACTTTTCCTTGAAAATGACGGTACACACCTGTGTCTCCACAAGAGCACCATCTGGTATTTCACAAATTGTTCTCAACAACGTCATTCAACATTGGGGTGGTGTCGACGGATGGCTTAAATGGTCTGCTAAAGTGGCCAAACATTACACTATCAGACGTGATATCTTCCTTGACGAAATCTATGGATCTGAGAGTAACAAGAAGGGACAACTCACAGTTGTTGAGCCAGATGCCGGTATGTTCCTCATTGTTTACTTGAACATTGAGGACAAGGTAAAGAACCCTGTCGATTATGAAAAGATTCTCACTCAAGCCAAGTATAAATACTTGAAGCACGGCGCTGGCGTTGTCTTTGGTAACAGAATGTGCTGTGATCTCTCCTTTGAGTCCACTGCTGCAAAATCGCACTTCATCAGACTCACCATTGCCGCTGCACACACCAATGACATTTTAAAGGAAGGAGTTAAGAGATTCTGTGATGGTACTAATGAGTTCTTTGAAGAATTGAATGCAGGGAAGTATAACGACTTATTAACTTCTGCTTGATCATGATAAACTCATCGGTTGATGTAATCTAGAAACAGTTGATATAGAACCTTAATTCACAAAAGTTCATTTAAAAACATTACTGATACGAGTTGGAAAGATTATACTATAAATCTGAGCCATGAGAGAGCAATAGATAAAAATCATTCCGATCAACAGTATACTGTTCAAACATTACTTGTACATCTCCTCTACTACTCCCTTTCCCTGTTCTTGATAGGACTTCGCGCTTCAGGCATATGTACCCTATGTGCTACCACGTGATAGAATATATTGCCCTAGGTAACATCACAGTCACAGCGCGAAAATCCTCACAGAACTAGACGCACTTACTTTTCCACCTTTTCACGAATGGGGCACGAATTGTGTGTGTGCAATGTAGAAGGGTAAAAATTCGCTGGTTTCGCATTGCGAAGTGTGGTACGGGCCGCACACTCGTCGTGAAAAAGTTAACAAAAGTTCAAGGTGACGAGTCGCTGTGAACTAATACACACATCTGGAAGATCTCAACCAACAAGCAAGTAAGTGGAGAATGGAAGGACACGAAAGATCACTGGATTAAAGGGCAATCTCACTGGCATCTCGGCCGTTATCTCAACCATTTTTTTAATCATGAACATTAGAACTTGAGATTAAGCATCTACAAATATCACCTGAACATACCACGAAAGTTTACACCACTAGCATCAGGCTGTCTGACAACAAGCTCAGGAACCCACGTACCACTATTTTGTCTACATTGATTATGTGTTTAACACTACAGGTGAGACACGTTAAACAAAAAGCTAAACATCCAGTGTGAACCTGTGATCCTACAAACCTTCAGGATTAATTGACACGAAACTAACAACTCTTCTAGAAATGTCCAAGTCTAAGAACCATACCGCTCACAACCAGACCAGAAAGGCTCACCGTAACGGTATCAAGAAGCCACAGACCCACAAGTACCCATCTTTGAAGGGTGTTGACGCTAAGTTCCGTCGTAACCACAAGTATGCTCTTCACGGTACTGCTAAAGCCTTGGCTGCTGCTCGTGCTGAGAAGAAGTAAATTTCTTCTACAACAACAGACAAACACCAAAACTATTTGAACTTTGTATGATTAATTGATGCTAAAACAGATGAACTTTTCTTTTTGGTTGTCAAGACAGTTTTTTTAATATTTTGGGATGTTGAGGCAATCATCTTACACAACGACTTTTGATTTTGGTTCTCACTGCTGAAGTTATTTGTATATCATATAATGGTTTGAAAGAAACGTACAAACGACTGTAGCTTTTATGATCTGTATATATGGCCATGCATTGACACCTTCTGGAGCATTAGATTTTGCCGCCCAAGTTGTCTCGCTCGGAGATTCGGACTTCGGATTTTCCCTTTGTTTACCAATGCGTTTTTGTGTCACATCCTCTCTAGGTCTCTATAAAACCCAATTGCAGGCCACGAATAACGACTGGTTCTTCCCAGTACAAAATTATAGGCTAGAACATCATTGTCCTTTAAGAAATGTCTACAGAGGATGCATCTGACCTTGTGATCCACGACCGGAACGGCGGGGATCAACCCACTTCTACGACAGCACCTACCCCAGCATCCATTGATGATACAGCCCAGGGTGTCAGTGAGGGACTTCGGGAGTTTGCCTTGGAATCACTGAAGCCAAATAATGGGTCTAAACGACTCTATATTAATAACGTTAGTTACTGCACCACTGAGAATGATCTCTACGACTTTGTGAAAGACTTCAACGTTGTTTCTATCTTAATTCCAAGTCACACTGTCAGAGGTTTCAAGAATGCCAAACAAAAATCATTGGGCATAGCTTACATGGATTTCACTACACCAGAAGAGGCTGAGCGTGCTAAAGTTGCTCTCAATGGGAAAGATTTACATAAGCGCGCTCTTAGAATCAAGCCATTCGTGCCATATATTCCCAACAGAGTTGTCCCCAAGGCCGATCACAGGAAGAATATATTCAAAGGGGAGAGTAAGACTTCTCCTACATGTTCCAAGGATGAAGGCTCTGGTTCTGAATCATTACCCACACCTGCTTCCAATGAACTGGCCGAAAACCCTGCCCAATGTTCTTCAAATGAGAGACAGAATGAGACGGATGAGAAAAAAGTTGAAGTGACTGCTCAAGGACCACTGTTATCAGACGATACAATTTTCATTGATCGCCTTTCCCCTAAAGTCAGTGACTCTGATCTTCGTGCTTACTTTGGTAATTATTCACCAACTGAGGTATATATCTTCAAATGTCGTTACAAACAGGGTGCTCGTACTAAGAGTTTCTTCCGTCACCGCCAGTACGTCTCCGCATTGATTACCTTGGGCTCAGAGAACGGTCTCTCTAGTGCGCTCACGGAACTTAAGGGTCAGAAGTTAAAGGGACAGCGTGTGATTCTCAAAGCCTCATACCTTTCCAAAATTGAGGAAGTCAAAAATGCAGCTAAGGCCCAGAATATACAGATGCAAAGAATTGAAAGGGGACCAGCTGCTGTGAGTGCCACGGCTTCGGAGACTTCAGTTGAAGGATGCATTTCTTCAAAAAGTCAAGAGTGTGCATGCTCCAGCCCTCCTTCTCCTTGTGGGTTAGACTATGAATCATCTTGTAAGGGTGACAATAAGTGTAAGAAAGTCGACGATGAGATGGCAATAACTGGTACTTCTTTTGAGCCAGTCAACTGAATTCTTGCCCCTCCCCCCCCCCGTCTTTATAGTTCAGCATTTCCTTGAATCTTTGTCCTACTGCTTCTTTTAAATCATACTGGTCCATACAGTCGGTTCAGAACTAATGCACAAGCTCTTCTAATTAGAACAATGCAGTAAGTGACAAGCCTCCAGCCTGTCACATGAGTCCAAAACGTGGGGAGAACTTCAGATCGTCACCAGGGCTCTTAACAACTTTATTAACACGTAGATTTATGGCAGATGGCTTCGCGAACTTGAATTTCATCTGTACTGAAATATTCTCGTTCCTACTTTTACACAAATATAAATCAATAGAGATGTTCAGGTGTTTTGGAAAAAAGCAGTCACTCCACTAATGCCCGCGACTCAACCTTCTGGTTAGTGGGCCCTGGCGTGAAAAACAATTTGCATCGCACACTGAAAACTTGAAAAAGTGCTTGTACAACAGTCCACTCACTACACACAGGTTAGAAGGAAACCAACCAACCAAATTATCAACAATGGGTATGTCCATCAAAATGATATTCAGGAGTACAGTACGGTGTGAGATCAATAGTGTTATATCAATCAAAATAATCAAAAGGGCACCAAATGGCAACTGAGGCATAACATCATCAGACTCCGATATTGAACATTCACCAACAAGTTTGAAGGGCATGGATCCGATACGTCCAACAACACAATAGCTCAGCTCATGATATGATCAGTCTCATTTGCTTCTTAGATGTTGCAAACTAAGATCTATTAGACTCACTGTTCTCGCTGATCTTCGCTAGCAAATTTAAACCCTATACACAACATAACACTATTTGATTGTTTGCTCCGAACCGTTTTATCCTGTTTCAATTACTCGACACTGAAGAAGCGGAGTACTAACAAATATTTCTATAGGTAGAGTTATTCGTAACCAGAGAAAGGGTGCCGGTTCTATCTTCACCTCTCACACCAGATTGAGACAGGGTGCTGCCAAGCTCAGAACCTTGGACTACGCTGAGCGTCACGGTTACATCCGTGGTGTTGTCAAGCAGATCGTCCACGATGCTGGTCGTGGTGCTCCATTGGCCAAGGTTGTCTTCCGTGACCCATACAAATACAAGTTGCGTGAGGAGACCTTCATCGCCAACGAGGGTGTCTACACTGGTCAGTTCATCTACGCCGGTAAGAAGGCCTCTTTGAACGTCGGTAACATTTTGCCATTGGGTTCCGTTCCAGAGGGTACCATTGTTTCCAACGTTGAGGAGAGACCAGGTGACAGAGGTGCTCTTGGTAGAACCTCCGGTAACTACGTTATCATTATTGGTCACAACCCAGATGAGAACAAGACCAGAGTGAAGCTCCCATCCGGTGCTAAGAAGGTTCTGTCTTCAGATGCCAGAGGTGTTATCGGTGTTGTTGCCGGTGGTGGTCGTGTTGACAAGCCATTGTTGAAGGCTGGTCGTGCCTTCCACAAGTACAAAGTTAAGAGAAACTCTTGGCCAAAGACTCGTGGTGTTGCTATGAACCCAGTTGATCACCCACACGGTGGTGGTAACCATCAGCACATTGGTAAGGCTTCTACCATCTCCAGAGGTGCCGTCCCAGGTCAGAAGGCTGGTCTTATTGCCGCCAGAAGAACCGGTTTGTTGCGTGGTACTCAGAAGACTTCCGACTAAACTTCTTAACATTGTCATGTATGCTGTTAACATCGGTTTGGGGGTTTTTGTTGTTCCGAAAATAAATCATTTATAATGTACTGTTAGTCATCTAAACATATTGTAGCTGTTAATTCTTATTTTGTCCCATTAGTATTGCATTCTCAAGTACGAGTTTTATCATCTGTAAGTCTATACAGCTTTGATTCCTTTCCACGAACTAGATCGCAGTGGCTTCTCCATTCTCATCAGTCAATGGCAAATACTGACCCCTGCTAGATCTATTAAATAGAGAATCCAATTTATCACCTTTATATAACGTAGCTGCAAGCAAAACAATGTTAAAGACGGCCATAACGATGAATGGACCTCCCGCCCATATATCTGCTGTGTAACCACCAACCTTGGAGATAATGAGAATTCCCAAACCACCACAGAATCCAAAGACTCCAGATATGGATCCATTATGCAAACGCTTCTTGTCAGTAGCAAGAGACATGGATATTATAATGCTACCAATCATAGAAATTCCAAAAATAATGCTAAAGATATAAGCAAATGCAGATGTTGGACACCCCATAAATGCATAACCAAGGGAAGCAACAAGACCACAGACAGTAGTGATAACAAACGAAATCTTACGGCCATAGGTATCAGCTAGATGCCCAAATATTGGAGCAAAAATTAATGATACTGTATGTATGATACCAGTAAGTATAGCGGCTTGAACGTATGCCTCTCTGCAAGAGCGTCTATCTGTGGCATCACATTTACCACTTTTCAAGTAGTAGCTATTGACGTAGAGTGGGATAAAGACAGATATGCAAACTGTAGTGGAACGAGCAACAAAAGAACCCAAGTATGCCAGTGCAATTTTTTTGTTCTTTGCTTCCGCAAAACCAAGTCTCAGCAACTCAATGTATGATCTTTGATAATTAGTATAGTGCTCCCCCTCATCAAATTCCTCAAATACATCATCGTATGGAGACAAATATCTTGATAAGAATGGGAATCTCGTGGTCTTAGGACAGAAAAGGCCATAAGCCAAAAACAGAGAGCATATAATAGCAATTGAACCAATAATATAATATGAGTGCTTTAGTGCCTGTGCTGGTGGTTCAACTGCTCCAAACTTGTTAGGTAATGGGAGATAAAATGATGCCGCAAACACCGCACCACTCCCCGAGGCAATTCCAATAACAGAAGTAAGTTTTCCATTTCTCTTGGGTGGAGAATTTTCACCCTCTGTTCCTTGGGAGTCAGCGGAAGCATCATCGGGTGTGTCTTGTTCATTGTTGAGGTACTCATTATCAGCAATGACAGGGTCTGATCTCCACCTCAAAAGAGAGCTGAGTTCGAATCCAGAGGAGCTCATTTCAGCAAGCATTGCTGTCATCATAGAAGCAGATGCAGTAGCCCCCACGGCAAAGAACATTCTCATCAGTAACAGATCTGGATAAACATTCTTAGCAGTTGTGTAAAGAATGATACACACACCCAAAAGCAGAACACCAAAGACATTAATGTACTTCGCACCTACCTTGTCACTTAATGCACCAAGAAATGGAGAAATGGACATTGATACCAGTTCATCTACAAACCCTAATGTTCCGATATAATCACCAATCTTTGTAGATATTCCCAAAACATCTGTGAGGAAGAACGATTGCGTGGAGCTCATGAACACCACGAAGGAAATGGTGCAGAAGCAAGCAAAAGTAAATGCCACAAAGTTCAGCTTGGTGTAGGGTTTTGAGAACGCCATCTTTACAAGCGCTCCGTTTGTAATATCGGATGTGAATGTCGATTACAATTGATGTAATACTGTGAAGCATTATATATGGTTGATGCTGTGAGAAATGATCGGTTCTATCTATATTGTTAGGCTTAGGGGTGTTTATCCCCGTTATCGGGGAGGAACCGTTAAGTCCGCAAAATCGGGTTTTACCCGTAACCACGGTAACCTTGTTTAAGAATCAACCTGAACACCAGTTCCCCCGGTCACGTAAACAAAACAAAAAACAATCAACAAATACAAAGACACGCTCACGCGCTCATTTCTAACCTTCAATCAAACACTTTCTCACCAGAGCGGCTAGTGAGCATGCACGTTGAAGAACTTATAATTGACGGCTTTAAGTCGTATGCCACTAGAACAGTTATCTCAGGCTGGGATCCGCAATTTAACGCTATCACAGGTCTCAACGGTTCAGGTAAATCAAACATCCTCGATGCCATCTGCTTCGTTCTGGGTATCTCTTCCATGACTACTGTGAGAGCCTCCAATTTACAGGATTTGATTTATAAGAGAGGTCAGGCCGGTGTTACAAAGGCCTCAGTTACTATTGTTTTTGATAATTCTGACACCACCAAATCCCCAATCGGATTTGAGTCACTCCCTAAGATTTCAGTGACCAGGCAAATTATACTGGGTGGTACTTCCAAATATTTAATCAACGGTCACAGAGCACAGCAGCAAGCTGTATTGCACTTATTTCAATCCATACAGTTGAATATCAACAACCCAAACTTTTTGATTATGCAAGGTAAGATTACGAAAGTTTTGAACATGAAACCATCTGAGATTTTATCATTGATCGAAGAAGCTGCTGGTACAAAAATGTTCGAGGACCGAAAAGACAAGGCCGAAAAGACTATGGCCAAGAAAGAAACCAAACTTCACGAAATCAGAGCTTTATTGGCTGAAGAGATTGAACCAAAGCTTGAAAAGTTGAGAAGTGAGAAGAGAACTTTCCTAGAGTTCCAACAAACACAATCCGATTTGGAAAAATTGTCCCGCGTTGTAAATGCGCATGATTTCAGTTATTATTCTACTAAATTTTACAAACTTGAGGAACAATACAGTAATCAAAAACGCGTCTTGGAGAACTCTTCTACTGAAGTCGAGAGATTGACGAACGAGATCACACATTTGACAGAAGACTTAGAGAGGATCAAACAACAGAAACAACAATACTCTAGCAAAGGGAATAAACTTAAAGACTTGGAATCAAAGCACAATGAAATCTCTAAGGCCCTTACAAGGTTGGAAACTTCAAAATCTCTAAAAATTGAAAATTTGCGTGACGAAGAGGATAACAAAGGGCGCTTGTTAACACAGATTCAGAACCTTGAAAATACTATTCAGCAGAAATTAGCATCCTACCAGAAGCTGGAATCACAATACAACAATGCAAAGGTTCATCTTACTGACCTCAAATCCCGGCACTCAAAAAAGGAGGAGTTACTTTCCACCTTGACTACTGGTATCTCTTCGAAGGGTCAGTCCGGTGGTGGTTATGCCGCTCAGCTACAAGAGGAGAAGGCAAGACTCTCTGAAACTAATGTTGCAATTGAACAACACAAGCTTAGAGCACATCATCTCCTTCAAGACAACAAGGCCAGTGAACCGAAGCTTGCCAAAGCTAAACAAGAGTACGATGTCTTTATTCAAGAACTAGACGGATTGAAACAAAAAAAGCAGAAACTTGAACAACAACTTGACAGCTTTGGATTCAATCCCAAGACTAGCAAAGAGATGAAAAACAGAGAAGCACAGTTAAACAGAGAGCTTCATAAGATCACAGGTGATGTTAACTACCTGAAACGTAAGGTTGCAAACTTGGAATTCACATACACAAGGCCCTCTTCTAATTTCAACCCAGCTTCTGTCAAAGGTGTTGTTGCTCAATTGTTCAACATTCCAAAAGAGAAAATGGATTCGGCTACTGCCCTTGAAGTAGCAGCCGGTGGTCGTTTATACAACGTTGTGGTTGATACCGAAGTTTCAGGTGCTCAGCTCTTGGAAAAGGGTCAGTTAAGAAGACGTGTTACTATTATCCCATTGAACAAGATCTCAGCTTGGACATTATCCCAAAAGCAAATTGATTTGGCTAAGGAGATTTGCCCTGGAAAGGTGGAGCTCGCCTTGAACTTGATAGGTTATGAGCATGAAGTTGCCAAGGCCATGGAGTTCATCTTCGGTTCCAGATTGGTTTGCCAGGATGCTGAGACCGCTAAGCAGGTAACTTTCCACCCACAAGTTCGGGCAAGAAGTGTCACCCTTCAAGGTGACGTTTACGATCCAGAAGGTACATTATCGGGTGGTAGCAGAAGAAATAATGGTTCTGTATTAGTGAATATTCAGGAATACAACAGCCTGAATGCACAGATGGAATCCATCCAGAACGAGTTAAGAGATATTCATGATAATATGAGACAACAAGACAAACTTTCACAGCATACTAAATCAATACAACAGGAGCTCAATTTGACTTTGCATCGAATTCAGTTAGCTGAGAAGAACTTGCAGAGCAACGTCGCTTCTCAGCTTCTTTATAAATATAAAGCCAACCAAGAGGAAATTCAGAACTTAGAGCAGTCTGTTATTGAGAAAAAAGGACAACTCCGTACTATTATGGCTGAGATTTCTAAGGTTGAGAACGATATGGATGAGTTTAATAATAACAAGGGCTCCAAATTGAAGGAACTCGAAAAAGAAGTCAAGGTTCTTGCTGTTGAGATTGAATCTATGTCGGCTCGTCTTGAACAAACTGAAGACGCTTTCCAATCTTCTCAGGTTGAAATCGAGCAACTGAACACGGAGTTACAAGGTTCTAAAGACTCTATTTCAGATATTGATGCTTCTATCAAAGAATTGAACCAGCAGTCCAAGGTTATTGAAAAAGAGCTTCTGGAGCAAACAAGCGTATTTGAATCGATCAACAGTCAACTCCAGTCTGAAAAGGATAATCAGTTGGGTCTTGATGAGGAATTCCGTGAATTAAACAAAGCATTGAAAGTTAAAAACCAGCAAGTAAACGATATCAAACTGAACTCTCAGAAGCTGGTACATGAGGTAGAGAAGCTTGAGTTCAACACTAATTCTTTGAAGTCTCGATTGCATGATCTTGTTGCGGAGAACAGCTGGTTGTCAGATGAGAATATGATTAACGGCGTTATTCGTGAATATCCAAATGTTGACATAGAAGATTTGAAGCAACAAATTGCACATATGCAAGAAAGATTCCAGACCATGAAGAGAAAGGTGAATTCTAACATCATGAGTATGATTGACAACGTCGAGAAGAAGGAAAGTTCCTTGAAACAAATGATCAAAACCATTGAAAAAGACAAGTCTAAAATTGAGGAGACAATTGTTACTTTGAATGAGTATAAGAGAGATACATTGATAAAGACATGGGAGAAGGTGAGTACCGACTTTGGTCAGATCTTTGGAGATTTGTTACCGAATTCCTTCTCCAAGCTTGAACCACCTGAGAGCAAGGATATAACAGAGGGTCTTGAAGTAAAGGTGAGACTTGGTAAGGTTTGGAAGGAAAGTTTGGTGGAGTTGTCTGGTGGTCAAAGATCCCTCATTGCGTTGTCCTTGATTCTTGCTTTATTGCAATTCAAGCCAGCTCCTATGTACATTTTGGATGAAGTTGACGCTGCATTGGATTTGTCTCATACTCAGAACATCGGCCATTTGATTAAGACGAGATTTAAAGGATCTCAGTTTATCATTGTGTCCTTAAAAGAAGGTATGTTCACGAATGCCAACAGAATTTTCAGGACCAGATTTCAAAACGGTACTTCTGTTGTTAGTGTGATGTGACTCCATGTCATGAGTATACAGTGGTAATATATATTTTAGGAGGTTATGATATACATTTCGGTTAATATTGTTTTGATGTACATGTTTATTCATATCGACCTTCTCTTCAGAACCTCCTTCCGTCTTGATTATCACTTGAGCATTCAATGTACACCCGGACATCTCAAATTAACATCTAAACACCACAAGTGTCTTAAATTATAACACTATAGCCTTATAATATTCCAGATTGAATTAATATATTTGTACCCAAACCTACTAACTGATATTGAACTTCACAAACACATTTTATTACAAAAATTTATTAATTTATTAATTTAAAGTAATTAAATTTCCTTTGATAGTTTTTTTGGAATTTTAGAAATAACTCAAAATTCCTTTTTGCGACTTTACTACTGTATGATAGAAACTAATTCTTTATTTTGTTAGAGTAAACGATTAAACAATTTAGATAATTAGACATCCTTCTAGAAACTTTAAACTAAAACCTCAAAATATTGATAAATCAGCACTGGAAGAAAGTGTGTAATATTCATACACACCGCCCATATTACCTATGTAAATGTGGCTAGTGAGCTCATCGCAGTGCGGCTGGTGAGAATCTGTTTTTCTTTAAAAAAAATTGCAAGTAAATCTCTTCACTTCTGCTAAATCCCCTTCATTCACAGATCAAAAACCACCATGGCCGGCTCTCAACTTAAACAGCTCAAGGCTGCTCTTAAAGAGAATGGCCTTACTGGTCAGACAAATGTCAAACACAAGAAGGGTTCCAAAAAGGCCCCTTCAGATACTAGAAGAGACGACAAACAGCAGGTGATTGAACGCATCAGAGAACAGTTCAACCCTTTTGAGATCAAGGTTAACAAACAAAAGCGTGACATCGACCAACGTACTACTAAAGGTGCCCAGGGTAGACCAGGAATTTCAAAACAAATAGGAGAGGATCAAAGAAAAGCTGCATATGAGGCCAAAAAAGCAGCTAAGAACAAGACTTCTGTCTTGAGAGATAGACGTTTCGGTGAGTCTAATTCTTCTCTGACGCCGGAGCAGAAGATGCTTGAGCGTTTCACTAAAGAAAGACAGATGCAATCAAAGACTTCTATGTTTTCACTTGAGGATGATGACGATGAAAATGTCTTTGGTGCTGATGATGGTATGGGCCTTACTCATTTTGGAAAATCTCTAGCTGATGACTTCGAGGTCGATGAAGATTTGAAGAATAACAGCGATGGGGGTGATGATGGTGATGACTTTTTGAAGCCAAAGAAGCGTTCTTTAGCTGATGATGTTGATGTTTCTTTGGAGGAGCAAGAGGCTGCACCACAGAGAAAGAAGACTAAAGCAGAAGTAATGAAAGAGGTCATTTCCAAGTCAAAACACCACAAGCAACAGCGTCAATTGATCCAGGAACAGGTTGAAGATAATATTATGGACTTGGATGAAGAGTTTGATGACGTTATGTCTGATTTAAGATCTATCCCAAAGCCAAAGAAATCAGCATTTGGTGAACCAACACCCGATATTGGTATGGCAAATTATAACCAAGTAGTCAAAGAATTGGCATTAGAGAGACGTGCGGCTCCAGCTGATAGAACCAAGACCGATGAGGAATTGAGAAAGGAAAGGGCTGATAAGATGAGAGAATTGGAAGAGGCTAGACTTAGACGTATGGAGGCTATGGATAATCAAGATGACGGGCCAAAGGAAGCTGATGATTTGGGTAACGCTTTTTGGGTCCAAGGAAGTGATGATGAGGCGGGAGGATTTGCCGTTGGATCTGAAGTTGAAGAAGTCAGTGATGGGAATGACGAGGGAGACCATGATGATGACGGTGAGGAAGGTGGAAAAACGACCAAAACTAAGGTCGTCACGTGCCCAAGTTCTCATCCATCATGGCTGGCAATTCTGCAAGATGTTCCATTCGAGAAGACAGTTAGAGAAGCCGATAAGATCATTAAGAATTTTGCTCCGCACCTGCAAATAGGCAATAAGCAGAAACTTGCGACATTTACCCGTGTCCTATTCCAACACATTCTTTACATATCCGAGGTCGAAGAACTTATTAGTGATCCAGACTTTAAAGAAGTGCAAGAAGGTTTGATCTCTACAGTGAAAAAATTATCTGAAAAATACAACAATGACTTGACAGAAGCATTAAGAGATAAAATTCAAGAGATTCATGAACGTATTGCGGATTCAGTTGCTGGCGAAGAAGATGTTGACTTTCCAATGGTGTCTGACCTTACGTTTTTTGCTGTTGTTGGTCGCTTATATTCAACTTCCGACCACTACCATTTGGTTATTACACCTGCATCAATTGTGATGGGAGAGGCCTTGGAGCAAGTAAAATATGACTCATTACATAAACTCATGGCTGGTATCTTCATCTCTCAAACCTTCCTCACATACCAAAGAATCTCCAAGAGATATATCCCCGAAGTCACGTTTTTCCTCCAAAAGGCTCTTATGAGTATAACACCAGTTGAAATCAATCATGAAAATGTTGTCGTTACTGCAGATTCCAAGTTCCCACTTCCTAAGGTGTTGTCTACATCACCATCAACTCTGCACATCTCTGATATGGAACGTCAACAAGATGATGAGGATGCGTACAAGACGGCCTTGTTCTTACAGATTTTGACAGCTGTTGAACTTGCATTGGATACATGGAAGGATAAGAGTGCCCTGATGGAGATTTTTTCTCCATTTATTGTAATTTTGAAGAAATTGCAAGAGCAATATCCAGCATGGAAATGCATCTCCTCTTTGGTGCTCAAGTTCTCTAGATTACTGAAGTTTGCCATGGATGAGCGTAAGCCATTAACGTTGCAACACCACAAGAAGCTTTCTATTGCCTCGTATGCTCCGAAGTACGAGGAGAATTTCAACCCAGAGAAGAAGTCATACGACGAAGACAGACAGAGATCGGAGATCAACAAGATGAAGGCACTGATCAAGCAGGAGCGTAAGATAGCCATCAAGGAGCTCAGAAAGGACACTAGGTTCGAAGCCAGACAACAGATCAAAGAGAAAAAGCAGAGTTATGCCGATTATCACTCCAAGATGTCGAGAATTCTCAACACGATCAATACAGTGGAGGGTGCCGAAAAGAACGAATACGAAAGGGAGAAGAAGTTGCGCAAGGGAAAGAAGTGATCCTTTGCATCGACTGGATGTTTACAAATCTCATAATACAGCCTTACTGGAATTCTATATATACTATTTCCAGACAATTACGCTTGCAAGCTGTAGTGTATGCCCCTGGTATGGTTTTAGTTTAGAAGGGATGAACTGTCCTCTGTAATAGCTTTTCGCAGAAAGTTAACAGGTTATGAAAATTACCATACTTATATAGACATTGAATCTCTAAACATGATAAAACAGAATAGGTGACCGCAAGTTCTGCAGAGAGTCATTAATAGACTTCTAGGATGTAGCGGGAAGTCTCTTTCATCTCTTCGACCTCTTTTGAAGCATTAATCTCAACGCCTCTTTCTTTGGCCTCTGTGGCAACAATATCTTCCAAAGCTGCAGTGATATCCGGGACCGGCCAAACAGGACCACACAAATAGAAGGAACCATTTTTCTTTATAATAGCCTCCTTTAATTCCGGCAAAGTCTGTCTGATGCGGTCCTGGATGTAGATTTTCTCCGGTTGATCTCTGGAGAAAGCCGCACCAATGTGAGTGATCACACCAGCAGCCTTATAAGCTTCCCATAGTTCACCGTACAAGTACTCTTCCTTTCTGTGTCTTGCACCAAGGTACAAGTAGATCTCACCAATCTCCATACCCTGAGATTTTTGCCAGACCTTCTCTTCAACGAAGGCTTTGAATGGAGCAAGACCGGTACCCAAACCAGACATCACAACAGGCTGAGTAGATAATGGTGGAAGCTTCATAACAGATGGTTTAACGGAGACAACCAACTCAGTACCGATAGATAGCTCAGATAAATATCTGGAACATTGACCGAATCTCTTACGCTTTCTGGCATCAGTCCAGTCAACAACCACAATAAGTAAGTGAACGGCATTTGGATGCATCTTCTGAGAGGAGGCGATGGAGTATTCTCTTCTCTTCAACGGTGGAATCAAAGAAACCAACTCCTGCAATGATGGTCTGGCAGATGGGAAGATTTCAAAGATGTCAGAATAACTGTAGAACTCAACATCCTGGTACTTCTTCAGTTCATCTGCACCTTCAGCAGAACCCAGAACTTCCAATTTTTTCTTCTCCTTTTCATTACTGGCAAATGGAGCCAACGACTCGTAGAACCGTTTACCTGGTTTTCCCAAGATGTCCAAGTTATCAGTAAATGCTTGGAAGACTGTGCGGACCTCAATGAGATCGGTGTTGTCTTTATTTGGAACCTGAACCAAAGTATTAACGTCCAAACCGTAGATATTCAAGAACCTGGAAACCTCATCGGAATTGTTCTTACCGTGGACACCCAATGCCTCACCAATTTCATAGGTTAAACCGGTACCAGTGACATCAAACTCAATGTGGAAAATATTTCTAGAATAATCAGATGGAGTTACACGACGGTTCTCTTGGACCTTTACAACAAAATTACGTACAGGCAGATCTGGTCTCAAAGAGTTGGTAGTATTGAAGGACTCCTGGAAGGCGAATTTCTTAACCGTTTCAGTATAAGAGGAGGCTTGTGGAACTTCAACATTTGGTACAGATCTTGGGTTGGCTTCAAAGGAAGACTCAGTTGGGAAAACGGGTAAAGTAGCCTCATTCTCTTCTAAAGGCAGATCAGCCCACTTGGAGTCAATTTCAATCTCTTTGATGCCCTTAGCAAATACAGTTTCCTCAACGATTCTGGTAACAACAGCTGCCAGTAGTTCAATATCAGAACCAGAAGATTGCCAAATCTTTCGGACAATATCATCCACAGTCAATGATGGTACAGCATACTTCCAGAAAACTGCCTGGAAAGCAATGACACCAGTACTACCTTTAGCTTCATCAAGTTCACCAATAGTAGTTAAGTCTAAAACAACGAATTTGTTACCGTTTTTGGCAATATTACGACGGAACTGAACTGGGAGGGACTCGGAAAACTCTTTCAGATCTTGTGGAAGATCTTGTTGGGCCAAAATGAGGACACCATCAGATTTCACAGTTTTGAGGACGTTAAATTTCTGCAAGATGGTCTTGTCGTCGACAAGAACGACAGAGGCGGAATCAATCGAACCCACAGTAGGTGTAGATGGGGTAGCAGACACTTGGGCCTGGTAAATACCACCAGCTACCTCATTGTCAAACTTAGTTTTGTACTTGAGGTTCAAGTCAGAGTCCAGGGAATAGGCATGTGCAATTTTTGAAGCAACATTGATGTATTTGGAGTTGTCCATGTGCCAAAAGATGGAGTTACCTGAAGACACCTGGATTGATTCGTGCTCTGGGATTACAACAAAGGAGTTGACAATCTGACGAACAGCAATGGCAGACCAGACAAAAGTTGGAGAATAGATGAACTCAGAAACTTTGATCTTTTGAGCTAAGCCACAAAAGAAAACTGATGCATTGACATTTCCCTTCAAAAGTGAGGACTTACTGTCCAAAGATTGACCAATAACAGTGAGAGTCCGGGTAGACCCTGGGATAGCAGCAACAAAAGACTTGGTATCAAAAGGTAACGGTATTCTCACTGCAATGACTCCAACCTTTAACTCAACGAGCTTAGAAACCTCCTGACCAAATATCTCAGATTCAACAGAGCCATAGACAACAAAAACGTTGGTGGCATCCTTAGAACCATAATATTCAAATGGCTTGTAGTTGGTACCCAAGACAGAGTTCAAGGTTGACAGTGCCGCACAGGGTCTCTCCAGAGCAGGAATAGTATTCCAGACTGGAACAGATGATTTCAACTTATTATAAACGGAGTTCAGTTCTTCCTGAGTAGAGACATTGGAAGATCTTATCGACTCTCTAATGTAAGTTGGACCATCGTATAAGTTCAAAGAACTCTGCAAGTTGGAGTATACAAGAGAAAGGAGGGCCATATGTTGGGATTCCTTTGGAGATAATGGTGTGAATACGGCAAGGTTCAGGGAGTTCGCAAAGTTGAGGGGCGTTACATAGTTGGAGACCAGAGAACCTGAATCATTGTCATAATCTAGGGCGGAGACATGGAAGGACAGTTTGGAAGACACATCTGAGGTTTTCAGAGTTGGTTCAAAGAAAGGCAATGAAGCACCAGCAGTGACCACGGGGATAATTTCAGAGTCTTTGTTGGAAGAAAGGTATCCCAGAATGACAGAGGATGCACCTGATCTGACTTCAAAGTTCGAGACGTGGGGAACAATTCCCGCACCGTTAATTCTGCGGAGAGAGGACCAAAGCTTTAGAGTAGCATCTAACGCATTGTCCTGACCCAGTGACTTGTAGGTAAAGATACGTGGTACGACAGCGTATATGGCTGAGGAAGCGAGGTTATTGGCGGTGGTGTAGACCGTACCTTTAAGAGAATGAGGATCTTTTGGCAGTCCAAATGGGTAGACAATGGACGAACCAGCTAGGTTTGATACAGCAGGGGAGCTGCTGTTAACAGACTCGGAAACGGAGAGGCCCATGTATAATTCAAATCAATGACTTGTAGTGTTTGAAAAGTTTCGTGTTGAAAATAATGTAGAATACTGAAATAAATGTTCATTGAATAAAAAACCGTACATGTCGAAGAACATTGGAGCCACACCAGCCACAGCTGGCTAGAGATCGCGCCAAAATGACGCCTCCACAGCCACTGGCGAAATATATTAATTTTGATGTTGCACATACACACGTGATTTTATCCAATAAAGCACTAGCCACGAATCACCTAATTAGGCCGTGGCTGATAAGCTGGTGGCACAGCTATTGTTTTCGCGGGGAGAGTGGGCTGGGGAGAAGGGGACGCTTATACCATAAGCTTATCATCATAGGCCTCTCTTTGACCACCGCATTAGACGACACTTCATTATCGTCTTATTAAACTGCGATGGTGATAATATCGCTGGATGAATCGGAAGTAGAACTTCATATGGCGCTTAGAGAATTGAGGCTCTCTATCATTGGTGATGAAGATGAGAAGCTAGCATTGCTCCATTCTGATAATCTTGACACCATTTTCCAGTTGACAGACCAGTGTGTGTCGGGCCAACGTGACAACTCAACTGCACTCGAACATATCCTTATTATATTGTATTCTCTTTCGACACTTCCTGATTCTCTTGAAAAGCTTGTACACAACTATAATCTTCTTACTGTTCTTATCCGCGTGGCAAACAAGCACAAGGATGACAACGGCATATTAGTTAACGTTCTAAACATTCTTTCGAACGTACTCTCAACTAGAAAAGATTACAATTTGAAACTCACCTCTGCTGATGGTCTTTTGTTCCACAACCTGATATATCATAAGTTGAATGACCAGACTGCCAATGATCGTACATGGATTACCAGAGAGAACCGTGTTCTACTCAGCATTTTCAGATTGATCCCGCATTTAAATCCAACTGAGTTAAAACTGTTTATTCCACCCACATTAAGGATTCTGGAGATTGTTCTTTATAGGCCTTTGAACTCTCTGATGGAAAGGTACAGCACCAATACTATTTACACAGAATGTTTTGATCAAGTTTTCGTTCCGTTACCACCAAAGATGATACTCTTTGCCAGTTTTACATGCCCATTGCTGTTTTCTTTGGCGCACATGCTATACCACGGATCTGATTCATTGATGAAACCAGGGCGAACATTGACTATTCCAGAAAGTTTCAGCAAAATTGATAGTGTTCTGGACAAGAATCACTACTTTGTGATTAGTTCGCTTCTCAAGGCACAGGATCCAGAATTGAAATTGGCGGCTATTAACGTACTTGTAAACTATTCACAGTGCTCAGACCTTACAGAGTCACAAAAAGCTACAAATGTAAAAAAACTTTTACCATACCTGGTTCAGTTGATAAACTTGGAGGATTCTAATAACTTGACAGTTTACAAAAGTGATTTGAATTTGTCTAGAAAGTTGAATCCATTGAATATTCTTTCCAATTTGTCATTGCATTTTGAATTTGTTAACGACTTTTTGTTGAACTGCAACATAATTGTGAAGTTTTGTGAGTCTGTGAGCAAATTAAGTAAGATTCCATTGGATGCTTTGTCCTTTTCTAAGATGGATAATTTATGTTATGTCTTCCTGATTCTCAGTTCATTAACTGCTACAAAGGAAGCTAACAGAAGTGCCATTTTATCTGATGATTTGACTAATACAATTGAAAAAGTGTTGGAGTACCACCTGGAACAGTTGAAAAAGTTTATTACAAAGACTGAAGATTACATCGCTGAAGACTTGCTGGTAACATCCAATCATTTGGCCATTGGTGCATGCTATTTACTTCGTTCATTCTCAAGAAGTATAGCTACACTACGTACACATTTGAATGAAAGAAAAACCATTAAATACTTGCTTGATACTATTTCTATTCCAGAGGATGATTTGATAACTGCTTGTCAAGGCAATCGTGAGTTACTTGATGCTGAATTGTTGCTCAAGACTGTGACTCTGGCGGTCGTTTCCAATGTCGTTTTAGATTTCAGCCCATTGAGAAAGAATTTGTTGCAAGGTGGACTTGTTGAAATTATTGCACAGTTGCTGCATGATACGGAGAACGTGAATATCTTGCTGACCTCACTTTGGGTTTTAAGGCATATAATTTATAATGAGAAAGTGGATGCTCGTGTGAGATATTTGAGACCAATTGGTCTTTCGAAGATCATTGAATTTTGTAACCACGAGGATGCACAGATTCAGGAGATGGCTTTCAATGTTTTGAGAAATCTGACTACCAACTCCAAAACCCATGTTATGCAGTTATTGAATTTCTTTGATGACAGTGATGGCCAAGTGGCGGATGAAGAGAGGAAGCAAAGCTGGTTAAACTTTTTAAAGACAAAGCTTGAATCTCAGTCTATGTATGTTGAAGAGAGTTATCAGATATTAGAAACTATTGTTTATGTTGTTGTTCACATTGCCACTATCGACGAGTCGTGCCGTGATTTGATTGTGCGCAATGCGGGGCTGATGGCCACACTTCGTGAGTTGATGTCGCACTGCCCTAGCCATGATGTGAAGATGGCATGTATTTGGGTTGTTATTAATTTGACATGGGTTGAGAACATTCAACGAAGTGGTGAGCGTGCATATGTAATTGGCATGGGTGTTGAAGATACTTCTGATGTTCGTGATTACGAGGGGGATGCTATTGCTGAGCGAGGTGGTAGCTCTATCACGACGATGAACAGATTGAGAGATCTCCGTTCGATAAGATCACAGTCGCAGCTGAGCAACAGTAACAACACTACATCTCTGGAAGGGGAGGGGGGTTCTGCATATGCATATTCGAGAGTAAGAGAGTTAAGTGAATTGGGATTTCCTTTGGCGTTGGGGGAGTTGTTGAACAATGTTGACAACTTGGATCTTAACGAGCGTATCAAGGTTGCTTTGAGTAATTTTGGCTCTAGACCTTGACAATAAAGACCTTTATATTTTAGATATGAATTGATTGTATCAACTGTACATTTCTTTTTGGGTTGTAGGCTGCTATATGCCCGGTGTGTGTGTGTGTGTGTGTGTGCAGAAAAATCGGTAGTGCCCGGTTCAATTCGCGTACTGTCTACCCATCAAGTTTCAAAAAAGGCACCCTCGTTTAGGTTGGGCTTCTGAAGAACTTGTCAACTTTTTATTGAACAGTGTATCTGTGATATGACTGAATACGACTATACTTCATGGGGCATCGGTGTTTCGACGCTGCTTGTTCTTTCGACTGTGCTATTACTGTCCAGCAGGCAGAGGGCACAGAAGAGCCCAGTGGCCAAGAAGGAAAGAAAAAGGCTGACGTTTATTGAGCGAGTTGAGCTGACGCTGAAGGAGGTTAGCGACAGCTTGGGGAAGAGACTTGAGCCAGGAATTGAGGATTACTACGAGGGATACGAGCAGATGAAGGTCGATGACAAGTGTTACAAGTTCAATTACTACCAGGAGGAGCTTCTCAAGGAACTCATCAAGCTTGATGGGGTCGAGCTGAGTGAGATGAGTGATGCGGAAAAGAAGGCCGATTTGAAAGCGCGCAGAAAGGAGTTGATCAAGCACATCCAAGGTGTGATAAAAGGTCTTGATGCGTTCAAAAGACACCACCCGGAGCTCCAAGAGAACTGAGATGTGGTTTCCTCGAGCAGGGGTAAAAGTAGTTGTTTGCATTTGTTTAGAAATTAGAAGCTTATTTTTTTTATTTTTCATCACCTCGTCAGTGTGGAGACAACACATAAGGGTCCGACCACCCGCAAACCCCGGCACAAATATCCCGACGGGCGCGCGCGAAATAGTGTTCCAAATAGCTGGGCACGGCTGCATTACTCCGTTGAGGCCCAGAACTACACCTCTGTGGATCCAAATGCGATTGCTACGCTTTATTTGAGAGCAAGACCCGGAGGATAAGCAACCATGTACAGAATTACAGAACCGGAGAGACATAAGGGGTAATACGGACGGTGCTTAGGAGGCGAAAGAACAGCGTACTTTAGAGTGGCTGTGCATCAACGTGTACCGGCCTTATCTTCTTTACGTACACACACTGGCGTACACACACACTGGCGTACACACACACGCACTCTTAGGTATTTGGAATGGCGTTATTGTTTGTAGTAAACCTGTCACATTTTCGCGCAGGTATTAACTGTGTATTGCTGGGCAATCATGCTTGATACCTGAGGGTGCGTGTGTGTGTGTGTATTGCGAGCTATTACGAGGGCACCAGGTCACTCGGGCTCCCATGTTTCCGTTTAGTTTTCCATTTTAGCTGCTCTGTATCCCGGAATTCGGCCCTGCGCCTGTGATCTTTTGTCTTTTTTTGCCATACTTCTGGAAGTGAGCACCCGCGTGATAACCTTTTTTTTTTGATTTGTATACAAATCTTAAAAAAGAAAAAAAAGCTGAACCATAACAACAGGGAAAAAGGAAAACACCGCGCGGCTATGACACCCATGGGCCCTCCATCCCATGTTCAAGCGCCCATATAAATAGTGCTTTCCGCCCCATCTGTCTATCATGTTGCAAAAGTAGTGATGTTAAAGGATTTTGGTTCTTTGACGATTGATTCGCTGAATTACACACATACACACTCGGGACACAACACACACGTTTTTGAGAAATGCACTCAGACGACGAGTCCATCAATTCATACGACAACAACGTCAACCCCCAGGCCTATGTGCCGGACAACCAGGATGCGCAGTCTGCGCTCTCGGAACAACTCTCCAGGGTCGCAACATCGAACAACAACATTCGTCTTGTGCCCACCGAGACGGCAAAGTCCCTCCAGGAGATGGGCGTTGAGTCTCACCCACCACTCCCCGATGTGAATGCCCCACAGAACGTCAAGAATGCCATCTTTCCAGAGGAATACACCTTGGAGACACCCACCGGTCTCGTCCCTGTAGCAACTTTGCAGAACTTGGGAAGAACAACGTCTAGAAGTGCCCAGCTTATCAGAACACACACAAACCGTTCTGCTTCGGCCGCCGGACATGACCTCATGGACGACGACGACTCCTCTGCTACTGCAAACAACGAGAAGAACAACGAGGCTGAGACTGAGTTGGATCCAGAAATTGAGTTTGTCACTTTTGTCACAAACGACCCGGACAACCCGCATAACTGGCCGGCATGGGTGAGATGGGTATATACCATCAACTTGTCCATTTTGGTTATTGCTGTCGCCTTCGGTTCCTCCTGTGTCACTGGTGGCTTGGGTTTGATTAATGATAAGTATCATGTCTCCACAGAAGTCTCCACTTTGACATGTTCACTCATGGTTTTGGGATTTTCCTTGGGCCCATTGCTTTGGTCCCCATTGTCTGAACAAATTGGAAGACAACCAGTCTACTTTATCTCCCTTGCTCTTTATGTTATATTCAATATCCCATGTGCATTGGCCAAGAACATTGGTACTTTGCTCGTGTGCAGATTCCTCTGCGGTGTATGGGCTTCCTCAGGCCTCTCCCTTGTTGGTGGTTCTATTGCTGATATGTTCCCAACAGAGACCAGAGGTGAGGCTATCGCTTACTTTGCCTTTGCCCCATACTGCGGCCCAGTCTTTGGCCCACTGATTTGTGGTTGGATTAACATTAAGACTGACAGATTGGATCTTATTTTTTGGGTTAACATGGGTTTCGCTGGTATCATGTGGATTACTGCCACTTTGGTCCCTGAGACTTATGCCCCAGTAATTTTGAAGAAGAGAGCTAAGAAGTTGAGAAAGGAAACTGGTAATCCAAAGATTATGACAGAACAGGAGGCTCAGGGTATGTCTTTGAAGGAGCTCGTTATGTCTTGTCTTGTTAGACCATTGTACTTTGCAGTTACAGAACCGGTCTTGGATCTCATGTGTTTCTATGTTTGTTTGATTTACGCTTTACTTTACGCCTTCTTCTTTGCATACCCGGTCATCTTTAATGACCTTTACGGTTACAATGATGCTTATATTGGCCTTATGCTTATTCCAATTTTGATTGGTGCATGCATGGCTCTTGTCACCACTCCTATTTGCGAACGTAAGTATGTTGCGATGACAAAGAGAAGAACTGCAACACCGGAGGATCGTCTTGTTGGTGCCATGATTGGTGCGCCTTTTGCTGCCATTGCCCTTTGGATTTTGGGTGCTACGTCCCATCACGGGATTATTTGGGTCGGCCCAGCTTCCTCTGGTTTGGCCTTTGGTTATGGAATGGTTATGATTTACTACTCCATTAACAACTATATTATTGATTGTTATGCTGTCTACGCCTCTTCTGCTTTGGCTACTAAAGTGTTCCTTAGAAGTGCAGGTGGTGCCGCTTTCCCATTGTTTACACCACAGATGTACCGCAAGTTGGGATTAGCTTGGGCCTCTTTCTTGTTGGCTTTCATTGCCACTGCCATGGTTTTCATCCCATACGGTTTCTACTTCTATGGTAAGACTTTGAGAGCCAGGTTATCCAAGAAGAATTACTCCCTTTTGGATGACTGACTGTAACTACTTCCAATACCTTTACATATATACACAAGCAGCATGTGGGTGACTCTTTCTACACCCTCCTTCACCACCTCATACTAAAAGCACACTTTGTGACCACTAATAATATATAGAATCGAACACAACTCTAGACATTTTCTCTTAATTGCATGATACAAATTAAATATTTATTAATCCTGTAGACTTTTAGTTGTGCACTTAGACAGATGTTTTCAAGCGAGTCTTGGGCCTAAGCAGGTTCAAGCAACTACTTGAGGGATTTCCCAATGCGGTAAATTGCAACATCCACAAATGGCGCGCGTGGATCGCGAAAGGGTGCAGGCCCGAATATTTATGGGGTCGGCACATCTTTTGAAACAGGAACTTTAATTGGTACTCTTGGCCAGGGTAACCAGTTAATCTACAACGTGACTTTGTAGCCATTCGATTGACATTGGAATAAGGCCATACACGAGATTATACCTTTTTGCTTTTATTTTGGAGAAGAATCATCAGTGGAACGAACCCGCAATTGAGTTGTTCTTGAATTGAAACTGGCTTGCTTATCTTTTACCCCTTAACAAAGTACGAGAAGATCCCGAGCTTAAAACACCATGGTAAGACCAGATCCATTTGCTGCGTTGACGGCAAAACCTGCTGAGGAAAAGAAGGGAATCTTCAGTTTTGCCATCAAGACCAAAGCTTCCAAGCCTACTACAGAAACGAAGTCTGTTTCTGCTGAGGAGGCAGGGCTCCAAGAGGAAGAGGAGGCGGAAGCAGTCAAACAGTACATATCACCATTCAGATTCAACAAGAAAGATAAGCCAACGTTGGCTTCAAAGATATATGGCAATGGTATTAGAGTCCCATCCATGTTTGAGTCCTTGGATAAGAAGCACCAGAGAGAGCTCAAGGAATTGGAACGCGAACAGAAGAGATTAGAGGCGTTAAAGAAGCAGCAGGATGAACAGAAGCAGAAGGAGAGAGAATACGAAGAGAAGGGACTGGCTGAGGAGAATGAGAAACTGAAATTACTTGACGCGCAAAGAGAAGCTGCCAAGTTAGAGGCTGATGGTCCAAAGAAGGAGGTTGTTGAGGAGCCAGTTACAGCTGAGGAGGAAAACGCCGCTGCAAATGAAATCATTTCAGAGAAACCATTGGTAGATGATGAGGACCCAGATGCCACAATTGAGGCTCTTTCAGACCTAGAAGATGACTTTACTCCAATGCCAGCTACATCCGGTACCGACCTCACTGAACCAGAGGAGCCTGAAGTTACGGCCGCGATTGAAGAAGTCAAGACTGCTACTGGCGACAAGGTTGAGGCTGTTGCCGTTGCTGTTCAGAATAAGAACCAAGAACAAGATGTGCAAAATGCTGTGGATGAGCTAAAAGAGGCTACGGGTGATAAGGTCCAGGCCATTGCATTAGAGGAGGAGAATAAGACCCAAGATGCTGATGTGCTTGACGCGGTTCATGAAATCAAGGAAGCAGCTACTGAAAAACTGGAAAAGACTGCCGAAGTTGAACAGTCCAAGAATGAGGACGCTGATGTTTCCAAAGCTGTTGACGAGATTAAAGAGGCTACAGCTGAGAAGGTCGAGTCTGCTGCTTTAGAAGAACAGGCTAAGACACAAGATGAAGATGTAAAAGCTGCTTACGAAGAAATCAAGGAAATCGCTGCTGATAAAGTGGAAAAGGTTTCTAAGGATGTGAAAGCTAAGGAGGAGCCAAAGAAAAAAGGCGCTCTTAGTTCAATTTTGTCTAAGATTTCCTCAGTTACTAGTTCTACCACTAAAGCTGCACCTAAGTCTTCTAGCATAAAGAAGACACCTGCTGTTGTTAAGCCAAAGGTACCAGTTCCGAAAAAGCCGCTTACTGTCAAGGAGAAGATTGAAATTGCGAATGAGCAACACAGTCAACTTATTTCTATGATGAAGAAAAAAGCAGAGTCTAATTTGAAACAGATTGAGTCTTCTTATGACTCTAAGATTAACAAGTTGAAGGATGAGATTGCCAAGATTGAAGATAGAATTCATAAGGATGAGACTAATACTGAGAAGTTCATCACTACTGCTAAGACGAATCATGATAAATCGACCAAGGAGTTGGATGAGAAGCATGTCGAGGCTAAGAAATCATTTTTCGAAGAAACCGAGCAGAAAATCAAGGATAAATACGCTGAAATCGAGCAGTCTAAGAAGGACCAGGAGGATGGTGCTATTCAATTGAAGGAACTCGAAGATCAGCAGGTCGAATCATCTGAGAAGTTGAGAGAGTTGGAGCAGGATATCCTGAAGTTGAAGTACTCTATCAGAGATGAAGAGGACAAGCAAGATGACTTGAACAACGTCAAGGACGAGAAGCTTTCTGTTATAGAGAACTTGAAGAAGGAGAAGGAGGAGATTTTGGCTATGGTAAAGGATGCCGAAAACAGGGACCAGCACTCTAGGAAGGTTATTGCCGATTACGAGACCAAGGCATACTTGAAGGACATTGAGGCCATTGAAGTTGAGGTGGCCAAGTTGTCAAGTGAATTGGATGAGACAAAGTTGAGGATGGAAGAGTCTAAGAAACAGAGGGAAGAGTTGCTTGTGAAGCTGAACGACAAGGAAGAAGTTCAGAATGATGAGTTAGAGATCAAGGCCAAGTTAGACACACTCCACGAAGAGGCAGAACAGGTTGAGGAGGAGTTGACTAAGAAGATGGGTGACCAGGAGAATGAGTTGAAAGACCTCAAAAAGATCCAGGAGGTGCCAGCTGATGATGAGTCGAAGGAAATTGAGCCTGAAACAGAGATTACTGCTGTTCCAGAGATCATTGAAGAGGAGCCAGAACCAGAACCAGAACCAGTAAAGGAGCCAAGGGAGCCTATTGATTGGGATCTTTTCAGAAAACAGGAGGAAGAGCTGAAGGCCAAGATTGAAGCCGCTAAAATTCAGCGGGAGAGATTGACCAAGGAGCTTGACGATGTTGGATCAGAGATTTACGAGACTATTGAGAAGGAGTCTATAGTAGAAGTTCCTCTTGCTGGAAAGTGATGTTCTTTGTTACAGGTCTCAATTCTTGTCTGCCCTTTGAATTCCTGAGTTGGTACTCCTCATATATGTTTTGCGATATTGTACTATAGTCATTTGTTTGTATCATTCGAATCTAAAGTGTTAATATGCATTGTAGTTGTTAGTTAGTATATGGAAGAATGAGCTATGCAAATTGTCAAACTGTAGACTATATCTGGAAAATTTCTCTTTTAAGATGTTTGCGCTTCTCACTTGACTTGCGCGACTATACACAGGTTGGATGATATATATAATGCGAATGCCAGCTGTCAAACTGTTTACCACAGCACGTAGTTTTTTACAGATTTTGACTGGATTATATAACCAATCCAATTTCAAGAATGTCATTTTTTAACAATTTTACGAAGTCGTTGCAGTCCGGTCTTGAGGAGGTTCAGAAGGAAGCCCAGAAGTTCCAGAACGACTTCACCCCAATTGCTAAGAGAACAGCTAGACTAGTCCAGGAGAAGTTTGGTACCATTGAGGATATCAGCGAATTACCAGAGGAGTATATTCTCTTGGAGAAGAAAGTTGATGTTTTAAGACAAGTGTACAAGAAGCTTCTCGCTATCACTGCTACTTATGAGATTGAAAGCTACGATTACCCACCAAACATCCAGGAGTCTGTTAGTGATCTTTCAAAGACCATCACTGAGAAGTTCAAAGGCTTGCAAAAGGCCAGCACTGCTGCCGAAGCTGAAAAGGTATTGTCAACACCTGTGAACGATCCATTGGCATCTTTGCCAAAGACATTTGCTCATGAGATTTGCAAGGCTGCCAAACAGAGCCACGACAGCTTGGTACAGTTTGGTGAAGAGAATGCGCTTTCGAAGGTGCTACTTAAATTCAGTGATGCACACAAGAAGATTGGTTCTAAGAGATTAGAACAGGATCAGATGATTATTTTTGAATTCAATGCCAAGTTGCAGGAAGTTTTGGATAAGAACTTCCAAGAAACTCAATCAAATAGAAAGAATGTGGAGACCGCCAGATTGAACTTTGATACTTTGAGATATGAAGTGAAGGTCAATCCAGAGAAGCAAGAGTCTTTGCAGGATCAATTAGATGCATTTGAAGATGAATTGGTCAATGCTACTACAGTTGCAGTGCAGAGTATGAAGAAGCTGATCGAGCCAGCTGAGTCTGTTAACTTAATTATTTTGTTCAATAAGATTCAGTTGCAATATCACAAGGCAGCTGCTGGTGAGTTGGAGACATTGATCAAAGAACTGGAGGCTATCCCATTAGACGAGGAAGAGGAAGATGAGGATGAAGAGTAGTTTCATCGTAAGTCGTTGATATGTGTATATTCTATGATTCTTTGCTGTTTGCAACTTTCGTTCTGTTTTTTTTACATCCAATGTGTCGTTGTTGTTATACTGAGCTACGTTACACTATCGTAATTTTCTGAATTCGATAAATCTATCCGTTATTTTATAAACGCAAATGCAACTCCAAAGTCATTATAATCATGCAACCTATTCTCTGTTTATGTAACATTAGTGAAGTGTGACACAGAATGTACCAGCAGGCCTAATACCAATTACAATACTGAGTCTGAGGAAGAAGATTTCACCGAATGCAATACCCAAAATTACTGAAAAGAAATAAGGGATGACGAAACTCATCACTGCCAACATTAATGCGTAACCAAGCATAGTGGAGAGAAATACAATGATGAGTCTGATGAAATCTCTGTAGAGTGACTGTGGAGTAATGTGGAAAAACTTGGCAATTGCGCTTCTCTCTTTGATAGCAGTACCATCTGGGTTGTTCACTACAGGGCTCTCCTTCGGAGGACCACAGCACTGAATTTCTTCTTCAACGTCATTCTCAGTGGTCGTCTCGTCGTCATCCTTGACAGTCTGTGCAGCCACGAAGACTCTCTGCTCAATGTAAGCACCGAGGAATGCTAATCCTCTAAAGGCAAATGCAGTAAAGAACAAGACACAAAATATACCAAAAGCGGCACCGCCAGAGGCCGCTGTTAATGTTTTAAAGACGACTGGGTAGTTTGTGTATTGAGTGGTCAAGGCGGTGTTCATGCTCATGTCCATGTCCATTGAAGATGAGGTTGAGGACGCCATGGACATATCCATTGACACGGAGGCCGAGGATGTGTCCATGGCCATGTTTGAGCTGGCGGAGGTGGATGGCATTTCCATTGTCTCCATTGATCCTGATCCCATCATCATTTTGGCGGATTTGAGTGAGTGTGAGTGTGTATGTGTGTATGTAGTGCTATAGCCGAAGTATGGTAATGGGCAAGCGCACACAGATAGATCGGGGCGATACAGGTGCTTTTATATCTATAAGCTTATGATTACCAAAATACAATGAGAGTTGGGGAGTGAGCACATTAACGAAGCATGTATTTGACGGTTGCATATGATCTTTTTTTTTAATTTAGATTTATTTGCTCTTCATTGGCAACCCACATCTCAATATCCCAATTTGGTGAAAAATGCTCACGCAGAGGTTTTCAGGCCACCAGAGAAGTTGAGTTGGGCCCACTCACCTGGAAAACTGAATTTTTTTTTATTTTTTAAAAAAACAAACCAAATTCACATCCCGGTTATGTGGCCCTGGAACTTCTCTGTTATTCGCGAAGATTCCGCGACTGAGTTTTACGAAGCGCGAAAATATATGTAATTCTCTTTAAAGGGGTTTCATTTGAAACGCGTCTCGAGAGTGGACAATACTAAGACGACGCGTCGCGGATGAAATAAACGCGAAAAAAAAGATGAGGCTCAGGCCCGAACTCAGAGTACACAGGGGGCAGGTTGCCGTTTTAGATGATTTTCGCGTGTGTCCAAAGGTTTGAAGGGCTTCTTCACGCACACCGCTACGTCTCTCACCTCCCTGGTGCCTTTTCTCTGTAAGTCTTTTTTCTTGTAGGAGGTGTACACTGGTTTTACAATTAGCCATTTTGTATTCTGTCTCCTCCACACACACCCAGCACTGTTTACCACTAGATCTTCCTGAACCTGCTTAACACTGTTGCCCTGATGGAGACCGAACACTCACCAACGTCCACAGCTACAACGACAGAGCAGGACGACATGGCCTCCTTCCACGATACAGACTACACCTCCACACATACGTCTCCACAACACATGAATACCGATGAGCATGGCAACGGCAATGAGTCTGAGCACGAATGGTACGACTCCAAGACCCCACAGATTGAGCAGCATAACTTTAACTACCAACACGAGTCGCCAGATCTAGAACTGCTACAATCGGATTTCTCATACTCGCATTCCCTCAGAGACCACGCAACCTCTGTGCGCAAGTCGGTCGTACTCTCAGACTCTCTGGCCTCAGTGTCTCTCCAGGATTTGAATAACCAATATCACGGAGATTCAACTGAGAAACAGACACAGCTGGCTATGACCAACTCGCCTTCATTCTCGGCGTTGGCTAACATTCTTGAGCGCAAGGAGGCGAGATTCAAGAAGAAATCGCTCAACACAATCACTCCAATTGTTGAGCAGCAAGGAGAACACTCTCCATACCAGCCTTCTCCCCTCTCTACAGAGCAGAGACCTGAATACTCACAGGAATCTCCAAATCTCATACAATTTGATGATGACGTTCCGACTGCAACCCAAAAGACATTTGCTTCTACCACGCCTTTCTCCACTAATAACATCGCAGACAGATACAATACACCCAAGAACAGTGATGCCCACGAGGATATCTTCAAGACCCCGGAGGTGCCACAGGCTCAAAAGTTTCCTTACCAGGAGTACACATCTATGCTGACCCCAATTGAATCTTTTCCAAATCCAGTAGTCCAGATGGAAGCGGAGGCTGACGCATACGATATTAAACCAATGCCATTGCCTAAGGGTCCAGCTAAGATGAAGTATCCCCTTCTTTCAGAACAGTATAGTAAGAGATCGGCCTCTATGCCAGTGATAACTCCACAGAAGAAAGACCAGAACAAAGAAAAGAGACGTTCGTTCATGAACTTTTTTAGAAACAAGCGCTCAGTCTCCTCAACTGTTTCAAAAAAATCATCCTCTTTCTCTATTCCATCTCCATCCACCAACCAACAGTCGCTAGTTGTTCCTTCTTCATCCCCCGAGCCATTGAAGGAATCAAAATCCTTTACGCTAGCAAAGTCTACTACGGCACAGGCTGCCACTACTAGACCTCAGGCTACTCAGCGTTCTGCATCATCCACATCTCTGTTCTCAGCTTTCAAGCGTAAGAAATCACAGACATTTATCCAAGAGGAACCAGTGTCTGCACCTGTCATAAACATTCAACAACCAGAGTCTGAAACAGAAGAGGAAGAAGAGGAAGACGACACATTCTCTATTTCTTCTGATAACGAGTTTAATGAGGATTTCAATAATCTGGACATCAACTTGAGTGACAAGAAAGCCACCTATACTGAACCACTGTCTTCAACCGCTCCATTGGAACCAATTCAAAACAAACGTCTCTCTCAGATTTCACAGAATAGCAAACGTTACTCTCAGATCTCTCAGATTTCTCAAATCTCTCACGGCAGTAAACGTTATTCCCAAATTTCACAGGGTGAAACCTTGTTCCCTAAAAATCTTTCTGCTCAGGAAGTGGAATCGATTGTTTCATTAGAGCGCAATCGTTCACTGTCCCGTCAATCACTCAATTCTCGTCGCCAGTCCATGGTTTCGGTTTCAAACAGGAACTACGTGGAGCAGACCATTCCCCACGAGGCCTCATTTGAATCAATGAGTGCAAACAGTATCCAAATGAGTCCTGGAAGGTTATATAACGGTGACATGTCTCCAGAATACATTAGAAGGGATTACTTATCGAACGAGAATGACGAGATTGAAGATGAAGATCAGAATATATTACTGGATGTTGAAGAATTTTCCAACAGATTGGAGTTTGACACCATTGCTGAAAACTATACACCTGAACTGGAGGACATGTCCTCCCAATTTGCTGAGTTTGCTGATTACATTGATTTCGGTGATGGGTTAGATTTAGATTTGGGATTCGACGAAGATCCGAATTCTCCATTATCGCAACCAGCGCTGTTCAACAGCTCATTGGTTGAAGAGGACGATGAGTATGAAGAGGAATATGTACCATCACCACAAATAAGCCAGAGACCACAGCAATCTCCATTGTCATCTCCTTTTCTCCAACAATCCGCTTATGTTCCGTCATTGCAACGTCCAATATCTATGTCTTTCCGTGGTTTGAAAGCGCCAGCATTCAACACAATGCACTCTTCTGATTCAATCGAGTCTTTCCAATCATCACAGTCGATGAATTCTATGAATACTTCCATCAGATCACAAACGGCTTCAGTGACATCGCAACCAAAGAAAAACTATGGTAGACGTGTTATGTTTTCATCAAAGATTACAGTCTTCGATGTCAATGCGGAAGATGAGTACGACCGTAAACCTGATATTGCCACTTGTAACAGATTAACACCACAGTTGGCTATGATGATTAGATCGGAGCTCAACGAGTTAAAGAGTGAAATGGAAGTCCATGTTGATTCGAGATGTTACACTCACTTCTTCTGATTTGGTTGCTTTTTGTTATGCTTTTCCAAATTTCCCCTTCACTTCTTTTGTTTAAAATTGTTCTTATTCGTTCACTACATCTTACTTTCATAATATATTTTTTCGTTGGTTTTGAAAAGTCATAGGTTATCATTTCTTTGAGAGTATTCTTGATTTAGCGTTTGCTATAAGCAATGAATGACTACGTTTCTCCCTATTTCATAAAATGAATAATGAATCAACGTCATTATTAAACACATCTGGGGAAACATTCATTTATACATGCACCATTTATTATGTTTTAATTTTGTTTTTTTACTCGAAGGACTCAAATCTCAAGTCCCAGTTGATCTTTGGGCCCAACTTTGGCAGCACCTCAGCGACACTTTGAACATCCTTGTCACCTCTACCAGAGACGGTGATGATGATATGTTGGTCCTTCGACATTGTCTTAGCAAGCTGGACACCACCAAAGATGGCATGCGAGGATTCTAAGGCTGGAATGATACCTTCCAATTGGGACAATAACTTGAAACCTTCCAAGGCTTCTGCATCAGTAGCCGCAACAAAATCTGCACGACCTGAAGCTTTCCAAGCAGCCAGCTCTGGACCAACACCTGGGTAATCCAGACCAGCAGAGACAGAGTGAGTGTCGTGGATCTGGCCATCCTGGTCCTGAAGCACATAAGTTTTAACACCGTGGAACACACCTGGCTCGCCAACAGTTAATGTGGCAGAGTGGATACCAGTGTCCAAACCGTCACCACCAGCTTCAACACCAAGCATTTTAACACCAAGATCATGCTCGAATGGGGAGAACAAACCGGTAGAGTTCGAACCACCGCCCACACATGCGACGACAGCATCTGGCAGCTTACCGTCATTGAGCTTCATGAACTGTTCTTTAGCCTCCTTACCAATGACAGACTGGAAAGTACGGACCAAAGTTGGGTAAGGATGTGGGCCAATTGCGGAGCCAACAACGTAGTGGGTTGTTTCCAGGTTTGTGACCCAGTTCCTAAAGGCTTCAGAAGTGGCATCTCTCAATGTCTTGGTACCGTTTGTGACGGCAACAACCTCAGCACCCAATATACGCATACGGAAGACGTTGAGAGCTTGACGACGAACATCTTCAGCACCCATGAATACCTTACATTTGAGGCCAAATTTGGCACAAGCTGTAGCAGTAGCTACACCGTGCTGTCCAGCACCAGTCTCGGCAATGATTTCTTTCTTACCCAAACGCTTAGCAATGAGGACTTGGGCCAATGCATTGTTGATCTTGTGGGAACCTGTGTGATTCAGGTCCTCACGTTTCAACCAGATCTGGGCACCACCAGCATGCTCTGTCAACCTCTCAGCCTTGTGGAAAGCAGATGGACGACCAATGTACTGGTACAAGCTGTGGAAATCATCCCAGAAGGTAGGGTCAGCAACAGCATCTTCAAAAGCTCTTTCCAACTCTCTTAGACAGGCATGAAGAGCCTCTGGAACGTACTGACCACCAAACTCACCAAATCTTGGGGAGAACTTGTGTTGCTCCTCAAACTCTGTAACTTCTCTTTTTTCGAGTGGCTTCTGTTCAACCTTCTGCTTCTTCTGAGCTGGTCCTGCGGATTCTTCCAAAGGCGCTCCAGATTTGTCAAGAATAGATTGAACGTACTTCTTAGCGGTTTCACCACGCTTACCAGTCTCAGATTCACCAATTAAAGTGACAACCTTGGAACCAATAACAACACCATCTGCAAGGGAACCCACGGTAAGGAAGTGTTCTCTGGTGGAAACACCAAAGCCAACGGCAAGAGGTGTCTCTCCTGTGAATTTTCTCACACGGGTGATAAGCTCTGCAAGACCTGAAGACACATTAGTGGAGGCACCGGTGGTACCCATCTTGGACACAACATAGATGAAGGAGTCTGCAATCCCAGAGAGTAGCTTTAGTCTTTCGTCTGTAGTTGAAGGAGCCACAAGTGGGATATATGATAGCTCTGCAGTAAAACAGTAGCCTCTAAACTTGAGCGCCTCTTCAGGAGGAAGGTCGACAACAATGAAACCATTGGCACCCGCAGCCTTGGCTTCCTGAATCATCTTTTCCTCGCCGTACTGGAGGATTGGGTTGTAGTAGCCCATAAGAACAATCGGCACGTTCACACCTGCTGCACGGGCTTGCTTCAATAGATCCAGTGTTTTAGCAACAGTAATTCCGTTCGAAAGAGCTGTGGTGTTGGCAACTTGAATTGTTGGACCGTCGGCAATAGGGTCCGAGAATGGGAGACCAAGCTCGATAACGTCCACGCCGCCCTCTTGGAAGCCCTTCAGCACATCAATCGTATCCTCGATGGTTGGGTAACCGGCCGTAATGAAAGTAACAAGGGCCTTGCGGTTCTCAGCAGCACACTGCGCAAACTTCTCTCTTAGCTGGGCACTCATTGTGTTGCTGTTGCTTTGCAATTTATTAATGGATGCCCTTTCTCGATGTTTTCGGAGGAGGCTTGAGGAAATCGATCGTCTTTTATTGTGGATTCGAGATCTTTTTACTGAGTCACCCGGTGTCCGGGTGTTACAACAGTGAATCACCACGGTTTCTCATCTCCGCTGTTTGGTATCTGTTATCTTTTTATTTGTCTTTTTCTGGTTATATTTTATTACACGGTAGTTTAAATACAGAGTTTTTTGGAAATTTTAACAGTAAATTACTAAAAGATGTAAGCATCAACGTTCTGGATGAACTCGTAGTACCAGGCAACAGTTTCGATGTGTGCGTCCAGTTGGACCCTCTCGTCGATGGCATGTGCATTCTCCCTACTTTTCTGCTTGATTGGAGTGAATCTGTAAATGTTTTTCGTGAGATCCCAGTAGTGTTTAGTGTCTGTATTTCCAGTCATGCAACTTGGAGCAACAAATACTTCTTTGTCCACGGATGGATCATATGAGTCATCATATATAGCAAAGTCCTCAAAGACATGCTTGATTGTACCCGCAAGCACGTCCCATGTTGGATTGTCCACTGTAGGCGTTGAAGGTGCAGGAGACAAGTCGCCATCTGAGGTAATAACAAAATTTCCTGCGATAGTAGAATTCAAGATTTCATCACCAAAGGCAGCAACACCCAGGCCGTATTTCTCTGCAACTCCAGTAACACACTCAATGATGTGTTCTTTGACAATTTCTAAGGAGGAATCATAACTCACCCGGTGATTTACCTTTAAGACAACCTCTTCCGGCAAAGCATTGATCTTGACACCACCGTAAACAACATCAACTGCCCTGGTGGTAGACATCAGAGCTTTATTAGTGCTGTCCTCGGCCAAAAAGTTCATAACCTCCTCCTTAACGGAAGGGTCGCTCATGCGCAAAATGCCTTTTCTGAGTCTCTCATCCATAGACTTGGAGTACTTGGCCTGACACTGCAAGGTGTGGAAGTACGGGTTGATCTCAGTAACATCCAATGGGTACTCCTCTTTCTCCAACAGCACAGTGAGTTCACTGATCATGCCAATCGAGGTATGTTTTGGTGGCACAGAACTGTGGCCACCTGGAGTGTTAATCTTGATCTCGATGTCCACATATCCCTTCTCCCCTGTGGAGGGCATTGCAAATCTCGAACCACCAACATCACTGATACCAAGACCACCCTCATCAACAATTAACAGCATACTGTTCGGACCATACTTCTCAAGCAACCAAGGGCTGATATGAGAAGCACCTTGCTCGCCACTGGATTCCTCATCAAATCCAAATGCTAAAATCAAGGTTCTTTTTGGGTTGAAGCCAGTAGACAATAGCTGCTCTACTGCTTCGAAAATCCCAATAACGTTGTTCTTACAATCACTAGTGCCTCTTCCCCACAACCATTCGCCATCGTAGTAGGCTTCTGTTGGGGGATGCTTCCATCTCCACTCGGTCTCTGGTGGAACTGGAACAACATCTTGGTGACCAGTGAGCATCATTGGCTTTAGTGATGCGTCGGTACCCTCAATAATGTAGACCAAACCATGGGTATTAACGTGTTCTAGTTTAGCAACTTTGTGAACGGTAGGGAAAGTGCTTTTAAAATAAGCTTCCAAGTCATAGAAAACGTCCCATCTTGGGTCTATTCCAACCTCTCCTAAATCATCAAAACTTGGAGAATACACCTGTACTGCACCGCTCCACACAGACAATGAGTGATTTTTGTACTCCTGCGTGCGGAAATAGGAGATATCAACAATTTCATCCGAGATTTTTGGAGGAAAAAGTTTGGGTGAAACAGGACACACCTGAGAATTCAAAGAAATGATCTCTTCCAAGTTCAATCTATCAAATGATTCAAGACTAGTCAAGTTATGAGAACAATAGTGGTAGGAAAGATAGCCGATAGCAGAGAAGGACACAGCTACCCCAAGGAGGACTTTAAACATGCTGGCTTTCTTTTTGAAGGACTTTTCGTCCAGAAAAATCTGTGACATGTTAGAAGTTGAGCAGTTTAATGAATTTACTCCTGATGAGTGAAAGAGAGATTTGCAAAGAGAAAAGAAAATTGAATTTAATCGCAGAATTATTTCATCTTCATTATTAGGGAAAACTGTAGCTAGCGAACCTGCTATCCTAGCCGGAGACTTTCCTGATGAAGCAGCTTCCTAATGGGGAAGTTTCTCCGGTCTTTAAGCGGAGCGGAGTTTCTTGATCAAAGCGAAGTATTCCTTGTATTACAATTGGGACGGGGGCGGGGGTTGCAAGTGTTGATAATCTTCCGGATATGCTCATGAAAGTTGTTTTTTTGCTGATGAATTATTTATGCTAGATTATTGAAAGCTCGTTGCCTTCAGTTGGCCCCATACTGAAGTCAAGCGAGTTGGAGATGCATCTCATCTTGAACATGCTTCAATAAATAGAACTCTGCACATCATGTATCAATATCTTTGTATGTACTGCTTTTAAGTTAGTTTGAGAGTGTATTTAAACGTAGCGTACGCCGTTCTAAGCCGACAGTGGAGTTGTATTTAGCTATATTGTTCAAGGGTGACAACATACCTACTTTTTGAAAGCATGGATAAGCCTTTCAATGTTCAAGATATGATCTATCTCTACAAGTGCGAAGTAAAATACTCATTGTGACCAGTCGAAGCAAAGTAATGAGCAAGAATTCTAGACTATTGAGCATACTCTTTAAGCTTATCAGCAACTCATTAAATAGACCACTGCAAAGAGGAATTCCGTTTCCACTATGCAGGTCAACATCCGGACATTACAAGGGGTATGCGATCTATGGAAATTTTATTGTTTATTGTTTATGGTGTTTTCTTTTACTCTTCTTTTTGATCTATAAACATAAAATAATGCTTCCACAGAAGAAGGGGCTTGGGGTACAGCTGCTCCACGGGTCACCTGGACCGGGGCTTCCTTTGTTCCAATATGACGCCGAGGAGCCTTGGGTTTTTGCTCGCAACAGAGACGGTGGCATTGAGCTTAAAGCATCAAAGAACTCTCAGCATGAAGTTGTACCGCCTGCTGTTGAGCCATATGAAAGACAAATTCTTAACAAGAGAGACAGAACAGACCTTTTTGATGTTGAAATTGATGATGTACCAATAGCCGTCCTGAAAGATATTGAACGAGAAGAGAAACTCTCACTGGAGACACACCCATTGGTGTATGACCCGAGCCAGGGCTCACTTTTGGATATTGGTCCTTTAAAATTGCACTTGAAGAGTGATTCGGTTGATTGTTGTGCATACGTGACTGGTAATGCTAAAACTAAATTGTCTGTACAGGTTTTGACAACACCGTACCGAGAGAAAGTAGAGCTCAATAAAGATGGTACTACAGGATACGTGAAGCCACACAATTTTGGATACGGGGCATCAATCAGTTTCCAATCACCGATAAAGCAGGTGGAAATTGCCAAGTCAAATTCCAGTTCCTACGAATTTCAACAAAGTATCATGGTGAGGACGGTAAAGGACTGCACATTGATCCATGTTCACATTCACAACGGCGAGATGCAGTTAAAAAGAAAGTATTCTCTCAGTGTCGAAGAGTTTGGTGAAGAGTTCGCGCACTTTACTTTCAATCCTTACAACTCAAGAATATTTGGTGTGGTTGGTGTGAAGGGTAAATGGGCTGTGGTACAAGGAAACTACACGAAGACAGCATATATGATCACCTTCTGTGGATCAGCGTTTGATGCATCTGAGTTCTCGAACTTCAAGAGGATCACTTGGACTATGCACCAAGATAAACTTCTAGTAATGGGAAGAAATTACCTAAAGATTATTGACGTTGTCTCAGGAAATAGCAAAGATGTCATCTCCACGACGATGTGGTCCGAAATTCGGGATTATAAGAAATGGACCAGTGATGACCGTTACTCCTTCCTGTTAACTTCCAGAGAGCTAATATTATGTGATACCCAACACGGGCTAAAGAGGGTGCTTTCATGGAAACACAATTGGAACAGTAATGATCCTTCCCTTAAAATGAGTCTCAGTGAGACAGATGATCTCCAATTTGTGTTCCTATATTCATTGATATCACCAATTATTATGGTGTTCGAGTTCAAAATGGAGGATGGTATTGCTAAGTCATTAAGAGACCCGTTTATTTTGACCGTTGATGTTAATTCTCAGCCGCAAGATTTGCGCTTGATACCTCTCCGCATTGATGACTATTATGACTATGATACTGATGATTATAACGGAGATCATAAAGATGAGGAGTCCTGGAGTGAGATGTTAGGCGATTACTCTGAACCTCATGAAGGTAAATGGTTTACATTGATAAAACTTTCTACCAAACTCGGATTGCGCACTGAGGTCATGGCTTCAGAGGACTCTACGATGATTATTAACGAACTTGAAGGAGCAACTGAACACAGTTTAGCTAACAATGAGGAACACGAGACAGATCAGCTAACCCTCAAAAAGATTAGAAGGAGACATGTGTGTCTGTCACAAAGAGCGTACGCGCTGATACCAGAGCTGTTTGACAATTCAGATGGAGGAGCTGATGAAGAAGAACTTCTTGATGATACACTGCTGTTTCAGGACTATGCATCTCATCTTAACATTTCTAAGACTGGTGATACCAAAGCTATGCCATTGTTTGACATTGTTAAGCCTATTGATAAATTTGAATCATTTGAAGAGTTTGACAATATGTTGACGCAGTTGAAGGAACACTGTGAATTACAAGGACTTGATTACATTGAATTCAAAGAGTTTACTGAAACTGTCTGTGGAGAGAAGTGTAAATCATTAAATGGATTTTTTGAGAAATTACGTGCTTGCTGGGGAGATGGCAATGCATCCAAAAGTGTTGCTCGTGATATTGGGTTGTCGTTATCAATTATTTATGATGCTTCGGTTGAAGACAGAAAATTGAAGGAATCGTTGAATTCCTTACCAGGAAAATGGAAGGATATTGCCGATAGTTGGGATGATGAGTTTATTGATTCTGATGAAGAGTATTCTCGTTCTCAACGGTCAGGAATGGACCAAGATGTCCCAGTTGTTATAAGGCCGGTAATTAATCTTACACAGACTCAGAGCTCTCAAAAGCAACAACAGTCACAGTCACAAATGGGATCACAGTCCATCATGAAGCCATCACAACGAATGTCTCAAAAAACAGCCTCACAGAGAATAGGCTCACAGTCCCAGGGACAATCGCAAAAGAGGAAGAGGAGAAGAGTCAAAGGATTTGCCTGATCTTGTATATTTTAAACTATTTACGATGTAATGATATTAATGACGATAATCATGTATGTATATACTGTTTGGAATTTCAGTATTTCAACACTGTAGGCGCTCTGACACTTGAGATGAAGCGGATGGTAAGAACGCTAGTGTAAGGTGGCAATAGACGAGTTAGAAAAATGAAATATTTAGTTAAGTGATATATTTTCAATAAATAGATTGGCGCATAGTAGCAGTTATAAGGGTAATCTAGATTTGTTTGTGTTTATTGGGATGTGTCAACCCCACAAACGGCGACCGCAAAGTTTCCCTCCCTAGCAAATACCGCAGATCTCCCAATCATATTCAAATACATTGAGAACAAATCAAAAAGGAATCCTTGCCCAAAAACACTTCGGCGTTCTCCTCTTTCGAATCTTCTCCTCCTTTATGATCAGTCAAATCACTCGTGTCATTACGGAGTGCTATTTGATTGCCATTACTGGTAAAAGGCGCAGTCATGGCGTACAAGCGCACACATATATTTAAGAAGTTATAGTTCCATTGCATTTGAGACATCGTATGTAAATATAATAAAGAAGAGACAAAGACCACAATGTCCACCAACATCGAGGCATTGAACTCTCTAAGAAAGCGCTTCCCACTAGATCGCATTTACAAGGGCGTTGTTGTAGCGGACTCTCAGGAACCAGGCTACTCTCCCGTGTACAGAAATGCTGCTTGTCACGAACAGCTCATTGGAAACCTCTCACCTGGTCTTTCAACTCTTCATGACCTCTTTCAAAATGCGGTCGACCTGTTTGCAGACTCTGACTGTTTGGGTGAGCGGCTGAAGCACACAGATGGATCACTTGATAATTTCTATACCTACCAGAGTTACTCTTATATCGACAAACGTCGTATACATGTGGCATCAGGAATTATCCAATTGGTTACCAAGCACCCTTTGTTTAAACAGAGTACCACATTTATTGATACTGATGGGAAACCAACGTTTGTGGTGTCAGTTTCGGGTTCCAATTGCATTGAGATGATCCTTACTGACTTAGCTACCCGTTCCTTTTCTATTCCTAACACAGGGCTTTACGAGTCACTTTCTGAAGAAGCTGCTTCTCATATTCTCAAACTCTCAGAGTCTCCAGTTATTGTCATCAATAAGTTTTTACTTCCGAAGTTTCTCAGAATCAAGAAGAAATTCGGCTTGGATTCACTAATTCTTGCCATCACTTTTGAGGAGCATAACACAGCAGACACTTCCATGATTAGTGAAGCAAGAAACCTTGGGGTTGATGTTATTACGTTTGATAGTGTTGAAAGGTTTGGCGCAGCTAATCCACTTCCAAAAGATTTCAATCTCCCCAAGCCCCATACTCTTTACACCTTGGCATTTACCTCCGGCACAACAGGTATGCCGAAAGGTGTTTACTTGACTCATGCTAACGCATGCGCCAATGTCACAGGATTTATTGTGCACTGCCCCAAGCCAGCAGTTGGGTTGTCTCCTGAGCAAGCTACAGACTTCCGCTATAACAAGGACTCCAGAGGAAAGCAACTCAGAGCCCTTTGCTTCCTCCCATTGCTTCACAACTATGAAAAGTCTATCACTAACTTTGAGCTCTCATACGGTATTGCCTTGGCTCTTCCATCAAGACCAGGAACACAATCATTATTTGAAGATTTACCATTGATTAAGCCTTCTTTACTGTCTGGCGTTCCGCGGGTTTTTACTGTTGTGGAGAATCGGATGAAGGAGTTCATATCCACACTTACGCATGGATCTGATGTCACAGCAATGGTTCGCAAACAGTTCGGTTTGACCAATGTTAGCTACTTAATGTGTGCCTCTGCTCCGATATCCAAAGAGTCAATCCTATTTTTCAAAGAGACCCTCAAGTGCGGATTCCTTAATTCCTATGGTGCTACTGAATGTTTCTCTGTGATTTCATATGGGGATCCTTATGAAATACGTGCTGGTTCATCCGGCCCAACTGGTGTGACATCTGAAATCAGGCTGAAAGATGTTCCAGAGATGGGATATACCAGTTCAGATAGACCATACCCTCGTGGAGAAGTTATGATTCGTGGCCATTGCTTGTTTTCTCACTACTATCAGAATGAAAATGCAACAAGTTCAGCAATTGATTCAGAGGGCTGGTATCATTCAGGTGATGTGGCAGCATTAGATGAAAACGGTAATTTGTTTATCATTGATCGTGTCAAGAACTTTTTCAAACTAGCACAGGGCGAGTATGTTACACCAGAGAAAGTAGAAACTGTATATTTGAGCAAGAACCCATTGTTGACTCAATTGTTCGTCCATGGTGATTCACTTTCCAATTTCTTGATTGGAATAGCTGGTGTTGACATGTCAATGGTTAAGAAGACTCTTTGTTCTTCTGGTTTTGATTGTCGGGAATGGACTGAATCAGATGTACTAGCTTTGCTTAAGCATCCCAAAGTGAAGACAATTTTATTGAATCAGATTAATAAGAACTTGGTAGACACTGGGTTACAAGGATTTGAGAAGTTGCACAACTTGCATTTTGAATTGCAGCCGTTAACTGTGGAAAATGAGAGTTTGACTCCTAGTTACAAGTTAAAGAGGATAAGTGCAAAGAAAGTACATTCTGATAAGATTCTGAGTTTGTACAAGGAAGGCTCCTTGATTAAGAGAAATAAACTCTAAAAATATTTATAATGCAACTTTATACTATGAATACAACAACTTATCTATTAAATAACAGAAAAAATAATGTACTTACAACAAGAAACCATAAATTATAACAAGAAGATCAGATCAGAGCTTGTTTTTCAACAGCGAACCCTCTGTGTACAAGGCATCAAATTCAGACTTGAAAAACTTGAAAGCAATATTTCTTTTGAGCTTCAGAGTTGGCGTGATGGTGTCATCCGACACTTTGAGTGGCTCAATCATCAAGTAAATGTTGTGTAGTTTCTCAAAACCCTGAAGACCTTCATTTTCAACGCTTTTGTTAGCATCAAGCAGAACTTGTCTTTTGATTTCTGGAGAACTGTTCACCTTTTTCAACAACGCAGCAATATCTAACTTTGCTAAGTGCTGTAACTTTCTATTGTGACGGAAGTATGATTTCAAAGCGTCAGGGTCAACCCCCATAATAGAAACAAGGAATGTTTTCATGGAATCACCATGGACATACATCTGAGTCAAGAAGGAGCATGATGACAGGTATATGTTTTCTATTCTTTCAGGGGTAATATATTCACCCTGGGCCAATTTGAAGAAATTCTTAACACGATCGATAATATGTATACGACCTCTGCTGTCCAGTTTGGCAACATCCCCTGTTTTGAACCAACCTTCGTTGTCAAATGCCTCCTTTGTAGCAGATTCATTCTTGAAATACCTCTTGAAAATCTGTGGCCCTCTTAATAGCAACTCACCTTTTGGTTCCTCAAGTTCAGTGCCATTTGCATCATGTGTCAGGTAGTTCATTTCTGGGATATCACGTAGCCTGATTTCACAACTGACCGCTACACCACCGCATGTTATATCTCTGTCGAATGGGCCACTGATAGAAACACCGGAAGTCGATTCTGTTAACCCATACCCCTGAGAAAACCCTATATTTAATGCATTTCTGAGGAAGGAAACTGTTTCAGAACCAATTGGGGCAGAACCTGACACAGCAAGCGAGCAATTTGGGAACCCCAATTTAGTTGAAATACGCTTCAAAGCAAGGTTATCCAAAAGCAAGGAGCTGACTGGACCGTCCTCTTCAGCGTTCTTCATCTTAGCCTCAATTCCAGAAAGGATTTGACGACCAATGAATGTGTTGGACATGGCCTCCTTTAAGGCTCCTTCAAATTTGGTGTAAACTCTTGGAACTAAAGCCATGAAGCTCGGCTTGCACAAGACCAAATTCTCAATGAGCTTCAATGGTGAAGGATCAGGAGCATAAGCAATAGAAAATCCACAAAATAATTGCATACTCATATTGGTAACCTCATAGATATGAGCTAATGGCAAAAAGGACAAAGTTTTTTGCCCTTTCCCAGACCCTAAATTCATGGATACTGAAGAAATGGAAAATGTCAAATGTCCAATAGACATTCTGTGCGTGAGCTCGACACCCTTTGGGTTTCCAGTGGTTCCGGAAGTAAATGAGATACCATACAGATCGTCAATATGCGGGATGATAATCTCCATTGGGTTCAACTGTCCCAGAGTTTCAACTTGTTGCAAGTCCATAATTTTCAAGCCATTAGATTGGGCCATTTGAATTAAACCAAAATCTCTATGTAAATCCAATGGGTCCATGGAAACAATGAACTTGAGGGATGGAAGACCAGAGGTCTTCTTCAAGTTGATTAATCCAATGATTTTGTTACGGGAACAAATTATGACGGGCGATTCAGTCAAGTTAAGAATATAGCTTGATGTGGTTGGTCCCAATGTGTCATAAAGTGCGGTGTAAACCATATTGTACGCCTGACAGGCGAGCAAGCTGATAACCCACTCTGGTCTGTTGGCCGAATATAAACTCACAATAAATTTGTCACTTCTACCAATAAGACTTCTTAGCCCCGCACCAATCTCTTTTCTGCGCTGTGACACAGTGTTGTAAGACTCATAGGTAAAGAAGTCATCAACAGAGCCATCTGGATGTGTGATTCTAGTTCCAAGACAATCACGATCACCAAAAGCTTCTACAGCATTATTGAAGCAGGATACCATGTTATCCAAGTCTGGATGGACTCGCTCAATCAAAGAGTCCCGACAGTAGACATTTCTGTAAGAAGACGAATTTTTTGCACTTCCAGTGTTTGGAATTCTTTTGACAAGTTTACCCTTTGGACGTAGGAGCGGGAACTTTTCAAAACACCGTTGGATATCGAACCGGCCATTTGTAGTGTATTCTTCAGGCGAAAAAAGATCAGTTAGTGCATCTCCGTTCTGAGTGCGGGACCGGTTAGGTACGGTCAAGTCAATTGCTTCTTTGATATTGCTCATAATTGGTGTTTTTTGCCTCAAAGGCTACATAATTATGGTACAGAACCAGAAGAGCAAAGGTACAACTTTATATAATTAGTATAGTGTGCAGCATGACCGAGGTAGTTGAGTAAGGTAGGCCTGTGAATACGGGGCAGGAGGGCAAGATTATTCTAAAAATGAGGGGTAGGTTTGATCTCGGCGAAAAATTATGGCACTGGCACACCAGGCTCTTCGGCTTGACGCTCTTCGGTTTCCACCTAAGTTCTCGGTAGGGCCCTAGCCTAGCTTACCTAGAGCACATATGCAACGATTGTTGCCAGTTTCTGCTTAACTTCTCCTTCCCCACTCCGGTCTATTGTGGAGTAAGGCCTCGGCAGAAAACTAATGCGGATTAAAAAAAAGCAAAAACAGAAGCTTTCCTTAATGGTCTGGGCACACCAGATAACATCTGGACACCAACGGATATAAGCAGACATCCATACCACTCAGATTTTGCTTAAACGAGATATATAATCTTCCGATTTGCACTTTTTACTTGAAACATACTCCTAGTGTTGGAATAGCAACACCAAAATGTCGTTGGGAAAGGGGTCCCGTGTTGCTGTCATTGGAAGCGGCATTTCAGGACTCTCTTTTGCACATTTTCTTTCCAAGTTGAGACCTGATGTCTACATAACGTTATACGAATCTTCATCAAGACCCGGTGGTTATATTTTCTCCCAAAAGCACACAATCGATGATCAATCTGTGATGCTCGAAAAAGGTCCAAGAACCCTCCGAGGTGCTAGCGATGGTACTGTCTTGATTGCTGATATTTTGATAAGGCTTGGTAAGTGCGATAAGATCAAGGTCATCCCGCCAGATTCTATTTCTAATAAGAAGTACTTGTTATCACCAACTGATAATCTTGTCCAAGTTCCGAATTCTTTAAAATCATTTAAAGAATTTCTCAAGAGTCCACTGGGAAAAGGTCTTATACCAGGAGTCTTAAAGGAACCATTTCAACCTAAAAGGGATTTGAATGATGAGAGTGTTTCTTCCTTTTTGAGCAGAAGATTTGGTGACGCACTACCACAAAATGTTATAAGTGCTGTCTTCCATGGTGTTTACGCCGCTGACACATCTCTATTAAGCGCTAAGACTACATTAAGAAGTATGTTTGATGCTGAGAAAAGTCATGGATCTGTTATTATATCAATGTTTGCCAATGTATTGAAGAAGAACGAAAGAGAGGCTAAAGAACTATCTGCGATTTTGAAGGATTATAAAACACGATTCACTACGGACTATGACTTATCACGAATCTCTAACATTTTGAAGAAATACCCTATGATAACTTTGGAAGGCGGCTTGGAATCTTTCCCGAAGGCCATGTACAGCTCGCTGGCCAGATCACCAAAAGTTGAATTCAAGTTTGATACACCGGTTCAGTCAGTAACTGAACAACAGAGTGAGATCCACATTAATGGCATAGATCATTATGACCACTTGCATACTACGATTAATGCATCATCGTTTGCGAAGATGGTACCGGGTACGCAGGTATCTAGAATTGCATCTCAATTGCCTTACATTGATATCCATATGATCAACGTCTTTGTTCCATCGCATATCCTCAAACACGCAGGGTTTGGATACCTGATTCCGAGGGCACATTTAAACCCACATAACATTCTTGGTGTTATTTTTGATTCTGATGTAGAGAAGGGCTCTGTTCAGTTGTTCAAGGATATGTCGTATTTGCAAGAGCACCAGAATATACCTTTACCACTCAAACCAAAATATAATGATAGAGAGTATACCAAGCTCACCATTATGATGGGTGGCCATTTCTGGTCCAAGTCAGGGAAACCATTAGATCTCAACACAATCACGCATGATGCATTACGAGAGGTGGAGAGACACCTTGGGGTCAAATTTGGCCAGGATTGCTACATTGATGACTCTTATATATCACAGTGTCTTCCGCAGTTCCATGTTGGTTATGATGCTATGAAACAACAGTTTAGTGAGGCTTTGAAAAATGAGTTTATGGGCAAGTTGACTCATGGAGGGATGTCATTTGGTGACGGCGCTGGTGTCCCAGACTGTGTGACTAACGCCTACAAAAACGCTGTTTCCTTGGTGTAACCACGTGTAAATTCTATGAAATATATTATGGAGAAGATGTGAAAGCATATCATACGAAGTTGCACTAATATCAGTTGCGTGTAGAAAAGTTTAGTAGTCTTGTAAACCAATAGAAAACTAATGGAAAGTTGAAGAACAATCGCGACGATTTCCATCAAGGGAGGAAGTTCGGAGGTTGGGACGCCTTTAAGAAGAGTTTAGAATGATCTTCCTTCTTTCCATTTTGAGTTAAGTAGTGCACACAAAGACCGCTGTAATTACTAAAAATTAAACTATCAAGAGCATAGAATGCCAGAAATGCGTCCAAAAGTTTTCTTCGATATTACAATTGGGGGTGAAAAGAAAGGAAGGGCCGTCTTTGAGTTAGTAAGTCTTGTCTTCTCTTGGCTATATTACCACTCAAAAGTTTAACTATACAAGGGCTTATATTAACATCATTTAGTTCTCGGACATTGTTCCTAAGACTGCCGAGAACTTCAGGGCTTTGTGTACTGGTGAGAAAGGTATTGGCAAGTCGGGTAAACCTTTATACTTTAAGGGTTCTGCTTTCCACAGAGTTATTAAGGACTTTATGATTCAAGGCGGTGATTTCACAATGGGTAATGGAACTGGCGGTGAATCCATTTACGGAGAAAAGTTTGAAGATGAAAACTTTGAGCTTTCTCATGATAAACCATTCTTGCTTTCGATGGCAAATGCTGGCCCTGGAACAAATGGTTCTCAGTTCTTTGTCACTACTGTTCTAACACCACATTTGAATGGCAAGCATGTTGTATTTGGTCGTCTTTTGTCAGGAAAAGCTGTGATCAGAGCAATTGAGAGAACTCCAACTGCATCTGGTGACAAGCCACTGAAAGATTGCGTCATCGCCGACTGTGGTGCTTTGCCTGATGATTATGTTCTTGAGCCTATCGCTGTTCAGGACGACGGTACTGGTGACATCTACGAAGAAGTTCTTGCTGACAACGATACGGTGAACATTGAGAGACCAGAGTCGGTGTTCAAAGCTATTACACACTTGAAGGAGATCGGTACCAAACTATTCAAGTCTGGTGATTTTGAAAAGGCATTTATCAAATACAACAAAACGGCTTCTTATTTGCAGGACTACTTCCCAGAGGATTTGACCGATGTGCAGCTTGATGATCTTTACAAGCTTAAGGTCTCTATATTTCTAAACATTGCCCTCGTTAGTTTGAAGCTTCAAAAGAATACGGAGGCCCTTAAGGCCTCTTTGGACGCTTTGGATGTGGAGAAGATAGACGACAAGTCCAAATCTAAAGCACTCTATCGCCGCGGATGTGCCTACTTGAAGCTAAAGAATGAAGATGATGCTCTCAAGAGTTTCCAGGAGGCCTTGGTGATCTCTCCAGCCGATGGTGCCATCTTGAAGGGCATTGAAGACGTGAAGAAGAGTGAGAAAGAGCGTAGGGACAAAGAAAAGAAAGCGTTCAGCAAATTCTTTGGATAATTGCACACATAGGTCGATGTTTTGTATGATATTTTATAAATCATTGGCCCCCATTATTATGAATTAAAGCATACATGTCCTTAATATATATTATATTCACACATGTGTTATCAGTATGCCAATATCCATGTGTATTTTTCAGAACTCTAAGAGTGAATATATCAGCACTAAGAAAAATTCGCAGCGTCGGCGTCTAATTTTTGTTTTGAAAAATTGGCTTTAAGTGGGTGGGCGGGCGCACCAAAACATCAACAACAAAGAAGTCTCCATCATCACCACTACCCCACTGGCTTTCTTGGTGTCCTTGTCAACTCTTGAAAGGAAATAATAAGCGTAATCAATCACCAACACACCTCTGTGTGCGCAATCCGCTTGATAAGCTGCCCGCTTTTTGCTGATTACATATCGTCTTAAGGTTACGCCCACCCCCTTTCAAGCGACAACAACGCCACCCAGCACAGGACTTCCAGCACACGCTTAAGTCCCTGAGAAACTCATTTGATTGACGTATCTCCCTGCTGAAGCTTTCCAGGAAACATATCAGTGATTTTCCCGGCGTCATTGACCAAGAGATCTATTGTTTTTTTTGTTTTGGAGCACTTTTTTTGATAGCTTACGCTACGAACAGTATTCTGGCTTTCTTTGTACCAAGAACATTCAAAGATATAGTGCAATTACGCATACCTTGAGCAATTCACATCAGAACTCTTCATATTACCTTTTTGCTTACTTCTTTTTTCATTTTGCTTGACTTCCATTGTTTTTTCAGTTCACCATCTCTGCAATTGGGATTTTGAAGACTCAAGGGACAGAAACATATATACCACATCGAGGATTTATATATTGTACATTCAGGAAGTCGTATCTTTTCTTATACAACACATCGAACAAAAAACAACAAAAAAGAGACATTTGCATCTGCATCGATATCCCAACTACACAGAACGCAATCATACTAACCTACAATGGTGCAATTCCCTTACTCCAGTGCGCCTTTGCGTACAGTGAAAGAGGTCCAATTTGGTCTCTTATCACCAGACGAGATTGTGAGTTTTCTACTATTAGTTTGATTGATGGATTTATTTACTAACTATTACTCCAGCGTGCTATCTCCGTTGCTAAGATCGAGTTCCCAGAAACCATGGATGAGACACAGACCAAACCTAGAGTTGGTGGTCTCAATGATCCCAGATTAGGTTCCATCGACCGTAACTTCAAGTGTCAGACTTGTGGTGAAGGCATGAATGAATGTCCAGGTCACTTTGGTCATATTGAATTAGCTAAACCGGTTTTCCACATTGGTTTCATTAATAAAATTAAGAAGGTCTGTGAATGTGTGTGTATGCACTGTGGTAAACTTCTTCTCGATGAATCGAATGACATGTTTAAACAGGCTATAAGGATAAGAGATCCAAAGAAGAGATTCAACGCCGTTTGGAATATCTGTAAAACGAAAATGGTTTGCGAACCAAACTACCCGCCAGAAGAGGATGGAACTGTTCAGTCCAGAGGTGGTTGTGGTAACGCTCAACCTTCTGTTCGTCGTGATGGTTTGAAACTATGGGGTACATGGAAGAAAGGTAATGCAGAGGAAGGTGAGCAACCTGAGAGACGTTTGCTGACCCCAAGTGAAATTCTTAATGTTTTGAAGCACATTTCTAAGGAAGATTGCCGCAAGCTAGGCTTCCACGAAGATTATGCTCGCCCAGAATGGCTTATTATTTCTGTTTTACCAGTTCCACCTCCACCAGTCAGACCATCTATTTCTTTCAATGACACTCAAAGAGGTGAGGATGATTTAACATATAAGTTATCTGATATCATGAAGGCAAATATTAACGTCCAGAAGTTGGAAATGGATGGTTCTCCACAACATGTTATCAATGAATTTGAGGCTTTATTACAATTCCATGTTGCTACATATATGGATAACGATATTGCTGGTCAACCTCAGGCCCTTCAGAAGTCTGGTCGTCCAATCAAGTCTATCCGTGCTCGTTTGAAAGGTAAGGAAGGTCGTATTAGAGGTAATCTGATGGGAAAACGTGTTGACTTCTCTGCTCGTACTGTCATTTCCGGTGATCCAAACTTGGAGCTTGACCAGGTTGGTGTTCCAAAGTCGATTGCCAGAACATTGACTTACCCAGAGACAGTTACACCATACAATATCCAAAAATTGACAGAGCTTGTCCGTAATGGTCCGAACGAACATCCTGGTGCAAAGTATGTCATACGTGATACCGGTGATCGTATTGATTTAAGATATAACAAACGTGCTGGTGATATTGTTCTCCAGTATGGCTGGAAAGTTGAGCGTCATTTGATGGATAACGACCCAGTTCTTTTCAATCGTCAACCATCGCTCCATAAAATGTCTATGATGTGTCACAGAGTTAAGGTGATGCCTTATTCTACATTCAGATTGAACCTGTCTGTAACTTCACCTTATAATGCCGATTTCGATGGTGATGAGATGAACTTACACGTTCCTCAGTCTGAAGAGACCAGAGCAGAGCTTATGAACATTTGTGCTGTTCCGCTTCAGATTGTTTCTCCACAGTCCAACAAACCATGTATGGGTATTGTTCAGGATACTTTGTGTGGTGTCAGAAAGATGACGTTGCGTGATAGTTTCATTGAGTACGACCAGATGATGAACATTCTGTATTGGATTCCGGAATGGGATGGTGTGATCCCAGCGCCAACTGTTTTAAAGCCAATACCACTCTGGACTGGTAAGCAGATGCTGTCTATGACAATCCCAAAGGGTATCCACTTGCAAAGATTTGATGAAGGCACTACTCTTCTGAGTCCTAAGGATAATGGTATGCTTGTTCTTGATGGTCAGATTTTGTTTGGTGTTGTTGACAAGAAAACCGTTGGTGCTACCAATGGTGGTCTGATTCACACAGTCATGAGAGAGAAAGGACCAAGGGCATGTGCTGATCTGTTTGGGAACATCCAGAAGGTGGTGAACTTTTGGTTGTTGCATAACGGTTTTTCTATCGGAATTGGTGATACTATTGCTGATTCTTCTACTATGAAGGAAATTACCGAGGCTATTGCAATTGCAAAAGAAAAGGTCGAGGAGGTTACGCTTGAGGCCCAACAGAACAAGCTGACAGCTAAACATGGTATGACTTTGAGAGAGTCCTTTGAAGATAATGTTATTCGTTACTTAAATGAGGCTCGTGATAAGGCCGGGCGTTCTGCCGAAGTCAACTTGAAGGGTTTGAACAACGTCAAGCAGATGGTGAGTGCTGGTTCTAAAGGTTCTTTCATTAATATTGCCCAGATGTCCGCCTGTGTTGGCCAACAGTCTGTTGAAGGTAAACGTATTGCCTTCGGATTTGCTGACCGTACCTTGCCGCATTTCTCGAAGGATGATTACTCTCCGGAGTCAAAGGGTTTCGTTGAAAACTCTTACTTAAGAGGTTTGACACCACAGGAGTTTTATTTCCACGCTATGGGTGGTCGTGAAGGTTTGATCGATACAGCCGTCAAGACTGCAGAAACAGGTTATATTCAACGTCGTCTTGTTAAGGCACTGGAAGATATCATGGTTCATTATGATGGTACGACCAGAAACTCTTTGGGTAACATCATTCAATTCATCTACGGTGAAGATGGTCTTGATGCTGGTCATGTGGAGAAACAGACTATCGACACTCTTCCAGGTGAAGATGCCGCCTTTGAGAAGCGTTACCGTATTGATTTGATGAGTGAGAAAACTACAATCAAACCATCTCTTCTGGAATCTGGCCGTGACATCATTGGTAACACTGAACTACAAACTATCTTGGATGAGGAGTATACTCAATTACTTGAAGATCGTTCGATGTTGAGAAAAGTCTTCATAGATGGAGAGCATAATTGGCCATTGCCAGCTAACATTCGTCGTATTATCCAAAACTCTCAACAAATTTTCCATGTTGATCGTTCAAAGGCATCAGATTTGACATTGGATGAGATTGTCAGAAGTGTCCAAGAACTGTCAAAGAAGTTGTATGTATTGCGCGGTGAGACTCCTTTGATTCAGGAAGCTAGAGAAAATGCTACCACATTATTCCAGTGTCTTCTTCGCTCTCGTTTGGCTTCTCGTCGTGTTATTGAGGAGTACCGTTTGAACAGAACCGCATTCAACTGGGTTATGGGTGAGATTGAGGCCCAGTTCCATAGAGCAGTGGTCCATCCAGGTGAGATGGTCGGTGTTGTTGCTGCACAGTCTATTGGTGAGCCAGCCACGCAGATGACCTTGAATACTTTCCATTTTGCTGGTGTTGCTTCGAAGAAGGTCACATCAGGTGTTCCGCGTTTGAAAGAGATTTTGAACGTTGCAAAGACAATGAAGACACCATCTTTAACGGTTTACTTGAACGCAGAATATGCTTCTGACCAAGAGAAAGCCAAGGAAGTGAGATCTGCCATTGAACACACCACATTGAAGAGTGTTACAGTTGCTTCTGAAATTTTCTACGACCCAGATCCGAGATCTACTGTCATCCCAGACGATGAGGAAATGGTCATGTTACACTTTGAAATTCCAGACGAAGAGACAGAGGCTACGTTAGATAAACAGTCTCCATGGTTGTTGCGTATCGAACTGGATCGTGCTGCTATGAACGATAAGGATCTCACTATGGCAGAAGTTGGCGAGAAGATCAAAGAAACTTTCAGAGATGACTTGTTTGTGATCTGGTCTGAGGATAATGCAGAGAAGTTGGTTATTCGTTGTCGTGTTGTTCGTGATCCTAAAAATTTGGATCCAGAGTCCGAAGCTGAAGAGGACCAGATGTTGAAGAGAATTGAGAACAATATGTTGGAGGCCATTACTTTGCGTGGTGTTCAGGACATTACTCGTGTTGTTATGATGAAATATGACCGTAAGTTACCTGATGAGACCGGTAAGTTCACTAAGGTTCCTGAATGGGTCTTGGAAACTGACGGTGTTAACTTGGCCGATGTCATGTGTGTTCCGGGCGTTGACGCGACTCGTATCTACACCAACTCGTTCATTGACATTCTTCAAGTGTTGGGAATTGAAGCAGGTCGTGCTGCTTTGTATAAAGAAGTTTACAATGTTATTGCTTCCGATGGTTCTTACGTTAACTACAGACATATGGCTTTACTTGTGGATGTCATGACTTCTCGTGGTCACTTGATGGCCGTTACCCGTCATGGTATCAACAGAAACGATACTGGTGCCTTAATGAGATGTTCCTTTGAAGAAACTGTTGAGATTTTGTTTGAAGCAGGTGCTGCAGCAGAGTTGGACGACTGTCGTGGTGTTTCCGAGAATGTTATCTTGGGTCAACTTGCCCCAGTTGGCACCGGAGCCTTTGATGTTATGGTTGATGACAGTATCCTTAAGGAGCTTCCATCAAATGCCCCAGTTGAGGAGTATGTTGGTACTGAGTATAACGATGGTGGTGCTACACAGTATGATTCTGGTACTACATCTGGTCATTCCAACGTTGATATCTCCGGTGGTGTAATGTTCTCACCAATCGGTGACTCTGGACAGGCACCTTCTGGTGGATTCACAGAGTATAGTGGAAGTCAGGATTACAATACATCACCAAGTTCTGCTATTAACCCTACATCTCCATTTGGTGCAGGCTTCGGATATGGTGGTGTTACATCCCCTACTATGGGTGTGACCTCTCCAGGTTTCAGTGCTACATCTCCGGGATACAATACAACATCGCCAGGATATGGAGCAACGTCTCCGGCCTACTCGCCGACATCTCCATCCTATAGTCCGACCTCACCAGCCTACTCGCCGACATCTCCATCCTATTCCCCAACCTCTCCATCATACTCTCCAACATCTCCATCGTACAGTCCAACCTCTCCATCTTACTCTCCAACCTCTCCATCTTACAGTCCAACATCTCCGTCGTACAGTCCAACCTCTCCATCTTACTCTCCAACATCTCCATCTTACTCTCCAACATCTCCGTCTTACTCTCCAACATCTCCATCTTACTCTCCAACCTCACCTTCCTATTCTCCGACCTCACCTTCCTATTCTCCGACCTCACCTTCCTATTCACCAACTTCACCATCCTATTCTCCTACGTCACCATCATACTCTCCTACGTCCCCATCATACTCTCCTACATCACCATCCTATTCACCAACTTCACCTTCCTATGATGCTCCAAAATCACCAGAGTATGAGCCAAAAGATCCAGAAGATGATGATGATAAGAAATAGATGTGTTTGGTTAATGAAGCTGTGTTATATTTTATTGTGCTTAATGGTTTAAAGGATCTAAAAATTATATGTAAATTACAAAGAAAAAATGCAATATTTGTTCTAATATTTGTCTCTGCTCTATTATCTCTAAATGTTTAATAGTTCAATTGGCCTTCTTAGAGATGAGGCCGTTGAACATATCGAATGAATTACCGTCAGGCTGCAAGTGGTACTTCTTACCAGTAAACTTGTCTGAGGCTAGTTCAACTTCTTCAGCAACCAGCAAACCAAAATCCTCAGTAATGCCTGTGATTTTGGCTCTTACTAGCCCGTGGTCTTGTAGTCGCACAATTTGATTAGTATGCAACCAATGCTTGTAATAAATTGGCAACAGAGCCCCGAATCCAAATGATTTGAACTTTTCAAAGAACTCCCCCATATAGTAAATGTATTTAGCTAACATTTTTTCCTCTGAAATGAAATCTAACTTTTCCAGACCCCTTTCTTCTCTGATCTTGTTCCAATTTGCAATAGTGGAATTGATCGATGTGGTTGGTGCAGAATTGAACAAATTGATACCAGTCCCCACAATACATTTATAATTTCCATCCATGACATTAGTGTTTACAAGGATACCACTCACCTTAACATACGCTGGATCCAAGTCGTTCACACCGATATTTTTTCCAAAATACTCTTCCTTCATCACATAAATGTCATTGGGCCATTTGATTCTGATTGGCAACTGTTCATAGCCTTCACCCATGGTTTTAACTGCTTCCACAACGGCCAAAGCAGTAAGGTACTGAATGAATACCACAGGTGCGTGCGTGAAAGTGATTGGAAGATCTAAAATTAATGAACTGGCCAACACTCCGTAAGGATTAATCCATACGTTACCACTTCTTCCTCTACCAGAAACTTGAACACTGGCCGCCAACAAAGTACCAGATGGCAAGTTACGGAGTACTCCAAAATTCTTGTCCGCCATTGTGTTTGTAGATGTCACTACTTCACCGTACAGAAGAACTGATCCTGCTTTAAGGCTACTGAGTGAGCCATAGTTTTCTTGTAGGTAACGGAAGTACTGTTTGATATCAAAGTATGAAGTAAGCTTCCGGTCCGGAATTTCATCTCTGTAGATATAAAGTTCCTTAATGGCCGTATCAGGGTCTTCAAATTCGTCTTGCTTTTCTAACTGAGTAGAGATACTTGCTGTTGGACCGTCATGTATACGAAATGTATCGTTTTGTGCCTTGAGTAAATCATTGTTATCACCTGAAAGCCCAACATCTGAGATGATACCATCAATAATGTGCTTCACAGCACCTGGAACAGCAGAAGTAAACATTATAGGAGTCAAACGAGGTCTTACGACTTCTTCATTATTGACATTGAGACCTAATTTCTGTAAACATGCTTTCAAGAACAATGTTCGTTGTTTGTTATGCTCATACAATCTCTTCACAAGCTTAGCATATTGCGGACTCTCGGAATTCTGACCTGCCATAAGTTCAGGAAGAAACTCTGGGTGAGTTCCTGTGAGTATAGCAGCACCGTTTCCTACTGTGCAATAGACAACTGCTGCTTGATGAGAGCCTGACTCCACTTCCACTTGTTCGCAGTATTCTGCCAAAATAGTCACATTGTCATACTTCTCCGCGTCAACAAAGACTCCACCACCATTATAGTAATGATAACTTTTATCAAGGTCCAAATTCAAAAACTCTTTGTTTACTGAAACTTGGGCCAATCTTGACCCAGTTTCGTCTCCATACTTGAAACCTTTGAAAGCACAACCTCTTGCGACACCTGGAAACATCTTAAGTTCCCTTGATCCGCTTACTTCCATAGTTGGGTCACCCACTTCAAACTCACAGTACGAGGAAGAGTAATATCCACCAGAGCAAAATCCCAGCAGTTTACCACCTTTCCGGACAAAGTCTCTAATTGTTTGATTTCCGTGTCCATTGAGTTCCCTGCAGACTGGGACATCAGCACCACCGGGGATGACCACAAGTGCAGATTTAGAAGCCCATGGCTCCTGCTTCAAAGTTTTAGCGTCAACACCAACAACTGCATAGTGGGGGGAAAGAAATCTTCGGAGTGACTCTAAACAGTGCTTAACGGAATCTGGTGTTGTTCCTGGACCTTTGTTGAAAAGTGTTAGTTAAATGTTGAGGTGAAGTGTACAATGAGCATGACAACAAAGTGCCTCTAAAATGCATACCTGAATATACCAGCACGTTCATGTTTTTCGTTGAGTGGTATCGTTTTAAAAGCAAATTTGGACACTTCAAGCACCTCAACATGCGCCGGTTTTCTGTGGGACCTTTGTCTTGCTCTCAATCGTCTGTGTTCTTTGTTGGGGTTCTCGGAGCGTGAGATACTCTCGGAATATTTCTGTTGGTGTCCGGAAAATTCCGACAGTATTGTTCTGGTGTGTGCTCCGCCAACTTGATGGTCTACCTAATAACTCTCTGGATCGTAGGACTTTTCGATTTATAGTGCAATAATACACATAGTTGAAGTTGTTAAAAAATAGGGATGAGAGATTGAAGCTTCAAAGGATATACACATGTGTAGGTGTGCAAAACATATGTTACAATCCCATTAGAGTCAGAGGAAAGCGGCAATGTTTAGTCAGCCGTCCAGAAGTAATGACATCAAAGAGCAGTAACTGCTAAATAAACTTGAGAACCAAAGAATAAAGAAAGGCTTTATTTGTGAAGTTCCAAGCCATAGAAGAAGATATATTAATTAAGTGTTCCATTGATCGTTCAATCTGGAGTACGGTGAATAAGAGGAAAGACAGAAGTGCTTTCGGAACCGCGGTAGTCTGTTGGACTGCAAAAAAAAACCTAGATGACTGCGTAGTTGAGCAGTGTATTCTTGAATATCTAAGTACATACTGGGGAGAACAAAAATTGGCTTGAAAAGTAATAATTGAACCAAATGAATATCTGTAGTCTTCTTGGTCCAGCTTCAAGGGCCCTTCTGCGGCCAAATCTCACGAAGTTTCAATCGCTCACATCTCCTCTACGCAAACAGGTACCTATGAGCTACAAGTCGCTTCTCCGTGATTTCTCACAACAGGCAGTTCTTCATAAACAGACTGAAGACATGAAGCAGACTCAGCTACAGCAGAGAATTGAGAGCGTCAAGGAAAGGTCACAAAAGGTTACAAATCAAATGCGTGCCAATATCAAATATGCCATCCCTCAAAAGGAAAACATTTACACAATACCAAATATCCTCACATTCACTCGTCTCATAACAGCTCCTATAATTGGATATTTAATAGTAAATGAGCAGGTTTGGTGGGCCTTTGGTATTTTCACTTACTCCGCCATCACAGATTTTATTGATGGCTTCATTGCTCGTCGTTTTAACATGAAGTCGGTTGTAGGGTCTATTATTGATCCCATGGCCGATAAGTTCCTGATGGTTATTTGTACGGCCTGTATGGCACAGTCCGGTGGCATGCCTATCTACCTGGCAGTTATAGTACTTGGACGGGATATTCTCCTTGGACTGTCCGCGTTGTACTATAGATATATTTCATTGCCAACTCCAAAGACCCTTCTAAGGTACTGGGATTTCAGTATCCCATCTGCACAGGTTTATCCAACCACTATTTCTAAGTATAACACTGGTTTCCAGATGTTATACATTGCTGCTGCAGTTGTTAAACCTATCTTGCTACAGGTCATTGACCCTACGGTTATTGGCACATTGGAAACGGGCTTTGATCTCTTTGGATATTTTGTCGCTACAACAACAGTGCTGAGTGGTCTTAGTTACGTCTTCTCTAAAAACGCAGTCAAGATTTTAACACAATCTGCTACCAAAAAGTGATTTCATCTAATATTTGCCTAAAATGAATCTATGGAAGTGAATCAATCTTTAGTAGACAGACTTTTACAGCCCATGATAGCGTGAGCCCTGAGAATCAGGCCTTACTAACGTCAAAAATATACAAAAATACTCGATACCAATGCATATATTAGCTTAACCAGGTCCCATAATTTGTTTATCTACCAATGGTAATATCGTCAATACGCAAGATGGACTTGACAGTTTCAGCGGCCAATGTAATAGCAGAAGTACTCACCAAAACCGGCTGCAAAACGTGTTCATCGTAAGTGTTTGTAGCACCAGAGCGGCGAGCAGAAATACCAGCGTTACGCTCACCATTCTCATGCTTGTTTCTCAAGTCAGTTACAACATTGATACTGTTTAAACCGGCATTCTCAGCCAATGTAGTTGGAATGACTTCCAGTGCCTCTGCAAACTCCTTCCAGATGAAACCCTCGGTTCCTGACAAAGAGCGAGACTCTCTCATCAATGTTTTCGATACTTCGATTTCTGGAGCACCACCCCCAGCAATCAACGCCTTTTCCTTTACCAAACAACGTATAACACAAAGTGCATCATGTAAGGAACGTTCAGTCTCATCTAAAATCATATTGTTAGCACCACGGCACACCACTGACACGGTTGGGGTCACAACATTCTTGACACCCGTGATCTTAACAATTTTAGAACCAGAGGACTCCAACTCTTCAACAAGGTCGGCCGTACCGAGTCTGTCTTCAGAGAACAGCTCAATGTCGGAGATTGGCTTACATGCCAAAGATTTACTGAGGAACTCAATCTCCTCGCGCTCAATATCCTTGACAACCATGATTCCAAGTTTAGAAAGGAAATGGAGGGATAGATCATTGACTGCGTCTCTCAAAATCGATTTCTGAATCAATAAGACATTACACTTGGACTTTTTAATCTTTTTACACATATTCAAAAGATATGCTCTTTCTTCTTTCAAAATCTTGTCCATTTGTCTGTAGTCATTCACAACGACGTTGTTCTCCATATCTGGCTTTGGAGGGGACAATTGGAATTGGACAAGTGCAATACGAGCCTTTTCAATACGCGATGGGCCTCCGGCGGACTTCACTGCGTTCTGTGTCAACACTACACCATCAACAAGCTCTGTGTCGTCAATAGTACCACCAACTTTCTTAATCAATCTAATATCGCCAAGATCAACATTGGTAGAACTTTCATTGATAACCTTGAGCACAGAGTCAACGGCAAGTGGGGAGAGGAGATGTGAGTACTGCCCAACAATCTTTGATGAAAGAGATGTGGATGCAGCTCTGATGAGTGCTTCACGGTCCTCCAAAGAGATCTTGACAGACATATCGAGCAAAATCTCAGTGGATCTCTTTGCAGCACGCTGAAATGATTCGGCAATCGTTGTAGGGTGAATTCCTTTGTTTAAGAGCTTCTCAGCAGCACCAAGGAGTGCGCCTGTAAGGATGACAACAGAGGTAGTACCATCACCAGCTTCCACATCTTGGGCTCCTGAAACATCAACTAACATCTTTGCAGCCGGATGAAGAACTGCCATGTGTTGAAGGATGGTGTGCCCGTCGTTGGAGATAATGACTTGGCCCTTTCCAGTCTTGATCATCTTGTCCATGCCCTTAGGCCCCAGCGAGGTTCTAATTGCATCAGCCACTGCACGAGCCGCAAGAATGTTGGACTTGCGTACCTCCTGTGGTTTTTCCTTGTTCTTAAACTGAGCGTTAGATACGGTGGCCATATTTACGTTGCTCCTCCTTCTGGTATCTTCCGACTGGCGTTAACACAAACAGGTTCGATGGCGTTTTCAATTTACGTGTTTTGGCTTCTGGGAGATTTCGACGCGGAGTGAAGAAAAAGTAGCCGGCGTAAATTCGCGGACAAAAATGTATACCGCGTAAATAACAGCACTAACAAAATGTATGAGTAAAGGTTATTGTGAGCATAAATTTCGGCAGACAGATCTCATCGCATCAATTCATTACGAGGAATAAAAGTAAAGTACCTCAACTGCTTGTCACCTTGCTGTAACCAAACAAAGCATCTTTCTGTTTTCCATTGTATCGAACTTAGGATATAGAGATATGCAAATGACAACACACGTTTTTCACAGGCTTTCTCCTACTAAGGATCAAATTAGTAATTGTCAGTTCTCCAGTTGGTATTCGTTATACAAGAAGCATACCCCCAAGGCAAAGATCATAAGACCTCTCCCAAAGGCTTTTCTGGATTATTTAAACTCTGATGGTATTGATCTCCCGGATGACGGCCACTATAACGTAATTATGGGCAATGGCGATGGAGAATATAGTGATTGGTCTGAAGAAGAAGAAATTGAAGAGTCCACTGATGATGATGAGGCACCTAAATCAACACCAAAAAGATCTACTGCTGAGATATTTGCTGAGTTCCAGGATATACATGATGAAATAAAAGATATAATCAAGGAGTATGGTGCAGTAACACCTAAGATGAACTGGTCTGCACCAAGAGATGCTGTTTGGATCATGGCCACTAATACGATGAAATGCCAGAATGCCTCTGACGTGTACCTTTTGTTGAACGCATCAAACTATATCACACATGACTTAACGGCTGCATTCTCCGAAGCGAGTAATCTCAACGAGTGTGATTTGAAGGATATTCAATATGAATTAGTATTAAGGAAATGGTTTGATCTAAACCCGGCTTTGGAGTTTCGTGTGTTTGTTAAGGATCGTCAGATTATTGGTATTACACAGAGAGACCTTAACTATTATGACTATATTGACGCATTACGGCCTACAATGAGAAAGTTAATTGATGAATTTTTTGAAGAGGTTATTGAGCAGACCTTCCCAGATGATGATTTTGTGCTTGACGTGTACTTGCCAAGACCCTTTGATAAGGTCTTCTTAATTGACATTGACCCATTCTCTCGAAAGACAGATTCCCATCTCTTTACCTGGAATGAATTGGCTGAGATGGATACTGATACACTAGATCAATACGAAATAAGATTAGTTACAGAAGTGGATAAGGGTCGTTTTGCTGTGAAGGATCACTCAGAGAACATGGTTCCCAAAGATGTCGTTGATGCCTCCTTGGATTCCTCTGCAATGGCAGAGTTAGCTCAACAGTGGAAGGAGCTACAAGCCAAGTCTGAGAAAATTCAGTCTAATATTTGCCCAAAAAAACTATTTAATGATTAATTAATTCTATGCATAATGACAGTTCTTAAAGATGTTTCATGGAAATTCTGGATAGCACCTTTGAAAAGTTAGGTACCATGCATCAGGAGAAGTTCGGTGTTACAACAACCTTATCATCTAAATGTCCAATCAACACAGAACCAGCCAGATCACCATCCTTCTTCATCAAGACAACTTCTTGTAATAAATTGGAGGCTGCACCTTTGGTTACATCCATAATGACATTACCAACCTTCATTGTCAGCTTACCAGACTTGTGGATACGTAGTTTAGCAAAGACACCTTCAATTCCTGCAACTTCATCTAGATCAGCCATTGAAACGTCGACTTCATCTTTGATTTCTTTTTCTTTCCCTTTGTCCTGTTCAAATGTAGGAAGCACCCTTGGCAACTGGAACAACATGAATTTGTCCGGTTGATTATTGTTTCTTTGAATCGTTTCAACAATACCTCTGTGATCCTGATTCATACGATGTGTGCTTTCAATAGCCTCCTCTGTACCCAAAGTTAAGGCTTCGTTCTTGATTTGTACTTCATTCAATTTCTGTTGTAATTGTGTGTCTTTCTCGTTCAGTAATGTGGCCAAGTTCTTGTCAACTGGCTCATCTTTAACAATAGGTCCTGTGTCAGCTGCCATTGAATCGGCTGTCTGTTCTCGAGTTGCAGTTGTAGAAGTAGCTGTAGATAAGTCGATGACTTCCCTCTTAATATCTTGGTCGACCTTAGCTCTTGGTGCTCGCACTGGGAACAACTCGGTCTCAGAATCAGCAAATTTGTACTCCTCGTTCATGTTTATCTTGGCTAGGTCATCGTCGTCATCACTATCCAATCCAACAGAGGTAGCACGAGATCCAGATGGCTCCCTTCTGATCAAGTTATTCAAAAACTCAGGGGTAGGGCTTGAAGTACCGGATCTACTCATCAAATTCTGCCTCGTATCACTCAGCACATTGCCAGATGCTAATGGACCGGCCTGGACAATATGAGTGCCAGCTATGGCTCTTCCCCCACGACCACCACGGCCACCACGCATTCCTCGACCAGCATGGCCTCCTCTTGTAGCTGATTTTGCCTCTGTGGGAATCACTGCAGGGGCATCAGCAGCTCTCTCTTCCTTGGTACGACGAGCAACGACTTTTGGCTTAAACTTAAGCCCTGGTTTAGCGGAACCAGGAGCAGAAGCACCAGAGCGTCTGGAAAGAGAGTCTAAACGGGAACTGGATGGTATCTTGTCGCTCATTCTTTATTTCCGTTTCTAATTAACACTTGTAATCGCAGACAATCCTCAAAGTATCAATAGAAAAAAGTTCAACAAAGGTAGTGGTTAGTCAAAGCAGAGCCAAAGATTTTATCGAATTCCGAGGATATATTGTCACGTGATGTGTTTTGAAAACTTAAGTAACCCGAACATCTCCGTTTATACTAACAGAAAAATTTACCATGACTGCGATGAGCTCTCCATGTAATACAAGAATAAAACGATTAAAACATCACAATAATGGCTAAAAAGAATAGGCTTTCACAGAAAGATGAAGAAGACTACGGTCTTGATGATGTGGATGCATTTTCTGCCGCTAAGGAAAAAGTTCTTTTTGAGAATGCAACTGCTCCTCTGCGCGCTGGTACACGATACCAGGAAGAGAACAGTGATGAAGAGGTAATGAGTTTTGACAGTGGCTCTGATATCTCTGATGACGATCGAAATGGTGAAGTTAATGAAAATCAAGAAGAAGATGATGATTACTTTGGGAAGAAGGATGATCTGGACGATGAAGACGACACACAAGATGGAGTCTGGGGTGACAGTAAGAACGCCTATTACGGTGACGATGATGTTGAAGATGACGAAGATGCTCGTGAGATGGAGAAAGAGGCTTTAAGATTGCAGAAGAAACACCTTGAAGAGTTAAACATGGGCGACTATCTTGATGAAGAGATGGAAGAAGAGTGGGCCAAGACCGCTACAAAACATGATGCGGGTGATGTCTTTACTTCTTCTATGAGGGACAGCACACAATCATTGAGTGATCTCACATCAATGGACGCCAAACAGAAGAGAATATTTTTACAACAATCACATCCAGAATTTATACCATTGACAAAGCAATTGACGAAACTGAAACCAGTGCTTGATGAGATCACTCCGCTCAAGGACACCAATGAAGTATCCAATGTGAAGTTTACAGCTCTATCAGCTTACCTTGGGGCCATCAGTACATATTTTGCCTTGTTCCAGTCTATGACGCAGGATGAAGAACCGTTCTCCATGAAGGAGCATCCAGTCATGGAATCCATTCTCAGTACTAAGGAAACATGGAGGCAAGCATCTGAACTAGAAGACATGGACGACGATAGTGAAGATGAGACGAATATTTCAACGGAGGCCGATTCAGATGGTGATGTATTCAACTCTGCTTCTGAGAGCATACCGGATGATGTTGAATCTATTCTCGAATCCGATGCAGAACAAATAGATATTGGGCCAGCAAATTCTTTGGAGCAATTAGAGGAAGAGGATAACGACATTGATATTGATATCACCAAATCTCGTGTCTTCAAAAGGCCAATAACACAGACTTCTAGAGACTTTGCAGAAGGTACCTTAGCTGAAGTTGACCAAGAAGAGAAAGCTTCACGTAAGAAGACACTTCGTTTCTACACTTCCAAGATTGATCAGCAGGCCAAGAAGCGTGATGAAAAGTTTGGCGGGGATGAAGATCTACCATATAGAGAGCGTCTCTTTGAACGTCAACAACGACTTATTGAAGAAGCTCGTAAACGTGGTTTGCAGGATGACCAAGGTGATGACCTGGATGCTAATGAATCATTTGATTCTCAGGATGCTCAGGATGCTCAGGAGATCAACAGTGGATTTGATGATAGCTACTACGAAACTATCAAGCTCTCAAAACTTGCTATGAAATCTAAGCGTAAACAACTCCATGAGGATGCTGTTCGTGCTGCTAAGGAAGGTAAACTTGCTGAAGCTGCTGAGAACGTCGGCGATGATGGGAAGCGTGCCATCAATTACCAGATCCTCAAAAACAAGGGTCTCACACCACACAGAAAGAAAGACAATAGAAACTCACGTGTCAAAAAGAGAAAGAAATACGAGCAGGCAAAAAAGAAACTCAAATCTGTTAGAGCAGTGTTCCAAGAACCTACTGGTGCATATGATGGTGAGAAAACCGGTATCAAGAAAAACCTGTCCAAGTCTGTCAAATTCTGAAATGCATATAGTTTCAGGTCTAGCATATTTTATAATGAAAGGTCAAAGAAATGTTAATATCGTAGTATTTGGTTCTTGTGGATCTAACACCTTTTACAGCACCCGTCATATAACCCTTCTAGTACCCCAATGATTGTCTGGATAAGCCGTATGAAAAGTAGAAGCCCCATCATCAGCAAGGTTATTGCATCTATCTCACCTTACTTCGGCTTAAGAACTTCATAGGAAATATCCACCTTGTAGGTCATGTAAATCACTGATAACGGCCTCCACATGACATTGCTTACTTAATTCCAGTTGATTCCCACTTTTCTTGATGTCCTATATAGAATGTCTTCCATAATGGTACTTGCAACAAACAATGATAAAACTCTCCGAAAGAACAATTCAAGCAGTTAATATTGTCTCCATAGATGATACATGCGCTGATACAAATGAATATGATGGAAGAGATGGGGTCAGAATTCTCTCCGTATTCATGATACTCATAGCATCCTCTATCGGTGCGTTCTTCCCACTAGTGTCAGCAAAGCGGATTTTTATCAAACTCCCAAACTGGTGCTGGTTCACAGCAAAATTCTTTGGCTCTGGTGTCATACTTGCAACAGGTTTCATCCATCTTCTTCAGCCAGCTTCGGAGTCTCTGTCAGATCCATGTCTAACTGGTGTCATTGCAGAATACCCATGGGCTTTCGGACTATGCTTGATATCACTCTTCCTCACTTTTCTAATGGAACTACTGTCTTATCATTACGTTCAAAGAGCTGTCAGTAAAGTTACTCTAATAGATTCTGGTGATGTTATAATGAAGGATAATTGTTGTAATGCACAAGACGACAAATGTTGCAGCCCAGACGTTGACCAGGAGTGTGAAGATAGTGACTGTGATATCAACCAATGTAGCGCAACAGGTGGTAGTACAACAAACCCCAAAAAGGAGGAGCCAAATATTAAACCATTGGTTTCTAAACCAGAACATGATGAAGAGTCTCAATCATTTGCTATGAGTAGCCAGGCTGATTCTCAGCTGGATTCACAAAGGTACTTGGACCAGATCCTCTCGGTATTCATTTTAGAATTCGGTATTGTTTTCCATTCTGTTTTCATAGGGTTATCACTTGCTGTCTCCGGAAATGGATTTATAACAGTATTTATTGTTTTGTGCTTTCACCAAATGTTTGAAGGTTTTGGACTTGGAACTAGAATTGCTGATACTCCATGGGACAGCTCCAGAAGATACACGCCGTGGCTCTTGGCTCTTGGTTATGCTTTGACTACTCCATTGGCTATTGCCATTGGTGTTGGTGTTAAGCATAGCTTCAACCCAAACTCCAAAACTGCTTTGATTGCCAATGGTGTGTTTGATTCCATTTGTGCTGGTGTTCTGATATATACAGGACTTGTGGAACTTATCGCTCATGAATTCCTGTACTCTGATATATTTACCAGTACTGGTGGTTTCAAGGAAATGATGACAGCATATTTTATTATGTGTGGTGGTGCTGGATTGATGGCATTGCTAGGTAAATGGGCATAGACTACATGAGCAGCTATAAATATACAAAAATATAAAGATCCGATTTAGACAATATCTCCTGGGATTTTCAACTCTTGGTCCAGTAGTTCCTAGTACCTGATGTAGCCCCTGGATTGAGGAAGACGGCCTATCCAAATATATAGCCCAAATCAAAAACCCTTCAGCAATTTTATGTTGAATCTTCTCGCTCATCAAGCTTTCAAATGATCATCTAATTATCCAGATGGCCTGTAAAACCTGCTTTTGTTTACATTTCAATGCGAGCCCACATACACCCAGACATCATCTTGTTATCTTATGGTGTGCCCCTTGACCATTTCTCCGATAACCACAGTGTCACAAAATTCGAACTTATTAGGCTCTAAACATGCTGGACAGAAAGATCAGCAACCTCAGCCACATAATCAACATCAAATTTAACATCAACGGTTGTTTCTTATAATAATATTCACATTTGATCCAAAATCTGAAAGGATATTGAAAAAACCCCGATTCTTGTGACACTGCTACTTATCCGAGACCTCTACTGAAGGACAGTTGCTTACCCCATAGCACCAGTAAATACATTTCGCAGGAACCTGAATACACCCATAACATGGCACAAAATCCCAATACATTTCTATCACGAGTTTTTGGTGTTAACTCCAATTCTCCTGGAGGAGATATAGAGGCCTCTAGTATGGTGGAACACTCTCCAGATGACGAGGAGTCTCAGAAGAGCCAGCATCAATCACGACTACGAGAACGTTCTATAATGGAGTCTGATAACGACGACAGTAGTGACTCAGACATGGATGAGTCGTCCCACTATCAGGGTGAACACTCAACACTACTCCGAAATGACTTCTCAGAATCGCATTTTTTGGACCATTTGGATACTGCCAACGAAATGGATGAGGAAGACCTTGAGGACGACGAAGGAGTCCCAATGTCCTTGATGGTTCAAAAGGACCCAAATACTACATTTAATCACACTAAAGTTGAGTCAATATTTGATAAATTTTCATCGCGAGCAAATTCTACAAGAGAAGTTCCTCATCCAGCTTCTCACCCTGTCCCACCACCACCACCACCTATACTGGGATATGGATCACCTTCAAGCACACCTGCACCTGCTGTTCAAGCTCAACAGCCTTCAATCGCCCACAGAAGAGATTTTTCAAAGGTAGTAACTCCACCACTGTCCACAGAAGAAGAGCGTCTTAGAAGGGCAACGCTTGGTATACTCAATCCAAAAGAAAGAGCACTGTGGAAGTGGGCCAATGTCGAGAATCTTGACAAATTCTTACAGGATGTTTATTCCTACTACTTGGGAAGCGGCTACTATTGCATCATGTTGAAGAAGGTCTTTGATTTGGCGACTTTAATGTTTGTTGTACTGTTTGCTACCTACCTCACGTCGTGTATTGACTACTCAAAATTGAGTCTTCCTACTTCCAAAAGCCTTGATGATATCAGGGTGGACCAGTGTTTTGATAACATGAGTTGGCCAGCAAGATTGAGTCTGTGGGTGTTCTATATTTACTGTGCTTTGAAAACAGCACAATTATACACAGAGTCTAAATCGTTGGAAGAAATCCACCATTTCTACAACTACCTGTTGGAAATTTCCGATAATGATTTACAGACCATTTCATGGCAAGTGGTCGTTGGCCGTATCCAATTATTAAAAGACCAGAATGCAATCAGTGCAAATGTCTCAGATACGAAATCTAAGACAAATATTGATGCACATGATATTGCTAACCGGATCATGAGAAAAGAGAACTACTACATTGCACTCTTTAATAAGGATATCTTGGATTTAACACTTCCAGTTCCTTTCTATAGAGAGAATGTCTTAACCAAGACTTTAGAGTGGAATTTGCAACTTTGTATCTCGGGTCTTGTATTCAATGAGCACGGACAAATCCGCCAGAATTTTTTGAAAGAAAACAAAAGAAGAGAATTGTCTGAAGAGTTAAAGAAGAGGTTCAAGCTTGCTGCGGTATTGAACATCATCCTTTCTCCCTTATTGGTTGTCTATTTTTTACTCTTATACTTTTTCCGTTACTTTAATGAGTACCGAAAGAATCCAGGCTCTATTGGTTCAAGGCAATACACACCATTGGCTGAATGGAAGTTCAGAGAATTCAATGAGTTATATCATATCTTTCAGAGACGTTTAAATATGAGTGTTCCAGAGGCGGCGAAGTATGTTGATCAGTTTCCTAAGGAAAAGTCTGTGATTTTGTTGAAGTTTGTTTCCTTTATCTCAGGTTCATTTGCCGCTGTTTTGGGTATTCTGTCCATTATTGATCCAGACATGTTTTTCAATTTTGAAATCACCAAGGATAGAACTGTCCTCTTTTATATTTCAGTATTTGGTACTATTTGGGCGGTCTGTCATGGTGCTATCCCTGAGGAGTATCAGGTGTTTGATTCCGAGACCAGCCTTCGTCAGGTGGCCGGGTATACACATTATTTGCCATCTGAGTGGGAAGGAAGATTCCATACCGAGGAAGTTCGTTCCGAGTTCTGTACTCTTTTCACCATGAAACCATTATTATTGCTTAGGGAAATTGCAAGTTTGATTATGACGCCTTTTATCCTTTGGTTTTCACTTCCAACCTCGGCAGATAGAATAGTTGACTTTTTCAGGGAATACTCGGTTCATATTGATCAATTGGGATACGTTTGTACATTTGCCATGTTTGATTTTGAAAAGACCAAAGGAACAACCAAAAGAGAAAAGAAAAGAGGCAGGAACACAGTGGGAGAAGAGAAAATGATGAAATCGTATATTCACTTCTTGGACAGTTACGGAAATAATGAGACACAAAGAAACCCACCGAAACTTCAAAAACCAAACTTGATGCAACAGTCCATTTACGAAAAGGCATCTACAGGAGTACAATATCCGCAACAGTTTGGCGGTTCTATGGTTTTGGACCATACAGACACCCTGGGAAGAGGCAATCTGAAGCGGCCAAGTGGCCTACGTGAACGCAATTTTGTTCAACTATCCGACCCTGGTCATGGACTAGGTGATTCTTTCATAACCACTCTCCCAAAAACAGATGCTATTCCAGAGACAGAAATTAGCAAAGAACCTGGTGTCTTGGGATTAGTCAATCAATTTTACAAGGATTATAATGTCGCTCATTAAATATTAACTTACGGATATATAAATATATATGAATGAACTTACGATTATAATATTATAGTATCGTGGTGTATTCCCCATCCTTGAATTGTCTAGATCAACAGTTCCCTTTATTCGTTCCTTCCTCGAGGGATCTCTTCTCCTGGATATTTGATGCTGGACCTCTGAATAAATATAATCTTTTCGAAACAGAAGCAATAAGTAGCTTAAGCATTATTGGGAGACACCACCCATAACACGTTAGCTGCAGATTACATAAGAAACTGTGGATAGGCTGGAACATTCGCGATTTCTCCATCCATCGATCGAGTGGGAATCGGGGCTCCCAACTGGCCGAAGCTCGCCACCACAAACTAACACAACTCAAACACAGCTAGCTGGATCAACTGGCCACCATATAATAACAGTTACAAAAGCGCTATAATGTCTAGAGACGCTCCCTTAAAAGCTGAAAAGGACTTTACCTCCGTCCTTGAAGAACAATTCCCGCAGATCGAGGAGCTCTCGAAAGTAAGTTTGCCTTCCATCCAGTAGCAGCTCCTAGTGGCAACAAAATTATGAACAATTGATACTAATAGATATCTAGAATGATTTTACCTCAGCATTGGAGAAGTATCTCTTTTTAGAGAAACAGACTCGTCAAGCCTCTGACTTGGCTTCCTCAAAGCGTGTACTTTCCAAAATTGTCGACGTGTTAGCACAAAACAGTGAGTGGAAGGCACTTAATGAACAACTTGTGCTATTGTCTAAGAAACACGGACAGCTGAAAATGGCTGTCCAGGTTTTTGTGCAGCAGGCTATTGAGTACCTAGACAACACTCCAGATCAAGACACCAAGGTTGCTCTAATCGAGACGATCAGATCCATCACCGAGAGCAAGATCTACGTTGAGGTTGAAAGAGCCCGTGTTACAAGGGAATTATCGCACATCAGAAGAGCAGAGAATAAAATTGACGAGGCAACAGAATTACTGGTTGAGTTACAAGTGGAGACTTATGGTTCCATGCAGTTGAGGGAAAAGATGGAATTCATCTTGGAGCAAATGGAGCTTTGTATTCTCAAGGGTGATTTCTCACAAGCAACGATCTTGTCCAGAAAGATCCTTGCAAAGACCTTGCAACAAGAAGAATACCATGACATTAAACTTGAATACTATCAGCTCTTGATCAAGATTGGTCTATCTAAGAACGACTACTTGAGTATTTCACGCTATTTCCTTTCGATTTACGATATTGAGACAATCAAGTCCGAAGAGGCTAAATGGAAACCAATCTTGATAAGCATTGTCTACTTCATAATCCTCTCACCATACGATAACTTGCAAAATGATTTGATTAACAAGGTTAACCAGGATCCAAACTTGAAGAAGCTGGAGCTTCATCAAAACTTAGTTTCGTCTTTTATCACGCAAGAGCTAATGAGATGGCCAATCATTAAGGAATTGTACAATAAAGAATTGGAATCATCCGAATTCTTCACTTCTACAAAGGCTGAGAATTCTAAACATTGGGAAGATCTTCGCAATCGTGTCATTGAACATAACTTGCGTGTCATCTCTACCTATTATACACGTATTACTCTGTCTCGTCTCAATGAACTGCTTGATTTAGCAGAAAATGAAACTGAACATTTCATTTCGTTGCTTGTGAACCAGGGCACTATATATGCTAAAATTAACAGGCCAGCAAAAGTGGTGGACTTCTCCAAGCCAAAGGGCTCTAACGAAATGTTGAATGAGTGGTCCAACAACATTGACGAGTTACTCGGCCACATTGAAACAATTGGCCATTTGATCACCAAAGAAGAGATGATGAATGGAATCAAGGCGAAGGCTTGAAAATACTTAGTTCAATAAAACCGTCTTTAGAATTTACCGTAAGCATTCAAGATGTATCAGATGCAGTTTTTGCTTGGTCTTCTCTGCGTTTTTTTGCGCTTTCCACCAGTTCATTCCACCGCTGTTTCAACTTATTAGTCTGTTGTTCCAGTTTTTTATTATCCTTGTATAATTGATCAATCTTTATCTCATGTTCCTGTCTCCTGTCCTGTTCTTGTTGTTGTAATTCACGTTTGAGCGTAGACAAATAACTTTTGAGGCCTTGTTTGACCTTTTTGTGGAAAGCTTCATAATTCTGTAAGTTTTCAGAGTACACTCCTAGTAGCTGTTTCAGCATTGCATTCTCCATCTCTAACTCTTCCACTGACTTTCCTGATGGCTTTGTTGGTTTTGTCGGTGTGATCATCTCCTGTCCTGCGCTGAGGTTGGGAGCCCTCACTAGGTTATATACTTGAACCTGGAACCTTGTGACAGGGTCTCCAGTGGTATTGGTATCAAGGATTGTTGTGTCGCTGAGGTTCAGTGTGTTTGACGTTGTTGTGGCACCGGCTCTTGCACTTGCTAGCGACGAGCTTATTGATGTCTGGCCGTAACGGCCTCGCTGCTGTGGACTACCACTGAGCTGGCCAAGCGTAGTTGCAGTCGCGGTGGTTGTGGTCGCTGGTGGCAAGGTAGGTTTGCTACGATCAATCAGTTTGAGGTCTTCACCCCTCTTCAGATGTTGCTCAGCAAGTATTTTCAATGCCGCTTGGATTTCCTTGTTATCAGTGTCCTTAGAGAGTCGCTCAAAGTTCCTGGCGGCTTCACTGTATAACTGCGATGCTTCTTTGAAACTGTGCTGCGAAGCAAGCATGTCAGCCTTGTCGACGAGGTCATATGACTATACTAGTTAGTACTCTTGTTCTGTAATTGACTCCAATATCATATACGAACATCGAGTAATGACATTGTCGAAACGTTGTCTAGTAGCCTGGAGACTCCTTGAAAAAAGCGTAGAAGCAGAAAGTTTCAGAAAAAAAATTACAACAACAAAACTCTGGGGTAAATGGTGAGCGCCAACCACACACCAAACCAAAATCGTCAAATCCAATAGAAAGGCTTTTCTATCACATTTTCAAATTAATCTTGCTGCTCCTAATAGCATTTATACGATTACTCTAATCTTTACAAACTTTGTAGACATCCCGAATAGAGAAGACACAATTATAACTGGTTGCGCTCCGTTATGGGTTGGTTCCCATTCTTATTTCTGGATAACAATACAATGCACTATAAAAAACTACAGTAACAAGCAGTGATCGATTGAACAATAAAGGTTACAGAATTCACAGATCAATTGCTACCGAATCCATAGAATAACAATCAGAATATTACGATATCTTTTGCTAGAAGAGATTCTCTACCACCGCGAAACCGGAAATACCCACGCCGGCCTACCAAAAGTATCAACAAACCACCCCAACACATCCACTTAAAGATCCTCCGTGCTCCTGTAATCCACGGAGATTTCATTTTGCCACCAGCACTCTTATTATCTATACGTTGCTAATTAGGTGGCTTCTTCTCTTTTCTTCTTTTCTGTATCTCTCCTCCCTCAACTTGGTCTCCCCCCCCCCCGCCGATGGACGAAGAGATTATCTTCTCTGATCAAGACGAGTTCTGGAAGTACATCCAAAACTGCCTCATCTGCCACAATACACAAGATGCTGCAGATGTCAATAGACGTCTTGTCACATTTATCACTACTGTGGCCTCTCATATCCAGATCCATGTGAACCATGACCAGGACTTGTACAGGTGCATCATTTACCTCATTCATTCCCCAATGTATGAGGAGAACACTGTTTTTTGTATCACTAAACAATTGACCCTGCTGACAATCGGTCAACTCCCACACAACGTCCAGCTAGTGCTAAGCTATGTTCTTCTCCTTGACTGTAAAAGAGACTCCAGCGTATTGCAGCTGGTACAAGATTACAGAGGATTTGAAGTGCTATTTAACTCGCTCCATTCCCTCTTTGAGACCCTCGCTGTTATCAATGATGAAGATGTTAGAGGAGAAGTTGGTACTATTGGTTTAATGAAAAAAACTTGTACAGCACAACTGGATACATTATTTCAAATGTGCAAGTTTTTATCCATATCCCCTGCTGAACTAAGAATCATTGACACATTCTTCATCAATTACATATTTGAATCTCTCCTCGTTGCGGACTTAGAAGACGACTTATTTAACGCTGCTAAGTTCAAATTCATTATGGCAGTTAATGAACAGTTTATGATTGCAGCCAGTGAGAACGCCACATTATCTAACAAGGTCTTCTCTACGATACAAGAGCACACAACTTCAAGAAACTTTAGCGAATGTCTCCTAGTGTTCTTCAACCGTGAAGAGGACGTTTGCCTCCAAATTATGATCTCGAAGATCCTCTACTTGATTCTGAATAACCCATCAACATCCGACCTGTTCTACCACAATGACTTGAACGTCCTAGTTGACGTACTTCTCAGAGAACTAACAAACCTGTCTGAGGAAGAAGATGATACAAGGAATACATTCCTAAGGGTTCTATACCCCCTTCTCAAAAACAGGCAATTTGAACAAACCCCATACAAAAAAGTACCACTAAGAAATTTACTCTCCTACTTTGCAGGCGAAAGCGAGAACAAATTTTGGAATCAAACCGACACAACGAAGAGGCTGGCACTTCGCTGCCTCAAAGTTACCTGGCTGCAAAACGAACAGCCAGCACTAGAAGACATTCAGCCATCTCCAACCGATAGTGTTCTGCAGAGTATGCAGTCCTTACCAAGGCCTGCTCACTTAGAATTCATCCATAAGCAGAACGATTCACAATCGTCTTTAGCATCAATCTCAAAAAAGAGGCCCCCCCCTCCTCCATTACCAAGAAAGTTGACTAGAACTGAGAGTGGACAACAAACCTGACCACCCTCACTCCTACGTCGGTTCTAGACTATACTTATTTACATGAGTAAATCGTCAATAATCAAGCAAACTCGTCCAGTAATGATAAATATATACTGACATATATAAAGAAGCTATCACAACTGCGTATCGCCATCCTCATCTTCGTCATCCAAGTAACTGACACTTTCTGCAGCACAATACTCATCCATCACAGACTGTACAGCTTCACGAGATTCCACAAACTCATCCAACCCATCAGCAAACAACTTACCCACTTTGTAACCACCCACAAAGGCCTGACGGCGCATGATTTTGTCGTACTGCTTACACGTCTTGTCCAATAACGTTACAATATAACTCGAGTTTGAAAGCATAAGACCACTAACATAGCTGGAATCATTTGTTGTGTGGTATGGAGACTTCTTCCCTCTAGCGACATGAACACTTGAAGCAGACCACGGAACAAATTTAGCACGTTGTTGCGCTTTTATGATTGCTTTCTGGATATCTGAATGATCATAATCGCCTTGTAGAATATCAAATATGGCCAAATAAGAATTATGGCGTTCATCTGTGTCCACCATCCGAATGCGACGATCGAGAAGCTCCAAAACAACGTCATAGGCAGAAGACTTGCGTACTTGTTTTGCATCTGCAACAAAATCAGAAGTAAATGGTGTATAGCTCGGTACAAGAAAATGTAAATCCGGTGTTAAAACAAGCGTAGAGAGTATAGATGTAAGCGAGTTGTACATGTATCCTGGGTATCGGAGTGTGTTTGTAGCGGCGGAGAGGCATGTGCCTATAAGCTCATTAGATTGGTGTGTCGTTGGGCTTGATGTCTGAAGGGAACGAAGTGTATTATTCAAAAGGGCACTGTTCTCAAAAACCATGTTTGCATCTGAGTTTTCAATTAGCCGTCTTAATGTCAATACGGTATTGTATGGTTGTACGACAACATCACTCGATTGACCACTCTCTGGGAAAATGGAGCACGTCGTGACAAGTTTCTTGTTATATCTGTCGCTCAACACTTCTAGTATGTAGGATCCCACACCAGAACCTGTACCACCAGCTACTGAATGTAGCATCTGAAAGGCCTCCAAATTATCACATGAGTCCAGTTCTCGATCAATTATATCTGTAAATGCCTCCTTCTCAGAGTCCGCGTATTCATAGCCCTTAGACCAGATGTTACCAGCACCAAGTCCTTCAGAACTCACATGGACATTACGATCATTAAATAAGTGGTTTGTGCTATTTCTGATATCGTTGATTACACCTGGTTCCATATCCATGAGCACGGCACGCGGTGTATAACGCTTCTCATCATGTGTGTGGAAAAACACAGACGGTTCATCGGTTCTCTTGGCGTCAGTAGTGGAAACACCATCCGCTCCAATAGAGTGTTCCTTGCACAGCTGTGACCAAAATTTATAGCCAACTTGATTACCACATTGGCCTTTACGGTGATGTTTGTCAGTATATCTAGCTAAGGAATGGGGTCATACCTCGATTTGGCGTGACGATCTGAACTTACCAAGTTGTAGTGTGACGATCTCTCTGCTCAATACGTTAACATTTGTACCCTAATTACATCAAGTAAAAGAAGTGAATTCATGGAAACTTACGGCATATCTGACGTGTTTACTCTTTTACTTCCTTAGCTTTGTTGTTGTTGTTGTTGTTGTTGTTGTTGTTGTTGTCGTGGTCGTTAGTTTCGTGTTTACAATTTGATTGTTCGCTCTTGTTTACCTTTTCCTATTTGTTAAGTGTTGCGCAAACCATTCTAGCATTTGTATATGTCCGTTCTCTTCATATTCTTTTCTGGTATACATTAAATTCATCTTTTTTATTAAACAAAATACAAAACAAAAATTCTCGGCTGTTCTGGTAGGACATTCAAATGCGAAGTCTGAGACCGGAGACTGGAGCACCAATAGCAGTAATTAGTGAAACTTTGTCCAACTTGCCCTTCTCAGAAGTGTGGTACTTGGCTCCTGTCAATGCGTCAGAGACAGATGCGGTACCCTTGTAGATTGGTGTAAAAGTGGATGCACAAATATCAAACTCGGCATCCTGATCAAAGTTGATATCGATAGCATCCAATGGGTTTCTGTCGGCCTTAGCCTTGAGCTTGCGAGCTTTCTCTGCACGAGGACCAGTGCTGATAATCTCCAAGAACTGACCGGCAAAATAGGCAGCAGATGCATAGTTCTTGTTTCTGTTGGCCTGATCCATCGCAACTTGCAAGGCATTTGCCCTGTGTTGTGGCATGAGCTGTGCCTTAGAGAAGTAAGCAGCTAACTCCAAGTTACGCTGCACATCCTCAGCAGTCAAGGAACGACGTTCCACCTCTATGGAAATACCAATGATATATTCACGGCACAATCTCAGAGCCTCTCTAATCTTCTCTTCGTCAGCATCAGAATCAACCGCAATCACAGCAATGATATATATCACATTTCTAAAGGCTGCAATAGCATCCTCCAGTCTGTTCTCTTTGAAACATTTGAAACCTTGCTGAACACCATCACTGACCCCCTTAATATCAGGCATGAATGGCATAGCCTTGCTGGCATCATCCTCTTCTAAGTCCGAACGAATGTAAGCCTGCATAGATGGATATCCTTCGGAACCTGGAAGTGTCAACTTAGAAGCCTCATACACCTGCAAGAAACGAGAACGCAAAGGCTCAAAGTTCACAACACCAATTTGTCTGTTCAACATCTGCGACGCTGTATCAAAGGCACCGGCAGCAACATAACCAGCTGCAACCTTAGAGTTACGTACCCACTTTGCAAGTTCGCCTGTAAGAATAGCAGACTCGTTGGTCTCCAGTTCCTTGTCAGACTCCTCCTCTTCTTCTTCCACCACCACATCATCGTCACCGAAGTCCCAACCAGCATCATCTTCACCCATGTCTTCATCTTCCAACTCTTCAGTAAATGCATTGGTGCTAGAGATGTTTTTGGTCTGCTCTTCAGCATCACCATCTTCATCATCAGCAATCTCCAAGTCTTCCAGTTGACCGAGGATGGCCTTCTCGAAGTATGAAAGCTCGGCAACAGCAAGGTTCCATTGAGAAGCTGTCTTGACTGGTTCTGGTCTAGTAGCTGGCTCAACTTCTGGAAGCTCAACATCATCTTCCGTAAGACCAGCTTGTTCTAAAATAGCAGCAGCCAACTCTTCGTGTCCATTAATCTTAGCAGTGGCATATGCTAACGGCAAAGAACCTGCCTGAGCAAACAGTTGAGCTCTCTTTTCAGTAGAGTTGTTATAAACAGTATTCTGAATCAAACTAGAGATGTCACCACGGTGCTCTGCAATAGCTTCCATCTTAGACAACTTGTTGAAATTAGCAGAAATAAGATACAAGAATGACAACTTATCGAACTGATGTTGGTTCTGGTATGCCAGCTCAACAATCTCAAGATCTCCCTGTCTCAAGGCTTCTCTACCCAACTTCTCCCAGATCTGAGGATTGTTCAAGACAGCAGCCTCGGCTTTTGCAACGTCTAATTTACCACACTCCAAGGCCAACTCAAACTTAGTTTGAGGATCCTGAACAAACTGAAGAGCAACTTCTGGGTAACCAGTTTTCTGCAAATAGGCAATGATGTTCTGACCAACAAGCTTCGAAGTTCTGATCAAACGCAATACTTCATTAAAGTTCTTGTTAACCAATGCCTTCTTGAAGCGGTACTCAGTAGAGTCAATCTTAACAATTTCAACCTCACCGGATCTGTCCAAAGTGAAAACGTCTCTACCTGAGACCTTTGTGATATACAAAGTATTTTCAAGAGTCTTGACAATACCATTATCACCATTCAACAAAGTGTATTTGATGTGGTTAAGTGTAGAGTAGAACAAAACACCTGTCTCCTCCCAAGCAGCGGACTTGATACGAATAGTCTCGTGCATAGAGGTAATAATCTCTAACTTCTTATTGACGATGGTAATAGCATGTTTGCTGAGAAGAGCCAGATATTGCCCATCCAAAGACCACGTAACATACTTGACATTGTTGACTTGGACCTCAGCCAAGACCTTCTTTTGCTGAGCATCATAATGGACAACGGAGTTGCTCTTCAAAAGCAACACAGTACCTGGACCGCCATAAACAACATCTTTAACCGCAGAGTCTAGTTTAATCGATTTTGCGCTATTGTTGTCCAAGTCCTTGACTTCCAATGTATGTGTAGACTTGCCATAAACAACAAATCTATTACGAGCAATGAAAGTGGCACAGCTTCCATCTCCTAACTTCAAATCCTGAGGCTCTATAGCACCAGTGACATCCTTTGGCAAACTAATAAGAGCGTACTGATCACCCGCAGTCACCAAAATAGAACGAGAACTAGGGTTGTAAGACAGACTTCTCAAGTTATTCCATGGGTTACCAATCTTCTTCAATGACAACATCGGCATAGATGATACCTGCTTTCCGTAGTCAAACAACTGAACCTGCTTTTCGTTATTGATATAGTACAACTGGTTTTGGAAAACCGAGTGGGCCGGACGTTCACGGTCAAGTTTGAAGACAGCAACACCAGAGTCGTGACAAGCAGCGAACAAGTTAATCTGTGGGTGGGATGCAATAAGCCAGAATCTGTCATTCTCTCTTTTGAATGTTTTCACTGGCGTGCGCTTGTTCAAATCCCAGATTCTGATAGTCTTGTCTTCACCAACAGAAAGGATCAAATCTTGGGTCGGGTGGAACAAGACACTCAAAACATTATTTGTATGTCCTCTGCATGTGTCAACTTCCCAGGCCTTAGTCTCAGACATTCTCCAAAGCTTAACCTGGCGATCATCAGAACCAGAGACAATCAACGGTAAACGCGGATGGAAAGATGCCCAATTGACACCTCTATCATGTCCCTCAAGGATGTACTTGACAACAGCATCTGTGTTACCAAAAATGTCCTGTTGTGGGACCTGTTGACGGTTGTACTGATCTTCATAGTAGTTATTCTGTGGAGCAGAATGTTTCTGTCTCAAACCGGAGATATCCCAGACTCTGACTGTCTGATCTAAAGATGCAGAGACAATCAAGTCCTGAGATGGGTGGAATTGGGCGCTCATAACGTAGTGGTTGTGTCCAGTCAAACAGGCAATTTCTTGTCTGTTCTGCCAGTTCCAAATACGGATAGTCTGGTCATCGGAAGCTGAGATAATCCATGGCAAATCATGGTGGAAGTAAACAGTTCTCACATAGTCCAAATGACCGTTTAATGTGAATAGGCACTTACGCGTATCCAAAGACCAGACCTTAACAGTGTAATCATCACCACCAGAGACAAAAAGAGGTTGAGTTGAGTGGAAATCAACAGTACGAACTGATCCTTCATGTTCCTCAAAACGATCAATTAATGTACCCATTCTGTAATCCCAAAGTTGGATGGTTGAGGAGTGGAGAGAAACAAGAATCCATGGTCTATTACTTCAGTTAGTATAAATGTCATGTTTGAATCCTGAATTAAGGAATTGACATACCTTGTTGGGTGAAAGGCAATGCCTTTTGCACGCGAAGACTTGGACTCAAACTATAAAGAATTATTAGTAACTGGTGTTCAAATTTATAACAGTCGCCTTGATTAACCACTATGTGACCCTTTTCTATTGCGATCTCAAGCCATGTTGTTGACAATTCGGGATCAAAGCACTAAACTTAGTCATAGGTGAGCAACACAAAGGAGCCAGCCAATAAAACTCAGCGATTATTCCTTAAACATGGACATACCTTCGTAAGCATCTTCATCTTGGCCGATTTGCGATGTCTTTCGAATGCGAAGTAACTTGTTCCGGTGCTGTAGTTGGCCAAATTGGGCTGTTGTTGGTCGTTGTTTGGTGCACGCGTGTTCAGTTTTCGATCCAATGGTTGATGATGTGGCCAAACAAGAAATTGGGGTTACCCGTCTCGTAACAGAATGGGTTTATAATGACACGACTCTAAATGACAGATCTCTATATAACAAACACCTGGACATCGCACTCTATTTATTTACTTTTGAATAGTCTATATTCAACGATAAAGAAGACAGAATTCGAGAAAGATTTTCTATTGGACTTAGTGTTGACATTATAAGAATGTCTTTAAAGTTTGTCTGGTTTGATTTTTAAAGCTTTTGAAAAATACTTAGTTTGGATTATTTAGAGTTTATCTTTCTAATTTCAAGAATTTCGTACTACTTTCTTAGACTTTACTACTTTCAAAATTGCAATTTGTTTAAATATTCCACATTAGATTCAATTAACACGATCTGTTTAATAAATCAGTATGGATAGAACTTTGAAGGAAGTTGTCACTTTTGAAATATTTCAAAATTGTATTATCAGCTCTTTACCCACTTTATTGTTGGTGCTCATGAGATTCTCTTGATCGTGTGCTACACCCTAATTAAACTAGTGCCGACCATGAAAATTTAGTTCCTCGAGTAAATACAATAGAGTAGTATTTTATTTTCCAATAAGGAGTATATGTTCTGTAAAACCATTCTGTGTTTTGGCATTAAATATAAATATGGGGATGCGAACTGTTTTTGAACTTAAGCAAGTACGATAAATGAAAGAACGCCTGCCACAAGAGAAAGCAATGGCGCTGTAGTCATAACTATTCCGATGTTGGAAGGGTCTGTGCTGGTCGATGCTCCAACATCTTGGAAAAATTGTGATAATTGAGCAGACATGAGTGAAGAGGAAGATGCTGTTTTAGATTCATTTGATGTGGTAGTCGGAGCTGACTTACCGGTGGAAGTTTTTGTAGATTTTGAATCGTTTGTACTGGAATTGGAACTGTTAGAAGAGATGGTACCACTAGATGAGTTGTTTGCACACTCATCGTTATCATCCAAACCGGAATTGTCAAAATCACACAGAATTGTATTGTCATCTGTAATCATAATGTACTCCTGGTCAAAATCAGTAGAGCTATTGAAAGAATAAGCAGTGGATCCATTAATCAAAGTACCTGCTGGTGGATCATAACATTGGATGGTGGAATTTTGCAAGATGAAGTAGTAATAGCCGTATTCTTGAATATCTTCAGAGTCCCAATCCACTTCACCACCAGCCCATTCAATGGTACCAATCGCATCTGAGTCACCAGCTGGCCACAGGGAATATTGAAGTCTTGAGGGGGTTTGGGGATAATTGAAGGACTGCGAAGATTCATTCCAAGTGTCGGCCTTGTTTAAAGTTCTGGCTAGCTTACCATCAATGAACCATTCAAGTTTATCTTCCTTCCAATCAATATCATAGGTATGATAATCAGAAAATGTGTCTTCTGTAGAAATATTTCTAACATTAGTGTAGTTCAAAACAGCCTGGTAGTAGAAGTTAGTTTCGGCTTCTGTCAAGTTATAACCAACAAATTCCCAATCGATCTCGTCTTGTGAGTTAGAGAACAAGATAGAAGCGGAAACAACACCTCTACCACGAGAAGTCTTAAACGTTGAGGAAACCCTTCCGTACCATATAAAACGTGTGGAGGAAACGACAGTACCTGAAGTATGGTTTGGCATAGCGAGAATGTTGGCACTGTCATAATTCTCAAGGTAACCAGAGTAAACCCAGTCGGCGTCGTCAGGGTCACCAAGATAGTCGTCAATGGACATGATAGCGCTCTTGTCATCAAAGACAGTAGTCAGGTTTTTACAAACAGGCATGGCCATACAAGCTTTAATATCATAGGAGAAAGCTGGATGACAACCACCGAGACAGTACGAACCGGTACCACATTCGCCAAACTGGTTGCAACATGGGAGGTCCTCTGGGCATGGATCAGTGGCATTACAGTACGTAGCAGCTTGTGCTGTACCCACAAATGCTGCTAGCGCAGCGATGAGGAAGGGCGTTGTGAGCATCTTGTGTTTGTAGATATGTTCTTTTTCTTGGAATTGATCAACTGGAAGTGTCAGATCTGGCGATGTGAATCCAAAGATCGTAGAGCGGGAAATAAGAGATAGAAAGGAATACAAGCAAGAAGTTTGTAGCAAAGAAATTCAACCAGTTCAAAAAAGGGGGTATTATAAAGAATGGAAAAGTTAGGCCAGAACTTGAACTTATATTTAGTTTTTGATGATCAACCTGCTGAATCATACACATTGTTTTTTTTCCCCATTTTAAAACAAGGCGTAGTTATTTTCGTTTCTCGAATTGGATTCGGAAATTGGAACGCGTTCAAGACTTTCGCGTAGTTGCTTTTAGTGTGTGTACTATAAATGTCTGCATAACTAGTTACTTGATATAATTACATGATATTCTCTATCTTGCGCAGAAAGCCACGCGGTACAGGCCTTTCATCATCAGTGAACATGTTGAACTCACTAATTGTAGCACCTTCCTGTTGGCCGTCATCGTCAATTGTTCCCTCAATCTCTATCAAGAGGAATCGTGACTTAATCGCATGGAACTCATCGTCAAGCTCAAAATTAGTCTCATTGTTGGGCAACAACTTTACGTCTTTCAAATACCGCTCATCAAAGGGCTCACTAGCCTCAATGGTCAAATTGTGCACTGCTTTCATAAATTTAAGTTCATCCAAATGCCTCAGGGCTTTATCGTAAGTTGCCTTGTCTCCCTCCTCAGAAATCCAAAGATTGAAGTATTTTGCTGGTCTTCTTCCCCATAATATGGTACCATGGGTCAAATGATGTCCTCGGCCTAAATCAATGAATAGTCTTGCAGCGGTGCGATCAGATGCTTGCCAATATGTGTAATTGTTACCATCAATGGCCGAGAGTGGAACTTCCGCAGGCATACCGGCAGTCAAGTTTGCAATCAATTGGCATTCGGTTACTGAACCTGGAACATTCAAGGGTGGTTCAAAAACAGGAACAGTTAACGTTTCCCCTGGTCTTAAGGTGTAATTACCAGCAAAGTCATTACGACAATTTACTTCAACCTCAATAGGTTCAGTTCCTTTATGTAAAATGACACCATGTATATCTGTTATTGCAACATCAAGTCTTTGGCCCAAGTAATTGAACCCATTTACACTCAAACCCCCTGGTAATGCCAATTGTCTCACTGGATCAAACTTTAAATAGCGTTCAATCTTGTGTGTCTCTGGGTCAACTCTTGTACCATACTTCAATCCGAGAATACCATATATAACAGCTTGCAAATAACCCCCATGTGCAGTTAAGAAAGGAAACGCTGGATGAGTTCCTCCATTTGTCAAAACATTATCATCAGCCTGTTCACTGAATTGAACAAATGGTAGCCTGATATATGGCAGTACAGACTTCTGTAAGTAGCTTTGCGAAGAGCATCCATAGTTAAATAGTCTTCGGGATGCAACTGTAAATATTGGAAAAGTCATAGCTGGACCAACATCTGATTGCTTCAAGGAGTAATAGAATAAGTCATCAGTTGCACGCTGCTTGTCATCATGATGATCTAAGGGGAAAGTAAGCATCACAACATCTGCCTGTTTAATCGAGACTGAGGCATTCATATGTGAGTACTCCAAAGTGATTCCATCTTCGGAGACCGGTATGTACATACTTCCTTGAACATCAATCCACCTCTGAGGTATATCTTCACCCAAGTGCTTTGCAACAACCATTGCCACATACAGTACAGTGTCAATACCAGCGTTAGTGAAAGCTCCGTTATCAATGTGATTTGCATATTCATCGGGATCTGTCAAGTTATGAGTCATGTACAACCCCAAAGACTCGTTGTAAGTTACATATTCTGTCAAGAAATCAGCAGCGTCCCTTAACAATGGCCAAGTAGTGTATTTCAAATATGTGTCATCTTCACCAGCTAGGTATAACGCCCAGGAGCTTAAAGCTACATCAACATTTATGTGATACTCATAGTCAACACAAGGGCCGGTGGAGGTACAGTTTCCAAATCTTGCTGAAGTCCAAGGATAGACAGCACCTTTTTCGTACCCATACTGCCGAGCGTTTAAAATTGCTTGATGATGGGTATAATTGCGATACGCCGATACAGCTTTGGCAACTTTGGGAGCAAATGGCAAGATCCCTGGAATAATCCATACGTCAGTGTCCCAAAACACCATACCGCCATAGCTGTCAGCCGAGAGGCCAGAAGTACCAAGTGCAGATGTCAAATTCTCGGAGTGAATATTTGTATTTGTCAATATATGGAATAAACTTGCACGAGCAGCCAATGTAAGCAATTCATCTGATGGGATTAAAATGTTTGTATCTTTAACTTGATCACACCATTCTTTGTCATGAGTTTTGAATAATTGGTCCACTTTGGTATCCTTGGACGATTTTACAATATGTTTGGCATGTTGCAATGTATTTTCAATTTCTGAATTTAATTCTGTAGAGACAACACCAATATACTTGTTTATGGTCATTATATGACCTTGCTGCAACTCCACTTTGTATTGTCGTACTACTGTATCTTTATCTGGCTCATAGAAGTAACCACTATTCCCCTCAATATCCCAAGACGAATACACTGATGCTTGGGAATAGGGCACATTTTGGGGTTGCACTACCATGTAAATACCTTCTTGGTCATAACCCTTCTCAATCAAAGTAGTTCGTTGACTTGTTGTAAAGTTTAAAGCATCCTTTACAACTACATTTATAGTTTCCTGTAATGGCCTGAGATGAATGGACATTACTGATAACGGCAAGATTCGTTTATGTGCAAATACGTCAATTTGGATTTCAATCTTATCTCGCCACTGCAATTTGGTAGCAACAAGGCCGTTTCTTATAGACATGTTTTGATGGTAATTGGTGATCTCATCCTGATCGATGATCATTGGATTGAAAACGTGATGACCTTCGTCATCTTCGAATTCAAGATCAAACTGGGCCCAGTACGGCAAGCTAGAAATTACACTGTCATATCCATTCTCATACAACTCCGGAAAGTTTGTCGATGGTAATTTGCTTTGTAAAGAAAAGAAGCCAGCACAAAAAGCACCTGTGTATCTTTTGTTGAACAACGGCCACCCGTTTAATAGCACTTCTTCTGTTTGCTCCTGAGAGTGGATATTTAATTCGTCATAAGCAAAACCCTGGCCCAACGTAGATATTCTTGCTCCGATGTAGCCATTGGAAACATATGGCTGTCTTGAGTACATATTTTTGGAGAATTTGGTGTTCCCTAAGACATTACCATTGTCATCATAGAAACAGTGTTGAGCGTCTGAAACCATATTAAAGAGTTGCTTTGAAGTGGAACATAGATTTTGTAATGCAGAACCAGTGTCATAGTGTGGTTTGACGTATAGGGTCTTACCAGCAATTGCTGGAAAAGCCCTGTGCAAGACAAGGACTATAGGGAAAAGAACGGCTGCAAATAGCACCATAACGGTGTATGTGTTAAATTGTCTGAGTGTTACTGGTTCATCCACACTGTTCAATGGTTTAACACACCGTTGATTGAGGGATTCAGAAGCACCAGACATTCTGTATACGGAGCCTGGGTAGAAATTGAAGCAGAGTTATATATATATATATGTATAAATCTGAATCCGGTTTTGTGGCCAGCGGGATACCTTCAAAAAAGTAATGTTCTATTGGCAGTTGAAGCAGCACAGCCCTTCGGTTGATAGTAAAAGTCAAATCCATGCGAGATTACTGTTCTGAGAGAATGTTCACGGTTTTGGTATCACTTTTATTTCTTGCTACACACATATGTGCTGAACCTCCCAAGAGCCCCTTGAGCCTCTCCCCACACAGACAGACACGTCGTCAAGCATAAGAAATCACGCATTAGACACACCTGCACACCAAGTTACCCTCTTTCACACAATGCTTACCTAAGATCTTACCACACCAGAATTTCGCGACTGCGAAGCTTTGGCGGTTGGCCAATGAGCTGCTTAGATGCGCACCGCCCAATAAAAAAAAACCCCCTGGGTGGTCAAAAAACGGGAGCGCGCCCAATTTCTCAACACCTTTCTTTCCTTCAGCACCCACTCAAGACAAGCTTAAAGGCCCCACAACAGCCCCTAAAGTTCCTACAGTCAACAATGCTCTCAAGAACTGCTCTGAGATCTGCTGCCAGATCTGTTGCCGCAGCCAACGCTGCCCGTGCCATCAACCGCGTTGTGAGTACCCCAGCAGTTATGTTATAACACAGGGGATTTGGAAGAAGGAAACTATCAGACAGAACAACTACGCAGGGCCCCCATTGAAGCGTGGCACTACTATAAAAGGACTACCAGTGGATCAATTGATCCCAATTGCACGTATCCACTCCGTTATATGGAGATTATGGGGTGTCCTGTGCTGTCGCTGTTTAGTACTCGCTCCCCTAAAGTTTTTAGGGTGTAAAGGAGGGGGGTCGACGACACCGTGATCTGGCCACATGGTCCAACCCACGCCGCCGCTTATTCTTGACTACCACAACAATAGCTGATACCCTGCGATACACTTGTTCCAATTGATATATTCTATGTCCTCTTTGTTATTTTTTTTTGGAAGAAATGCCATCTTCTCATTTGAACCGATGTACTAACGAGATTCACAGGCTCGCCCAGCCATGATGGTTGCCGGTCGCCGTTTCGCCTCTGCTAAGGCCCAGCCAACTGAGGTCTCCTCTATCCTTGAGGACAGAATCAGAGGCGTCTCTGAGGAGGCTAACCTCGACGAGACTGGACGTGTCTTGTCCGTTGGGTATGTTTTTTACTAATACTTTGTTTACATTTTCCATGTTAATTCTCCTCTGGTCCTTCTTGTCATTACGAACCCTGTACGAACAGAGTTATGATAAGAGCAGGCAAACTTCAGGAGTGTATTTGCAACAAGTTCTGGCTGTGATGAGTATCTTTCTGGCTGATCGGATCGCCGGCTAAGGAGGCGGGCGCTATTAGAGCTCGCGCTTTTCTTAGTGAGCGCACTTCAAATTTTTCCCCAACGGCTTCAGCACATAGTTATTACGACCATTACTGTAGCGTGCCCACGCTCCTTTTTAACTGAATTTGTCTGCTTGATGGGTCCCTAAGAGAATGAAGTGAATTGTAAACTTTGGAGAAATATATACTAACAGTCAACTATAGTGATGGTATCGCTCGTGTCTACGGTTTGAACAACTGTCAGGCTGAGGAGCTCGTTGAGTTCTCCTCTGGTGTTAAGGGTATGGCCCTTAACTTGGAGCCAGGTCAGGTTGGTATTGTCTTGTTCGGTTCTGACAGATTGGTCAAGGAGGGTTCCACAGTTAAGAGAACTGGTAAGATTGTCGATGTCCCAGTTGGTCCACAGATGCTTGGTCGTGTTGTTGATGCTCTTGGTAACCCAATTGACGGTAAGGGTCCAATTAACGCTGAGAAGACATCCAGAGCTCAGGTTAAGGCTCCAGGTATTTTGCCAAGAAGATCCGTCTACGAGCCAGTTCAGACTGGTTTGAAGTCCGTTGACGCTTTGGTCCCAATTGGTCGTGGTCAGAGAGAGTTGATTATCGGTGACAGACAGACCGGTAAGACTGCTGTCGCCATTGACACCATTCTTAACCAAAAGAGATGGAACGATGGTCAGGATGAGTCCAAGAAGTTGTACTGTGTCTACGTTGCTGTTGGTCAGAAGAGATCTACTGTTGCTCAGCTTGTCCAGACCTTAGAGCAGCACGATGCTTTGAAGTACAGTATTATTGTTTCCGCTACCGCTTCCGAGGCTGCTCCATTGCAGTACTTGGCTCCTTTCACTGCTTCCGCTATTGGTGAGTGGTTCAGAGACAACGGTAAGCACGCTTTGATTATCTTCGATGACTTGTCCAAGCAGGCTGTTGCTTACAGACAGTTGTCTTTGTTGTTGAGACGTCCACCAGGTCGTGAAGCTTACCCAGGTGATGTTTTCTACTTGCACTCCAGATTGCTCGAGAGAGCTGCTAAGATGAACGACTCTCTCGGTGGTGGTTCTTTGACCGCCCTCCCAGTCATTGAGACCCAGGGTGGTGATGTCTCTGCTTACATTCCAACTAACGTTATTTCCATTACCGATGGTCAGATTTTCTTGGAAGCTGAGTTGTTCTACAAGGGTATTAGACCAGCTATTAACGTTGGTCTTTCCGTCTCCCGTGTCGGTTCCGCTGCTCAGGTTAAGGCCATGAAGCAGGTTGCTGGTTCCTTGAAGCTTTTCTTGGCCCAGTACAGAGAAGTTGCTGCTTTCGCTCAATTCGGTTCTGACCTGGATGCTTCTACCAAGCAGACCTTGGCTAGAGGTGAGAGATTGACCCAGTTGTTGAAGCAGAAGCAGTACGAGCCATTGGCTGCTGAGGAGCAGGTTCCATTGATTTACGCTGGTGTGAACGGTTTCTTGGACTCCATCCCATTGGAGAGAATTGAGGAATTCGAGACTGAGTTCTTGGCTTCCTTGAAGTCCAACAACTCCGACATCATGGAGGCCATCAGAGAGAAGGGTTCTTTGTCCGACGAGATGATCGCCTCTTTGAAGTCTGCTACTGAGCAGTTTACTGCTACTTTCTAAGTTGACTGCATTGAGCTATGAGGACATTTGTTGAGGCTAGACCTTTGTCTTTTGTTTTTATGTGTTGCTCCCTGTTGATTTTGAGAGTTCATTAACATTCATAGTAGATTCTTCTTTTTATCCTACAAACTTCTGACGTTACTTATGAAAAAGTCCTTCATGAAGAATTCATTCATACATTTTCCTAATGAAAGGTGCTATAAAATTACAAATAAATTTATACGGTACGAAAACGCTGTCGTAGTCTTTTATTCTTTGTGTTGTGAACCACAGGTTTAGAGACATATTTAGGACGAGTAGGTGTGAGTCTTAACGCGAACTGCTTCAAATTGAATTCCAGCATGGCGAACAGTATCCACCAAAAACTCGAGAAGCAGCAGAGCAAAATAAGCAGCACAATACTAGCACATCGACTAAAATGACGACTGCAGCTAAGGAGAAGTCGTTATCATCGCCGGCTGTAATACCTAGAGTGACATTTGACGACCTTTACCGTCGTTCAACACAATATCGGATTTGGTCCTTTACCAAGGAAGAGCTAGCAAAGGTCCGGTACGAAGTTAACAGGAAAGGATCTGCTGCTGTGGATAGTAAACTGGAGGAAAACACAGAAGTGGACCCGGAATTGGTGGAGAAACTATCAATAGAAGAGGAACTTGAATTAATTGCGTTCCATCTTAGAATCACTCTTACTAAGGTGGCGGCCTTTTTCAATATGCCCTCGCAGGTCAAGGCTACTGCAATCTCATTCTTCAGAAAATTTTACTTGGTTCATAGTGTTATGGAGTATCACCCAAAGTTTGTGCTTCTTACATGTCTGTTCCTTGCTGCCAAATCTGAAAATTACTTTATCAGTATCAAGACTTTCTCTTCGAAGCTTAAAACATCAACCGAGTCCATCTTGTCATTGGAGTTTACAATCTTGGAGTCTTTAAAATTCACATTACTGAATCATCATCCATTTAGGCCGCTTTATGGATTCTTTTTTGATATGCAAGACATATTGGGAGATACGTTGGGTCGGACCACTTTGGGTAAGATGTATGACGAAGCTAAAAAGGTTGTTAACGATGCTTTAATGTCCGATGCTGTTTACCATTTCACGCCACCACAGATTGCACTAGCATGCTTTAAAGAAAGAAATAGTGAATTGACGATGAAATATTTGCAGAAGAAGTTCAATTACATAATAAAGGAGGACGAGGAAGCTGAAGGAGGGGCTACCGAGGAGACCAAAACTTCAAAGGAAGAGGTTCTTCGAACAGACTACGAAGTACTTTTGCGATTGATTAATGAGTGCCAGGTGATGATAAAGACGGGAAAGAACCCTACAAAAGATAGAGCAATTGCTATTGACAAGAAGGCTCAATTCTGTCTGAACCCATCATTGGTGCTGAAGAGAAAGAGAGATACCACTGGGGGATCGGAGGAGGATGCGGCGAAGCGTGCGCGTACAGAGAGCTCCGCAACACCTGGCTCTATGGGATGAGTTGTGACTAAAATCTAACATTCGTATGTTATACACAGAGTTGTAGACTACTCTAATACTTCAAGTTATCGATAGTTATCTTGTTTAATAATGCTTTGGTCTTCTGAAGCAAGTAGTGTTTGTTAAGGGGCACATTAATTTTAGGTTGTCCGGGTGACAGCTTCTGGCTTCGCGCGCAACAGTGAAAGGTAAACAACTGGATTTGGCTCTATCAAGAAAGAGTTCTAATTCAAACTACTTCCACAAACTTGCAAATCTATAGACCACTGGGGCTAACTGACAACACACTAAGCGGTACGCATATAGAGATGGCATACGTGCAGTCCAAAGTAATGAAGAAACGCCTTCAGGAGAAGCGTCGGGTTTCCGGTGCTGCACTCCTCCGAGAAGAGCTGAACAGCGACGTGGGAAACACCAGTGCTTCGTTGCTTGACGGGCTACCAGCTTTTGAGAAGAACAAGGGTGTGATGTTGGCCAATTTTGAAGAGTGGATCAAATTGGCAACAGATAATAAGATCAATACGACAAATAGTTGGAACTTTGCGTTGATTGATTACTTCCACGACATGAACGTGTTGAAAGAGGGTGATAACAATATCAATTTTCAGAAGGCAAGTGCCACTCTTGACGGCTGTGTAAAGATTTACTCATCAAGAGTTGACTCAGTTGCCACAGAAACAGGAAGATTGCTTAGTGGATTGGCGACCCGTAAGAACGACTCTCCAATTTCATATGACGACGAAGACATCGAAGACGATGAAAATCAAGGGGACAACGAGCCTGACAGAAGTGATAATGAGGACGATCAAGAGATCGATCCTACACAAGCGAGGAAGAGAAGATTGAAGAAGGCTAAGGATATTGGATCAACGTTGACTGCGTTTGAAAATATTAAGACTAAGAAGTTGACTCAAGAGCTGAGTATTGATCCGTTGTTCAAGAAAACCCTTGCAGAGTTTGATGAGGGCGGTGCGAAGAGCTTATTATTAAATACATTACATTTGGATTCACAGTCAAGAGTTGTTTTTGATGCTAGTGCGGCAGGGAATAATGGTGATAAACTAGAGAGCAATAAAATGGAAGTCACCCAAGAAGAGAAGGATGAGGACGAAGATGTTGATATGCATGGTATTAATGACATCAACATTGACATTTCACCATTAAAACAGTTTTTGTTTAATTCCGATGACCTTCAAGAACAAATGGAAGGTATTACACTTTGTCCATCCATGGTCCACTTGGAGACAGTTCTTAAGGATATCAACAAGGCAAAATCAATCTTAACGGAGTTCAATGCCGAGGATACCCTCCAAAACTATGCTGAAAATAACAACAATAATGATTATGATGATTACGATATGAATGGTGGTGGTGGCAGCGGTGGGTATGAAGATTATGGCGACTCCGGTGGTAATGAGAATTCTTATGGTGAACTTGATGATGATGCTGCCGCCGTTATATTGGAGGATGATGTTAGTCCTGATCAGGCTGATGTTGCTAATGACACCGGTGTCGTCAGAAGTATCGTTGACCAAGACTTGATGGCATATTTTGATAACACTCTCAAGCGAAACTGGGCTGGTCCTGAGCATTGGAAAGTGAAACAACTTAAAAAGAGTAAAGCAAATGAAGCTCAACCTGGTGAGAAAGGTATCACCAGGACCAAAAAGGTAAAAGACAAATTTTCAATTGACTTTATGAATCTCTCTGAAGAGGCAATGGAGAATCAAAAAGTTATATTTTCCAAGAGTAGAGGTCAAACGACCTTACCACAATCTGAATGGGAAACGGAGGATACCCATTTGCTTCCTGATGATATGAACTTTTCATCTGACGCATTAACTAAATTGTTTTTAAAACCATCGCAGCGAATGAATCTTTTCCGCAAGAGAATTACACTTTCAGACACTGAGATTGATGGCGATAATGATTACAGACATGCTGAGGCTACTATTTGGAATCTGAACTATAAGAATCAACAGGAAGAACACAAACATTCGGGTATAGAAGAAGGTAACGACGAGGATGAAGACTTTTACGGAGGAAATGGCCTTGATGGTGGTCTGGACTTTGATGACATTGCTCCTATATCTGACGAGAAGACGGATTTTGGCACACAACTCATTACAGGAGGTGCCAAGGTCAAGCCAGACTATGTGAGCTATTCTAAGAAGGCAAAGAACGTCAATGTGAAGAAGCTTAAAGATAACATGTGGAGGTCCATCGAAGTGAAAAAGGAGGATGAATCTGAGCGACAATTCAGTGACATTGTTGATGATATTGGTAAGATGTATCCACGAGAGCAAAAGAAGGAGCTTTCTACAAGTTTCTGCTTTATCTGCTTGCTCCACTTGGCTAACGAACACGGCCTCACCATAGAGAATGGCGAGGAGTTGAAGGACCTAAAAGTCACCGGATTTGGTGAGGATAAAGGGATGGTATAAGAATAAAACACCACATATTAAAATTTTCCCCTTTATTTTATGCCAGCAGAAGGTGAAAACCTAAGAGTAGTCAGCGCCTCATAATCATGTGCCGGTACCGAGTTTCGCGAAGCTCTCGAGAATATTCGGTGACGCCCATCCATAACGAGTGGAGAAGTCGCAGCACTTCATGAGTATTGTCCCTTTTCTCTTTTCACTGTGTGCCTCGTGTGCAAGATTCACCTCTAGGAATTTGAGAATACTTTCTCACTTCTATTCAAAAAGCTCATTGACAGTCCTGAATTACTGTTTTCAAACGGACTGGTAGAGCTATAGGTATACTTCATTCACACTTGGCCCTCAGACCCCGAACGCCACTGAACAATGCTCAGAACGACGACACCGGCTTTGGCACGACTGGCCATGCAGTCAACCACGAGGGCTCTTTTTCTAACTGCTGTGAGAAGAGCGTCATCTCTTACACAGGCACAGCTTGCTGCTAAAGAGCATGCTGCCAACTCTGAGCTGCACAACCCAGGCGCACAGGCAGAGTTTTATCGAGCTCTCATCAAGGCCAACTACCCACAGTACGTAGTGTCTCGTTACGAGTCACCCGGTATTGCATCTTCTAACGAGTGTGCTCAGTTATACGCTGATGCACTGAAGAAAATGGGAAAGGTCAAAGAGTCTGAGGCTGTCAAGTCCCAGCTTGCAACAGGTTCCATCAGTACTGTTGGTCTTGGTCCTGGTATTTCCAATGGTAGCTCCTTTGGTTCCAGCTATGGCTCTCGCCAACACCCGGTACACGTTGTGGTCACAGAGTCCACCTGGATGATGCTCAGTAAATGGATCAAGTGGTTGGTTCCAATTGGCCTTTTGACCTGGGGAGCAATGGAGGGCTTTACTTATTTGGTTGAGTCCGGTACTATCTTCAAGGGATCTGAGTCATCGGATAAGTCTGTTGATATGTCCAAGGTCACAGTGAAGTTCGAAGACGTTAGAGGTGCAGATGAGGCTCGTGCTGAACTAGAGGAGATTGTTGATTTCTTGAAAGATCCGACCAAGTTTACCGGACTTGGTGGTAAGCTTCCAAAGGGTGTTTTGTTGACAGGTCCTCCTGGTACCGGTAAGACTCTGCTTGCGCGTGCTACTGCTGGTGAAGCCGGTGTTCCGTTTTTCTTTATGTCAGGCTCCGAATTCGATGAATTGTATGTTGGTGTTGGCGCCAAAAGAGTTCGTGAATTGTTCACTCAAGCTAGATCTCACTCTCCTGCTATCATCTTCATCGATGAATTGGACGCTATTGGAGGAAAACGTAACCCCCGTGACCAAGCTTATGCAAAACAGACGCTGAACCAGCTGCTTGTTGAATTGGATGGTTTCTCTCAGACCTCTGGTGTCATTATCATCGGTGCCACCAACTTCCCAGAGTCTTTGGATAAAGCTTTGACCCGTCCAGGTAGATTTGATAAGATCGTAAATGTTGACTTGCCGGATGTCCGTGGCCGTGCTGACATCTTAAAACACCATATGAAGGATGTCGAAGTTGCTAAGGAAGTTGATCCAACTATTATCGCTCGTGGTACTCCTGGTCTCAGTGGTGCTGAACTGATGAATCTCGTTAATCAGGCAGCTGTATATGCCTCCCAGCAGAATGCTTTAGCAGTTGATATGAACCATTTTGAATGGGCCAAAGATAAAATTTTGATGGGTGCTGCTAGGAAGACAATGGTAATGACTGAAGCAACAAGAAAGGCCACTGCTTACCACGAAGCTGGTCACGCCATTATGGCTCTTTACACACCAGGTGCCACTTCCTTATATAAGGCAACCATTCTACCTAGAGGTCGCGCTCTTGGTATTACTTTCCAATTGCCTGAAATGGATAAGGTTGATATTACCAAGAAGGAATGTCTTGCCCGTTTAGATGTCTGTATGGGAGGTAAAGTTGCTGAGGAACATACTTATGGTCCTGAGAACACCACTTCCGGATGTGGCTCAGACTTATCCTCTGCTACTAGCACAGCTCGCGCAATGGTTCAGCAGTATGGTATGTCCGAGAAAGTTGGACCGGTGAGTCTTGCTGAGAAATGGGAATCATGGTCTCCAAAGCTTCGTGACGTTGCCGACCAAGAAGTAGTTGACATGCTAAAGGCCTCAGAAGAACGCACAAGAAAGATGTTGAAGGAGAAGAATATCGAGTTGAAGCGTTTGGCTGAAGGATTGATTGAATATGAGACGTTGACTAAGGATGAAATCATCAAGGTTGTTAATGGCGAACCGTTGTCGAGAGAAAAGGAAAGAACGAACACTGTTGTGGGGACACCAGATAGTGATGGAAGAAAAGATGTTGAAAAGCAACCATTCCCGGTCCCAGTTACTGCTTGAAGAAACTAGCAAACAAAAATCATGTGTTACGTTTTATCTCCCCTTCCCCTTCATCGGTTTTAGTTCTTTCAATTTTGGTTTTTCTTTTCTTCACCCCCTCTTCCTTTTGCTTTTTTACTATTCTCCCAAACTCTTCTGTTATTGAACGGTTGGGATGTTCTCCATGATGAAAGTGACCAGATTTATATATCTGCTGCCTCCCTTATCTACTGCATCTCAAGTTTGTATGCATCATTCAACTTGTAAATAAATAAAATACGATATGAAGTACAAGGTCTCCCTACATTTATATGTTTAAATTTGTAGTTAATATATTCGTTAATCATTAAACATTATGTTAATCGCGTAAGAAGATGATGGAAGCACCATCAGAAGTTTTTAATCAGGTAGTAAGTAAAAACTTCTTATTCTCAGCCTTTGCGTACTCAATCTTGAGGGCTTTACCAAATACAACTGTATTCTGTAGAGACCCGAGGGCCTTTTTCGCTTCTGTTGGTTGTGTGAAGACAATAAACGCTTGTCCACGGAGCATTGGTGTGATATTGATTTCGACAACTTCTCCGTATGAGCTGAATAAGACGTAAATGTTCTCTTTAAGTTTTGATGCTTTTATTTGATCATTCAAGTTGTGCACATATAGTGTATATTGCGTATTATCCGACATTTCGAAGGAGAAAACAAACAACGATCGAACAACACTTGGTATAATGTTTTGGAACATAGAGAAAACCTTACCAATTTAGATTTAGTTGGTTAAAAATTCGCGAAGAGCACCTAGACATCCGGACATCAGACCTATAAACATAACATACTTATGCCCCATATTCACAATGTATATAATAGCTCCTAAATATTGAAAGATATAGAGTTTAACTGCCTTTCCTGACCACTTTAGAGCGACCACTGAAGTCTTTGAGATACAGGATGATGAACAGCTGTGAATACTTATATTATAGGACGAGTTAGGAAATCGCTGCGACATTGCTTCTCAAGGGGCGCTTAGCGATATCCTTATCGGGACTATCAGTTCTTTGATCGATTGATTTATTAATACAGGGGGAGCTACTTTTTGATTTCTCTCTGAGCTATATGATACCTGTATTAGAGTCAACGCCATATTAAAATGGGACAAGAATTATCTACCTTGGGTTCCACCTCATACATCCATAAAACTGCACTTGGTTCATTTAAAGGACTCGTCATCCGTGATACTGAGACAGAAAATCCCCTTTGTTACCGTTTTGCCCATATTCCCTATGGTCAATCCACTGCTGGAAAGAACCGATGGAAAAAGCCGCAGCCGTTACCGGAGAACTTTGATTATTCTTCAGGTTCCTACGAGTCTTTTGGGAGACCATGTCCAACTCCACTAGTTGCCAATACCAACATTGACTACATCAACCATAAAGGAGAGGCTTCTGAGGACTGTCTTTTTGTGAACATATGGACACCGTTGTCCGCAATTGACAATGGGGAGAAATTTCCAGTGCTCTTTTATATTCATGGTGGGTGGCTTCAATATGGATCCCCATCCCAAGGGTCAACTTATGATCCAAGAGATTTGTTGTCCACACCCGAGCTCAGAGACAAGTTTATCATTGTCTCCGCTGCTTACAGGTTGAATGCGTTTGGGTTCCTGAGTGGTGCCGAGTTGGGAGCAGACTGCTCTAATTTTGGTATGTGGGACCAGAGAGCAGCGTTAGAGTGGACTTCGAAGAATATCTCACACTTTGGTGGAGACCCTAACAAGATCACTGTAGGTGGATTAAGTGCCGGAAGTTATTCCACCTTCTTCCAGTTGGCTTATGAAATGTACCACCCGGAGGAGAAACAGATTATCAAGCAGGTCTGCCACTTTTCGAACGCACTTGCTGTTCAACCAAAGACTTCACAAGAGACACAGACACAGTTTGATGAGTTCTGTACTATCCTTGGTGTTGAGAAGTCCTTAGCTGCAGCTGAAAAGCTGGATGAATTGAGAAAGGTTGATCACAAGATCATCGTGAAGAGGGTCACAGAAATGAAGCTACACACTTTCCGTGCAATAACTGACAATTCTTTTATTTCGTCAACTTTACTTTCTGATATAAAGTCGGGTGTATATGCGAAGAAGCTCACTGATCGTGGTATTAAAATGATGATTGGACAGGTCAGTAACGAACCACCTCTCTATGGTGCATTGAACACCCCAGCTTCAAAAGATGAATTGATGATTCAATTAGAGAATTATTACCCAATGTCAACCTTGAAGGACCTGATTGAGATTTATTACCCATCTGATTTGACTGAGTCTGACGCGAACTTCCAGCAGAGACTGACTGATGTATTTGGCCTTATTTGTGCTGATACCCAGGTGACTGCGTCTACAAGAGGGTACCTGAATAACTTAATAAAGGGCGGGTTTCCTGAGTCCTCCGTTTTCCGTTACTATATTGACTTCTGTGCCAAGAAGCTTAGACCGACTCTGACCGATCATATGTGCCCAGTTGGTGTTCCTCATGGGTTTGATCAGGGATTATGGTTTTACTCAAAGACCGCCATGGGCTTACTCGACGACCAAGAAGCCAAAAAGGTAGTGAACTTTATCAAACCATACACGGAGTTTATCAACATCAAGGACATTTGTGCTGAATGGGGTACCAGGTCTATAACTGATGTTAGATCTTTTAACAATGATGGATCGGTGACTGTTGAGGATGATAAGTATTGGGGCGCAGCATGTAAAATCGCAGAAAGAATTTATGCTGCTCAGCTAGACTGAAGAGAGCAGCTACAATATTGCTCGAAGATTAGGTCAAAGTTTATTTTGCAACAGGAGTCATTAAGTAGGGTTTAAAAATTACACAGCACGGCTTTTCTCAATTAGTTGTATATCCAATAAAGCAACCAGAAAGAGATAGAACCCGATTTGTGCATGCGTTTGGTTGGTGGGAATCGTAAAACTGGTAAACCAAAAACAGCTTTTGACGGAATCAAGGCAAAGAACTAATCAGAGATCACCACAATGATTCGTATGGTATCCCGTAGATCTATATAACATATAAGCCTTCAAATATATGGTACTGTGTTTTCATTTTGTTTCGCTTTAATTCGGTTTTGAGAGTGCAAGGGAAATCGATGGATCTGTAAGTTAAAAAAGATGATGAAACAAGAATGTTTGGAATTTTTCTTACTGTGCTTTCTTAGCAGCCAAAGCCTTTTTCTCAGCCTTCAGTCTCATTCTCTCCTCTCTCTCGGCCTTAGCCTCTGGACCAGCCTCTGTGTCGAGAGTGAAATCCCACCATCTGAAGGAAGAGGCATAGTTACCGATGAAGTAATGGTGGTGCAAATCGTGATGTTCGGCACCAGCCCAGAATGGAAGGAAGTGGTGTAATGACCAAGGGAACTCATAACCAGAGTGGGCGTCAACAGCTTGGAACAATCTCAATGTGATCCAGAAGCATAAAGTGAACAAATGTAACTCACCAGTGAAGTAGACCCAGATGATTGGCATTCCAACGGTGCCGAAACCCAAAATAAGGGTCTCTGCTGGGTGGGCATACTCAGCTGTCAAACCAAACGGAGCAGCGTAACGGTGATGCTGTTTGTGGATATATTTGTAGAAAACACCGTAATGGAAGAGACGGTGAGCCCAGTAGTGCCAGATATCTTCAAGAACAAAAAAGATACAAATCTGGTAGAACGACGTAGTCCAGTGTGGGAATGGGACTGTGATGGAGATACCAAGTTTTTGAGACATTGGATGGAAGGTCCAGATAGGCACAGACTCAACAAGGAAATGTGAGATGAGCACTGATTTCATACATTCCCACTGTTCTTTATCCGATGGGATTTTTGTTGGCTGGATTTTCCACTTGTTGAAGTAAGGGATGTGATCGATAATGAACCAAGGGAGGCAGCGGAAAAAGTACATAAACTCGTGAAGACAGAAGAAGAGAAGGCCTGTAGCAAGTACATCGTTCTGCATGTAGTGGTACCAGGCGGCCCAGAGGCGCTCCACGAAGTTTAGAGAGGGATTGGAAGCGGCAACTGTTGCAACCGCCTCTAAGTAGGTGGCAGCGCGTGGGAGCTCCCCAACAAGGGTTGAGTTATTGAACACGGCGGACATGTTAGTAGTGGCTGCTGTTGTTGAAAACAAGAGTCTCTAGAGAGTTGAAGGCGGTGGTCTTTATAGAAGAGTAAGCGTGCGACGTGGGGGCAGAGAGAAGAAGGTGGATACAAGGGTATACACGCGGGCGCAGCTCAGTGTTTATAAATTGATTTTGTTGGCGTGATGGGCCGACTGGCAAACTGGGCAGGGGAAGAAAAAAAGGAAAACAGGTGCGTGCCCGTTGCCACGCAGATGCCTCTAAATAAAGTGTGAACATATTTTCTTTTCTAAACGAGCGCTGTATACGAGCTGGAACGAGCGATCTTTCGTTTAGCTACCTTCGCGCTGCTTTCGCGCTTCCTTCGCGCTTCCTTCGCGCTTCCCTCCTTTCGTTTAGCGCACCCACACTATTAATATCCCCCTTATTAAGTAAGTGTGTGGTACGACATAGAACCATACCATTCTCGATGCTTTATATGGTGACACCATTTTCATATGGATAGATTTGCGTACCTGCTGATACCGTGCGGACAATGATTTGTAGTGGAGAGCAGCTGACAGCCAGGTTTCCTGGTACCTAGAGGTGATGTAAGTGCCCGTGGGAACATTTTTGCGTTTGTACCAGTTATCTCTCTATCGTACCCTACGCCCCCATACATCCCGATCCACACAGGCATCGCTTTCTCTCAGGATAGTGTTTCTAGAATTCTGGTTACATAATCAGCCTCACTAATAAGCAGATTACGTAATCAGTATACCCTTTCCATAGATCCAGAATTTCTCCCCCGCTCATGCGCTTATACTGCTGCTTTTAGCTAGAGAAATAAAAGGTGTGGGTATGTGCCACACTCCCACTAGAAGCAAGGCTTTTTCATCCTTAAATTAATTTCGGCGAAATACAGACACATCGTACCTTTATCCGTTGGTAACTTGTATTAGAACTAATTACAACCAGGAATTAATATGTCAATGGGAAAAGCAGCACTTCAGCGTCTCACGGGTAAGACGATCTTCATTACAGGAGCATCTTCTGGTATCGGCAAAGCAACAGCACTTGAATATGCCAACGCCTCCAATGGTCAAGTGTCGTTGATTCTCGCTGCAAGAAGATTGGAGAAGTTGGAAGATGTCAAGAAAGAATTGACCGATCAGTTTCCATCACTGAAGTGTTACGTTGGTAAGTTGGATGTTTCAGTGAAGGGATCAATTGGCCCGTTTTTGGAGGCATTGCCTAAGGAGTTTGAGGACATTGACATCTTGGTCAACAACGCCGGTAAAGCGCTGGGTAACGCTCAAGTTGGAACTATTGAACAAAAAGACATTGAGGAAACGTTTCACACTAATGTATTGGGAATGATCGAAGTGACACAGGCTTTGTTGCCATTGTTTAAGGCCAAGAACTCGGGTGACATTGTTCAGTTGGGTTCTATTGCTGGTAGAGATGCATACCCTGGGGGTGCCATATATTGTGCCTCAAAATTTGCTCTTAGAGCATTTACTGAAGCTATGAGAAAGGAATTGATCAACACAAACATAAGAGTTATTGAAGTGCAGCCTGGTGCTGTTGAGACCGAGTTCTCTATTGTTCGTAATTATGGAGACAAAAGCAAAGCCGACGCTACTTACAAAGGCCGTGAGCCATTGTACGCAGATGATATTGCCGAATTGATTGTCTTTGCTACTTCCAGAAAAGCTAACACTGTGATTGCAGAAATGTTAGTTTTCCCAACTGATCAGGCAAGCGCTTCCCATGTCTATAGAAGATCCTGAATAATAATCCCAAGGAATTATGGACATATGTAGCCCCATTACTTAAGATATGCATCTAACTATCCGTGTATGAAGAAAGAGCAACTACATACATGCTTAAAGTCAACAACCAATCACAGTGCAGGTACCGGCTCTTCCGTGAAGAAACAGTGTTAAAGACACGCATCTATCCGCTCTCGTTCTACTCCATTATAGCTATAATTTCCACACATGGCGTGCATGTGTCAAAATTGCATATTTCGCTGTCCGAGAAGTGTGTGGGGTTTGAAGAGCCTGATTTCCTAGTACCTTAGAATAGTCAAAGGCTGTGTAAAATAGAGTGATTAATGGGAAATAAAAGAATCAAGGATCTTTAATAAGACAAAATCTTTTACTGTTTTTTCATTTTGTCTAAACTCAAATGAATACTTTGTAAACTTAATGTTAAACTTGAGAAAAGGTATCAAGGCTTACCCGTCTGTTCATCATTTACCCGTATCAATATTCGCTCGATCCGGAGAGACCCCTCTCACGTAGCACCTTTGATGACCCCACACATACTCTAGATTTAGGTGTAATAACAAAGTTCCTGCTCCAATTGTGTAAAATGTGGGTTTCCGTGGGTATTTTGATCCAACGTTGCATGTATCCACATCCCTTCACTATATAAATCACGGTGCTGGCAAATTCTGTGTGGCACTTTAGGCTTCCTCAGTCCTAATTATAATTAACATTGAAATACCATTATATTTTGAAAATGTCCTCTGGTAAAGTTCTTGCAATTCTTTTCAAAGGTGGGGAGTATAACGTTCCAAAGCTGATTGGCTCTGCTGAGAATGCCCTTGGTATCCGCAAGTTCCTTGCTGACAATGGCCGCTCAATATATTCTACTTCTGATAAGGGCCCTGAGATCGACCAACAAATCAAGGAGGCTGAGATTATCATTTCCACACCATTCAACCCGGTGTACTTGTCTAAGGAGAGAATTGAGTCTGCTAAAAATCTGAAATTACTCGTGACTGCTGGTGTCGGCTCTGATCACATAGACTTGGACTACATTAATAAGTCAGGTAGAGACATTTCGGTTTTGGAAGTCACTGGTTCTAACACCACTTCAGTTGCCGAGCATGTTCTTTTGACAATCTTAGCTCTGATAAAGAATTTCATCCCAGCACATGATGATGCCATTACTGGTGGTTGGAACATTGCAAAAATCTCTCGTGATGCTTACGACTTGGAAGGCAAGACGGTTGCCACAATTGGTGCTGGCCGTATTGGTTACAAGGTTTTAGAGAGATTGTACCCATTTAAACCGAAGGAGTTATTGTACTACGATTATCAGCCATTGTCTAAGGAATTGGAATCTGCAGTCAATGCGAGAAGGGTCGACACCGTTGAGGAGTTGGTCTCGCAAGCCGATATTGTGACTGTTAATTGTCCATTACATGCAGGTACTAAAGGCTTAATCAACAGAGAGTTACTTTCCAAGTTCAAACCAGGTGCGTTACTTGTTAACACTGCCCGTGGGGCCATTTGTGATGAGAACGCCGTAGCAGAGGCTGTGAAGTCTGGCCAGATTCGAGGCTACGGAGGTGATGTCTGGTTCCCGCAACCAGCACCAACCGACCACCCATGGAGATCGTTCTGCAACAATTACGGCGGTGGTAATGCGATGACACCTCATGTTTCTGGTGTGAACTTGGATGCACAGGCTCGTTATGCTCTTGGTGTCAAAAATATCTTGAGCTCCTACTTCTCTGGAAAGTTTGATTACCGACCACAGGATATCATCTTGCTTAACGGCCAGTACGCTACTAAGGCCTATGGAAGTGACAAGAAGGTTGTTAATTTTAAATAAATTTAGGAATTCTCATGAAACGTGGTGTTGACAAATATTGGAATCAGAAGTTGTAGTTGGATAATAGTGTCACTATGGAATCACGGAACACAGACATATGGGTATGTAGAACTCAGTACACCTCCCTGTCGGATTTCGCCGGGTATGAGCCAACTGGTGATTAAGATCTTTAACACCCGAGTACGCTGGCTACTCATGTGAGCACTTTGATATTATATTTGCAATACTACTGCTAGAACACGTAACTACAATATAATATAGACGTATAAATTTTTCATGTTCAACCATCTGAGAGGATATATAGGACTAGTCTCCAAAGGCCGATACTCGGTCTTTAAGAATTTTAAGGTGGATTTTTTGTGCCAAAATGCAAAAAAAGAAATCCCGGCGATCTGTTAACCCGGAACCTTCCGATTCCTGATGTCCGCTCCCCGGCCTGAATTTTTTCTTTTATGACACCAGTTTAACTTATATATACGATTTTATGCCCTCAAAGGGATAGAAGACAGATTTGTCTTCTTATATACCAATATACTCAAATATAATTGCTTCTACCAACACACACAGAAATGTCATTCAACCAGCTACCCACAGAGATTCAGCTTAACGTGCTGTCACAGACGCACTGTCCTCGAAAAATCTCATCAGTAACGGATCGTCTAACTCAGTACATTCAGTGCAAGAAAATAGCACACTATTTGGCAGAGCACTCGTTGCTGATATCTTTGTACTCTTCCAGTGCTAAAGAGCAACCACTGAAGAAAGTTTTCTATGAGACAGCCGTTGCGTCTTTGTCACTAAATGAAGAGTCAATAATTATCACGCCAGCGCAGATACACCACAAGGAGTTTCTCTTGATACCCACACAAACACATGCCAAGGAAGCGACATACCAGAATCAGTCACATCTGGATCTATTAGTGAATGAAGAACAGTCATGTGTAAAGATCTTCATTACTTTAACGGATTCAACAACCAACACGCCGCTATTGGAACAGGCGGCATACGTTTATGAAGGTGCCAATACCATCTCAGTCTCAAAGGACATTGGGATCAAACTTGAATTGGTCAAAGGGAAAGAAGAACCACCAAAGGAGGGACTTTATGACTGGAACGATCGCTGTAATTATCATGTGGAGTTAAAACATATCTGCCTCAGCAGTGAACAGCTGGTCGGGCTATATGAAGAGGATGAAGACCAGTGCTTGATTGTGAATTGTTGAATCCATCCCCCCGCTCTTGCATTACTATATATCTTTGAGATATACAATATCGCCTATATAATACACCAAGAAAGACTACATCTTTCACCCACTTGCATTTTTCACACATTTCGCATGATTATCAGTACAAGAAAGTTTGAAGTAGACTTTAGATCCGCATTATATAGATCTGATGACGAGCCGAGGCTCTCTGTGATGGTCCTTGAAAATATACCGAGGGCGTGGGACTCCCAACACGAGACATCAATACCGTAATAGAGCTTTTGACCTTTACCAGTGACCTCACAGCTTAAGACAAGCAATTAAAGGTCACTATTTACCAATATCCCAGACCAGTTTATGGCCTAGGACCCTTAGATGCATGCGTGACTTGAGTATGCTGTTTGCTCGGCTCAATGGTGAGCTATGCAAAAGCCCATCGCGAGACAAGGAGGAGCGGGGGCATAGTATGCGGGAAAAAACTCTGTGGGGGAAAGGGAGAACAGACTGGTGGTAATATATAAATATAAGGAGAAGTGCATTCCCGCTTTTGCTGTTCTTTATACCTCTCTTCAAATCCAGAATACAAATATAGAGACATAAAAACATCAATACAGGGCTCAGCACACATTTCAGCCTCCCGCAGAATCACAGATATTATAGACATATACACACACTCATACTCAGAGCAATGAGCGATATAGAGGACTCCGTAATAGTGGACGAACTCACGATCAACAAGAAGGACTCTGTCCTTGTGGAGAACCTGAAGTCCATCGTGGCAGGTGGTGTTGGTGGTGTTGCAGCCGTGCTGACGGGACACCCATTCGACTTGGTGAAGGTGCGTCTCCAGTCTGGTCAGTTCAACACCATGTCTGCAGCTGTGAAGAATATCATGGCGTCGGCTGGTCCCTTGGGTTTCTACAGAGGTGTTGTTCCACCTTTGATTGGTGTTACACCGATGTTTGCAGTTTCCTTCTGGGGTTATGGTGTTGGTAAAAACATTGTTTCTTCCTTTTATCTGGGCCAGTCAACTGCAACGTTCTCAACGGCCCAGATCAGTGCTGCCGGATTCCTCTCTGCCATCCCCACCACACTTGTGGCCGCACCAATGGAGAGAGTTAAGATTGTTCTGCAGACACAGGATGCTGGTGCTTCGAAATCGACAGTTGCAGCAGTAAAGAGAATTCTTGCTGAAGGAGGGGTTTCTTCTTTGTTCAGAGGTTCGGTCGCAACCTTGGCACGTGACGGTCCTGGGTCTGCGATCTATTTCGCAGTTTATGAAGTAGTCAAGAAAGAATTAACAAAGTTATCAGGTGCCAAAGATGGCGAATTATCATTAATGGCTATTTCAACTGCTGGTGGTCTCTCAGGTGTCGCAATGTGGATACCAGTGTTCCCAGTGGACACAATAAAGACGAGAATGACAAACAGTGTCACCGAAAAAATCTCGATGTCGGATGCTATTAAGTCCATATACAACAAAGGTGGAATTAAGAGCTTCTTCCCAGGTATTGGTCCTGCCTTGTTGAGATCATTCCCTGCTAATGCGGCTACTTTTGTTGGTGTCGAACTTACTCATCAATTCTTCAAGAAGTACACATAGACCTATATAAATGCCGACACAGTGCATACATCAAATATGTTTGGGGATACGCAGCCAAGTGATATCATGCTTTAGGTTAGGAAATTAATATAATTTTGGTCGTTAAAGAGCTTGTAGTAGTAAGAGAGTGTATCAATGTTATATTTTGTTATATTTGATATCATGCTTCTCTGGCTTGTTACACAAGGCAACGTACGGGTACTGGCCGGCTGATAAAAATTAGATCAACTCATGTCTATGTAATTACCCGATTGAGGCCTATTAAGGTGGAGTTTGAGGAGTCTACATAGTCCATAATAAGTATAGATATAACATTAATTGGGACAGGGCAAGTTTTGAGTGTGTGTATACAGGTAGGAAAAGAAGAGCCAAGTGAGCCAAGCAGAGAGAACGCGAGAAGAGCAAGCAGCCAGGGAGAGGAGAGCATGCCTGTGTGTGTTGTGTGTGTGTGAATAGGTAGGTTTTTGGGGCAGGTTTTTGGGGCAAAGTCAATTTAACCACAGTGAACTTGGAATTATATGTGATATTTAGTTCAAGGCATGAATAATATAGTTTACTATCCATATATGATTAATGGCATATTTATTAATACAAGTCCCTAAATAGATTATGGATTTTTTCTTATTTTTAGAGGGAAGTAATATACTGGCGTTCCGCTGCACCTCGGACTATCTGCCACTTCATGTCGTGTCATTTATGAAACTACTCATAATGGACGCGGTTAGCATGGGAAATGATTTACAGATTGATTGACTGATTAAACCAACCAGCTACCTAGACGCAGTCTGTACACGGAGTTACGGAGTACAAATATATTTATTCCATATTATAATGTCTGATGCAGAGTCTTTAATGAAACAAGTGAGTTTTCGTTTTTGTTGTATACCTTTGCCATCCGTTTCGTTTTTGTTTTGAGCTGGGGACAAGAGGTGTTTGCGCAGTTTGATCCTTTGTACTAACTAGTAGATGTGCAGGGCGAGAAGAAGCTGAATGCCAAACCAGGATTCTTTGGTGGCATCTTTGGTAATGGCGCAGCTGCTCAGTATGAAGAAGCTGCTGAGTATTTTGTTCAGGCCGGTAACCAGTATAAACTGAAGAAGCAAGGCAAGCTGGCTGGTTCTGCTTTCGAGAAGGCTGCTCAGGCACAGATCAAAGCCGATTACCAAGATGAGGCTGCTAACACATTAGTAGATGCATTCAAAGCATATAGACAAGAAGATCCAGCTAACGCTGCTACATGTTTGGAACAGGCAATTGATTTTTTCACAGGAAGAGGCCAGTTCCGCAGAGCTGCCAATTTTAAGATGGATTTGGGTCAGCTATATGAAGAAGAGCTAATGGATTTGCCAAAGGCGGTTCAATCCTATGAGGATGCAGGAGATTGGTTTGAGAGTGATTCTGCCCAGGCTCTTTCTAACAAGGCCTTTTTGAAATCTGCTGATTTAAACGCATTGGAGGGTTCATACACCAAGGCCAGTAATATGTACAAGAAGATTGTTTCCAACTCATTATCAAACAGTTTGTCAAGATGGAGTATGAAGGACTACTTCACCAAGATTGTGCTCTGTTACATTGCTGGAGATGATAGAGTTGCTGCCATGAACTATTTGCAAGAGGCCGCTGGATTAGATTCTCAGTTTACCACTACAAGAGAGTACAAGTTCCTTGGAGATGTTTTGGATGCCGTCCAAGATGGTGACACAGAAAAGTTCTCGAATGTTGTGTTTGAGTTTGATCAGTTCAATAAGTTGGACAAGTGGAGAACAACAATTCTTTTGAAGATCAAGACGGGTATTACTGAAGCTGAGGAAGACTTACTTTGAATCAAGCATTTTGTTGATTATACGCTTCAACGATCCCTGCCTTATGGTAACTGATCTCATGAGCAGATTATTTTATATCGGTTAAATGGTTTTCTAGTGTTTAGGCTAAATATTGTTGAGTTTTGGTAAATTTTAAGTTGTTTTAAAGATTTACACTATAGAGATCTGTATGCGGTGCTTGTACTTTTGAAGCATCATGGATGTAACATACTCTCGCTGCTGCGTAGATAAATGACGAGATCAAACGATGAAGTGCTATGACTGACCCTTTTCTCTACACAGGGTCCTGCGTGAATCATTGGGCCGTGAGGTCACAAGATGTGCATGGAAAAGGCATTTTTGGTTTAGGGCTGGGCTTTAGAAAGTGCTTATTGGATCAGTACCTTGAGTGATAAGCCAAGAAAGTGTGGATTGGAGCGAGCTACGCATACTACAGAGATCTTGTAAGACAGATTACCCCGATCAATTGAGCTTGAAATGGGTAAATTATGAATCTGACACAATTAAGAGCCCCGGGATAATTTCAGAGTTTATCCCTCTCACACTCTAGCTGGGGTCCCCTCGGTCTGTGTGTTGGCGCCGGTATCGGTGAGGCATCGTTCGCGGTTTTTTTTTCTTCCTTTTTTATGGCCCTGTCGTCGCGCGGTCTGCAAAAGAAGAAGGATTGAGTCACCATCGTCTGCTACCGAGAGCGCCATAAAATTTGGTGGGCGCGCACCTTAACTCATCATATATCAAAACCCTTTTTTAAATTAGCACTGACAACTGGGTACTTTTTATCTACCCGCTTCCCACCTCAATTTCTTTAACAGTTTTATAGCTGCTGAGATCTAATTGCTTATCTACAAAGGTCCCAGACTTTGCCGCCTGCTCCATTTGTCAGTTTTGCTATTCTACAATGCTGTTTAGACGCTCAGGTTTGAACGTGACCAAGAGAGCAATTGCCAGAGCTCCAGCTGCTAGAGCAGCCGCCTTGGGTGTTTCCTCCAATATTAGTGGTCTCAAGACGAACAACGAAAAGTACACGCAAAACCGTAAGTTCACAACCTCAAACGCTTTGAGAGCTGAGTCGGCTGCTGCCGCCGCTTCACAGGCTGCCTCCTACGCTGGTGCCGGTATCTTGTCTGGATTTGATGACGAGAATTCCCACCAGCTTGTGGATGTCTCTAAGGTCCTTGTCATTGGCTCTGGTGGTTTGTCCATTGGTCAGGCTGGTGAGTTTGACTACTCTGGTTCCCAAGCTATCAAGGCATTGAAGGAGGCTGATAAGAAGACCATCCTCATCAACCCAAACATTGCTACAAACCAGACATCCCATGCATTGGCTGATGAGGTCTACTACTTGCCAGTCACAGCAGAGTATATTACATATATTATTGAGAGAGAAAAGCCTGATGGTATTCTTCTCACATTTGGTGGTCAGACAGGTTTGAACGTTGGTGTCCAGCTTGACAAAATGGGTGTCTTTGACAGATATGGTGTCAAGGTTTTGGGTACTCCAATTAAGACATTGGAAACTTCCGAAGATCGTGAGTTGTTTGCCAATGCCTTGAACGAGATTAACATCCCAATTGCTGAGTCCATTGCTGTCGAGACTGTCGATGCCGCTTTGAGTGCTGCAGCTGAGGTTGGTTACCCAATCATTGTCAGATCTGCTTATGCACTAGGTGGTTTAGGTTCTGGTTTTGCTAACAACGAAGAGGAGCTTAGAAACTTGGCTTCTCAGTCATTGTCCCTTGCGCCACAGATTTTAGTCGAAAAGTCCCTTAAGGGCTGGAAGGAAGTTGAATATGAGGTTGTCAGAGACCGTGTTGGTAACTGTATTACTGTTTGTAACATGGAAAACTTTGACCCATTGGGTATCCACACAGGTGACTCGATTGTTGTGGCTCCATCTCAGACTCTATCCGATGAGGAATACCACATGCTCAGATCTGCTGCCATCAAAATTATTAGACACTTGGGTGTCGTTGGTGAGTGTAACGTGCAATATGCCTTGCAGCCTGATGGCTTGGACTACCGTGTTATTGAGGTGAACGCTAGATTGTCCAGATCTTCTGCACTTGCTTCAAAGGCTACTGGTTACCCGTTGGCTTACACTGCTGCTAAGATCGCCCTTGGTTACACTTTACCGGAGTTGCCAAACCCGGTTACTAAGACCACTTCCGCCAACTTTGAGCCGTCCTTGGATTACATGGTTACAAAGATCCCAAGATGGGATTTGTCCAAGTTCCAGCACGTCAAGAGAGACATTGGTTCTTCAATGAAATCTGTTGGTGAAGTTATGGCGATCGGTCGTAACTTTGAGGAATCCTTCCAAAAGGCCATTAGACAGGTTGACCCATCTTTTGTTGGTTTTCAAGGTGATGTCTTTGAGAACTTGGATGAAGCTCTTGCCGAACCAACTGATCGTCGTTGGTTGGCTGTTGGTCAAGCTATGCTTCACGAGAACTATTCTGTCGATAGGGTGCATGATTTGACCAAAATTGACAAGTGGTTCTTATACAAGTTGCAAAACATTGTTGACATGCAGAGAGAGTTGGAGAAGATTGGGTCCCTCTTTGGCCTTAACAGAGACGTCATCACCAGAGCTAAGAAGCTTGGCTTCTCTGATAAGCAGATTAGTTTAGCAGTTGGCTCTACTGAGTTGGAAGTCAGGGCCAGAAGAAAAAACTTTGGTATCACTCCATTTGTTAAGAAGATCGACACCTTAGCTGCTGAATTCCCAGCTTCTACAAACTACTTGTACACCACTTACAATGCAACTGAGCACGACGTTCAGTTTGATGAATTTGGAACCATGGTTTTGGGTTCCGGTGTCTACCGTATTGGTTCTTCTGTTGAATTTGACTGGTGTGCTGTTTCCACCGCCAGAGCTTTGAGAGAGAACGGAAAGAAGACCATCATGATCAACTATAACCCAGAAACAGTTTCCACAGATTTCGATGAAGTTGACAGATTGTATTTCGAAGAGTTGTCCTTCGAGAGAGTTATGGACATTTATGAGTTGGAAAACTCTAAGGGTGTTGTTGTCTCTGTTGGTGGTCAACTGCCACAGAATATTGCACTAAAGCTCCAGGACTCTGGTGCCAAGGTCTTGGGTACTGACCCATTGGATATTGACAAAGCTGAAGATCGTCATAAGTTCTCCTCCATCTTGGACTCTATCGGAATTGACCAGCCTGCGTGGAAGGAATTGAGTTCCATCGAAGCTGCAAAGGAATTTGCTGACAAGGTTGGTTTCCCAGTATTAGTTCGTCCATCTTATGTCTTATCTGGTGCTGCTATGTCCGTTATAAGAAATGAAGATATGTTGGCTAATAAGTTAGGTAATGCTGCAAAGGTTTCACCAGATCATCCGGTAGTTATTTCCAAGTTCATTGAAGGAGCTCAGGAGATCGACGTTGACGCTGTTGCCTCTAACGGTGAGGTTGTGGTCCATGCGGTTTCGGAGCATGTTGAGAATGCTGGTATTCATTCTGGTGATGCCACTCTTGTTTTACCACCACAGAAGTTGTCTCCAGAGGTAATGGACAGAATCAGAGATATCACCCATAAGGTTGCAAAGGCTTGGAAGATTACTGGTCCCTTTAACATGCAAATTATCAAGAACGATGTTGAGACCAACCCAAACTACCCAGAATTAAAGGTTATTGAGTGTAACATTAGAGCTTCCAGATCCTTCCCATTTGTTTCCAAGGTTTTGGGTACTAACTTTATCAATGTTGCTGCTAAAGCCCTTTTGGGTAAGGAACAGATCCCAGTAGACTTGATGGCTAAAAAGTACAACTACGTTGCTACTAAAGTTCCGCAGTTCTCATTCACTCGTTTAGCTGGTGCAGATCCATTCTTGGGTGTTGAGATGGCTTCTACAGGCGAGATCGCATCCTTTGGTAAAGATGAAACTGAGGCATATTGGACCGCTATGCAGTCTACCATGAATTTCCATTTGCCAATGCCACCTTCTGGTATCTTGTTTGGAGGTGATGTTAATGCTGAGTTCTTGGGTAAGGTTGCTGAGACCATCTCGACCTTGGGATATAAATACTACACTGCTTCTCCAGCGGTTTCTGAATATTTGAAGAAGTACCTTCCTGATGGCACTTCTATTGAAGTTATTGAGTTCCCAAAGACAGACAAACGTGCTTTACGTGAGGTTTTCCAAAAATACGACATTAAGGGTGTGTTCAACCTAGCTAAGGCTAGAGCCGAATCTTTGTTGGATGAGGATTATATCATGCGTCGTAATGCTATTGACTTCGGTATTCCATTGTTTAACGAACCACAGACATCGATGCTATTTGCTAAGGCTTTGAAGGAGAATCTTCACACTAAGCTTGAGCAGCACGGTGACACCGTCAAGATTCCATCCGAAGTTCGTCGCTGGAGTGAGTTTATTGGTAGTAAATCAGTCTGATTTCATAACCTTTGTACAAAGATGAAATAGTTGTGGTAAGTAAGAGGAACTTCTTTCACCTACCCATGAGTTAAAAAATATAATTTAGATTAGAATCATTACAATCTTTTTAAAACGGTGAAATTGTAGTTTGAGCATATATGCATAGTACTGGATGTGATCCCTTTTTTACACCAGTATCTCTGTTACCCACAGGCCCTCTGAGTAGTGATTGATATACTGTGTTTCTACTAACACTGGATATATCGAACTACTGTGATTAAGAGTTTCCTATTGTCTCCGTAGTATTTAAAATCAAGTATATTATGATATGTTATGATACAGTAAACTGTGGTATATATAAGTTGTTCTCGTAACTTAAATGCTCTTATATTTAGGCATTATCCAACAAATAGTTCGTAGCAGCCTCCAAGTTCCACTTTTCCCTTTCAAGCGCTTTCAAAGCTTCATCCTCAGAAAATCCCATTCCGGTTAGCTCTTGAACGGCCAATGAGCGTGGTGTGGTTGCAATTCTCGGTGGTATAACCCTGGAAGATCCTTCTGGAATTCTGCTTTGAGTGGCCAGAACAGCTTGTGGTTGAGCCATTTGTGGTGGTTGATCACCAAAGCCCGCAAATAGCTGTTCCCATTCTTCATCACCTTGTTGAGCTGCTGGTGCAAAAGAAGTAGCAGTAGTAGAAGCAGCTGCAGCTGGGAAAGTAGATTGTGAATGATTCATGTCACCGACTCCAAAGAAAGTTGTGCTCTCTAGCTCCTCCGAAAAGTTCTGTGGCTCAATATCATCATCTTCCTGGAAACTAACCTCATGTGCCTCCTCTAGGCCATCAAAGTCATCAGCAAATACATCTTTCTCCGTGGAGTTAACATGGGCAGATACACTAGGTAGACCAGCAGCGGCATTCACCAATGGACTGGCAGAAGCATCATATGAACCAGAGGGTGGAATCTGTGCCTTGACAGGCGACAGTGATTCAGATGTCTCATGAAACTCTTCGTCCTCACTATCACTCTCATCAATAGCGAGTTCTTGAATGGGTGGGAATTCCTCACAGTGGGTATGAGCTGGAGCTACAGGTGGTGGTAGATCGGTAACCTCTTCTTCAGCAGGTGTCAAATCATCGAAGACGGACTTTGGATCCATCTTAGGTGAACTTTTGTCAATACCACTCTCAGCGACTGCTGCAGATGAAGCTACTACACCTGAATTGGCAGCATCCAAGACATCATTGCTCTCTTGAATTGATCTCTCACTATTTTGAGCGCCACTTGAAACAGGAGGATCAACTGGAACAGACCAAGCACCAGGAAGAGATTGTTCAATAACGTCTGCGTTGCTTATGGTGGATTCGGCAGCAGTTGTGCTTTCTCCTATAGTCATTTCGTTTTCTGACTTGTGATCATCAACAATCTCAAATGAGCCCACTCCAGAAGACTCTCCTTCTGTTTCCATTGTGTCAACACCTCTGGCCGAGGATGGATTATAATTTTTGCTCAAAACATCAGCAGCCAGAGCTGGCTCTTCAGTGATAGCATCAATGTTTGGAGTTTCATCAATGTCATCTCCACGGACAGATTGCGGAGCATTGTTTTGAACAGAGGACGTGACAGACTCTGGTCTCTGAATATCTAATTGGTCAAATTGCTGGGCGGCCGGGAAGTTATCATACTGATCAGAAGTTACAGATGTCGTTTTCTCAGTAGTTGCAGCAACCGGTGAGTCAAACTCATCATTCTTTTCCTCGGTTTCTGAGTTTGCAGAACCTGCAGCAAAAGAAGCGACACCAGCGGCTCCGGCAACACCAATAATACTAGAAATGGCACCCTTGGAAATAGCCCCAGTTGCAGCAGTACCTTCAGCTGGAAGTTCATTTGAAAGATCTACATTAGAATCAACGGTATGAGAGCTGAAGCCCGATGTTACATCCTGAATCTGTTTTGCAGTAAACTGCTGAATTCTTTGGGCATATTCAACCTGTTGTTGCTCAAGCTGTTGCTCTGCAGTATCATGCTGTTTCTTTCTCTCTTGAAGATCGGCAAACGCCTGCTGAATACGATGTTCTTCCTGTTCAAGAGCTTGCTCGTATTGACGTTGCTGCTGAGCTCTTGTTTGGAACTCTTGTTCCCTTGCAGTGAAGTCAACCTCAGCCTGCTGATGTTGTTGTTGACGAGTCAACAGAGCGCTTTCATTATCAGCGACTTCTTTTTGTATAGCACTCAATTGGGTCTGTTTCTGAATATAAGTCTCATGATGAGCATCAAGCTCTCTTGTAGACGACAGTAAGTTCTCAATCTCCTCTCTGATACCAGATGCTTGGACCTCTGATATGTTAAGCTGTTTAGAGCTTATTGCAACTAGTCCTTTAGATTGCTTAACATCATTTCTGACTCTCTCAAGCTCTTTGTTGATCTCGATTTGTTCAGCATTCAAATTACCCAAGCGTTCTTTCAAAGAAGCGTTCTCAGTCTGTGATTCTTGAAGTTCAGCTTGCAACTGCTGCAATTGAGTTTGGACCTGGTTATACTGAGCCTCTGCAACAGACGCCTCTTGTCTGAGCTGTTCAGTTTCTTGACGAGACGAAACCAAAAGCGATTCAACTTGACCAGTTTGTTTGACTTCCTGGTCATATGCGGATCTCAGCTTGGTCAACTTTGACTCAATGTCCTGCTTTAAAGCTGTAATCTTGGCCAATTCTTTCTCTGCTCTGGTACGTTTTTCGTGGATATGAGATGTCTGGTTACTTAAGGAGCCAATCTGATTAGACAAATTAGCCATATCAGTGGTTGCTTGTGACAACTTACCGGATATCTCCGGATTGGAATCAGCTAGCAAATCCTCGTTCTTCATAGAGAAGTTTCTGGCCGAGAAAGCTGCACCTCCACCTGTAATAGCACCAATACCTGCAGCAATACCACTAGCAGCTCCAGATCCAGAGCCAGATCGACTAGAGGAGCCAGATCCAGAAGATAGCGGCGCCTGAACGGAAATAGCAGCAGGCACTGGCATCTGCCCTGATGACTGAGATGCAAAAGGTTGAGATACCTCTTTTGACTGTGCTTTTGGTGGAACATCATGGCCTCTTTGTGATGGATCAGTTGTCTTTGGTGTGATTACAGGAGAAGAAGTATTTTGCTTCACCAAACCTTGACCAAAGGTAGATGATGGGGCAAAGGACTTTGTAGTCGAATGGCCAACCGGTGTGTAGTTAACAGTAGAGTTTGAGACATTTCTAGTCTCCGTTGTTGGAGTTGCAACTGGGGTAACAAAAGCATCATTTAAATCAACTAGATCATTGAGAGATGATTTTGGTTTGGTGTCTCTTGATGGAACTTGCGGTTTAACGGCTGATTGATCTTGAGTTGACTGTTGTTGCACTACTGGGTCCGACTGTGGCAACAATGAATCTGGAATAACTTCTGGCAGTTCAAACCCTGCAATTTTTTTCTGAACAAGGAACATAGCAATTGCAAACTCATCCTTGGTAAATTCACCTGTGTTGTGAATATCAGCCAAATCCCAAACTGTAGCTAATGTGTCTTGTGGAAGCTTGGAAGTCATTAAGAAATTTGCAACTTCACCAGGTCCCAAAACGCCAGTGGAGTTCTTATCCAAACCTTCAAAGATACCATCAAATTGAGATCTCTTCTGTGGAGATATGATCCAATCATTGGACGCATTGGTGAAAGAAGAGGAAACCCTAGAAACAGCTGGTCTGGCACTTGTTAACTGTGGGCTGAAGGAAGCAGATGAACCGGTAATTGTTGGAGACTGAAATATCTTTGCCTGATCCCAGAGAGATTCTGGTACAGTATTTGGCAATTGTCTGATTGTACCAGAAATCGAACCTTGAATCAAATACATCGCAATGACAAATTCGTCACGGGTCAACTGGCCCACGTTGTTGCGGTCAGCCAACGCCCAGATCCGACCAAGAATGTTAGTTGGCAACTTGGCCTTAAGGAAGATACTTCTTGCTTGTGTACCATTAATTAATCCGGCTGGAGCATTCTTAGCGAATAATTGAGCGAATTTAGAAATATCGTGATTCGTCAAAGCGGGTAGAGCAGTGAGTTGTGAGCCTAAGGGTTGAAGAACAGCACTACCCGTGGCTGCTGTTGGCAACGATGCATTAGCAATTGTTGGTGAAGAAACAGCTGGAGAATTGGACCCCTGGAAGGCCGCACCTGATCCTACATTGGCATTGTTCGTGGTAGTGTTGGAAGAGCTTCCAGAAAAACTAACCAAAGGGCCAGCAATTTCGATAAGCGAGGCCTCTGGCTTGTGACCCTGCTGAACGTGGGCTATAACTCGAAGAGCAGTACAAAATGATGGCAAAGTAAGGAATCCCAAGTTTGTTGGGTCTGCAAGCTGCCAGATCTCCCCCAAAGTAACCGGTGGAAGACCAGACTTCTCAAAGGTTGATCTTGCGGTCTCGCCGGTAACCACGCCGAGGCCCTCAGTGTCGAGCTGGCGGAAAATTCCACCGTAAACACGCTGCTCATCTGATGTAAGCGGTTGCTTGAGTAATGCGTGAGTACTCATTCTAAGTACTTGTCTGGTGTTAGCGGCGTTATTGTTGCTGTTGCTGATAAAGTGTCTCCGTCTGGGCGGCTAATAAAGGGGGGCGGGTGGAGGGGTGTTGATATATAAATACGGCGCCTGGAGGGCGCGTTTAGAGCCAATAATTGACACGTTGGGAATTGACAGACAAACAAACAAAACGAAAATGGCAACACCAAAGCGACTTGTAGACTTAATTGTTCTTTTTGGTTTGATTCAAGTAACTGATTATACCTATGAGAGTCCGGAAGCTTGGATTATTCTCATTTACACTTGGTCTCGTTATTGCGGCCTATCTTGGGTTTGCAAACGTGACTTTCCAAAACGACAAGCTCCTACACTTCTCCGTGTTTTTCCTCTTGACATGCTTATTTTACTGGTTGTTTGATACGCAAAGTACACGCACACTACGAAATATCACATTCTTAACATGCACACTAGGTGGAGGAATTGGTTCCGAGTTTCTACAGGGTCTTTTACCCTACAGGTCATTTGACATCAATGACATATTTGCGAATGTGACAGGTTCGGTATTGGCCATCGTTGTATCCATGATGTACCACAAGAGCATAATAGATCATCGAAGATATGAACGCTACGAACAACTACGCAATTCAATTCCACCAGAAACGCCAGATGTCAATTTTGAAATGGATGTTGAACAGAACAACAATCCTTATTACTCTGATTATAACAGTGGTCGCACAACTCCAAGCCAAAGCACAAACGATCTGAGTAGGTTTACAAGTTCAGAAAACATCCCATTGAGGAACGTGCAACCCGTTCCAGTATCAGGTGACGGGACTACCGAGCATGAGGATGACCTCGGTGTTGATTGAGCTAACCGTTAGATAGCAACAGTTCTGGACGACTTATATGACCCTCTTAATTCCTATATTTCTGCAAGCAATTATAGGAAGGGCTATGTAGCTCTCGTGGAACTAAGTATACTTTAGTAGCAATATCATTGAGTTATGTCCATCTTGGTTACATCAAGGTGATGTATGGTGAATGCTCTTGATGTTTCTAGGCCTCTCATTGCAAGCACACGAGATGTTGAACCTATCATACTATGGGGTATGTCATATTACTTTGTCTAGAAGTTGGATTGAAACAATGTCATTCAAATATACAGTCTTTTAAGTAACTCATATGTATTACATGTTACCATTCACTTATATACACACAACTGGTGGTGGTAATCTGTTACTATATATAGCTCAGTCTGTGTTGATTATCTCAACTTGATGTAGGCTCTATGAAGCATGGCAGCCTTATGCATCTGCAGTCTTTTTTCATAACCAGAACTCTTTCCTTCATAGGCAGAGATGATCTCCTCACCAAGTCTCACAGCAAAGTCTTTTGATCTTCTTTTCTCAGAACCTTCGATAATCCACTCAAAAGCTCTTCTGTCACGTTGTCTTTGGTTAAGCGGCACTGGAACAGTCAGATTCTTTGCAACGCGGGTCTTGTAGGTCTTCAACTGCATCAATGGGGCCAACTTATCCAATGTCTCTTTAAGCACTACGACTGGGTCTAGTCTCAGCTGAAGTCTTACCAAGTAAAGAGCCTTGGCCATAACTCGCTGTGCGCGAGCCTTCTTACCATCTTTCATGATCATATTTGTACAGTGCTGAACAACGGAATCAATCTTTTCAGGAATTGGTTTATCCTGTAGAGACTCCCACTTGGCCAACTGCTCAGCAGTAGGCTCAAATTTGCTGTTAGAAAGCTGCGTCATTTGTGATGAGCCAAATTGTGGTACACCCTCATTGGTATAACGCTCTCTGATTTGTCTGATAGCTGTTAACCAGGCTTCGGCCTCTTCCTCAGATTCCGTAATCTGTGTATTTGATGGTGCTGTTTTTGGTGTCGAACCTGATACTGATGCTGATGTTGATATTGTGGAGTTGAGTCTGAGAAATAGAAGCTGTGGGTGGCCTACTCCCAATGTTGGGACAGCTCTCATGGCTGCCTGTGTTCTTAGAAGCAATCTAAACATCCTCTGTAGTCTGGTTCTGAATGAAACGATTGTTCTACAAAGGCCACTTTGAAGGTTCTTATTAAGTAAGTGTCGTTCAAAATGGAAAATTTTGACTGACATACAAGCTCCCGAGAAATGACAATTCGCGAATTTTCTCCAGATGTTTACTAGAACGCCAACACACATCCCATAATGAGAAGAGGAGAAGCAATAGAAAACTAAATAGGACCAGGTTCCTGACTTGGTAAATAGTGCTTGCTTTGGTTATTTTCATTGTAATTGGAATAAGAAAATGGAAGAGTCACCCACTGGAAACACACCGATCAGAAGTGCTAGCATCGCGCAATTTGATGCCGAAATGGCACGCGTTACAAGGCACAAGGCACACATTGAGAAGGACGTTCCATGGACGACAATTGCCAAAATTTATCCAATCAAGGTGGAGAGGATTCTACGAGATGATTACAATGTGTCCATGGAAACACTCATTACAAATCCACTTGGCTCCGTTTCCACAGAAACCATACAACACTTCAAAGAGAGGCTGATTACGATGTTCAATGCCAGATTCACAGCAACTCCCCCATTCACTGTATTGAGACTTGCAGAAATCTTACAAGATCCAACACTACACTACTCATCGGCTGATAAGTTTCTAAGAGCATTGGAAAATGTTACATGTGTTTCCTCGTGCACCACGGACTTTGGTGGTAATACAGCATCACCCAATAGAACTGAGGACAATGAAGTGCATGAAGATAAAAAGATCGTTCCTGTGACTGTGGGAGATGAAGCTCAAACCATATTGCTATCAAAGATTGACTGGTTAAAAGAAGATGATATCAAAGAAATTGAAGCGGAAACCTATTTATCGGATTTGACTGCAACAGTGGAAGAAGGCTTAGACCACAGGGAAAATGACCATCAACAGGACCATGAACAACTTGAGCAAAATGAACAACACCGAGAAGCGGAAAAACAAAATGAACACCATCACCAATGGTTAGACTCAACATCTAATGAAGAAGATATCAGAAAAAGAAGACCAGATGATGAGTCTGAGAAAATCAGTGAATCGCCAGAAAAGAAACATAAAACACATACGACAAATGATACATCCCTGACTGAAACCAACGGCACTTCTGGATCCAGATCACAACCTACAAAGCAGGAACTCCTAGCATCTAGTGAGCCATCATTACCCACGGACACAGATCAAACATTCACAGAAGATCGGATGGACGAGTCTTTTAACGGAGACAAACAATCGAAAGAGTCTGTTGTGATGGAGGCTGCTGAAGTTGGCAATGATACCTTACCAGAAGACAAGATGGATATCGACTAACTTCTGTAATATTATTTCACGATCTCATGCTAATTCTTATTCAACTATAATGTGTAGACTCAAAGTCAAGAATACTCTAGTGTCTATCTGTAAGGGATAAACGTATGTTGTTGTACAGTATATACAAACTGGATAATAAACAAAAACAATGGCGGTGTGAAGCACAAGTAACAAAACATTCCCCTACTGCACATAAATAGGATGAGGCCCGTCAACCATGGCAGACGTACGTGTGTAAAAATTTGAAATAATTGACAAGACAATCAAAACTCTCCATGATGCTCTAAATAATTATGTGTGTGCATAATGGAGGGTATCTGTCAATAGAATGAATGATTGGGTGGTGTGTGTATGAATGTGTGAATGTATGATGATAAGTTATTTTTTTTAAAATGAAAAGGAAGGATCGTTGCAACATAATTGTCTGATGTGTGGAAATATTGTGGTTCAAAACAATTGTCAACGGAGCTTACCATCTCATCATAGAGGTCTCGTTTCTCATTCTGGCATAGTCCAACAAACTCTCGATAGAACCAGTACCAGCAACAGCAAGTTCCTGGTCCCACAATCTCTTGTTAGCCCAAGCCTTGACGGAAGCAACATCAACCTTGTCGATCTGAGTAAACATCTCCTCAACAGAAGCTCTTCTACCCTGGCCCAAAACCTTAGCACCAATGTCGTTGGCAACAGCCAATGGGGAGTTCAACTGGAACATGATGTTGTTCTTGAGCAACTGCTTACCACGGGCAACTTCGGTGTCGGTAATAGAAATAGACAATCTGTTCCACTCCTTCATAGTGAAGTGAACGAAGTCGTCGATCTGGCCCAGGTTGGTGATGTAAGCCTGGACACCGAACAAACCGGCATCCTTGTAGGAAAGAGAGAAGTGAGAGTAGGTATCAGCCAAGTGAGTCTCGTTAACAACGTTGGTCAACTTAACACCAAGGTTCTTGGAGGATGGCTCGTGGTAGTTGTAAGAACCAAAGATCTGGGCAGCAACCTTAGAGATGTAGTAGTCCTCAGAGTTAAGGGCTTCACCTGGCTGGGCAAGAGAGATCCAAGCAGCTGGTAAAGTGTCATCTCTCATTCTGACCTCAGAACCAAGGAACATTGGCTTGGAGATAGCTGGGGCCTCACCAGTTGGAACCTTAAGCTTCTTCTCGACAAGGGCAACAATCTCCTCGTGAGCAACGTCACCAGTAGCAACAACAACGGTGTTGGAGGAAACGAAGTTAGCCTTGTGGAACTTGTTCAAATCATAAGCAACCAAGTCAGAGATGGTCTCAAAGGTACCTCTCTTTGGAAGAGCCAATGGAGTGTTCTGGAAAGCAGTGTTGTGCAAGTGCTCCAAGGTCTTCTCGGCGTGGGAGGACTCCTCAAAGATCTCAACCTGCTTAGCGAGAATGTCACGGTACTTAGAAACAGCCTCGTCGTTCAACTCAGTCTCAGAAACCTTGGCTGAAAGTAAGTCGAGGGCCTTGGTCAAGGAACCCTTAGTACCCTGGGTGACGTAGGCAGAGTAGTCTCTCTCGGTGTGGGCGGAGAGGACAAGACCCAGCTTGGCAGCCTCAAGGGCATTCTCGCCAACAATCACTGTGTTCAGCAAATTGGAAACACCATTGTTCCAGGCATTCTCAGAGGTAGAACCAGCACCGTAGTACAAACCAAGGGTGGCAGACTTGGCGAGTGGGTTGGCCTCTGTAGCGATGGTAACACCGTTGTCAAGGGTGGTGTACTGTGTCTTAGCGCCGTGAGCAGTGGCGATGGAGCGAACGCCGGCGAAACGTCTGGCAGAGCTTCTGAGGGAGGCGCTGAGCATTGTTCTTGTCTTATCTGTGTGTGTGAAGGGGATGTAGGGACGACTTCAGTGTTGGCAATGAATTCTGTTTACCTTTCAGTTGGGAAAGATTTTTGTAAGAGGTGCCGGCCCTCTTCCTCGCGCCTGCTCTCTGCGCACTCTACTGGCCAATGAGGACAGTGGAATTGCGAATTTGCCAATTCCTTCGCGAATCAGTTCGATTTGCATCTGGTTGGTAACACACATCAATGGTCTTCGCGGGCATGGTATGAGACGCAGAACTACTCATTTTATATGTAGGCGGAGATTTCTCACTGTAAGGTAGGTAAGTGCATCAAATGTGTGTATGCTGTCCTAGAACCAACCTTTGAGAAAGTGCATTAATCACATATTGACAAAGAAAGAACTCTAAGAAGGATGTTGTGCACAGGTTTTAGACCGCTGATTCATACAAGGCCACTATCTCTGAAGTCGCTCAAGCCCAACTTTTCCCGCTTCAAGCTTATAGAGCAGCCGGTCGGGCATATCGTGGGCACCGTCAATGATGCTGTTCCACAAATAGAAGTTGACCACTTCCATGGCTCCTACCACTGGTCCTATGAGCGCTTGCTTGCTATTTCCATGGTGCCTCTCACAGTTACTCCATTTGTTGCCACGGTAGATCTGCCTGTTATGGACGCTATGCTTGCCTCATCGATTCTACTCCATTCGCATATTGGCTTCCAATCGTGTATTATCGACTACATCCCAAGAAGAGTCTACGGCATCTGGCATAAAATGGCCATGTGGTTGTTGACGCTGGGTACTACGGTAGGTTTCTATGGTATCTATCTTATTGAGACTACGGATGAAGGCTTGACAAATTTGATGAAGAGACTTTGGACAGAACCAGAGCCAAGACCCTTGTTTGGCCGTCGCTACTAACAAAGAGACATATCTACATGCAACTGCCCATCTTCCACGATTATATTAAATGTTTATATATCTGATAACTATTTATTGACAAAGAAGGAATCAAGTACTAGATGATAAGTTAACAGTTAAGAATAAACAACAACAAGAGGACACGATTAATGCATCAAAGACTCTTAGTGTCATTTCGAAAGATTGCTACTCAATAATCTGAAGGAACTCATGATACAACCAATGAAAACTAGCAATCAAATTGTGGGGTACATAAGGGGTATATAATTGAAGTTTAAATTTTCTAAAATTTATGTGTTCCAGCTACATGGTCGATTATCACCCCAGATAACAATAGAGATATCAAGTAGGTTGACAAGGCATCCAACCTACTGAGAAAACACTATGATCAAACTCGATTTCATATATCTATAATGGGCATTTAATCAAGGTTAGCGGAAAACAATTCTCAGAACAGTCATCGATAACTACAAGTAATCTAAGATATGAACAAGCACAATGGGGCAATATCTTTTTTGGAAACAGTACATTAAAAGAACTCGGTAATATAAGGTCCCGGAGGTCCTAGTTGCCCTGCATTACATATCCCATAGCACCCTGTTTGGCCAAGAGATCAGCAGCCACATTCCCTTCAATACCATCATGGCCCTTTACCCAGTCAATCGTGAACTGGTGCTCGTTAAAAATCACAGCGTTCTTCTGATAGAACTCCTTGATCTGCTTGTATATCTTAACAGCTTCCTTCAACTCTCTTCCAGCCTTGCGACTTTCAAACTCTGAATCTTTCCAAATAGTAGCATAATTGTCCAGTAATCCAATAGCAGTTTCTGAATCAGTCGCTAACGTGTACTTATTCATGATTCTTCTTTTACCTGCTTTAAATTCCTCAATCTCGTTACGGATAATCTGTAGTGCACCTCTAGTAGCATGCACTTCAGCAATATATGAATCCTTCTCATCTGCATACACTGGAGCTGATACATTTCTTGGATCATTTCTTCCAAAATATATCCCATAACCTGCCCTATTGTTCATGAAAGAGCCGTCCATGTAGATACGAGCTGCAGCCATGTTCTGCTGCTCTTTCAGTGTGTCAGATGAGTGAGTCAGCATATAACGATCCAGAGAATCCTGTAACTGAGCAGTTGTTAACTTCGATTTGGTCCTAGATGAAGTAAAGTCTTGAGCCTCACTTAAGGAATCAAATCTCTTAAAGGTGACACCACGTTTATGTTTCACTGCCGCTTCACAATCCTTCCAGTTTGAGTAAATCCCTGATCTACCATCAGAGAAATTAGCGCCATAGTAAACACCAGGTGAAGATGGCTTTGCAGTAGAATTGCAAAAAGATTTCGATGCAGGATGGGATAGTTGTACAGTCGTAGCAGGGGAAGAATCACTTGATATACTTGCTTGGTATTGGCGAATAAAAGTTCTTGCATCTTTCTCCGAATCAAATTTTCTAAACTTTGCAGTATGTATACCATCAATTTCCTGCTTACATTCATCCCATGAGTTGTAGATACCTGGATTTCTTCCATCTGCAACAGCATAATAAGACCTGATTGACGGCGTAGACTGTGCAGAACTTATACCATGAGACCTATAAAATTTTGATGAGGAGGAACAGGAAGGACTTGCCTCTGTTTTGGACCCTGGTCTCGAGTAAAATGAGCTGCGTGAATAAGCCGGCTTTGTGTATGCAGCTGATCCAGAAGCATGGAAAGAAGGTGTGTCTCTGGTGCCATTGCTATTACTGCCGATGCTAAGAAAAGCTTGTGCTCTTGACATGTTATCAAATTTCTTAAATATGGCACCACTGTATCCTTCTACCTGAGATTTCGCCTCATCCCAAGTTCTATACAAACCAGGATTACGGCCTTTCTTGACGACGTAGTAGTGTTGTTTTGCCATGAAATAATCTACCTCATTACCCCTTATACACACATGTATGATTCTAGAAAGTCATCGAAGACAATGCGCGCCCAGTAAAACACATACTTCCAGAAAACTAGAATGATCCCAAAACTGTATAGTATACTCTGTCCATAAAGATTGTTTTTTTAAATGGCATGAATTCCTTCCAGTATACTGCAATATTCATTCATTTAAATACACACAAAATTTTGTGGAATTCGTGTCGCTTTTTCCGCTACTTAAATCTTAACTATGGACAAATCTCAACCTTCCATCTTCCATTGCACCTAGTTTCGCCAGTTGATCTGCCATCTCATTACCTTCAATTCCCACATGCCCCTTAACCCAAGTAATCTCAAACTTATGATCAGCAAATACAGCTGAATTGACCGCATAAAATTGCCTCACCTGATTGTAGAGTTGTACCGCCTCTTTTAATGCCAAGCCTGCGCTCCTCTTGTCATAATCAGAATCTGACCATGTTGGCGTATAATCTGTCAACAGCTTTATGACAGTTTCTGAATCTGTGGCAAGAATATATTTGGGACACAAGTCAGCTTGCCCTTCGATGTACTTTGTTAGTACAGTGTTAATGTATCTCAGAGCTGCTCTAGTAGCATACACCTCGGCGACAAATGAATCTGGATCGTCCAATAATACCGGCTGGGAGATGTTACGTTGGTCAGATTCACCGAAATACACACCATAACCAGCCATTTTCGTTCCGTCTTCCCTAACTATAAAGGAACCGTCCATGTAAACGTAAGTTGGGAGCATTTCCTGTTGGTGTCTCAGAACTGACATTGAGTTGTTCTTCAGAAACATGTTAATTGCCAATCTTTCTTCATCCAGAGTTAAATGTACTTCCGGTTCTATTGAGATAAAGTCTTCTGCAAGTAGTAAATCATCAAACTTTTTATATGATACGCCTTTTTTGTTCCTCACGGCACCTTTACACTGTTCCCAGGTCTCAAAAATTTCACCTTTTCCTTGCCCATACTTGACCGCATAATAGATCTTCTTCCTCCTAGAACCTGGGAATGCTGGTTCAAAGGTCGGTCTTCCATTGTTGTAAGCGTCGATATATCTGGTTGCTGACCTCAAGTTGTCAAACTTCTTGTATTTGGCAGATTGTACTCCTATTACCTGCTCCTGGCACTGTGCCCATGAAAGGTAGACGCCTTGCTGTCTTCCAACTGCAACTGCGTAGTAAAAAAGCTTCCTCTTAATACATGGTTCTCGCCCATTCCTTGCTCCTTTATGGTACTGTGCTTTTTGAGTATGCGGGTATGTCGGTGTCATTACATTCAGCGATTGCATGGATGGTAGCAGCTTGCTGGTTGCAAAGTATTTGGAACGGACTATTTCTGAAGTAGCCTTTCCGTAACCAGATTGTATTAAGAATTGTTTTGCATCTAATAGATTGCTGAATTTCTTAAAAATGGCACCTTTAAACCCGTTGATTTGCTGCTGAGCATGTGTCCACTCCTTATATATTCCTGGAACTCTTCCTCTCTGCACAGCATAAAATGCCTCTTTCATCTTCAAAGAGGAGCGTGGATGAATATGTAGCACTACAGTTCCATGTATAAACAAACAATTTCCAGCTCTCATTCACTTCCACTGATCCATAGCAAAATAATGATGGTGTCTGGACAGATAAACTATTGGTTTTATCACAGGTCTAAAGCAGATGAAGTGTAGAGCTGGGGATTGTTCTAAACGCAGTGCGCTAACCATTAATGGTGTCTAGGTGTCGCTGTTTCTTTACGCTTTGCATTTCGCGCTAAAGTTTCGTTCGTTTTCATTTGTCTTCATGACAACGTTCCATTATTATTATAGAACTCACGAAGAGGAACAACAATTTGTACCATTTAACATGGGTGCTTTTCGTTTCCCAGTGAAGTTCAAACTTCCAAACTGCTACCTGAATGCCCGTGTAATTCGTGATCACTTCAAGCGCCAACAAGCTGCCGAGCACGAGGTGACCACCCAGGCGCTCAAGTACATCGCTAGAAACACAGCTCTCCCGGCCAGAGCCAGGCTTGAAGCCCAGCTCCAGTTAACAACAATGCCAAATTACGTAAGAATGAATGCTGTCAAGGACCGTTGTGTCAGCTCCGGACACACAAGAGGAATTATTAAGCAGTTCCGCATCAACAGATACCAGTTTAGAGAACAAGCACTCGCAGGTGAACTACCAGGTGTGCGCAAGGGTTCATGGTAGACTAACACACACAAGTATGCACAAATACAACTGTCATGTATATATATATCTATTTCTGTTTTTTCTGTGAATCAGATTGAATGAATTTTAAAGATCTCTTCTCTCTGTCTCTCTCTCTCTTGCTTAAGTATTTTTGTAGTTTATTTGACAGGTCTGCATCAAGTTGTTCTAACTTCCCATACATATAATTGGTAATATTACAACTAATCTTTCCTCTATTTACACTAGAAAGTCCCTTCACTGCATAGACATTGGAGTTCTTCTCTTTGGGCCTTTGCTTCTAGTCTTGTTAGGGTGTGTTAATATCTCATCAGATCCGATAGAATTATTAAAAGTAAACGCCTTCTTCAACTGGATAGGAGGAGCAATATCTTCTCCGATCATCAACTGAGAATTTGGTGCAGTCTGTGCTCTTTGTAGAACACGTTCAAGCATGGCTCTTTTATCAGGCCCTGTCTGTTCATCTTGTTTCTCCTCCTTGACATGCTTCAACCCGTTGAGCTTCTCGTTCAAAATTTCCTTAGATTGACTTACTGTTCTTTGCTTCACTTTTACCTCAGGTGGTTCGGGTTTCTTCAATCGATTCAATACACTAAGTGCTTCCAGCTCTTTGGTAGAAACCTTTCGCTTCTGAGGAGCTGGTTTTAACTCTTTGCCCTTCATGAGGCCTTCAGGGACAATTTTCTCCTTCTCTGGAAATGGCTTTGCCTCTTTGAGAGCGCCCCTCTTCTTTAAAGCCTCAGGAATCTCCAATGACAGTTTACGAAGTGGAACAGCAGGCTTTAACTTCTGTGATTTCTTTAAAGCTTCAGGTACCTCAACCGATACTTTGCGTGTTGGAACCGGGGGTTTGAGAGTTTGTGACCTCGTCAATGCTTCTGGGGTCTCTATAGATGGTTTTCTTGCAGGAATTGTGGGCTTCAACTTGAGCTCACTAATTTCTAGTGAATTTGCTCCCTGTGATGCCACTGAATGGGATGGCACAGGTGGACCTCTTGTTTTTTTTAATATGATCGGTTTAAGGTTCAAATCATCTTTTAACAGCGTATTTGAAGGTGATGGTAGGAAGTCAATATGATTCAATTTTGCATTGGCAAGTTCCTTCAGCGTTTTCTCCTGTTGTGACTTGGAAAGCTCATTCTGTTTCAAGATCTGTGAAAGGGTGTTGGAGTTGGACGGAACAATTCGTGTAATCTTAGAACAAGGTTGCACAAAAGATTTTGCAGACGAAACCTTCTTTGCAGACTCCAACCATGAAGCTGAACCATCATACGAGTTACTCACCTGGATTTTGCTTGTAGTTTCCATACCCTGTGCCGTTGATGTTGTTTTGGATCTAGCCGAATTCAGCCAGGTGTTACTATCCCCTTTTTTCTCTATTACGAAATTGGTTTTGGTATGAACTCCCTGAGATGTGGATGAAGCTCCAGTGGTAGCAGAACTGATCCATGAACTTTTCCCATGAGGGATGTGAACAGGTTTATCCGGTGTCCCTTGGGGTGTTGATGCGGAATGTTTGAGTGTTGACTCAAACCAAGTACTCTTTGGTTTGACTGGGGGCTTTCGAGATGACTTATCTGATAACGCATCAGTCTCAGGTAAATAACGCGGTACACTTGGAATGTATGATGATCCTGTGAGCGCAGGTTTCGGTTTAATTTCTGGTCTGCTCTTCCTTTCTAGTGGCAGCCCTTTCATCTCAGAACGAATTGGAAGCACTGGCCTTGCTTCTGTATCGCTACCATCAGCGATGTACCTGTGTATGTTTACTTTTCCTGGTGACTTCTTGATTGGAGAAGTTGGTGTTGATAAAGTAGAGCCCCTTATAGGAGTCTCAACTTCGAGGCCAACCTTTCTTGGTGAACGTTCCAAATTCTGGGATGGTGGGTGTGGAGAAGGTTTCGATTTGGCAGCAGCGGACCAAGAGTCTCTCTTCGATTGTTTTTGGACTGCTGGAGTACCGATTAATGAAGACAACGTTTCATCAATCCTCTTCTTCTCCTCTGAGTTGAGCTCGAACTTTAAAAATCTAGATGACTCCTGCTGTTGCGTCTTTTTCCTGTTTTTTGTAACGAAATCGTCAAAACGAATGATATCCAAGTCGTCATACTTCTTATACGACTGCGTACTAGAGTCTGTAAAAGCATTTATATATTCTGCTCGATCGTACCTAGATGAAGCTGAAAATCCAGGTGTTATTGGCTCGTGGTCCTCTTTATTCCTTGACTTGTCGTAGTTGTAAGCCGACTCATAAACCAGTTCATCCATGTTCAGTCGGTACTCCTTTGAAACTGAAGCATTGAAGTTTCTCACTGAGTCTGACTGAGATATGGTTATCTCTGAATCAGAGTTTGTTGTTGCGGTGGAAGCTTTGTTCCTAGAAATAGAAAGTACATCTTCCTTTAACCTCTGTCTCCGTTCACTGTCTTCGCGCCGCCTCTGCTTGTCCAGCTCTTGCACTCTTTCTAAGAAACCGTCTATTGTCTCCTCTTCCTCCATGATCTGATCTTGATTGTTCTATGATGAAGACTGATTACTTCCCTTTGACAAAATTACTCAATCTCATACCTTTTAATGATCTGTTGTTTTCATTCGGTATGTATAGATCATATTATTGACACGGTTTGGTTTGGCAGATGATATGTTCTAGATCTTCTGGCGCAATTCATTCTGGTATGTTGCGAGTTAATAATTGTTTTGCTGTAGTTTGAGTAGGCCGCACTATATATCCTTCTTCATTTATAGCTGCTCAGTAATCAACTTTAAAGGATCATATACAAAATGTTCATATATAAAAGCTCAATCACAACTGCGATCACAACTGTCAATACAGAATTGATTTCCATGTAAAAAGGTATACTGCGTGTGTTATAGATAAATAAGATATAAAAGGGGAAATTAATTGAAAATAACCAAATAAAAATACTGAAACCATACCAAACCGTGCCATAATAAAATATAAGCAGTGTAACATACAAAATTTGTTCATCAACCATGAGAACTTCTTGTGTATCCGCATTTGCTTTAAAAGATAACCATGCTGCCGCCGCCTTGAATCAAGAAAAACCATAACCACATGTATGAAAGATGAAGAGCTTAACCTGAACTCTGTTAAGAAAAAATGAATAAGGAGAATAAAAAGAAATAAAGGAGTAAAGGAAGAAAGAGAAAGGTAGATGCAAAAGCAGAAGTCATTCTAATGGCGTTCTAACCAAAATGAGTGACCTAGATAAATCATTTGCATTTAGAGATGAGCTTCACCTCCAAAATATATTTACCCTCTTTGTACTTCTGGTGCTTAACGTCGCTGAAGTGATACTTCCAACCAACACAATGGCCACACTGGTGGCACATAATATCGCTCACAAGATAGCGGCCAGTAATCATATGACGATACTGCTTCTCTCCCTGCGTGACATTGACCACCTGCTTCATCAAGAAGGCATCACCAGTCTTACCACGGTAATCCTTAGACATAATCATTGTCGAACAAGAAAGGTGAGTCTTGCAAGATGCACACCCATAAGTGGTACCCTTGGTGACATCTGAGTCAATGTAAGTGGAGTAACGGAGGCCCATGCTAAATTCAATAGTAACTGTGAGGGTAAACGGAAAGGGGTAAACTGGAAAATTGATTCCCAATGAGTGATATGAACTTAAGGTATCGTATCTCTAACTTGGTGGCGTCAACTCTTAGAGCTTCAAAATATAGCCTCACGCGGGTGGAGTGCGAGGGCAAATGAGGGAGGAGAGACATGATTCACAGGGTATGTGATATAAAAGCCACCCGCATAGATTGCCAGTATAGGAAATCCTATGGCGCGCATATCTCCATGATAAGGTCGGAAATCAAGTACATCCTCGGAAAGATACTAGGTAACATCTGGACACCAATAAAGAGCTATGGGAGTTTATATGCTCGCAATGCTTCATTCAATATGGGTGAGAGGACCCGAAGCTCTGAAGTGCTCGCTGTCGCAACCGAAACAACAAAGATTCAATTCGCCATTTATACAGATACACGTGTTGTTATTCAGTACATCAGCATATCCACTCCGAAGTTATCTTGATTGAGGGATATCTCGCTATGGAGTTCATCAAAGTGGCACGCGTGGATAACGTAGTACTCCACAAGCGTGGTCAGCTGATCCTTGGATCATTGCACCTGACACCTCACCATCTCATCTTCACGGTGTTGAAACCGAGGCCCGGTGAATTGAAAGAATTTTGGGTCTGCTACCCAATCATTCAGACTGTACAGTGCATGAGAGGAAGTGCTCTGCTCAGACTGCTGAACAATGGCAAGGACGACTCTAACACGGATGATATCACACGGTCAGTCATGCTGCAATCTCTCCCGAATCTTTATGATTCTGAAGGTAAGGAACTGAATCCATTCAGGGTTTACAATTTGAAATTAAATTGCAAGGACTTCCAATTCCTCTCCTTTGACTTTGTCAATGAACGAGATTCTCTTGATGTTTTTGATTCAGTCATGAAGCTCACGTGTCTGCCAGAACTCAACCAACTTTACGCATTTATCTATCAACCAAATCCAGTGGAGAAAAATTTTAACACTTGGAATATCTATGATCCAGTATATGAGTTTGAAAGACAGGGGTTAGTATTCAAAAAGGAAGTTAGAGATTCATCCGGTAACTGGAGAGTGTCACAACTGAATAGCAACTACAAGCTCTCTGATACATACCCTGCTATCCTTGTGGTACCCAAGACTATTTCGGATAATGTCTTGGCCCATGCAGCAAGATATCGTTCCAAGAATCGAATTCCAGCATTGACTTATTATCATAAACAAACGGGCTGTACTATTGCAAGATGCTCCCAACCACTCGTTGGGCTAAAACAATCAAGATCTATCCAAGATGAAAAGGTTGTTGATGAAATGTTCAGATCAAATGAGAACTCTAATACAAGAACAAACATCATTGTTGATGCGAGGCCATTGACTAATGCAATGGCCCAATTGGCTCTTGGTGGTGGCTCTGAAAACATAGACAATTACAAAGGTTGTGAAAAGATGTACTTGGGTATTGATAACATACACGTTATGCGAGATTCCATGCAACAGTTGATGTCTATTTTGGAGAATGGAGATCTCAATTTAAAAGCTGATAAAATAGAATTGATGAAGACTCGGTGGTTAAAATATATTTCCCTACTGCTGATTTCGACAGAGAAACTTGCCAAATCTATGGTGTTGAACAATTCTAACTTACTCATTCACTGTTCAGATGGCTGGGATAGAACCTCTCAAATATGTTCATTGATCCAAGTGTGTGTTGACCCATATTTCAGAACTATAGAAGGATTTATCACACTTGTTGAGAAAGACTGGATTTCATTCGGGTATAGATTCTTGGAAAGATCTGGTCACTTGAGCTCTGAGAGCATATTCAACACTGATATTGATGACAGAAACACCGCGATCAAGACTGTATCAAACCACTTCAAAAAGAGAAAAGCATTGAAATTTACATCCCCCATCTTCCAACAGTATTTGGATTGCATATATCAATTAACAGTACAATATTCACAGGAATTCGAATTCAATGAGCGGTTTTTGAGAAGGCTGGTTTACCACTTGTATTCATGTCAGTATGGTAACTTTTTACACGACAATGAATTGGAAAGAAAAAATGCACAAATACAGCTGAAGACTCGCAGTGTATGGGACTACTTTCTTTCGAGAAGAGAAGAATTTACTAATAAGTTGTATGCGCCAAAAGAGACCATGCTTGCACCGAACTACAACAAGGTCCGTTGGTGGTGGCAGCTGTATGGAAGAAGTGATCAGGAAATGAACGGAGCTAGCACTCCCGGCACAACCAACAACACAGACTCAGAAACACCCATAGCAGTCACAGAAAAGAAGTTCCAGGAAATGAGTGTTTCTTAGATGGAACTTTAGAAGAAAACAGATATATACGAATTCTAATTACATCAGCATTTCTCCTACCTGCATATCCGCAACAACAAATGACAGGACAAGGCACTCGCGGGGGTGATGATGCCCCGCACCGTTAAATATGAAAATAGCGTGTAGATACTCTTAGATGAGTTAAATGATCTAAGATATCATTCTCCTATCTGATAGAGCACTTTATTTTTAAAAGAATTTTATATGGGTATTTTCCCTGTCATGAGTGATCACCTGTGGCCTTATGGTGTCAGCTCCCCAACCACAGGCAACTCCATCCAGTCTTACAAAGGCATATCTCCACGTCTGCTGCAACAGCCATCTCACAACCAACGCAGTGGTATACAACCTCAGTTACAGATCAACTTGAATTCACAGATGCTTCTTACTAACCCAGTTACATATAAGCAACGGGACCTTCTCTCCTCCTCCTCCTCCTCCTCCTCCTCCTCCTCCTCCTCCTCCTCCTATTCCACATCCGCTGTAAACACATCTAATTTTTCCATGCGAGAACAAAACACCATATCAAACAACATTATTTCCACTTCTTTGTCACGCGTCTTGAAGACCCAATTACACACAGATAACGCTGCTAGATTATCTACTTCTGTTGCAACCAATGCCCACAGGAAGTCAATCATTGCTAAATCACCTATATATCAGCACTTAGGATTAAGGAGAAGGCCTGCTGAGCATCATTTGCTGCATATGTATGCCTCGATTCCAGCTGCTGGAGACCAACAGTTTTTGATTCCTGCTTTTCCATCTGCGTTTTATGACTTTGATTTTACAGAATTGAATAAGAACTCTAGAGTATGGGTACGGAAACTCAGAAATACGGATTCTGCACATGAAATATTTCATTCATACAGAAGATCAATGTGCTCGCTACAAATTCGTTACCTAAAAGTTCCGGCTTGTTTCCCGAAAGCATTTCTTATCTTGATTATTGAAGAAGATCCATGTACTACAACTGCTGATGATATGAGGTTCATTAAAGAACACAGATTTAAGCCATACACAGAAACACCATACTTTGTCGAAGATACTGATTCATTCTTTATTGAAATACCTGACACCTTCTGTCAAGAATCAACCGAGCAACAGGGGAAGTTCATCAACTATTACTTTCAGAAATATGGAAACTTCAAACATTCTATCAATAATAACCTTCTCAAAGTTTCAAGTGACTCTGATTTTGTTAAAGGTGTTCTCAAATGTCAACATGTGGTATTCAAAAACAAAAGGAGAATCATTTATGATTTCAATTTCATATGGGAACAGTTTAAAAGCTATGAGAAACCTGTCTCCCATATAGTTAATAACGATGATGATCATGGTGTTGACATCATTATAACAAACCCCTCCGGAAGTTCTTCCACATGCGAAATGACCCAATTCACTGCATCCAGGTCTAGGAAATTATCTATTTTACATAGAAGAGCGCGTACAGCAGTACCGAAACACTTGTCAATTCCAATTAACGGAATAGATTCCTTGAAGAGACAAACATCTTTATTGTTAGCATCCAAAACATCCGGCCCGTATTCTGACTTCAATTCAAAGAGAGATGGTGGTTCGATTGTAATACCTGACCTATCTTTAACTACAGATGAGCTTGCAGTTCTGATCCAGCAGGATTTGAACAACACCCAGATCATTCCGTCAGGACTATCAGGCTCATCTACAAGTAAAAATATACCTCTAGAGTTTCTTGAAGAAGTTTCAGAACCACAACATATATTCGGTGCTACTGACGGGGTAGCTAGCTCATGTGGGTATAAACGAAGAAATCTAAATGAAGAGGCCTTTGAACTTTTTGAAAAGATTATTAGCACACCAAAACCTGAATTGATCGAAAGAGAGACCCACGGAAACACTATTGAAACCATTTTTTCGGAAGATGAAGTTTCTCATAAAAACGACAAACAAACCTATATTTCAGATATGAATCCACAAACTGAATTTCTTGTTTGTGGTACTTCTGATGATCTTGAAGATTTTGAAAGTATTACTAAAGATGAGGCAAAGGTGGTTCCAACCGATAAAGTTTGTCACGGTAGTCAATTAGAGAACTACGCTGTATACGAGGTTGAAGATATTACAGCTGAACATTGTGAAATGTGTGAAACTGGGTTCAGTAATACATTATGCGTTGAAAGAAAAGATTTTCTAATGTATCCCGATAGAGAGATGTTTGATTCCATTTATTTGTTCTTGGATTATGAAAATAGTAAAGGTCCAACTGGTAAAGTCATGACGTACGATATATGTCAGAAATTGAAGTCTATCCACGTTAAAATTGAATCAGTTTACTACAAAAAAAGGACACCTTCCAAAAAGAGGCTTTGTTTACAGTTTGAGACGGCACAGGATGTTATTTCAGCTGTTGATATTTTACATGGTGTAAAGTACAGGAGTAAAGACCTCATTGCCTCCTTATGTGAAGATAAAGTTGCTCTAAACTTCATTGAACTAAACAAGAGAACCTACTCTATTTATGATGGTATACATGAACTGGCTGGCTGAAAACTGTCTACTAATGATCTATTGAACGTGTTGACTGAAAGACTGAATTTCGTGAAACTGGTGTAGACTCCATTCCAAGTGTGATTTATTTATATGATATAGGCGAAGGTCGTTGTCTTCGGTGTGACAAAGGTCATAGTTGTTATCTCATAGTTGTTATCCCTGGGATCATTGCAACACGTCGACACACACTAAAGTTTTATAGGGGCACAAGAGGGTATTTGTCCCTTGGTTTAATCTAGGACAAAAATATGAGCATGAATCTATTAAATAATCTAACCTTCAAACTCTCAAACTCTGTTTAATCTCTATAATGTTCTCTGAACTACTATACATACATCAACATTTCTAAGACGACCAATATATTATTGAATTTATGGTCATCTGCTGGTCACTCGAATACCGGTCCCCTTGATCCAGCGTTTAGCCATTTCATTTAGTCGTTCACCTTTGCCCCAAAGTCCCATTGACCAGAAGTGTGTGCTATCAAAAATTGGACCGGGCCCCGATGCTTTGTTCACATAATCATTTTGCATCTCTTCATTTATATTAGTGGTACTGGTTTCCGTCTTAGTTTCCCAAGGTCTCATGACCTGCTGCAATGGTTGCCATTCGAGCTCTCTGTAACGGTTTGAATTCATCTCTTTAAGTCTAGAAACTGCTCTCTTGTATGCAAACTTCTCATCCTCACCAGTGAAAGCTTTTTGGTTAGCATAATTAACTGATGTCTCACTAAGGTCAAAGCTTTGAAAGCTGGGTGTATCTTCTTTGTATTGGATCTTTTCGTCGTCATAATAAGAAATATTTGGTCGATAGGGAGCTGTCAAGGCAATTGTTGTCTTGGAAAACATCTCCTCTTCTTGCACTTTGATTCTATTCAACTCTCCTGATTCGAATGCGACTTCCCCTACCCCTACAGATGTGGATTTAGTCTCTGGGAAAAAGAGATTCTCCGGAGATGTTTCGAGCTCCAGAAAAACCTGGCATTTGCACTCGTAAAGGGCATCAAGGAGGGTGATAAATCTTCTTGCCTCGTTTCTCATGTTCAATTTAAGGATGGGAATTTTGGTAATCAAGAAAGTGTTGTAATTAGAAGCCAGTGAAATGTAATCACCAGGACCGTACAGACCAGCGCAAATGTCATTAAACTCAAACATCACGATTCCATTGTGTTCCCAGGGGACGTCTACCTTACGGCCATAGACCATAATCTGAGAACGCTTCCCGTGGGACAAATCAAGATTTGCTAACTTAAGAAGTTCCACCTTTTTGTCACTTTCCCTATTAGATATTATCATGTTGGTAGATGCATCAGTTTCTCGCATCAACTCTCTATAGTCTTTTGAGGACTTCATATCGAGACTGTAACAACGTGATTCCAATACTCTTAAAAACTGCCTGAACTCAGCTTTGCGAAAGTCAGTTGCGTACAAATCCTCTGGAAATCTATTTGAAGTAGCAACAAGAACTCCACCAAGCTTGAAAAAATAGGTGAAGAGCAGTTTGACAATTTTTGCTGCGGTGAGGTCTGGCAACATGAATTCATCAAGCATTAAAACGGTGTTCCTTCTCACCATTTTTTGTGCAATCTCAAAGAGTATAAACTCATCTGTGAACCTGTAACCTTGTCGCTTACGACGTTCATGAGTAGAATGGATCTCGCTGTAGCACCACAGCATAAAATTCTGATAGTGCCAGCGCTGCTTGGATTGTTTAGGTAATGATTGAGCAAATATGTCCATAAGCATGGATTTACCAGTACCCACATCTCCATTAACCAAGAGGCCATGTGGTGAAGGAAACTTTGAAAGTTCTTCTTCGTCACTAAGCACTTTAATAAGATCTTGCGAGTGCGATAATCTTCTCTTTGATGCCCAGCTATGTGGATAAGCGTCTGTGTGATATTGTCTTTCTAGGCGGGAAATGACACGTTTGATCTCAAGCTGAGTTGCCTCTGGCGGGGAATAATCTTTGACTTTATAATACAATTTTTGGAACGCAACTATTGCTCTCAACTGATCCGTATCTGGTTTCAAGAGACCGCGTTTAATATAAGATTGGTATACCACAAGGGGGTCGGTGATTGATAACGCAGTGGTAGAAGAAGCAGACGAAGACGCATAAGTTCTGGATATAGTGTTGACCCCGCAGAGTGTAAGGTTGATCCTGTGTCTGAACATGGTTTTAAACTGTCTTATGGGATTATCTCACCTGGTCCCTATGGACTTCTGAAAATTGAATGAGAATTATATAACAAGTGTATAGTCTAAGTTGATTTGTGCCATAGTATCAAAACTGATAGAAAGAGAGAAAAAAAGGTGTCAAATCTATGCTTGGAGATTTGAGGGTGTGCGTTGCGTGGCCCTTACCAATTAGATATGCTGGCGCTAGGTTTTCTTTGTACCGAAGTACCGAACACATTACAGTTGAAAGTAAGGAGGAAATGGTCATCTATGAAACTAACAGTTTGTAATATTTTGTATATATGGTGGTGGTGTCTCTAAGTGCCATACAGAGACATATGTTATCGGTCTCTTGCTGTTCTGTCACCTGCAAACGTGAGCGATAAGAGAAGACGCTATTAGGAGGATTAAGAGCTAGAGAGAGACCAATTATATGGGGGTGTTCTCATTTGACGTCCAGCGTTGTTGATACATGTATGTGTATATCAGTTTTTGTGTGAAAATTCTCTGTGTTTGATTTTTGCCAAATATCCAGGACATATGTGACCGACCGCTCAGCACCTTAGTACCTCAGAGTTGAATTCTGGAACGAGCAACACGCTTGTACACAAGAATCTGAGAACCACAGAACACAAAGAAGCCCAGGTAGACAAGAGCTGCAAGGTATACGGTGTGAGAAACAGCCTTTCCATCTGCAGGGTCATTAATTGAGCCCATCATTGACTCATGGTTGGAGGCAAAGAGGTATCCGATAAAGGTGAGAATCACCACACCAAATGCAGATAAAACAGTGCAGAACCACGCCTTTCCAGACTTTAAAAAGAACGCAACGGTTAGTACTGTGATGTATTCAGATTAATTATATTATTTCTTACGGAAACCAAAGGTTGCATCTTTGTCGTGCGTATGAATTACAATTTGAGAAACAGGGTATTTCCTGGTTTCCTGAAACTCAATTATTGGCTGCCTGTTTTTTAATATCCCCCAAATTCCGCGAATATTTGGCGGTTATGTAGCACTTATGACTGCCAGGCTTTTTTCCGTTCAAAGGGTTACATGTGAGATGTGATGGTGTGCGGGTGAGTAGCTTGCGTGTGTCCCTCTCTCGGCCCCTCTCTCTCTCCGGCCTCCTCTAGAGTAGATCTGTCTCCAGACCTCCGTATATATATGTTATTAAAGGCCAGAATATCATCTCAAAAATTGTATATTCATCAAATTCATTCCTAAAATATGTAGACGTTTGGGGGCAATCGTCTAATAATCGATTATTCTGCGACGCTTGGCCGATTTTCCTTGATCACTCTCGGACTCGCTCTTGTCGTTAGCACTAGTCTCAGCTGTAGATGGTGGCGTGTTGTGGTTTATCTCTTCCTCGGGACTACTGCTACTTGTTTTGACGTCTTTACTGGTACCTCTCCCATTTTCAGAGTATGAAGGCCCGCTGCTCTCCCTCGGCTTCTTTACTTGTGACTGCAACTTCTTCAGCTGACGCTTACGTTGGTCCAATTGCTTATACGTCTTGCGCCAGCTCCTCAAAATCCCCACAACCTCCATCGAAGCAGCAAACCATCTCAAATCTTCTTCCCTCGATACTCTATCGTATCCTTCAATTATCTCTACTAATTCTGTCTGCTTTGTAGATCCCAAAGCTCCAATCGACTCATTTGTAGTTCCACCCTGTCCCCCTTTCCCTTGTGTCTCGGTCGTGGATGTACTAGTAGTGGTGTGTAATGGCCCTTTGTAGTGGGGATTGTAGCTGAATGTAACTGTTTTTGTTTTGTTCATTTCACTATACTCTAACTTCTCTCTATATCTCCTTTTCTTTCTCTGGATTTGTATGTATCTATACTCTTATGATGCCTCCCCAGATATATCCGCTTTAGAAGAATTATATTTGAAGAAAGTTGCGTGCCGAGATCGATGCGTCTTTTCCATGCAGCCCTCTTTAACTGTGTGGTCCTGCACCAAACACACTCAACTACATTTCGGTATAGAACCCCCATTCCATACGCTCTCTTATTTGCTGGTTTGCTTTTCATCTAAATACAATGCATAAATAAAATGACCTCTTATGAATAATTATAACTCGTTACAAATCATCAAATCTTCTGATACCATGCTCATGCTTTTGTAGGTTACGGACCTGCTTTGTGGTCAGTTTCTGCTTCTTTTTCTTAGGCTGTGGTTCGGCCTCTTGCTCCCCTTCCTGGTCATCAGATATTGTACCAGTATTGTCTGACATGTCAACTTCTCCTGTTCTTTCTTCATCACTGAAACCTCTAAACTCTGTCTCCTCTTGCTCTTCCTCTTGGTCCTCCTGATCTCCCTTATCAGAATCACTCATATCCTCCCACCTTTCTTCGCCGTCATCATCATCATCATCATCATCATCATCGTCTGCCCATAATTTCAATTTATCCATGCCACCAGTGATTAATCTATAGTTATAGTCCAAATCCAAAATCCCAACCTCATCAGTGAAACTGTGAACGCGAGACTCAACTAGCTTACCTCTCTTGACATCGACTTTAAAAACATCACCATTAGAACAACCGCACCAAACACACTCGTCGTCATTCAAAGTGGATATAACACAATCTATGCTTTCGTCCTTTGCCACTTTGATTCTGGAAATCTGGTCGGTCAACTCGTTTTTCTTCTGTTTCCACACAGTCAGCATACCTTCCCCCATTCCGCATACAATGCTATCGCCGTCCTCTGGGTTGACAACTGTGCATGCGAGCATCTCATCCTCTTGATTTTCAGATGTCATTTTTGGAGCCTCTTTTCTAGCGTCTATTAAGGACATCGTGGTCGACCCAACAGTCACAAACTGGTATACAGAATTGTGCTTCATTGGAATAATATCATTCACTGAATCCTCATGAACATTTTCAATGACTCTCATAACTTCCAGTGAATTAGAGTCAACAACACGCACTTGGCCACCCTCATCACCAAGTAACAAAAAGGGATGAGTCTCAGATTTGACCATCTTAGTTGGAGCACATGAGTCGCTAACAGTGGTCTTCTTTACCACTTTGCCAGTGAATGGGTCTGCTTTCTTGATTACAGTGTCAGAACCTACTGAGTACATTTCAGTGCCGTCTCCATTGAAACAGATGCATCTGACGGAACCCTTGTGTCTCTTGGTTCTCCACAACAGCTTTAGTCCGAACTCTTCATCAAGCTTAACGCTTTTCTCCATGGTCTCCACAAGCCAGATCTTCTTAGATTGTTCTTTCTTACTTTTAGCCTTGTTCATCTTCTCAATGTCCTGTGAATGCAAAGCTAGCTTTTCAGAATCATACTCGACAACATATAGGTACCCGTTAGCCAACCCTAGTGCAATCACCGGTTTTGATGGATGCGCAGCAACACAGAACAGCGGAGAATCAAACTTCAGCTCCACTAACGGTCTAGTTTTAGACTCCAATATGTCGGTAACTTGCGATTTTTTATTCTTCATCCGGGCCATTTTGGTGTGAAAATTAGATCCTAGATAAAAAGAATGAACCCATCTCGTAGGGCTATATAAAATTTATAAATATCTGTCACATTTTGCAGTGCCAATAACAGTGAGTAGTTTTTTTTTGCTTTTTGATGACAGAGAAAAGAGAGATGAGAACTCGGCATTATACATGGGGGGGAACTTCACGCTTCCATTCAAAGAAATAAAGATAAATAAACTATGTCATCTCGTCAAGGAGGAAAGCTAAAACGTAAGTTTTACGGGCTTATTTGGTATTCCAGGGACTTGCTTTGAACACGAGAATTTGGTGTCCAGACGATGTGAACTGATGAAATACAGCATGATATTCACAAACAGAACAACTAACAGGATTTACAGCGCTCAAGTCCAAGAAAAAGGGCCCACAGGACCTTGATGATGAGGACCTTGCTTTCAAGCAGAAACAGAAAGAGGAGGCTGCCGCAAGAAAGGCCGCTGCTGCAAATGTTAAGGGTGGTAAGCCATTAGTAGGCGGTGGTATCAAGAAGTCTGGTAAGAAGTAATTGTGTGTTACCACAAAACATTCAGTATACGTAATAGCATTATTCTGCAGTTGTAAAGTATGAGCGCAATCTAGTTAACTGACGTGTATGATAAACTACAAATATGGAAAAGATGGTATCCGGAATCGAACGTGCACCTCTGTAACCGGTTTTCTCAAAGCGGTAAAGAACTCCCGTTCGGAATCCCCGCGCAGTGTTTCCTGACTGGCTGATAGCGCAAGTTTTATGTAACATATATAATAAGCTTCTTTTCTTCTTGCTACTCGCTTTCTTTTACTCTTCCGTTCTGTCAATTGAACATTGAAAAGGCCTGAATATTAAAAAACTAATATGACTTTCAAAACTGATGCTACCATTGCCACTTTCGGAGGGAAACTCCTCAAACTTTCACACAACTCCACACAGACAAAGACTCCTATGGCACTGAATGTCTACTTGCCAAAGCAATACGACACTGCATCTGCAAAATCGATTCCTGTGCTGATTTATCTCTCTGGTCTCACATGCACACCAAACAATGCATCTGAAAAAGCCTTCTGGCAACCACATGCCGACAAGTATGGCTTCGCCATAGTCTTCCCAGACACCTCCCCAAGAGGTGCCAACATTGAAGGGGAGGATGACTCTTGGGACTTTGGTACAGGCGCCGGTTTCTATGTCGATGCCACAACCGAAAAATACAAGGAAAACTATAAAATGTATTCCTATATTCATTCGGAGCTTCAGCCATTGCTCCAGGCCGAGTTTAACAAACTCGACTTTGACAGAGTCTCCATCACCGGCCACTCAATGGGCGGATACGGGGCCTTATCGGGGTTCCTTCAAAACCCTGGCAAATATAAATCTGTATCTGCATTCTCACCAATTTGTAACCCTTCCAAATGTCAGTGGGGTGAGAAAAATTTTACAGGTTACTTGGGTGGAAACAAGGCTCAATGGGTTAAATACGACCCAACAGAACTTATTAAATCATACAATGGTCCTACACCTGACATTTTGATCCACACTGGTAAAGCTGATACATTCTACTTCAGGGATGCTCAATTGCTTCCAGAGAACCTTGTTGATGCCTCTAAAGGCACCATTTTTGAAAACAAAATAAAGTCTGAGTTGGTTGATGGTTATGACCATTCATACTTCTTCATCTCCTCCTTTACCGAACAGCACGCTGCGCATCACGCCAAGTTCCTCGGTCTTTCACAATGACTATCTGGTAAACTATGACGGAAGATCTCTCAGGATCTAATTACTCTGGTGATCCCTGAAGTTTTGAAATAATCACAGATCCTACAACGTGTCAGTTTTGGACTTCCAGAAGTCAAGCGTGGCCTATAAATTACTATAGTTCGACTCAAAAAAAAAATAACATATGTTGTAAGTGTTGTATACACCTGTAAAAATAAAAGTTTATATGATCATTCACTGATGATGGCACATGATTGCCATCCAGCAGCTCCAATGGCAAGAACCTTTTTACCCCCAGTGTCGACAACAGTTGGCTCCAAAACTCTCTTCGAGCTCCTGCCTTCTTGTCTAGCACCTATAGGCTCTTTACCTAAGCCCAAACATCCACAGGAATCTGATTCCACTCCCCACGACAGTAACGTACCATCTGTCAATAGAGCAAGCAAGTGATAATCACCAACTGCAATGCTGATGCAGTGTTTTCCCTGTAATTTATCAACCACATATGGCACATCGCTCTCCTTTGATCCCATCAATACAATGTCTTCATTAGAAAAACACGCAAATGTGTTGAAGTTGCCTGATAATCTTGTGAACACGGGCCTTAATGATAATGCGCCTTCGTTTAACCTCTCTTGGAATTTTTTCAACTCATATGAAGCCTCACCAACCATATCGTTACGATACAAGTGTCCTCCGGCAGTCAAATATACAATAAACGAATCACCAACAATGAAATCTACAATTCGATTTTCTCCATTTACAGAACCTGTTTCAGGAATAATGTTGTGAAGTGCCAAGGCCGAGTGTTGACCAGCTTCCTTTACTTCAAGTCTCTTGCTCCAGTATACCAATCCATATGCATATAGATACGCAACACTTGATCCCCAACCAGCAAGAACCTTCAGCACCTTGTGGCCCTTGTTAACCAAATCTTCTTCGTTGTGATTCTTGAAAGTAATCTTGACACCACAATTGGTGCGTGGATCATCCCAAGACCACAAACTTCCAGTATGATCCAGAGCAACAAAGTGGGCACGTCCAGAGCTGACAGTAACAAATCGAATACTAGGATCTTCATTAATAGTGGTCTGCTTGCTTAAAAACCTGTTCTCTTTATTTTCTCTGTTTTCTTCCATGTCAAGAAGAACAGGCGGCTCTATTCTTGGTGCAAGAGGTCCCTCTCCCGCAGGCTGTACTCCTATTGGCAAATTCAATGGATTTGGGGCACCAATGCGTACTCCTCCACGTCTTCCCAGTCTAAATGCCAAGTCTGGTGGATTTCTGAAACCTGTTAGGTTAGACGGTGGGCTGTGTGATGAGTGTGTGGCATGTAATGGATTGTAATCAGGCCTCTCTGGGCCCGGGCCATTATGACCTGAGTGCCAATTTCCCAACGAGTATATTTCTCCTCTAGATGTAAGCAGTTGGATACTAAATCCACCAGCTGATGAGTCTGCAATCACAAAGTCTTGCAGTCCTGGTACCTTGGTCGGTTTGCAAACACCCATATTAAAGCCACGCCTAGTCAAACTCTCCTGTGGTACCTCTCTGGATGAAAACCCCAAACGACCGCCCACAAGTGCACCCCATGTGTATAACTGACCACCACATCTCAACTTAAATAGCTCTGGCCATTTACTAAAACTATATGGTGTTGGTTCTGTACCAAATGTCTTCTTATAGAGCAAATGCCAGACGTACGAAGAGTTGGTGATCTGCCAATGTAGCAATTTGCACGTCTGTGATAACGACCGTATGGATTGTCGCGGAAGGAAGAACACAACAGAATCTATAACATCCTGTGGGAGATCTATGAGCAACAATTTCTCCTTTCCCATCATTTTGTCTTCCTGCCCCCCCTTTCACTTGTAATGGTTTACGGTGGCGTAAGTTGATAGATAACAATGTGTCAATCTAACGTACGTGGCGCAATCAGTACAAATCAAAAGCGCGGGGTTCCTTGGTTAAAATGCTCTAACTAGAGCAATGCAATAATGACTATAAAAAATGCTAAATAATTATTACCCCTTCTTAGGCAACTGCATGAAAGAGCGCTTTAAAATCGCCCTAAGAGCATACAAATTTGAGACACGAAGCCTCTCGTTATCCAAATGGGCATTGTCAGTTGATTGCCCACACGGAATCTGAGCAGCCGGAGCGTTGAAAATCTTCTCCAGGAATCTGACTGATGGAATGGATCCACCTTCTCGGATGTAGAACGGATCTATAGACCATTCTTTCTTAATCTCACGCTCAAGAATTTGGTAAGCAGCATTCTCACGCTCCCCAAGCCAAGGCTCTGCCTCGTGGATCACTTTCACGTCCAAGTGATTATCCGAATTAAACTTCGCAAAACTCCCAGTCAAATAATCAATGAAGCCCTTCTTGATACATTCCAATGATTGTTCCGGCACAATTCTGATTGATATGTACCCCTTAGAGGACTTGGGAATCACTGTGCTGTTACCAGGACCAGAAACCTCAATCTTATGCACGGTCAAAGAAGGGGAACGCCATTTCGCTAGCAATGTAGCCTTTTCTATTGAAATATCGGCCTTCGAACATATGGTGTCATATAGCTTCTCCTCGTCTACTGACAATGGTTTCATGGTGTCATAGAAGTTTGGAATCGTAACCTTTCCATCATCACTGGTAAGCTTAGAAAGCAGCTTTACAAGGTCCATAGTAGGTTCTCTTGAAACACCACCATCAACACCAGAGTGTCTGTCTGGGTTATCACTTGAAACTTCAACAGTAGCACTAATAACACCTCTCAAACCGTAGTTCAAACACGGATTCTTCTCGTCGAGCCAGTAACTGTTGCTCAATAAGATCCAATCGATGTTACCAATTAACTGAGAGTGTTCCTTTATAGCACTTTGGAAACCGTAGGACCCGCATTCTTCCTCGCCTTCAATCAAGAAAATAATGTCTGAATTTAACTCCCCCTTTTGCAACAATTCACTCACGGCATACATAGCAGCAAGAACTGGACCTTTGTTGTCGCTGACACCTCTACCATAAAGGTATCCGTCGTTTGCAGTCATTTCAAATGGATTGTTCATCCAACTATCAGAATCATCAGCTTCAATGACATCATAATGGCCATACCACAGAATTCTAGGAATCGGCAAAGATTTACCATCTTCATTATAACCTTTGAAGCAGGCGTACACAACGGGATTTCCATTCTCAACAGCAAGTAACTCCGAATCAGCACCAAACCTTTTGAACAAACTTGTCATATAATGAGCACAGCGTCTTGAGTCATCAATATAGAGCTCTGGCCTCTTGGAAACTGTCTTAAAAGCCACAAGACCGCTAAGGTCCACCAACATTGACTCATTGGAAATATCAATTGGGGAGTTTTTGCTTTGAATTGTATTACACTTGTTCGCATCTGTTATATTCCATATGGCAACAGACGAATCATTGCCACCAGTAACCAAATATGTCTTGTTACTATGGTGAAAAATCTCTGAGGACAGCACTAGGCCATCATGGGCATTCCAAAATGTTCTGGTATCAGTTCCAAATTTCCATTTCGTAATTCCATTATGTGAACCTTTGAAAACACAATAACTAGTGGCAGCAACAGATAATGTGTCACAATTCTCATCGTCTGCTGACTGTAACATCATAATCTGTTGGGATGTTTTTAAGTCCCAAAGTTTCAATTTCCCCTCTGTCAAGCCACAATATAAGAAATTCTCATATAAGGCAATGGACATAACACTGTCTTCATTATTCAAATCATGAATCACTTTCAACCCACCATTGGCCAAATCCCAAATTTTAACGACGCCGTCACCACCACCCGTTATGAGGCGACTGTTTTCATATATCGCCATTGAGTAAATGAAACCATTATGTGCAAATGGTAAGATGTTTGTAGATGGTACCTCGATGAGTCTTCCATGTTTAGGAATACATTCACCTTTACGTGGATTAATGCATACATCACCGGATGGTCCCTTGGAATCAAAGAACTTGTCAAATCTGTTCGATGGAAGCAAGTCTGGGTTTCCCGTGTGTGTCATGTGATCTAATTTTACAAAGAGAATAGCAGTATTCTGACAACCAAAGTATACTGTGTTGTTGGTATCACACCAAGCAATGCTAAAGATGTCGCCAATGTCCACCAAAGAGTATATCGTGTGCGTCTCCACCATGTCAGTAACATCCCACACTTTCACGAGTGAATCTGAGCCTCCAGAGAACAGATACTTTTCATCTGCAGATTTGGCGAGGCAAAGAACGGACCCAGTATGACCGGTAATGACGTGCTTTGGTTCAAAGGTAACCATATCAAGAACAAGAATCTTATGGTCGTGTGTGCCACAGAACAATAGTCCTAGCGTTGGAAACGCTGCAGTAGAAAGGATAGAGTTATTATGATGCCATCTGTGTATTAACTGGGGCAAGCTATTCTTCTCCAAACAATTATGCGGAGACTGTGGTGTATTAGGAGTCTGTGCAAGCTGCGGAGAGCTTCCCGACAGATCCTGTAACTGTGGGCTCGGTGTTGCCTTGCGAGAAGGAATCCGCGTGTGTAGGGGGAGGTGTCGTGCTGTTTCGGCAATTGGGTTGTCTTCAAGAGCGTTGCTAGATGGCATTAAGTTGTAATCTGTTCCCTAGTCCCCTTGCGTTCTTAGCACTGTTGTCTTCGTGAATGTTTAATGAGTCAAAGTTCAGTGTGATTTATATGGGCTTTGATGTGTGTAATGGAGTTAATGACACGTGAAACCGCGCAAACACTATCAGGTTGCCATGGCAACTGTGTAAAGTAGTTCGTAGCCACACCTTTTCAATAGAACCTGGATTAGAATCATTGCCAACCAACAGAAAGACCTGCTGTGGCTAAGACTTCAAGACTAACCTCTACGAATCACAAATCAATCCAGCAAGGCCACTATTAGTCGACATCTTCATCAATACATTTTTATCTATGGAATCTTCAACCTCTTGGCCTTAAATCTCTTCTCCGTAGAGAAGTACTCATCACGACACTCTATAAGTCTCAGTTCACAGGATTTCATTGTTTCCGAAGATCCCATCTTCGAAGAAATTTTGTGTCCAACCTCAAGCTCTGCAGCTTCACTAGTTACCTTTAGCACACGGGCCATTACAGACAGAACCTGCCCGACGGCCTCATCCAAAATTCCCTCTTTCTCCAAAGTTCCTCTTTCAATTCTGTGCACACGATCAATGAGCAATGCGGAAAACAAATCACCCACACCAGTGAAGTATGACTCTATCAGAGGGACTTCAAACAACGATGAGTGTACCTCGTTTTTATTCAGTTTTGAAGAAACGGCGAATATACGGTCCTCATTTCCAAACTTCAAAGAAGATATGACAACATTTGGAACTTTAAACTTGCGATGAAGCACCCCAAGTGCCCTCTGTAATGTATCTTGGTCCCTAATCTCGAATTCCACCAGCAGTTCTACCTCAAACTGGTTCGGTGTTATAACATCCACATCGCCCTGGAGAAGGGCATTACGGTAAACTGGAATAACAGACTCGCTAACGTACATGTGACCCTCATCACCCATTACCGGATCCAATAACCAAATCAACGAAGGGTTCCGTGTCTTGATATCGTGACCTATAGAACAAACTGCTTCGAGAGCCTCTGCCCCAGGAACATATCCAGTCAAAAATCCATCGTAGTTTGCATCAATGTCTTTAAGTCCCGCATATATATCTTGCAGCTCTTTTGCAGTAGTCTTGGACCCACGTACAGAGCCGTAGCCGGTATGGTTAGAAAAGTTCACTGTGTTTATCACATCAACATCCCAACCCAAGCATTGTAAGGGGAAAGTGGCTGCCCTGTTGCCCACATAACCGTGAACAACGTGTGACTGTACCGATAAGATTCTCTGTGCTTTGGGAAGTGCCATTATATTGTGATCTAGTTCCCTCCTTGCGCAGTCTCTGTTGTGTATCTAGTGATATGGGTCGGTTTGTATAGCTCACAAAGTTTTCAACGTATGTTAGCTTTTAGAATGACTCTCACTTTGGTCGCTCTATCGCGGTAAGCCCGATTTGGCGGAGAGTGATGGGCAATAAATAATCCATTCACAATAAAAACGTGAAACTTAAAGTTTCAAGCCCAAAAATAACATGAAGGTATTTATCAGACCACTAGAATGATATTACTTTATGATATTGTATCCAAAAGTTACTAGGATATCCTAATGAAAGTGCAAATCATAATAATTTCTACAAGTCATTGCATTATAATCATGGCATTACTAAAATACTATAGCAAGCTGCTTCGATAGAGAATAAAGAGTCAGCACCAAGTAAACACAGGTGGCTTCGAATTCACCTGCTGAAGCCTTTCTATTATCACTTTTTTCGTAGAGATGGTGTCTTGTGCAAATGTCAATCCATCATTATCTGGAGCATCTGTGCTGGAAGACACATGTGGTTCCTCAATAGCTGCTGCTTCACTTGCATCCACACATGCATCAGGAATATCATTTCTGTCACTATCATCAGCTTCATCTTCTTTAATAGATCCTAGAACCCCTGTATTTCCAGGAAATTTGAGTGGGTTTTGCGGCCTTGTATAAATTGGGGTTTGGATTGCATTCGTCATTACTGAAACGGGAACATGCACAGGAACCTCCATGACTTCATCCCACACCATGAATCGGGTCCTCCTTGCGAGCTCCAATGGTCCTTGTGTCGGGTTCTTCAGTGTTTCCACTACATTAAAAGCCTGGCCTTTCATCACAGCCCATTGTTTCCTCCACATCCGTTCTTTAAAATCAGCATCCTGAGAAAACAGCTCTCTAAACATAACTGTACACTCCTCCCACCAGGCTGTCGAAGTTAACAAAGGTAAGAAGTGTTTTCTTGTGTTCTCTGTAAATGGTTGTCCAATAATGCTTGCTGGTAAGAAAAGCCATCCAAATGGATACGACCTCCATTCATCTGGGTGTTTCCAAGGCCATGCTAGCCCCGAATCAATAGCACCAATTCTCAGCTGCGGGCGCTGTGACCCATCACGATCAATGATCCAATCAATTCGAATCATCCAGTTGTCTAACCCTCTATCAGTGTTTCTCATGATATAATCAAGGATAACAAGCTTCTCAAGCTCTTCCCTGAACTGCAAAAGTACATCCTTGGTCCACTTAAACTCCGGTTTCTCCCCATTTCTTAACTTGGCAATATCAGCAAAAGGATTCTTCAAAGTATCATTCTCCTGGAACTCCTCATAAAATGGTGAGAATCCCCATTTGTGTCCTGGTAGTGGATATTTGTGAAAGAACTTATCAGCTTCCTGGTACCCTTTCAAGAACAACTGAAATGATCCAGGCTTTTCTCTTAATGGACGAGCATGTCTTCTTGCAGATTGCTTTTCCCAATATGAATAATAGAATGAATCACTGGATATTTCCACAATGTCAGTGTATGGGACGATATATGTCTGAAGTTGTTTATCAAGCAAGCTGGCAGCGGCTTCACAGACATACCCGAGATTTGGGATCAAACAGCTTCTACCGAAAAAGCAAGGAAACAAATTTCTGTGTATCCATTTGGTCCATTTTGGAGATAACGGTCCATAAGGTTCTTCATCTTTGGGTTTAAATACACCGACTATTTCATTAGTAGTGTTATAAACGAAATAGCTTCCCGAAGATCCGCTGGCAATTCTTTTAGGATGAGCACCATCGTCAATAGCTGTAATTGCATCGTTGACAATGATATCAAAATGATATTTGTTAACTGCTCCAGAGTATATAAACCCATTGGGTGGCAGCTTCTTCAATGGCGTGATTCCCGGTGGCGCTTTAAACACAGAATATTGAATTTCATTCGGTATGCCTTCCACAGCTTTAGATATTGACGTCCATCTCGCAATGGTGTTAGTCCACTGTGAAACTCTGTCATTAATTGAACTCAAATCAAAAGAAAGAGCCGAATGTGATCTTCTGTTCCTTGGTTCATGTTCAGATATGGGAGATTGTAATGAGAACCCCGACGATGGGAATGCTCGGTCTTGGTCACTCTGAGGTGAATGGCGGAGTAAAGGTGAACCTTCTTCGCCATGATACACCGCTGACTTAGACAACGTAAATGTAGAAGGTGCACTAATTGCAAGTGGTACTTGTGTGATAACTTTTTGAGCCAGCTGAACCGGATCACCATGTATTTGAGGATGCTCAGTGACAACTGGATGGAGTAACCATTCACCTTCTGATGTAACTGGGCCCCTTTGGTCCCTATTACTATGCATGCTGTGCACGTTCCCTGTCTAGTAACACCTTAAGATCCTTCCTGTGAAAACTTTTGAAAAACTTTTATTACTAAGATCGTAGATTACAGTATGCATAAGGAATATCTATCAATAGCACTTTATCTTAACAATAACAAAAACCGTGCCAGTAGCCCTGGTACTTACACCCGCACATCAGTATTGTAAGACCTGTCAAAGAATAAAGTGGTAAATTAACAAGATTCCGTGATAGTTTAGTGGCTAGAATTACCGCTTGTCGCGCGGTAGACCGGGGTTCGATTCCCCGTCGCGGAGTATTTTTTGGAATTTCCTGTATTACCCCAAAGCACCTGTTCTGATCTGCTCTGACTGTACACAAAATACCACGATGTTTCATTGATTTCAACTCCTACAATCATTGAAATACTGCCCCAGTGTTTTTTTATTATTGTTGTTGTTTTGTTAATAATGTTGGATACAAAGTTCAAGTTTTTGAGTATTAGTAACCCAAACACTTGGTGTTTTTATAATAAGCTCAAATAACATATGACGGCAAGTCTTTTTTGTGAGGTTTTTTGAAATTTTCAAGTAAAATCAATCGGCATATAGAACTGGTGCAGTAAGTAGGGAAGTTGACCATATCGGTCTACTTACTGAAGTCTCTCTTCGAATCTCAACTCATCAGAGATTGGGATACCAACCAAGATCTTCAGGAAGTTCTCCAAACCTTGTTTCTGTTTGTTCAAACCATTGATAGTCTGGAAACCTTTTCTAGTAAGTGGAGCCTTCAACCAGTAACCTAAGTAGCCCAAAATTGGGTACAAAGACTCACTGGTGGCACCTTCCAAATCCATGGACTTATAAGAAACTCTAGATAAGAACTCAGTCATAACAACCAAATCAATGATTAATGGGGTAGCTAGCAAGGAATCCTCACAAACGTTTGAAATGGAGATTCTGTTGTGACCACCCAACATGAGTTCAGAGTAGTATTCATCCATGGCAATCTTTGTATCACCAACAGCTGGCATATACTTAATAACAATACAGTGGTCAACAGTATCGCCAAGCTCCTTGTTATACAAAATCTCATTGGAGTCAACAATATCATCAATGACTGAACTCTTGGAAATTTCCTTGGACTTGAACTGCTCATTGGAACTCAAGTTGAAACCGTCATTGTTTCCCAGGTGATTGTAAGAAGCAATAGAAACTGGCTTGATACCAGCGTCGACCAAAAACTGGGCCAAAACCGATTTCAACTTGGTCTGACCTGACTTAAAGTCATCACCACCAATAAATGATTGGTATTGCTCGGATAATTCAACAGCACCTGGGACGAATGTGTTCTGTGGTGAACCGTTAATGAAAGGAACTTTCTCAAAGATGGAGGCAATGGCAAAGACAGTAGATGGGGAAATCTCACTATGACCTTCCTTCACAGACTTCAATAAGTTATCAGCAGTGTCATTTACACCTGGCAAGATCTGCGAATAACGCTCAGTGTTTGCAGTCCAAAGGACAATGACACTGTCGAGCTTATTCTGAGCTTTAAAAACCTGGATATCCTTTCTGATCTGTTCAACGTGTGCCCACTTGTTCTTCTGCTCAATGTTTCCGTTTGAGTCAACGTTGAAGATGTTGTCAGCTCTGCCTTCTTGGTTTGCAGCGATAAAATCTGGGTAGTAAATAGATTTCAATGGGGTGTACTCTTTAAGGGCAGGGGCCAACTTTTGCTGCAAATCATACTCCAAGACCTGAGCTCTCTTTGCAGCAGCCTCCAAGTTAGCACCACTGATATCCCAACCACTGACGATCAGATCGCTAGGATTAACAAATGGAAGAACAGAGTTGAAAGGAACATAGACGTCCTTGCCTGTAGAATCGATACCAATCTTGATAGTTGAAGACTGGGTGACAGAACCGAAATAGTTTGCCCTTTTCTCACCATCCTTTGTATTGAAAGTGATTTGCTGTTTGTTAGCTTCGACACTTGCAACAAAAGTGGAACCGTTGTTACCACCCAAACCGACGAGCATTAAACCAACCCTTGGAACCTTAAGGTCAACATTAAACTCATAATTCTTAGAAAATGGGGTAACAGAGTAAACACCTGCCTCGGATTTCTCAACGAGAGAGTTGAGATAGGTGTAACTAGTAGACAATTTAGAGTTGTCTGAAGAGTATGAGACTCTATCATTCTTGACTTTAATTGAAACCATTTTTAAATAAAAATTAGAGACAGATAATGGGGTCGTTCCCTGAACCGGTGCTGGAGGCGCGCTTGTGGTTAAAAGGGTGGTGCTTGGAGGAAAGAAGATTGGAGAACACTTTGACAGATTCTCTAAAGACAGCAGAATGACAAATAGAGCAAACTCGTAGGAAAGTTCTAAGTGTCAGTGGGATCTTCTTTAATTGAGTGAAAAGAAGGGACGCAAAAAGGTGTGTCTTGAATTTAATGAATTCTTTAGAAGTTCAAGTTGATTAATAGTTACAATGTCAGAGGGGATGCACCATTATTTATATATGCGAGCTGTGGCGGGGTGCCGAGTGGCAACACCAATAATTAGCATTACATTCCTGTCCACCGGGAAACGTTCACCATTCAGTGCTCTCGGCCACCACACCAATTATGCTCACTTTAAAAAGAGACTTACTTAAGAGTTTAGAGAATGTGTATAGGTCACACAGTTAACCTACAGAGGGGGCAGTGCTGGTGTGACATAGAAGTGGAATAGGGGTTGGATAGGGGTTGTAGCCGATTGACCACACGACACTCGATGTCCTGAAGATGTATGGTGGCATTAACCCGCAGATCAGGGCCCCCCTTTCTCATCCGACTTAGAGCCCGAAAAATAATCCCAAATGAGCTTGGGGAAAATTACAGATTAATTGTCTCCTTGTTTGCTTCTATATATAGATACTTACAGGGTATTAACTATTGTACAGGTAATCAGAGGCTGAGAACAATTGAGTTCCTTTGTCCTTTGACGTTTTACCATCCACGCACGGTTGTGGGGGTCCCGTTACAGCCGCGTGAACTCCTTAAAATTCTATCACATGCAAATATTCAAATGCACACGTATATACCTATTCGTACAGTTTAAAAAACTACGTGATTATATAATAAAGTGGAGCTTTACCCCCAATCGTGCCGATCTCGGAAAGTATGAAGATATCCTTGTTCGTCTATGCCCTAAATTGCCGATCATGGGAGGGCATAGTCCGATATTAAATTAAAAAATGACGCTGGATCAAAATCTAGCTATTGTGTAACTCTGACGTATTCTGCACGATGTGTGCCTTTGGTGTATTTCCTTAGCTATGCAATTTTTCGCTGGTAGATAGAGCAAACCGCGTCACATAATTAATTTATATCCAGTAGACCTGTTGCGGAAATACCTATATTGTTAATTCACAGGATGGTTATAATAAAAAGTCAATACCAAGTGAATATGATATTAGATATTATAAACACACTCTATAACTATGATTCAAACAATAATTGCTAAACTAAATTATCTATCATCGGCTACCTATTAGTAGTATGTTTTTCTGTTGTTCAGGAGAACTCGTGATGTTTCTGCCATTCATGTAACTATTGAACCATAAATCTGTATAATCACTTGGGGTATTAAACAATATATTTAATTAATAACTACATTTCCAGTATTTTAATTAAACAAAAATATTAGTTGATATGAAGAAATGGTCAGTGAGAAAAATGATTGAGAGATAATTTTTTAATAAAGAAACCTAAATTATATGCATTTAAGTCTTTTTATTTAAAGCAAAAATCTATGATTTCAAAGAAAGAAAGGTATTTGACTGGCGTATAGCACAAGAAAAACCTGTTAGTTTTCTTCTTTATTATTTTGATAATTTAAAGTAAAGACTACACTTTATAAAGATATAATGTTTAAATAAACAGGAGTATGTACCAATGCGGTGTACGGATGTTAGCCTACACCTAGTAAATATTGCATATAGCATAAAATCTATATCATGTATAATTTATACAACGCCATGAATCAAAACTCCCATTATATAAAGTAGCATAACCCTGGTACTGTGGTCTAGCTTATACGTACATAATTTGAGCAACAACTGTTTGGCGCTTACTATATCCAATGGGGTATCTTTTGCGAACCTTATATATATATAGCTCGAGGCGGGGCCACATGGTTTTCTACCACTCTCCTAGAGGAAGCTGGTAGGGGAGTCATTTCATATTGATCTTTTATTTATTTCATTATAGCGAATCAATCTTCTCGCCTACTAAATATTTATTAGTTGAGTGAGCTACATTTTGATATATTTGAATTGGACCATTTGAAATCTGCCACACTCGCTGAGGAAATCTAAGCTGGACATCGAAAGAAGAATTGTGCAAGTAGTGTGGCTTCGAAATGCACATCATGAAGGGAAGTTTTCTATAAATACAAGCCAAATAACACTCATAAAACACTTGTGTAATCCGGAAATAAAAAATTTAATATTCATATATAAGAACTTATGACGGTTCGAAAATCGCAGCTCAATTTCTCCTCTGCGGATCAAGAGAAAGTACTCTACAACAACGATGGTGTTAAAGTTGACATTGAATCATCCAGATCTGGCTCAGATATCACCGATGATGTTTTTGGAGAGGATAGAGCCAGATTAGATAACTCGTTAAAGCAACGTCATTTACAAATGATAGCTCTTGTCTCTACCATTGGCACTGGCATCTTCCTCTCTTCCGGTGGTGTGCTGGCGGTAGGAGGTCCATTGGGATGTTTTATGGCGTATTGTATTGTGGCTATCATTGTAGGCCTCAATCAAATAGCCATGGCTGAATGTGGTTCCTTGATGCCCGCAACGCAAGCTACTGTTCGTCACCTTGAACAGTTTATTGACCCGGCTTGGGGATTCTCATATGGTTGGATGTCGTTGTGGTCCGGTATATTGCCTGGTGAGGTATCTGCTGCTGCTGTTATTATCTCTTACTGGTCCGACCTTTCTCAAGCAATATGGATAACCATTATCATACTTCTAATTACAGCTATAAATTTCTTAAATATAAGATACTATGGTGAAGTTGAATTTGGGTTTGCCATGATAAAAATTACACTTTTGGTTGGTTTGATTATTGTGTCCATCATTATCACATGCGGTGGAGGACCAACAGGCGAGCCCATTGGTTTCCGTTATTGGCACGATCCAGGTCCATTTGTTGAGTACCTTACGGTTGGAAACCTTGGAAAGTTTGCAGGTTTCTGGAAAGCATTCGAAAGTGCAGTGTACTCCTATGGAGGTGTTCAATCTGTACCATCATTTGCTGCAGAAGTAAAACACCCTAGAAAAATCATATTTACCGCATGTAAAAGAGTGTTCTACAGAGTATCAATTTTAATGATTATCACATCTTTTTGTCTGGGTTTAATTGTTCCCTCGAACAATAAAGAAATCTCCAACTCCACTGGCAACGCATCATCTTCTCCATTTGTGATTGCAATGTCAAGCGCACAGATTCGTGTACTTCCTCATATTGTTAACGGAGCTGTTTTAACATCGGCCTTTTCTGCTGCAAACCAAGGCATTATTGGATGTACAAGACTATTATTTACCCTTGCTGTTAAAGGGCAAGCACCAAAAATTTTCCTGACCACTAATAGGCATGGTGTTCCTTGGGTTGGAAACTTAGTTGTGTGTGCATTCCTGCCCCTAGCATACATGAATTGCTCCACAAATGCTGCAAATGTATTTAATTGGTTCCAGTCCATTACTTCTTCAAAACTCTTGTTTAATTGGATATTAATCTCAGCCAATCACATTGCAATGTCTAAAGCTATGAAGGCGCAAGGAATTCCAAGATCCAGACTTCCGCACTCTATTCGCTTTGCACCTCAAGCCGCTTGGATATCTGGTATTGCCTCATTTATTCTGTTGCTCACTGGCGGATTCCGAAATTTTGTTAATGGAAAATTTGTCTTCTCTTCATTCTTTTCTGCATACTTTGTAATTCCATTGGCATGGGTACTTTATTTCAGCTGGAAAATATTTAAGAAGACCAAAATTCTTAAACCTCATGAGGTGAATCTTGAAGCTCTTTTCAAAGATGCAGAAAATAATCCAGAGCCCTCAGATGAGCCTCTTAGAGGATGGAAGATTTTGACGCTGTTGTGGTCCTAATAAAATAAATAAATAATCTTATATAACAAAATATATAAAACGATTCGAAATCTAAAACATGACGTGGTTGTGGATATATTGCCATTTAATTATAGACATTGAGATCAGAGTTATTTATGGTGTTCGGGTGTAAGGAATGAGTTACCCGGGTCAGAATCCAGGCGTCGACCTTCAAGTCCCGTTTAGCGGTGAGATAAAAACATCAACGCCATCAAAAGACACACGCAAGATCGTTGAGTAGGAAATTGGGCGCTTTGATTTTTAACACAGTAGAATTTGGTAGTCGATTTGATATAAACTTATTGTTGCATATACGCACAGCATGAGTTTTCCACACTTGCAACAACAGGGTGATCTTTCGCAAGCGGCGCAGTTGCAAAAGTTCAATCAGCTTCAACAACTTCAACAGCTTTCGAACTTTTCCCCACAGATGGCACAAAGAGGGCTTAATCCAAATGCTCTTATGGCACAGCAGCAAATACAACAGCAACAGCAACAGCAACAACAACAACAGAAGCACATACAACCACAACAGCAGCCGCAACAGCAGCCGCAATCACAGCAGATGAATATTCCTCACCACCATCTTAATCAAGCGGCTGTTGCCGTTAAGGATGTTTGGGCGGAAAACTTACATCAAGAGTTGCAAATTATTCGTCAACTAATTACACATTACAATCACGTTTCATTCAGCACAGAATTTCCAGGAATCCTTGCTAGACCAATTGGTGTGTTCTCTTCCACCGATGACTATCACTACCAGACTCTAAGAGCCAATGCTGATTTGTTGAATCTCATCCAGCTTGGTATCTCCATTTCAGACTGCAACGGCAAGAAGCCTGACAATATATACAGTACCTGGCAATTCAACTTCAAGTTTGACTTGAACACTAAGATGATCTCTGATGAAGCATACGAATCTCTGACAAAGACGGGGATTGACTTCCATAAGCATATGGTTTATGGAATTGACCAGTTTGAGTTTGCAGAGCTATTCACATCATCTGGACTAGTACTATTTCCAGATGTGCATTGGACCAGTTTCCATGCTGGTTATGACTTCGGCTTTTTGATTGCTTTGCTTACGAACGACATGATGCCATCTAAAGAGGAGGAATTTCTCCACAAAATTTCGCTCTTCTTCCCACACCTTTATGATTTGAAGGTTCTTTCCAAGCACTCTGGGGGTACTTCTAAAGATGGAAACACCAAACAGACATTGGAGGGTCTTGCTGAAGAGTTAGCTGTACACCGTGTTACCTCTTCGGTCACAACTGGTGGTCAAGCTCTCTTGACATACTTTTGTTTGGCCGAATTGAAAAGCAGGGTACCAGAGCTCGAGATCTATGCAGGCGAAATCCATGGTTTACGGAATGAAAGTTTACAAAGTTCACATCTGAACTCAGTGGGTGAGCAGTGACCATATATATATATATATATATAATTAATCACACTGCTCAATCAGTATATTTGATGTCGTAGCATTAACTAAAAGTTACGATATCCCGACCGCGAATCCAATGTAGCTAACGTGGTTTTTCAAAGCTTGTCCATCAAAACCCCCCTTTGAACGATGCCCACAAATTAAACTACTGAGATCAAGAGTACGAACAAGAGCTTTGAAAAGCTTTTCAGATAGCCCAAAGACGGTACAAAGTGACCACATACCATCCACATCTCATACTTAGTATTGTCTTCGCTAGGACACGGCCACATTTAACATCAACGGCACCCATTCAACATGTCTTCTACCAATGATATTACATACTCCTTCGTCAAGTTCTACTACCAGAACTTGCACGAAAACCCGGCAAAGCTCTTTCATGTCTACACCGATGATGCCCAATTAACGCATTCTCAGATCCCGGAAGAACCAGGCGTGAACTTCATTAGCAAGAACATTAGGGACCACACCTTCTCCTCTAAGAAGGACATCGAGACTTTCTACTCAAACTCCAAGCTTGCCAACTCCAAGATTAGAGTTTCAAGCATTGACTACCAGACTGCGTTTGAGAGTTCCATCTTTATCACTGTCCTTGGTGAGCTGGCTCTTAAAGAAGAAGTTGCCGTTTACAGATTCACTCAGTCTTTTATCCTCAAGCCAGCTGCTGTTGCCAATACCTATGACATTGCCAATGACATTTTTAGGCTTATTCCAGACGAAGATTATGAGTTGAACAACGACACTGAAGAACAGAAATCTGAGACGAGAGATAAATCCCTTAAAGTTGTCTCCGAATTGGTTGAACAGAAGGGACCAGATGCAACCGTTGATGGAGAGGAAAAAGAAGAAGCACAGGAAGATCAGACGGAGAAGGAAGACTCTCAGTCCAATAGAGATGATCCGGTCTTTGAAGGAACTCCAAAAGAAAATATAGAAAAGTCTCCTGTTCCTCTCAACATTGACCAAGTTCGAGAACAGGCTAGTCCAGTAAAAGAGAATGAAAACGATAAGAAGAAGAAGGAACAGCAGCAAAAGAAAAAGAGCGTTGAAACGGCTGCTGAGGACCCTGTGACTGAGACAGACGAGAAAAAGGATAATAAGGGTGAAGAGGAAAAGCATGAAAAGCCGGCTATTGTTTTCACGCCAGGTAGTTGGGCCCAAGCTGTTTCTTCAAGTTCGGGAAAGACTACTCAGTTACAAAAGCCAAAAATCACCAAGGCAGCACCATCTAAAAAGCAGCAGACATCTTTGACTGTTCCACAACAGCTTTCTGATGTCACTAACACACAGAAGCACCAGGCTTCAGCACAATCACAGCAGGGCCCGAAGAAAAAAACACCATTGATGCCAGACTTGCAGTACACTGTCTATGTGAAGAATGTTGACAGTTTGAACGCCGAGGAGATTAGAAAGGGCTTTGAGAAAGAGTTTGGTCGCGTGGTCAGAGCTGAACCAAGAGGCCACTGGGCGCTCGTTGCATTTGACATTAAAGAATCCATGAATAAGGCTTTGGCTAAGAAGGTGCTCAAGGTTGAAGGGAGCTCTGTTCACATCGAGCAAAAGCCATCGGAGGTGTCTTTCAGCGACAAGAAGAAGTCTGGAAGTGCTGGGAAAAGTCCAACTAATAAGGACAAGCAACAGAAGGTTTCCAACAGAAGAAAAAAGTAACGTGAAGCATCATTCATAAGCATCGATCTATTTGGCAGACTATATATATTATGTGTGTGTGAATAAAGAAAAAAATTCAATGCGAATTCATGTGTATACAGACATTAATTACTCCTTGAGCAATTCCTCAATGACCTTGTTTTCTGTTCTTGGCTCGCCATCAACTTTCTTCAAGCCGAGTCGTCTTAAAACCTCGATAACTTTGTCCCTTGGGAAACCCATGCTCTCGAAGTTTGCAACTGTGTCTTCATCAATACCGTACAATTGAGCGTCATTAACGTCCTTGCCACTGTCACTAGCATATATCTGTGTCCAATATTTAGCCGTCTTATTGAACCCATCAATGTCTGAAAGGAAGTGCTTAGCTACCTCAGCATCCTGAGGATCATTCGGCTCTGGGGATTGGAAGAGGGATTGGAGGGAGATCAAAGAGGACTTGAGCGTCAAAATTGGAGTCCAAGCATCTTTCAAGATGTCCAAACAGATAGCACCCGTGACAGAAGAGATGTTTGGGTGATATACCTTCGTGTCAAACTTCATAATTGGGGGCTTGAAGGGATACTCATTGGGGATCTTGATATCGACAACAAACTTACCGCCGGCATAGGGTGTGTCTGGCGGTCCGAGGAAGGTGCCTACCAAGTGCGAGAGGTCATCCTCCGAGACAAGCTTCAGAGTGATAGATGCCTGTGAGTCTTTCTGGACATCGTCCAACTCTTTGATGATACGCTTGATCCGCGACATTCAATATTTTCTTTATGTCGGTGGTGGTTGTGATCAGACTCGTTACTCACGTAGTGCTGGGGAAAGTGGTCTAGGGTTGCGTGTGTTTTTGTTATTTTTTGTTGACGATTTGCCCAGGGGCTCATAAGCTATGGAACTACGAGTAGAACACTGTGGAACAACCAAGCAACAGATACAGAAAAATCATCAAAATAGCAAACAGATTCCATTAAAGGAAAAATAAAAGTAAAAAAGATGTCGACAATTCTCTCAGTAACTTCACAAAATTTCTCTAGTTGTTCTCGTAGGATTGGCCTGGGATTGCTCATCAGCACGATCAAAATTCAGGTATGAATGATCGCCAAGCTTTCTGGGCTGGATGATGTATTTCACTAAGAACACCACTCCAAAGAATATTGCTAGTGATGCCACAACAAGATACGCAACTCCCAAGCTCAGGTTACGGCCTCCAATGATGGTGCTAGTAGTCAGTACCATCGACTTAGTTCCGCCAAACATGGACACCGGGTAGTTAAGCCCAACGTCAACAATGTATTGACCCTTCCGAAGTATACCAGTTTCATTCTTCAATGCAAGCTTCATGAAAGAAGGAAGTCCTGCGGTTCTCATCCACACTTGGAGGGACTCCCACTCGGAAAGGTCAGGCATGTTTTCTTCAGTATAACCATTAGGGTAAGCCTTCATCCAGTTTGGGGGTGGAACAACGTTATCGGCAGAGTATTTGGTTCTCTTATATCTTGATCTGTCAGTACTCCAGGATATTCCTTCATCACTCATATTAAACATATCCGTATCGTCTCCCGCTCCGTACGGTGAACTGAAAGTGTCATTAAAATAAGAATTGGCAATTAAACCACATGGATAATACGGCTTACCTTCAGAATTTGTTTTTAGTGGACCACAGTCATCATCCAAATCACCAGCTTCCACAGCTTCACCTTTCAGCTGTTTTAGATCGTAGGACTCGACGTATTCTCGATGGTTCTGGTAAAATTTTGTTAGTCGGTAAAAGAGATACAGCGGAGCCTTGATGTCATGTGGTACCTGAAACTTTATCTGGCATGTCAGAGAGTCATCAGTATCATTTTGGACCAACTTCCATGTCGGACTTTCATACCCATCAGGTAAAGTGCCTTGAAAATGTTTAGTCACATGCTTGGAAGGAATCTCTTGAAAAGATGTGGTGCTGGCAGTTGTGCTGCAAGCACCATACTCCACAACAAGCTGTTGTACATTATAAGACGTGTAAATCAATGCAATTCCCAAAGGTGTAAATATTATCGTAGCCACTAGAAATAGGGGCAAGACAGATCTTGGAGAGAGAATCGGTTGCCACGACTTTAATCGTTGTTGTCTAAATGCGGTGTCTACACTGTTAGTAAAATGTGCTTTACGTTAGGGGTAGGTCAAATAGCTTACTTGGCGGCTTTCTGGACTTTGCCCTTGGTTCATTTAAGATGTCACTAACATCACTGTCCATAGACCTACGTCTTCTCCTGAGAATCGACAACATGGCACTCCGTATTTTTAAATGAAATTCGTTATTTTGCTGTTGTTGTCAACCGGAGAGGATTGATTGTAAACGGATGCGAGTTATATTTTTTTTCTCAATCCCGCACTTTTTGATTGCGCACAAGGCCTCTGTAAAAAAGGAGAGAAGACACATTACGACTTTTAAAGATCTTTATCATAATCATAACCGTCGTAAATTATATGTTACGCTAATATACAAGTCAAAGGTGTGCTTGGAAACAAGCTCCTAAGTAAGAACAACTTCCTTGCTGCCGTTAAAAGCATTTGAATTGAAGTGGCGAAGAAGAGTGTTGAACAATTTTTCCATTTCAGGCTCTGTCTTGATGAATGGTAGCTCAAAGAAAGCAAGCTCGGCATTCTTTAACAACTCAACAAACGTGATCAAAAGGCCCCATGGATGTGGACGGTTGCAGATAACCCTCTCCAAAAGGACCCTAGTAATGATATGCTGTACCTGAGCTCTCTTGCCATTCCATAAAGTCTGAGAGCCAAAGAAGTGTAGAATCAAATGACTAAACCACTGTGTGTGTGAGTTCGGATATCTCAGCTGGTTGCAAATAGCACCGATGAGTTGGTACTGGAATTCAACGTTACCCTCCTGCATCAAACCCGATAAAAGACTGAAATGAGACGACTTTGGATTAAAGATCTGACCGTTTGAACTTCTTTCCGCAACAGACTGCATACCGACGTATAGAACCAAAGCATTGATACCTCTAATATTGAACTGGTTGGTGTTGTATCCTATACCAGCTTCTTCAACAGACTCCTGTTTTAGAGCATTCAAAATAGTTCTCAATGGCATGTTCGATGGAATTCTTAAATAACCATCGATAATCTTCTTGAACATCAAATCATGAGATGGGCTGTAACTAACTTCTGGATCATCTGAAACTTCCGAAAGCCTATCAACCTTCAATCCTTGGGTGAATGGATCTGGCATTGAAACAGATTGAGGGAATGCACATAGAACAATGTTTCTCAACTGAATGAATGAAGGAGGAATCTCACAACATAATTGATAGTGATACTTCACAAGGAGCTCAGGGAAATCATGCAGAAGTAAAAGGAAAATCCGAAGAGTACCCTTGTAGATAACAGTGAAAACTTCTGGGATATGTTTGCTTTTAATATGCTTGGATTGGAATCTAAGCAAAGCTAGCAAAAGCATAACAAACTCTGATTCAGCAACGGAACTACCCGAGGACAAGATATTTGGTAAGAATAGGCGATGTGACAACAGTGTAATCCATGCAAAGGTAAATCCTGGGAACGCTAATGGTTGGAATGCATTCAGAAACTTTGCAAGGGAAAGATAAAGCTTTTCAGAAAGTGAATCATCAGACTGCAAGAGTTCATTTTCACTCCATGCCGATAATAATGATGAAACAATTCTGAAATATGGTCTTTCATTGAAGTTCTCTCTGGATGATGTGTGATCTTCAGAGAAAACAAGAGAAAGAACACCAAACGCAATATTAAGAGTTTTTAGCTGATTTCCTTCGCCATCTTGAAGAGCAACTAATTTGACCAGCAACTTGGATAAACTATCAGCTGCTAAGAACCCATCATTCGCAGGATCACTTTCTTTGAAATAATCAACTGATACCTCAATCGAGCTTCTCAAGAAGAGTGTGAACTTATCGAAATCATCAAGAATACCATGAGTAATCAATTGGGTCACAAATGCAACCTCTGCATCATCGCAGTTTGTCTTATTCTGCAAAAGTCGTATCCATTCCATGAAAATGTATGCCATATAACCACAATCAGGAACAGGAAGATCACTCTCAATAGCATCCTTGAAAATACTAATGTCCAATCCGTCTACAGATTTCAGGAATCTGTCGGCAATTTCATTCCCAGATCTGAACGATCTCAATTTCTTCAATGTGGTAGCGAAATCTGAGACAAAGGCAACAAAGTTGGTGCTGGTTAAGCATTCAGAGAGCAAGGAAACAGTAAATTCAATGGACGCAGGGAAAACATTCCGAGACAATGGACCATCAAAAGCAGATGGAGAAACAATCTTAGCATTGAAAAGAGACATCAACACCTTTGTGTTGAATTTCCGGCTATCACTGACATATTCAAACCACCAAACCACATCCTTTCTGATAGTTGGAGAGATAACACAAAGTTTATCCAAGAGGAATACAAAGACATCAATAGATAAGTCGATGTTAGCTGTAGTGATCAATGTGTTCAAAACAAGTTGCGTAATCCTTAAAAGAAGGGTATCCCTTGATAAATTCTTTCCAGTAACAGTGAATACCTGAGCAACAAGACCACGGATAGAAGAGTCGGGACCAACATCTGTTAATGATCTGGCTGATGACTCAGTTATAGCTCTAACTAACCCATCAATACAAGTTTGTAAATACTGGAATGTCTGCTCTGGTGACATTTGCTGTGATAGCTGCTGTTGCACCTGTGCTACCTGCACTTGTGAAATTTGAGGAGCTGGGACTTGAGAAGTCTGTACCTGTGGTGTAGGGGCAACTGGAATAGCTACCGGTGCAACTGGGGTGGCAGTTGATGGTACATGAGTTTCAACGGCTAGTGATTCAGGCGTTGAAATGGATGAGGATACCACCACGTTCTTACCAAATGATTCATACACTTGTAACTGTTGTTGTGTAACACCTGTAGGTCTCAAACCAAGCGGTTCCGGGAGGTTTACGGAATATCTCAATAAGTACTGAGAATAAAATGGTTGGTCTGGACGCCTGTCCTTATGCAAACGACGAACAGCAATTGAGCTCACCAAGACCTCTTCAATTTCTTGGGTAGCCTTCTCCATGGCAGCCTTTTGAACAAGACTACAGGCAAGATCAATATTATCAGTGATTGCCTGGGCTAGTTCATCTAGTGGCAATGGTATCATTTGTGGAGTAGCAAAGGCGTGAACTGAAGACTGAATACTCTCCTTAAGTGGATCGCGGCATGTTGCAAGAGCAAGACTCTCAGCAAGCTGGCGTACAACATTAACGGATGCTGTGCGAAGCTTCATTTCATCTGACTCGGTAGCGAAGTCCTTTAAAACAAGTGATCTTGCAGTCGTGACAGCAATACTCACTGCACGCTCCACAGCAGGCGGCAATATCTCATGAACAGATTTGGCCAGAGCGGATACAAACACACGTTTCAGTCCAAGATTGGTAACAAATGTAGTAGAGCCCAAAAGGTTTTGCAAAGAAGCATCATCGATTGAGAGTTGAGAAGGTGCTGATGTCGGAGCAGAGACTGGTGGAATAGGCATAGATTGTTGTTGTTGTTGTTGTTGTTGTTGTAGTAGTAGTAGCTGCTGCTGTTGTTGCTGTTGTTGCTGTCGTTGCTGCTGTCGTGGATGCATCTGCTGTTGCTGTGGCAGTGACATGAATGGAGCCTGATCCATGATCAATTGCTTAGAATCAAGTGACAACGATGCAATACCTGTCTCCAAGAGAGTTTTAGGATCATGCTTTCGAATAATTGTAGAAGCCTCAATAGAGTTCAAGTCAATTCCAAGGTTGTTGCACAAAACCTCGATCTCAAACCTTAAGTTCAGCTTCAATTCCGAAAACTCATATAGTTCAACAAGAACTTTTATAATGGAGAGCGTCCAAGGATTTGGAAGTTTAAATATTTCCGATGACTTAGACCGATCAATAAACTTACAGACAAACGGAATTACCAGAGTAAGTTTAGACTGGTCAGATGCCTCAACAAGCAAATCCTTCAATGCAATATTCCTGTGTCTTAGGGGTCTGCTTCTTTCCACAGTCATACGACCAAGCCAACTTCCCAGGTTCTTCAAATGTGATTTCTCAGCACTAGGATCATTTAAAAGATCATTTACTTCATCAATTGTAACGTTGATCACATGCTCAAAGAGGAGATCATCACCTATACGCAGCAGGAGATCAGCATAAAGAAGATGGTTGTTAGGCTCCGTCTTTGCTCTTTGACATACCAAATAGCTTGCTAGCCAGCCATAAACAGTTGGAGAAAGAACAGTTTTAAGATCATTTACCTTAGATGAGATGTTCTCTTCTGAGAGATTGTTCATAACAAAAAGTATCTTCTGTGAAACCTCTCCTTGTGGTCTCTTCTCTTGAGGAACATTGTTTGGAATTACGGCATTAGGATTCACAGATCTGAAGTTTTGCGTCTTCGGTGATTCGTCAACAGGTGCATTGGTAGATTGGACGGACTCTGGAACATGGTTAACCACACTGACAATGATCTGGTAAACCTGTGGCTGAGACTTGAGTGATTCAATAGCCATAAGTTCTTTACAGTAATTTGGAAACTCATTAAGGCGTTGTCTGAAAGCATACAAAGCTTGTACAGCAAACTTGAACATGTTACTCTCCGGAGGTTGGTTACATGACTGCATGATGAAATTCAAAGCAACCTTCAAAGCAGTTCCTCTCATAAGATTGAAGTGAATCATAGAACCAAAAAGAACTGATGTAATTGCAAGGGCATTAAGTGGGTATTCTGGGAAGAACTTAAATTCATCAAGAAGAGAATGAATCATGCATGCAAACAAGTCTTGATCAGATGGGACGTCACTGTCTTTAAGCTTCTGGAGCATGTTAATAACATCCTTGATATCAATTTCATGATTGTACATTCTTTGATAGAATACCTTCATTTGCTGCTCAACTTCAAATGAGAAAGTGTTTATATCACCATTTGACAAAATGGCCTCGTCATGACCCAGTCCAAAGTTGATCAACCGAGGGAATGCTTGAAGAACCTGTGTTTGGATATCAACGAGGTGCTGACGTTGAGAAGTGGTCAGCTCGGAGTTATCCACACTCTTTAATAAAATGGAGATAGCTTTAACATTTGTGGTTCGTTCTTCACGTTTGATATCAATCTGAGCACCCAAGAATTTCAGAATTGTCTCAACAAAACCATCCTTTTTCTGATTCTTATCCAAAAGTTGTTCAAATCCATTGTTCCAGCCAGCCTTGACGGAAGAGACACCAAGTTCAATGGCTGTTGGCAAGGGAAGAGAATCCAAATACTCTGAAATGAATCCACTTTGAACCAAGTAGGCCAAAAGAGTTTTATTCAAAGTAGCTGCTCTAGATGCCAAAATTTTGTCACAAATCTTAAACAACAAGGCTTTGTCCCTTATTTCCTTGATTATCAACGGGTAGTATGAAGAAGAATCATCCAGAAGATGGACCATCAGGTTCTCAAATAAATCATCAACTGTTGCTGATTGAGGACTGAAATGTACACATCCCAAAGCAACTAGTTCTGGAGCAGTCTTGATATCATCTTCAAAGACCATGTGAAGGAATCTCTTGTATTCTGAGTTCTCGATAGCTGTTGACATGGAAATACAATAAAGTTCTAATTTTGTGACATTCTCAAAGAACAAAACGGAGCTCTTGATGTTTGGTAAGGCAGAGTCAGTAATGATTGGTCTCAAATAATTTGTTCTTAAGAGGTCAAATGATCCTCTTTGCGGAACTAATTGTCTGAGAGTAACAAAGAGAGCAATCTTAAAGTTCAAGGACCACTCAAACTCTAGAAGGGAATCAATAGTTTGATCATCAAGGGCCGAAAGAACTTGGGTCAAAGAAGCTTCTGTCATGTGAGGTTCAGGAAGCTTCTCATTAATAGACTTGAAGACCATTGGCCACGAAGGGCGTGATGGTAATTTTCTGATGATAGACCCAAACTGAGAGCCTTTTGCTGCTGCTTCTGGAATACTAAATGAAGTCAAACCTGTTGTCTCACCAGCGACACCTGTTACCGCTTGTGATCCTGGGTGTATCATCTCTGCAAGTAATGTTGCCAGGGCATCGTTAATGTCTTCTGCTGTCCGAAGACAAAGAGCATCGCTTAAAAGGCGATCAGGTGTGAGGTTATCAGAACCCAAAGTTCTCAAAATTTCAGAAAACGACATATTTGACAAACTCTCCTGTAACAATTGAAGTGATCTCTCAATAGCTTTTGAGTGTCCTCTAGTTGAAGGGACCGATTCAAAAGAAACACTAAACAACAAAAATTTCTCTAATGGGGAAACACTTTCTGAAATTGCAGCCCGGGAGAGAAGATATGAAATCTCTTGTTTCGATAGTTGTTGTAATTTGATACGTTTTAAAAGACCAGGAAAAACTTTTGATATAAATGCTTGTGACGATGTTGTATTCACGTTCAAAGCCAAGCAAGCTTGTTCAAACTCAGTGAGATTATACTTCTTGAAGAGTGTTTCTAGATCAAAAGCCTTCAGTGACTCAGGACCGGAGTCAAAATCACAAACAACTTGATTAAAAAGAGAAACCTTTGAAGGATCAGTTGCCAAATACTTCAGCTCGTGTTCAATGAGTCGCGGTGTGACTTTATTGGATACAGTGTTTGTTTCGAGTAAGTCTGAGCTGTGGAGCAGAAGTCTTCTCAGATATTTTACAAAAACCTCCGGTGGAGAAGAATTAACTATAGCCTGGATTTTTTTGATAGTCTGGTCGAAGGATTCGTTTGTAATCTTAGTAGCAAGGACAGCGAGTTGAGATGTGGCGACCTTGATCAAGTCTGATGGTTGGCCCTGAGATGGGGCGGTGGTGGACAACTGCTGAAAGAACGACACGTTGAGTAATTCAGGGAAAGTAGAGGGTGCTAAGAGACTCTACCGTCACAAGTGTGTATATGTGTATAGGTGTGTTTAGGTGTATTGTATGTGTAGGCTGAGAAAAGTAGAGAGTCTGTTAGATAAATCCAGTCAAAACAGAGGGGGAGGTTGTTGAGTGTCAAACGTACTTCTGAATAGGCCGAAACACCAATTTGTGCACTGGAATTGAAACTTATGGTGAAATATCAATGGCGCAGAGGCGGAATCAGTTCTCTCAAGTAGATATTTATATTATGTAAAGTTCCTTATACTGATGTCAAGTGTAACAACAACGTCCGTCGGCGGCAAGTTTTTTTGGTTTTTTTGCGAACTTTTGAAGGGGCTACTTGTTAAGAATGGGAAAGCAGAAAGCGCGATTTTATTGGTAAGAGACACATCTATGAGAGAAGGCGATTCTCTATAGAGCCATGACTCTGTGACAGACAACACGGACAGCATCTGCATATACAGATATATATATATAGATAAGTACTCCGTCAATACCGTGGGTCCAGCCATGTTACTTCCTCCAGACAACTTTGGTCTTGTTGGTGAAGGTATTTGTATGTTCAATTATTCATATTTATGTGTCTTATGCTATTAACTAACATACCCCCGTGTTCTATCAGACAGATGCTCTAAGCTCGACGCCATTAACTTTGCATTCCTTGAAACGCTGCAACTTAAAACCATTGCTATCTTGGATAATGAGACACCATTAATGAAGAACTTTGAGAACTTTATGAAACTTAACGGCATCCGTGCCTTCATGTTTGAAAATCGCAGCATCAACACAGAGATTAATGAGAACAATACAGACTGGATGGTGTTCACACCTGAAATTCTCCAAAAGGTCTTCAAAGTCCTCCTAAACAAAAACAACTACAATCTTCTAGTCATTGATAAGACCAACGTTGTAATTGGTCTGTTACGAAAGATTTGCAAATGGAACTACTCCAGCCTGATCTCTGAATACCGCCTCTACAGTGGGAAGAACTCAAATTACTTTTCAGAGACATTCTTGGAGCTTGCCACCATCGAACTAACTCCTAGTACAAAGGGAAACAGAAAACTCACATCAGACCTCGTGGACTCTCGGCCTCTGTTGAAAGATAACTCAAGGCGATTTTCAGAGGATGCCATGGAGCTGGATGAAGATGAGAACGAAGAAAAGATCCTCTCAGCTTCGCCAAAAGTTCCAAAGACTCTTCTGCGAATGGTGGAGCTCAGAAAGAAAAACAACAGCGATCACAAGGATACAGGATCATTGGGATCATCCTTGAACAACAAGCTCCATTCCTCAAAAACAGGAAACTACAAATTCTATTGCACTGATCAAGGATTCAAGACGGTAGACGTAATCAGAGTAGAACTGCCACAAGAGAAGGAGCTACCGGAGTGGTTTAAAGTACAAAGAAACATGTGGGAATTGGATTGCTAACTTCTGAAATAAACTTATGGCTCTCTGTATGTATACTTTGAACATGTAGCCGGCCTTTTTGCCCGTAACTGATTGCATGGCGTGGAGAGTGGCGCAAAGTACTGCCGAGTATTTAAATAAATCCATTCGACTGAATGAAAGGTCAACTACCACTGCTCTAAAGTATTCAAGGTGAATGAGAGTGAACCATCAACATTGAAAAATCAGATGATTTCCTACTTGTATTCCTTAATGCAGTTTATTGGACTACCCTTACTTGTAAGAAAATGTCATGTATAAGACGGGCTTATGGTATATGCAACTTGAAGTGTGCAAAGTGCAAGGGTACTAACCGATCTACACATTGTGTTCATCTTAAGGCTGATTGTCCTTATCTTAAAACGGAAAAGAAAAGAGGTAGCTCCAGTGAAAATGATTCCAAAGGAATCAAGAGACCGAAGCCCAAAGTTTTTTGAATTACAACAATCGAAATCACAGGGGATATTGCCCTAGTCTCTGCTACCCCACGGATCGATGTTGTTAGATCTCCTATTATCTATAGATCAGATACGAATGAAATACCAGGAGTTCATTCAACTGTTTCCTGATATCGCTTTATCGGTTGAAATTGACAGATTCCAAAGATTGTTTTCTGAGTGTAATAATAACATCTCACATGGTATTTATGGATGGTTTCTTCCAATAGCACGGTTGACAGAAAAACTTTTTGAGTACAAAAGAGATCAAAAATACTCTAAGGATTTCAGAAGTATCATTTTTAATAAACAACAGAGAATAATTAAGTAGAACTTTTCAGATAGAGAAAGACTTGGAGATCAAGCACTTTCCATATTGCGAATTAGAGGATCTCAAAATAGATATTTTGTACGCCAAGTACTTGAAAATGTGTATTGGATCCACGACACTCTATATCCAATCTTCTGCATTGATCTCCGGTTTGAAAATGACATGGATAAGCAAGAATATGAAAGCACGGTTGAGTGTGTTGACTATGAAATGAGTAAATATCCCTTCTTATTGGGGTCTTTCTTATTCACGATTAGCTATTCTGTTTTACTTATCCTGAATGATGTGGATGCCGCAACTGTGAGTCATATCAATAAGCTCAAGTATATTGTGAATGTCTTGATACGTTTCATGGAATCTGTTTTAATTCCCTTCCCGATAGAATTCTTGAAGTTTTAAGAAATCTATTGGTGAAGAGATTACAAGATTGCGAGAAACTCATTTTAATGAACGACGATTTACGATAGTTCGAAATCAATGCACAGAAAAGGGAAAAAGCTTTAAGGCCATACAGTTGGTTGCCACATATAGAAGGAATAGCGGTTTGATCTTATATAAACTCCATATCAATTTCGTCAAGGACATTCATCGGCAAGCCCTTGCTCTCCATAAATTTCAGAGTGGCAAACTTTGTAGAGTTGTATTCCTTCCAAATAGTGTTATCGTGACAGCATCCAATATACGTCAGATCAAACTTTTCCTTCTCTTCCTCTGGAACGTAGGTGCACTTCTTCTCATCAACAAAGAGTCTTAAGTGATCTCTGAAGACATATCCTTCAGGAATTTTGATATTTTCTTCAGGAATTGTCCTTGGAATATTAGCCAATTTGCCTTCATATAATGTTCTATTAAGCGGTAGAAGGTCCGGAAGATACCAGAAATTACCCTTTCCACTTACAACATAGTTTGAAGTAAGCTCGTCTCCCGTTTTCTCAGCTAACTCCACCGGAGCTCTAGGAGCCTGTATGACACCAGAAATCTCAATGTAAATTCCAGTCTTTGTGTCAATAATCCTTCCATCCGTAACGTCTGGTGCTGCACCACCGTCGTTATATCTTGCTCTTTCGAGATACCAAGGTGAGATATCAACCAAATAGCTTCCAGTGCCATTTCTTGGATCTGAAATTATTAAGGAGTAATTGAAAGAATTGGCCACGCGGGCAAGGTCAGCAGCAGGGAGTTCAAATTTAACAACATCCTCCCAAGGCCCAATCATACCATTTCTTTGCCATGACGTCATGGAATCTGATGCCAACCATGTTGTGATACCAAGGTTTGTACAAAGTTGAAGGTAGTTTTCAACAATACCATGAAGCGCTTTTCTCTTATTCAAATTATTGAGTTTCTTGTTAAAAAATCTCCAGTCATAATACTCCTCAGAAGCCCATTTTCCGTCTTTAGATTTGATTTGAACGTTTCTGAAATGACGGTCATCGTAGTGTCTAGCAGCGTTTGCTAGCTGTGCTCGCTCCTTTGTAGATTGAACATTGAACACATTCTTATCCAAGGATACCTCTAGTGCTTTCTCAGTATTGAAATTAATCAATTCTCTTCCCAATGTCTTGGAGATTCCAGTAACTTCGTGAGATGGGTTGATTGGTGCCTTGATTATTTGCTGCTGCGTCAAAGATGTGTATTCTTTCAGTTTTCTTTGAACGTACTCATCTATCATTGTGTTCTCATCAAGACCAAGTCTCTTTCCTGTCTTTGTAACAAAAGCTAATTCACCAGCTAAGAAAATCAGTTTGTTCGGAAGAGCTGCTGCTGTGTAAAGATAAGACTTGCCTCTAATGGATAGTCTGAACTCCGTCTCTGGTTCTAAAGAAGGTGTAATAAATACGAAACCCAAATTTTGTGGTTCATCTAAACAGTTTGACCAAGGAATTCTTGAAGTGGAACCAAGAGCACCGATTCGGAAGCAGTTTGGCTTCTCGTCCAGCAAAGGCTTGAGGATGTTGAGATCGACAAAGTCCTTCCAGTGGAAATTGAACACTGGTGGTTGGATTCCACCGCCATTAGATACTGACTTCTGTACAAAATTCTTGACAGCCTCAAGGTAAACAGCAGTTGTTGCTCTGAAATCCAATCTCTCTTGTACATGCTTGTACGGCGCAATTGGTAACACAGTGGTATCCAATTCATAGGGGAACTCTTCGAAAAGTGTTGGCTTCTTTAATGATGTTAAAGCATAAGGGTCTATGTATGCAGGGTCTTGCTCGTAATTGTCATCGAATGAGATTATATCAACGTCATTCAAGACATTGGAATGAGACCTCTTTGAAACATAGACAAAGACAGCAAAGAGAAATGACACCAGGTACAAATAAGGAACACTCTGCTGAAACAAGAACAAAATGTTTTTGGCTTTAGCTTTCCAGCGTTTACTTTCCGGCTTGAACTTGGCGTTTCCCATTTTTGCAAATGTTGGGAACGTTGCTGGCTCGTTGGATAAATGCTATTTGATAATTGAAGGATTAAAAACGAAAGACACATCTCCAGTGCGTGTAAGGTTGATGGATCAATTTTCACCTGTCAGTGTTCTAGTTTCATCTCATTGTGTGGAGTCGCGGAAAAACACAGTTAACCAGCACTAACTAGCATTGGGTGAAACGTAGCCAAAGATTGGAGGAATATAACGGTTTAATCTACGAAAGTCCCTTTCAAAATATCAATTCATATCGCTACGTATATAAGGGGATGTATGAAGTTCACTCTTTCAACGACAGGATTTTGGAAGAACATTAAATATGTTAGGGCTTTTCAAAGAGCACACAAGCTGAAAATGCCCTTCATGAGAAAGACGGCTAGTGTACTCTCTGCAAGAGCCCTTAAATTTGCTCTAGGGAATTAGTTTACTACTACTGCCTGGAGAACATAAGGTCCGGCACAGTCATAGTGATAAAAACCCGGTGATCTCCTCCAAAAGAGAAGGTGTTGCTGTATAAGGGATAAACGAAAGTATTTTTTTTTCGCCGTCGGGTTCTGTATCTAGAGCCCCTTGTCGCAATCCTCTACCACTTTTCAGGGCAACACGGAACCAACGCCGGAAATGGTATTGATCCGTCGCTATGAGTCACCGTTTCCGGTCGCGATCAATTAAATACTCCCTCTCACTCCGCTCCCACTTCAATCTTTCAGTTGTCTACGGAGATCCTGATAAATTTCATTCAATTTTGTCAACCTTTTTATTTTTGTCACTGTTTCAAACAATCAACAATCTGAAAGCACACATTTCACACACAATGGTTAAGTAAGTTTTTATCATTTTAGATTCCATAATATCAATTGACCCTAGATGAACTAACATAAACCTTCAAAATAGGAAAGTTTTATTGTTGGGTTCCGGTTTCGTCGCTAAACCAACGGTGGACATCCTAGCTAAAACTGACGATGTCGAAGTCACCGTCGCTTGCAGAACTCTCGACAAGGCTAAGGCTCTCGCTGGCGAAGTTGCCTCAGCTATCTCTGTTGATGTCTCTCAGAAAGACCAGCTTGATGCTGCTGTGTCTGACCACGACTTGGTTATCTCCCTGATTCCATACATTTATCACGCCGCTGTTGTCAAGTCCGCCATTAAAAACAAGAAGAATGTTGTCACAACCTCCTACATTTCCCCAGCTTTGAAGGAACTTGAGGACCAGATCAATGAGGCAGGTATTATCGTCTTTAACGAGATTGGTTTGGACCCTGGTCTTGACCACTTGTACGCTGTTAAGACCATTGATGAGGTCCACAAGGCCGGAGGTAAGATCAAGTCCTTCATCTCCTACTGCGGTGGTTTGGTCGCACCAGCTGATGCTAACAACCCATTGGGATATAAGTTCTCTTGGTCCGCCAGAGGTGTCTTGCTTGCTCTGAGAAACTCTGCTACTTTCTACAAGGATGGTTCAAAGGTTGAGGTTGACGGCCCAGAATTGATGGGCTACACTGCACCATACAAGATTAACGAATTCACCGAACGTGACTTGGTTGCTTATCCTAACAGAGACTCCACTGTCTTCAAAGAGCTCTACAAGATCCCAGAGGCTCAAACCGTGGTCCGTGGTACTTTGCGTTTCGACGGCTTCCCACAGTTCATTAAGGTTCTCGTTGACCTTGGTCTCTTGAAGGATGATGAGTCTAAGTCATTCTCTGAACCAATTGCCTGGAATAAGGCCCTTGCTCAGTACTTGGGTGCCAAGTCTTGCAGCTCTGAGGACCTAATTACTGCTATCGAGTCGAAGACTAAGTTCGCCGATGAAGCTGCTAAGACCACTATTATTGACGGCTTCAACTGGTTTGGCTTATTATCCGACAAAAAGATTATTCCAAAGGGTAACCCACTGGACACATTGTGTGCCTTGTTGGAGTCCATGTTGCAGTTGGAAAAGGGTGAGAGAGACTTGGTCCTTTTACAGCACAAGTTCGGCATTGAAAACGCCGACGGCTCAGAAGAAACCCGTACTTCTACCCTTGTTGACTATGGTGCACCAACTGGTTCTGGTTACAGTTCCATGGCAAAGCTTGTTGGAACTCCATGTGCTGTTGCTTCCCAGTTAATCTTGAAGGATGAATTGCCAATCAAAAAAGGTTTGATTGCTCCATACTCTCCTGAGATCAACAACCCACTCATCAAAACATTGAAAGATGACTACGGTATTGAATTGGTTGAAAAGACTTTGTAGTAGGATCTCAATAGGATATCTGTCCTTTTTAGAAACAATTTGTCTTTTGTTCATGAAATATGTAACATGTAGTGCATCGAAGTAATCACAGTTTGCATTTCGCACGCCTAAGTAAACTTTGTGAAAAACAAAGCTGAGATAAAGGGTTTTATCCTTTTTAAAACAAACACAATCCAAGCAAATAATCCACAATTAATGTTGTCAATCTATTCAAGGGCATATGTATATTCTTGTACAGTGTCTGTGAGAACCTTTTCAAATGTTTCAATATCGCATGAGGTAAAGGATGCAATCGCAATGAACCGCCCTGTTGTTTCACTAGAGTCTACAATCATCACACATGGACTTCCTTATCCAGACAACTTGATAATGGCCAAGAGAGTTGAACAGGAAATTAGAAGCATGGGTGTTGTACCAGCAACCACTGCGTTCATTGGTGGAGTACCGAAAGTTGGGTTGTCCGAAGAGGAAATTGAAGTTCTGGCATCATCAGATGCAATTAAAGTCTCAAGAAGAGATATCCCATACGTGATGGCTAACAAGGTTCACGGCGGAACCACTATCAGTGGAACTATGATCCTCTCCCAACTCTCAGGTATTAGAGTTTTTGCAACAGGGGGACTTGGTGGTGTTCATAGAGATGGTGAGAACACAATGGACATCAGTGCTGATTTAGATGAGTTAGGAAGAACACCAGTTGCCGTTGTTTGTGCTGGACCGAAAAGTATTCTGGATATTGAGAGAACAATGGAGTATCTTGAAACGAAAGGTGTTTACGTTGGAACAATGGGTCCACAGGGAACTAATATCCCTGGCTTTTACACAAGAGACTCCGGTGTCAAGTCGATCTATAACTTTTCGACCCTTCATGAAGCAGCAAACATAGCTCATCAAGCAGATACCATTGGATTGTTCACTGGTCAGTTATTCTGTATTCCCCCACCAGAACATGTTGCTTTAAAACCAGAATTTATAAACAAGGTCATTGAAACTGCAAACAACGAGGCAATGGAACGGGGTATCAAAGGAAAACATTTGACTCCATTTTTACTTGGCCAAATTGCACAGGCTACTAAAGGAGCGAGTGTCAAAACGAATATTGAATTTGTTTTGAATAATGCGAGAGCAGCTTCAGATATTGCCAAATCTTTATGTGAGTTGAGATCAGAATCAGCACAAGATGTGAAATCTAACTTTCTACCTGATTCTGTATTAACAACTCTCAAGACTCCAAATTCTAGTAACTTAAAGCATAACGCTGTTGTCATTGGATCCATTGCTCTGGATACATATTGCCAGATGAATGAAGTGGTTTTTTATGACTCTAACCCTTCAGAGATCTCTTCGTCGGTTGGTGGTGTTGGCTACAATGTTGCTCGCGAGTCTGGTACTAATGGTAACAAGTCTTTGAAGTTTTTATCAGCAGTTGGGAATGATGTCTATGGTGAAAATATTTCAAATGCAATTGAAATTGACCATAATCTAGAACGCATCCCAAAGCAAAACACAGGTCAGTATATTTCATGTCACAACAGAGAGGGAGAACTTGTTATAGCGTCAGCAGATATGAGCATCATGGAATGCATTTCATCTGAATTTATTTTAAATGAGCTCGAGTCATCAAAACCACATATTGTTTTGGCAGACTGTAACCTATCAAGGAAAACACTATCATTCATATATGGACTTAGTGAAAAGTTGGGTTTCAAATTGATCATTGAGCCTACGTCAATTTCAAAATCAGCGAAAATTGCATTTGATAATTTATCTGTATCAAATCCATTGTTATTAATAACACCTACTGTCGGTGAATTGGAGGCGATTTACAATTCTATGGACTCAAGTGGGAAGTTCGACGTTGATGACTGGTTCCCTTCTTTAGACAATCTTTGTCTTGATGGTTCGTTTAGAATGAAATTAGAAGCATTAGCAATCAAAAACCCATACTATAGAGGTCTAATGAAAAGGGGAATTATCCAAATGGCCATGAGCCTGCTCCCATACTCAAAGAACATTGTGGTGAAAGACGGTTCCAATGGTGTTTATGTGTTCTCTTGTGGACATACGTCTGATGAGGGTCAGGCGATACATACCGATGCATCAGTAACGATTAGATCACCAAAGGGTGTATTATTTGAACACTATGAGGCGCCAGAAAGGCTCTCGCAAGTGTCAAATGTGACAGGTGCCGGAGACGCGGTTGCGGGTATCCTTCTCAAAGTGCTGACTGATAACTGTGGTGCTTTCAAGGATCCACAGGCACGCTCTGAAATGATTATGGGAGCCCAAAAGGCCGCCATCAGAAAGATAAAATAAACAAGCTATAAGGTTCAGATTAATTGCTGAAAGCATCACCGATTGATTAACCTAAAAAGACATAAAAATGCGCTCCAAGAACTAGATGCATTGGCAATAAAGATCTGGAATCAGTCGCGCGCTGACCCGATCGAGAAAGTCGATCCCGATAAGCATCTTCTGTTCCCAAAACTATGGTACCAAAACAAAGAGTAAGGAAATCTGCCCTCCATGATCTTCTTTCTTTGATTTTTGCAACCACAAACACTCTGCGTTTCAACATCGCTGGATATAGACACACTCAGAAAGTTGACTTCGCAGGGACTGTGAAATGAGACTGATGGATCACGGAGATAGCTCAAGCAGCGTCCTCTACGGCTCTGTCCCATCAGACCCTGACCACGTAGATGCCGATGAAGAGTTTCTCGCAACCATGGGTTATAAGCAGGAGCTGAAGCGTACCTATACAACCGTCCAAATATTTGGTCTCAGTTTTTCAATCATGGGGCTTGTCCCCAGTGTCGCCTGCACACTTTCATTTGGCCTCATGGCTGGCCCAGCTGCGATCGTCTGGGGTTGGCTCATTACAGGTGCGTTCATCTTAACAGTTGGTATTGGCATGAGTGAACTCGCCAGTTCATTACCAACTTCTGGGGGGCTTTACTATTGGTGTTATCACTTTTCTCCTATCTGGTTAAGAGTTCCATTGTCGTTTTTCATTGGTATTACAAATACGCTAGCATTGTGTGGGGCTCTTTGCTCTGTCACATATGGCATATCAAGGCAACTTCTAGCTTGTGCCAATCTAATATTCGGAATGGATATTACAGACATCAAGACCTACTTGTTTTATAGCAGTTGTATACTCTTACAAACTGTTATTTGTGTCTTTCCTTGGGACATGCAGAAAACAAGCATCATTCTCAACTGCTTGCTCATCGCTCTCATTTGTACTGCCCTTCCAATTGCCACACATCTCAATGGGGGAAGCTTCAATGATGTATCATACGTCTTTGGTCATTTTCATAACAGCTCTACCTGGCCAGATTGGTGGTCTGTTATCCAATTTGGTTCAATGTCTGCAGTCTGGACTATAGGCTCTTTTGACTCCTGTGTGCACATGTCAGAGGAAGCAAAGAACCCCTCTCGTTCCGTGCCAATTGGAATTTTATCTTCGATCTCTGTTTGCTGGATACTTGGTATAGCAGTAAATGCTGTTATTGTTATGTGTATGGTTCCAGACATTGACCGCTTATTGAACTCTGACACTGGGGAGCCATTGGCACAGATTCTCTTAGATTCCTTTGGCAAAACATATGCATTATTATTCATGCTTTTGATTGCACTGGGGCAATTTCTTATGGGCTCGAATGTTCTAATTGCAGTTTCACGACAAATGTGGGCCTTTGCAAGAGATGGTGGTTTACCGTTTGCTGATTTCATCAAAATTGTCAACTGGAACATGCCATTCAGAGCACTCTGTGCATCTTCTATAATTGCACTTGTAATGGGAGCATTCACTCTTGCGGGGCCCACAACGGCAAACGCACTGTTCTCAATATCTATTCTTGGTAACTACATAAGTTGGGTAGCTCCTCAACTAATGAGATTTGTGGGAAATACGGTGAGTTTCTACCCAGGAAAATTCTATCTGGGCCCTTTATGGAGCTGGGTGATAAATATGACATCTATTATATTCCAATTTTTGATTGTGATTGTTGCCTGTCTACCAGAAGACATTGAAACTGTTTCGAAGGAGACTATGAACTACACGATTATTGTCAATGTTTTTATTTGGCTTATTTCAATGGCTTACTTTTTCTTATACAAAAGAAAACATTACTTTGGTCCACACATGAATCTTGAGAATGAAGGTTTAGAGGCAACTGAAATTTTGGAAGGAATTGTTATTGAAATTCCAAATGCAATGCCAGCACCGCCTATAAAGAGGATACGGGAATCCGATAATGCGATTGTATTCGAATAAAATACTGCCAAAAAGCATAGTGATCGTAATTACATGTGTAAAACATAACGCATATATCAAAAACCATGGTTTGTATTAGAAATGGATCGTATATTATCGAACTCTTTTGATGATTCTTTTTACATTCTCATTCATAGAGGTTACTCTCTCGATAGCTGTTTGCACATCATCAACATGAGTGTTGTAAACTAATTTTTTTAAGTTTTCCAGATTGTCCGCCTCTAAGAGAGATAAACGCCCTTTTATCTTGATGAACTCTAGTTGTGGTACACTTTCCAGATTCAATTCTGGTAAAGAAACAGTAGATACCACTGACCGGAGCCTACCAAAATTATGCACCCTCAACCTCTTTAAAAGAAACGATCCAACAACAACAGATTGAAGCATAGGACCATCAAACCCCAGCGTCATAGACTCTTCATCAATATTTGGATCACCAGTGCCCTTCACAGTCAATGCCTCAAGTTTAGGGAGGTGTAAATCACTTTCTTCCAGGACATGAAGGGACGCACCAACGACTAGCAATGATTTCATGAAAGCTCCCTTAGTTTTCAAGTAAACACCAATTCCTGCTGAGACATCTAATGATATACCACAAAGATCTAACTCAAGCTTTTCTAATTTTGGATAGAACATTAACACATCGGGTAAGTTTGATGCCAACTCTTGATCATGTATAACACCATGCTCGATCTCAAGCTTATACGAGGACAGATGAGGTGCCTCCAATTGCGGAATAAATTTCATTGAACTTCCAGAAATCTCTAATACATCCAACACTGGTAGATAAATGTAAAAGTCTGAGGGAAGAGAATGCATAAGGCGTAATTTTAAAGTTTCCAAATGGTTAAAAGTGGAACATTTCAGCAAAGGGCCAGTAACACCATCAATGGTCAAGAACCGAACATTGGAGAGGAATTCAAAATCCATGGAGACAGTGTAGTCTTCTTTACAACTTTGAGAGGTAAGGTTGCCTTCATGTTTAAACCAACACTCCTCTAGAGCAGGTGTTCTAATGTTACGCAACAAAGGAAATAACTTGGCATGTGCAAACTGAACAAACAAAAATTGTAGACTTTCAGAAGAGAGATTTTCCATTGAACCCCTTGAATCCTGATTATTTGACGGAAAGATAATAGTCAAACGTTTACCACTCATGTAAACGTTTCTTAAAGACTTGAGCTTCGTTATAAGAAGCACTGCAGCAATAACATCTTTGTTCTCAACAACACAGGGAAAGTCTGTGTTTATGATAAGTGCTCCATGTGGCGTTTGATTAAATTCGGAATCATCTATCATTCTTTGGGATACCTTTTGAAGCAATAAATCTTTGATATTAGCGCACTTAATGCTTCCAGATGAGCTTGTCTCTCCATGTATGTCAACACAGAGTGAGTTGTCAATAGATAGATGCGTTGTATCAATACCCTTGAGGTCTAGAGGAAATCCCATATTCATACCTCTCAAAAGAATTGGTGAGCACTTTGTCATTATCCTGAGGAATTCATTGAGACGGTATGGGTCTTTGTTATCTGCACTATCATAATCAAACAGGTCATGCTCGTCAAGCTCTTCTAAATGGACCACCACGATATTGAAACGATTAAAGAACTTCCCTAACAAGACGTCCAAATCAATCTCCCGAAATTTCTTGATCTCAATAAGATTAATGTGCCCGTATTTCCCCTTTTTGTTCCAAATGGATCCTTGCGTTCCAAAGTATGATAGTTGCTTTGTATTGTCGTCCGTAAATGTTTGAAATAGGTGATTGAATTTCCCATTTGAAGCTTTCAAAAAGTTTTTCAAATCTGTAGGTTCGAGATGCCGTATTACTGAAACCTGAAGTTCTAGTGGAAGTTGAAGAAACATGGAACCAACTTTTATTGGTTTCCAATTTACCTTAAACCCTACAAGCGATGGGCCTAAATGCATTTTTTGCTTTGCTGGCCGCGTTGACCAACCAGTGGTAACAGAACTGACAACTAGTTTGGGATCAAGCGTCAGTTAGCCAATTCAGCCAATAAAAATGAAATATATCCCTCAGGGTTTATCTGACCTGTCAATAGTTCACTCTATAGTTTTTTCCTGAACTATATATAGATCTTAAAATTGAGTTTATTTGTAATACTAAAAGCCCGAAAGTTGTGGTGATCATTAACCAAGAATTAATTACTAATGCTTAAATCGGTCACTTATATTACAACATTAAACAACCAAAATGCCAATAGAAGTCTTGAATTCAATTGAGGTTCATCGTACTCAGTATGTCCGCTCACAGTGTAGCTTATAACAAATCGAAAATATGAGTAAATGACTAATATGTTGCCTTGAGTCTCATTGCCATCCACTCTCCACAAGTTATTGGATCATATTTCCTTGGATTACTGTCAGAAAACGTACCACTCAGAGCTTCTACTATTGCATCGCTGTTTGCAGTAACAAAAAAGGGGACTGAATATCTTGTTCTTGTCATCCCTGTATCAGAATCAATTGGAGGGGCCCGGACTCTATGCATAGTGGATCTCAGGGTATCATTAGACCATCTTTGCAAACAATCAGCAGTGTTAACAACAAGAGAGTCCTCCAAATAAGGAGCTGGCAAAAATTTACCTTTGTTGTAGGGATCCTCTACCTCTAATCCACCACAATCATCTTGTAACAACATTGTTATCGTGCCATAATCTGTATGAGCAGAAATCCTTTCTGCCTTACCGGACTTCAACTTCTCTTGGTCTGCTGGAGGGTAATGAAGAAGCCTCACAGAATTGTCAGATTTATTATGGAATGGTATCAAGTATTCTTCTCCAAGATTTAATCCAAGAGCGATTGCTCTAAGGAAGTTCTTGCTCGTCTCATCACAGATGTTGAAATAATGGAGACAGAAACTTCTAAACCCTGGAATATCGGCCTCATCCGGCCAAAAGTTACAATAGACTTCATGATTCTCGTTTCCAATGTCAAATGACTCTTTAATATCGGGTGAGCGCCTGAGAGCTTCTGCCTCATCCTTGTTGTGATCCATCTGAATCACTTTCTCCTTCCCAAGAGAAGAGTATCCTCTGTGATGTGCTGGGTTCTCTGGGTGGGGACACTTCATTTTCTGGTCATTAGAAAGCTCAAAAAATTTTTTTGTCCATTTGAATATAGTCTGCTGGTCTTCTTTTGGAATCCCGTGATTGATTATGTACATGAACCCATACTCCTCCATTGTCTTTACCATCTTCTCACCAACTTGTAGCTTGCCCTCTGGAGTTCCCTCTAGAAATGGACCGAAATCAATCACAGGTAGTTTCGAAGTCATGCACCACTGATTTTAGGATTAAGCGCTCGTTTAATCTATAGAATCTGTTTAATTTGTAAATGGTAAAGGGACTTGGTCAGTATTGAACTCACGAGCAAGAACCTTGAGTTGTAATATAGATAAGCAAATTGTGTTGGCCGGTCCAAAAATTTCACCTACTGAGTCATGATCAGTTTCCCCATCTGACCGACCAATCGCTAATAACCATGTAGATAAATTATACAAGACTAGAAATTTTAAATATAGTTACACATATGAAGTGAAATTAATATATATCATCAATTTTAAATCCAGATTCGTGCAGCTAGATGAGAGCTTAGCGTAACTTCACTGATAAAGTCTCGACTCCGTATTCTTAACGACCATGGTCTGTGTTTCCTGATAGGCCTCCCACACAACTTTTTTAGCAGCCTCTAATGACTCCTTAGAAATTTGGTGATGGAATGCAATTCTTCCAGCCCACATGTTGACATTGTACTTTTTGGCGTTCTTCATTAGAACATCTTTGTCAATAGGTGACTTATCATTATCAATAAAAACCATGCTTGTCTGGCATGGCAAAGACAAATGCATGCCTTTGGCTTCAATAAAATCAGCCAACTCTTTAGCCATATAATGAGAATATTGTACCTTTGGTAAATTCTCAGTAATAGCAACGTCAGCCATGCGTGCTAACATACCGGCTTGACGAATACCACCACCATTCTGCTTCTTCCAGTGGTTTGCCTTTTTAAGAAACTTCTTTGGGCCAACCAACACCGAACCAATTGGGGCGCCAAGGGATTTGGACAAGCATATCGAAATCGTGTCAAAGATCTCACCATACTCCTTCAATGAGACACCTGATGCAACAGAGGCATTCCAAATTCTTGCACCATCACAGTGAAGTGGGTATCCCTCCTCATCACAAAACTTTCTGATACGTTTCAACTCCTCCAGTGGGTAGACAACGCCATTCAAAGTATTCTCAAGGGAAATAAGTCTAGTTGGTGCGACATGAATATCCTCCGTATCAATAATTATATGCTTTTTGATATCTTCAAGTGTCAAGTAGAGTCCGTTGGAAGGGATCACTGGAGTCACCATAGCACTGGAAAGGCATGCGATTCCTGCAGCCTCGTCAATATAGATATGGGCCCTGTGGTCGCATAGAACAGAAAATGGCGGGTTTTTCAAGTGTGTTCTCACAGCAATTTGGTTAGAAAGAGTTCCTGAAGCACAAAACAAACCGTCTTCCTTTCCTGTTAGGTCTGCAAGACGCTGCTGGAGGGCGTTGATATCATCATCCTCGCCGAATACAGAGTCACCAACGGAGGCTTGAAAGACCGTCTCTAACATTGACCGTGTAGGAGTTGTAAAGGTGTCAGATCTGAAATCATTATGTGCTGAATACTTTGACATTATTGAAGGTACGGTGTATGCTGAAGAGCTCCTAAGAGAATATTACAGAAAAAGGGATGTGTAGCTTATCAATTATAAATTTCTTGCCAACAGTAACTTGCTTGCATCATCAATTCGCGGGGGATTGTTCACAGACTGTATAAAATCGTCTTCTGTTATCTTTTATTTCACGGTAAGTTTGTTTCGCATATTTATATTATGATCAAAAACATCTATTGCAAATATATAAACTTTTCTTTTGTTGTAATAATGGACATTAGAATCATAGTAGGAATCCATATTTTGTTTGGTGTGCGGGTGTTTTTGTTTGGTGTGCGGGTGTTTTTGTTTGGTGTGCGGGTGTTTTTGTTTGGTGTGCGGGTGTTTTTGTTTGGTGTGCGGGTGTTTTTGTTTGGTGTGCGGGTGTTTTTTGTTTGGTGTGCGGGTGTTTTTGTTTGGTGTGCGGGTGTTTTTGTTTGGTGTGCGGGTGTTTTTGTTTGGTGTGCGGGTGTTTTTGTTTGGTGTGCGGGTGTTTTT